>OU342435.1:1456250-2912500 GCA_910589575.2 Carcina quercana
TAAAATAAAGCCATAAAACATAGAAACAGGAGCCAAACAATCTGATCCATTTAGAAACGTTATAGAGCGTGTTAAGTATAACTCAAACTGACGTACCGACGGCCAGAACACTCACTCGCAAACTCAATACCTCACGACGAATACCTCGTCAATTACAGCGATATTAAATAATAAGATACACGTACAGATATTAAACTCACCTTGAATCAATGGAGTAAAGTTGCATTTGGATTGGTGCAAGGTGAATTTGTTTGTTGTTCGAAGTTCAAATACAGTAGGAAAGCAATTTATATGTCTCGTACTATTGGAATATAAATGGAATTGTATCGTGAAAGTACGCCAGCAATATCTGTAAGTAATGAAATAGTCTATCGGCGAATTCCAATAGAAATATACCTATAATAAACCATGGTAGATCTAGGTTCGATCCTGGCTCGTACCAATGAGTTCCAATTTGTTATTTGGTATTTATGTACGAATAACAAAAATCATTACATTAGCTTTTCAGTAAAGGATAACATAGTGAGGACATCTGCTCACTCCTGAGAAAAAATTCAAAGGTGTGTGTGTGGTCTACCAATCCGCCCTGGCCCGCGTGGTGGACTATGTCCAGTACACTCTCTGTATGATAGTAGGCTCTCATATTTAGGTTGGTTCGATGATTGATGAGACAACAAATTCTTTCATCAATAGGTTTATTATCTACCACATCGCTCGTTTCAGGGTGCGGCAACTAAATATTTTAACAATTAGCAGTGAGATGATTTGTCTTTTAAAAGTTTCCGCCTGGTTTTAGAGTTGTTACGATCCATCTGTGAGTTTGATAGGCCCGTTGGATGGAAAGCGTGCGCACCCAGAAGTCTCGAGCCAATGAGGCGCTGGCTGCCGCTACCGTTCATATCGTATACTGCAGGGGCTCAGGCCTACTCTCTCTCTCTCTCTCTCTAAGTCTACAGATAAGTAGACTTTACACACACCTCAGAATTTCTTCTCAGGAGTGTGTAGGTTTCACGATGTTTTTCTTCACCAAAAACCCAATCGTAAGGATTTGTATCATTTGTACATAAGTTCCAAATAACAAATTGGAACTCATTGGTACGACCCAGGATGGAACCTAGATTGTTCAAGGAGTGACGCTCTGCCCACTAGTGCCCACTGAGCTACTGACTGGCTGAAACTCAAATTAATTAATTGCATGCAAAAACTAGCGCATAATTTAAACTAAATCACCTCACACACGCGCAAGTGACGCGAGACAATAATAAAGCCGGCTTCACACGGGAAATTCAATTACCGCGTGGACGCATTAGCACAAAAAGTGCGCAAATTGAATCCAGTGCGTAAATTATCCTCGCAAATGACCGATACAGTTCGCGGGTGCGCGGGCGCACTGTCTCGCGCCCACAGATAATCAATCAAACGATGGAATAATAAATAGATGGAGAGGACTATAGAATAATTACAAAATATGTAATTTGTTTATTAAAAAGTCCAACAACTTTTTATTGATTCTGCGATTCGATTTTCGTATGTTTCAAAGTTACGAGTAAGTATAACATTAAAATTAAGTAATCGTCAAATATTTTAAATTAAATATCATAAAGTGCTATTTGTCCTGCTAACCGTCAGTCTCAGGACTTAAAATAATAATAATTAAAGGGGGAAACATAACTGATTGTTTGGTATTTTGTTTTTAATCTTCATTTTTATGTAGCGTTAACAAATTTCATCATATTATGTCATTCACGGCTAGGAAATCCTTATATTCCTTCACGAATTGATGTCTAAACCTTAAATTCGATTTACTGGCACAAAAGTTATCGAAATTACATATCGGTCTATAAAACGCCTAGGTAATACGATTTTCTGTTGAATAGAAGCGTCATACATCAAATAGTTTGACTTCTCGTATTAAGTGAAATTGAATAAATTCAAGCAATCTTCTAGGTCATCCATGAAAGTCCCGTTGTTATTGACCGAAGCGAGCAAAGCGTCTCTGTTTCAGCTTGGACAAAAATTATTTCCACACAACACAATCACCATTTTATATCTCAACGGAAAAAATGTGCCACGCTTGATGCTTATTGAAATCAATGCAAATCAGATACAGACAGAGAGATTTAAATATAGTAATAGTTTATAGAGCGGTCATTGAGAAACGTTTCATACAAAGACATTTAATATTAATAGACCGGACAAAGCAAACAAACATTTTGATCCTAAACTTATTACCAATTGGTAATAACGTCACGCGGCCGTACAAGACATTTGACATACCACTGACTTTTGAGATCAAAATGTTTATATGAAACGTTTCCCAATGACCGGTCTATAACGTATTACTATATTTAAATCTCTCTGGTTTCATATAAACATTTTGAACTCAAAAGTCAATGGTATGTCAAATGTCTTGTACGGCCGCGTGACGTGATGTGACACTAGATTGAGTAACTTACTACCAATTGGTAATAAGTTTAGGATCAAAATGTTTGTTTGCTTTGTCAGGTCTTTGAATACAGATAGTCTTTGGCAAAAAGAAAACATGTCACTAATAGATATGGCTCAAGAATGTCAACGCCCAGAGATAGTCATAACTTACAGATGTCAATTTCTATAGAAAATGTTGACAGTATACCGACTCAATGGTACCATGGACCACGATGACATCGGCTTCAATACCCCGCACTGATATATAACCTGTGACTCTATGATCAATGCCAGTTGATCGTAAATGTTGGCTATATAATAGACGCCAGACGCTTTGCCCTTCTGTATGTCCGTAATGAGTTCACATTGAATGTGGTAATCCTTTATACATGGACTTAGCTCGTATTGGCATGTGGTTCTCAATCTAGAATACCACATGACTGTCAAAGATGATGTACTACATTGAGATGATAGCTTAAGCAGAGATTATACCTCTATAGTACCTGTATAAAAATAATTGAATTCGGTAATAAGTAGTAGCGTTAAAATATTATTATATATTATATGCAATATCTGGGCGACCTAGCTTTGCTCGTAGTTCTTTAAAAACAAACAAAAACTTTATTTCTGCCCCTAAGCACACAAAAAAACAAAAATTAAAGCAATTTTCCAACCGGGATTCGAACGCGGATATCTCGGACGGAATGACACGTGTGAACCACTCGGCTAAAGTGATTATGTTTGACAGCGTGAAACATCCCATCATATTTTGCGTCAAATAATGTGAAGGAAAAAGCGCATGAAAACTCGAAAACGCGCGTTTTCCCAGACATAAGACTAATCTAGATCGATTTTTCGCCCCCAAAACCCCCTAAATACCAAATTTCAGCGAAATCGTTGGAGCCGTTTCCGAGATCCGCATTATATATATATACAAGAATTGTTCGTTTAAAGGTATAAGATAGTTCTGTAAATAGTTACATCACTGAAATCGTTATTTCTGTGCCTCTAAAGGTGGGAAGTGAGAAAAAAATTCTGACTGTCATCACACGTACACTCGAGCACAAAAATATATATTCACTCTTGTACACACGGCTACACATCAAGCTATACATTTCCAGTATTCGCTGACCTCGCATTGAATGTAATCCCGAACGATGCTAGTTCATCTTATACTGGAAATGTATAGCTTGACCTGTAGCCGTGCGTACCATGTCACATTCACTCTTGCTTGATCCTAGGTATTTTGTTGAATTAAATGTCAATTAAAGATGAATGTGGGATAGTTCAAAAGTGCATACATATTTTTGTACTCGAGTGTACCATATTCGATGGCTTATCTTTATTTTTTTAAATATATTTTTAGGGATCTAAACATCCGATGAAATCCCTGGTGTCTGTCTGTCAGTCTGTCACGGCTGATTATTTCAGCAACTACTGTATCTATCGACTTGAATTCTATTTTCAGCATATTGTTTATGACTTATAATGAGAAATGTATGTAAAATACAATAAATAAAGGAAAGACAATTTGCTTGTTGTACAGTGCACAGTCAAATACAGAAAAATATATACTTGCTTTAGTACAATTGAGTACAAAAATATATATCCACTCTAGTACCTTGAGATCTCAATAAAGACATGGTAAAATAGTAGGAATATATATTTGCGCTTTGACAAACTGTACGAATATAGGATCTAAAAATGGTTCGAGGGTTCCCTTTCGGCGAACATACTGCGAGGGAAAATTATGGAATGAATGAATACAAATACAAAAATATTGACTAAAACAATTGAATTAATATGGTGTAGCCATACAGTTTGTCATAGGGGGAGCCCTGTGCGACAGGTGTAGGCTCTCTTTCTCTACGGATGACATTCTGTTTTGTTTTTTACAATATTATAATAGGTAACGTAACTAATAGATATTTAAATCATGTTGGCGTAACAAAGTAGCTTGAGTGCGTGTTAGAGGGTGTGTATGTGTGTGTGAGAGAGAGCAGGAAAGAGTTCCCTATAACGAGTGAGTCTTGGAATCGAGAGCATTCAACTTCCAAACAATTCTAAAACCCAATCAGACGTCATCACCAAAAAAGCCACCACTCAACATTTCCCACCTTGGAAGTAACCCACTTTCCAGCACATTAGCCGCCGTGGCCTACGTTAAAGAAAACACGTCCCATAAACATTCGTTAACATCCTTTATGTACCGAGAATGCGGTCCAAAGTCGAGCCATAACATTTTGTTCAGGTGTAATGTGGTTCATACATCATCTGTATGGAGAGTCGATATATTTTAACGTCTCGTTCTGTGAAAGGAGCAACCACCGTTACAGAGGAATTAAGATAAAATTCGTGGCGAAGCACGATTAATGGTGAAGTTCTGGGTTTCGTATAAAAGAACAATCCATATAGATGCATTTGTGTCAACCTTGATAAAAACTACAGGTAAAACACAACTGAGTCTGTTCCAGTGGTATGGATGAGGTAAACGATGCAGTTATGCAGTTATGCGTCGTATGACGTTCCGTGAACACATCCTCCCGTGCCGCTTCCTTACCTCAGGATCACAGTTATGCGTTAGATATGTAGCTGAAGATTTTTAGTTTCCTACAGTGTGTTTAATTGATGTATAAATGCAATGGATGGTATTTTTTGTCCGAGTGAAATTACTTCAGAAATTATCCCACGATAACTAATTGTTTAATCGAAATAAAAATTAGCTTACTTCCTTTTCCAGTACTTCAACTATCCCTACACAAAATTCACGTCATTCTGAGTCTCTGTGATGATCACCTATTTATAGCCAAGTATAGCACCATCTAGAATCTAGATCACTTCGTAAAATCGTCGAACTCATCGTCACTTTACATCAGGTGACATTATGATCAAGCGTTGATCTATATATTTTTTACATATTTCAACAATACGTTAAGGAAGAAAAAACACAAATAAACAAACAAACTTTCAAGTTTTTTATATTTTTATTAAAATTAATAGTTTTTATTGTAGTTCCTGATTAGTTGATTTAGCTTTCGTATTTTGTAAAACAGTGGACACTTCCCGGCGATGACGATTCTGCATGATGATTTCTTAACTGGTTGTAGATGTAGAGTAGACGAAATATCAAATAAATTAATATAAAAAAAATTTCATAAAGAAGCTTTTATTTAAATGCTCTAAAAAGAAGAAAATAAACTTTAAATTAAATCAAACCCATCAATTGATTACATTGAACAATTTATATGCTATAAAAGCTTGTCGCGTGATTTTAATTGTATTGATGTCGATGTGGCGTACCATGAAGGAGGCCTATGTGTCGATGAACTAGAATACAAGAATTATGTAAACTGATCTAGAGAAAAAGTATGTATTGTATAAAATAGATAAATCTACATACATCTACACTAGTAAATCACGCGACAAGCTTTTATACTCGTAGCATATAAATTGTTCAATGTAATCAATTGATGGGTTTGATTTAATTTAAAGTTTATTTTCTTCTTTTTAGAGCATTTGAATAAAAGCTTCTTTATGAAATTTTTTTTATATTAATTTATTTTTTATTTTTTAGTTATCGACGTGTTTCTTAAGACTAAAAAAGTCAATTGATTACATTGAACAATTTATATGCTACGAGTATAAAAGCTTGTCGCGTGATTTACTAGTGTAGATGTATGTAGATTTATCTATTTTATACAATACATACTTTTTCTCTAGATCAGTTTACATAATTCTTGTATTCTAGTTCATCGACACATAGGCCTCCTTCATGGTACGCCACATCGACATCAATACAATTAAAATCACGCGACAAGCTTTTATAGCATATAAATTGTTCAATGTAATCAATTGATGGGTTTGATTTAATTTAAAGTTTATTTTCTTCTTTTTAGAGCATTTAAATAAAAGCTTCTTTATGAAATTTTTTTTATATTAATTTATTTTTTATTTTTTAGTTATCGACGTGTTTCTTAAGACTAAAAAGTCTAGTTAAGTTACTGAATCTATTTCAATTTTAAAAAGCATTGAAGTGCAAGTTAGGCCCACCCAGGACGATGTAAAGTAATTTTGATTGGAATTTGTACGGAACTTTCATTATGGCACCTCGAAGTCTATTTTATAATTTAGTCGACTATTACCCATTCACCTGCAAAGCCAGCTTAGTCTTGATAGTTTTTCTTATAAGTTCAGTGTACATACTATTGTGAAGTATTCAGATTTTTAAAAGCAATAGTTTAAAAGATATACGGGTGGGAAACGAGAAACTAGTTTCGAACGTCATTTTTTAATAATACATTTGCGAAAAAATATAACAATAGTAAAATTATGATGAAGATGATTGTGTTCCGGTTAGCACAGAAAGCATACCTAAGTAACGTTTCTAGGTGAGAACGCTTCCATTTGTTGACTTTAATCACTTAACATCGGTTGATATGAAGACGAAAGTACCAGGACCGCATACCTAAGATGGAGTCTAACTACAACTTCAAAGAGAGAGAAATAGATATATAATACCTTGGCATAAGGTCTCTGTCATCCCCATAAAATTAAATGAAATCATTATCAACATTCGAATTTAAATATGTATATTTATAAAGCGAAGGCCCGCGTTCTTTTTTCAAAAACACTCGAACTGAAGCCAATCCTCTTGGAGCATGTGAATGCAGCAAAAAGTATCTAATTAAACAGACCCCGATCTTTTTTCGGAGGTTAGTGCGGAACAGTTGTCTTACACGCTCTCTGACACTTATGTTAACCTGGTAGTCTATTATTGAGATTGTGGCCAAGAGTGTGTTGCAAATACTGCCCAGTGACTCGGCAAAAATACTAGTATTGATTTTTGAATGAAAAACATTCCTTCAGTTAATAAGAAAAAAAAGTACCAGTGCTTTTGGCTTTATAACTAGTTAATAAGAAAAACGCACGTTTGCCTAGCGTTTTTAAGACAAGCTTCTGAAATCACGAACTTTTAGCACGCCAAACAGCTACAAAACGTATCACTTTCTGAGCACAAGTATTAGAAAAACTATATATATTATTCCCAAGTTACGTGTATGGGAGCCACCCTTAAAAATATGTTTTGCAAGATTTTATTCTACTACTTTGTCGGCGTGATTAATATGTATACCCGTACTAAATTACACCTTTCTAGTAGTAAGGGTCTCTAAGCAAAGCCGCGGACTGACAGACGGACCGGCTAACAGAGCGAAATTAAAAGGGTTCGTAGTTTTACTGCGGAACCCTAAAAACAGAAGTGTCAGAAGTTGAGCGTTCTCATTTCAAAATATAAGTTTTACTCAAACCCGCGCGGAATATGTCATTAACTTCTTCTGGTTCTGATAACCTGGTAGTTCCAATGATTTTTCAATAGTTTGGTAGGAAATTAACCTGCGCTACAAAAACGATATTGCACGCTCCGGTGCACTTATGTCAACGTGGTATTCTGGAATTAAGATGAGCCCGTATTTGAGGGACCATTGAAAAGTTCTTCTTTATTTCTCCTGGCTCCAGCATCAGACCAGGACCGATGACCTAGTTAAGCTCGCGAGTAGTCACTGGATGCAAGTGGCTCGGCCCTATCACTGTGCATGTGTGGGCGCGCCATAACAGGGAGACTCATGTCCAACAGTGGACTTCTGCAGCCGATGATTATTGCATACGCTGCCTTGTCCAGCCTCAATTGAGTGACACTATCTTGTCTTAAATTTATTTAGAAAACCATTGCCAAACTAACATAAACACACGCTTTTTAGCTGTATTTTTGGCATTTATGCATGACATTCAGCATTTACACAGAGGATATAATCACAGACTTTGCACAGACTAGGTACTGATATAATGCACAATCACGACTTGTTTTGATTATGTGGTTACTCTTTCATTCCCTTGGGCCAAAAAGAGACAAATAGCATTTTGAATCTAAAACACTTCAACTAAAGTCTAAAGTTAATGAATCTATTTAGATTTAAAAAAAAAAGAAGTGACAGAAGCTACGCGTTCTCTTTAGTAGAATAAACCGCGCGTCTGTAGTAATATGTCATGTGAGCTAAATCAAAACTACTTCTGTTTCTGCTAACCTGGTACTTCAAATGATTTTAAGTAGTTTGTTAGGAATTAACCTGCGCTACGATACGATATATAGAAACGATATAGCACGCTCCCTTGCACTTATGTCAGCCTGGTATTCTGATTTTGAGATGAGCCCGAATTCGAGGTGCCTATTGAAGAGTTTCTCTTTATTCCTCCTGACTCCAGCATCAGACCAGCTCGCTGGTACCAGAAAAACGCATTGTCATCGGAACTGAACCAACGTGCAAAATTTCGACTCCCTAGGATAAGAGGAAGTGCTTCTAATTCAGCTTGCAAGATTTGACCCGAACATACATACATACATACATACATACATACTTACATACATACATACATACAAACATTGCAAGTTAAATAAAAGCTTTTAAAAAAGACAATCCTCCTAGACATGTCAACAGAATCGCCACGTAAAAAATTGTTTCTGTACAGTGCAAATTTGAGACGATATATTTTGTGTCACTTTAAATATATTGCATTTTTGAATTGCGCTTTAGATTCAAACTTAAAGGAACCCTAAAAGCAAGCCCGTCCACTGATGATGTTAACAATCAAGGGTAAGCATGCACAACAATTTACGTGAACGCAGTTATCAAGGAACTGTCTTCAATTTAACTACGTTCATAAATCGAAATTCGTCAAACACCTTCATTGGGAGTAAAGTGACTAAAGGAATTTATTGCTCGCTTATGGCAAATTTTTGAAATAAACTGACTTTTTGTTGTAGTGCTATTAGGACGCTAAAATATGTGTTTCTTTATGGCTTTATGTTCACTTTGCAAGTACCAGAAAAGCTGTAAAAACTATATTTCCTCAGATTATTGTTAAACAACATAAGGTATGGCAATATAAATTGCTTTAATGACTAGGTAACAATAATATTGTTAGTTCTCAGCTTGAGCTTTTTCCTAATCCTCACGGCTATTTTTTAAATGAATTAAATGTGTATTTTCGTGACTCTACAGAGCTCACGCGGAGCGATGACATTCCCGACCCTAGGGCTGTAATATTAGAATTTCAAATTCTCACACAAGCCACGCCCATTAGGGTTACAATGTCGCGCCTTAATATTAGAATACACATGTTCACACAAGTTGTCGGAGGAAGTATTTTTTGACCGTCATCATTTTCAGAAGCAATTGCATTGCAAAAGAATGAAACTGTGTGGGCCTGACTTTAGGATGTGGACACCCTTGTGTAGTCAGAGGAAAATCTTAACCGCCTCCGTGGTGATATACAGTTGCGATCATAATTCTTATCGTTTGACAGTTCGATTCCCAGTGTGATACTGGTATATGTTCGTCTGGCTAGCTACCACTATCCTATCTTAGTCTGCCGCCAAACAGATATTTCAGTAGAACTTTTGTGCTACGGTAAGAAAAGATAACACCTAGAAAAATCTGGAGTTTATTGAGATGACATAAACGTTATTTAGTGTTTATTAATTACGTATATAGTATTTGAATCAAATTTCAACAAGAGCGCTGTACAAAGATCGAGCTAGCCTATATAAATCCTTTCAATGTTTTATTTTTAATTTTTTCTAGGAAGGCATACAGTAAGAAATATATATGGAAGAAAAATATAACATATACCTAGACCAATCAAGTCTACACTGATACATAGTCACTTACTTATTAAAATTAAAACTAAAATAAATTTGAACAATATCACTGTTGAGTATTTATTTCTATTGATTCATTTTTGGGGATCTTACCACGGTTTGATTTTGTGAGTTTTCGATATTTCGGCACTGCTACAAAGGCCATGATCACGCTTGCTGCAGCTGATCCTGCTTGCTAGCTCCTAGCTCATAAGGGTCAGAGCTACTACAGTCGTCGTTTCTTAAACTTGAAAATAACTTTTCTATAAGTAATACTCGAAACTTTTTAAGCAGTCATCATAAAAAAGTTGCAATTAATCGTTCGTTGGTTTCCTTTGACCTTTTTATAAATTTTTATAGGTACTTTACAGTTTTGTTTGGACATGTGACCTATGCCTTACTTATCATTACAATTAATTTTATCAGTTTCGTTACAATTTCGTTACGGATTTTTACATATCAGTTTACTAACGATTTCGTTACGGTACATCTATTCTGCACTTCACCCGGCTCCGTTATCATGGCGCTTGTAACAGTGCCGGAATATCGGAAACTCAAGAAAAATCAAACCGTGGTAAGATCCCGATAAAATTAATCAATATAAATATAACAATAACCACGATAACTTAAGAATGTGTAGCATTTAACTAATTAAGCGTGTAGTAGACTTTAATTTAATAAATAACGTGCAGCACCTTCTTAAGTTCTCATCATTAAAAGCTTTTAAATATTTAACTTGCAATGTTTGTATGTATGTATGTTAGGGTCAAATCTTGCAAGCTGAATTAGAAGCACTTCCTCTTATCCTAGGGAGTGGAAATTTTGTACGTTGGTTCAGTTCCGATGACAATGCGTTTTTTTGGTACTATCGAGCTGGTCTGATGCTGGAGTCAGGAGGAATAAAGAGGAACTCTTCAATGGGCCCCTCAAATTCGGGCTCATCTCAATACGAGAATTAAATACCAGGCAAGGGAGCGTGCTATATCGTTTCTGTAGCGCAGGTTAATTCCTTACAAACTACTAAAAAATCATTTGAAGTACCAGGTTATCAGAAACAGAAGAAATTTTGATTTAGCTCACATGACATGTTACGGCGCGGGTTATTCTACTAATGAGAACGCGTAGCTTCTGCCACTTCTTTTTTTTATATAAATCTAAATAGATTCATTAACTTTAGACTTTTTAGTTGATGAGTGTTTTTGATTCAAAATGCTATTTGTCTCTTTTTGGCCCAAGGGAATTAAATTAAATTCATTTTTAATATAAAAATTGTACGTAAATAAACTCTAATATGAACGTGTATGTACAAAGCTGCTAAAATACAGTATAAAGATACAACGACCCAAGCCATGTCCCCTCGCCGTCTGACAGGATTGAGCCGGCGAGCTCACGAGCGCAAGGTAACCCAAATCCCGACCATAACTATAAACTAAAAGTTATATTTACTAAACCCCAAGTGCCCCTTGCAAATACAAGTCACCGGGTCAAAGGCATAACTCTTGGCACCTCGGCGCGGCGCGGGCGCATGGAAATAAGGGCATATTTCAAACGAGGCATGCTCGCTGTGGATCTTCAGAACGAGTGAATATTGATTTGTTCGGTTTGTTTTGAGGAACATATAGAAAATTAGTAAATATGTGTGTTCGTTACAAAATAATTACTGGCGACAGTTATAGAAAGCACTAATTCATAATCTTGGTTTTTTTAGGGTTCATTACCTCAAAAGGAAAAAAAAGAAACCTTATAGATCACTTTGTCTGTCTGTATATCTTTTTCTCAGGAATACGTAAAGTTATCAAGTTGAAATTAATATGGAAAACTCAAGTTTGAGATCTCCTGCAACTGTGTAAAAATCATACTTATAGGTCAACGCAATACAAGATATAGCTGTATTTTAGATCATTGCCATACAAAATGCAAGGGATCCAAAACCTATAGGGTACTTCCCGTTGTTCTAGAATCCTGAATTTTGGCAATAAACAAACCTGAATCTGAAAACCATTCTTTTTTTAAATAACAACACAGCAAAAAAAGCTTTTTTATGTTTACAAACTATCAAAATCAAAATCAAAATCTGTTTTATTGCCAAAAATAGGGTTTTTGTATAAAGATGTTAACGAAATATTCAGTTGCTTCCGTCCTATTTTACCATAAACTATAGCATGCAATAATTCACTTATTTCTAACTTATAACTATACTATATATTTACATGATTAGTCTGTGTATCGATTCTACCTTTCAAGAATTCGTCGACCGAGTAAAACATATGCTCTAGTAGCCATTTGTTTAGGGATTTTTTAAATTCGTTTCTTTCAAGAGCTTTAATATGCGCCGGCAGTCTGTTAAAAATTGTTATACACATACCATAACAATTTTTTTGAAAACGATTTGTTCTGGGGACTGTTTCAAAAACAAGTCTGTTGGGATTTCGTAAGTTTCTCTTTGTCAAGTCCCCTGTTTTTGTAAAAATTGAACTATTTTGTTTTACGAAAATACCCACCTCAAGGATATAGAGACAGGGTAAAGGTAGGATCTTCAGTTGCCGAAAGTATGGTTTACACGATGTATCCGGTGGTGCGTTACATATCGCTCGTACGCACCTTTTTTGTGCAATGAAAACTTTTTTCTTTTCAGTCCCATTTCCCCATAGGAGTAAGCCATATCTTAAAATGGACTGAACATAGGCAAAATATGTATTTACAGCTGTTTTCCTGCAAGCTACTAATGAGAGTCTATATAGAGCAAAAGCAAATCTGTTTATCTTGGTACATACTTTCTCCATATGCTCTTTCCAGCTGAACGTTGAGTCTACCATTAACCCTAGAAATTTCACACTTTCCGCATTCCGTACAACTTGTCCTTTAAAGTTTATGTCAAGCTTATGATATTTAAAATTATTGAAATTCATAAAATTTGTTTTTGTTAGGTTTATTTTTAGATTATTATTTTGTAACCAATTTATTAATGAAGTCAAAGTATGTATTATGTCAGATTTATGATTTTGTATGGACGAGTTTGCATCCGACGTTACTACTACGGAAATATCGTCCGCGAAAAGTACGGTCTCATGTTTCGTTATTTTACAAATATCGTTGATGTACAACAGAAACAGCAGTGGAGACAGGATTCCACCTTGCGGCACCCCCAAGCTCTTTTGTTTGTACTCTGATGTAAATGTCCGAATACATTTTTTACTATCAAGGCTATCAATTTCTACACACTGTTTTCTGTTTGCTAGATAGGAAGAGAGCCAGTTGTAAGTCGGTCCTCTTATTCCGTACTTTTCCATTTTGTTGAGCAGTATCTCGTGGGACACGTAGTCAAAAGCTTGAGAAAGGTCTAGGAATAGTACAGATGTTAATTTTTTATCGTTCACATTATGTAATATTCTATTTATTAAGTGGAAAGCAGCGTGCGATGTACTTTTGTTTTTCTGGAAGCCATATTGGTTTTTTATAATTATCTTGTTATGATTTAGGTAGCAGACGAGTTTATTGTACACCACTTTTTCGAAAATTTTTGACAAAATTGGAATGAGTGTAATGGGTCTATAATTTGCTACTTCAGTTTTATTACCCTTTTTATATAATGGCTTCACTATAGAAAACTTTAGTTTTTCAGGAAATGTTCCTGTTTCTAAGGAAAGATTTACTAGAAATGTCAGGATAGGAAGTAATGGTTGACTACATGATTTTATAATATTAGTACAAATATTGTCGTACCCTTCAGATTTAGAATTCTTTAAAGATAAAATAATGTTGTTTATGTTAACTTCGTCAATTGGGGTCAAAAACATAGAGCAAAATGAATTATTTACAGAGATCTGAGGATTATTTTTTATGTCATAGGAATTGTTTGTGATGTCAGTAAAATAATTATTAAATATATTAGCAATTTCAGTTGGTGATGTTGTGTCTCTACCATTATATATAAGTCTGTTAATGTAACTCTTTGTGTTTTTTGAATTAGTTTCTTTCTTTATGACTGTCCATGTAGCTTTTCCCGCATTTCTGCTATTCATGACATACTTTCTATTTTGCGACCTTTTTGCAAGCAAGGTGCATTTTTTCAGTACTTTATTATGCTTCATGTATCGCAGACGATCTCTTGATGATTTGCTTTTGTAATACTTAAAACGTAGTTTTCTATTGGTTTTACAGCTAACTTTTAGTCCTTTTGATATCCACTTAACATAATGTGAGTGTTTTATTTTTACTTTAATTTTAGGAAAACAGAGATTGTACAATAAGCAAAAAGTGTCATAAAATTTATTGAACGCGATGTTAAGATCTGTTTGCTCATATACTTCCGTGAAGGAGAGGCTATTTAAATAAGTTTTAAATTTTACTATATTTTCTGCACTGTAACTTCTCTTAAAAATGAAAAATTCTTTTGGACAGCTTTTTAGTTCTTGTATATTGAACTTAAGTACCTGGGCTGTGTTGTGGTCCGATAAAAAAAGGTCTAGAGTCGATCCCGTAGCATTGTCAATATTGCTTATTAATAAATCCAGACATGAGTTCCCTCTAGTGGGTTCGTTAAGGTGGGAATAAAGATTATATTTAAGCAGTATATCTCTTAATCGCCTAGTGTTTGGATTAGCTTCCAATAAATTGATATTTAAATCGCCGGCTAGTATTATCTTCTTTTTTGAAAATTTAAATAAGCATTTGTGTAGGAGAAGATCTAGTTTGTCAAAGAAATGGTCAATGTGCCTTTTTGTTTTTGAAGGAATTCTATACATACAGATAATTATAATGTTATTAGAAATTAGATTAATCGCGCAAAATTCAAAATGGTGTATCATGGTTATCAAACTTTGTAGTTGAAAGCCATACATCTGTTATGTAACGTTACCTCGAAGTAGTTTGTTTTTCAATCGGAATTACATTTTCGGTGGAGCATTGTTGGGTGCATATTACCTTATCTATTTTTTATGATTTTCAGTATGGTAATTATTCATATTCTGTACGGAACCCTCGGTGCGCGAGCCTGACTCACACTTGACTGCTTTTTTATGTTATAGTAGCTCATTATTTTTTTCAACACACGCTAGTGGTATGTGGAAAATTCAGAATTAGAATCAAATAACAACACGATCCGAAGAAGAAGGGGGTAGTTCGGTAACGGCGCTACTATGTAATATTCTGAGACTACAAAAAACTACACACAAAATTCAACCTGCTGGTGGGTGGGTGATCGTGCACGATCAAGAGAGGTGAAGAAAAAAAGAAAACCCCAGAAAACAATAAACGATAATCCAATAGTTCCTTAATCACAATAAACTTTAATAACAAATTAACCTTTTCATAAGAAATGTTAACACGCCGAACGCATTCAATATTTACTTAAAATATCCATGTACATCGTTAAAGTCAATTGCCGTGATTGTTTTTATGATTTACAATACTCAATTTACTAGGCTATTACATTTTAGTGTGTATAACACGGGCAGTTTAATAAGACCGCTTGTATTTCGGCCACATGAAAGGTGGTGACCAAAGAGATGCCATAACCTTATTTTCACGGTGTCGCATTGCTGCGAGCAATTATTTGTATCGGAATGAATGGAATTGCTTTCGGACTTGTTTGGGCTGTGTAAGATAAGATTTTTAATGGAGGCTCGTGAGCGATAAAAGTTGTCAAATCGGGATTTCTAATTTAAAATTAAACGTGTTTAATTATGTCGATTAAAATGTTTTTGAGTGTTTTTATAACGAAGATAGTGAGTAGTTTTTGGTCTGCATCTGTAATAACATAGGAAACACTGTTTCGTTTCAATATATTCAATAACCGAATATATTTTTTTCCACTAATTTTAATTAACCGTCACGCAAAAATTATTTTGATATTTATAGTAGCACACGTGAACGTAAACTCGTAAAACTTAATAATTTAACATACAAAGGTAAAAAGTGCGATTTACTGATGTGATTATGTGTGATAATGAGGCCAATCTAAATCAAACTAGAAAGCAGGAATATATTTTTTGAATAACCTAATGTTACAGACCTTTCCATTTTTCATCCATACGATCAATTTTCCTGATACCGGAGTCGTCGTTTTATACTTACCATTTAAAAATACAACAGGAACAAATATAAAAGATTTTGACGCCGTCACATCCGTCCATCATGTGATTTAAAGCGATTATATCGTTAAGACCAGCAGCGACCATAAGGCACTTGTCATGTAACATGAGTTAATTTAAACAGTGCATTGTTTACGATGGCTACTCGTGTTACTTGATTGATTGTATGTCCTTCTAAATTTGAATTTTATTGACAACTTGTTTATTCCTTAAGGCTTCATAGAGGGTTCATCGTCAGCACAGCCAATATTCACGTAATATATAATCTATGGCTTCAGGTCTAACGCAGAACTGAGTCTGTTCCTGAGGTATGGGAGCATTTACGGAGAGTCTTTACGGAACGTCAAACGACGCCCGACTGGAGTTATGCGTCGTTTGACATTCCTTAAACACACCCTCCTGTACCCCTCTTATACCTCAGGAACAGACTCAGTTATCTTTAGACTTTTAAGTACACTGTTGGACTCTCGAGGGCCAACACAAAATAAATTTAAATAACCGCCTCCGTGCCTCGCTTGGTCTCACAATCCAGAGGTACTGGGTTCGATTCCCGGTGGGTGAACCTATCGGTTCTCGGCTTGGTTGGTAGTAGGACATTTTCTATGTCCGCCTGACTAGCTACCACCATGTTACCTAAGTCTGCCGCCAAATAGCGGTGTTAATAGCACTGTTGTTGTGTTGCTGTATGAAAGGCACCGCATCAGCTTGGGGCTTCTGGGTGTGCACGCTTTCCACCCAGCGACCTTATCGTCACTAAAAATCAGTTGAGATGAAGGCCAAGTGTAAGCCCATCATTCGTAAAAATATATAAATATCTGTTTTGACGACACAGCCACTTTTTTATTGTAAAAAGGTGCGCAAAAAGAAGCTACCACCTAATGAGGTGCTGACTCTACTACCTTTCATACCGGAACACAACAGTGCTACTAACACTGCTATTTGGCGGCAGAGTTAGGTAGCATGGTGGTAGATAGCCAGGCGGACATAGAAAATGACCAACCACCAACCGAACCGAGTACCGATAGGTATCGTACCGAGCATCCAACCCGGGACCTCCGGTATGTGAATCCAACATTTACCCATTAAGCCACAGAAGCGGTTGAAAGTAGCGATCGCTAGGACTTATATATTAACGTTTTCAAACTTATTTGTAATGAATCTCTACCCTCTAGCTTCCTGGATAAGATTACATTTGAACTATCCAGCATTACTCAATGCAAAGGTTGACAGTTCGAGACCACGTAACACCGCCATAACATCGATAAGACTGGTGGTTATTCGAATACAGCTCGAAAACGAATCGATTCCGTTTTACATAAACAACATTAGCTTTGACGGCCCGTGGGAGTGTGCGGTGCTAGAAAATACGGTGTTGGCTCCCGGACTATGATGTATCTCGGGTGTGTCGTAGGTTTATCGGAGAAATCGGAGTTTTGCGATAGTCCCAGTAACGAACCAAATTTTTGAATGTCAGAAAGAGTTTCGTAACTCGTCGTAGTTTCGATTATTTATTTATTTGATTATTTCAATCTTGAGAAGGCAACATTCGAAAGCTATTAATATACTTAATTATTAAGCTTATCAATGCATTATCAAAACCTAACAAGGAATGCCTGGACGAAATCACTTTTTAGTGATAAGGCCGCCTATAGCTGTACGCTGTACCTGTATTCCATTACAGTCCATTATTATTTAATGATGGTGCAATAAATAGTTTTTGATTTCGTTGATTTCAATTTTCAGATTTCAAAAATATGGTTTATTTTAAGTTAATCATGAGATCATTCACGCTTTTTAGGTTACCGTAAGGCGCTTATTATCTAATATGAACGCACTGACAGCTGTTTTAAATCGAGTCATGCCAATCAGCGTCGTTTCTAACCGTCCCTAAAATGGCTTTAAACTCGTAGCAATGAATGATGCGAAAATAGGTTGCATATTTGCCAAAAAATATTTCAGCCCCCGACGTAAAAAGAGGGGTGCTATAAGTTTGACACCAGTTCCTGTGTGTGTGTCTATCTGTTGCATCGTAGCTCTCGAACGGATGCAACTATTTAGATGCGGTTTTTTAACGTGAAAGCATGTTTTTTGCGGTGGTTCTTAGCTATATTTAGTAAAATCGATTCACCATATTAAAAAGTATTAAGCTGATGTTAAGGATTTTCGGCATAAAATGAAATATATTTTTTATTGCGTAGTTTTTAAAATGTTTTATCTAATTCACAATTGTTTGATAACAAATTTTCCGGTACTTTATAATAATCGTCGGATTATCGCAAAGATCCGATTATTCAGATTTTACCGCGACATATACGTCAAGCTTACATTACTAGTGTAAACTGAGCTCGTGCTGTATAGACTGACCGAACAACGAGAGGTCAGCTTTTACTGGAAATGTGTATCTGCAGCTAATATGTTTTATTTGAATACTTTTATATTTAGGTTTCTGTAATTTAATTCGATAACTGATCATCTTGCGATACGACCATTATTAATTTTAGACATGAGTAGATAGTAAGATAGATCGCTATCCCAATCTATCATGTTGTTCCCGTGGGATACTTTTAGAAGTCCAAGTCCAGTGGACGTGGATGAAGTCGAGAGCAATAGCTAGTAGACAAATTGCCTAATGCTCCATGATCTACAGGCCTGACGTGTGAAAATATAACGTTAAGAGGGTATGCTGGTGTCAAAGCGCCCATACAAACGTAGTCCAGTGAAAATCTATCAAATTTTCAAGACACAATCTAGAAACAAATATCTGTGTCGGTGGTGAGTCAGATTTTCGTTTAAATATATACTTCCAGAGTTACATGGCGTCAAAGAATTGTATTTTACGGTAATAAAAAGCCCCAACTTTGAACCTGATTTACGAGAGTATGAATCAATTTAGAACAAGAACAATTTGGAAAAACCACCGACATCTGAAATTTCATTAGTATAATGTATTAAAAAATGGTTACATATACTGTATCCTTCAAATGATCCCTGGACTACGAAACATCCAAATAACGGGTGGATAACTTCGCGTAATGTATGCTGTCTCACCGTACGCGCTCGGGTAGGATAGGGCTCGGCTAGGGACAGCTACAAAACAATGCAACCTTGAACGCGGCCACGTGCTCTAAACAGACAATCCTCTTAAAAGAACAAGGAAGAGCAAACAAATATCGTCATATTGCGAGACTGCTATTTAAATTCAAATTAATGTGGGACCACACAAGATCTCATCCATCTAGCTCGATATCGCTTAGATGTTTTAGATTGCATCGTCAAGTAGCAGCTGTGCGCTCGCGCGCCCGCCTCGACTGTCATTTGTCCAACCCCGACGACAACTTGTCAAGCTTCCTTCAGATAGATCGATTTAGTGATGTTTGTTTGTAGTAGTAGTAGTAGTTTAATTCTCCCGAATGGGAAGGCAATGGAACAAAGCCATACAGCCTACTCTGAATATATCTCTTCTTTATCATTTTCTTCTGCAGTTTTCTCAATAAAATGTATGGGTAATTAATTAATAGTACATTTTATCGCTTTTTTGACGATTCTTGACGAGAATTTCAAAGGTCAACCTTGGTTTCAACGTAATTCGAAAGAATCCATATGCCGAAATGTAATCGACATGGTGAACTCTTCCGATCGCGTCGAAACCTACTATTATGATACGATACTATAACACCGTCCGTGACACTTTTTGCACTATATCACTCCATTATAACACAAAAAACACACGTAACAGTATTATTAACCAATTAACAAAATTGCAATGAACCACCATTTTTCAAGTTCGCGCCAAGAATCAGGGCGATGGGTTGAATAGTTCCGATTCGCTAAACTATCACTTTATCGGCTGACAATATTGAGGTGTTGTTGTTACATAGGTGAATGCTGCTGCCCATCTTCTCAATAGTTTTCTCTTATGTCCTATTCTAAAGCTCAGACCACAAAAGCGCAACACCGATCTGTCACATGTTCGCGTTTGAAAAATTAACAGTCAATTGTGTTGTTTTTTCAATTTCTCTGATGTATTTATCAATTGTTATCATCACTCTTCTATCATAAAAGCGAGTTTGTTTACTTGTTAAATATTATCATCACCTTAAGGAGTAAGGTGATTAAGGTGATTTAAGAGTTCAAAGAATTTTGATCTAAACCTGGCCTTAGTGATAGGCCGCCATCTTGTTTTTTCTTTTCAAATCAGCCGTATACAATCCTGATGTATATCGATAGAGGACTATAGTAAGAACAAAAAATAAAATGAAACATATTGGCCTAAAGCGGTACGTTCCCCAGATATTCCTATGTAAAGATGGACTTTATAAGATTTGTCTTTAAATACAGTCCCACTTCAATTTACTTATATTTTTCTAATGAGTTTCTTATATGCAGTAGTCGGGTTTATAATTTGTCGTCATGGCGATCGATAACGGATGCCCGTGTCCGACACTGGAGAATATAGGTACATCTTTTGATGTAACATACGTATACCTACAGAAGTCAACCTGTTTAATTCCAATAGCGACTGATGATAAAGCAGCCTTATCAAAAATAACGGAGTTTGTATGAGTCCACAATTTTGGTCTCGACCAAAGTTTCCATAGGAGCGCCCTCTCGGCCAATTACGGAGGCTGGGGCGCACAGGTGCCCCTGTCGTAAATATGATCCGATCTGCGCCAGCGCACTAAATTGGGACGAGGCGCGGACCGAAACAAGAGCAACTGTGAGTAGTACAGCTCGAGGTTTGAGAATTGAGACTAAGGATTGGTTAAATCTTGGACTTTTTAAATGTTGATTTACGAGCATCAACAGTGATTCGATCAGAATTCTTACAAAATTTATTTTGCCATAAACTTTTTTAATTGTACAGCTGGCTTTGATCGCTAGTGATTGATAATGTCGCTAAATGAAAATGGTCATTACCATGCCGTTACGCTGTGAATGGTCCCTAGATGGCGTTTTGTTCAATATTTGAAACAATAAAAGTTAAAGATAGTCATTTCGTAAAATTACAAAAATACGTCCTATTTTTAAATAATTACTACCCAAACCCAGCTATCCTATTTTAAGGATTATGGTAAAAGAAATTTAGTATGAAACAGTCGTCAGCATAGAGATGGAAAGGGCATGAGGGTAATTTAGTTAAAAAAATTATAAAAATGTAAAAAAGGAGAGGGGCAAGAACACCTCCCTGGGGAACACCAGCTGTCAGTTCCTGCCAATCTGACAGCTTATCACCATTACGAATTCGTTGACTTTTGCCTTTGAGAACTTAGGGAAAAATCGTCTTTCATTTATTAGTAAATCATATATGTAGATGTTCGGGCATCGTTTCGGGCAAAGTCGGGATTTTCGAGTTTTACCCGGTCTACCGGTGAAAGTCGATCCAGGCTCATTTCAGTGCAATGGGTTCAATGACACTTAGCAGGTGAATGCAATTTTTTATTTCTGACGAGGGTAGCTACTGTCTAATAATTTTAAAATTATATGTGTTTCTGTTAAGGTCGACCATAGATATATTTTTCTAGAATGATTGATGTTGTTTTATAAATTAACTACTATTCCCATAAGCTAATATCTGGATACTGGATATCTGTAGCCACTCACCATCGCAATATGTTATTCTACCATTCCTCAGCATCGTGTATCTATGTCGCTACACATACGAAATCCCCGCCAATATTTTAGAAAACGAAACAAGAAAACCCGCGTACTTTATTACTGAATGAACACATAAATTGAGTTAAGCCGAACTTCGTATGAGATAATAACCTATTTAAATCTGGAAAAAGCGGTGTATCTCAACTTTATTTTGTGAGAACAATTGGCTCCTTATGCATCAGATCTTGTGCCTCGTTTTCATTTTCCAGTCGTACGTGCCAGTAACTGGAACAATATCCATCACTTACATACCTAATATAACATTATATACATTAGGGGATAGTGTCATAATCATTATATAACAACTGAGTTCCGCCGAACACAAGCCAAGTAAAAACTTACATCATCATCATCGTCAGCCGGGAAACGTTCACTGCTGGACATAGGCCTCCCTCATGGTACGCCACATCGACCGGTCCCAAGCCACCTGCATGCAATGACTCCCTGCGACTCTAACCAGGTCGTCGGTCCATCTAGTACGGGGACGGCCTGGTATACGTTTCCCGGTGCGTGGTCGCCACTCGCTCGCAAAACTTACATCTTCAAACTGCCTATTCGATTTTTACCAAATATAGCTTAAAACTACCGCAAGGACACTTGCTTTCACGTAAAAACCACATAAAAATCGGTCCATCCGTTTTAGAGCTACGATGCCACAGACAGACAGACATTGGCGTCAAACTTATAACACCCCTCTTTTTGCGTCGGGGGCTAAAAATGCGTCTAAACGTCATGTTGGCACCACTGTACCTATATTACGTATGGTTATGGTTGGATGTTGATTTTTTTGATTTTCACATTTGTGAAATGTGTTCTCTCTATGGAGTCCCGTCCCGTCCCGATATATATCCTCTGATCAACTCTACCACTGGTCTGTCATATCAATTCTACCACTCTACCCTTTAAACCTTCAAGAGAAATCTCGCAAGTGATGATAATAAGGCCGTTGGATGGTAAGAGTGCGCATCCAGAAGCTAATGGAGGTTGTCTCTGTTATCTTTAATACAGTGCTATTAACACTGCTGTTTGGCGGCAGACTTAGGTAACATGGTGGTAGCTAGCCAGACGGATAAAGAAAATGTTCTATCACCTAACAAACTAAGCCCAAGTAGGATTGTGTGTCTAAGCGTAGACATTAGGCCACGGGGGCGGTTTTTGCAGGCACGATGTTTGCAACGCTAAAACGATTTCGTTTGGAATCACACTCGCTACCTTCGTGCCTCTCCAACCGTGAATGCAGTAGGCAAAGCTACCCAGATCTCATCCGAGATCCCACAGCTTCAACTCGGCGACTGTCAAGAGCTGAGATAATAATTTAAAGGCGTGCCAGCAACACTTTACATACGTTTAAATTATTATTATTTATTCCGGCGAGGGGTCATTCATCATGGCGCAAATTGAGCGCTTTCGAAACCGTAACGAGTATTGCATTTGTACCGGGCAAGTGTAGAATGGTATGGTGAATAAAGGGTTCTGAGGATACATAATATAAGGAAACATTGCTTGCACAAAATTCATTTAACTTATATTGAAAGATAACCAGCCACATTAACTTGGGGCTCCCGTCTTAGGTAAGTTTCTATCCATATTTAATTAATGTATCGCATCGGCCCTATCGTAGTTGTATTCTATCTAGTATACTAGAAGCTACAGGGTCTCTCTATGGGAGAATAGTACCCACCCTCGCTTTTACACTTAACAAAATATTCATAAGAATATTACCTTCCGCACCTACCTAGTGCTCCGCTGAAAACCAGCGCTGTCGCTGCATGCTGTAGTGACAGCGACATGCTGAGACGGAGGACTTATTGGCACAGATATGTACATACTTACCTGTTAATATTTTATTTATTTATTCATAATTTAGAAATATGTATTTAAGTTATAATTATTATTATTTTGTAATGTCTGTGCCAAAATAAACTATTTCTTTCTTTCTTCTTTCTACTAAACATAAAATCTACGGAAAGCTGCAACCCCCACTTTAAACGAAATATAATCCTTACGCTGCCAAGTATTTATGTACCTACTTGAAATATGTAAGTTCGTCAGAAAATATCCGCAATTTTACACCAAACGCGGTGATATGGGTGATATACCCTCTAACTTGTCATAAGACCTTCACGAACAAACAAACCAGTACAACATTTGGCACACTTGTTTAGAAGCTGCTATAGACTAACATATACGAAAACTGGGCAGTTCTGGAAATATTACATACATACAGGCCGAATCGATAACCTCCTTTTTTGGCGTTGGATAAAAATATACAATAATCCGTCTGAAAATTTAATAAAAGAAACAAAGGACAAATACTCATTACAAGAATATTGTGTGATCTACATCTACACTAATATTATAAAGAGGAAGGATTTGTACCTATTTTTGTATGTTTGTAATGAATAGGCTCAAAAAGTACTGGGCCGATTTAAAAAATTCTTTCACCAATAGAATGCTACATTCTTCCAATTTGACATAGGCTACATTTCATTTTGAAAAAAAAAAAAAAGGGATCCTTGGTAAAATTTGAACAATGTAACCGAAGGTGTAGAAAAATGAGTCTTAAAATGTCTTTCGTCGAATGCGCTGCCGAAACTATTAGCGATAGAACAAAATAATGTACAACAATATTGAAGAACATCATAATGTCTACAAAAAACTCCGCGGTAGCATATGTCCAACTATTGTAGTTATGTCACTACAACAACTTTTTTCATTTTAAACATTAATGAAAATACTAACCAAATTCAAACCATGCTATTTATGTGTTTATATTAATCCTTATCCAAATAAATTATTTTATGGTCAAGACCATTTAACTACCTATAAAATAGTTTTTAAATTATTTAAATTGGACTTTCCATTCAAAAGATATTACGAATTAAAAATTCAAACAGTAAACAAAACCGACATAGCGCCGTGGCCGTTGTTTGCGATGCAGTCTGAAAAGCGCGCCGGGCATCGCGGCGGGCGGGGTGGAGGGGGCACTGAAATACAGGAGTGGGGGTGCACGTCTGTAAGATAGGCATGTTGAACATAAATAGACTTACATACAAATATAACTGTGGGATTTTTTTAAATATATAATTAATAAATAATAATTTTTTAATAAATAAAAATATTTGTCAAAAAAAGTGTTTTATATCCAAATTTCCAAAAATAAATAATTGTCTACCCCGTGCGAAGCCGGGACGGGCTGCTAGTAAATTATAAAACAGATAATGTACATATATGGTTTCCTCTCTTATATTGCTATCCATTAAGACAAAGTCCACTACTGTAAACCTATGGAATGCAATTAATAAATTGAGTATTGAGTACGAAAAGTAGAAGAGACATTTCCTCATTAGCTTGCGACTTCTTATCTTCACTTACCATGAGGTGAGGTGAAGGCCAAGTGCAAATCCATCACATTAAAAAAAGGTACACTACTTTTGCGTGCCAACCGTGGCGATAATGAAAAATCCTCTAGTGAAAAGTCCGACGTGGACTTCTGCAGACGATTAAGAGTGTTATCTTCATTCGGTCTATCACATGTGGAACCATAAAACCGTTTTAACCAAGCTTGACACCGCCAATATCGTGTAAAAATCGATTTAAGACATGTTATTTTAAGTTTTGTTTACGATTTCCACAACATGTGTTAATTTGTAATAATTACAAACGACTCCCTCACAAATCAAGCTCGATAAATGACTTCGGACAATTTGGAGCTTAATTTTTTCTCTCTCAAAGAAATGAGATGGGAATCTTCGGCAGGTGAATAACTGTTTCTCGTACATTGGCAATCCGGTGAAGGTAAAGTTTACGTTGGGAGTTCGTGTTAGAAAATATTTTACCTTTTACTTGTATTGTTTTGTATCCATACATACTAATCCTACTAATATTATAAGTGTGAAAGTTTGGATGTTTGGATGTTTGGATGTTTAGATGTTTAGATGTTTAGATGTTTAGATGTTTAGATGTTTAGATGTTTAGATGTTTAGATGTTTAGATGTTTAGATGTTTGTGACGCTTTCACGCAAAAACTACTGAATGGATTTGAATGAAACTTTACAATAATATAGCTTATACATCAGAATAACATACAGGCTATAATTTCTAAAGACATATTGTGTAAATTGTCCAAACTCACACTTATAATATTACTGGGATTACATGGGCAATTTTGGCATAACAAAAACGCGTTGCCTAGCAACCGACCATAGAATATGTATTCGTATATACAAACTTTCGCGTTTATAATATTGGTGTGAAGACTTTTTGAATGTACTACGTCAGATATTGAAATTTATTTTGTTTCTTTAAATTATTAGACTACGTAACAGAATAAACACTATTTTGTACCTTATGCTGTGTAATAATTTGTCATATACGTCACCTGTGCCTATCGAACAATTAGAAAACATCCTGAAGTACACGCGGACAAAGTCGCGGGCGGAAGCTAGTATTGTATAAATGCGAAAGTGAGTTTTTTACGTCGTAACTGACAGTCAGTGACTTCACTTTACAGAGGAAGCTGTGCTGGAAAAGGACAAAGATGAAATTTATCCGATCGGACGAATAGTTCCCATGAGATTTTTTCTGAAGTCTAGGGAGATGAGCAGCAGTATCTACCTATGCAGCACCATCTTACTGCGATCACCAATCCGCTTTCAAAGCGTGGTGAGGGAACATCAGATCCAATAGTAGACACTGGCCAAGATGCAGCAAGCCACTGAGAGCTTTGAGCAAAAACAGATGCAGTGCGTTCCTCACTCCACACTGTAGCTGTAATGGCTGAAACTACTGAAACGAAGTGGCTATCGCAAAACAAAAATGACAAACATTTCGTGCCTCTACAACGAAGGCAGAATGAAGATGGGCGCTCAAGTCATCGTATATTTCGTAGGTTCTCAAACAATACCTCATATCATCCTATGTGAGTATAAAAGTCGGTGGCGCAGTTGATAAGGTGCGGACTCTCAATCTGAGGGTTCCGGGTTCGAATCCAACCGTGTACCTATGAGTTGTTTTACAATTCAAGTACATTATACGATTGCTAAACGGTGAAGGAAAACATAGTGAGGAAACCTGCATGTTTTCAACAGGCATGTGAAGTCCGCCAATCCGCACTGGGCCATACACTCTCCAGGCCTGAGCCCCTGCAGTGGGGACATATATAGGCTGTTGATGTGATGTGAGTATAAAACACTACTGGATACTCGCATAAGTGTTCTCATGTTAAATATTAATTTGGTCGGAACCGAACCCGTTTTGAATATTATAATAATCAGTGTCCATATTGAATCAAAATTACTTCATGGAAGTGATCAAACCAGAGCAACCGCTTGAAATTTTACTATGGCGACCATTTTATTATTATGAGACAGTATCCGACAGTCCTCATTTTATTTTCAGAAATCATTTTTTCCACCGACTTCAAATAAGGAAGAGGTTCTTAATTCGACGCGTATGTTTTTTGTGTGTTACGCGACCGCCAATAGTGAACCGATTTTGATAATTCTTTTTTTGTTTGGTAGAACATACTTCAGAGGTGGTCCCATATAAATTTTATTAAAATTAATTGATCGCTCTTTGAGAAAATCAACAAACAAACAAATTTAAGGCAATTGAAGTCGGTTTTTAGTTTGTTTTTTTAACGCGGTCATTTATCCATACTAATATAATACCGTAAATTGCGACAGTGAGTGTGTTTGTTAGTCATTCCATCTCGTCGTAACGGAGAGTAGCATTGAGTTCATATTTTATGTAGGAATAGATAGATAGATAACATCTTTATTCGGTGACTCAAATTATTTACAAAAGAATACTTAAACCTAATACTTATGTAAAATAACTAAAATAAAGATAAACATTAAAAAAAACTAAAATTAGGTACAGTACAATAAGTCGACCGAATGGCGCTGACTCAGCATGTGCTGCAGGAGTCCTACAGCGCTGATATTCTGTATGTATGTCTGTATAATATGTAGTTGGAAGGACGGAAAAGGATAAAGGCTACCTTTTTTATCCCGGCCGAATAAAAAATTTGAAAACCTCAAAATCCTTGTTCGTGTGAAGGGTTTGACTGAAATCTTAACCATATTTTGGGCGTAATATTCAGCCGAACAGAACGGGGTGTTGATGGTCTAAAATGCAAAACTTATACTCGGTATATATTTTTTTATAATAACATTCCAACAGTCATAAACTAATTGAAGACTAAGATATATCTCATCTTATTATATTTGCCAAATTTACGATAATGCAACGTGTTATTCAAAAATAAGGACGTAACTGCGTTTGTAGGGAGACTCGAGCTTGCTGCAGACTCTTAATTGACATTTCCATCAACACACTATAGGAACAAGCAAGGGTGAATATGACATGGTACAAAAGTGGATACATATTTTTGTACCCCAGTGTACCGGGCCTCTTTTCATCTGATGGCAAGTGACGTTACGGCTGGAAAGAAGCTGTTTTATTTTTCGTTCTAAGCCTCAAGCTAAAAAATCACTGACTACATAGGCGGATGAAATTATATGAAAATAATCATAAGAAAGTATTTCTTAAAAACCATTAAAAGTTAATCAATGAGCACAGAACACGCCCAACAACGGTACAATACAATCGATTCAATTCCCGCAAAACAAACAAAGTCGAGGGAGGGTAGAATTATCGAATTTGTAGAAATCAATAAATTATCATGTACCTACCTATACATTAAGTCTACTTTCATTCAACTACCTTATCCCCCCGAGTAATGTGCACTTGTTCGAGAAGCAATGCGCTTCCGAGAAGCGAGAGGGAATTGAATTTACGATGGAATCGAGAACTCGGTGTCATAATTGACTTTTCAGAAATTCTGATCTTACCTGAGACTCGGTGGACGTTTTAACTCTGTTAATCATATGGAGGGAAGTCTGTATCTACTGAAATAAACCACCGAATCAAAAGTACATTTTCTATCACTATAAGTTAATATCTAATTATAGTATGTAAAGTATGTATGTATTATTAGTTTGTTTTGTAACTCGTATTTATGTAATCCTTTATTATATTTATTATATCGTACACGCCTAACTGCCCTCCTTTCTTTAATATTTCTCCTTGACCTAGGACTGCTGGAAGAAATTTCTTTTAGAAATAAGCTGTTCCTTTTGTATATATTTTTCTGTTTCTTGTGTTATGTAATGTTTCCGTTTACAATAAACTGTTTAAATAAATAAATAAATAAAAAATTCATTTCAAAAACCCGACTGCGTATTTTTTTACCTTTTTATAATTTTGATATACCCAGTGTCACTCTAACAGTAAATACGAATCAGGCCACAATTATACATGCATACATACATAAATACTCTCGAAAAATATAACTCTCTTTATGGCGCAAAATAAATATCACAGTCGCGCTGAAAGTGCCGCCGCACAGATGAACAAGTAGTACTCAGAAAATCGCGTTTGAAAATGCATAAAATGATGTATTGCAGCATACCAAATTGCGGTAACTGTTCTCCAATTTATTTAAACTAAACTAAAATATTGGTTCACGTGGACTTCAGAAAGGAACTATGACACATGAACTATAGGCTCGATCGTAATAAAAAGTACCATATATCCGTTTCCAGTACCTTCAATTGCCTTAAAAATGGTCACCCGTAGAGGTATAATGATCTGGGTACATATTTGTTGATTTTCCCCAAAAGCGCTCAATCAATATCTATACAATTTATACGGACACTGTGAAGTATGTTCTACCAAACAAACAAAAATAATTAAAATCGATTCACAATCGGCGGAGTTATCGCGTAACATACACACAGGAACATACAGTCGAACTGGGAATCTCCTTTTTTGAAGTCGGTTGAAAATCAATTCGTCCCGACTCTTCGTTACGAGTATAACAAGTGAAAGCTAACTCACTTTCGCATTTATAATATTTCTATGTATTTATCATTTAGTGAAATCAATGAGCGTATAAAATACCACATTGAGACATAATACACATAATACCACATTTCTATTTATTTAACATTCTCCAGTTTAATTATTTAAATCCTTTTTTTTAATGACATTGTGTTTTGTTCTACTATTTCTGTTGTATATTAATTATTAGTTAATTCATAAGTTACATTATTAGTTATATTTCTATACTTTATCATTTACAGTATCTGGGGGCACGGCAGTGCCCCCACAAGTCGAGCAAGAAAGCGTCACGGCCGTACCATCCTTTTCTCGAAGCAATTCAGACCATTTTCGACCCCCTGTAACTTCGTTGTGGATAAAACTAGAAGACTGAAATTTTCAGTAACCATGCAGGCTTGTAAAGACACGGTATATTTCAAATTTCATTCAATTTGAACCAGTATTTTAAGAATTATAACGGGTCAAAGTTTAAAGTTTTGTCACTCACTGACTGACTGACTGACTGACTGACTGACCGATCATCAAAAGTCTAAGGCACTTCTAGCAGACCTAGAAGCTTCAAATTTGGAATATAAGTAGTGTTTGGTGTATGAATCAAGGAAAAACTAAAAAATCTAGAAAATACCGCAGAAAATTAAAATTAATTCAGTAAAAAAGACGCTAGATGTCGCTATTGACGGAACATTTTGTGCATCGCTCTTTGAATTTTAATTAAGTTAAAATATAAAAACATCGTTTTGTGTGCTGATTTGTGTGTGATGTGCTGGGACTTGTACTAAACTATGTTATTCAAGCACTATTTATGAATATTTGAATCAGATTTTACGAAAATACGGAAGTTTACCCTCCACCGAATTTTAATTCATGAATGGGGCTTTTGTTGAGTAATTTATGGAAATTGTGAAGAAATCACTGAAGAGGAATTCAAAAATTAGCATACTACATGAAATGTGAGTTAATTCAGTACAATTATTTAATTGAATCATCGACGACAGCGCCATCTAACTGAAACTGCAAAACAATCAACGATCGTTGCGCGCCATCTATTAGTTCTGCTCGGAGCTACTGTGATTGGGCACTCAAATCAACGTACGATTTAGTTCCACCTACTATCATCAACAGAGGGAGCTGTACATATGATTCGCAATGAATGCGACTTGCGACTCGCGTTTTTGACCATTCTTGTTCTTGTTGGAAGTGTTAAAGCGCAGGAATCGTCAATTTGTGAATACAACAGACTAAGAAGCATTTACCGTCCAGATTTGTCAAAAATTGAAACATCAAAGCCTCCCAGAAAAACGCATAGAGACAGGGAGTGGGCTCTTAGAAAAACTGTAGCTGAAGCTCAAGAAGTAGTACCGGAAAAGAGAAAACGGAAGGCTACCTACAAAAATAAGAAAAGTTCATAAGTCAGAGAGAGGGCTTTAAGAAAATTCGTTGCTGGTAGATATACATATATACAATAAGTAGAAGGTACCGAAAAGGAAAAAATTAGAACTGTCTACAAAATACAAAAAGAAATGAGATCCTATCAAAAACAATACTTGTCAAAAAAACAAGTCTCGCAACTCAGTTGTTCTGCGGTAAAAAGTTGTGAGATCCATGTAATACCAAGTCGGTTATTAATTTATTCAGTCTCTACTTAAGCGACTTTCTGTCTTAATACGTTCAGTCTCTAAGACCACGATCGTGGTCTATAACAATTGAAAATCAATTGTGTCTGGAATCTCCGTACTCGAAGCATTAAGTTGTTACTTAATAATTAACAGCATCTTATAGTGACGCATATCAATATTAAAATTCTTTAATGTTTTATATAAATATGTTGAGACTTGGCCATCGCCTGAAAACACGTGTTAATTCAATCGCCTGAAAACACTTGTAAATTCAATTATTTAGTGCGATGGCCAAGTCTCAATATATTTATATAAAACATTAAAGAATTTTAATATTGATATGCGTCACTATAAGATGCTGTTAATTATTAAGTAACAACTTAATGCTTCGAGTACGGAGATTCCAGACACAATTGATTTTCAATTGTTATAGACCACGATCGTGGTCTTAGAGACTGAACGTATTAAGACAGAAAGTCGCTTAAGTAGAGACTGAATAAATTAATAACCGACTTGGTATTACATGGATCTCACAACTTTTTACCGCAGAACAACTGAGTTGCGAGACTTGTTTTTTTGACAAGTATTGTTTTTGATAGGATTTAGTATTAGACTTAGACCTCTCAAAGTGCTCACTCTGAGTCTGTACTCTGCTCTCGACATACCTTGACGTCGCTACCCTAGTTAGTTGCCTTTCCACCTACCCAGAGGTTCCTTTTCATTTGCCAGAACATACTGCTTGGCTGGCATGATACCGCAGTTATACACCAAATAGACTTTCATGCCCGTCTCCTGCAATTTCCTGAAGTGAAATTTCATGATACCCTCATATGTTATTCTAAAGCATTATCACAGAAATTACTCTCCATTAATATTTAACAATATTCACACATTCCTGCTAAATCACTTCCCTCCAGATGTATTCGTAATTTAAACATAATAAAAGTTTTAAAAATCGCGCATCGGGTAATTTGACATTATCGCGATATCGCGGAATCACTTAGCCTGGAACGGCGTGTGCCCGCGCACCAAACTTAGCTTCATTATTAAACTGTGGACTATTATTAAATTTCCCTAATACTCGTTCTGTAAGCAGGTGTAAAATATCTGGGCGTTTACGTTTTTAAGTATTGCCAGGCTACATGTTTAAATCAAGGAAAGATTCATTTTTAAAGAAAAATGCCGCCTTTAGAGGTATTATGTTCCAACGTGGTATTTTATACGCTCGCTGATTTCACTAGTGCTGAGTAAAATTCTGGCGATTATCCACTTTAAAATATTGTGTCAGCCTCCTTATTATGAATGTTTGGGTCTTCTTTTAAGGCCGTGGGATGGAACCGTGCTCATCCAAAAGCATCGAATTAAAGAGGCACTGTCGACATAAAATTAACACATGGTCAAAGGAGTGATGTCCGCCATTTTTACCTTGGTAAATAATTTATCATTATCATTATCATCAGGCCATTACAGCTCAGTTGGATAGAGCGTCAGTCCTTGAACAATCGAGGTCTGGCTTCGATCCTGGCACGTGCCATGAGATCCAATTTGTAATTTAGAATTTATGTACGAATGATAAAAATCATTTCCATGGGCTTTTCGGTGAAAGAAAACCTCGTGAGGAAACCTGCACACTTCTGAGAAGAAATTCAAATGGGTATGTGAAGTCTACCAATCCGCACTGGGCCCGCGTGGTAGACTATGGACCATACACTCTCTGTAGGAGAGTACGCCTAAGGCGCTGCAATGGGGACATATACAGGCTGTTGATGTGTGTGATGTGGTCATAATTTGGCAGAAAACGTCCATGCAGAATAAAGGCCTCCTGTAAACGTAGTCGTCGGTCCATTTAGTAGAGGGACGGCCCGGTACACGTTTCCCTGTACTCACGGTACTAATTTCTAAAGTAACTGCAGACGAAGTCGCGGGTGAAAGGTAGTTAATTACAACAAATCATACAACAAATATAAACATTACTCTATAAACTGCATCAGCTAACAAACTAGACCAGGAGCCGGTATAATAAAGTCGTAGAGCTAACACCGGTAGCGCAGGGGGGCTGCATTAATCACAGATTATAGCGCGGGGTAAGATGCGCTATCGAGCTTTGTCCAAGACCCCACTAGGTGACACAGAGTATGAAATCGTTAGGTGCCTACCTATCTAGACAATGTCTCTCGGAGACAACTAAACCCAATAATAATACGTGATGAAAGAGCTCTTCATAACCTCATTCGGTAGATGGATACATAATCGCAATAAGTCAGTGTGTTACACAAACTGACTCAGCTCCAAAGGAATCCAAACCCTAAACTTCACTTTTCATACCAAAGAAAACCAACTAGATCTGCACGACGTCGAATTCATATTTAAATTGCAGATCTTCCGCTCTTTTTGAGAAGTCGTGAGATTTTGCTCAACCCCGTCCCCTCAGAACGAAAAAATCCTTAATTTCATGTGAGATTTTTCAAAATGAGTACTTTTAGTGCTGCTTTGCAATTATTTAAAAAAAAACATATGTTCGAGTCGCGCGTTTGTCTCGCCGATGGCAGCTATGAAATTGAGGCTGCCTCTTAGCTACTATTTGGCGTTCGCAACATCGCGATAAATATTTATTATGCAGGATTTATCCACATATTATATGGAGAAACATGCTTTACTCTAATTCCAGTTTTCTTGTAATTTTGCACTATTTTTTGCGGAAAATTTTTTACGTGATACTTGACTTGACTCCCCCTCTTGATATCGGGTAAGATTCCGATCGACTCCCTCCCCCCTTAAACGGCTTACCTAATTTATAGACGCACCCAAATCTAGCATTAATTCCTAGCATAAAAAACATAAACTACTTGTAATTCAATACCTACTACCTCCTAATTTCCCAGATGCTTATCTTAAATCGTGAGAATGTTAACACCACTCAATTATAAACAGTTGCACATACAATTCGACCACCAGGTGTTTCCAAACAATTAACATATTGATTTGTTAATTTCATCTAATTAGTTACAAATTGGCCCCATCACAGAATTAAACCTGTAATTCGTAAACAAAAACCTCACCCGGCATTTTGTGAATTGTCCATAATTTGTTGGTTATTACGTGCTCCAATGGTTTAGATGTCATATCTTGGTCGTTGTTGAAAACTCTTGATTTTATCTTAATTAGTTTAGTGAAATGTTTAATTGGATTCGTTTTGACTTAATTATCCTCTTGAAATAATTTTGATTTCATCTGATTGTCCTGTGTAAAGGTGTACGCTCTACTTCTTTTTACATTCTTTTTGGTTTATTTCACCAAAGGAACAAATGTTACGAAATCTGGTCTTGGACCTGTTCAACCTATTTTAAAAAATATTTGTTATATCTAAAAGTAATTGGGTGACACTTAACACAAATCTATAAAGTTTAGTTAAATTGCGTATTAAAACGTCGTCGACCACGATGGTCGATTTTCGTAATTCGATTCTTGAAAATACATAGTATTAATATTATCTATCTCTATGGATACGGGGAAACACATTTCAAATGGGAAACATACGCGCTCAAAGTTATGAATAACAAATGTCAGTACTGGTTAATAATAAACAAGTATGAAATTTAAAATTCTTAGAAAAAACTTTGCGATTATAATCATACGAAAATAAATAACCCATTTTATGAATTGAAATTATTAAAAAATGCCTAATATGAGCTGATATTCTTCAAACTGCTGAATCGATTTTTACCAAATATAGCTAAGAACCACCGCAAGAAAATTTGCTTTCAAGTAAACAAAAACGCATCAAAATCGGATCTTCCGTCCGAGAGTTGCAAATTCATATACAGACAGACAATACACACACATACAGACATTGGCCTCAAACTTATAGTACCCCTCTTTTTGCGTCGGGGGCTAAAAACAAAATTGAACTAAGCACAGTTTCAAAGGTATGTCCGTTCTGCCAGAACTTGCAAACTCCTGACGAATCTATGTAAATTATTACGCTAAATAATATATGAAGCGATTCATCTTAACCGAATAAAGTGGCCAGTAATATTTTATCCGCATTGTGTTGTTAAGTGCCCGCTTCCGACCGCAATGGAACCTCCGCAGTGGTTTGTCTGCTTTACTTACATTATCTTTGACTTGGGTGAGTTATTGCTCGAGAGGTAGGTACGAGTATGTACGGAATTTCGTTGTGGGAAAATTTCTCTGGGATATGTTTATCTGCGTAATCTGTAGTACCTTTTAATACGAATGATTCAATATAAAATCGTTTTAACCGGGATATCCGGGTTCAGTTCCCAGTGGGGTTAACTTTCGGTACTTGGTTTGACTTGTAGTAGGGTAGGCCTGGCCAGCTTCCACCATGATGCTCTGACGCCAATCAGCAGTGTTAATAGCACTATTGTGTTTTGGTTTGAAAGGTAGCATAGTCAACGCCTCATTAGATGAGGCTTCTGGGCTACGCTTACAATGCTCTACCGAGTTTTCATGACGAAATCATTATCTAGGTCATTAGGAAGTACCGTATTGGTTTTGAATCCCTGCGCTCGCAAGGGAAATGGTCACAATAAATCGGCATTAACGGCCGTATGTTTTCATACAGAAGCTTGATTTGTCACAGCTCCAAGGGATTACAGACTTGAGTATTTGATATTAATTTTAATTTGATACTTTCATGCGTTTCTGAGGAATAAGGACTTGACACACAAAAGTCTTTAATCAGTGCGTGTTGCCAGTGATGACATACGGAACCGAAACGTGGTCTTTTACTGTGGGCCGAATAAACAAGCTCAAAGTCACTCAGCGAGCAATGGAATGAGATATGCTTGGAATTTTTCTACTCGATAAGGTCCGGAATGAGGAAATCCGTAGACGAACGAAGATCACCGACATAGCTCGACGAGTCAGTGAGCTGAAGTGGCAATGGGCAGGCCACATTGCTCGAAGAACCGATAACCGGTGGGGAGTAAAGGTTCTCGAGTGGCGACCACGTAACGGGAAACGTCTACCAGGCCGTCCCCCTACTGGATGGACCGACGACCTCGCGGGGATTCGCTGGATGCAGGTGGCTCGCGACCGGTCGATGTGGCGTACGATGAAGGAGGCCTATGTCCAGCAGTGGACGTTTCCCGGCTGATGATGACACAAAGGGATAAGTATATTCGTAAGTAAAGCATATTATTTATCAACCCATACCCATGCGCTTGAATTTTCTATGTTTCATTTTACGAAATCTCCATGGATGTCATGTGTTGATACTAAATCAACAACATAACGTACATAAAACTTGCAATTGTATGATTGTTAGAAATTGATACTTTACAATTTCTAACAATCATACAATTACAAGTTTCGTTGTAAACCACCCAGCACATTAATTAGAGCAACTAATTAATAACCAAAGAGCTATGATTACGATCGATGCATTCGTTCTCACGTTCAACGAGTAATTGTTGTAATTAATCTATATTTTGACGTTTAAACTAGCTCTTGATCTATATGGCTATGCTACACGCTGTTCGACTGAAGAATGTGCGACCATAAGAAATATTCTTATCTAATCTAAAACAAAAAGACGATGAAAGAAATATATCCAATGCTAAAAGCTTTTGCCCACTTTAGAACTACCACAGGACGATTATACTGCAGTAGACTATCTCCATTTCTAAGTTTACATCTCAGAGGCTACGTACGAGCCAAATTTCGTCAAGATCGGTCGTGTAGAAGCAAAAACAGTTACTTTTGATTGCCTCTCTAGTATTATGGATGGTACACGCTTGGTCTTAATTTACGGAAGGTCCCGGGTTCGATTCTGAATTGTAGTACCTATCGGTACTCAATTGGGTTAGTTGTAGAGCAATTTTTGTCCGCCTGGCTAGCCACCACCATGTTACCTAATTCTGCCGCCAAACAGCAGTGTTAATAGCACTTTTGTGTTCCGGTATGAAGCGCGCTTTATATTTAGCGCTTTATATTTAGCTTTACCTTTATCCACACGAAATGTTGGTTAAGTTGTTTTTCATCATTAACTGTATTACAGATGTGGTTCCGCCTTCTTGCTCGCTGGCCACTTGTAAATATTTCAAATATTTTTAGAATAAGTATTTTGATGTTTCTTTTGTTTTTATAATTTTTCTCCTGCTCTGGTGTGGTAAATTGATTTGATTCATTGTTGTTGTTGTATATATTCTTAGAATTAAACGTTTTCATTTAAATTGAACTCGTTTGCCTTGAAATTGCCCTGGTCCCGGCTCCACCGCCAACAAACTGCTTATATACGTCCTCACTGCAGGGGCTCAGGCCTAGTCTCCTACAGAGATTGTATGGGCCGTAGTCCACCACGCGGGCCCAGTGCGGATTGGCGGACTTCACATGTTTGTTCAAGGCATGAAGGTTTCCTCACGATGTTTTCCTTCACCGTTAAGCAATCGGAAATGGAGAATTGAATAACAACTCATATATACACGGCTGGATTCGAACCCGCAACCCTCAGATTGAGAGTCCGCGCCTTATTCATTTGCGCCACCGACGCTTTTTGTTGTTGTTGTTTTTACTTCTTCAAAAATCTTAAATCAGTAGATAACATTTAATAGTGCCTATAAATAACTTTGCAGCAAAGAATATATTGTGTTTAAACTTAAAATATCAGGCGCTTCCAATTTAATTCTTTACTCACAAACCAGCTGTTACACTCACATTAAGAGAGTGTACTTTACAAAATTAAAACAAGACTAAGTAGATAAACAATACTCCATATTCCATGGGCGGCCTGACTAAAATAAATCAACGCGACTGCGCGTAGGTGGCCGGCGCAAGCGCAACCAGCAATTACCAATTAACAACGCGTTCGAAATTCAAAATTCAAATTCATTCGGACAACGCCCGCTGTACGAGTCACACGTCTAAAATGGTCACGTGAAATCGCATGAACATCATAAATTAAATATTATTCCTTGAAATTTGTAGTGGAGGAAATGCTTTGTTATTGTTTTAAATTCATACGGACGTGCAACATGCCTAAAGAATAATATGTACACATATTAAAAAATATGCGCTGCGATTAAACTAGCTTGGACAAAAGGTATACAAGTTGACGTTTTGACACTTTTTCGAGATATATATTTATTTTTCAATTTGATACTTTCTAAATAAACTACAAAATCTGTTTTATACTTAATTTCCATTATTTAACATTTACATTTTAATATTTACGCAGCGAGTAATTATTTTTTGAGCGCCAGTTAGCTTTGCGTGGATTGCAGTCAATTCTGTTAGGACCTATTAGTTTACACAGCATAAGAAAATATATAAATGGACAGGAACATCTTATAGAATAAATAAAACGAATTAGACCCAACAACAGTTTTATTAAATCTTTAAAACCTCGAAATGAAATTTTTTGAATTACATTTTATTTAGTACAATCATAATAGATTAAGAACATGCAGTTACATTTTCTTGTACCACACTTATGCAACTATATATTTGGCTTCTAATCATGCGTTACATTTTAAAAATACAGCAATTTTTCACGTGTTTTGAGAACTATTTAAAACTTCACAGATTGATGGGATTTTTTTAATAGCTAATCAAAATCTTTAGCACCGTAAACAACTGAGAGTATTTCTAATTATTAATTAATTAAATCAACTTTAAAACAATAACCAAATAAATGCAAATTATTGTTAAAATTAGTCGGTGTGACACATTTTCCACTTTATTCATGTACCTATAGAGTATGTATTTTTATGTACGTAAGTTTAACGGGTGTGCACTTGGCCTTTATCTCACCTGATGGTACAAAAGAAGGGTAATAAATTAATTGTAAGTGCTCACACAGAGTCGCTGGCTCTGTTACCGTGTATTCCGTAACACAACAGTTTATTGTTTATTTTACGTATAAAAATAATATTGACAAAGACAATTATATCTAAAATTGTACAATTTGAGTTGCCTGTCCCTAACGAGAGATTTCTCCCGGCACTCACACTGGAGCTTTCAATAAATAAAGTAGACCTACATACATGTACATAAACAAAAAAGTATATATTACAGAAGAAGATAATGTATATAGAAAAGAAAAACATAACAATAAATAAAAACACGATTTACATAATATATAAACTACATATAACTAAATAAATATATACATACTCGTACATATAAACTGTCTTTTATTTAAGCAGTCCTTTTAACACTGCTCTTTGGCGGAAGACTTAGATGTCATGGTGGTAGCTACACAGACGGACATATAAAATACTCTACCACCAACCAAATCGAGCACCGATAGGTAGCCCCACTGGTATTCGAACCGGGGACTTCCGGCTTGTTACGACAGTTATTATCCAGGATCGCATAATGAGTGAAAGGTGTATCACACCGCCATATCACGCTAACATGCAGAATATAAAAATAAAATCTCAATTATCACACTTTAGTTCATCACACCGAAACATACCGTTCAATAATTAAATAAGATTGAAAAATAAGTATTTACAGAAAGAAGAATTACGTTTCGTTTTGATTTCACGTCTAATTCTGAATCAAACAGATCTTTGGCAAAAACAGAGAAAATATTCTCCGAAATTTTTCGAACAGTTAGTTAAAACTAGATTATCTACTTTTTGTTTAATTGAAAAATCTACTTAAATTAATTTAGGCCTCACAAAATGTTAGGGTTTCTACTTAGATAAAATTTAATCTCTACGAAAAAATGTAATGTAGCAAATATAGGTAGGTATATAAAATATATAGGAATACAGTACTTATGTAAACATCCGAAAATAGTTTTAAGCTTTAATTACTTCATGTTTCAAATAGGCAAACGACCGCTAAAGTGATCGACCCTATAACAGACCAAGGAAAGTATAAGGAGTCCGAGTAGATATGCTTGTGTCTTTTTATCATATATCGCTATATCATAATACTACAAATACAGAAAGATCCGTGGGAGAGGGGCAATTTATTGATAAGTGGTTCGAAGCCAAGAGCCTCAATAAATATCTCTTGATCTATTTTTACTAAAATCTAGCAAAATCTTCAATTTTTTTTAAAAGTGGTTGCAATTCGCTTTAATTTCACCTTAGGGAACATACCCATACTACGTGACCCATTTAGGGGGGGGGGGGGGGGGGGAGGGTCTCCAAAATACCAGGCTTGATCACAGGGGCGGGGGTGGGGGCATATATATTGGTCACGTAGTCAATAACCTCTAGAGAAATCTTGCGCTTTTTTGAGCTGTATTCAAATGATGGCGCGCAACGTTGACGCACATTTGTAGTAAAAATGTCGGTTGCGCGTTTTTTATTATTATAATAGTTCTAATTTGTGTGCTCACTCCTTCAAAGCTTTCTTATAGCACAAACACAGGTAATTGTAACTTTTTATTTGCAAAATATCTCTTGGCAGAATCCTTGGAGGATCTGAATGTAATGCTCAATGACCTCAACAGAGTTTCCCAACAGGTAGGTTTAAAAATGAACATGGACAAGACGAAAATCATGTCAAATGTCCATGTTGCACCTATGTAGTGGTTGGGAACACTACAATCGAAGTTGTAGACGAGTATGTATACCTGGGACAGATCGTTCAACTAGGTAGGTCCAACTTCGACAAAGAGGTCAACCGAAGAATCCAACTCGGCTGGGCAGCGTTCGGGAAATTACGGCATATCTTCTCGTCCAAAATACCTCAGCGTCTAAAGACAAAAGTCTTTGATCAGTGCGTGTTGCCAGTGATGACATACGGAACCGAAACGTGGTCTTTTACTGTGGGCCGAATAAACAAGCTCAAAGTCACTCAGCGAGCAATGGAACGAGCTATGCTCGGAATTTCTCTACGTGATAAGGTCCGGAATGAGGAAATCCGTAGACGAACGAAGGTCACCGACATAGCTCGACGAGTCAGTGAGCTGAAGTGGCAATGGGCAGGCCACATCGCTCGAAGAACCGACAACCGGTGGGGAGTAAAGGTTCTCGAGTGGCGACCACGTACCGGGAAACGTCTACCAGGCCGTCCCCTTACTAGATGGACCGACGACCTGGTTAGAGTCGCGGGGAGTCGCTGGATGCAGGTGGCTCGGGACCGGTCGATGTGGCGTACCATGAGGGAGGCCTATGTCCAGCAGTGGACGTTTCCCGGCTGATGATGATGATGATTTGCAAAAATTGATTTAAAACCATATTTTTAAAATACCAAGTGAAAACTACACATACTACAGGTGGCCACTGGGGGGAGGGAGGGGGCTCAAAATGTATAAAAATGGGTCCGTAGTATGAGTATGTTCCCTTATGGTGACGATAGAAATCCATGTTAATGAGGCTGCTTTTATATTTAAGACATGATGAAGGGTTCTTCACCAAACTAAAATTTGGGATATGATTACAGCTTTTAAAGCATCTTTTACCGAATACTCTGACATTTAAGGTATACTAGGACCTAGGAGTAATCTATTTATTTAGTGCATAAAAGACTGAGATTATACAACTTCATATGATTAATTTTCTGTCATTTAGGATATGCTAGGTACTAGGATTAAAACTATCCTTTACGTAATACTTTATCACAAAGGACATTTTAATTGTAGATTCAGGGATTCCAAATCTGTATAGTACTCGCAGGCTATGTTTGCCCCTCTGAAGTTAGCTCTCCGCAATTTCAAACATGTACAGACGGAATGTGTGTGTATATTTTCGTTAATAACTATCTCTAGATGACATACAACACTAGCACATTTCTTTCCTCCCGCTAACTTGCCTTGCCTCCCACTTATACGTTAATAATTGATACTTCGCGGTCTTTTGTGGCTAACTTCAGAGGGGCAAACTTAGTCTGCGAATAATGTATTAAACAATTTTGTCATCAAAAATATATATGCTTGGTTATAATTAAAAGATTTAAAAAACTAGATTAAAAAAATACACTGTAAATTATGACGTGCATACAGATGCGAAAAACAAATTATGCAATTTCGATATGTGTGTGTAGTTCTTAAATAACAAAAATTTATTACTGTAATTTGATTTCAGAACAAAACTAGATTTGCAATAAACTGTCACGTCAGCTTCTGGGATTGGATAAGCTACAACAGGTCAAACGAATAACTTCAGTCGGGCATTGTTTGACGTTTCGTAATCACACCCATCCCGCTCACATACCTCAGGAACAGACTTAGTTATGCGTTAGACCTATACATTACATAATATTATGTCATATAGGATATGTAAGGTTATGTACTTCTAATGTGAGTTTATAACCGATACTATCACGTTTGCGCGTCAGATTTGTATGAAGGATACTGAAATAATGCGAACTAATTTGTATTTAGAATATGTCTCTACAGATTTGCTGTTCTAAACATCAACACATACTGGAAGGTATACATACTTTTATTACAGAATCTCATTCTGCTTACACTAAGATTGTCTTTGACTTATTATAAATGTACAGTAAAATTTACTAGAAACATACACTTTGTCATACGATGTTTTCATGCTATCTATAATATATCGTATATTCATTGGCGTTGTCCCTCTCGTAATGCTTCCATAATAAATTTATGTTGCCATAATCTTTTAAAATAAAATCTGGCTTTGATAAGTAATTACCTAGAAATAGGAGATGAAATTATAGTGTCGCGAAATAAATATCATTAATTTACAACTTTATAGTTAGCTACAATAGCAGTTACGCAGCTAATGGTTCATAGATGGCGCTTTGAACAATAATCGAAAAGTGTTTAAAATGAAAATTGTGATTCACTGTGAAGTTGTATGTTAATGATACTCATTTCGCGACATCACAATCTGATGTCCTATTGTTTGATTGTTACTGCACAAATCCAGCTATTATATTTTAAAAGATTATGGCAACATAAATTTAGTCTGAAACTCTGATGGAGGTGTCGCCTTAAATTTTACTTCGCAAAGATGTAAAGGACGTCAGTTCAGTGTCGTTAATAAATTTTTTTCTTCACTAATTAAACAATTTAAACAGTGAAGTCAAGCAAAACTTTAGAAAAGCGCTGTTTTACCCGACAGAGTGACGCAACGGAATGGTAATTTGTATATCGGCTTGTGTATGTTGTTCTTTTATGGCTAACTATAATAATTATTGAGAAAAACTAAACTAGAAGATGGAAGAAGAAGCCACCAAGGAACCACTTTTCAACCAACATCAAACAAGGAGGAGGTTCTCATTTCGGTTTTATTTTTTTAGGTGTTTTTTTAATATGTTAGTCGATAACTCTGCCAATTATCAATATACTTCAGAAGTGGCCCTATATAAATTTTACCGTAATTAATTCTTAATTAATAGGCACCTTCTAGACCAACACGTAACATCTTCGACCTCATCGTCACTTACCATCAGGTGAGATTGAGGTCAAGTGCTGGTCTATCTTCAATAAAAAAAAAATTCAGCGCTTTTTGAGAAAATCAACAAAAAACAAATATATATTTATACCTCTAAGAGTGAACATTTTAGGTGATGAATGTGGTATTTTAGTTCAGTTGAAGTCGGTTTCTAGTTCTTTTGAACGAGTTAATTATTCTGTTTTCATCGCCGACCCGACACCGATGTTCTTGACAATTATGCTTCTTTTTTACCGGTAACATGCTCCCGTACGATTTCTGATTTGTACCATAAAGTCGTGGACATAAAACAGTATAATAAAGTTCTACACTGAACTAACGCACGTTACATCTTATGTAAAATTAGCTACTAACCTTAGTAACGAAATTGTGATGAAATTTTATTCAGAGATTTCAATGTACAATTACCTTTGAATTTCAACATAACCCAATTCTGAAAACACTTTGAATTGCTACCAAAGTTGTTTCAAATCCAGCCCGCACCCCGCACTTGTACACCAAATAAAACACAAATGAATAATCTAAAGATATATAGGAAACTATTAAAATAACATTTCTGAGTGTATTTTGTTAGTACAAAATCATTATGTTTTGTACCTAGTGAAAACGTCAAATGTCATTTCATTGACGCCATATTTGTTTTTGAGGTTAGATCTTGTTTTTTTTTGCGTTTTTATACAACTTAGACCAAAATACTCAACAATGGTAATTAAACAATTTTTATTTGACAATGACCTATTAAGATTAGAAATGTACAAGTACGCACGGCTACAGGTCAAGCTATACATTTCCAGTATAAGCTGAACTAGCGTCGTGCGGGAGTTCATTTAATGTGAGGTCAGCGTATACTAGAAATGTATAGCTTGATGTATAGCCGTGTGTACATGCCAGGGCTCCATACATTCGCGGAACGTGTCATTTCATTACAAAGGCATTTTATGTTTAAGAAACTATGAGGAACATTCACATGGGAGTTTTCACAAAGTAAGTAGTCAGCGTTCCCTTCCCTTTGACGAAGGTGGGGCCGCGGCATTCGCACGTGTACCCCGCACTCATTAATATCCTGAAAATAAATAAATAATTTTGTATGAAACACTTGGCCGTGTAGTTATAGCTTTAGAAAAGAGTAACCCTTTATCATCCACTGGGTTTTGTAAAAGGCATCGAGAAAAATCTAGAATATTTTTTAAACGAACACAATTTTTTTTAATTTGTATGATGGTAAGTGACCATTAAGTCCATTTGTATAGAGAGCGTGCTCACCCAGAAGTTTCAATCTAATGAGGTGCAAGCTCTGCTACCTTTTATACCGGAACAGAAAAGTGCTATTAGCACAGCTGTTTGGCGGCAACCTTTGGTAACATGGTGGTAGCTAGCCAGGAGGGTATTTATAAAAATGCCTCTACCACCAACCACACCGACTGGGAATCGAACCTGGACTTACGGAATGTTAGTCGAAGCGTGAAGCTACTAGGCCACGGAAGAGGTTAGTTAAGAATTAATTATGCCAGTTGGAAATTATCTGAGCTTTGTAATGAACGCGGAAGGCGCTAAGCCCTAAAGAATCTAAAGGCACGCTGAAGCTCATTTCCAACCATGCCTTAGTAAAAATTGAGTATAATATAAATCTTTACAATTCTTGTAAAACCCCTATTTTGTTTGTTTAATATATTATTCTTACTGACATAACCACTCGTGTATATTTCAAGTTGTAGAATCTTATTAAGAAAATACATTTGTTCGGTTTTATCTTACTTTATTTACCGCGCATTTCGTCAAGTCAATTTAACGACTGATAATTTTATCTTAGCAAAATAATTTATACAATTGTTTGCTTTCTTAAATGTTTTTGGCGCTATGACTTCCACTCATGTTTTATAGTCCTTTTCTTTACTGTAATATTTTTAATTCAGTACATTGTAGTTAATTAGTTGCTTTTTGAGACAGGAGACTAGCTGAAATTACGAGGGTATAAAACAACCATATCGTGAAGACGTTCGGCGAAGCTTTAACCTTCTTGTTTTAACGTAGAATACTAGATTTTGCAATGTTATACTAACTTGGCAGTATCTTCAGTGACTTGTATCTTGCCCATGATGCCGGTGGAGTCCATGCGGGAGGCCACGTTGACGGTGTTGCCCCAGATATCGTACTGTGGCTTCTGCGCACCAACAACGCCTGCGATCACGGGCCCGTGACTTAAACCTGGAAATTTTGTGAATTGGATACATGTATTTTGTCATACAAAGAGAGGTATAACAAAAAAAACGGATAAAGGAGAAAAGTCATAAAAATTGTGAGTTGTAAGATCTCGATAAAATGAGGCACTGGCGATACCTTTCATACCGGAACACAACAGTGCTGTTAATAGTACTGTTTGGCGGCAGACATACAACAAATCTACTACCGATAGGTACCCCTATTGGGAATAAAACCCAGGACCTCCAGTTCTTAGCCCAAGCGTGTAGCCATTGATACACAAAAAGATTCTTTCTTTACCAGTTCCCCTTGTCGCCTTTTGCGAGACCCATGGAATGATTTGAATCACCATAACAACTCTAGTCTAAAGCAACAACCCAAGGCTAATATACAAACAAACAAATACGCACCTATTCTTAGTTTGAACCTCTGGAAGGACTCCCTGTTGATCTGATCCAGGATGGTCATGAGCGCGATCGCGAATTCAACCAAGATGGCCACCGTGTGCTCTTCCTTAGTGTTCGCGTCCTGAAATATTTTAAAAAGACTTATTTCTCGATCACTCCATATGGAAGGAATATTTAAAACTTATTGTAAAGCTTGATTATGGAATATGGGGTGCTTTCGACCGCCGAATTCTGGAATATATTAAATTGCTGTCACTGCCATAACCAGCACTTCAAATCCTCCCTACACTTTTGTTCACTATTGTCAGAATAGTGGAAAAATCTGAAGATAATACTGTAATAGAAAACTACTATAACATTTTAAGTACAAAATTATGCACCGCTATCCCCAGGGTGGAGGTAGATCCAAGTCAGAAAAGGGGAACAACTCGATGACCTGGCTTACACATATTCTCGTCATCCGTCGTCGAGATTAGCATATGATCTTGAGGGAAAACGCAAGTCATACAGGTCCTTAAAGCAAGGCTGGTGGACCATCCTTCCTGAGGTTTCTGCCGATAGGTTTGGTCAAGCAACAACAAAAAATGCTCCGCTATAATGCTATAGATAATACGAAATTTAGCAGGAACCTGCTTCTGTAAATCTACCCCGCTTTCGCACGCGTAATCCGCTGAATGAAAAAACAAGACGGCAATATTTTTATCAGTACATCGAAGTCATTGTAATTAGACAATAACCTTTGAATAACAAATTCATCATCCATAGGAGTGACGATGCAATAAAGAATCAAACACACAATATCTCTCTCCTACTTCCTCAGAAGTCGAGCAAAAGTTGATGTTGATCTTCTGATAATGCCACACATGCAATAACGCAAACACTCACCAGTTTCTCCTCCTTCCCAGGTCTTAAGCCTGACGCGATCATGTACGTGCTTCCTATGGTCTTTATCTTCTCTATGCAGCTGAACTTAGGCTTCAGAAGTAACTGAAACAGACAGAATACAAGTTAATCTTTTGTTCACTATCCCATTCCCTAGTTTGGTTAGGACATTGCAGGTGGAATGACATGATTGTCTAAAAAGCAAGATGAACCCGGATTTGGACGTTGATCCCGCTTATCTACAACAGGTACATACTAGCTACACGAGCCCTGTCAGAGGATGATGGCGGCTCAACTCTTACAACTAGAGTTTGTGAGGTCGGTTATCGACCTTACCAACCTACAAGTTATAAGATACGAGAAGAGTTTACAATCAACAATATTTTAGGGGGAGCAAAAGTTCTCGAGTTGCGACCACAGAGGACAAATATTCATATATCACGGCTCAAGGATGCTAGCGTCATTACATATTGATCCATGTTGCCTAGAAAACTAGAGATATCGTCAGCCAAGGTTGAGGTTGACCTTATGACTTCAGATTTGGAATATGATAAACTAGATACCTTCAAGATTAGAACAGGTACGCTACTTCAAGCTAATCCCGTCGTTTGTGAATTAACTCAATGTCAATAAAAATATATAACGCACTCCCAAACTGGTTGAAGTGTATAGACAGGGATAAGACCTTCCAAACCAACTTAAAAACATTTCTTCTTGACAAATGCTATTACGGCATTAACGACTTACTAAATAGAAAATAATTTGACTTACATTTATAAAATTTCATCATTTTATACTGACATTTTAATTTCTAATAAAATATCAACTGAATTCTTTTATTATTCCTGTTACAACCAATAATTGTATTATTCTCCAATTTAGTTGCTACAGGGCTTATAAGACTGTTTATGTAATTTTGAAAGCAATAAAATAAATCATCATCATCAACAACAAACGACGCCTCAACTCTCCACGCAAGAAATGGTCTGGCTTGGGGTCGGTGCGTACGCGCATTCAGTCAAAAATGCGCGTGTATACGAACGACATCCGTTCGATGTATGGGAATATCACGACATTTATATGCAGCGTCCAGCCTGTGATTACGGTTCACAAGGCTAATCCTATAAGCAAAGTGTACCGGTTTGTCCATGACTTTGATGAGATCAAATGTAATGTCATCAAGCTCGTTGCAGGATTCTTGGCGCGAACTTGAATAATGGTGGTTGATTGCAATTTTTCGTAATTCGTTAATAATACTGTTATGTGTGTTTTTTGTGTTATAATGGTGTGACATAGTGCAAAAAGTGTCACGGACGGTGTTATAGTATCAATTACGCAAAATTGCGAGAGTTTCGACGTGATCGGAAGAGTTTACCATGTCGAGTACAATCGGTATGGATTCTTTCGAATAATGTTGAAACCAAGGCTGGCCTTTGAAATTCTCGTCAAGAATCCAAAACAAGCGATAAAATGTACACATTATACATTTTATTGAGAGGGCTGAAGAAATGGCTTCGGCATAGTTTATAACCTCAAAATTTGTTCACCTAATTTTACTCGTCATTGGCTAGATAACCACTGGTTAAAGCCATTATTAAAAAAAAAGCTCGTTGCAACGAAGAACTCACCTTATCGAAGTCACATATGATCTCGTTGAGCAGCCGGAGACACTCCAGCCCTTGCTTGTTGACGTCCGTCTCGTCGTAGAACTCCTTGTAGTTAGGAATGGATGCGAACATCACCGCTATGCTTGAGTACCGCTCATGGTACAGGTCCTCCTGAAATATTCACGAGATTTCCATATTAATCCCTACTAATATTATAAATGCGAAAGTAACTCTGTCTGTCTGTTACGCTTTCCCGCTTAATCCTCTCAACCGATTTTGATGAAATTTGGCACAGACAATCTTTAGACCCTGAGAAAGGACATAGGCTACTTTTAATGCGAAAAATAAAGTCCACGCGGGCGAAGCCGCGGGCAGAAGCTAGTATTTAATATTTTAAATAACATATTTATTCAAACACAATTTTACAAGAAATAAAAAATTAAAACAAACTAAAATATAGAAATGAACTAGAAACCAACTTCAACTGCCCTAATTTAACCGACTTCAACTGCTGTCTATATTTCTATATATGCTGCTGATATAATTTATGTGGGACCATCTGTGAAGTATGCTCTACCAAATAAAACAAAAGGATCATCAAGATCGATTCATTATTGGCGTTATCGTCATGTAACATACATAAAAAAACATGCAGTCGAATTGAGAACCTCCTCCTTTTTGAAGTCGGTGGAAAAGTTAGCTAATTATACATTCCCTAATGGTACTCAGTTCTAAGGCTCACATTATACACTGGCCGCATTGCTCCATTGTATGAAAATGGATAACCTATGTACCAGAACGATCCGGAGCGAAGCTCAAGCTCAAATGACGCATTTAGCCTCTTTTAACCGACTTCAAAAAAGGAGGAGGTTCTCAGTTTGACGGGTATTTTAAAAATGTTTGTTACCTCAGAACTTTTGACTGGGTAAACCGATTTGGATGATTCGGTTTTTATTTGAAAGGTGGTCCCATTTCAATTTGGTCTAGTTCTGACAACGGCATCCATGAAAAAACTATATAAATCTTAAATTTGCCTTAGTAAAAGTAGACATTTAGGGCAATTGAAGTCGGTTTCCAGTTCTTTTTGAACGCATTTACTTTTAGATCACCAAATTGACATATTTGAATTGACTTTTTTCTGATTGCTGATTGAATAAGAATCAATGAAATCCTTCCATACTCACTTCCGAAGCTACCGATGTCAGGAAATGTTGCGCCACGTGCGCCGGCAGAATGTTTTCTAGTAAGATCTGAGAAGGCGAAGAAAAAATGTAACGTTACTTGGCTTTGGTCTCAAACGATAGTTATTCGCGGTACGGCTGTTGGATTCAAAGCATGCTCACCCAGAAACTGTAGCTAATTGAGGGGCTTAATTACCTTGCCCTAACATAACACAAACGTGATATTAACACTGCTATGTTTACTTGTATTTTTATAAATGTATAATAATTTTTCGATTGGCCTTCATCTCACCTAATCATCATCATCATAAACAACCTATATACGTCCCCTCTGCATGGGCTCAGGGCTTACTCTCCTACAGAGAGTGTATGGGCCGTAGTCCACCACGCGGGACCAGTGCGGATTGGCGGACTTCACATGCCTGTTCAAGACATGCAGGTTTCCTCACGATGTTTTCCTTCACCGTTAAGCAATCGGATAATGTACTTGAATTGAAAAACAACTCATAGGTGCACGGCTAGATTTGAACCCGAAACCCTCAGATTGAGAGTCCGCGCCTTATCCACTGCGGCACCGACGCTTTTACCTAATGGTAAGTGACAATAAGGCCGTTGGATGGTAAGTATGCGCACCCAGAAGCTAATGAGGCGTTGCTACCTTTTCCACTGGAAGATAACAGTCCTATTGTCGCTGCTTTTGGCGCAGATTTAGAAAGCAGGTAATAGCTGTCCAGAGGGATAACTGAGTACCGATAGGTGATTGAGGAGCAGGATGATTCTGACACAGGACACAGATAATGATTCCTATATGGCCGTCTTACCTTATTGATCCCCCTCATGGTCTCCACCTCCTCCTGTTCGAACTTGAGCTTGTCCTTCCACAGGAAGTCTGTCCTGGAGGTGAACTCGATCTGTCTGTCCAGGGTGTGCAGCAGCGCCGCGAGGAACACCAGCGCAAGACCGGCCTTGGCAGCGTACGGGACCATAGACGACCTGAAAATGTTCCCTCAGATCACAGTTATAAGCGAAAACATAGCTTCCTATACTTTTATTTGGTCAAGGATCACGCGGAGTTTTTGTTCGAAAATCCACTGTCATAGAGTGCATGGGACGAGTCAGTGAGCTGAAGTGGCAACCGGTAAACGTCTACCGGGCCGTCCTACTAGAAGTCCATCTACGTCGTCGACCTAGTTAATTAGTTACTGAGACATTTTGCAACGAAAGAAATTATAACAAGAGTATACACCGCACTTGCACAGTCAGTTTTGTTATATTGCATTCCGCTGGGGCGGGGCCTCCAAGGCCTCCTAAAGGTGATGCCTTTCAAGCCTTTCATATTCCCTACAAATGACTTATACATACACTCTGGTTCTGAGGTAACAAACATTTAAAAAAACATACCCGTGAAGTCGGTTGAATTTTTTTTATCCAAATCGGATGACTCGAATGAATGAAGTTATACGTGGTCAACTGGTCATACATAAAAAAAATATTCGCGTCGACTTGATAACCTCCTAGCTACAAAGAAGCTGTTTTTTCTACAAACTCTGAAAGTAAATCGCAATCTTTAACTATGTTGGAAGTCCGTACGATTTTGCTTATTCGGACTGAATATTTTATATCCGTAGTTAGTTGTGTGTTACTCACTCGGTATCCAAATGGTTGTACTGGTTGAAGAGTCCGGTGGAAGTGAAGAGGAAGATGTGCGTGACCAGCGTGAGGATCATGAGGAGCAGCTTCAGCACGAAGCCGACCCTCAGGAACACGGAGATAGAGGCCAGCGTCAACACTGAGCTGTACAGGAAGCTCTGGAAAGTGGAAAAAATATATGAAGAGTTCTCTAGATTTCTCCAGCGTTCCATCATCAGATCCTGACCTGATGAATATACGACCGTTTGGAAACTATACCCTTTCAAAAAGAAAAATAATTTAATGAGTAATCGGGCAACATCTATTTAAAAAATATTCCGACGAATTGACGTGCTCGTCCTTTTTTCAAATCGCATTAAAAGACTGTTCAATAGAATATTCGTTTAAAATTATGAAAATTGTTTCTGTTTCTGATTTAGGAGAAAATAGTTATACATATTATAAAACCTAGCAGATGACGTCACGCATGAGCTACTATAAATCTATCCAACGAAATAATCCTACGGGAAACCATCACCGGGATAGGATAAAAAAGTTTCCCATGTACTAGCTAAATTTCATCCAAATTGATTCAGTATTTTGCATATATTTAAGACTCTAAACATAGATGACGCAAATAAATAAGCAACAACATGACTGGAAAACAGCTAAAGCATGAAAGCACAAAAACTCTTTTCCCGTACCGGGAATCGAACCCGAGCCTCCTGGGTGAAAGCCAGGTATCCTAGCCACTAGACCATACGGGAGATGGTAACAAACGACGAATTCAGCGGCACGATTAAAATAATAATCTTAGATTGTGTAATCTTCCATACCTACCGCAAATAAAAGAAAATGCGTCATAATTATTGATTTATTTAAATTTGTTGAAACAGCTGACAGTTAATTGGAATCTTATTCCATATTGCAAACATATACGTAGTTACATCATAGTTATGCGCGGTTTGCTTATATTTTAATACATAATTATGTACATAATATAATATTTTCAGTCGACTGCCCGGAGCGCTTATCTGAAAACCAATGATATGTCTACTATCATAGCAGATACTGAAGCCTATTTGACGACACATTACAACACAATGCCTATATATGCACGTTAATAATATATTATTGTTAAGTAACTTATTATGAGCCAATTGTTTTTGGTTTGTGTTGTACCCGACCGCGTCAGAAGGAGGGTTATGTTTTTCGATAGTATGTATTTATAATTGTTTGGAACGCTCTGCGGCCTGAACGGCACTGTGGATTTTAAATTGAGAGGTGTCCTTGGATTCGTATTTACTCCGAGAGTGACACTACATATATCAAAAGTTAACCAGTAAATGCGTTCAAAAAGAACTGGAAACTGACTTCAATCGCCCTAAAAGTCTACTTTTACTAAGGCAAATTTAAGATTTATATCGTTTTCTCAGTGAGACCAAACGCTCTCACATCCGGCTCGAAGGACCAAATGTGAGAGCGTTTGGTCTCACAGAAATTAATGACAACTCGAAATTTGCGTAAATGAAAGTTTATTATATTTGAACTTTTACATTACAATTTTTGCGTCCGTCATGGGCGGTACGGCGGTCGAGAGTGTTGTTAGATTAAATTATTTCTAGTAGTTTTAGTTGGTGTTGCCAACAATGCCGTAGTCAGAACTGGACCAAATTGAAATGGAACCACACGGGAAGCATCACCTTTAAAATAAATAAAAAATCATCCAAATCGGTTCAGTCGCAATCAGTACGCAATCAGGTTTTTAAAATTTTATTTTTTATTCATTTTTTCAATTTTAATTTTTTTTGTTTTGTAAAAAAATTGAATTTTTTTTATTTCTGTTTCTTGTATCGTCTCAAAAAACTATGACAGAACTTCTATAATTGTATAAACAGTATACGTACAGGAGCGGTGTACACGTGCGCTGGGGTGACGCTGAGCACGTCAGCACTGTCGCTGGAGTTGTGCACGTCCACCGCATAGCTGGTCACGTTGTCAGACTGGAACTGACGGATCACCGCATTACTCAGAAAGTACACAGTAGTTAGTTGTTATGCAAGGCTGCAAAGTTGTTCTTTGGCGCGAGTTCTTATATTGAAACCCGAGCTACCGAAGGATTCTAGGATTACAGGATAGAATCGTGAGCGTAGCGAGGGTTTCAAAGCACGAGACGCAAAATAAATTTGGCTGCATGTTGGATATCCTACGCTTTGGCACACATTTATCAAAAACTTTGGTGAATCTGACTTACCCATCAAGTGAGCAAACTTCTTGGTTGGGCAATGTAGATACTTGAACATTCTAAATTTTGGAATCTTAAAGGAAACAAGGAAACAAAGGAAAAAAAAGGAAATATTATTGGAATTTTTATTATTTTCAAAGTTAAATGTTCTTTTTTAAACGGTGGACAATGATCAAATTATATTCTTACCAGGTTGATGACAGAGCAAGCTCCTATCAGCAGCACTGACACGAGGAACATCGTCAGTCTTATGTAATGGTTATTGGACACAACCTGTAAACGACAGAATCGAAATAAATACCATTAAACAATTGAAAAAGATTAGAACGAACTCCTGATTTTTTTTGGAAATTTTAGTCCTTGGATTGTAAGCCTCAGAAGCCTCAAGCAAGGCGTTGCTGACTTTGCTACCTTTCATACCAGAACACACTGATCAGTTACATTAACTCTTCTGTTTGGCGGCAGACTTAGGAAGCATGGTGGTAGCCCACCACCAACGAAACCGAGTACCGATATATACCCCCACTGGGTATTGAACCTGAGATCTCAGGATTGTGAGTATAAGGATCTAACCATTAGGACAAGAATATTCAATTCAAATAATTTTTATTGCACATACACACACAAAACAAAACAGAACATAAAAGGTACAATGAAGGCGGCCTTATCGCTAAGAGCGATATCTTCCAGGCAACCTTGAGGCAGAAGAATCATGTAAATAAGAAGGGGTAAGTGGTGCTACATAAATAAATAAATATATAGTAGGAAGAATATGATAGTAGGAAGAGATATGAACTAACATGTTGTATTTAATAAATTTTAATTTAGTTTGTAAGAAATTTACTTTTACCACTACCGTACCAAGAAATTACGATCATAAAAGTCTCACCTGACCAGGTTTGGTACAGTTGTCAGCGTACATGTCGTCCGACATGGCAGGCACGTCCGACAACGGATGCATGTCTCTGAAGTGTCCGTCGTACCAGGAGAGGTAGAGGAATACCAGCAACGTGATCAGGGTTGGGCCGAATGACGCGTATAAGACCAGTCCACTGCAATCAGAAATACGTTCTGTCGGAATATTTTATCTTGTAAAATCCTAAGACCCAAAAAACTGTATATGCGTGAGAAAGACTGCCAATATTTCCAGTGCTTCGTAATCTGAGGTCTTTGTTAGGCAGAGCTTTGGGCAGAGTAGCGTTCTCAGTTCTAGATTCCAGAGCATCTTGTTCTGGGTTAGATATTAGGTACCTACTACAAGATTTTTCTGGTTTCTTTTGGATTGGGTGTGAATTGTATGCATCCAAAATTCGGATATGAGGATTTTTCAATCGGGCGCTTAATAGACTGTACTAAAGAGTTCACTTTAGTTTTTAATAAAAAAAATTATGGACAACGGGTTTGCACTTTGCCTTAACCCCACTTTATGGTAAGTTACGATAGGGCCGTTGGATGGTAAGAGTATGCACCCAGAAGTCTCAAGCCTTAGTGGTGGTGGGGTGGTAGTTAGACAGGTGAGCATAGAAAATGACCTACCACAAACCAAGTACCGATCGATAGGTACCGCTACTGGAAATCGAACCCTATACCTCCAGATTCTAAGTCCAAGTGTGAGGTCATAGAAGCCGTTTCATTCTTACTTGGAACTCGAAATACGAATTCACGAGGAAGCCTCTCCTGAAAAGTAGTTCAAGTGGTGAGGTAGACTTCACTCCCTTCACTACAAGGCCTTGGGACTCGGATCAGACTATCTAATGCCCCAGGAGTGATGTTGTTCACATTTGCACTAGTGGCCGTTTTCCTTCACGTGTCACTAGGCCACTATGTATTTAAAACTCTTCCCAGACCAACTGCAATAATGTAATACCAGACGACTGCATCAGCAGAGTGACGATTCGAGCTACACGAATAGTCTTAGGCTGACGCATTATGTCACGCACATCACAAATTTTTTAATTAAAAAATCACTCACTGGCTCACAGTAAGCAGTTGTATGAAAGCAAGCAGCAGAAACAAAGCGGCTGCGCACGCGACGTTGTACTTGAACTGCGGGTCGGGCTGGTTGCGATACTGGCGCTCCTGCGACGTTTTCTTGAACCACAGCGTCACTTGATTCATGCCTTCTGTGTTAGAACTGGAAATAAGAAGTTTAAATTGCAGAGTAGTGGACAATGTATTGCTTTGACTACATGATTAAAACACAAGTTGGATGGTTCCAAATTCATTTACTTCTAGATTAGGTAATATCCATCGCTATCTCTAAAACGAATGGTTATTCCATTGAGTCGCAGTCCTTACCTGCAATCGCAGCAAGTAGTCCTTTGTGGCAGCAAGTTCTGTTCAATCATTGCGAGACTCTGGAACATGTAAAAGATTATGTTCTCTTAATCGTGTTTTATTTTTACACATACGGTTATCCCGCTTCTAATGCTTCCATACTAAATTTCTGGTGCCATAACCTTTTCAAATAGAATAGCTGGCTTTGATAAGTAACTACCTAAAAATAGGAGACGAAATAAATATTATTAATTTACGGCTTTATAGTCAACTAGAACAGCAGTTACGCAGCTAAGTTCATAGATGGCGCTTTAAACAATAATCGAAAAAAAGTGTTTAAAATGAACATTGTGATTCACTGTAAAGTTGTATGTTAATGATACTCATTTCGCGACATCACAATCTGATGTCCTACTGTTAGATAGTTACCACACAAATCCAGCTATTATATTTTAAAAGATTATGGCAACAGTTATTATTATTTGTTGTTTGTATTTAACAGTTGTTATTTAGTATGAAACTCTGATGGTGGATAGCCTTCAAAAGTTCAAATCTTTCAATAGGTAGAGCTTAGAAGACAGAAAGAAAAATTTGTGTATCATGTAGAAACGGATCTAAAGAAATTCAAAAAATGTATGCTTACGGAAATGCCGATATTCTTCGCTAGTGTAGAATCAGTAATGTTCGCGAAGGGTTTGTCAGCTCCCCAACACTCCACATACTTGGTCATCTTGCTGGAAGGTCGCGACCTCGACGGTACTCCTGGGATTGCTGAAATGGCATCACGGGTAAACGAATTAGAAGAAGATAAATTTAAGTTTTTTCAAATGCAGATGTGGAACTCGTGAAATAAATGCGACATAATAAAGTGGAGGATTAGATTTCATTCAGTTACAAGTGTCAAGGAACTATCAATGGACATATTATATCACAGCAAAATACTGGATGATGACATACTTACATGTATGTCGTATGTCGGTAAAGAAAATGGATAATGGTAATAATGTACCTCTAAATATTCATATCTTTTCAAAACTCAATGCAGAGGATCTATAGGAAGGTTTTGATGTATTAAAGTTGAGAGTGAATACAGTAATTTTTGTCTCATCAAATCTCATATAAAAATAAAAATATGAAAGAGGAAAAGAGTAAGGATCCAGATTAGGCACATGAATACAACAAAAAAACAAAAAAGTATTTATTGTGCAAATTCTTAGCCTTAGTAACATCGCTAGATATTTTAAATGTGTATTAATATAAGTTTAATGTAATATATAACAATCACTTGTTACAGTAACATATGTATGTATTCTCTATTTGAGGCACATGAATAACTACGGAATTCAAATTCTGTTGCTAAGACACAATTTGGTAGGCAACAGTGACAACAGTTTTCCTATGTTGCTACTGTGCCAGATATATGTACGACAGCAACAGCTCTCATAGTCTGGAAAAGTCCATGGGTTTACCACGGGAGTAGAAATTGGAGATAGGTCCCAGTAGAATGGAATGCCACATAGGAGCTGGTAGAGAGTTGCCACAATCGCCATATTTGGTAGGCTCTCAGTTGATCGTAAAGTCAATATGTACCGGTGTAAATCAGTTAGACACAAATAATATATGGAGATTTAATTATATAAAATTTAATTGATGACATAGGTGGTAACTATATTTATATGTAGAACTATAAAACATTTTAAAACATTCAAATGTGGTCGAGAATTCCTCCAACATGCCTTGCTTTAAATCCACGAAGAAACTGTGAAAAATCGGTGGGAAATCACGAAATGATAAATGGGAATCGGGACTTCATTTCGTCTTACTTAAGGATTCACTTGATACAGCTGAAATTGAACTCAACATCCTAAGGAACAATGTCGGTTGTGCACTCTCCGAAGAGTCGGGGGTCTCCGGCGCCGGCCTCAAATCAGAGCAACTTTCTGAAGGGACAGATGAATTAAATTCATTGATGTGTTATTCCTTCAAGGCTGCCCTAACCGTACTACTATTTGCAAAATCATAACGTGCCCAATAACAACAGGCTTGAATAACAATTTATTATTGATAAATAACAACAGGACGTTGGTCATGTGCCATCAGTTTACAGCGAGAATGTATTAAAAAAGCAAGAGAAAATTCGTTTGGGTTAGCTAAACAATACAAAGTCCTTTAATCTACAATATGGCCCAATATAAAAATGTCTAGTTGATATCTCGTAGTAATATATATATTTTTACCTGTTCCCATGATGGGGCTGATGGCACCGATAATTGAACCGCTGCGGCTCTTCGGCTTGACAGTGACGACAGCTCCGTTACTGAGACCCTCCCCAGGGCTGGCTGAGTTCCCCTCAAAGGCTACAGTCTTGCCAGCGTCGAACTTTACCGATGCCCTACGACTTAGCTCTGGAATTGTAAAATGATTTTTTATTGAATTATCAGAACTTCCTGATCCAACGGGCTGATAATTAACATACCTCCAGCTCCAGTGGTGGTCCTGACAGATTCGGTCCTCAGTACCCCCCTGGGCATCACATCTTGGTCGAAGCTGTGCGTCGACGGCGCGGGACTGATGTTGTCTTTGGGCTTCGTTGGAGAAATATCAGTGTATATCGAAGACACGATGCTGGCCTTACGATCGACTGTGCACACCGAGAGGCGGCCGTTCTCTGAGACTAGAGGCTTCTGAAAATGAGAGAAAGAAGGGATAAATACGAGTATAACAATGATTCATGGACACAGGTACGAGTATTTTAGAAGATTTTCAACCGACTTCAAAAAAGGAGGAGGTGTTCCTGTAGGATAATTTCGGAATGCCAATATAATTTAGAAACCTTTATAATACGAGTATACTCGTACCATTAGATGCTGTCAGCCTCTTTCAGCTCCCAAATAATACAATAGAATAGGTACATAGGTTCATTTCGCATGAACGGGTTTTTTGATGATGTCTAGAGATCGGATTGACAAACTTCGTCAATTTTTTTCTGTCATGTATTATAGAATGAGTTATACGGATTTAAGTTTGTTTGTTTGCTCTTGCTTAACGGCATAACGGAAAGTCTGAATAACTTCATTTTTATTATACGGATAGTTGAAGGTTTGGAAAAGGAGATACATACTTTCTATGCCGATCGAACGAGTACAATAAATACTGAAGTACACGCGTACGAAGTCGCGGGCAGAATTTAGTACAATATAATATTGCTTATAATCGCCATCAATCGAAGGAAAACTGTATAAACGTCAATATGGTTCACATTGCCAGCATTCCGTAATACGATTCCTCGTACTATTCGCGATTTCCTCTATTATTAAAGGAACCTAGTGGTATTGTTGTATTTAATTAGTTCCGCGTGGCGCCATCGGAGGCGATAGATAATACTTTACGCATAAAAATAGCTATCGGCACAGTCCCTATAGGCTCGTTCTCTTTATCTGATTAATTGTAAACACGAGTAGACGAGCGATACCAACGCGGCGTTTTTTGTGACAGTTGCGACTTTAACTGACTATTGACCAACTAATATTTATGTATTTATTGTGATCTTGGACCATAGAAATCTGGACTTTAGAAACAATGTCACGAAAACTTCTATATCTATAATAAAAAACATGCCATTCTCACTCTCTGTTACGACGTACAACCGGATAACCGGTACGAACCGGACCTATGTTGGATTCATAATCCGGAGGGGCTGGGATTCGTTGTCGGTATGTCGGTCGGTTGGTGGTAGGACATTTTATACTCGTATGTCGGCCTGGCTAGCTACCACCATTTTAACTAAGTTTGCTGCCAAGCAGCAGTGTTAATTGCAATGTTGTGTTACGGTATGAAAGGTAGCAGATCCAGCGCCTCATCATGGGTTGAGGTCATTTACCATCAGGTGAAATGAAGGCCAAGTGCAAACATATCATACTGTTGCGAGCTACCAGGTTTGATGGATTGAAGAAACACACGAGTCCAAAGTTCCGGAGTTTATTGGTAGCACAGGTCCACAAACCAAGCTTCAAAATCGCGGGTCCAACAGTGTGCGTCCATGTCTCACTGAGTCCAAGTCTTCTGCTCTGAGTCCGTCCCTGGATTCTACGTACAAAGACCTTTGGCACTACTGACGCCGATCTGTCGCTACTGACACCACGTGGCACACTAGTACACTAATACTTTTCCACCTCGACTGTACTTTCGCTCTACAATTTCTTCCGGTTTCCGTTTCTTCACTTTAAATCGCTTTTTACTTAGAACTGAACTCAATTTTCGTCGAAGCTCGGCTCGCGCCTATATATACCCGGTATTGTTTCTAGATCCTCGCAGTGATCTTCAATTTTTCACAATCTTCAGGAACATAGGAACATTGGATAGCCCACAATCTTTAGGAACATTCGAGAGCCTTCCACGCTATCTTTTGTTGCTATCCGACACGAAGATAGATGGATCCGCCTCTCTCTATCACACTCGTTGGAGAAGTTTCCATGCTACTTTCAAGAAGGAGATAGAAGATGAACCGATAATTATACTCTAGTTAGCATAGTAGCTAGACCAAGTGCGGCTATGGACCATTGTTGTTCTACGAGTATGCAATTTATTGTTTGGCTTTTCGTTGCCCGTCTGCTCAGCATTGAGCTTACACGGTTTCCTTAGCCTCTCATCCCCAGATCTAGAGACAATAATAATCGAGTTATCGGCGGCACTTGGGTGAGCGGAACTAAATTACAGTCCAAGTGGGGCCCAGGCTGCTCCCCTAATTTGATCAAGGGATCGGACTGGTGCTCGGTACTGTACTGTTTGTGTCGCAACGAAACCCAGGCGGAGACATTTGCTCGTCAGTCTGAATAAATGAGATCCTATTACTTAGTACAAAAGAGGTCTTCTAAAGAGGGGCGTCTAGCATTGTCGGGTTTCGAAAAACCTTGGGGGATGTGGCAAACAATGCAAGAAATAAAGAGTCAGTATATACCGTGTATATTTCATACAGGCGTATATAATCCAGATATAGTTTACGACCGTACAAATCATATGTGAAAGCAATTTCGTTAAATAGTAAAGAGTTAACCGTTTTTAAAAGTTCGACCGCGTAGCAATGTATTGCGTCCGACTTGACGAAGTATAAACGGTTTATTGAATTGTCATGATATGACGTGTAAAAATAACCGTCAATCAGTTGATAACTGTAATTAATACGTTGCCCACTCAATCATTTTATATGAAAAAAAAAAACAAATTAGCTAACGAAATTTATGTGAATGTGTAGTTTAGGACCAACACTAATTGCCATGAAAATATGCGCCCGTATGAAATATACACACTAAGCTCGCCCCTGAAAATATAATACTCAACTCGTCGTCAATTGCCCCTATTTGCGTGATGGAGTGGTGTGACTTTACTCATGCCAACTCAGCTCGAGAAATCCCAAGACAAACAAATTTATCTGTCTTACCGACAGACCATTTTTCTCTGACAGTTATCTGTGACGGACGGACGGATGGACGGGCTGACACCAGAATTAAAGGGTTCCGTTTTTTACATTAGATATTCGAACCCTTAAAAGAGTGCTGCTAAAACACTTGAACAATTCGGTAACGCATGCATAACAACAATGAAAGAAGACCAAAGTTTTCATATTGTGCATTTTTATCATAATTAAAAAAGTATTTGCAGTGGATTTACTTAGCTTAAAGTGATGACAATGAGACCTAAAAACATTAACAAGTTTGTGTCGTTAACTTTCTTTGAAGTTATAAATTAAATGTGAGAGAAGTCTTTAGTTATTCGACGGCAGCTCCAGCTCCACAATATCTCTTAACGATGCATGAAACTTCATTATTACATTTACATGCTAGAAAGTTACGTTTTACTCCAAAATTCTAGACTGTATAAGTGTATAATGTGGTCATCATTTGTCGAGTAAATCTGGGTGAAAATGTTTGAGATTTTTAAGGGTTGATTAGATTTTTGGCTGATTAAGGGTTTATGTAGTTTAGCTAGTTTGACACATGGGGTTTGGCCATACAATGGGACTGCAGCGATCACGTCCAGATGCGAGTCATTGCACACCAAGGATTCCAAAACATGATATGAATCCTACTAATCCTACTAATATTATAAGTGTGAAAGTTTGGATGTTTGGATGTTTAGATGTTTGGATGTTTGGATGTTTGTGACGCTTTCACGGAAAAACTACTGAATAGGTTTGAATGAAACTTAACAATAACATAGCTTATACATCAGAATAACATATAGGCTATAATTTCTAAAGACATATTGTGTAAATTGCCAAAAATCACACTTATAATATTAGTGGGATTACATGGGCAATTTTGGCATAACAAAAACGCGTTGCCTAGCAACCGACCATAGAATATGTAAATTCGTATATACAAACTTTCGCGTTTATAATATTGGTGTGAAGACTATTTGAATGTACTACGTCAGATATTGAATTTTATTTTGTTTCTTTAAATTATTAGACTACGTAACAGAATAAACACTATTTTGTACCTTATGCTGTATAATATCTTGAAGTACACGCAGACAAGGTCGCGGGCGGAAGCTAGTAGTACATATATATTGTTTCCTTGATATAAAGTTCATTTACCTGACCGCATAACTAAGTTTGTTTGACAAGGTTTTTTATTTGATAGAGACGTCACTTAGGCTTTATTGTAATATTTTTCCCTCATATGATATCCTACATCCTACCTAAGTGACTGTACATTGAAATTCATCTCCTCCCATCACGACCCATTTTAAAATAAAAATATTTCATTCATTATTTACATCAGATTTTTAATAGGATGCTCCGAAACCTACAGCAATTTTGCAGCTGGCCTGCAGTCATTGAGACCGTCTGCATTACACTCACTAACTGTGCGCATGAAAGTTGAAGCGGTGAGCCCAAACAGAACAGTAGCTAAGTAGATTGAAATATCACAAAGCACAAGTTTAGCCGTCGCGCCGCGGGACGCCTACGCCTGCCAGATGTGATGCATTAAAACTTTTTTGTTCGGAAAATATGCGTGAAAGCGATGGTTTATTAAAGGAAATAAATTATTTATTAATACAATTCCGATTTTTAAAGAAAAAATATTTTTGCTTTTTAACACGCTTTTATTAGCTTCACCTGTATGTTTGTGAGTTTGTGAGTTTGTAACTCTCCTTCGCGCGCCTGCTGCCTTCTGTGTTTAACTATTCATCGATAGATGACGCCACCGTGCAGATAAAACGCGATATTAAAATTATTCAACTGCGCACTGTATAGACCTCGAGCATTTCAAATAAATAAATTTACATAATATAGCAAAGCGTGATAGCATATTAAACTGAAAAGTGAAAAATAAATATAGTTTAAAAAAAACCAATAAACACGCTATTGTGGTCGGTGGTTGTCTAGTCCCCTGTGTGTCTCTTGGATACATAGAATGTCGCATTTTTTATCTTTGCAAATATTAGCTAAGATATATTCCTTTTCTGTTGATATACCCTCGATGTTGATGGATATCAGAGTCAATGCTGGCTCTGAGAAGAGCCTTTTAGGCATTTGAGGCATTTAAGATTGGTTGGTTAATCACCTTCGGTGTGTAGCAATTGGTTTCACGGTTAATGTTTTCACCGTTACTCACGGGAGGGGCCCGAGCGCTAGTTTGGCATACAGCGGACGCTCTTCGGGAAGGCTTGCTACGTCCCCCCCTATTAAACACGCTATTAAAGAATATCGAACTAAAAAGTTTAAAATAATTTTTAAAATAAAATAAGCTTAAAACAATAATGAACGAACAATAAATACTAGTATTATTGTGAAAAAAGCGTAGGCGCTTTGTGCCACATTTTTCGTATATCGAATATAAAAATTATTTTAAACTTTTTAGTTCGATATTCTTTAAAAGCGTGTTTTTGGTTTTTTAAAACTATATTTATTACACAGTATCTTTTGGTGGATGCACTGTAGACAGGTAGACTTTCTGATTTTTTTCATATTTTTTAAGAACATAAAAATTATAATTTCAAATAATAAATGTACATTTAAAAATTGCATTACTTCGATAAAATATTTTCCGCCCTAATATTTTTGGATCTCTCCATTTCGGATATAAATTTTTGACATGTGTGGCTGTGTGTACATCTGAAAAGGTATTATATTATTATATAATAATAATCTCTAAAAGTACCCAAACTGACACACAATAAAGATTTCATATTTCAAGTGCACCAGTGTGCGTCGCCCGGCCGACAGCCGGTCAGACGCGCCGCATCAGATCTTACACATCAAAAACGTTTGTAATATTCGCCCTGAAAGGACTGAAAGGCATTCACATAAGCACGTCACGTCATGTAAATCATGCCTATAACTCGCGCAACACAAAAACACTTGATTCATTTTCGAACGGAGCCGATACGTCCCGTAAATTGGCAATCGCCGGCTCCCAGGATATAACATCTCCATACATGATTGATTGGACATGTGATACTGAGAGACGCATTTATATATTTTTAGCAATATTCGCAGAGATCTCTCGCAAAACGTCGAGTTGTATCAATCGGTGAGTGCATATATCATCCAAACAACGTACGAATTGACAATACGAGTATACTGATGAAGTACTTAAATCTTTACGAGTTATGTGGAGCGTTAGTCAATGGTTTTCCGGTTTTTCTGTCTTTTTTCTCGGAATCCCAATTGAATTGTTGACTATGTTTTAAGCACACAAGATTGAGCTAAACATTTGCAACACAGGGATGGCATATGCCATGTGCTTTTATAAAACGCCGGAATGACGAATAAAAACCAGACAACGGTTGTCAGAAATCAGGGCCAATTGAAGTCTACTCGCTCCAAAACTTAGTATTTTAGGTGTCAAAGGAACCTAGATCTCAGTTCACGGACAACATAACAATTGTTCAATGATCACAGAAATTTAATGACTTAGAAAAATCTGTCTTATGCTTGAATCTTTCGGAGATTTTATTCTCCATGGATCCAAGCAGCTTTTTACAGGCGTTTTTGCCACCAGACTCGGTTCAACTTTTTGGCAAATGAGAATAAGAAATTTCTCAGTCATTGCTTTTAGTACAAAGGTAAATTGCGGACTATTCTAAATTGAAATTTAAAATATTTACAGATTCTGCGCTTTCATGAAACATTTCAGCATGCAATGCTGTTTTCACAAGAAGCTTGTGATACCGCACCGCATACCTCAAAAGCTACTCCTCGAATTTTACCAATGAGTTATCATTGGAAGCGAACGTGTCTTCTCTGCATGTTATAATGGCGGCTTATAACGAATATAAAGTCCTCATCAACAGCTATATACGTCCCCACTGCAGGGGCTCAGACCTACTCTCCTACAGAGAGTGAATGTGCTATAGTCCACCACGCGGGCCCAGTGCGGATTGGCGGACTTCACATGCCTGTTCAAGACATGCAGGTTTCCTCACGATGTTTTCTTTCGCAATCGGATAATGTACTGGAATTGAAAAACAACTCACGGTATTCGAACGGTGGCGAAAAGCGTCGGTGGAGTAGTGGAATACACAGTGCTGCATAGAAATGTTTGTTTGAATTTAACATTGCAGTTCAGTATTTTTTAACGTTGCGTACCACTATAACAACAACTAATATAAATAAATTCTAAATATATTTAAGTATATCACACTAAAATCGTCATTTTACTGTAGCTTTTAGCGTATATAATATGACTTTCAGTATGTCAATTATTAACTGGAACAGACTTTTTTTCGTATTCGGGTATTTCCATTTTGGTATTGTATTACAATTGTAGACGAGTATGTATACCTAGGACAGATCGTTCAACTAGGTAGGTCCAACTTCGACAAAGAGGTCAACCGAAGAATCCAACTCGGCTGGGCAGCGTTCGGGAAATTACGGCATATCTTCTCGTCCAAAATACCTCAGCGTCTAAAGACAAAAGTCTTTGATCAGTGCGTGTTGCCAGTGATGACATACGGAACAAGCTCAAAGTCACTCAGCGAGCGATGGAACGAGCTATGCTCGGAATTTCTCTACGTGATAAGGTCCGGAATGAGGAAATCCGTAGACGAACGAAGGTCACCGACATAGCTCGACGAGTTAGTGAGCTGAAGTGGCAATGGGCAGGCCACATTACTCGAAGAACCGATAACCGGTGGGTACTAAAGGTTCTCGAGTGGCGACCACGTACCGGGAAACGTCTACCAGGCCGTCCCCCTACTAGATAGACCGACGACCTGGTTAGAGTCGCGGGGAGTCGCTGGGTGCAGGTAGCTCGGGACCGGTCGATGTGGCGTACCATCAGAGAGGCCTATGTCTAGCAGTGGACGTTTCCCGGCTGATGATGATGATTGTATTACGGCTGCTTCGTTACATTCATCAGAGAGAGAGATAGATAGATAGATAATTGTGTCTTTTAAATAAGATATAAATTTACTTTGATTTGGAATTGGATTACTTCCTAAAAAGCAACTATGGGAAATATACTATGATCACTAAATCGCTTCCCTGGAAAATCCGACGGGTCGATTCTCGAGAGGCTCTTGAGGAGCAATGGACTTTGCAGCTTAACTATGATGTCATTCAAGGTATTCTTGCCTTTGGAGGTATGATGAGGTAGGTCTCCACCTTGTGGTCTGCCAGGTACCCCTCCCTGGACGCTCCGTCTCCTGGCTCCACCTCGAACCTTCCGCCGAGCTGCAGCAGAGTAGCTTTCGTAATGTGAACTTTGCTGGAAATTGAAACAAGCCCTTGTAAGTATTTAAAAAAGTGGCTACGCTAAACGCTTGGACTCACAATGAAGAGGTCTCAGGTTCGATTTCCTGTCGGGTTACCTACTACAGCAGTGTTACTAGCTGCGAGTTCCAGTATAAAAGGTAACAATGTTTTTTATTATTCATTTATTTCAGGTAACAATGACCCATAAGTATATATACAATACAATAAAGTACATTAAAATAAACTACTACACACTACAATAATACTATTTACTATGGCACACTTGCGGATGGCACACACGCATGCTTACCATCAGATAAGATGAAGGATAATATATGATGCTTGGTTTTAGATAAGTATACTTTTATTATTGCTTATTGTGAACAATTTTTTTTATATTAAATGTATCAAATTGCAAAAACTTGACCAATTTACGTAAACACTTTTAATTGCAAACTAAACGCACATTTATTCCATTTTGTATCATGTCAGTTGCGGTAGCCTTTAAGCCCCCAGTAAAACTGTTTCCAGGTACCAAAATATTCGCCGGTAAAAGCTTTTACTGGCCGAAGGTAAGTTCTCTGTACGACAAAATTAAATACACAGCGCTTTCCATTTCCCGGGCAAAAAAAAACATGTTAACTTATTCCCTGCATTGCGTTAAAACGTGCCACGAGAAATACATATGAAGAAATGTTAGTGCCAGGGGAATAGATACTGTTTATGCTTTTAAAAATAATTTTATTTACTTTTGCAGTTGTTTGAAGGCGTCGAGAGAGTGCCTTGTGCGGATGATATCTTGTTTTTCCTGCACGTTCTTTATGATACTTGTATATTGTGTAAAATTATATATAGTATTTGAGACAAATATGTATAATTGTTAATGCTCAGATAACTGAACGAAAACATGTTCTTTTTCGATACGACTTATACTTTTTGTATAACCCGTCGAGAAGTAATTCGAGTCACGCGAAGCAAAAACTGTCCATACAAATCGGTCACACGCTCGTAACGTAACCACATGAGTAAACAAATAAATCATGTGACGTAACGCCGTGAATTGGAGCGTTAAAATATATGAATATTAAAGTAAACAACATTTGAGTTATCTAGTAAAATAATGTTTTGTGTGTCCACGCCCTTACAATAACTTCCAGAATGTATTGAAAAAACTAAATATATGTACTATTAAGTTGTTTTACCATTCGACTAAGGTGACTTTTCGCACTTTTGAGACCCTTAAATTTCGATAAAACACAAAATTTTACGGTCTTACATGTGTTAACTACCCTCAATATCGGATGCAAATCGTGCTCTTCTAGAATTCTCAAATAAATGAGGCTCCGGCTGTGCTGTTTCATTACCGGAACACAAAATAGGTATTAAGTGTGACTGTTGTTTGAAGGCAGACTTGACAGCACTAAAATTTATCTCCGACTTCGTATAGCGTGGACTGAAAAAACACGGTTTCATTTTACCACGACAGTTTTATCGCTATATGATAAATCGGAACATATTACATGTATATACCAAATTTCTTCCAAATCGGTTCAGACTTTTATGCGTGATTGAGTGACAAACATACAGACTTATATTTATATTAGTAGGAACTATTTCCTACGTCGTGAACTTCAGTGACAAAGACGAATTTCCCAAGTGTTCAGCCATTCTCATTTACAGTCTCTGTTTTTCTCAAGCACTTTCCAAGAAGTATGGAACCCGATATGGCTTCCAGTTATCTCGGTCCATTCGTTATTTTAAATTTTCGCTCATCTGTTACCTAAACGAGGAAAATTTCGCTCGAAAACGACGAATAATTTCTCCTTGAAAATTTAAAATAGTGGAACGTCACGACCGTTAAAATGATGTATGAACTAATTTAAAATACTGGATCATAACACCATAATTGCACCAAATTATTTTAGGTCATCGATGCCGCCCGACTCGGTGTGGTCTCCGCTTTCGAATATTTTGGAATGTAATACCGAAGATCGAAAGTAAGCCGTGGTAGCTTAGTTGGGTAAAGCGTCAGTCCTTGAACAATTGATGTCTAGGTTCGATCCTGGCTCATACCAATGAGTTCCAATTTTTTATTTGGAATTTATGTACGAATAAAGTACGAATTGTAAAAATCATTACCATTGGCTTTAGGTGAAGGAAAACATCGTGAGGAAGCCTGTACACTCCTGAGAAGAAATTAGGTGTGTGTGAAGTCTACCAGTCCGCACTGAGCCCGCTTGGTGGCCTATGGCCAGAGAGGTTAAAATATAGTATTAGGTTATAGAGGCGACATTGAAAAACTTTTCATGGAATAAAAATCATCGTGAAAGTATGTGGTACGTCAAGTGTATTGTAAGGGAACGTGGCGTGATGTGACACTAGACTGAGTGACTTATTACCTATTGGTAATTTTGATCCGTTAAATATCTTTGACTATGGCCCCTACAGTCTCCTAAGTATGCCTAAGCCCCTGCAGGAAACTTGGGGATTTACAAAGTCATTCCTCGTGTCGATCTACGAAGGGAGCTCATGTCTGCTTTGAGAGACTAATATACAAAGACGACTAAAAGCATGCGTGTGTGTCGTGTGTGTATGTGTGTGTGTTACCCGGCAATGCCCCCGGACTCCATGTGGTTGGCCAGTGTGACGTCATCGCTCCACACGTCGAACTGCCACTTGCGCAGGCCCAGCACGCCGCACAGCACGTTGCCAGTGTGGATGCCTATGCGCATGTCCACGTTGAAGCCCGTCGCTTCTCGAACGAACCTGGTGATAGCATTTTGGTATTTTAATTATTATTCATACAACTTATTACAATCAATATAAATATGAATATGCTAATAAAGGTTACCATATTCTTGTATTATTATCAAAGAAGAGTTTACCTAGATAGTCGTCTGGGAGTAAATCGTTCCGAATTTGGACTTCGATAACTCGTATATTTGTCGCTCGTGACGCCATATTGAAAAAATCTGAACTGTCGCATTTTTTACAAGCTTTTATTTAATTTGCAATGTTTGAATGTATGTACGTATACATAGACGCGTCGGTGGCGCAGTGGATAAGGCGCGGACCCTCAATCTGAGAGCTCCGGGTTCGAATACAGCCGTCTACTTATGAGTTGTTTTGAATTCAAGTACATTATCCGATTGCTTGACGGTGAAGGAAAACATCGTGAGGAAACCTGCGAATTTTTAAAAGTATTTGAAATATTTTTAAACCCCCAGCAAAGCTGCTAAGCTTAACCTAATCTAAGGTTCGACACTTCCATGTCTTTAAATAAAAATATTCCAATACCTACTTGATTCGCGTATTCACGTAATGGAATGCTCATGTTTGGGAACATTATTACGACGATAATTCAGTTTGAAAAATATCCCCTCGCCAAATTATTCATTCAAAACTATTAACGAAGCCTATTTCATCTTAAGGGCTTAATTTCGCGAATGTCAAACGTCAGGTGCGTTTGACAGCCCAATTTTATGCGAGCGGTTTATATCTGTTCGACGGTCAATTTGCAGGCAATCGTGAGGACAATTCAATTTGGACATTGAATTACAATAGATTTTATTGCTTTGAACTCGTAATTAAATGCCAGCCTTCTATCGAAGGCAGATGTCAATAGCTCATTATATTATATATCTGACTGACATTATTGACAACGTAAGGGAAGTATTCGATTTGCGGAATTTTTGTAAACAAGAAATGGTTCTGACACGTGAATTTGCGTAACTTAATTGAAAATATTATATTACTAATCATAATTTTTTTCTTCTTTGTTTTGAAATATAGTACTGTGGAGACTTGAAGTTAGCTATAGCTAGACTGGCCCGGTAATTTGAAAATTTTGAAGTAATTGGATTGGTAGTAGCGTTGTCATAATAATATAACAAAAAAGGTCTGAAGTTGGCCGAGTTCGGGTTGGACTCGCGCACCTAGGGGTGCGATGCGAACCATCGAAAGAACCGTAAAGATAATATTCCTTTGAAACAAAGTCCAAAAATGAATTATCTTTGTCAAGGGATTGCGATGATTTCGCAAAAAGTTTTTAGATAGAGGCCTTACAGTACTCGCAGACTAAGTTTGCCCCTCTGAAGTTAGCCACAAAAGACCGCGAAGTATCAATTATTAACGTATAAGTGGGAGGCAAAGCAAGTTAGCGGGTGCAAATAACTGTCTTAGTGTTGTATGTAATCTAGGGATAGTTACTATCGAAAATAATACACACACATTCCGTCTACACATGTTTGAAATTGCGGAGCGCTAGCTTCAGAGGGGCAAACAGCGTGCGAGTACTGTACTTAGATTTTCCTAAAATATTCGGATTCATATTTTTGAATTTATAAACTTTGGCAATAGAAGGTGGGCTGTTTTTATCGCACGTTTCCCACGACAAGTCAAACACTATGAATATGATCTGATGAATATCTATGAGCATTTTCCTTTGGCCCATCAAGATTGTATCCGCTCTCAGCCAATAAATTTATGTGTGCTGTATTGCCACGTACTGCTGTATAATTTCAAAGTATGTATGTTGACTTGGACCGCCTTTACCTGATAGCATCTATCATTTGCAGCCCCATGTTGACACAGTTGTACGCGTGGTTGGGCCTGGACACCGGCAGCCCAGACACGCAGTAGTAGCAGTCGCCAAGGATCTTGATCCGCATGCACTGATTCTCCTGTTGACAATATTTAACATACTATAAACATCACTATATTCTGGTACAGTTTAATTGGCTTTAGTATTGGAACACCTCATGTTATCATGTATTTTCTTATAAACTACGGACCCCCAAAAGAATAAGGTAAACTGCCTAAAGCGTCGTCTAGAATACTCATTTTCTGTCATGTCATTTTCACGCCTTGTCAGTGTGGAGTCGACCAAACGTAAAATCAGTAGATTAGTTTGAAAAGTACATTAAGGAATGTCAAACACGTGATATGTTGGCTTATTGGTCGAATGTCAAATTAAGTAGAGGTCACGGAGGTTGTTAAAATTAGTGTGTCTGATATCTAAGTTTTACATTTTCATCACCTTTTAGTTCTTATAACCCAACCGAGTTCAGTGTCACCTTGGTAGAGGCCTAGTTTCAGCAGTTGAGGGCCACATTCAGTACATCATGAGTCTTTATTAAAAGCATAACTTGACCCAAGTGCCTCGTTCAAGCAACGACTTGGCTTATTCAAAGCTCTCAAAGGTGAACGCGAGGTGAAAAGCAAAGGAGTTAACAATATAGGATAAACACTACATCGTGAAGCTTTACCGGACTAATGTTTTGAAGAAATTGCTCTGTGAGTAAATGATGTTACTTTGATTAAACTTGTGAATGAAATATATCCGTATTTTTTTAATAATTTTATTTACTGACTAAAACCAAATGTTTTCAAGAGAGGGTTTTTAAGGAAGCTACACGTATTTTTATTCTACCCATTTACTCTTGAATTAAAATTAAATCCTGAAAATTGACAATAAGCAGGCTTTTACAGCACACAGAGCACAAGAATAGGAATAAATCTGAAAATCATAATAATTTTATGATACATTTTGCTAGAACATTTTCCCGTTACCTCACTCATTATTTTAACCTTAACTATATTAATACATACCAATATCATCAATGCGAAACTATTGTTTGTCCTTCCGTCCCGATATAACGGACCCAAACGACTATATACGAAAAAATTAACCGTGTAACTCAGAGAAAGGGTTGTGTGTAAGGTAACAGATATTTTAAAGAAATAAATTTTGTACACCTACCTTATGTAATTAAATATTCTGTACGCCATTAATATGGCTAAATGTGCTGTACTTTCATAATGACGTATCATCTTTGCCTGCGAGCAAACTACCACATTTACTGCAATAAACAATTTCTTTCTTTCTTTCAGAATGACTTGATTTCCGAAAAAGGATAGTTGAAGGGACGGAAAAGAACATAGGCTACTTTTATCCCGTTGTAGCGAATAGTTTCCGTTTGATATTTTCCAAAGACCACACAGATGAAGTCGCGTGCAAAACGCTAGTTATTCATATTCTGTGCGGAGCCCTTGGTGCGCGAGTCCGACTTTTCCTTTCTATGCTATTGTGTTCGATAAAGGTTGTGAATGCACAGATGCATTGTGCGGGACAAGATTGATGGAACGAGAGCCAATCCATCCGCGGTGACTGCTTTTGAAAGGAAAGGCTTTAAGGGCTTCAGTGCTAAACACATTCATATGTCGGGTTCCATAAACACTACAATAGCCTACTTTCAGTAATATATTGGTGACACATATAAATGTCTGCTTGTCTTTGAAATTATATTTATTGGGACGGATCACACGCATAATATAATAATAATATTTTTTATTTATTTAACAAAGGCATAAAAAACACAAAAATATGCAACAATAAAAAGATACAAATAAAAATAATAAAATAATGACAGCTGTACACAACTTTCGGCATACGCACAATGACACATACGCATAACGACACACACGCATAATGACACACACGCACAATGACACATACGCATAACGACACACACGCATAATTACATAAGTAGTCTGTGGTGTAATGGTTCGGACTAACAATCCAGAGGTCCCGGGTTCGACTTCCAGTGGGGGTACGTACCTATCGGTACTCTGTTTGGTTGGTGGTATTATCTATGTTCGCCTGGTGAACTACCACCATGTTACCTAAGTCTACCGCCAAACAGCAGTGTTAATAAAACTGACTGCGACTGGTGTAGGTTGCTCGATAAACGGTGTGACCATAAATAACCTAAGCTACGCCGACGATATGGTGTTATTGGCACCATCCATCAGCGCCATGCAGGAATTATTGGAGGTATGTGAAAAGTACGCACGCGAACACAGCCTATTGTATAATACAGAGAAGTCTGTCCTGATGGTTTTTGAGTCTGCCAACACGCCACAAACGGTACCCCCAGTTACATTAAGTGGTGGAGACCTGCAGCGGGTGTACAGTTTCACCTACCTGGGGCACGTTCTACGCAGCGACCTATCTGACATCGACGACATCGAGAGACAGCGCCGAGCGACTAGTTCCCGCGCTCATATGATCGCTCGGAAATTCTACCGATGCAGCGACCGAGTCAAAAGACTGCTTTTTATGACGTATTGCACGAATGTGTACACGGTGGAGTTGTGGGCGAACCACACGAAGGCAGCAATGAACGCCATGCGCGTACAATATAACAACGCGTACCGCGCGATTTTTAAGTTGCCTACATACTGCAGTGCGAGCGGCATGCATTGCGCGGGCCGCACGCCGACCTTTCCTGCCCTACTGCGTGCGCGCTCTGCCGCATTCAACACGTGCGTGGGCAGCTCCCGTAACCGGCTAATTCAAAGCGTCGCCGAGTGGCCGCGAAGCTCTGCCATGGAAATGTGGCGCAATTACCATGCGCCAATCACTTGATCTAGCTTTAAGTTTATATTATATTGTATGTTTTGTGTGTGTGTGTGTAAATATGGCTGTGTGCCGGATTAAATTGATTTTATTTTTATTTATTTATTTTATTTTAATAACACTGTTGTGTTTTCCGGTATGACAGCAGAGCGCTTTATAGTCACTTACCATCAGGTGAAATGAAGGCCGGGTTGCACTTGGCACTTGCATTATACATAAATAAATAACAAGTAAATGCGTTCAAAAAGAACTGGAAACCGACTTCAAATGCCCTAAAAGTCTACTTTTACTACGGCAAATTTAAGATTTATATAGTTTTCTCATGGATTCCGTTGTCAGAACTTGACCAAATTGAAATTGGACCACAAAGAAAGCACTACCTTTCAAATAAAAAAGAATCATCCAAATCGATTCACCCAGTCAAAAGTTATGAGGTAACAAACATTTAAAAAAACTATAAAAAAACATACCCCTCGAATTGATAACCTCCTCATTTTTTGTAGTCGGTTAAAATGACACGGAGTGAAATCATTTTAAGGCTAGAACCATACGTCCTAGCTGCCTAAAAAGGGCGATTAAAAACTTTTGATGGGACAAGCTTATTCATCCCTTATTAGAACATTAACATTGAACATATATACTTTTAGTCCTTTGTAAGCTGTCCATCCGAATGAGACCCTAGGACCCTTATTTGTCTTCTGGAACCGCTGGAACTTAAAGGGCCTTTCATTAGTTTAATTTAATGCTAAACAAGTAGTCATTCATGGCGATATTTTTTAACTTACAAATAAATTCGACTACATTGAAAAATATATATTCGGGTATTAATTTAAAAAGCACCATGCTTGCACTATATCTTTTATTTTTGTATATATATTTACAAAAATTATTTGAACAATTTTATTTCAATTCAAATTTCTTTATGGCCTTATTGACTTGAACTTTCGGGATGCATATTTGTCCTCTCATGCCGCCCGGTGAGATGAAAGTAAATTGTTACAATTACAAGTTAAATATAATTCAAGTCATGTACTATTAGTATACATATTACAATTACACTCCAACTCAATCCCAGCAATTACTATCAAGTCCAATATACTATCACAATTACAAGACAACACAAGAGAAATAGTTACATGCAGTATTAATACAATTACAAGCCTATGTTTCATAACAATTAACAGCTAATGTGTTATTACAATTACCAGCTAATGTGTTATTACAATTACCAGCTAATGTGTTATTACAATTACCAGCTAATGTGTTATTACAATTACCAGCTAATGTGTTATTACAATTACCAGCTAATGTGTTATTACAATTACCAGCTAATGTGTTATTACAATTACCAGCTAATGTGCTATTACAATTACCAGCTAATGTGTTATTACAATTACCAGCTAGTGTGTTATTACAATTACCAGCTAATGTGGTATTACAATTACCAGCTAATGTGTTATTATAATTACCAGCTAATGTGTTATTACAATTACAAGCCAATGCTTAATTTCAACTACAAATAGTGTTAGCCAAGCAATTACAAGCTAAATGTAATTTAAAAAACGTCCAAGTGCGAGTCGGACTCGCGCACGAAGGGTTCCGTACCATAAAACGGCAAAATATCTTGCCTGCGCTATGGGCGTTCTTTTCAAATATTTGTTTTATTTTATTTTAATTATTCATATTGCGTCATCACTTCGTTCGAAGAGTACGCGCTAGTGTTTTATGTTTGTTCAAGGCTTTTATATCAATTGATCAATTGACTTAAGAATAGGAATACATCACCATGCGTGTAGGAAGTTTCACGAGTCCGATAGATGGCGTTACTAGTCGTATACATCGCGGTGTTGACTTGGACACATTGACATGAACTTTAAAAATATCAGTATCTTCATTGATTTTCAGTCAGTGTGTTTAAATGTACAATTACAATGTACGAGTACGAGTATGGTTAAAGGCAAGGGAAAATTATTCAAGTGTTGGGTAGCAGCCTATACCATCAACAACACAGCGATCGCCTGCCGAGAATGGTGACCATAGCAAGTCCCTTTATCGAAATTCCGATCGATCGATCTGTGAGGGAAGGCTCGAATCATGTCCAACAGTCGTCTTATGAATACAATGTTCATTGACATAATTTACAAATCTTTTTCAAATCACTTTATTGTGACGACTTTGTGGTTTCGGCTTCAAGATATATAAACGTACAGAACACAAAAGCACACTTCTCCAATTATTCTTGCATTTAGTCCAAGCTATCGATTAAATATGAAGTCATATCACCAGCTTTCTACTGAGCTAGCTTTTTGATTCAAATTGAAAGAGCCATAAAAAGTGCTATTTACTACAAAGCCAGTGGTCTGAAAACGATTTGTAATAAACTGATAGCGCCAGAGAAATGAGACTTAATCTTTTCCCAGGGGACATAAGATGAACCGGCTCGGTCAGATGGAAATATTGTTTAAATCAACTGTTATGAACTGAACCGTTTCCGTTGCTATTAATTAAGTAAATAATTAATCTAACGGGGTGAGGTAAAGAGGTCTCAATTTTTTCTCGATTTGACTTGCTCTCTGAGAATCTCTGTAGGTCTTGCGACCGCTACAGCTTAACCCAGACATTTGTCGAGCGCTGATGACTCCCAGACAGTTTTGATTTTACGAGCAACTCGCCTAAGGGCGCCCGATCGGGCTCGACCTCGGGTTAGGGCTGTCACTGTGTGATGAAGCTATCGGATAAAATTGGACCGGAATGTGCCGATAATTGCGATAAGCGCTTAGATTATTAGAAGTAGGGATTGTGTTTAATTTCCGACTCCGCCAGCGGATATCTGTGTTGTCGATTTGACGACGGGTCGATAGTGTTGGAAGAGCAAATGTGATCGGATAATCGGGGTTCTCTATTTTATTATGTCTGCTTTACTATGTCCATAACAATATTATAAAAGATGTAAAATTGTATTTGTTGTTTGTGCTCTTTCACCTAGCAATGGAGCAAAGTATTCAGCTCCAAGCTTAAAATAGACTTTCTACCTCCGCCACTAATACATTTTTGGGCTATAACAAAAACGATTTTATTTATGTTTATTTATTTTACTATTGATATTATCCGGACTTTAATTGGCATATGATGCTACCTGTCTTCATTCATGACTATCAGCTGGCTAAAAGTCAGAAGTTCTGTTGCCTTCTTCAAACTGCAATCAAGTTATAGCTGTGCACATAAGTGGTGATAAGCAATGCAAAGATTTAGATGTGTGACAGTATAGGGAGCGGACTACGAATAAATTATAAGTTGGACGGACGACTTTGTGTGATAAATAGTGATGTAGTGACAGTGAGTACTGGTTGGTTCAGAAGGAAGAATCACGATTTTCATTACAGGAGTGGATCGTCTGCCTGTTGAGGTATCTAAATACCGTTCCTGCAAATCTCGAGAAAACCCATAAACTTGTAATCAAGAGGCTACGACGCCGCTGCCGGCGAGCAGGTGCCGTATTTTGGAGTAACGACAGAAACTTTACGGGGGACGTACATTATAATCCTAACAGCTCTTCCTAGCGTCTGCCGTGTGCAGTTGAACAGACTAAATTATTCAAAGTTCCTCTATAAAGTCGAGAGTTTAGAGTCCGAGCACACTAACTTTATCCATATTTCAGTTTTAAGAAACTATTTATTATTAATTTAAGAAAAAGAAATTACCTTGCTACACTTCAGAAATTATTTTGAATTATTTTAATATTATTTATTTTAAAAATTTTGACTGCCTCTGTTGCCAAATTTTTTACGCTTGCCCTAAAAATACGGAGGTCTGGGTTCGGTTCACAGTGGAGGTACCTATCGATACGTCCGTCCGTCCGTCTGTCTAGTTACCTAAGTCTGTCGCCAAACAGCAGTGTTAATAGCACTGTCGTCACATCCTGGCGGTAGTATGGAGGAGTAGCAACACTACGGGCAAAATACCTCGGAACACCGAGGTCGCTCCCAGAGGCCTTCAACAACACAAATAAGTTGTTGGACTTTCTGCTGGAGCTGGGGTGGCAAGTCACCATGCCATCACGCAAAATAGGCGCAACTGACGTCGAGTCGCGGAAACCTGCCCTGATAACGAATAGGTCGTGTTCTGTCATAAAAATTATCAGAGCTAGCGCACCTAAGATTTTGCGGGGTTCAATTGATTTAGTCTGAACCATTCAGTTTGACTTACACTATTATCAAACAAAAAAGTGAACTGAACCCTGTTTCCAATACAAATTTATACAAGCAAGTAAGGGTTATAAATTTAATTAAAAACTTGAATCTAGCGAGCTATTGAGCGCTTTGTCGACAATAATCTTTGTTTGTAAGCAGATTGGGCTAAAAGGAATTGACTGAGAATAAGCTTCTCTTAATTGAAGTGAGCTTAAATATTAATATTGATGTTTGAGAATTCCGAACAAAAATCGCAGGTTTGTATAAAATATCCGCTGAAGGTAAATTTAACCTAAGGACTTTATGACTTGGCAATATGTATTTTTTTTTAATTCTCATGGCACAGCAAAGTTTTTGGCATAGCCACTAATTTTCTGCAAAAATTTCGGTACATACTTCTGCTGTTGTCCACAAACTAACTCTAACAACAATTGTCCACGTCCACAGTCACAGCAATCAAGAAAAACCATGTAATATGTACATAGAAAAGCTGAATTATGATTGAAAGATAATACCAGAAAGATATTCATAATACCAATCTCTTGGTGAAGGTAGTTATTGTTTGAAATTACTGCCATTACGCCGTGATAGTCTAAACTTAGAGTACAAGAGCTCCTGGGAGGACCATTCGTTAGGTGAAACCTTTTGTAACAACTAACTTAAATCTAACCTTTTCTTTTCTACGATCAACCTACGACTCGTATATATCCAAAGAGTAACATACGTTGTTTGCTATGTACGGGTAACATCTCTCATTATCTGCAGTTTTCCGACATCTATTCACAGAATTAACGTATAGACGTTCACCGCCTCCCGGGATACCTTACCTCTCCTCACAAGAAAATGATCCGCTCTCGGATCGGTACTATGGCATGCGCGAATTCACTTACACATGCGCGTGTATACAAACGTCGTCCGTTCAATGTATATGAACCGATATCACGACATTTGTTTGAAGAGTCCGGCGTGTGACCTATTTCAAAAGCAGGAAACAGAACCAATCTCATATTCTGAACATTTCAGAACATACTTTTATCAATGTCGGTTATTTTGGTTAAAATTTATAGATTAGTAGTATAAGAAATCCATGCCAGGGCTCCATAATTTTTCGTAACGTGTTTTTTACCTGAGCAATCTGATCGAACCGTCCGAAGAGTTCGTTCAAGGTCTTGACGAGGTCGGAGGCGCTGAGCCTCTCTGAGAGCGGCGTGAAGTTGACGATGTCTGCGTACAGGATGCTCACATTGTTGTGTCGCTGCACGTGCATCTCGTGGAAGCGCGTCTGCTTCGAGCTGTCCGTGCACGCGTCCGCCATTTTGAGCATTATCGAACGTTTCACCTGAAACAACAGAAAATAACATTGTAAGCATGGAACAGTTCATAATATGTCGACAGTTTACAATTTCACGCGATATATTACAAACTAACTGTGACACATACAAATAATGTGCACATCTTTGTACAAACGTTTAAAACTGTTTGCAAAGTGCGACGACCTACACACACAAACGTACGAGCTGGCGTCAGACTTCAAAGATTTGAACACATGTTTGATTGCTACGAGTATGTGTGGCACGGGACTTTGAATGTGTGTGTTCAAACGTTTGCGTAGTCCGCCACACATGTGCAAAGTCCAGTTGTGCGAGCGTTGCTGAGTGGGAAGGTCGTGCACGGCGCGATAGGAAGGTTATTTAATATTTATCGCAAGTGCGCGGGTGCTTGAATAGTTCGGATACCGCAAGGCAAAGTGCAAATATTTGTTCAAACTTTGAACTACACATTTTAGTAGCAATCAAACCAGTGTTCAAATATTTGAAGCTATACATTTCACCTAGCAGTGGAGCAAAGTATACAGCTTGAAGATTAAAAAGAGACCTTCGACCTCCATACTAATATTTGGGCTATAAGAAAAATTATTTTATTTATGTTTATTTATGTTACTATTGGCATTGGCATAAATTCGTAGCAAGACATTATCTGGACTTTGGCATATGATGCTACCTGTCTTCATTCATGACTATCACCTGGCTAAAAGCAGAAGTTTTGTTGCCTTCTTCAAACTGCAATCAAGTTATAGCTGTGCACATAAGTGGTGATAAGCAATGCAAAGATTTAGCTGTGTGACAGTACAGGGAGCGGACTACGAATAAATTATAAGTCGGACGGACGACTTTGTGTGATTTAATGTACATTTAATGTAAATTATAATGGAGTGGACAAACGAGTCTGTATTGCAATTTATTGAACTATTGCAAGGTGAGCAAATTATTTGGAACCCTAAACATGGAAACCACAAAAATCGAAATTTAGTGAACGATGCGTGGATTCGTATCAAAAACGATTTTTCTTTGTCACTGACGATCGAAGAATTGAAGAAAAAGAAGAATACTCTTTACACGCAGTACAGAGACTATTTAAGAAAAATTAAAGATTCAACGAAATCAGGATCTAGAACAAATGAAATATATCAACCGTCATGGTTCGCATTCGATGCGCTCAACAGCTTTTTGAGTGATAAATATGACTACCAACCTGCATTAAAAAATGAGGTGAGCCAATAACAAGAAATAAAAAGCTTTTAATGGCATTAAAACTTATCTCTATCTCTATGCCTTAACCTATTTTGCAATTAATATTTATTTATGTACACTAGCATTCTAGCAGGCCTAGCCTGTGTCTTAGATGCTAGGTTCTTCCAATGATGCTTTAGTATTTCAAAAGTGATTCCATCTGTTTTTTAAAATATATTTTCTATTTTTAGTTAGTTAATAATCACGACCCTCTGCCACGGCCATGAGGAGAGTGATTAGAGAGAGGGAGGGAGGGAGAATTAAAATTCAATTTGTGATTATTTATATAACTATTATGTAAAAGGAAGCGTCGAATATTTATCTTCTAAGGTAGTCTATAAAAGGTTGGGAACCTATGGATTAGGCTATTGTAAATAATAGTAGTTTATGAAACTATTTAACGGGGGATATATATATTTATACACGAGTGTGAGTTAAGAATTGACCCGTAGTCAACTTTTTATTCCTTTAAATTCATTTGTTTCAGGGTTCAGATATCGAGGTAAAATTTTCCTTCGAGCCAAACACACAAAATGAAAGTAATTCTTCACAAAGTACCCGAAGTACCTATAGGCCTTTGAAGCGAAGGTCAGTCTCGAGCACCGATGAATCTCTTCCAAGCACCTCAGGTGTCGGCGAACGTAATCGGGAAGTACGCATTGTAGAAGCTGTAAATCGACCAGTGGATGAACCACTGACATTAATTAAAGAGATATCGTTCCAAAGGGAAAATGACAATATCGTCAACGAATGTGATCTTTATGGACAACTCTTAGCACACAAACTGAAGAAAATGGATGAAGACGACCGATTAAGGCTGATGAATGATATTGACAATTTAACGTTCAAACATATAATGTCGGGAAAAGCACGGAATCGTCCATGAACATTCAGTTATCAACCACACGGTTACTGACCATACTTGCCGTGTGGTTCCGGCTTGAGTGGGTGTCGTAAGAGGCTACTAAGGGAAACCAATGCCGGAGGGAGGGGCACCAGCCTCCTCCTGAAGAACTAAATCGAATACTGCGATCACCAACCCGTCTGGCAAGCTGTGTGATTATGACATGAGGTCTCCTAAACATTGGAGGAGGCCTATGTCTACCAGCGGAAGTTTAACGGATGATGATACTAACTCCAGTCACTAATAGCTGAAATATCTTCGATCGTGATTGGTTAAGAAACACTGTTTCCATGACGACTGAAACAGATTAGATATTGAGGATGCGTATAGCTGTCTCGTCGTTACAATAATAAAATCTTCGAAGTAATAGCCAATCTGTAAATTGTAGTAGCTTTTATTTACCCGCTATTTTTTTATTTAAAAAAATTGATTTTTTTTAAAACGGAACTGAACCGTCAAAAAATTCATATACAATGTAAATATGGAAACAGAATTCCACGAGAATCTGTTGATTAATGTGACCTATAGATGAAAACAACTAGACCTAGACGGGACCCCTGTGTCTAGACACCCGCAGTCTCAAAACAGGGGTCCCGTTACCACGAATGTTGTTTCGGATTGCTTTTGGATTCGGTTCAATTTCTATGCCTTCCCTAGCCTAGGCCTGAAACGGAGATAAAAATCAAGTCCTTAAGACTCTTCGTTAAGACATAAATGAGAAAAAAAAGCATACTGTCACATTTATAATATTGGTGCGGATAAGTGGTAAGTCATTCTGAAATTAATTCATTTCCATTTTAGTTTCGATATACTAATTATATTCTCGTGACAGAACTTCATCAAGAAGGAACGATTTAAATGCAACCAACCGCAACGCAAAGTTTACGATAAATATGCCAATGTTTGCCGGTACTTGTTAAATATTTATCACAACAAAAATCAAACATAGTTGATCCCGTATAATCCCTAAGTTTGCATTTACAAATTCTAACTTTTCAAATCTGTTAGAATTCTTAAAGTCATTATCTTAAAGCCATCTTTGAAGTAATTTGACTTCTGATATCTTGTGACTACCTTGAGCTCAAGAGAGCTTACTACTTACTAGCATACGATATTTCACTACTTGCAATTCAAGTTATTAAAAAGGTTTATGATATCAGTTTATTTTTATTTATCATTACAAAAATAGAAGACTAACAGATTTATTTAAAGCGGTGAGTCGGACTCGCGCACCGAGGGTTCCATACAGATTATGAATAATCAACATACTGACAATGATGAATAACAGGTACCCAACAATGCTCTATATTTTTAAACGACTTCAAAAAAGGTGGAGGTTATCAATGCGACGGATATGTTTTTTTAAATGTTTGTTACCTCAGAATTTTTGACTGAGTGAACCGATTTGGATGTTGTTTTTTATGTGAAAGGTGGTGCTTCCCTTGTGGACCACAACATTTCAATTTCGTCCAGTTCTGACAACGGAATCCATGAGAAAACTATATAAATCTTACATTTGCCTTAGTAGAAGTAGACTTTTAGGGCGATTGAAGTCGGTTTTCAGTTCTTTTTGACCGCATTTACTTGTGTAACTATACATTTGATAAGCAGAAATAAATGAATATGAAGTAACGAGATATTTTCTATCACTGTTTTTTTAATCAGCAATCAATCATGAAAGAACATCTTCATGCTGCGCTTATATTGTCTATATACGGTTCCTTCCTCGTTACGGAACCCTATCTGTGCGAGTCTGACTCGTATTTACGCGAATTTAAATCAGTAACCTTTAATCACTTCCCATTGCGAGATATCGCTAACACTCAGTTACATTGGTGGTAGGGTATTTGCCTGTGTTCAATAATGCTAGCTACCACCAAACAGTAGTGTTACCCAGCGAACGCATCAAAACAACTCTTATCGTCACTTACCATCCGGTACAAAAAAAAAACATAATTTACTATCTACTCTACCACAACAAACGGAGCTCAAATATTAAACTCCGGAACTTAAGTGATTTCAAGTTTGTCCGCGACAACTGAACTTCTATTATAATAAAATTGAACTTCCATTTATATAATTCACTTGTCAAGTTGGAATCTCAATTTCTAGTCAATTAATTTTATAATTGGTAGCGCTTTGTCCCGGTTAACCCACAAAACCGAATTAAGAAGACATAAAATTTGAATACTGTGTTTATCTTATTTATACTCGTAGTTGCATACTAACTTATTTATTCATTTCGTTTAATCTCATTGATTGGCCGGCAGACATTATCACACTATAGTTTTCGCCCGCGACTTCATCGTGGATTCGGGATGAAATTTGCCTATGTAACTTTCCGTCCCTTCCGATTTCAAAATAATAATTAAGGCATCCTGACACTCCGTTACGACGATAAGTAAGGACAAACAAACACACTCACATTGACATTTATAATATTAGTATGGAATACTGGAATAAAAAACGTGCAAGTGCGAGTCAGACTCGCGCACCGAGGGTTCCGTACAGAATATGAATAATTAACATACTGAAAATCATAAATAATAGGTCCCCAAGCTTTGCCGTCGTGGGAATCAATTTTTATTATTATATATATTATATATAACCAATAAAGTGGATCGATGTAAGCTAAAAATAGACTCTATATATATTTTACTAAGCCGCCCAAGGGCTCAACTCTTTTTGTCTTCAAGCTTTAGTTTAACAATCAGTTTAGTTAAGACAGCCTTTTTTACAAAGATACGAGAAGGGATCCTAAATAAATGATTTTCAATAAAATTTTATATTGTTTTCGGCTAGTAAAACAGCATTAATCCTAAAATGTTTCAATCAACAATGGTTGCCACCATCTATTCAACGGCCCTCAACTATTTACCGATATAAATTACAATCAGGCAACGTGTCAAAGGCGGTGACCGGAATTTCATTGGTGAAACAGGTTTGTTACTCAGTTGTTCATGTATTTGTGTATTTCAGATATCGTGAATGCTTCATTTCAAACCGACACTATTATGTTCTTACCTTAATAGCACTAGAAGGTTGAACCTTTAGTTTCGGTGTTTTTCACCAGAATGAAATAGATATAGATCTTACGATTATATGCATTTAAAATAATGTTGTCTTTTTTAAGCGTAAATTAAATGCATTCTAGTCACGGTATCTTTATAATGCAGGCGATACTGTATGTCTGAACGCCTGCAAAATTATATTGAGCAATTCATAAATTATGTTTGGTTTTTAAAGCTCATTCGTAGATAAGGCGCTAGGCTATGCTCCACAAGCTGTTTTACATTATCAAAGGTGCTTCTACTGTAAATGTTTAGCATGATGTGTTATGTAGCCTATATGTACTTGCTTTTTGTCCATAAATGAAGGATTTACCCATATTATTATAACATATTATAAAACTAAATCCCCGCCGCCTCTGTCTGCCTGTGTATTCGATGGCATACTCGTATATCTATCTTCTAAGAATAGCTTACCCATTCCAAGTTCTAAAAAGATGCTCCTCGGATGCAGCCGCAATTAAAATAATAAAACTACAAGTAGTGCTATATTAAATTGTGTGGTAGTATGTCAGATACTTATGCAAAAACGTAGGCATATATGTATGATCTACTTTCCGTGCAAAGCCGGGGCGGGTCTCCTAGCAAAGCTCAAAGAGAGCATAGGTTGATAGGTATTTGTTGTTTATCTTACCAATATTGGAAACTGAGGTAAACTAAAACATGTATTATTCTGTTTATGAATAAATAATGGCCGATTCTACGTTCGATTCCAAGAAAGAAGAAAAGAACAGAGTTCACCGCTGTTTCTATTTCTGTGGATTTCCTAAAGTAACAAACAATTTGCCAACAAACAACTTTTTAACTTTATTTATAAAGTATTTATTATTATTGTATACATTTAGAGATTTATAGCGATGTGCGGCCATTTAAAAAGATTTTGTACTTCGAATTCAATTTCTTTCGGAAAAATATAGTAGAGGACTATATTGTGTAAAATGACCGCTTCTGTACGACAATAGCTCCAGCAGGGGTGCAATTAACTAAAGACTAATATCCTCACTAACTCACGGCTCTCTTTGCTGACGATGTTTCTAGTTTCCGAAGAAACTGAGATCGATATCGAATCACGTCAGCAAATATATACTTGAGCCGTGAGGTTGTCTTATCTCTGCCCTTAGTAAATACAACCTCGTCAAGGAATTACGCAGTGAGTATACTCATAATTTTATACATTTGTTGAAGATATGTGAAACCTATCGCTCGATAAAAAATCGAAATACTTTCCGTGTCTACGCAGACGAAGTCGCGAGCAAAAGCTAGTCTAACATAACTGTTAACTAAACGAACGAAAATATACAAAAAAGCAGCCAAGTGCGTGTCGGGCCACGAGCAGTGTAGGGTTCCGTAGTTAAACTGGTTTTATAAGAAGTAATTTTGAATGAAATTTGCACAAAAAATTCATTTTAACCACACCATGTGTAATAATGTGTATTATATAATTTGGTCGACTATTACTCGTTAACCTGTAAAGGCACCTTAATCGTGATAGTTTTCCTTTTAAGTTCAGTATACATACTACTACTGCGAATTTGTTAGTAGAAGCATAATGTGAAGATTTTAAAAGCAATATTAATATACCCACACTTTGTCGACGTGATTAATATGTATACCCGTACCAAATTACAGCTTTCTAGTAGTAATAATTTCTGAGCTAAGCTGAGGACGGACAGAGCGAAACTATGAGGGTTCCTTGTTTGACTACGAAACCCTAAAAACTTTATCAAAGTGTCACGCGTGGCTGCAAATTTCTTTGTCGTGACGGTTAGCTCGTGAGTTAGGACTTATCAGCATCAGCGACCTAGTTCTGGTATCGGTATTTCGAAATTCTCACCTAAACGTGGACATTACAATGTATCTAGGTTTAGGAATTGAGAGTAGTTTAGTATTTGTAGCTTTATTTAGGAAATCAGGTGAAGAGTACATTTTTGTAAGTCAACTGCATGATTGATTGTGTTTTTTCGCGGTTATTATTCTAACTATCTGTTTGATGGTGATAAAAAATAGCCAACGTTCATTCTAGTACTTTAAATATCCCGATACTAAAAATTAAGTCATTCTGACTCTCCGAAGGACAAACAAACTCATTTTTACATATATACTGTCACTATCTGCTTTTGCCAGACGTGGACTTCAAATTTTTTCCCGTGGGAACTATTTATTAAATCGGGATAAAAACTAACCCGAAAAGATCTAGTCATTTTAACTTAGTAAGGATTATGGATATGATTACGATCAGGTGAAAGGAATCATCACCATCAGCGGGAAACGTCCACTGCTGGACATAGACCTCCTTCATGGTATGCCATATTGACCGATCCCAAGCCACCTGCATCTAGCGACTCCCGAGGTGAAAGGGATGTCACAAACAATTATTTATTGAAAGTAAATTTAAAACAAATCTTGACTTCAATCAATCCCTTTAGGATAAGCTTTCTGCAGAAAAGATGCTATGACGATAATGATGTTACCAGTATTTAGGTATTTAGACATTTTAGTACTATTAAAAATTATGCTACGTCATTTTCGTTAATAAAGAGTTCGTAAACGAGTAATAAGTTTTTTTTGTCAGATATTGTAAAGTCCATGGCAATAAAACATATATGAAACAAAGATAATTTAAAACACCAGCCGCAAGTAAAAGATCATGTTTGAGTATTCCCAATGGAAACATTCAGCTTAGAACAATAAACAGTTTTTCCAAAGCCTACGTGACTTATGCCATCCTATGCCTTGGCTTGTTTGTCAGACAATCGAAAACTTGCGTTTTACGGATCAGTAGCTAATTGATTCTCGAAAATAGCGTCGTTTATAACGTAGTCCTTTTACAGTTGCTTGTTGTCGGCCATTTTAAACTACCGTTACCAGAAGTTGTTCTGCAGGTAGCACGACTGGTAATATTTCAACCGCCTCAGTGACCTAGTCATTAAATGATATTCTTTTATATTACAGAATGGGCTCTCATATGGCCTTAATATCACCTAGGATCTAATATAGAAGTGATATCAACTCTGCTGCTTGGAGGCAGTCTAAGACCACATGCTTTTAGCGTATATAAATATTTCGTCCTATTTGAAATCGACTACCAGATAGATGCACCATTGTAATGAATATTCTTGTTACAATTTCAATGCATTTGGAGGTGCAGACCAGCTGGTACTCATAATTATCATAATATCCTTTTCAATCGGGGTCAGCTGCCTAAAGGTATCGGCGTAGGCTCTGTGGAAGCGTCTGCCACCTGCCATTATGACCTAGAAGGCAAACTATACTATATTTATCGATATTAGGCTGTGAGCCGATGGTGATGAGATGGTAGCTCAGTCGGGTAGAGCGTCAGTCCTTGAACAACCGAGGCCTGCGTTCGATCTTGGCTCGTACCAACGAGTTCCAATTTGGAATTTATGTACGAATAATAAAATCATTACCATTGGCTTTTCGGTGAAGGAAAACATCGTGAGGAAACCTGCACACTCCTGAGAAGAAGTTCAAAGGCGTGTGTGAAGTCTGGCCCATACACTCTCTGTAGGAGAGTATGTCCCTGCAGTGGGAACATATGTAGGCTGTTGATGAGGCTGAGAGACATATCATTCAAATCCGTTCAGAAGTTCCGGAGATTAGCGTGTACAAACAGACAGACAAACAGAAAAAGTTCAGACTTTTAATGTAAAATGTAGTTACGAGTATAACAGGTGGCTTCATGGGAGCCAAAGTTGTTTTTACAACGTGGGATCAACAGGTTTAGTGCCGTCCAAAGCGCGGAATCATCTTATAATTTTCAGACAATCAAGTGATTCAACCTGCCACTGGGGAAAGTCTCACAAAGTAATTTTATTTTACACATCGTTGAGAATCGAATCCGGGACTTTCCACGTGTGTTGCGCGTCTGAGTCTAACTCTCAGACAACTGCGCCACGGAGGCTGTGTGTGTGTGTGTGTGAACACTGTGTTATCTATTCAGCTTCTAATTAAGTGTGATTCTTTATTGTGGTCGGGACTAGCTAAATAAAGTGTATTTAGAGTCGCCATAATCTGTTTCTTTCAATGACTTCTCTAACTGATAGATATATCAACATTACCAACGCCTACACTTAAAATCCAGACTGTAGCGTTCAGGAATCAAACAAGCCGTCTAAAAATTAAACTCCTGGCTTAGTTTTTAATTTACTGCATCTATCTAGTTAAGTGCATCCTAAGCGACATCTACTATTAGGGGTAGAAGCCCTAAAAGAGCATGTTAATTAAAAACTAGCAGGTTCAATACCTCGACCTACCGCGGCACATCGCGCACCTGGTTTCTCCACGGCCTACGTGACTAAAGTCTTGTTTAATCGTCCACTAATTTGTCAGACAATTGAATTCTTGTTCATACGTTGGTAGGCCTTATTAAACCGGTACGGGGTAAATACCTGGACAATACTAGACAAGAATGGATTAGCTGAGCTGTATTGTTCTTGTGTATAGGTAATTAACAGAACGTTCTTAGAAGGAATTAGCGAGAACTATTTCATATTTGGATATTCTACGAAATATGGTATCTAAACAAAGCTTTGTAATATGCTGTGTGCATATAGCTATGATGCTGACTGTACCTACATGTAAATAGTAATTCCTGTATTCAATACATGACGGTTCAACCCAGTTAAACAGGTGTGGTGCGTTTGTTTACAACAATGGTTCCCAAACGGTGGTCCACAGAAGGATCATGCAAATTACTTTTAATTTGCTGTCAGTAAATGGAATGGGCGATGAAATTTATTATAACAGATGTATAATTACGTATAAAAATTATCGAATATGTGGAAATTTTTCATTAAAGTTTATTTTCAGATGGACAGCTATCAACAGAACAATCAAAGATCGAAAAAAGGTTGGGTACCGCTGCTTTACAATTATTTACATTTTATTATGCAAAAGAAGAAAATCAAATTTAAAATTTAGTAAACTTATCTTGTGCAAAATAATATAACCTAAATGAACCATAAGCACTCACGTTCCATTTCCCATAAGTAAATTCGCCATAGTATATATAAATATAAATCTCTACGCGATAAGGTCCGGAATGGGGAAATCCGTAGACGCAGGAAGGTCATCGACATAGCTCGACGAGTCAGTGAGCTGAAGTGGCAATGGACAGGCCACATAGCTCGAATAACGGATAACCGGTGGGGAGTAAAGGTTCTCGAGTGGCGACCACGTACCGGGAAACGTCTAAATTCTTTAAAATATGTAATTTAACTTTTACTTGACATCCAAAACATTTCAAAACCACTTGCATACTTAGCAAATGCGTTTTACCTACAATATCATAAGCATACTAGGGTCGTCGATCGTTATCTACAGCTATAATAAACATATAAATATACTCGTATATGCCTTATATGCAGTACATCATAATCGTCATATTTTTAGGGTTCCGTATCTCAAAAGGAACCTAATAGGATCACTTGGTTGTCGTGATTACAAATACTCAAATTTGTAATTCCTTAAACCTGTGAAGAACTCAAACTTCTAAGTCAATGCAATAAAAATATACGGCCGACGCTTATTTTGACGATTTCCCTAGAGATGCAAGGAAATAAATAATCAACACTTCCCACTGACATATAACCCTGAAGGCAAGCTTAGCAAGGTGTTACATCACAAGTTTGGAATAAATCTTTTAATCATATCACATTGCTATAGACTCTTCACGATTACAAACTGCTAGCGCCTGTAAAATTATTAATGTATAAAAAAATAATTGTGTGTGTGATTTCGTCAAGCGCATTCGATAGAGCAGGCCTTCACAAACATATTGGTGCTGTGACGCCCTTGAGAATTTGTCATTTCTTACGACGCCCCCCTCAAAGGGCTTTAAGGAAAGGTTTTAATACTAGCCTAATAACTGGTTATAAGAAAATATTTATTTGGACATTTATAATTTTCATTAAGAAGAAGAATAAAAATGGACAGAGATATTTTATTTATTGTAGGCTGGCTGCTAACGAGAAGGATTTACAAAATCTCTCATCGACACACTACGCCCCTGGGACAATGATGCGACGCCCCAGGGCGTAGCGACGCACAGTTTGGGAAGCCCTGCGTTAGAAAATTGTTGGGTGCGTATTACCGTACCTATTATTTATGATTTTCAGTTTGTTAATTATTGATATTCTGTACGGAACCCTCGGTGCGCGAGTCTGAATCGCACTTGGCCGTTGTTTTTTCTTATCGTTTGAACAACGCAATAATCCTTTCATATATGATACGGTGAAATTACATTTAGCTCTCGTCCTAAATAAATATCAAAAGATATATTACTTGGAACTGTAACTTTTTTATTATTATTGTAGATAGACCAACTGCGTCTTAACTTTTATTCTACTATGTTGTGTTGTGCTTATAATCAGCCGGTAAACGTCCACTGCTGGACATAGGCCTCTTCCATGGTGCGCCACAATGACCGATCCCCTCACTAGGTCGTCCGTCCATCAAATAGGGGGACACCCCATGTAGCTAGCCAGGCGGACATAGAAATTTCCCACCACCTGACTGGGAATTGAACCCACTAGGCCACGGAGGCGGCTAAAATTTCAATTGAAAAAAACATTTTCTATAAACAGTTGACTATATAAAAATAGTGAATGTGTGTGAACGTTGGCCTTCTTGTACATTTTGAGTTTTGTACATTTTGCACATTCTGCTCCGAAGAGTTTGAAAATTATATAGAAAATTTACAAAGTAACAATTATAAGATTTATTACAGAAGAAATCGTATAATGAATAAAACAAAATAATTTTGCGAACATACCACGGATCAACTAAAACATTCAACATATATTCGACTATTGTATACCTACTTTAATCACCGTATTGTTTACTACATAATTATCGCTGAAGTGCTTCTTGTATTTATCGAAATTATTATTATAGTAAACAACAATTATTTACCGGTACAAATATTAAATGATTCATTACATAGGATTTACTTGCTTTTATCCGCGTTTTCGTCTGAGTGGACTTCATAAATTATTCTACCGGAAGTCTATTCTAAGAACAGGGGGCGCATTCACTAAGGAGGAACATCCTTACATCCTCAAGGCTCGATGATGTATTTGATAGCGTCATTCGAAATTGCTTCTTGTTGCCTAGGAAACTACGTTATATCTTCAGTCAAGGTTCAGTGAATTTCACTCCAGAAAGGAAGTCAATTTGCTTAAGTGAACTTCTGAATATTGATGATTAAATAGAATCATCGGAATAACGGAATCACGTCACACGCTCCTCCCACAACATTCATTATGACACTTTGTGACACATACATTATGGGGTACAGGAAAATCCGTTGTGTCGGACTTAGTCGATCGACTGAACACCTTGTCAGTAGGCGTTTATTATGATTGGCTTGAGAGAATTTTATATATTTGTTTATAAATTTTACATAGGAGCATTTTATCTGAAATGCCTAGCTACTTGGGAGAGGCCTATCTTCAGAAGTGAAAGAAGAAGAAAGAAAGAAAATAATTTATACCAAGCTGAAATACATACAACACGTAATGGAAAAAAAACCACACACATGACACATACAGAAAACAAATAATTACAGCAAAATTAAGTTAGCTTGGAAAACGGCACCAGCTCAGCCCGATGCTGTGACCCAAAGACCACAGCGCTGATTTTCACCTGGACCGTGACTTATTTATTCGACGTTCAAGTGTTATAATTTCTAACTATAACTACCGTAAGAAAACTAAATAAACATCTTAAGACAACGCTCCAAAGTTCACGTTATAAAAAGCACGTTCAAAGTGGACAGACATGGGCTGATAAGTAAGTCAAGTTTGCTATTTAACGAGCAATTCATCAATTCAAAGCTCTAACATTTTGAACATCATGAAAAGCCTAATATATCCCCCACTGCAGGGGCTCAGGCCTACTCTCCTACAGAGAGTGTATGGGCCATAGTCCACCACGCGGGCCCAGTGCGGATTGATAGACACACACACACACTTTTAAATTTTTTCTCAGTAGTGTGCAGGTTTCCTCACGATGTTTTATTAACCGAAAAGCCAATGGAAATGATTTTTATCATTCTTACATAAATTCCAAATAAAATATTGCACTCATTGTTACGAGCCAGGATCGAACCCAGACCTTGATTGTTCAAGGACTGACGCTGTACCCAACTGAGCTACCACTGCTGAAAGTTAATGGTTGTCAGGATCAAGAAATTTATTGGTTAAGGTCTCGAGTGCGCTCACTCTGTGTATTATGTATTCATATGTCGAATTTTTATTGACAGTTTGTCCAAATACCCAAATCAATGGTAAAGAAAACAACAAAGAAGTCATATGATCTGCAATAACACTATTATTGCAAACAAACAACCAAAATCGATTTTAACACAATATTTTGGTTCCTTGAATATATCATTGTAGTAAATTCTGTTTAGTCGATTAACAAAAGCACTACAATGGTAATTGAAGGCTTGACTCATAGCTAGACTATGGCTCATCTTTTGAAAAATATTCTATATTAACATAGGGAATAGTATATACTCCTTGTATCTCCTAAAATGTTTAAGCGTACGTCTATTATATCTCAGAATTACAAAGATTTTATACATTCGAGTGAATGATTTACCTAATTAAGAAGACTTCACGAAGGAGTTTTGAAACAATTGATGCGTTCAAACAGGGCTTTAATAAGGGTGAAATATTTTCTTCAAATTAGTTCTATCGAATAATATAATAACCATTAAAATCAGTTCACAATTGGTGAAGATGTGGGGTAGCACGACATTCATCCACAAATTTTTCTCCCTTAGGGGTGACTTAATAATGAGACCGGACCAGCTTTGAGATAAAGGCTCTTGAATAAAAAAGTATAATACATACATATAATAACGGTTTATTTCCCGAGGGCATATGGGTCGAACTCAGAATCTCTTTCTTTTTGAAGTTGGTTGGAAAGATGAGTAATATCTTAACTTTTATACCGAGCCTTTAACGATTGTGTCAGAATAGTTCAGATTCAAAATCAGAAATCATTTATGTGGGATTCAGTATTACGCAGCGTGCTCCTATTTGGCAATTACATTAGAATTCAATTTCATTTAAATCCAACAACATTTAATAGTCCTTGAAACTTCAGTATCTAGAATCTAATCCTATTAACAAGTCATCCGAAAAGGTAACTAATGACAATCGCTATGCATTCTAATTGAAACTTTATATACATAATGCCCGTAGTAGAGCTGGCTACAGGTTGGCCAAGACATACTGCGTTGTTAGACTAGTTTTCTTGCCTGACTGGATACACGTTTCTGTTAACATACACTAAGAGATGGCAACGATTTTTAAAGGAAAACCATCAGCCTTTACAAACAATACACTTCATGACATTTATAACAAATATACTTTTACTATATACTACTGGAAACCTTTTTTTTATGATTTTCGATTCTGTAGTCTTTCAGCTTTGTTTAAGTCTAATCAGAATATTTTTAGGAGCCGATTTTTTTTGTAAATTTTAAATCCTTGCGCTCTAGACGAAACTCTTTTAGGCTCAAAACTTCAAACACCATTTACTCGAAATCAATTATTTACCCTTGAGGTCCCTTTTTTCATTAACACTCACATATAACGATTGAATTAAGCTCAATTATTATAAGTATATATTTTTAAATTTGGTAACACACGAAACACTATTTCGAACCAATAAAAAGAGACACCGCTATACGAGTACGAGTATAAACTTGGCTTTTACCAACGCAACGCCCGTAAGAATACCACATGGTCATACTTAGTTGGTGAGATTTAGGCTAACTTGTGTTTTATTCTAAACAATCAGGATTATTATTGATAAGCTGTTATTACTGTCCCAAGATATCGGAAAATTTTAAAAGCATCTATAAAATTTATATTCGAAGAAGAAGAATTTACAAGAGCCATAAAGTCCACTAACGGTTTCTATTAATTTGTATCATCTGTTCTTATTTTGTCAAACTGTAATATTCAGCTACCTAAAAAGATCCCCCGAAGATCACAACAATAAATTTGCAATAATCATCAGTCTTTAAGCACATGAGTTGATGATCGCAGTCATAACAGTTGTACTTGTGTACATAAGTGAACGACGCTTTTAGTTACATAGAACTATCTTTTTGTTGTCTTAACACAGGCAACGTACGCCCTTATGATAAAGAAGTTCTTACGTTCGTCACAAAAGAAACATCAATCTCATAGTCTACTAGCCTCTCTCATAAGTAGGTAAGCCGGTGCCTCGCAATACCCGTTTAGACTGCTGATTATAGCTATAAGAAGCAAACTAACGAGTCCTAAAACGATGTCAGTCAGACAAAACCATTGTTTCAATTGTTAGTACCTAATAAACATGAAACGCCGAATGTAGAGACAATGAAACGGATTTTACGTTTAAGTTATGACTGCGTCCTTGAATTTAAGTAATCAAAGCAGTATCATAATAAAGATGTTATCATAAGACACAAAGTGAAATAAACGTGGGACGAAGTTATGACAAGCAAAACAAAGACAACCCAAGAAAATATTTCTTATCTGTTAGACAACGTTTCTCAGATCTTCAACGAATTCCCGAAACTCAGATATGAATAGTGACTACCGATATCGTATTACAATAAACCGTTAATAAACACTTCCTGTCAACACACCCACCTATCAATTAACCTTAAAACTGGCCAGATAAACAAAGATAAAGGGGGCTAGTTCTCCCCTCTTTGTAGCATGAATCACTGGTTGATCGAAGCCGTACAGCAAATGAGTACAACCACACACGCTGCTACACAAGCGTTCGCTACTTCGAATCGTGCGCACGTACGTTTAGCATATGAAAAGTAGCGGTCCCATTCGAGAGCCTTGACGCACTCCACATATTTTAACAATCTACAATAATATTTTAAGTTTTATGTGACATAAGTGAGTGTTACAGTGTTGTAATTATAAGTGTATATTTAAGTGACTGTGATTTTGTCTTTATGTGAAAAATGTTTCCAAGGATTCAAGGATTGGTAAGTGGCTTTATTACCATATTTTATTGGGTTTTAAAAGATGGCAATTCGACATCGATTTATTTTCCTTATTATTTATTTAAAAAATATGTTTTTACACTCCATATTATTTTTATAACCAGAAAAATTTTGATCATGAACCTTGATGAAAGCAAGGCGATACTAAAACATTGTTTTGTTGAATCAAATTTCAACCTTATCGTTAGTCAATATTTTGTGTTGTTAAACCCCAAAACAAGGAAATACCAATATTACTCAAGGCAATTCCTCATAAAACGGACATGAAATTCTTCGACGAGCATGGTATTTTTTGCCCTCATTCTGCCGTGACAAAAGGCAATATCGTTCATTACGCGAAACAAAACTTTTTCCACTGCTGCCTTACTGACCCGCATCTATTCGCAATTGTAAATACAGTTATTTAAATTTTAATCGTTTATCGTTCTCGTCTTGCTGACCGCATCTTAAATTATTCTGTAATCATTGCATTGCACGTGTGTTTATAGATTACTGGATGATGTCAAAGTTTTCACGTTCAGCATCAGCTTATTTTATTTACTCTTCTTTGTTTAAATCTCGTCTTGAATTAGTTTACACTTTACATTCTTAATATTTTAGTAATGTGTCAAGTTTTTCTTTAATAATAACTGTATTTATTCCATTTAGTCAAGTATATCACTGTAATAATCGCACTATTAACATTCCTAATCCAATTTAGATAAGATGATGTAATTTGTTACTACATACACATTTCCTTTTGAATAAAAACAAAGAAACAAAACAAACATATAATGGATAACCAAAGAAAAACATGACATATATGTATGAGTACGAGTATCTATACCAAAGCTTCTACACAAGCTTCTTCCTTTGTAAACTAACAAAGTTCATTTTGTTCAAGTTAGTTATTTTTTAAATAAGATAGTCGTTTAGATGACCAGACTATAAGAGTCTTGTGATACATACGAGTAGCAATATCAATCAATAATTAGAATTGACTCAAATGTAGATTTTTAATTAAATCTTCACTTCAAATTGATAAATTCATCAACAAATTTAGTGCTTAAGTAGATTCAATTAATTGTATTGGAAGGCATTGCACTGAGTGCTACATACACCCTTCCCTAAAAATCGAAACCTGAAACTCTTCCAAAATGATCATGTTTTCTAAACTAGACCAAAGCGTACCGTCGTCGGCTTCATCGTCACTATCAGGTGAGGCCGTGGCCGTGTTGTTTTATTTTGAATAAAATACAAATAAAGAAGTCTAGCCCCGTCTTAGTGAATTAGCAGTTAAGCATTATAGTCACGTCTAGTCTGGATTTCACTTCGATACGCCTCTGCGTGCTCGAAATACTTAGCTAATCACGTATTATGATATCGGTACAAATGCCCTGTTGCTGCCGACCTTTTCTTATCAAGTTTCAGATTGTTTTGTATCAAATTATCTATGATACTGACCCTGCGATTTCCGTCTTCAATTTCATACTAATCATGAATTTCGTTTAAGAATTCTTAACGTAATTTTAACTACCTTTGTATGTACTAGCGATCAATATGTTTTGGCGCAGAAGTGATAACAGTATATTTAAAATTGCTTCATTTAACAAATATCTAAAAGAAAATTATATTATTAATTAAAATACAAATATGCCTTGTATTTTCTTCTTTATGTTAGTACAAGTTTAAAAGCTACATATCAATTAGTGATTTGTCAAATAAGGCTAAACGCATAATTATGTTGTTGTTTTTAAATTAACCGCTTCATAAACATTTTCTTAACTGATATACCTTAAATAATACCATGCGATTCCTAGTTGTTTATATTAAATGAAAGACGTTATCTAGACCCAAATGTCACTTGATATTAAGTGATGTTGTTGTCGTAGAGTTTATTTGCTGTTTACAATACCAAACCTTCTCTAAAATGTATTATATCATATGAGAAATTACTTGTATGGGATGTAGTGACAAAAGAATACTAAGAATGTTAGTCACTCTCCAAAAAAAAAACTCGAGTTCGTAACTCCATAGCTGGGGGATGCAACCACTGTTAGTCATAACGAAAATGAGTCATTTCTTTATGAGTCAAAGCTTGCACCTTGTGTTGCGAAAAAGCTTGAAATAAGAAACGAATTTTAAAAACATGCGTAAAAACGTGATAGAAAAATGTTCACAAAATTGTTGCAAAAAAGCTTCATGGTGAAATTGCCAATATATGAAAAGACAATTTTATTACTGCGGATTCAGCGATGACAATTTACAGAATGGTATGAAAAAAGGATACTGAGATTGTGTTAAAAATTACTAAATAATAGTAGGGTCAGTATTAGCAATTAGCAAAGACAAATACTGATTAAGTGATTAATATTCAGATTGGATGCACAAAAGGGGAGATAGTCAAAGTTGGTGAATTCTCCGTCAGTAATCGGTGCCACATTTTGTACACCCCAAACATTCATCCCGTAAACTCAATTCTTGTGTATACTTTTATATCTATTTGTCATGGTGAAAGCTACCCGACCAATATTAATTTTCCTTTTGAAGAAGCGAGTTTAAGTCATAAAATACATTCATAGGTTAACTATTCTCGCAACTTTCACTGCCGGAGCAAATTCCAATTTTGAACGGTCGTTTTTATGGACACGGAAATTTGTTAATTCTTTTGTATTTACTAAAATCTTGAACGGTCGTTGCCAAGGTTGTCGTTGTTTAAACGTCGTTACTTTACGAGAAAACCTCGAAAGAAAGATAACGTTTAAGATTTATTATTATTAATTAAAGCTTTGTTTACGTTCCTTTCATATCATGACATATGTATATACATATGTACAGGTCTCCTTGATTGAAGTCGATGACGTCACGTTGAATTTGTTTACTTGTGTTTGTTTTTCGAGGTAACTAATTACGAAACTTGCACGCACCATGTTACCAAAATCTGCTGCCAATACTTAGCTTGAGACTTTTGGTGAGCACGCCTTATCCCGGGATGACAGTACCTATCCTTTCATTATTTCTTTTCCTATTTTGTATCTGTGTGTTTTCCTTGGTTTGATTCTGTTGTTGTACAATAAAGAGTATTATAAATTGTTTCAATGCATTTTAAATCTACTTAAATATTTGAAAATGTCGTTATAACAAAGTACTTCGGAAGGCGAGGTTCTTATAGTAAATTCTTGCTTTTTTCTTCTGGTTGCCTTGTGGCCACTTACGAGAAAACTGACACAAAGCTCAATTCATTTTATCTTAATTAAAGCTATTTTTAACTGCTCATTCGTAAATACATGTTTAAGTAATAAAGCCTAAAGTCAGATGTTTTCTCGTTAATTCTCCAAAACACTGAATAAATTATTTAAGCTAATTAACAATAATCACAATGAGACAAGTTTTTATAAAATACGCCTCAACATCATGCAAAAGAACACGCATTATTTTAAAAAATGCTAAAATTTTGCTAAAATCATCAACGTAAACATTTTTTTTTGCGTCTACAAGCAACTTATTATCTTTGTGCTTACAATTATACAGCATACTTTACATTAGCAGAAGTAAAGAAATAAATGTTTTTGGTTTTGTTTTTTTGCCCGTGTTCATTCATTACTCACGTCAAAAATAACCAGGTACATAGAAAAACTTTGTTCATATCAGAAATAAACATAAATGTTTTATATTAGTCCGCTACCTTATTTTAAAAAATGTATTTATCTTAAATTAGGATGTTGTTTTAATTATCACTGGCTTTTGTTATCAATTACGTACGCGTGGACTTCGGAAAGTATCCCGCGGTAACTATAGGTATTAATGGGATAGAATGTAGCCTATGTCCTTTTCCAGACCTTCAGTTACCCCTGTACAAAAAATCAAGTCATTCTGACCCTTCGTTACGACTAGAAAGTAGTATAAACATACAAACTCACACACACATTTATAATATTAAAAATAGATACTTGCGCGTGTCAATCTATTTAGATATTACCAACGCAAAGAAATAAATAAATTGGGTATAGCTAAATATAAAACTGGAACATGAGGTGCCTAAAAATCAAATTTAATTTTTTTAAACATAAAATAATTGCCAAGCAGTTTTGTTAAACAGGTTTCGCATTTATTATAAATTCAGGAAGTAAATTTAGTATGTCAAGGACTCTTCATCAATTTATTGATACTCCTAATAAACAATTTAATTAACCTAATATTTTATATTGCATTAATAATAGTAGGATACGACGTTCTAGATATAAATTTTAATCATTTATTCGTGTTTCTGGAACTCATTAAAGGATGATTAAAAATCGATTGGTCGATCCATATGATATAGAGTTAATTGAATCATTATACTTACTTACAGTTCTTTTTTATAATCAATTAATTCGTAAGGGATTAAAATAAATATAGATAACCCACGTAAGATTTTGCCCACGGACTGCAAACAACACTAGTGTGAATAAGAATCCCTATTCCAAACCCCTAGTCACTTCACCCATCTCGAAACCCTACTCGATTTCAACCCCGCATTCAATTTAACCATCCAGCGAGGTAATCGATACATGACAGGATGTGTTAAACCACTTCCTCCATTCCCTCTTTATTTTGTAAACAGATTAATTTTCAATTTCGCACCGTATTAAATCACGGTTCACATCGACATGTAATTTAGTGTACGTTCCTTACATATTTACAAAATACGCTGCTAAGGTTAATGGAAAATGTGGATGATTCACTTTTTCAATCTCTGCGTTGTCATGAATGCGTGTATGAGGAAAAATTTGTATAAATATTGGCCTGTCACTTATGGATGTCCGGTTAAAGACCTAAGACTGAGAACCTTTGAATGTTGAATGAAAATTGAATTAAGGGAGATAAAACTCGGATATTTTTCTTGTTTGACTCAAACCAATAAAAATGACACCAGAAAAAGATACCAAAAAATATAATCACCGACCACAAAATTAATAAAAGTCATTTCTTGGTCACGTCACGTCCCAAAGTTTTTTCTTTAATATTGAAACAAATAATTAAATGTATTATTAACCTTGTCAGTAAAAAAAATCAGTTTTTTACTTAACCAGTTTTGATGAAATATGGAACGCACGTGGCGTAGTCTATGGCGTGTAAAGATCCTGGGTGTACTTTTAATTGTGATTCCTGTGTGTTCCTGTGAAATAATTTATGGAAAAAGTTTTTGAGACACAAGTAGAAGTTGCTATACAAACATCAAATGCAGTTTTACATTACGCATCTCCGTCTAAACGTAATTTAAATTTTAACACGTTACTGTTTGGTTTATTTATCATCGACGACGTGAATCCTTTACAATGGCAGGTAATTAATTGGATTCTCTTCAATGACACTGCCAATATATCATTCGAGTTTGTTTATTTTCCTACATGGCGATATTAATTGGTATTTCTCGGCGGAGGCTTTGCTCGTATCTCTATGAGTATTTAGGTTGTTTCTACACGAAACTATTTATTTATCGAGGATTGAATGTCGTTGTCAGTCTTGTCCTGCTTCAGTAAACAAGTGCCTCGGATAATAAAATATCTCTTGTGTCAAGAGACAGACGACTTTCCTCTTTACTTCTGTAATTATTGAAGTTGTAAGTATTGGAGATTTCATTCGATTTCATGTTTAGCATCCCCAAAACTGACTGCGCAGTGGGCAATGGTACACCACTCCGAGATGATTAACGATATGATATATACAAATAACGAAATTAGGTTGTTCAGAGGTGCAAGGGTGTTGCTTCAAGGGTGCTAAGGTGAAATATTCTTACAACATCACGGCCCATGGATGTCTTTGTTGACGTCATTGGATATTGAACCCTGTTGCCTTGTATACTAGAGCCATCGTCTGCACAGACATCCGTGAACCAGGATATCTCCCTTAGTGAATCACACCCTTTGTTCAGGTCTAATTAATGCGAATAAATTTAAAGTCCATGTGTTCTGTGTGTCTAGGATTTGAATAAATAAAAATCATATTTATTTTCTTTACAAATTGTTACTTATTTTATAAAATCACCTAATTCTAGGGATTCGTGACTTTGTGGAGACTGGCTCCTGAACTAGGATCCCCCGTACTACAGGAATGCACAAACATCATATAACTAATTCAATTCAATTCAAATAATCTTTATTGCACACACACACACACAAAATTAAAAAAAAACAGAAAAGAGAAGAACATAAAAGGTACAATGAAGGCGGCCTTATCGCTAAAAGCGATCTCTTCCAGGCAACCTTGGGGCAGAAGAATCGTGTGATTAAGAAGGGGCAAATAGGTGGTGCTAAATATATACTACTATATACTATAACTAACTGCTCTCAATCGTTAAACTCAATGAATAAATGCATCGAGGAAAGAAGATAATTTTAGGTTTCAATTTCAAACGATTCTTTCGTATGCTTAGCAACTTGGAGTGAATCCAATAACTACATCTATACCGTATACATAAAGGTTGCAGATATCTACACAAGGTCCAGAAAACCACCTGTTCCTTATTCTCACAGGATGCTATCAATTATTCCACTCGGCGCATCCGCTGGGCATACGACCAGTTTTTCTTGTAATATTGTACCTATTTTTTGAAGCCTTTATAAGACAACATGCACAAGCCTGGACAGGGGGCACTCAGGGAGAACTGGTCTGAATGGGACATATGTTAGACCTATTATACGGACTAAAATTATTTCTGTGTATGCCTTTTTATAGACAGACAAAACAACAACACGTCAAAACAACAAAATCCAGAAGACTTAATATGAGTCCCGTTTGTTGTCTTATCTCTTCTTTATAGTTTCTAGAGTTTCTCTGCGCTCTTAGTAAAGGGAGCGCGTCCCCACGTCAAGTTCGGGTTAGACGGGAATACACAAAACACAGGACAACCTGAGCCAGTAGGCACACCGACGAGGACTAAATTCTGGAAAGACACACCTGACCAAAACCACTCCAAGGCGCTTCTAAATAGCTACAAGAATCGTACGCAAAGGAAGCGCCTTTGCTAAAGGAACCAACTAAGGATACTGACACGGCAGAGCACAGCAGAAACAGACACCTCGGAGGCCGCACTGCCGTTACGGAAAGTATCAGGTCTTCCAACCGCAAACCTACCGTACGGTTCATGACCGAGATTGGCCTTTGGAAGGTGATTTGATTCATCGAGGAATGTCACAATGCTCGCAGTGACATGAAGAAGGCACTGCGCTCCTCGTGTCCATATAATAATAAAACAGACATACGCGTCCAAATATAAACAAAAACTACAACTGTCAGTGGTTATTTAATACATCGTACAGACAAACTTGGGAAATTCATGACAATGATTACAAATTCATTAATAAACACCTAAAGTATTGACGACCTTAAAACATGACATTGAAGATGCATACTCAAGAAACTCAAACAAAACCTTCACGAAATGTGTACAGTCACACCAACTACCTAAACACATTGACATAATGTGCAATTTGATGTACATTTTGGTATCTGAACTGTTGATTAAAAACAAGGAAACAAATTGGCCTCTGAGGTGAAGGTTACTAGGCGGGAGTACTTCAACTTAGAGGCTGAACTTCACTCAAATATATTACCATAAAAATTTCGGTTGTCAGAAGAAAACGAAGATTTTACTGTTAAATGTAGGTTTCTTCTATTCTATGACGAAGGATACAATCTAGATTGATTGTACTTATAGAGAATATAAGCAATTAGATTTCTAGATTATAAAAACCATCTCATCATTCAAGTAACACGGCCACTTTCATTCGATCAGAACCAAACTCACCCTATTTTTTGGTAATTTTCCAAAGAGAAAACACTGATGATGTGCCAATATCTCTCCAGTAAAAAAACACTCTCATATATGAGAATATTACAAGTTCAATATTACAATTTCCTTGAAATAGAATATACCTCAAAGATTGCCTTTTGTAGGTTTCATTCAGTACAAGCTACGGGTTGAATACGAGTAACATTTCTTAAAAATAAGTACAGAAGGAACCAATCAGAGTTCAAAACAAAAATCATTTAATGTGTTATGTCCTAAAACTTTATATCTTCTCTCTTATTAAACTCTAATAGTTTAGTCACTAGATATAACAGCCAAGCATGGAAGAGCTCAGTACCTAAGAAGTTTAACCCTTTTTTGACTTTCTTAAACTGGTTTTATACAACATACATCCTTATATAAGTTTAAAATATTGCTCAGATCGTTGACCTTCGTCTAAGGACCTTTCTCAGGATTGCCGTTTCTGTATGTTTTACTGCTAACTACAATGCTGAGTTGCGAAATTTATAACTTCCATTTTACTTTATAGCTTCTTAGAAGTAGTCGATGATCCAGACTGTTCTGTTAGTAATATGTAGTGTTAGGGTTTAGAAGTATTTAATTTAGTAAGTTTTCCAGATTTAGTTCTGTCTGGTGAAATAAAAGCGATTGTCAATTTAGGATTACTGTTATTCTCTTCAAATGTGTCACTTTTTACAAACATAATGACTTGATGAAGTTTAATATTGCATAAAACTTTGTATCTTCGCTCTTTGTGAAAAAAATAAGCTTCTAAGTGCATATTTCATCTTGTTAAAACTTTGGCAAATAGAGTATAATGCGACTAGTCTCGTGAATTCTTGTTACTGCTTTTAACAAGTTAAAATCGTCTTTATACAATTTAACAAACGCAACTTTTTATAGGTTACGCTACGTATATTTAAAACGAAAATATATTGTGAAAATTAGCACCTGTAGTAAAATTTCATTGTACTTTTTTCTTTTGTAGTCTTGTTAACGACCAAGAAACAATTTTCTTCCTGACATTATGAAAGTAATAATTTTCAACGTATATTATTTTAAAAACCTGCCGCTTCACTTTGAATTTGTAGAGAGTTTGTTAACATAGTAGCTTCATTACATTTTCGTTATACCATCCAGCTGTAAACGTAATTACGTTTGTAGTTTAATAAACATAACAAAATATTTTACTTACTATATTACTATACTACTTATAACATTATTATTTTACTTACATTAGCCCCAAAACTTAACATCGAGTTGTCCCTGGGATTTCAAAAAATGATATTTTTACAATTGGGATATGTTGTATTCTATTGCAACTGGACTGTTAATTAATAACTTTTAAGAGGACCCTAAATATTTGGGAAACTCATTAGATTTTTCGTAAATTTTAAGACCGATATTACAAATGTAGCTTTCGAACTGTGTGCAGAGTAAGTACAAACATATTTACCTCAAGATAGATAGCGCTAGATGCTAAGGCACCTGTATATTTCGCATTTTTTATATCAAAAAGGTCCTCTACCTGAGACACATTGTTATTCTAAGAGGACTCTATAATAGGTATAACATAGGGTCCCGAGCTCTACCCTTGTCAATTTATTTTATTATTGGAACGTTTAGGATTGTAGCGATAAGTTACCCCTGATAATAATGTGTGGTACCTACTTGCAAAATATTGCTTAACGTGGACAATGTTTAAAAATAGCTCATTTTATCACTACTTATCTTTTTGGATTTGGATTTGGAATTGGTCTGCCAATCTTGATTCGCCATGACATAATCCGCCTTCAAATGAACTTATAAATAGCACTGTCGTGTTCCGAGTTGCAACATGCAAAGTTAGTACAGCAAGAGTATCCATTTATTACTTTGAGTCGTCTCAGAACTCCACCATATTACGGACTCTATGTATCATCATCATCAACAGCCCTATATACGTCCCCACTGCAGGGGCTCAGGCCTACTCTCCTACAGAGAGTGTATGGGCTATAGTCCACCACGCGGGCCCAGTGCGGATTAGCGGACTTCACATGCCTGTTCAAGACATGCAGGTTTCCTCACGATGTTTTCCTTCACCGTTAAGCAATCGGATAATGTGCGTATATTGAAAAACAACTCATAGGTACACGGCTGTATTCGAACCCGGAACCCTCAGATTGAGAGTCCGAGAGTCCTTATCCACGATTACCAGATAATATGAAGGTTTGGTGAACGTGATGAAAAAACACAACTTAATCAGGCTCTATGTTAGGAGGATCACTAAGATGGTATTTATAATTTGGAACAAACGGACGGACAGACAGCCACTAAAGTGAGATGAAAAGGGTTACGTTTTTTACGTCGTACATTCAGAACCCAAAAATCGATTAATATTCAGTGTATATAATCAGAGTATTCGAAATAATTTGTAACCAATCTTTTTTGACGTCAATGAACATAAGTACTCTCCGGAAAAGCGTTCGGTGGAGAAGAAAGGGCGAAAGAAAAATTACCACCGCATCATTCATTGTACACGGCACTGCACCAGCAATGCCATTACTATTGCGAAAGAACGATACGATTGTTACACGATAGCCTGGCTAACAGATACCGTAGTCGACCCGGCGTCGGCATCGGCGTCGATCTGTCCGGTACAACAATTTAGTAAACACGCATCCCAGTCGATGACACGTCCGGGCCTGAGTCAGCGAGACAGAAATACCGTCTGTCTGGTGTCTGTTCTCTTCTATACGATACCATAGCTATTTGTATAAATGTGCCGCCAGCCGGCAGTCGCCACGTGCGCCGTCGTGCGCCGTCGTGCGCTTGCGCAGGGATATTGTATACAGAGTTCACAATTTCACATTCTATTAGGTTTCGCTCGAGGGATGTGAACTTTCGCACTTCATCTAAGTAGACTTCAGAACCTAACCTACAGGAACTATTGGATCAAAAAGAACAAAAATTTGCCTATGTCTTGTAATGTAATAAAAATAAAGACATTCTGGATCTGCGTCTTTAGAGTAGAACCACCTTACATCATCCCGCAGGTGACGTCAAAAACGAATAAGGGAAAAACATTGGGCAGCCGCAGCCCCTTCGTCCACCATCGAAACTAAGATTAGGAACATCAATTCTCCTGCCAAGCGTGGACTAAATAAAAGGTCGTTTTATTTTATGAATTTCATTAATATTACAACATTACTCAAAGTATCATATCCTAAAGAAATCCACCAAAAATATTACAAAACTTTCCGACAAAACCAGAACATACCGCTGAACTTTATCCTTAACTTAATGGTGGCTTGACATATTTACGATCGGAAAAAGACCACAGGATTATGTAATAACAATAATGGACCTTTTGCGTCAGTGCAATAATTTAAATAATCGGATCGTTTATTACCAGTATAAACTGCACGTGTTGACGTCATGCATTTAGTTCGAAACTGGTTCCGATTGCGAAGGAACATCGTGAAATAATATTATGGAAATAAAATGTCATGTACCTAATTTCTGCAATGTCATATGAAATGACCATTAGGTACCCACGTATATCTTCAACTTGCCAATAAAACTAGCTGATGCCTGATTTATCATATGTCCATTGATCCATTCTAAATATCACTAAATATCGATGAAATAATTTTTTAATTGGATGAGTAGTTTAAGAGATTACCAATTTACCATCAATACTGTGCAATTTTTGTGTACTTTTGTTTGTATAATAACGGAGAAGACATGGTAGCTCAGTTGGGTAGAGCGTCAGTCTTTGACCTATCGAGGTCTGGGTTCGATCCTGGGTTATACCAATGAATTCCAATTTGTTACTTGAAATTTGGCTTGTGGTGAAGGAAAACATTTTGAGGAAACCTGCACACTCCTGAGAAGAAATTCAAAGGTGTGTGTGAAGTCAACCGATTCGCACTGGTCCCGCGTGGTGGACTATGTCCCATATACTCTTTGTAGGAGAGTAGGCCTGAGCCCCTGCCGTGTATGATGATGTGTACGACAAACGAAAGTGTCCGATGTAGTTCTTTCACACGTGATCAGTGGGAAACGGCGTCTGTATGTTCTGATGTGTGTATTTGTTACAAGCAAACTGAAGTTGAACATTAAACAAACACTGTAAATTACAATGTGAACTAATTCTTAACCCAAATAAAGACCTCAAATATGTAACCAACACGAATCAATCATAATCCCCGCTGTAAAGATGTGAAAGTATGGCACAGTTTTTATGATGCATTGTCTCTTCCTTATCGTGCACATGTTAGCTTGACTCGAACAATAGATACGTTAGGTTAGGCGAATGTATGCAGCACCGAACTGGACTTTGTACACTTCTTAATCTAAAACATCGATATCAAATAAAAGATTTCATATACTTACCCGTAGGCAGATGTTCCCACAGCTAGCACTTTTATTCACCACCAGTTTACTACTACGCAAAAAGGACTGTACAAACAGAAATATCAAATCTTAACCTTATTTTCTACAAAGACGAGTGATGTCAATGAACTTTATCATTTTGTACCTGCCGACAGACTGAGATAACCTAAAAACCTAATGATAAAAATAAATCCGAATTATTGCAAGTTTGACACAAAATGATAAGGCGGATAAGGATTACAGGGCATTGACACGTTTACACAAGCTTTTTTTCTTCATAATAATGATGAGCTATGTTCTAACTAAAACAATCGATAACGGAATTGATGAAGTGAATTCTCTCAGTATGCCTCCATACTTCTTAAACAGTCTAGAATAAAATATGAAAAGAAAGAGGCGAATCTCACTCCTTCGCGTCGAGTAGCAACAAAGGAATAGCGTGGAAAGTTATTGAATATCACTGATAAATGTAAAAGAGAGTGGTGGATCTGGTATTTCCTTCAAGTCGAGTAGCAAGAACTGACTAGCGTGGAAAAGGATTGACGTGTGTGAAAAAGAGAGGCCATTCTACCTATCTCCTTGATTGAAGAATGAAGGAAAAAAGAAAGTGCCGCTCAAAAAGTACTAGAAACCGACTTCGCCTGCCCAAAAATCTACATTCATTCGACCCCTAAAATGTTCACCCTTAGAGGTAGAATTGAACCACTGGAATGTTGAAATTTGAACCATCAGTTTTGACGATTTATAGGGAAGACTTTCGGGAACGATTTCGGGCAAAGTCGCGGGCGACTTGATATCATGCGTAGGTTCGCCTTTTCCTACTCCCACGGGACAGACATAGATACTAGCATTTCATAGCATACTACATATGTAACTACCATTTCCTTACAACTTTGTCTGCGTAAACTTCAGAACTACTTTTTTATGTATGATGGGTTTGCACTTGGCCTTCATCTCATCTGATTCTAAGTGACGATAAGGCCGTTGGATGGGAAGCGTTCGCACCCAGAAGCCTCAACCTAATGAGGTGCTGGCTATACTAGCGTTCATATCGGAACACCACGGTGCTGTTAACACTGCTGTTTAGCGGCAGACATAGGTTAAGTGGTGGTAGCTAGCCAGGCGGACATAGAAAATGCCCTACTACCATCTAAACCAAGCACCGATATGTAGCCCCACTGCGAATCAATCCCTGGACCTCCAGATTGTGAATCCAACATTTAACTGTTAAGCCACTGAGGCGCTTAAGCTTTAAACTAATTTTTCAATCGAGATAAAAGTAGCATAATATATCCTTTTCCGACCCTTCAACTAAGCCTATAAGGAAGACCAACATAAAAACTTACTTCCGGACATGCTTTCGTACTCTTAAAATTTGTACAGAACGATAATGCTTCATAGCTCACACGAGGAGGAGAACCAGCTCCAGCTGAGTTTTATTTAAATACTATACACAATAAACAAAACCACTAAAAACAAAATAAAACGTTTAGTAAGAAAATTCTAGAACACTTGTTATCTAATATACGTTGAATTGATAAAAGAATTTATCGTCAATGACATTTGGAAGCGTTTTATCATTTGGGTCATAGTTGGCCTTATTGCGTTGCTAAAAGGCCTAAACGCTTGGCATGTTTTTATATCATTATATATCCGGGTAAACTGATCATTTTCACTTGGCCCAGGACCCAAAATCAACGTTTGTGAAATTTCTAGCATGTGCGGATTTCGTGTTTATAAAAAAGTTTTTGCAGTCGTTACACAGCTAAGAGTCGTATAGTATAAGCGAAATTACAATCGTAACACCTTGCGAGATTGTTAGCAAATTGATTCACACTTCATTTATACGAATCGATTCATCGAATAGAATAAAATCGATTTTAATCGCGTTTTTCCTGAACAAAAGAGAGCCGTGCGAATTACGCAAGTGAATCGTAACGGTGACGAATTGAGAATCGATTCACGAAAAAAATGTAGATTGATTTCCGTATAGTGTTGCCTTGTGCGTTAGGTTCGCAATGATGTTTGTATGTCATTTCACGATTTGGTACATACGAAATATATTCAGGGTTCCGTTAATTTTAATGTGTTCAAATACAAAACTATCTATCTAATCTAATGAGCAATTCTTTTATATTCATTTATTTATACGTACCGGCGATCTCGACAACGGCTGTAACTATTTCGATGAAATTTGTGATGTGGGGGGTCCGGGAGCGAAAAATCGATATAAACGCGTGTTTTCGAATTTTCAGGTGTTCTTTTTCCCCGCATTATTCCACGCAAAATATGGTCGCTACTTTTACACACTTGGGCATAACCAAAGTGGCCAAGGTGCAAGATTTACAGATGTTCGAATCTCAGTCGGATACAGAGTTTTCTACTTTTTTTTCTTAGTTTTTTTTATCAGAATGAAAAAGTGAATTGTACTTTTGGTCAAAAACTCTGAGCAAATCTCGGTCGCCCAGGTATTTATAAATTAGTAGTACGAAACTTGCGACATCTACATATACAACTCTCTCAGTAACACTTAGTCACTTAATGTGAAATGGTACCATCAATAAGAACTCCAAGCAAAGCTCGGTTATCCAGGTACTTTACATTGCCCTACGTATAGTGTTTCTTAGATGATAAATAAATAAATTAGTGATTTAAATTAATGTTTTGTCCATACAGGTTACGAAATACGTCATATTTCAGTAATTACATTGAACGAATGAACCACTTCCTACACTGCATTGATGTAATTCGCTGGATAGTAAACAGTTCAAGGGAAATGCGTTACGTTTTGTTATTAGTACACTTCCGAAAAGTCGTGTAAAATTTCGCGTTTGTGGTTTTGTTTGTGGTACTAAATATGAAATTTAATAGTATTGGAATTGCTTATTCACAGGGTGCACGTTTTTTTTTTCGTTGTTATTGTATTACAATACATAATATTAAAATTAAACATAATCCTAACACATAGGACAGTCTAACATCTGTTGATCAGAATGTTTTTGTTTGTATATTGTTTATTGTACGTAAAAAAAATATATTTACAAAGACAATTATATCTAAAATTGTACAATTAGAGTTGCCTATCCCTAACGAGAGATTTGTCCCGGCACTCACGCTGGAGCTTGCACAAAATAAATATACTGAAAGTAGACCTACATTCATGTACATAAACAAAAAATTATATATTACAGAAGAAGATATTGTATATAGAAAAGAAGAAAAAAAACATAACAATAAATTAAAAATAGATTTTGCAAAACAGTTCTGTTGGGAAATCGTATGCGCACAACTAAACATTTTTGTTCAATCTTTAAAATGTTATGTGTTTTGTGTGTTTTATTTTAATGTCAAATAGTGCTAATAGTGTCACTCATTAAATTCTGCACACAAAAATGTGACGGTTTTGCTAAAGTCCCTAAGTGTTCACCATGCCGCTGTCAGCATATGTAGGTATATTTTCAAATACTGGTTACTTTTAAATTACAAAGAAAAAGTTTTGATATTCTGACTGAAATACCAATATCCATCAATAAGATTAAGCAATTAGATTGGTCGACTTCGTGCGTATCTCGTGTGATTGGAGATTGGCACGGCATAGTCTTGCACTTGTATAAATTTTAGCAGTTATACTCAATGTATTTAATATGTGGATACAAATACTACTTGATAAATTAAGGCAAGGGTAGACTTAGGGCATAACTATTTTAGTGTCGGAATCTCACAAGTTTTAGATTCTTAAATATCGGCATTTGTTGATCATTTTTCCAACAGCCTGTGCTAGCCTACCATTGTCTTTCGGACAATTAAGTTTACGTTTTATTTCTTGCCTGATATTGTGAAACTTTTTTCCTATCGGACCATTAGATTGTTGACCAGTGCAATGCAATCTCTTTGGTCGGTCATTCGCTACCGAAAAAAAAGTTAAGAAAAAGTTTACGTAAACTCCGTCAGTTGACCGCGACACCTGCTGTTGATCGGTTTTATTCGACAGACTTCTACCGCCCGATATAAAAGTTTTTATTAATAAAAGCCTAAATATAGGGCAAAGGTATTCCCTATTCAGCCTTGTTTAAAGTTGATTGTTTCGTTGCAATCTTTTTGTTGAAAATGAGGAGGACAATAGTGTATTACAATAATTCCTATTCTGAGGATGACGAAGAGTGTTGCTATGGAGTGAGAGACTTCCAGAGTTTGCGTCGTGAATCCAAAATGTTGATATTCGGCAAAACGGTGAGTGTGGGAGTACTCGCAAGTACTGTATTTGTTTATTTTCAAAAAACAATTCTAAGTTAGTGTAACATAATTTTCTGTGTCTCCAGCACAAAGAATAGACGTAGATAGAATATGCTCGACAAGTTCTATGATTTTATCCGACTTGCCAACATAGTTCACTGCTATTCGTAAGACTTTAGTAACATAGCTAAGTTAAACAGGTATTCGACAATTACTCATTAAGTGGGGGGATTTATCATAATCACCACGAGACGCTTCGATTTGTCTCAATGACTAGTCACCTATTCGCCTACAGGAATATGGGAACGTGGGAAGATTTTATTTATACCACCCATGTATATCAGAAATGCACGTTTATTTTGACTAATTCTAAGATTTATTTCATTAAAAAATGAAACCTACGAGCTATGTGATTTGAATTATACAGTCATCATCAGCCGGGAAACGTCCACTGCTGGACATAGGTCTCCTTGATGGTACGCCACATCGACCAGTCCCGAGACACCTGCATCCAGCGACTCCCCGCGACTCTAACCAGGTCGTTGGTCCTATTTGGACCTAGTCGGGGGACGGCCCAATAGACGTTTCCCGGTACGTGGTCGCCACTCGAGAACCTTTACTCCCCACTGGTTATCGGTTCTTCGAGCGATGTGGCCTGCCCATTACCACGTCAGCTCATGGACTCGTCGAGCTATGTCGGTATTTAAAAGAAATTATATAAAAAGTAAATTTTACAGTATTTAAAAGTAATTCTGATTTTCGGTTTAGCAGTTCGAATATACAATTTTATTTTCTTACGCATCGATGTTCATTTTAAAATTGAAATTGGCGTAAAATTCGTCAGTTCTACGCTAATAACACACATATACACTTTTGATGTCAGATAGAACTCGGTTCCGGATAAAATTAGTTGTAACATAAATTGAGAGTTTAAAAAGACGCAAGATGGAAAAACGCATTGCTGTAATTTCGCCTTGATCGCCCAAAATCTCTTGTGCCACTGAAAAGCAGTTGATACGGATCTCTCTGAGGCGCCCGCGCCCCGACCATGAGACTCGTGTCCCGCTCATAAACGCTCACAACTATACAATGAGAAGATTGTGCAAAGAGAGAAATCGTGTTTCTGTAATAAAACCTAATACCAATACTATCATGCGGCCAGATCATGGGCTAAACGAACTAGATATTACCAGTGTCTGATACAGGGTGGTTAGATCCCGCTAAGTTTAGTTGATAGGTTGCAGGTAAGCGCTTTATTATTAGTGTTGAATTCTGATCTATGTTAAAGAAAGTTGCGAAGAAAGACAAGTAAATTCGTTCAAAAAGAACTGGAAACCGACTTCAATTGCCCTAAAAGTCTACTAGGCAAAGGCAAATTTTAGATTTATATCGTTTTCTCATGGATGAACAATCGGAACTGGACCAAATTGAAATGAGACCAGACGAAAAGCACCAGCTTTCAAATAAAAAATAAATCATCCAAATCGATTCACCCAGTCAAAAGTTCTGAGGTAACCAAAAAACATACCCGTCAAATTAAAAACCTGCTCCTTTTTAAGTCTGTTAAAAATCATATTCTACCAAAGCGTAGATGTATTTCAGTGACGTTGATATTCGAGAACGATCATATACCTGGAAGTATTAAGTAATATATGAGTCAATAAGAAAGCAACGTTGTTCGGAAGAGGTGCTCGCCTAAAAATAGAGTTAGAAATGATAAGATTTAAGTTACTTTTATAATGGCAAACATAGAGGAGACGCTAAAATAAAATCAGATACAATGTGAAGACAACACGACAAGACCCTTTTATAAAGATAGAAGAGGCGTACAGGAGTATGGCACAAATGCCGACCAAATGGATAAAATTAACGAAGATGCCATGATTAAACATAAAATGCCCTGCCTATAATAGTGAAAAGAACCTAATAAATAAAACGGAATGAGAGGTGATGATGATGAGAACAGAAATGAAGCGTCTGATAAATATTCCTTAGATGGAACTGAATGAAAATCGTCTTGATTTGAAGATAAGATATTACTCTGATATTGTTAACCTAACACACCATGTAAAGTATGATACATATATCGGTTCTAAGTATGTGCTAATATTTTATCTATGAACGGGATCGACATTGAAGCTATTTTACATGCTTTGATAAAGTGCGAATGGGATGAGTAAATCAAATCCAGTAAAATTTCCACCGCACTTGAGCAGGAATAATATATATCGGAGTGTTCTGTATGTAATAATCATTAATGGTATTGTATATGACAAGTTTCAACTATGAGAAAGTACAAAATTTTAGTATTTGGTAAATTTTTACATTTTAAGTAATCTACCTGGTTAATTATTTTCATGACATAAATAAACACTGAACAGAAACATAATATGTAACTGAAAACTGTTGAGGAGTGGAATTCCCTGTCGGCTTATTGTTGTCCATACTGTTTGGGCTCTATTGTAGGAAAGTTTATGCTACACTTGATTTGTCAAACAGGCTCACATCGGTGTGTGGGAAGACACCGGTAGGGAATTACATACTTTAACAGGGCGTAAAATAAATGTAAGCTAAACACGTTATACGAGGGGCATACCGAAATGATCGGGAATATAAAACAATACATACAGGAAATAACTAAATTTATTTTTATTGCTTTTCGAAGTATTCTCCGTTGCAGTTAATGCACTTTTGCATTCGTTCGAACCAATTATTATAGCAGCAATTCCAGTCCGAAGTTGACATGGTCAAAATCGTCGATTTGTATGCTTCCACTGCTTCTTCTGGACCTTGAAACCGCTGACCACGCAATAAATCTTTGATTCTAGGGAATGTAAAGTAATCATTGGGACTCAGATCAGGGCTGTATGGAGGATGATCCATTAATTCAACGTTTTCCTGCTTCAAAAACTCGCTTGTTTTCTGAGCGGTGTGAGAGCTCGCATTATCGTGATGGAGGATTATGCGTCGTTTCGGGTTACCTCTACGGAGTTCGGATATCATCTGTGGCAAACAAACCGTTGTATACCAATCAGCGGTAACCGTTCTCCGTTCCTCTAAGGGAACTGTGACTACATGTCCTGTTTTCGCGACAAACGAAGCGACCATTTTCTTCGATACGCTGCGAGAGCGGACAACTTTTGTTGGCTTGATCTCACCTGCGAAGACCCAGACAGCCGACTGATGCTTTCTTTCTGGCTCATATGAATAGATCCATGATTCATCACCAGAGACAATGTTATAAACTGCTTTTGACTTTCCTCCGTTGAAGCGTTGCAGAGTAGACCGGCACCAATTGACACGAGCCGCCTTTTGCTCTTCGGACAAATTATGGGGCACCCAGCGGGAAACTAGCTTTCTCACTCCCAGTTCACCATGTAAAACAGTTTGTATCGCAGTCATACCTATCCCTAAAGTAGCCCGAATCTGCTCATATGTAATATGTCGGTCATCCTGTATCATTCGGCGCACAACAGCGACATTTTCTGGTGTAACCACTGTTTTTGGCCGGCCTGTGGAAGGTACGGTGCCAAGAGAAGCACGTCCACGCCGGAATTCAGAATACCAGCGATATATTGTCGTCTGGCTAGGCGCTTCACTCTTGTATATAGATATAAGCTCAGCGAGACATTGTCCCTGAGATAATCCTCGTCGAAAGTTGTAAAAAATTATGGCACGGAAACTTTCTCTTGTAAGCTCCATTTTTTTATCGACCTATCAATTTCAAACTGATATTGTTCTTTAAAAAAAAATTTTTTTTTAATTCTGTCAATTGTATTCGATTTTCAACTAACCAGTGTTTATTCATCAAAAAGAGTTTTTAATCTAATTAAATCGAAAGTACTCGATTACCGATCTTTTCGGTATGCCCCTCGTACGGAAGTAAGGATTTTCTGGCCTATGAATTACATGGGTCGTTTACTATGTGAAGACGTTCCCAGAAATGATGCTTGTAGAGGACCTAAAGGCTGGCTATATTAGCGGCAATGTTACTAGGTCAATGTAGCCTTTAATTAGAAAGAAAGAAAGAAAGAAACATAAATTTATTGCTTTGTTAGAGGAAAGAACAGAGATTTGTTGTGTTCTCTTTTCCTCTGTTCATTTTTTACTGTATTTGAATTATTTGTTCTGGCTTCTTTTTTGTATTTAATTCTTCTTGAATCTTTTATGTCTTTCTGTATTGTGTTTGTCAATAAAAATATGTCTATGTCTAGATTTATAAACTAAATATATACTAAAGCAAAAGGCCTATCTCAGCTTATGCTCCAACCACAGAGTGATTGCAGCGCTGGTTTTCAGGTAGTTGAATTGAAGTTAATTACTTCCGCCTTAATGTCAATCTGTTCTCCCACTGATAAACGAACCATAATACGAGTATACGAGTATGACGTATTTGACACGAAGATAACCACTGATGGGGGTCGTGATACGAATCAAATCAGACATAATTATTAAGTAAACAGTTCGTGATTGTGGCCAATATATAATTCGATGAAACCGGTTCACAGCAAGGTTGATACTCCGAAGAATTAGAGTGTTATGATGTTACTAATCATGTCATCACATGTCAGTTGATTATATATAATAGTAGTATCAATAATGCTTTGAAAAACGTCACTAAGGTTTTTCGACATGACTGACACAAGCGTTCTATTTTCGAATTTAGGTTAACGTCGGATTATTCTGGTGATTATTCCAGTGAGTCATTATGTTGCGGATTCTAGGTGAGAATGCTTTCTTCGATACTTTTCGTTCGTTACAATGAGATGGAAGTCAAATGTGCGCAAAGAATACGTAAGAATCTAAAGAAGTTTTTAAAATCATAGAAGCTCAAGGGAAGTGCTTTAACCACCTACTGGTCACAATAGATACGAGTATATCAAGGTCGCGGTAAATGGTTGGGCCCGATGGACCACCCTGCTTGTCTCAAATAATAATGAGTCTAAATACTATGCATTATTTTTAGTGTGACTGGGAGTCGGTTAAAATGATGACGTAGAAAAACATGTCCAAACACGTGACTATCTAACCGAACAGCCTTAAAGGTTGTTCCCACAAAGCGGTCAACCACATTCGAATCCGACAACTCACGTTTCGGCTCTCGTAAAAGTGAATGTCTCTAACTTGTAATAGTTGGTAAACAGTCAAGCACGTGTTGGTAGCACGTGAGCTGACGTTGTGCAAAATCTTGCGCGCGCGCGAGTCGGGACAACGGGCTATCGGGTAAATTGCCATTTGCAACACACGCCGCGCCGGCCGGGTCGTTGCACCGTTGCACACTGCAGGGATGTGGGGTGGCCATTGCGGTGAAGAAAATATGACTGTTTACACGGAGTACAGTCAGCTGCATAAACACCTATACCTTTTAGGGTTCCGTATCCAAAGAGAGCCAGACGGCTCCGCTATCCGTCCGACATTGGGCTGTCTTTTGTACCGTAATAGGTAGACATTTAAAAATTTCACAAAGTGTGTATAACTATAATGAAAATAATAAGGGGGGTACCCATAAAAATATCTTTTTTGGTCTCCGTGTCAGCTTGGAAAATAATCCTTTCGTACGTCCCTCCGGACGGCGAATTTCCAGCTGTTCTCCTCTACAGGTCGTATTTCTCAACCGATTCTCGTGAAATTTTGTGAGCATGTTCGATAATTATATTAAGTCTTCGTCGATTCCGTTTTTAGAAAGTTTTCCAAACGGCAGAGATATAGATGTTCAATACGTCAAAAATTTATATTTCTGCCGTTTCGAAAAATTTATCAAAATGTCACTGGACTTTTTGTTAAACTTGTTAAGACGCATAAAATTCAAGGGGTAGCGGGGTGAGGGGTTGGAAAATAATGAAAAATATTGTTTTAAGGTGCGTTCACTTATTAAGGTTTCAGCTATGAAAAGACAGACTCTCGAGGTCTACAGCTCTACTCAGAGCCACAAGTGTTAAATATTGCTCAGTGGTACAGAACCTTACATGGGCGAGACCGACTCACTCGGCCAGTTCTCGGTTGAACCATCACATTTACTCATACTTGATCTTACAACGTGTTGAGAGATAAGTTTTCTATGTACAGTGGCCTCGAACTTGGCCTTTGTTGTGACGATAAATTACAATGAGACGCTAAGTTATCACTCATTACGGAACACCAAGCACTGGGAATTGAAACCGCCTCCTTGGCCTGGTGACTGTACAGTTACACTCAAAATCCGGAGTTCTTGGTTTTGAATCCCAGCGGGGGCAGCAATAGATGCTCCGCTTGGTTAGTGGTAGCGCATTTTCTATGTTCGCCTGCGCCTAGCTACCACCACGTTACCTAAGTCTGCCGCCATGCCGCAGTGTTTATAGCACTGTTGTGTTCCGATATGAAAGTTAATAGAGAGCTTAATTAGCATGAGGATTCTTGGTGGCCACGCTTATCATCCAGTGCTCTGTACATCCAAAGATAAATAAAGGAAAGAAAGAATAAATGCATCATTTGTCGTGCCAATTTGAAATGGTGTCTCGAAATGTGTTATGTTGCCAAATATATACCGAACATAAATTCTTTGATTTTCTCAATATAAATATCTCATGATTCTCTTATAAACTCTCTTATAAAATCTTAAGTTGCCTTGATGGTGAATGGTGCCTACCAAACGAAAGGTGGTCTACCTTGCCGATCAGTATTAAAATTTTAGAGTCTTGCTCGCACACAACTTGATCAATTCATACGATGCCATAGTAAATACACAGCTAATTTAGTTGCTGTTCAAATTATTCTTACTCAACCGATCATAGGGAATGACAACGCTGTGAATATTATATTCCTTATGTCAACGTTATAAAGAGACTTCTGCACTGACACGTCCCTTTTGTATTGCATCTTTTTTCGCATAAATAAAGTTTTGTATTGGCCAGACCGCCGCAATACTTAAAATTGTCTTTTATTTCAAAATATTGAATTAGTACCAATATATTAATTACTCGCTCAAATTCAAATTCGAACGTACACGTTCGAAACACAATAGTGCTTTTAACACTGTCGTTTAACAGCAGATTTAGATAGTTCGCTGGGAGTAAGCCGTAGGACTAATCTAACCAAGTCCAAGAATGGAACCTTACCTCCTGGATCTTCCAAAAATGTTGAAACTGGGCCAAGGAGATGATATGATCATATTAGTCACTTTAGTCTCTGACAAATGAGATTGTCATGTCGAATACTGCAATGTATTGCTGGCTGCTCAATAACATAAGCCGTAAAATATAATAACCTAATAAACATGCCGCAATAGTTCTTACAATAAATCGTTAAGTTAAACTGTAAACCTGCATTGCGTACGCGCAGAAGTGCATTGACATTCGCAAGGCTAACATAATGTAGTAAATCGTCGGGCGACCGGTAAACCAGTTGAAGTGACTGCAAAACTTATGTATTCGCAGAAAACTGTTATTTGATAATAAATCTTATAGTCAAATCAAAAACATATTTATTTAATACAGACAGAAAGATAAAGACAATATAGAGATACCGATAGAAAGAAAGACACCGCATAGTGAAAAAGAGGAACCATTATTAAAGTGAGAATGAAAGTAAGACAGACACAGAGAAATCGATTGATAACGGAGAACCAGAAATAGGGAAGGAAGAAAGATAAATAATTTACCGATTAGGGATAAATTCAGAGCTATTAGAAAAGGGGTTCGAGCAGACAGAAAAGGACCGAACAGGAAGAGTGGGACGCATAGGTATTTCTATGTATTCACTCTATATGCCCAAACCAGTTAATCGACTGCAAGGTTTCGTCCACCTTTTGTCGGGTTTGAGGTCACTTGGAACGTGATTATCTTACTTTTAACATTACGGCACAATGGTACGAGATCGGACCGGTTCTTTTTAAAAGAACTTAAATTTAAACGGCACAATATAAAAGTCAACAATAGAGGTAGGATAGGTTACAGAAAAAAGGTCGTTGAAATAGGTCGCTTTTTACGCGAAGTCGGATTTTTGGTTAGAAAACGGTTGTTTGTTGGTTTTGTATAGTTCGGTTTGTTGTGATCTGAAATTGATAAAGGATAAAAAATTGTAAAAGAACGAATTGATTCTTTGTTGATGTTTTTGTAAGAACGGCCAAACAAAATAGGTACTCACTTTAATAGTATTATTTCTTGTTTTATTAAAAAAACCAAGCCGACTGTTTCTTAATATAGAGTACGGCAATACCTAACAACAAATTAAATCATTTCAATATAATTTCATTTTCATTTTAGGTATGGGTGGTAAAAAAATATTTGAAGCAGTTTTTGTGGTTGACCATTGCAGTATATGTATAGGTATTTATGATTTTTGAAAATGCTAGGTCTTATTACTAACTTCGTCAACAAGTACGCCACTTAGAGGTAAAATAAACTCTACAATAAATAGGATTCACATTTGTCGGGAAGTGTTTCAATCGCTCCTAGTCATCTACTTGCAATTTGTGATTATAAACTGTATCAGCCTCACTCACCCCATTGACCTACCCTGTTTTGAAAAGTTATACATACATATAGATAGTGACTTCATCAACAGCCTATATACGTCCCCACTGCAGGGGCTCAGACCTACTCTCTTACAGAGAGTGTATGGGCCATAGTCCACCACGCGGGTCCAGTGCGGATCGGCGGACTTCACATGCCTGTTCAAAACATACAGATAGTGACTTATCAAGAGTGAATATAAATGTAATATATATAAAAAAAATCTGTCGCCCTTGAGCTGGAATGGCATTATTGTAAGAATACATGTCCACAATGGGCCTGCACTTCTGCTTTCATACTCGTATCTTCGGATGATAAGTAACAATATGTCCGTATAACAAAATCACGCTTACCCACCCAGTAGCCTCAATGAGGCTTTCTTTACCGGAACACAACAGAGCTATTAGCACTGATGTTTATTGGCAAACTGAACTAAAGCGTCGGTGGCGCAATGGATAAGGCGCGGACTCTCAATCTGAGGGTACCGGGTTCGAATCCAGCTGTGTACCTATGAGTTGTTTTTCAATTCAAGTACATTATCCGATTGCTTAACGGTGAAGGAAAACATCGTGAGGAAACCTGCATGTCTTGAACAGGCATGTGAAGTCCGCCGATCCGCACTGGGCCCGCGTGGTGGACTATGGCCCATACACTCTCTGTAGGAGAGTAGGCCTGAGCCCCTCCAGTGGGGACATATATAGGCTGTTGATGATGAATGAACTAACGTGGTGGTAAAAGTGCCCTACCACCAACCGAACCGAGTACCAACAGGGATCTCCGGGAATCGAACTTGAGACCTTCGGATTGTATGTGAAACTCGGTAACTATTACACCCATGCAGGTAAAAAAATCGCCGGCGGCACTGTTTCTTTTTTTCTTTCCGGATGATTATACCCGTAAGGTCACGGTTAACATTCTAAACAATCATTATGCTTTGAGATCTAAGTATTTACAATTACCAAAAATGTGTATATTGTACAAATGTACAATACAAACGCTGTGAAAATTTCAAGTGTGTATTTGTTACAGTCCAAAACATACAGCCCTGTGACAGACGAACTGACGAACAGCGGAACTATGGTCGCTTTGGCACCTGGTACGGAACCCTAAAAATATTTGCAGACAATATAGATGAATTTGCCCTTGCTCTCGGCATATCTTATCAAAGGTTAAGTTACGCTACGTAAGAAACCTAAGTACGCACTCTATATGTATGCTTACATAGTTTTAATTACGTTAAGCACAAGTTATGTACGACTTACGCACATAAATCGATATGGTACGCTAATTAATTACACACATGCGATCGCAATTATTCCGCTGGCGTAGTGTTTAATTACATTAAACGTTTTGTTTGTTTTATTTCGTTTGAAGTTAGTAATAATTGTAATTGAGCTCCATTTCGTTCGTTACACTTCGTTCGTCATAAAGAGAGTCAATTGATTTCATTGGCTGCTCAAATCGTCCCATAAAACCCGGTGCATTCAGCGACTCTCCACGACCGTTGCTATATCTAGCAGGGGATGCCCCGGTACACGCTTGACTATCGCCACTGGATGACAGAACCCTCCTTGACACCCGTCCTTCGAGCGATGTCTCATCCACATACTTCAATTCATCTCAGAATCATTTTCACACTTCAATCCCAATCGCATTTCCCTTGTTTAAGACTGTGTAAGAGTCAGAAATTAACCGTTAGCCGCATATGCAAGACAGTGACAGCACTTCATCCGTTCTCAATGCGGAAGTAGGACAGGTGTAATGCAATGCTGCCTGGAGCAAAATAACGTGAGCGACAAAACACAAATAGTTAATTTATTAAAAAACGGCTTCGTGTAGGAGAAAATCATCCTAATCTTTACTAGGTTAGTTAGGTTATCTACAAATTAAAATCAACTGTAAACGTAAATCTCTTTACTGAACGGCCGCAGAGGACTGTGATACTAGTACGGCGATGTGACCAAAAAAGTGTTTCAGAAGATGTGATTTGAAACCTGAATACTGGCAGAGCGCCTTCCGCGCTCGCCAAAATGTCCGGGTGAAGCTGTAGTGGTCGCAGTACCAACAGCATCAAGTCCAACACACACAAAAACTCAATTAAAGTTATCGAGAAAATTTAAATCAATCATGCTTTCATTGTAAAGTTTACTGTATAAACCCCTCTAGTTTTCAGCCCAAATTTCATACGTGTTGCTTCCATAAAAGATGATAAAACACAGACCAAAGTGCCTCCTCTTAAAAAAATTTAGTGACAATGATCATAATATCAGACTATAAAGCCAACAAAAACATAAATAACCTGAAATAGTCACGTAATATTATGCAAGTGCCGAGGAAGACATCAATGCACTGTGTGAAAGCATCATCGACGACGCGGGCGCATGTCGCAACATTACGAAAGACTCACAAGCTGCGCAAGAGATGATCGAACTGAATCCTTTGTGCTATGATAAAGAAAGGGTTAATGGCAGTGGAGATAAACAAAGGGTGCGTTTTCAATGAAAATAAATAGATAGAGTTATGTGCTAAAGAGGTAAAGGACTAGATAATGACTCGTACCAATAAGCTTCAATTTGATATTTGGAATTTATGTACGAATAATAAAAATAATTACCATTGGCTTTACATTGGTGATCGTAGTAAGATGTTGTTGAATTCTCCTGAATATTTTCCCCAAGTCGCATTTTACGACCATCAATGGGGTGGCCTCATTTTGAAGTACAAGCCACCATAACCAATATTTAAATTAAATCACCAAAAAATAAAATAAATTGAAGAAGAAAAAAAAAACATGTACGCAATATATGTAGCTACTCGTAGACTAGTTTCAAGAAGGTAACATTTAAAACACTGAATCAGAATAATATCCGCAAATTTGTTTACGCAGTTTCGACCTTGTTCAATGATATGCCCCTTGTTGCAACCTTGAGATACGAGTAAAAGCTGCGAGACGAGAGTTTCTTAATCTTCGTAAATTGGTAAAAATTATACATACTACTACCCATAAAATAAGAAAAACAGAAGAATACAACAATATGTATCTTATATAGATATTTAATCATAGGATATCCTTTTCAACCGACTTCAAACAAGGAGGAGGTTCTCAACTCGACTGTAGTTTTTTATGTTTGTTACCTCAGAAATTTCGACTGGGTGTACCGATTTTGATTATATACGTAATCCGAGTTCGGCTTTATGACGACATAAGGTAAATTAAATTAATAAATAAATCATTACTCCATACTTATTTCTACATGATTATGTTTATTACAATATATTTGAATCATCAAGGTTTAGGTAAACGTTTAAAATTTAATTTAAAAACTAAATCCAATAAGCATTTTACTATTCAATGGACTAAATTTTTCGCAATTTTTGAGACATTAAGATCTTGAAAAATTCCAATAAAAAATTAAAATTATTACGTATTTTATTTTGGTGGCTTTCTTTTAATGCCCGTTATGGTATAAAATACAATTCAACTCCAAACTAATTAGGTGTCAAATACCAAATTGTAAATCATACAAGATACAATACAAGACTACTAGCACTCAGAATGATGATGTAGACTATTAAACGTCGCCTTGATTTACTTAAAGATCAAAAGTTAACAATTTTGAAATAAAAAAATCTAAGGAAAGAAAATTTTGGTTCATCTATTTATTTAATTTCGAAGGACTGAATGTACGAGTAAATGATAACAATCTAATTATAGAACTCTTAACTAATATTTTACTTTTGTTTGTCAACAGTTCCACTCTGTGACGGACAAGAGATCCCAAAACAATGACTGCGGAGAAAACAGCTTAACAATAAAGAAGATCGAAGATGATGCATCGGACTCTTCGAGTGGAGAGAATGTAGATATTGATGGTGCGTATTTCTAACTGATACTTTTATACACGCACGAACGTCTTTTGTAGCAAACTTCATAGCAATCACAATATGCGGCGTCCGTCAGGGTAGGATACTTGGACCAAAATTGTTGTTTATCGTCAAATGTTGAATTGAAAAATTCTGTATGGCCTAAACCTTTAGCTCAGAAACGTATCTTCATTACATTATTTAAATAGTTTGATGCTTTATAATCGCATCAAAAATTTCATTGTATCGTCACGCATTTTAAAAAGAGATCAAAAATATATCACCAGGTAAGATTTATTTTGCAATTCCAATTGCAATCGTATAGGTACTTTTGAGCTCTTCGATTTGAACTTGTTTACATTATAAATTTTCCTTCTTGTATTATATAATTCTACAATTCGCATGAATAAGCATGTATCTGCCTATATTTCATTAATGGTCAGTATATGGTGAGCAACAGGTGGCGTGATCGGTTGCGTGTTTATGATTCAGTTTTGCAATCCTTCATTTTATGTCTCCTTGTTTTAAGGTCAAAGTTGATTAGCCTTTTTATAGTGCTAGTCTGACTCCTACCTAAATCAACATAATAATTTCGCATATGCATTAAATAGGTAAAAATAACTGTCTGAGATTTTTCCTCTTATTTTTTGCTTTGGTCACATGCAAAATAATCTGCACTGACGCTTCAAAATATTGAATCATATTAGACTCGACTTGTTACCTAGTAGATGAAACTGTTGCGAAGATAGAATAATAATCAATTAATAATTTTCATGATACGAATAAGTTGACAGAAATTTATCATAACACAAATTCTTGCATTCTACAAATTTTATGTATATAAAAATCTGGTGTTCTCTATCTCAAAATCTAATGTAGTATTAACTTTTGATTATTATTCAAATTTTGGTTTGGCTAATAAATGTCATAAAATTAATCATTTACATTTGTTCCAACATCACATACAGTTACTCACTTAACTGTCCACGCTATATGTTTACAAAGAGGGTGACGAATAAGTCGAAGGGAAATACATATAATAATTAAAGGGAAGCCCATTACTTACGATGCATACGAGACAATGGACATTGTGACTGCATTAGCTGATTGTTTCGTAAATAGAGAGGACACCGTGAAACGAGATGTGACTGTTAGCTATACCTGTATGAATGAAAAGAAAACAACTATCGGAGTCACTTCATGAGAAGGAGAAAACAATGCAACGTAAAAACCTAGATGATACGATTGGACGCAGTGTAAAAGATTGCAATAAGTTACGTTATTGATTGTGAATTTGATTATTTAAAGAAAACACATGTTTTTCAGTGAACTAACTCAACATATCTCACTTAGGTGCAATGAAGGAAGTGCAAACATGTAACAATCCATTTAAGTACACCAGGAAGATTCGATCACGTGCCAATGCCAAATGTTCATCAATAACTCCGCCTTATGAGTTCCTTGAAGTATTGGTGCGCAGTATTGCAGCCTTGGAAACGTTATTCATCTTTAACCCACACTGGATAAATAATGTGTCAATTCGAGGAATAAAAATTAGTAATCTGAAATAAACTGATTCAATCGTGTAGCAACGGTTAGAATGTCAAGGAAACCTGACATCATCCAAAACAAAAAAGCTGGTTATAATAAATTATTATCAAAACAACGACCTAAAATGAATAAAACAAGTAATTTATACACTCATTATAAAGTTACATAAACATGATAGTTGTATTGAATTAAGTTTGAAAAATGCAGGAGTAACCAAATTAGTACGTTGCGAGAGTAAAAAAATTGTTATTTGTTACCTCGTGGCTAGTGTTAAAGTTGTCGTGTGGTCTCGGGTTCAGAATAGGACCACTCCATGTCGTAAAAGTGCTACTAAGGAAAACTGTTGAGGAGATGGGCTTCAAGCAGTATCTAACAATATAACAATAACATCGTACTACGGCCACCAATCTGGTTCAATGTGTTTATCAACAAGGGAGGCTCATGTCCAACAGTGAACTCTTGCAGCAGTTTATGAAACAATCCTAAAGTTACATAATTAAATAAGTAGAACAACAGGGTTTCTGTTCTATTAAGCCTAATCAGGCTATTAACTATTAGTGACAATATAGCTTGTTTATACCTCTACGAGTCACAAGTTCAAAATAATTTAAATAAACAGCAAGAACGTGCTGTCATTGAAATACAATCCAATTTTCAGATCCCTCTAAAATACGAAAATCCTACCACACGAAACGAGAACTCGGAATGAATAAACAAAATAAATATTTGAGGATAGAAATGAGTGTACTTATACGAACACATCTGTGATGTAATATGTTTACTTTTAGTTATTTTTTGACATCTCACACAAGATAAAGATGAAATAGCAACGAAATGAGTAATGAGAGAAAATTCATTCACCTTACTGACGTTGTAATTAAGAAAGGTGAGTGATGTATATGATTCATTTTATCTACTAACGCATCACCGAAAACTAACATTGGGTCATAATGATATCATGAAAAATTATCTTACCTTCGTCACCCGCATCCGAAATTCATTGATGATAAATATTCGTAAAGTTCTTATAAAAACGTTAGTGGGTGTAAATTTTGCACTCATCCAATTGTGCAAATCAGGGTAAATGTTTGTTCCCTTCGGTTCATTAATTTGAAGCTTAATTGGTAAAGACTTCAACATATCTCTGTCATCTTCTATTGACGACACTTTTATTTTAAGTTTTTGGCTCTATAGGAAAACGGAGTAAAGATTATGTAAAACTTAACCAAATTATAGTAATTATTATATAGGTCAATCAATTTTACACCAAAATCTACTTACATCTAACGAAATTATTTCAAACTGGTATCATCATCATCTTCCTGCCCTTATTACACTCAGAGTGGGGTCAGCACAACATGTTTCCTTTCTCCCACTCGTCTCAGTCAAGAGTCATCTCAGTTCTCAAGCCATTCACAAATACATCCTTCTTCATGCAATCCATTACATGCCTCAGATATTCCTCATCTCCTATATCCATCAACATTCATGATCATCACTTTTCTAGGTCTGTGTTTTCATCCTCATAGCAACTTTGCTATGCAACTTTAAATTTAATTCAAATTGCTTTTTTTTAACATTGTCGATGAGAATTTATTACGTCAAAACATGTTTGACTAACACTGTCCTCCATTCACAACCACTAGGGTTCCACAAGGCTGACATCTAGGGCCAAAATTCTTATCTTAACACTGGCTCGTGACGCCATACCTCGTCATCTGAAGGCTTGTCACAGGCATGTCACTGACTCATTTATTTCATGAGACAGTTTTTACCGTTATCTACCGTCAAGTAGGTGACTAAACACTGTCAACAGTTACACTGGCTCTTAGTTATTCAGGACATACAAATTAGTTTGCATTTAGGTATTATTACATGCTACGTCCTTATTGGTATACCATAGTGTATGCATTTCTCATTAGACAAATGCTGGCGCTTGTCTCGTGAATTTTTTTCCTGTTTGTTCATCTGTGAATGATTGTCTTTCAACTGACTTGAATGAATTTGAATTTAATCATTTATCTGAATGGGAATCAAGTCGTTAAACATTCCAGTACAGTGTACACTTTAAGATTTTTTCTTCTTCATCTCATAACGAAACACTAACATAATTAGTATCATTGTTGTTCATTTGTAATCGTTGACTTTGTTTATTTTAAATATTACTTTTCGCACTGGGCCTATGGTGGACTATGGCCCTTACAGTCTCTGTCGGAGAGTAGGCCTGAGCTCCTCCTGTGGGGACATATATAGGCTGTTGATGATGATTACTTTTCAATGATTCCTTAGACCTAAATTTACTACTGTACTACTACTTGTAATAATTTTAAGCACTTATTCAGTAACGCCAGTTTTGCTTGCTGTGGGTCTTCATATCAATATTTTACAAGCACAACATCGCGTGTGTGTGACATTGGTTTCTCACAAGGTTTGTTAGAGCTGAGTTTTTGATCGTAAATTGCCTTGACATCCATTTTAAAAGTTCACAACACCAACTGCATTCTTATGGATTTTAGTTACATGTAAATATATTTGATATAATAACATTTTGGTACATATATATTGAGCATAATATACTTATTGGAAACATCACGTAACATCACTTGCTTTCACGTAAAAAAAACACCATCAAAATCGGTCAATGTGTTCGAGAACTACTACGATGTCACAGACATACAGACAGATAGTGAGGTCAAACATATAACACCCCTCCTTTTGCATCAGGGGTTAAATCAATATACAGTATACCTTACAAAAGTGAAATTTCGGTTAGCGGGCGCACAAAACAATTATTTCGGAATTTGTAGGAGGTACAATATGTATCATTTCAATTAAATTCAATGATTCATGCACCTAGTTGATTTTCAATAAAAAATCTTACTGCAACGTTCCAATAGAAAGTTCCACCTAAAAATCGAAACAGACCGAACAACGACTACTTCATTTTCCATTCACGTTATCACAAAAACGAATTTGGCTCAAATAAACGAGAGCAGATGCGCGAAAAAAATCTACAAAAACACTCGAGTATTGATAGCTGCTGCGGTTGAGGAAATACATTTTTTCATCAATAATTTTCTTGTTCTGTCTAAAAAATTGGCCGTTTTTTGCTTTGCACAATGTTTTGCGAGCGATTCGTAACAGTTTCTATTTTTCGCGAGCGATTTCTGAACCACTCGGGCAGCTGTTAGATTTTTTGTGTTTCGAACGCGTTGGAGTAACGGTTTTCTTTGGTACAAAAGAAATCTACATCAAGGAAACTTGATTGCAAGTAACTCAACACAAACAATTCCTTCTGCTTGTATTTTTTATTATAATTTTTTAATATCACACAATAACTACTACACCAACTACAATCTGAATAAAGATATGTTTTACAACAAGATAAAGGTCCAACAAATCGAAAAGGTCAAATCTCAAAGGAAAACCCCAAAGCAAACAGACCGAACTTAACGTCAGTATGGAATATTCCCAAAATACCAGATTCGCATTTTGTGATTGTTTAAAATGTAACTCTTCATGAATATTATATTACTACAGACAAGCACAAGACGGCTAGCCTTGGTAATTTCTTATTATTCCGGCCGTAATGCAGCACACCCGAATTTAAATCGTTGTAACTGTAAGCATACTAATCCAGTATCCACTAGTAACCATAACAATGACTTCTCGCACTCAACTATTATTAGTTAGTATTATTAGCTCATTTAGATGATATTGTACTAACTGGAAATAATCGTTGTTTTAAATAGGCTAAGAATTGAACTAACTGAATGTAATACAACACACACCTATTCTCAAGAAGTAATAAAATAAAAAAACTGTTTTGTTTTCGTCAAAATATAAAAAACAAAGAATGTGTCAGAAGAACTAACTTCCACAATATTAAAGTAGATTCAACCACAGAGAAATAGAACGCCGTTTCCACGTATTAACTTTTTAAGAATTCAGTTTTGATATTATAATCGAAAATATGGGTTTAAAGAGTTCTAGTTATTCGAAGTCATCGTTTTTATGACAAGTTATAGAAGTTTGGGGAAAACATCTTCACTGAGTTATAAGAACAGTCATTCGCTTTCAATTGAGAATAGTAAACATTCGATCGGGGTGGAAAGTATTTTATGTCCTTATCTGACAAACAAACAGACAAACTAATTAACTGTTGCATGTAATAGTACGGATCAACATAATCAAATGATAACCAACACAGATGATGTAGTCCATGAACTAAACTAAAGACATAACAAACAATTGTAACACTTGTTCAAAGCGTAGTTAAGTATAACGTAATAAATATAACCGCAGTTTGCATAACGCGTGTCTAACTGTGTCAGATGAAATAGAAAGGTTCAACGTCGGCGCATCGATACCAGCTGTAGCAGTTATGGTTTAAGGTTATTCATAGCTTATCGATGTTCAGATTATGATGGCTTAAATCTTTACGTCCCTCTAAGTTCGCTGATCATTGCAGCTAAGGAAAGGAATATATCGTAAGTAAGGATATTCGAACGGTGATTCGGCAACAGCGTCTCTCTTACCCAGAAGACACGAAGGTGCACCTAGATATATGTTAATTTTCATAACCAGATTTTTTCTTGCGAAGCAATCCCATAAGTAATTCATAACTATGCTATGTTGTAGGAGAGTTTTATTATTATTTTGGAACAAATAAATACTAAAACAAAAGTAAGACATACAATTGTGAATTAAAGCACTCCAATTAAAAACACATTTTATTTAAATGTACATTAGAATTCAAATATTTATTGTGCTTTAAAGTGTGTCCATAATTAACTCGATTCATCATGTTCTAGTATTCTGATGAATCCAGGATTGGAATTAAACAGAGATATTACGCCAACTTACCACCAATGAAAAACTTGTTAAAGATTAAAATGAAACTTGGAAAATATGTATTGCTCTTACAAACAATAATGTAGTACGTTACGATGTAAAACTAGAAGCGGCTTCAATTAGAGCCATTAAACACATTGCAGTTAAAGTCCAAACAAACAAAAAAGAATATGAGATAATATTGATGCCAGCTAATTTATACACCATAAGTAAACAACGAAAATGGTATTATCAATACAAATCAAGTTCTCATATCAACTGATGAAGAAACAGTAACTATCTGAAGTTGCCATTGAATATGTCAGATAAAATTTACAAGTATCACCCAATGCACTCAACAAATTAAGTATATAATCTTCAATAACGTTTATTGACTTCATTGTGTGAGTACATATCAGTATATAACATGCACTTGATATGATTAAAGTATCGTAAGATCCTTGGGCACACAATGGTGTTACATAAGTGCGTATTACAAAGACAATTGTTAGACTTATCTAAGAATTAGCCTCGACTGTTTGGTCATTCTTAAAGAGATAGCGGCGTTTAATAATAATGACATCAGGTGCTTAAAACGAATATGTGTGTAAAGATGTGTATTTCTCATTGCATAACTTCGTATTTTTGGCTTTGAAATGGATTCATGATAATACTAAGGGAATAAATATAAAATAGACGAATAGAAAGTGTGTAGATACATATGAACTATCGGCAAAGCGTGATGATATGGCAAATTCGTTGATGGAAAGTCTCATATGGTAGGCAGGTTCATGGCTATTCTCCTTTGCAGCTAAAATTGTTGATAATGATAATATTCGATTGGCATTCGTTTGATCACAATCTCATCCGACGACAAGTGACGGTGTAGTATCATCGACGGTCGTTCACACTTAACTAAAAGGAACTTATTCACTTTGTCTTTCAAGACATCCATAACGTAGCGCTCAGGAAGTAAAGAAGCCTCCAGAGAATTCAACTCCTCATGTGTGAAACGGAAAAAGAAACGGCAGGAATATCGAACAAGTAATAGTGGGCAGAATACCAATGCGTTGTTTCTCCTAGTTTAAACAATGTTGATGTTTTGTTTTAATAAACAACCTTAGCCTTACAACAACAAACAGAATGAAAATGAAAGAATACGCGAGTAGAAACTCGAATTGCTCAACAAACAACCGGTTGTTGTTAAATCATGGACCATTGACGTGATATAACATAGAAAGAGATAAGGTCAATGTGGATGATTACAGACCAAATACATCTCAAGGTACTTCATTACGAAATCAACGGCACGCATGCATCGCCATGCCTTCAACTGGACGTGGAAAATTACTATAATCCGGTGCTCAGCTAATGCAGAAAATTGCTTGAATGCTATTGATAATTCTGTTAGTCCTACAATACTGTTAACTTTCATACCAGTTTGCTTTGCTTACAAAGACATAACTAAAGAAAAACTTACCTGAACTCCTACTAAACTGTAGAATGATTTAGACGAGCTTCTGATTTGAGGATAACTACAAAGTTATCTCTCTGCTGATCAAAAGCTCGTCTAAATCATTCTACATTTTTTACTAATATATTTGCTGTGTCATTAAATTAATTTGTATTAAGTACGAATCTACTAAAATCATAATAAGACTACAACTTTTTATCATATCAAATATCGATATGAAAAACTTAATGCGCTGTCTATTGAATTCATTATCATCACACAGTATTAGTTTTTCTGTAGTATTAGCAATAGAAACCAATCTTCTTTTTTTAAATCTTACAAAGATATCAACGTCAGCTGATAGTTCAACTGGTTTGAATAGAGCCTCTCTTATAGATCACCAAGTCATACTTCTGTATGTATCAATTAATTGAATGTAGAATTATCTTCCATTACAGACAAATCCCTGCCGATCGTGGAGCCGCCTACCCTTGACGCTCCAGAGGAGAGTCATTCAGCTCAATGCTCCTGTCCCAACTGTGATGAGGTGTTGTCCAGGTTCTCTGAATGCAGCATATGCTTGGAACCTTTGCAGGTAAGAAATAAAAATAATATCACCTAATTTCTTTGACTTCATCTTTGAGAAAATATAGTTGCTGGCAGTGCGTTCACTGCACGTTTTAGGGTTTAAATTTATAGTCTATACTCAACCACTCCACATCCCAACAATAAAATTCTCCTTGGCATCGATACTAATTTGCTAAATGCTTATTTGTAGATCGCAGATTTGATTCACAGCATTTTTGTTAGTAGTTTTATTTGCCTCTATAGCTGCTGCTGCCATATTATTTAAATTAGACACCAAAGTCTCTAATAGCAAATTACATTACTATAGCAGTGCCACATTCAGCCATTAGTCTCATGTATATAACTAACTTACATATAATCACTGAGAAAGAAAATAAATGAAATCACTTCAAAACAGACACGATATTCTAGGCACGCATATAATTTGCAGAGCTCTTACAAAATTATCAGCACAGATGTAGATATTGCTGTATCTGGGATGATCCATTGTTTCAAACTAGCCCAAGAAGTAGAGTAGGTGTTCTACATAGCAACGAAAGCAGTAGCTAGGTCTGAAGACAATAACTTTGCCCATTAAAATGATAGATTGCCAGCAGTTTGTTGTTGAAACTGGAAGCTGCTGATTAATTATTTATAATAACTTTTAGTATCAATTAATTTTGTTCGTTGAATAAGTACCAAAAATATTATATCTCATAACAAGCGTTTATTTACGAAAAACAAATTGTAAAATAATTTTACAGTTACTGTCAACTTACAACAGCAGTTTGTTGATGAAATAAAATCTCGTAACTAAATATTTAAAAATATAGACACAAAACTTCCGCAAAATATATATTTTAACTATGGGACAAAGAAAAGAAAGTTTCAAAAATATTATTCTAGATTTAAATGTGTTTATACTAATCTAACATTTTGAGTAAAAATTAAAATAATGAAGGAATAAATAATGAGACGAACATAAATACACCTAAAAACGTAGTACCCTCATCTTTAGGCGAGTAAATATGAATGATTGTGTAAAGATACAGTAAAATCTTTGAGTGTGATATAATGGCTCATTATAGTGGTACTAGATAACAGTTGAATATAAGTCTATTTATAGGTTCATTAGATAGTGGAATGACGTCAAACTATGAAGAATTGGCGCAATAGAATATCTACTACGGATATAAATGAAACTATAATCTCTGCATGTCCACAGCTGGACATGTAAATCTGTCAAACATTAAGTTTTTTTATTTATATAACCGTCTGACTAAAAATGCAAACACTAGACATTCCATGAGAGGATTTGCTATGCAATATAATCACACTTGCCAAGCAGATTGGTGTGCAGTAAAATGTAAGCAGTCAAATATGTCTGTATATTTATACTATTTATATGAATATTAAAGCTAGTGGAGCCGCCGGATACTTAAAAATATTGAGATTGATCTTCCAAATTTATTGAGAAAAAATATGAATATATTTAATATTTTCAAACTGAAATATCTCAGCACGGCCGCCACTTACGACTTTTTGCTAAAGAGCAAATTGTTATTTGTTAATTATTCTCTGTTGACTGACACGTGTTTCATAGATGTACATCGAAAAGTAACTTTTCATGTACTTGCAAGATTAGTTATGCCAGGTTCCACACTAAAAGGTTCGAACCCCTTTTGTTTGCTTTGTCCGGTCTATCACTAGTTGTGTGAAATGCATTCGGAACAAAGCCACATATTATCCTCGGTCCGAAATAAAACACGTCACTTGCTACCCCGTCTATTTAAAAAATCTGCATGTAAGTCCAGAACTTTGCCTGAGCTATGACGTCACTCAGACATTTTAACTTTACTCGCAAGTTGCACCTGCCCACAATCGATACTACACGAGGTCGTGTTGGTACCAAGTAGCTGGTTTCACCGACTTACAAGTATTCACTTTATTTTATTTTAGACAACGTTTGGTCACGATCTCACCTAATGTTAAACGACAATGTGGCCAACGATGGTATGCGTTGATGTAGAAGTGTTCACCTTAGACTTAATAACACTGAGATCGTAGCTTCGTGTGAATATAGACGCTGGCAGTGCGTTCCACTCCTTTACGTACGCATAAAAATATAGAAGCCAAACGCTTAGTGTGACACATAGGGATGTATTCTATATATTACTCAAGTTCTACGTGTATCACATTGTCATAAATCTTTTGCAATATGTGTCGATGTTTTTATCTTCAAATATGCAATTTGTTACAGATGAAATAAAGATCAATTCTCATTACAACATAGCCATACTAATGCAACCTTCAAAAATTTCAATTTCATTGAAGACGAGTTGGGATTTCAAAAGAGCTAATGAAATGATTCATCCATTGACTGACTGCTCTGCGTGACCCAGTGAATTCCTCTGCTGGCTAACTTCCGCCAAATCTAGAATTTTCCTGGTATTCGTATTCTGGGAATCTTCTAGATGGGTTAGTCATAAGAAATCAGAAGCACTTACTAAAATGTAGCACTTCTCTACAAATTTACGTCGTTTAACTGGTATCTAACTGGTGGAAACTCATTTTTTTTTTAAATTAAACAATAAAATCATTTATTTATTGTTTCCTCAGCTAATCTGTTTTCCTCCTTATACACACATACACTTACATACGTTTACCTTTCATTCCACTAGGATAGACGTGGATAGATTGACATTAAACTTGTGCATACAGAAAATGTGCCTGACTAAAGGTCGCAATTCTGAAGTCTATGTGGTCTATGGTCATGCTTGTTTAACTTCGCGGCACTGTGCTGAATGTCTTGACCTTTACAAATTAAATTGTCTGTCGAACAGTTTTCAAACAGCACCTAATTTCAGACAGATAGTAAGCTCATTTGTTTTTTTAAATATTGGCAATTTTTTTATTTTCAACAAACTATTTTGTATATACTCGTAATCCACAATGTTGAAATTTTCAATAGATGTATCATAGAAATATATAAACTTATTAAGGTTGCATTAATAAATTGCTAATCCATTTATTATTCACATAAGGGTACATGACCTTTATGTCATATGAAGGTTAGTAATAATGGACGTAACTATAGTGGCTTACTTACACCAAAGTTGTATTTATTAACATTCAGAAAAAATATTGCTAACTAGACTAGCGGAAATAGAAAGACCTCAACAACATCACAATTCAGGGACTTCAAACTTTCTATAAGTAAGCTTTTGCTCGCGATTTCTTCCGCCTGGACTTAAGAAATTATAAATATAATAAAAATAAAAGGACAAAAAACTCACTTTCTGAAAGTTACTTTCGCATTCATTCGCATTTATAATATTAATATGGATAGTATTTTATTTTATTATTATTAAAGATAGACCAACACTTGACCTCAATCTCACCTGATGGTAAGTGACGATGAGGTCGACGATGTTACGTGTTGGTCTAGAAGGTGCCTATTTACTCTTGCCTAGTAACATAACTCGATAAATAATTTAAACGTAACTCCGTTATGAGTAAAATGATCATCCCGCATTAGGAGCCTCACTGGGAGTGTTTCATAATAATCTTCCTCGAACAGGTTTAACTAAATCCAGTAAATAGCCTTAATCCAACGTGAACTCAGCCTTTCAGTCAGGGCTGTCTAGTGGCAAGTGTCAAGGCTTACGGACTTACTGAACAAATACTTGGGGAAATACTTTATTTAGTCGAAGACGTCTAGGACGAACATTTCGTTACTTTAAAGAGTCTAGAGCTTTATAGCTGCGGTTCACGAAAGCTAAAAGATATTTGTGGAGGCACGAAGGCCTTCAATACACCTACTTACTTGTGCTCGTCCAAGACTGCTCAATTTAAAATATATATTTGTAAAGACCTACATGTTTGGCCTACCAGATGTTTTGTATTCGAGTCGGCTCAAATCTGCAATCTTCTATAGTCAAATAACTCAACAATTAAAAGCAGGACCTATCACCTTCGCATTTACCATTCATCTTAACCGATGATAAATGACCTTTGAATGGAAACAGTTCTCATCCAGAAATATATGACTGAATATGAAAATGATACACTACTACCAACCAATCCTTGTAGAGAGAGACTCATATAATCCTTGTAGCCCTTGATCATCATCATCAGCCGAGAAACGTCCACTGCTGGACATTGGCCTCTGTACTATGCCACTTCCGGTCCCGAGCCACTTGCATCCATCGATTCCCCGCGACCTTTATTAGGTCGTCGGTCCATCTAATAGGGAGAACGACCCCGTACGTATTTCCTGAACTTTTACTCCCCATGGACTATCAGTTTATTTATTTATTTTTATTTATTTATTAATTAAACATACATTTTTACAAAATTTGCTTACAGTGTACTTAATCCTAGAAAAGGTTTGTCTGTACACCATGTGACTCGTCTATTTTATTTTACAATAATCACATTCCATCGCATTCCAATGCAGTGCTTTAGTATTGTAAGATGAGGGTATTTTAACAAATACCTTCATCCCACAACACCAAAACACTGCATTGTTCGCTGAGTGTGTGTGACTGGTGTGTGTAGTGAGTGTAGAGTGTACGTGTGTGTGTGTCTGTGCTGTGTACAGGATGGTCATTTTTGTTTGTTTGTTTTTTAGAAGTTTTGTGTGAAATGTTTTTTTAGAATAAATTTATAAGTTTTTGTATTAATTTGCTCTCTTAGGTTTAGTGGAAGTTCATTTAATAGGCTGGGTATAATATATTCTAAGGTTCTTTTCCCATAATTATTGTTACATGTTGGTATCTGCATGATTTTTTTGGTTTTACTTCTGGTTGAATGGCAATGATTTATAGGTATCTGGAGATCTTTGTTTAGGATATTTTCCGCTAGTAATACAAATTTAATATTATTGTGAATATTCATTACTTTGCAATACGAAAACAGTTCTTCGAGCTATTACAATGACCTTAGTTCGTCCCTTGCTTGCCCTTGATAAGTTGTATCTAATCTGTTTCTGTGTTCGTTCCAGTGCTGTGGGCCCTGCGTGTGCCCCTGGTGCGGAGGCGTGTGGTGCGGGCGATGTTCACGCCGCATCTCCCGGTGTGCGTGGTGTCGGGGCTCCCTCCGCGCCCCCGCAGCCGTCTGTCTCGCCCTGCAGAGGCTTGTCAACGACCTAATGTTACCGTGCAGGAATTACAGGTACAATATCTTTACTGTGCTTCTGTTGAGTAGACCGTTAGGCAGTTCCTTCTAAAGCAGGAAGTCTATTTGTATGTAAAGCCTGATTAGGAATCATAATAGTTTATTGTAGAAATAGAAAGATCTGCTGCGAAGGAATGACAAGAATCAAGTTAGTGACCATGGTTGACAGTGTCAGAAATAAATAGAAATAAGGGGCAAGTAAATGACTCGACTGATAATCCTATTCAACAGACTCTCGCGATCTCACAGACAATGTACTTACAGCAGAGCGCTTCTTTAAGATCATCTTCAACAATACGTTACTACCCACCCGAAACTAGCAATCCCATTTCCCCCATTTGGCGGCCATCCCTTATGGATGAACGTCGTAAATCTCCCATAAAAAGGTCTAACCCATAGGCGCACTTAATTTCGGGTACTCTTTGTTTGGCCAATAAAAATTTTACACGAGCACCCCCAATGAGCAATTCATTCAGTGCAAATAAATCGTAAAAGCGGAATTGGCCTTTGTAAAGTGACTTACTTCTCTTTTTCTTATCTTGCCTACGGTGATTACTTATTGTATTAATCCAATTATATAAATCATATTCAAAAATTGACGTTCGTCAAGTTTGAGGTGCGAAAAAAATAAGTTGGAGCTGGTGTGAGCTAACAAAAAATAAAATAAAGTTTATGATAATGTTTCAATTCTTAATCCTCGGCTTAATCATAGAGAATAAATATACACAAAAGGAAACTTTAACAAACTACAATTAACTAAATTATTTACAAAATTAACTTTGTATTGATTGTCATATCGTGTAATCTTTATATTGTAAAAAAAACTTTCGTAGCCCATTACAGGGCAAGCACCTCCCTTTTTGCCATGGAACTAGTATGAGCCCATCGGGCCTCGTTCCGTCGCTTCCACCAGAGCTTCCACATAGTCCTAGCGGCTACAACACACAAGAGATGTTGGCCGATAATAACAAATGTAATGTACATATTATAAAAGGTATTTCCAAACCATAATTAGAAAGAATAGTGCAACCTCTTTGGTACTAATTTATACCAAATTTTCTTCGTTAAATAAAAACTAATAAAATCTCATTATAGAAATTACAGATGTATTTTTTTTTTCAAACATAACTTCCTGTTTGCCAGCCAAGGGACTGGAAATCTGTCTAACCTTTCGCCACCCTGCTTTTTATGAGTCCTTCACACACACACTAGCAATCACTACAACGTTACGCAACTGATATAACTTGAAATGAGTTTATCTCGTGAATGTGAAAACAATAATTATACAGAATCAGATCCCCAGTTTGCCTCAATCATACGCAATACAAGGGAGCTTAAAATGAACAACACCTAAGAAAACCCTTTAGCCTTAACCGTAGATCACTTTAGGAGATTACCCTCGCCGATGTTGATTCACGATTCAATTAAGCTGCTCACCACAAATCAGAATATTTGTCAGGACGCGTTAGTATGTTTCTGTCAACCAAACTAATGAATATTAACGCTAAATGCTAAGTTTAATACACGCAATTGTTACATGTATTTCAATATCATGGAATATATGATATTGCGTGGAATGAACTGAAATGGCAATTCGAGAGGCGTACCCATTTTGATGAGATTCAGTACAAATACATTTGACATTCAAAATAGATGTTTCAAATTCGGCCTGCACTTGTACACTATTTGAACAATCAAGAAATAATCTAAACATGTATAGAAAAATACTAGAATTGCTTTTTTGCATTTATTTTAATTGTACAAAATCATTCTTTTTGTACTAAGTGACAGTGTCAAATGTCATTTTATTGACGCCATCTTTGTTTTAAACGTCAAGTCTTACTTGTTTCGTGCGTTTTGTATGTTTTTGTACAAATAAACTAAACCAAAATATACAAAAAAAGTAACTTAATCACTTTTCTTTGATAATGGCCTTTTAAAATTATAAGTGTACAAGACCAAGCCTTGGCGCCATAGATTCGGAACGAGTCATTTGATGCCCAAAACCTGAAGAAAGATTTTTAATGTATGATGGCGTGTATGTGGCCATAAGGCCGTTGGATGTAAGCGTGCTCACCCAGAATCCTCAATCTAATGAGGCGTTGTTTCTGTTACCTTTCATACAACACAACAGTGCTATTAACGAAACTGTTTGACGGCAGACTAAGGTAACATGGTGGTAGCTAGCCAGGCGGACATAGAAAATGCCTTTCTCATAGGTTGCCCATTCTAGCGGATTTTCAAATAATATCAGTTGCCAATCAAGCCTGGGAGGCGGATTGGTTATTGAAACAAGAAATTCTCCTTAAATTTTCCCTTGGTCACCTTTTACAGGACCTACTAGATACCATAGTTAACTAATGGTAAAGACGGTATCTCAGTTTTTTATATAGGTGTAGATATACTTCTCATCAGAAAAATCGAAACACCTTGCAAGTTTAAGTTTTGTATTATCAGAAAAATGTGTATATTTAGGAATATATGTCAAATGTCGTTTAATAGTGTCATGCCAGGTTTTCAAATCCTAATGTTAATGTTCTAAATTCAAATTAAATTTTCATAAGTTTTTCTTATATGTATGTATCTATTCAATTCTAAAAATAATTACGTCTTCGAATCATACCGTGGTCGTTTGACTTTTATGCCCACCTCGAGTTTGGTACTTCAATGTATAAATGAATATTAATGACTATCATTTTATACGCATGAATATTACTAAACGTTCGTTGTTATAGCATTTTCATTTACGAATTCCAGAGATAAGAATTCGTTAGGAAATTATAATTTCCTTCAAATTTCTTGAAATTGTCTGTAGATGAGATGACATGCGTACTTGTTGATAATTTGCTGTTTACGGTGTAATAAAGTGTTTGGGTAATTCTGGGAAAGTCGTTATTAATATTAAAGTCTAAACTCAATTTTTTTTGTAATAACCACAAAATTACGTTATCTTTATCCTCACTAAACCGGGCTGTGCCCGATACGTCAATTTTTTCAGAGATTATTTTATATATTAATTATATTTATATAACTGGATACGAGTTATTTAACCGCCTCCGTGGCTGTGACCGTATTCTAATGGCTATACGCTTGGAATTACAATCCGGAAATCCTGGGTTCGATTCCCAGTGGGGGTAACCTATCAATACCCGATTTGTCTGATTGTTTTTATGTCTCATGGGTATTTTCTATGTCCGCCTTGGTAGCTACCACCATGATTCATAAGTCTGCCGCCAAACAGCAGTGTTAATAGCTCTGTTGTGTTCAGGTACGAAAGGTAACAGGACCAGTGCCTCATTACCTCGATGATTCAAGAGTGCGTACGGTTACCATCCAAAGATGTAAGCCAAGTACATACCTAACATAAATAAATAAATACACAAAGTCAGTTTTTTCTGAGCACACTTTCAAACCCATGGCATAACTGTAACTTAACTTAAAGGCAGGCCAAGTGCAAACCCATCGAGAAACCTGCATTAAAAATCAAAGGTTGAAAATCTAACAAATTTTCTCTTTTGTCCACAGACGCGGTTGTACCGAGCTCCTGACCGCAGCCGTCAGAGCAAAGCACGAAGAAGAATGTAAATATGACACCATGATGTGCCCAATCACAGCCAACTGCTGCTCAGTGCCCTTCGAAGAGCTATCAGCTCACCTGCAGTCTACCCACAACATAATCGCCGTATACTCACAAAAGATCAAAATCCTTATCGAAAACTTCCAAACAAAATTGAAGAAAACAGCCTGCTGTAGAACCAAATACAAGATCGTGTTGCTATACCAGAAAAGCGCGTTCATAATCAAAGTCTGTATTTACAACTATCATGTCAGAGTTGAGGTCATGAGGAGGAAGCTGGGGTACATTGCTGATGTGAAACAAGAAACGAAGAAGAGCGATTATTGCGCCCTCGTAGAATTCCAAAGCAAAGCGTTGTGCACTAAGTCCGCGATTCTTATAGAGAACGAGGCCTACGGGAAGAAAGCTGAAGTACAATGGAATGATATCATCATGAAGTCAGATGTAGATGAAGCGATAACCATACATGTAAACATTGGTAAAACTGATGATCCAATGAGGAAGGAATTGGAAACTTAAGCGTTTGTGAATAGTGTATGAAATGCAAAAGGTATTAATGTATTAGTCTACCTTGTGAAGAATGTGTCTGGGGAACAGGAAAGATGAAATTAGGGGAGAGAAAGTAAAAATGTACAAAGGTTAGAAATGTGAGTTGTGAGTGAAATGTATATATATTAAACCAAAGGACCATGTATCAGAACTGCCAATGTATTTTTAGATATCATTAATAGATTTATATCAAAAATTATATTAACACTATACAAAAAAAATTGGGTTATATGACTATAATTTTTGGACTAATTGAATGCTTTATTTAAATGTAAAATACATATAATATGTTACGTTTTGTATACAAGTCAATAGGCAGTTTGGAACGAACCTCAGGCACTTTCTGAGTTAAGTTACTGACCTAACAATTCCATACTTAAAATAGAATACGTTTTATCACAATGTTAAGTGTTTTGTGATATGAAAACTTAAGGCAACGATTTAGTTAAGTTAAAGTAAAGTTGGCCGCAAATCAGTGAGCCAAATGTGACTGAATTAATCTTAATTCTAGTTTTAAACATATTACTTAAGTATAAAGAATAAAGTGTAGTATTTTCGTAAAATTTGGAGTTTTATTATCTACGAGTAAGTTTGAGAATAAGTCATGAAAAATAGATTTCATTCTTTAAGTTTTCAGATATTATTATCACGCAGGCGGGCTTTATGGGAAGATGTTGAAAAATGTTATTATTTTAAATCATAGCATATTTCTGAAACGATCATTTTTCTCGACTCGCCATCAAATTTTCCTTACTACTATTAGCCGAATAAGTTCAACTGAACTTGATACATGATAAGCTGACATTCTGCGAGTGTATCTTCCGTAGACACTTGTAGACTAATGGCTACACACTTGGACTTACAATCTGGAATCCGTAAGTTCAATTTAAACTACAGTTAATTTTATTAAACTACGTCACCTAAATGTATTCTGATTAGATCAAAAAATGCTAAAAGACTACAGTATCAAAATTCATGAAAAAAATATACAGTTTCCAACCCCTTCAGGTCCTTTTTTTGCCTAACCGCTGACATACTCGTATATAGCATGTTTGCTAATACAATTTGTATAAAAAAATCCCAAAATTAAGATATAAGTATTTAATGAAGTAAAATTGTACCTCAGGAAAAAACAGAAACACGCCCAAGGCAAAACAACTGTAATAGAAATAACAAAGGCAATTAGGACAGATACAAAACTTTTTACAGCTTTTAATTCTAGCCTTTTTCAAACGGTTACTGTGCAAACTTTCTTCATTCAAAGTTTTAACAGACGAAGATTGAGCTCCATTTTGGAATAGGTACATCAATTAATTTTACTGTAATATTATGCTATAACAGTAAAGAACGGGAATTCAACAAAATATCAAAAGTCTTTAAGGATTCCCCCGCAAATCTGATAACCTTAACTTTAAAAATGGAACTCTATAGAATAGAAAAGTATAAAATAATATATAATATAAAAGATAAGTAATTAGACTACATTAATTCTGAGATTCACTCGAATAGCTACTTACATTACCTCTCTGGATTTTATGCGTGTCACAGAAAAATACATATTTTCTCTAATCTTGAAGCAATTTTGTTATGTGTACTGGGTGTGCACTTGGCCCTCGTCTCACCTGATGATAAGCGTGGGCACACAGAATCCTCAAGTAAATGAGGCTCTGCTACCTTTCATACTGGAACACGGCAGACGTAGGGTAACATGGTGGTAGCCTAGGCGGGCATAACATTTCCCTATCACCAGCCACACCTAGTACTGGGAAACCGCCGAGAATCGACCCCGGACCTAGGCTAGGCCACGGAACCAGTAAAATTTCGCAAGTCATTTTCTCGCTGAAATTGTCACCTAACAATTAACGCGATTGTTTTGCACTCGACTCCAAAACTTGCTTCTAATTATAATAGCCCTAATATCATGCTGCGAGTACAATAAAGAAGGTACGGCACCCATGTCCTAACAACTCCTACACGAGTTCTTTGGCCTGTAATTAAGTATTTAAACTTTGCAGACATTCCGCACGCATTACGGAAAATTCACAAACTTCCGTATGTATCAGAATGTTCGTTCCAAAACTGTACAAAGTTCCCGGAATGTTGCAAGGTATTCGAAATGTGGCGTATTCAACAGGTTACAAAGTCAGTCGTTACACAAAGTCATAAACGGGTATAATTTGCGATATTTTTCGCTGGTGGAAATTTTCTTCTGAAAGTTATAGCAGCTTGAAGCTCGTTATTCATTAGTATATTCTTTTGGCGTAAGTTACATGTCCTTGGACAAATTGTTCAACGAGGCAGCTTCGACAAAGAGGTAAAACCAATCTGCAACGGTGCAGCTTTCGAAATGTTACGGCATATCTTCTCTTCAAAAAATACCTCCGTGTCAACAATAAATGTCTGAAATCAGAGCATGTGACAGGCATTCCGAACCAAAACATGCTCAAAGTCCTTCCTTACTTGACAAATCAATAAGCGAAACCGGCAATGGACCGGCCACATGTCTCGTAGAATTGATAGGAGAACGGTAAGAGTTCGTAAATAGTATAGTTTCTGGAGATGGATGTGAACTGGGCTGACCCACAGGCTAAATAGATGTACATATAACCTAAAGGTCCCAGGAAGCCTATAGCAGCCGCTTGCCGGGACGGGTTATGGTGGTGTACCATGGGCGAGGAATTTGATCAGCAGTGGATGTTTCCCGGCTGTTTATTTATGATGATGATGCGCATTATAACAACAATATAACATGACGGAATTGATGAACATATGTTTGTTACCTTGAATCAACAACAAACCGTTTTATTCAGGTCAAAGAAGTTGTGTTCGTGCTAAGTGAGCTGAAGTGAGTCAGGATCTCCTAGTTCCACCTAGGCAATAACAGTTTGCCCCGATAATGAACTTAACACTTGAGACTAAACTTATACTGCCTAGGCGAGTAAGTGGATCGATTCGACGAGCGTGTTAGGTAATATGCGAACATAATGTATCTAATAAAAGCGATATACACTTTGTTATTTGGTAATTTTAGTATATATTAATTGAATTTTTTAATGGCGATACAAGATACTAATATGTTCCTTTGAAAAACGGAAAAAATTAATAGACTAATGAAATGAACGACGAGAGGAAACCATCTCTAGGCAAACATAGTGTAGGCCGGCCCCCGGCTAGGTGGAAAGTCGACTTACGTAGGACATGAATGGAAACGGAGAGCAGGACCGAATTGAGTGGCAAATTGAGTGGAGACTTGGAGAGGCCTATGTCTAGCAGTAGACTGCCGTAGGCTGTACGTGATGAAATGAAATGAAGGTGGATCAACAAATACAATCTTTGAGAGTCGCATTTGATAGCAGAATGGATTTGCTTGCGAACACCGTCTTTGCGCATTATCTTTCAAGTGTCTTTGTCATTCTTTTTTTTTATTTTTCGATTTAGATTATAGCTCAAAATACTACGATAATTGGGTGTCCAGCACTCGTGATTTTTACTTGCGGCCCTTGTTACTATTACGGTTTAAATGTGCTCAATTTACATCTTCCATATATAATATAATTTTTATGTACCCTCTTCTTGGTATTTACTTCATTAGTCATTACTTCTGGGACGCTCAATTCTCATACATTGCCTTCAATTGATTCGATTCTAGTTCGTTTAGATAATGTCGCCCTTGAAAAATGCCACCCGGCACACATCGCCTCTAGTCAAACGACTTAAAATTCGAACTTAAACGGTACCGCTAATATGTACGCTCGAGTATAAAAATATGTATCCACTTTTGAACCATGTCACATTCACACTTGCTTGTGCCTATACATTAAGGGACATGTCAATCAAAGGTGGATGTGAAATGGTTCAAAAATGGATACATATTTTTGTACCCGTGAGTACACTCGCTGGTGAATTTGTCATTTTTTGTCAAGGCATCGCAGTGAGATTGTGTTTGTTATTTGTGGTGACTGCTGCTTGTATTGACAATGTGTTTAATTTTGTGCTCCGTCATGTGGACCCATTTTGGAGTCGATTAAATAATTTTAGCTGCCTAAATTAAATTATGTCCATTATTTAATACTCGTTTTTATAATCCCCTTTGTCGCCGAACCCTCGCGCCCTTATACCGCGCGGGCGAGGACTAATTTACGCGGTTTACCTATAAGCGGACTTACTGCTACTTTGATCCTCACAACACATGAGTTGTAGAGGTTTAATCTTTTGGCAGTTTATTTGTGCCTTACGTCAACTCCTGCGCACGTTGTCATCGCGGATGGCGTGGCGCTGGGCAATAGTCTACCACGCGGGCACAGTGCCTGCCACTTTTCTCAGGAGTGTACATTTCCCTTCAATTTCAGTTATCTCCGAAGAGTAGCTAAATACCTAATTTAATTTCAAGAAGGTCAAGGAGAAATCAAACCGGATTCAGTCATGCTTACGAAACGTTGCGCAAATTGGATTTTCTGTCTCTAAGAAAAGCTTCAACTCCAAAAGGACGATTCATATAAAATCCAAGAATTCGAGATGTCAATTTTATAGTCATAAGTTATTAAAACGTGCCTCGTTGCAGAAGGGAAAAATGTAAGTTTTCCTACGAATATTTTATAATTAATATTTTAGAAGCGTTTCCCTTTCCAAGTTAATTTACAAATTACCATTCGTTCTGAGTTTAATCACTTCGTTAACAATATTGTAGTACCTTTCATTTGTGATGGAAATTTTAAAATTTTTCTAATTAAAAAGTTAGGATTAGTTATTCATAATTATGCTGTAACTACACTGTTCTACGCAACTACCCAAAAATAAGGAGGGTATTGTATTTGAGATGTCTACAAACTGTATTATGATTTCAATGAATGAGGTTTCGATAAATTCCATCCATTATAAATCTTTGGAACATGTAGGAATGTGATAGATGCACGGACTGGTGGATTTGAGGAAATAATAAGTAAATTTAAATCATGGCACGAAACAATGTAATTTTAAGAAACAATAAAATTTAAGGACATTTTTTTTGAGGTACTCGTTGGTAAACAAGGGAATTTTATAAATTAATTTCAAAATGCCGGAGGCCAAATAAGTTACGGTGAAGAACAAAAAACACTAAACCCGAGCTAAGTCACTCGAATAATACCTACTGAGCGTTTTCTCATCAAATTATTCAAATCCTCAGCACGTGCCCGTTATTTTTGTCTCCAAATTTGTTATTGGCTGTCTGTCAATTTTGTTATGAAGAGCGTCCGGACGGGAAAAAAATGTATTCCAAAAAGGTTTCATACCAAGTCTTAAAATAGATTAATTAATATTTGATCGCAAATTTCAAAAAATGTAATGAAACATTTTTATTAACTTCGTGATAGGAGAAATACATATAGCAACGAACACGAGTTATCGCATTGCTATTAATTTGATACGTTAGTAGTTTATTTAAAGGAGGGCAGGTCTTCTATTGTAGGATTCCGTGCCTCAAAAGGAAAGAAAGAGAACCCGTATAGGATCACTTTGTTGTCCATCTGTCTGTATGTCAAGAACCCTTTTCTCAGAAATGCGTCGAAGTATCAAGTTGAAATATTCATATTGAATACTGAAATCTGCAATTCCTTGGAGCTGTGACAACATCAAACTACATAGGGCAACGCAATAAAAAGACACAGCTGTCTAAGCCGCATTTTAGACGATTTCTTTTGCGATACAAGTGAATCAAAACGTTAGGATACTTTCATATTATATCTTTCTTACAAATAAATTAAATTTTATTTGGTGTTGACCTAACTGAAATCCATAATTTTTTGATTAAACCACAGTCAACTCGCTTTTTTAAGATTACAAATTTACATTTGTAGTTCATTATTGATCGTTAAATAGACGGACGTATGGGATCTCATTTTCGCTAGTGAAAAAAAAGCTTGTTTTTCACACAGACTTACATTTTAGTCAGAGCTTTGGTTGTTAATTACCTTACGTATTATTTATTATTTTCATTGTGTTAATTATTCATATTCTGTACGGAACTCGCGGTGCGCGAGTTTAACTCGCACTTGACGGGCTTTTCTTACTAAACTGGGATAGTTCTAATTTATCCATACTTAGAACGTAAATCATTTCAATTTTCGTAATGAGGCACATACTAGATGGAAAGTTCACTGGATGCAAGTGGCTCGGGACTGGTCAGTGTGGCTTACCATGGAGGAGGCCTATGTCCAGCAGTGGACGTTTCCTAGCTGATGATGATTAACAAGTATTTATGTCATACAAATTATGACTAATATGTCGTCCACTGTCACGACATCGACAATAACCAACATGTCTGGTGTCACCTGGTACAGACAATAGTGAACACGGCTTCAGAAACAATACGTGTCAGCCTTATTACAGCAAGTAGAACAAAATAACTGTCGCTTGCTTGACATTCCGCGCACGATGCCTGCGGTGTGTCTCCATTACACCGTTACGTTGACGTGTGTACAGACGAGAAAGTGGTTTACTCGTATAACAGTTGTCTTTCGAAATTCAAAATGTATCATTGTGGACAATAACAATCTTATAGATAGACACAATTTTTATATAGAAGAGTGAAATAAACTGGGTTCATAGACATAGATTAAAACATAGTAAAAAAAGCTCAGTTGTGTAGGAGCAGAGCCCTTGAACATCGAGGAGTGGGTGCGATCCTGGCTCGTAGCAACGAGTTCCAATTTGTTATTTGGAATTTATATACGACTGATAAAAATCATTACCATTGGCTTTTCGGGTAAGAAAACATCGTTAGGAAACCTGCACACTCCGGAGAAGAAATTCAAAAGTGCGTGTCTATCAATCCGCACTGGGCCCGCGTGGTGGACTATGACCCACACACTCTCTGTAGGAGCATAGGCTTCAGCCCCTGCAGTGTGGACATATATAGGGAGGCTGTTGATGTTGATGAAAATAGGTTGTAGATTTATTTTTGGATTACAATTTTTGAAAAGAATGAGAGCTTACAGCTTTAATTACAATATTTGCAGCATAGACAAACATTGGCCAATTATAAGATTCCACATATAAAGGATTCCTCTGAAGAGGAAAAAGAATACTAAAAAATAAATAATAACTATATAAAACAAATCAGATATAAGAAGTAAACAGACAATAAAAACTAAAATCTGTGTACGACACTAGTCTATGTTAATATTTTGACTAATTGTATTAATTCACTTACACCTTCGTGGCAAACAACTATTATTTCTGTAATTAACGTGACTTCGTGGGACATGCAGGAGAACATTAGTACGCAGACGCCAGGGTGCAACTCCGCAACTATATTACATGATAAAAACATTAGACTTTACAAATGTTTAACTACTTTTACTCTCGACCCTCGTCTACGTGAACTTCAGAAATCATCCCACGCTTAAATTTAATTTTAAGTGACAAAAGTTACATAGCCAAGTTTCATAAGTATTAGTTGTGCCATTGAAGTTTCAGGTATCCGCTGAATAATTCACTTCCGCAATAACATCAAGTACGATGATATCAAATTACATATAAAGTACGTTGAATTGTATGTCAAAACTTATAGTGGAATCATACTGTACCCCTCCAAAGTGCAAAAACAACTCTTGATCTAGTACAAAAACAATATAAACTTTCTAACGTCCGTAAACTTTATCCGATAATACGTATTTCAAACTCACACTTAGGAAATTTGATAAAGCAGGTTATTTAGTTACAAGGGCGCTTAGGGATGCCCTCTAGAGGTCCAGATATTGGTAAATTCCTTTTTGGGACCCGCGGCGGGCACACTGTCTGACATATCGACGTATTTATTGCACATTCCAGATTGTAGTCAGTTAATGACAATAAGGATTTGTGACTTTTTTGGACTAGCTTTTGCTGTCAAGACACTTATATAACACGAGCCACAAACCGATAACATTCTTTTGAATCTAGGATCAAAAAGAAGAGTTTTTCTGCCCAGACTTTACAAATATTTGCAGATGTCCTCATGGATTGCAACAAGAGAAGCACATGTCCATCAAGATACCCATTAAGCTTATAGTGATAATGAAGAAGAAATATATGTTGAACTTTTCCTAGCGCCAGTTTCAGTCCTTAGTGAATAAGAAGCGGCATTAATATAGAAAGCTTTGATTATTTTTGTGTTATAGGTTTGCACGTAATTTTGTTATACTCAAAGTAAATTTATTAGAACTTTTGTGAAGTTAATCAATCCACTTTCACACATTCTGCAGAGAAGAAAAGGAAAGAGACCGTTGGATGAAAAACTTGCTTACCCAGAAGCCTCAAGCCAATGAGGAACTTCTTTCATACCGGAACACAACAGTTCTGTTAACACTTCTGGCTGCTAACTTCAGGACATAGTGAATTTAAACTAATGTCACCACACACAAAGTGTTTTATTCACTAACTTATGTGCACGACTTCATCTGCGTAGACTTTAGAAATTATCTGACTGAAATACTTTATTGGGATAATAATAGCATACGTTTAGAACAGGCTATTGCGCTCTAAATTTAACACGATTATTTGTATCATTGGGCTCCAAGAAGTAGCAATCAAACACACTTCATAAACTTTTTTTAAATATGGCATTAAAATATAGTCAACTTTTTCGTGTCGTACCTGATAATGGACACCGTGAACGACATTAACATTCATAAAGTAAAACATATTCCATTAAGACATTTTGTGCGGCGGATAATCTAATTTTGGAGGTACTTTAACGACGGCAACAGTCTGGCTATTGCAGGTCTTTACAAGGTCGGTTACTCAGCAACAGTTTTAAAAGCTCATGTCATCCCGCGGGAGTAGTAAAAGGCGACTCCTCACTTTGGGGACTGGCAACAACATTGACACATATATACACTAAAAAGAGGTTTTATGTGTTAGTAAGTACTAGTGAAAATTCTTGAAAAACCACGCAAAGCGTGACAGTGTAATTAGCACTTTCATTTGTCGCGTATCGACACAGCTGCGACAACAATATTATCTGGGTGACCGACCACGCTAGTCTAGATTCCAATTGTCTCTGTTCACACTCATACTAACTATAGCATATGGTGTTTGGGATGGGAGCAAATACAAGTTATCGCGTTCAAAAAGAACAAGAAACCGACTTCAGTTGCCCTGCAAATTTAAGTCTTATATTGTTTTCCCATGGATGCCACGCCACAGTCAGAACTGGACCAAAATATACATATGAGACCACACAGAAAGCACCAGCTTTCAAAAAAAATCACCAAAATCGGTTCACCCAGTCAAAAGTTCTGAGGTAACAAACATTTTAAAAAACATACCCGTCAAATTTAGAATCTCCTTCTTTTTGAAGTCGGTAGAAAAAATTTCATCCTATATAAGTCACCCATATTACTTTATTAAGTTAACAACCTATTTTTAAGTTGTAAAAAAGTAGTTCTCCATTGTGAGGAGAATGACACAAACATCTGAAAATGGTTTCCTTCCTGAAGGTAACAAAATGTTCGCTTCAACAGTAATTCGACAGAACTCGTGCGTAATATAGTATTATTATTAATCGCGGATGTGGTATTACTAACCAATGACAAATGGATCATAAGTAACAGGAAACACGAGGATCTATCATGTTTGGATCCCATTGCGACGCGCTCGTTCGGAAACCATTAACTACGAACGATGGAGGCGCTTACGTAACTAAGGGGTAAATTGTTTTTAATATACCGCACATCGCAGTATCTTTATCAGGATTATGTGATCTCGTGGATGGGAAATTCAGGAAACGCGTAACAGTATCTATAAATCAATAACATTTTACTGCTAATCTGCCTGCTAAGCGTGCCAAAGGCCGACGTGCCAATCCAGAGAGATTCATCTCCAGCAGTGACCTTTCATCTGACTGTGAATGAATAATTCGTTCATCAACACGTTCTTGAATCGATTCAGAAACGTCAATCCTGGACACACCTTCTGGTCGTATGACTTGGACGAGTGAGTCTAAAAGTCATTTAAACTCTCCTACATTATATGAGCTTCGCCTTCCGATGGACGATGAATTGCATAATTGGATAACAATTGGTTTTCTAAATCTAAGTCCATCTTATTGACTAACAAAATAATAGTAATTTAACGATTGTTGGACTACTCATATTGGATCCATAACCGCGTCACCAACCAACTGTTTTACAACTAATTAGATGTCAGCTGCTTCTGATGTACTGTATGTACAAAAAGCACCTGTTCACTCTAGGTATCACTGACACTCTGACAGTCCTCTGTGCAGAGCACGCATGGGGGCCGAGGAGACAGCTGCTCTCTTCCTGCTAGAGTGCGGAGGAGTAGCAACACTACACCGAGGTTGCCAAACAAGCTGTTCGGAGTTGTTGTTTTTTATTATTATTATTAAAGATAGACCAACACTGGAGCTGGGGTAGCACGACTACAGATACACATTTCACGCAAAATAAACGTATTTAAATTTGAGTTACGGAAACCTGACTGCTAACGGATACGAATTCATCTGATAGACATATTCTATTAATTTTAAAAAGAAATGCACATAAATATTTAACGAACATCAAACAAATTGACAGTTGTGGAATTATTTTCTGCAAACCAAAAAAATACTGACGCTACATTTAAAAAAAAAATATTTTCTAAAAGGGCGGATATTTTATTCTTTTAATCATAAGGTTTACTTACTCTCTTACCAAATGACGCTTCTACTTATTTTAGTTTACAGAAATCTATGTCAGCATCATTGCAGCACATAAAAAGAAACATAGTTGAAACTCCCGCTCCTGACGCGTTCTAGGTCACGATATTAGCCTGACAGTTTGAAGTTTTCTTAAACAATAAGTGAGGAAGATCTTGCTCCCGCCGCCCGGCGCTCGCTCGTCCACGTTGCGTCCATTTGTTCTAGCAGGATCGGGTCATTGAGGGATGAGAGGGGAAATAGGTGTTGTAGTAGTTTGAGTTGACGTGTGTGGTACGAACTAAGGAGGTTAGATTCTGTAGTCGTCATTATTTGCCCATGACCACCAAAGAACACGAAATGTGTAGTGACTGACCTCAGCCGCGATGTACGCCGGTATGACCGACAGCAGCAACCTCTCCTGCTGCTCTCTCTCACACTCCAACTTGACGCGCTGCTCCAGGCAGGTCCTGGTGCCGGCGAACGTGTTCCTGTGAGCTCTCTCCGTCAGCGCTCGGTAGTACAGCCCTATACCGCTCGCGGAGAGAAGGAGAGATATCTCGCAGATCGGCTGGGAGAGAAAGAGACATAATTATCAAGAGAATCATTCTTGAAGACATCCGCATCGTGGGGCTTGAGAAACTCTGCATATTTTGTAGTGATAATGAACGGAGAGGAAAAACGCTTAAGAGGGTATGCTGTTGTCAAAGCGCCCATACAAACGTAGTCCAGTCATATTTTGAGTATTAAGCTATGAAAATCTATGAAATTTTCAAGACACAATCTAGAAACAAATATCTGTGTCGGTGGTGAGTCAGATTTTCGTTTAAATATATACTTCCAGAGTTACAGGGCGTCAAAGTATTGTATTTTTTGTAATAAAAAGCCCTAACTTTGAACCTGATTTACAAGAGTATAAATCAATTTAGAACAATTTGGAAAAACCACCGACATCTGAAATTTTATTAGTATACTGTATTAAAAAATAATATACTGTATCCTTCAAATGATCCCTGGACTACGAAACATCCAAATAACGGGTGGATAACATCGCGTAATGTATGCTGTCTCACCGTACGCGCTCGGGTAGAATAGGGCTCGGAGAGGGACAGCTACAAAACAATGCAACCTTGAAACCGACCACGTGGTCTTACCAACATAGCCTCTAAAGTTGTAAAAGTTATATATACATACAAGTCCGAGCGCACCCAAATATATCCTGTAGCAGGCCGAATAGTTTGCAATTTCACTACTAAGCTCTAAGCTTTGCAGTTTCCCCCACACAAACTTGGCATGTCTAGGATAACGTAGTGTAATTTTAGGACACTCCCAATACAGCTGTTCGTTAATGGATAAATATCATCATATGACTAGCCAACGCCTCATTACAAACAAACTACTGGTTACAATAATCAAATAAATATACTTTATACGTTTACTATGACTAATACAAGACTAGAAATGAATTTAGCATTCACTAACTCGTTTTTAGTTTACTGTTTGAATATGGAATTATGTTTATAAATAGGGGAAATCTGTGAACGTACAGACAACAACAAAAATTCTACAAAGAAAAAGAGCGTGAAAATCTTCACAAATATCGACCACAAAACCGGACCACGTTTGTAAAACCTTTTAACAAAACAAAGGGGCGTCGTTGTCAAACATTCAAGGTTCGTAGTTAACCACCTCATATTCGTGTTAATTGCACCCAACCTACTACGTTAACAAGCCTCCACTGTACAACTATTTGACCCGTCAGACTAATGAAAAACAATTAGAACAAAAAATGTAGCAAAAGAACTTTGAGCTAAAATCAAAATAAACCGAACAAAATTTCAGGGTGTTAGTATACGCCTCGGTGGACACAATTTTGGCAATCCAGGTTTAATTTCAAAAGCGAATCATGACTAATAATTATACTCGGTTTGGTTGTTGGTATATTTTTAACAGACTTCAAGAAAGGATGAGGTTCTCCATTCAACTGTGTGCTTTTTTAATATGTTACACGATAACCCTGCCATTTATGAATCTATTTTTATGATTCTTTTTATGTTTGGTAGAGTATACTTCAGAGGTGGTCCCATAGAAATTTTATCAAAATTGATTCAGTGCTTTTTGAGAAAATCAACAAAAACAAAATATATATCCAGATAATTCTACATCTAAGGCTGAACATTTTAGGGGATGAATGCTGTAGACTTTTAGGGCGGTTGAAGTCAGTTTTTAGTTCTTTTTGAACGCGTTATTTATCGATGTTCTCCTGGGTAGCTGCTACCATGCTATCAGCACTGTTTTGGTAATAAAAGATAACAGTCAGCTAACTTGTACCTAAGTTTGTGAGCACTTTCCGTCGAACAGCCTTATCGATACCGACAAGGCGGCCAAGTGAGATAAAGACAAGCGCAAACCAATAGTTCATAAAAGACCATTAAGCAATATATTATGTTACAACAGTCTAAGCTTGACCTAAAAAAGCTGTATTTATTAAACGCACCGCACCCGACCGAGCCCGTCTCAATGCTGTTTCTGAACAAACTCCCTTACATCAATCCGACATGAAAACTCCTGCATAAGTCTCGTTTGTATTGATGTTCGCCAAAAGTTATTGGATGTTTATCGATCAAATATTGAGTCCGGATAAAGTTTGTTAATGGAAAGAGTTCCGTATCGATAATTAAGTCTCATCATCGACGTATTTGATGTGTCAAAGATAACTTCGCTCAATATCTCCATATCCTTTAGACAATTATAAGAATACCCTACCAGTTTTCGAATTTGTTCCCTGATGGTTACAACGTAGGAGTGTAGAATACTCTAAATAAAATATTACACACAGTTTACTTCCAATCTATGTAATAAAATAAACACTGCGGTTGACAGTCGAGTGTTACCACCCCAAACGCTTTTCAACAATGAGCAATTAGGCGTTTAGTCGTAACACGTCGACTACATTATTTTTAACCAAATCAATTGTGTTGAAAATTGCGCATCTTTCAAGAAAGAACTAAGAAAATATCCACATAGAACCGGCCAAGTGCGAGTTGAACTGGCGCACCAACGGTTACGAACCGTGGAAATAAACTTACATATATTATTGTATTATATTCATGAAAATAAGGTTCATTTTAATTACCGTATAATTTTTAAAAGTTTTTGATGATTTTTTTATAAACTATACGATAGAGACATCGCTTTGGTTTTCCTGTAATATTTATATAAAGTCATTTCTACGTAAATTTTTTACTTTGGAAACAGCATTCATTTTATAATAGATCAAAAACTAAGCAGTACAAAAAATAAACAAATATCAGTGTTAGAATGTATGCACTAATGAAACACTTTCATTAAGATACCCCTTTTTATACTGACTGTACTTTGAACATTTCAAACAACATATTTTTTGCCCTTTTTTAAAAAAAATGTTTTATCAATTACTTCATTCAACAGAGTGAGATTATAAGGGTCACCTTTTTAAAATGGACCAAAACCTAACAATCTAAGATGCCTTTTCTCTAGATATAAGCGCCTGTAAGTTACTTAAGAGCAAAGATGTACGACAGTAATATAGCTTGTCACAAGATGTCAGGCGCTTTATAGCACTACGGGTCATTGTCCAAGCTCACAAAAGCATGGACGACTGGTAAAACCTATTGTTTCATGAATGAATTGCCGTAATAATGAATGGAACGTTTCCATTGAACGCTTCAGTTAAGTCCTTATTGATTCACTATTCGAACCCAGCTCTAAATAGGTATCCAGCGACGAAACTTGGCTTAGGATAGTAATTTATTCTAGAATGTATTAAGAATTATTATGACACAGAATATACTCGAAAATTAATAAAGAATCAATGGGGATGAATTTTTTAACAGATGATTGATACGTGGATGTTTTCTGAACTAACACATTTGGCTCCGAGTCCCGTTAATACTTAAGTTCACTCAAAACGAATTCTAATCTAATCCCGCCTCAGTCTATTGTAACTAAAACCTTAAACCATATACACAGTGAGCACCGTTATAAATTTTCTCCAACATCCTATAAGTCCAGCTCGTCCCGAGATCAGAATTCAAGTTTTAAACTACAGCCATTTAGCTTTAACTTCAAGGAAATAAACCTAAAAGATATGCTAAGTTACGCTACAAAGTTTTGGTAAACAATCGCTTCACCGCGGACAAAACCGCGAAGCCCTAGTTGTTGAAAACTAAGTTCCAAGCTCTGTTTAAGTTTGAACTAAGTTGGATGGTTGATGGTGTGTGTTTTGGATAACTTAGATCGCTTCATCTCGTTCAATGGAATAGGATTAATAATTTTGAAATGTACCAATGAGCTTTGATTGTTCAATAAGCTATCTTGAAATATTGTATTTGCATATTCATATATATGTATTCCAAAACAATACAACTTCAAAGTTTGCAAATTAAAAAATCTGAAATAACACAAATAAGATATGGAATGTTAAGTGTGTATTAGACATCTGACTTACAAGCATTGCCTTAATAAAAGTAGACTTTTAGACAGTTGAAGTCGGTTTCTAGCTCTTTTTGAACGCGTTTACTTGTTAAACTATCAGGTGCTACTAAAGTAGTAACCTTAGGCGTACTCGTGTGTAACGATAGCCGTGAAACTGCATAATCAAGTTAGGTTATCATCACTTAGCGAAGGGTCTGTTTGTCGTGCGAATTTGTCTCGCCGAGGGTCTTTCTCCTAGCACCTACGTAAACACTGTGTCGAGACAAACTTCATAGACGTAAACCCAACAGCAGAGCAAGTGAGCGAGGACTTGCCGAGCTGTTTAACTAAAGTATCATGTAGAACACTAAGTTCTCTGCAGTCGTAAAGTTTAGGTCGGGACTTGTTATTATGTGAACTTTCCAGACCTAAAGATGAATCGTAAAGATGCTGTTCCTATAATAGTTATTTATGATACACGTGCAGAAAATAGGTTATTACGAATAAGTGCCACATTGAAGATACGAGCGCAGCGAGACACATTATTTAACACGAGCTCTAAATAGACTCAACATCAATAACTAATGCGTTCGAAAAGAATTAAAAACCGACTTTAATAGCATTAAAAATGTTCACCCTTGGTTTCCAATTTTGACAAAATTTATATGGCCACCTCTCCAGTTTTTTCTACCAAACAAAAAAGAATCATCAAAATCGGTTCACAGTTGGCGGAATTATCGCGTAACATACACACAAAAACATACAGCCGAATTGAGAGCCTCCTCCTTGTTTGAACTCGGTTAAAAATACAAACCATACTTTATTTTATTTATATTATCGGTTCGGAAAAGTAACTGCTATAAATACAAGTATAACAAAATTTTACTAGTAAACAGGAAGCTAATTACAGGTCTTCACTAATAGATAGTTGAAAAATTGTAAAAAATAAGTCATTAATAAAAGTGATTGGCAGTTGGGAAGCTTTAAAGAAGAAAGCTATCAACAGCTTTCTTAAAAACAACGATTGGTCACAATCTCACTTTATTTATTTTATATTATATCTATCGGTATATATTTGGGCCATATCGTCTCCACCTCTAGTATAAAAAAATACTAATGCCTATACAGCTGCAGTCCAGCTATAGATACTGACCTCTAGATAGGAGCGACGGTCGTCCAGCGGGCTGATGAAGAGAGACACGGCTAGATATGCGACAGTCAGCACTGCAGACATCACCAGGGCTATGGAACGAGCTATCGGCATCATTGTGTGCACCATCTGAAATGGAAGAACATATTTGCAAGGTTGGTCATGATGACTATCATCAGTATAGTTCTAGTAGACTTACACATCCATACACAATTCAAAACGAAAGTTATTATTTACATATGTTATGCTTAAGGCGAGACCTTTCTGCTCATTTTCCATACCTACAAGTTACTATTCCCATAAATTTTTTAAATAATGTTCGTAGGTTACATTTAATATATTTAATGTAAGTCTAGTGCAGTCAAGAGCCCGCGAAATGAATAATCATAACATACGAGTATAATTCACTCATTGTCCCGATATTAGCAGTTTGTAAAACAGCGCCGTCTTTTGGCAGGTACGCGCATAAAAAAGTGACCGTGGCCGATAATGAACGAAAATCGTAGTATGTGATCAAGTCTGGAGAAAAAGATATTTTACTAGAGTAGAAACACATTTTCCTTTCCTTCAACTCACTACATAGGAGCAAGCAAGAATGAATGTGACAAGGTTAAAAAATGGATACATATTTTTGTACTCGAGTGTACTGGGAACAAATAAGGAAGTACGAGTATATTTGAATAGCATGTATTTTTCGTTTATAAGTAAATAGACCTCAAAAATATCAGATCCTAAGTCTGCCGCCAAACGGCAGTGCTCATAGCGTTGTATTCCGTGATGAAACGGACCACTAACATTATAGTTATTACATACAACTCACTTAACATTAGGGGAGATTAAGGCCAAATTCAAACATTACTTTTTAAATCTATTAATGTGATTGACATAGGTCAATGACCGGTAAACATAAATGAAGTCGAAAGCGGTTGAAAGTTAATTTTGAATCATAATAAAAATTAGCAACAACTTCGCACCCTGTTTTTTCAAAGAAGGTCAACCTCTGCAACTGAAGCAGACTAAAATAATTTTGTTGTTACTCATCCCTATAAAAACAGCTACAATGTACTGAGTTATGAATCGAGCACACACTTTAATATTTATTTCGAAACTAAGAAATATTAGCCAACTTCAAAAGAAATCTTCACATTAAATATTTCTTATTGAACTACCGACAGAAAACGAGATCTCTAGTCGACTATAATTCCGCTTAGACGATTTCTCGAGCCAAAAGTAGCTATTTCCGTTTTATCTAAAATATCATAACAATGATACGAGTATGTCTTGTTGTATATTTGGAACGACAAGCCAGTAACAGCTACGAGAAACATGCCATTAGAGATGTCTGCTATTTAGCCGACGACGAAAAACAAAGGAACGGTAATGAGTTTAACCTGCTGTGTTTGTTAGTGTATCCTGAAAATGTTGTTACGTATACAGTACGCTAGTCAAAATTGGTGGGGAAACGTTTTTGAACAAATTCACTTACATTTATATTTAAGCGTCAAGAGTGTCACATCTTTAGAGGAAATAACGAGGCGTCCATAAATTACGTGAGTTGGTTTTTTTGTCCCTCCCTTCCCCCCTAGTGAGATGTCGTGAGATTTTATTCAACCCCCTCCCCTATCCCCGAATCTCACGTGAGATTTTTCAATATGTGTTCTTTTTAATATAATTATCATTTAAATATTTGGTATAAAACATATATGGTGGTTTGACTGTCAGTAGATTTATAACGTCGAAGTATGATTGAAATTATTTTCTTTTAACGAATTAGTGAATGATCTTAATCGTTTTACGATTACGCTTAAGATTAAATCTTAAGCATGTACAATCTGGATTAAGAGGGTATGCTGTTGTCAAAGCGCCCATACAAACATTGTCCAGTCATATTTTGAGTATTAAGCTATGAAAATCTATGAAATTTTCAAGACACAATCTAGAAACAAATATCTGTGTCGGTGGTGAGTCAGATTTTCGTTTAAATATATACTTCCAGAGTTAGTGGGCGTCAAAGTATTGTATTTTTCGGTAATAAAAACTTTGAACCTGTTTTACAAGAGTATAAATCAATTTAGAACAATTTGGAAAAACCACCGACATCTGAAATTTTATTAATATACTGTATTGAAAAAATGGCTACATAATATACTGTATCCTTCAAATGATCACTGGACTACGAAACATCCAAATAACGGGTGGATAACTTCGCGTAGTGTATGCTGTCTCACCGTACGCGCTCGGGTAGGATAGGGCTCGGAGAGGGACAGCTACAAAACAATGCAACCTTGAACACGGCCACGTGGTCTTACCAAAATAGCCTCTTAAATGGACCAAATAAGTATTTTTGTTTATTATAGTTATTTTGTTTCAATCAGAAAAAAATTGCGTGATATTTGCCGAGGCCCTCTCTCCAACGTAAGATTAGATGAGATTTGACTCGACCCCCTCCCCCTTATACATCTCACGTAATTTATGGACGCCCCCTAATATGCAGTAGTTTATTTCTTTAAAAAAAAGTGTTTATTTCTTAAATAACTTTTACAGAGTTTTGCAGGGGCCTTCCAGAATTCCAGTCTTTCGACACTTGTGTTGGAAGTGCACCGCGTCTTCCAGACGGATTTACACAGTATTATTTAAGGAAAAGTAGTTGGGGTATTGCTTTAACTATTAACTTGAATATCTTGCTTGATATGACGTTGACAGCATGAGGCAACTCCTGTACATGAGACATCGCCACGGTAGACTTTCCATGAGGGGCTTTTGTTCTTTTTTAGTTTCCAGGTCTCTCGAAGACGTTTCTTTATGTATGATGGGTTTGCACTTGGTCTTCATCTCGCCTGATGGTAAGTGATGATGAGGCCGTCGGAATGTAAGGGTGTGCACGCCTAAAGCCTCAAACTAATGAGGCGCTGTCTCTGTTACTCTTCATATCGGAACACAACAGCGCTATTAACACTGCTTTTTGCCGGCAGACTTAAGTAACATGGTGATAGCTAACCAGGCATTGTAATTATTTATTATTATTGGAATTAGGTTTCATTTTTTTTAATGTTTTTCCCATGGGCAACTCTATGTGACATGTATCAAACCCGCAAAATGTTTATGTTTTGGCAGAAGATGGAAAAAATCTAAAATCTTCGTGAACTTAAATAAGCTATTTGCAGTAAAAAACTTAGAACTACTTAATAATGTTTTGTTTGCACAATGATTGCCCTAAAAAATTTAAAGTCGCGGGCGCAGTTACGAGTAGTAATTAATAATTATTGTAATAATTTGTAACATTTACGATCACATTCCAAAGCCAAAGCTAAAGCATTTAAAAGTAGCAAATGAACTTTCCTCACGTACAAAACCAATGTAAGTTACCGGCAGTTTTCTTGAAAGGAAATTATTTTCGAGTCCACTATCGCGGAACAAACTGTTTTCTCTTCTACCCCAACAAGACCGCTGTAGATGAGATATTGGATAGTTCTTATGTTTTTCTTTGATACAAACATAGAGAATGAAAAAATGAAATTAAAACAAGTGAAAAATAATTGTCCACTCCCGCCCGCTGGTGCCTAATGTTTGCTTCGATTTGTTTGTTCCTTCCTTCACTTTGTAACGGGGATTTGTGACTTGATGTTTAGTATAGGTAAAATTGGATGGTAGTCGCGGGCACAACGCTCATTAAATAAAATGCATATTTACAGGAAATTCGTTGTTGTTGTCTACGAATTGATCAACTAACATTGATGCAATATATATAATTTTATTTATATATATATATATATATATATATATTACTTACTAGCTTCCGCCCGCGACTTTGTCCGCGTGTACTTCAGGATTTATTCTACTTGTTCGATAGGCATAGAAGGCATCTAACTCCATTTCCATCATAAGGTACAAAATAGTGTTTATTCTGTTACGTAGGCTAATAGTTTAAAGAAACAAAAGAAATTTCAATATCTGACGTAGTACATTCAAAAAGTCTTCACACCAATATTATAAACGCGAAAGTTTGTATATACGAATTACATATTCTATGGTCGGTTGCTAGGCAACGCGTTTTTGTTATGCCTAAATTGCCCATGTAATCCCACTAATATTATAAGTGTGATTTTGTACAATTTACACAATATGGCTTTATAAATTATAGCCTATATGTTATTCTGATGTATAAGCTATATTATTGTAAAGTTTCATTCAAATCCATTCAGTAGTTTTTCCGTGAAAGCGTCACAAACATCCAAACATCTAAACATCTAAACATCCAAACTTTCACACTTATAATATTAGTAGGATATAGTAGGAGTAGGATTAATAATGACGTATACCAAGACATAATGTCAAAAGCCCTCTGCTTCTTTTGGTCCTACGACATATCGCACTACAAACATGTACCTACCTGCATTGATACCTTTATAAATGTGTAATAAGCTTTTAACATATTAAAATTAAAACTTTGTTGTGCTTGCAATAAGGATCTAAGGATAATAAGAGTTTATAAGTTTGAAGCCAATTAGCTCTCGAACGGATGGACCGATTTTGATGCAGTTTTTTTACGTGAAAGCAAGTTTTCTTGCGGTAGTTCTTAGCTTTGGCTTATATTTAGTAATCATATGATTACTGCGTAGGTTTTATAAATTTAATTTACTTGTACATGGACAGCGGTTAGATTTTCTACGCGGCACACATAATGGCCTGCACTCTGCACTCTCCAAGTGAAACTCGAATCTCATTGGAGAGCGCTCTCCTCTCTCATATTCTTCCCCGCCACGGCACCGCAAGCTTGTTCAGTAAATTGCATCGGACCGAGATTGCCCATTCAAGCGGTCCGATCGTTATGTCGGACATTTATTGTGATAACGGACAGTATATTGTTTAGCTAGAAAAGTGTATGGTAAAAGCAGGGAAGAAGTTTCACATTTGTTGGTAAAATCAAGAAAAATAACTATATAAAAATATACTTCTCATCAGAAAAATTGAAACAACAAGTTTAAGTTTTGTAAGGATTGTAAGAAAAACCTATGAAAATTGAATTTGAATTTAGAACATTAACATTAGGATTTGAAAAGCTCATACTATTTACTAGTACACGACATTTGACATATATTCTTAAATATACACACACACAACAACGAAAACAAAAAAAACAGATAAAATAAATATTTAAGGGGGCTCCCATACAACATACGAGATTTTTGCTCGTTTTTATAAATAATGGTACGGAACCCTTCGTGCGCGAGTCCAACTCGCACTTGACTCCTAATTGAAAGATTATGGTACAAGAAATTTAGACTGAAGCTTTTACTGTTCGAATAATCTGAAGGAAACAGGATGAGGGAAGGCTGAGTTTGGAAATATTTCCAGTGGCTTAAGACTGTGTTAAATAACTGCTAGGGAAGTTTGATAATATATAAAGTATTTTTAAATATCCCTTTGTCCTAAGTTGGTCCTTAAACATTAAATAAAATTAGCCACGAAATCTTCAAAGTGAAACTCTTAAATAAATTGTAACTTTGAAATAAAACAATTTATTTTCTCGCATTCTTGCGAAAGAGCTACGATTAGCTACGATCAGCGTAGCATGTTTTCTAACCAGCTACGACATCGTAGCATTTGCATTTTAAAAAGTTTTTGGTCTAATCTAAAATCTTGACTTGTTTAATTAAAGTTTTCCTATTTATTTACCTTTCAAATTACAAGAAAAACATCAAATAATTTTTTTCGCGGGCCTTAGAGAGAAATCAGTTGAAACTTTTGGGGATTAGTTAAAAACTTTATTTCGCTAAGCTGACCCGAAAGTCAGAAATGACCTTATTAGAAATTCCGTTCTCGTTTAAGTCACCTCTGTAATTACAAGGAGCTTTCAAAATTATTTCCCGTGGACCTTGATTAAAGTCCGCAAGCTTGAGGTGCCCTCCATAAACTGGTACTCGTAAGTAAGGTAAGTAAACATCTTTCCAGAGTCAATTTTCTTTCACGCGGCGCATAGCTATACTCTCAAATACTTTTATATTCCTTAACCTTATCCCTCTCCTAATGCTTCCATACTAAATTTCTGTTGCCAATATACCTAAAATAGAATAGCTAGCTTTGATTAGTAATTACCTTAAAATAGGACATGAAATTATAGTGTCGCGAAATAAATATCATTAATTTACAACTTTATAGTTAGCTACAATAGCAGTCACGCAGCTAATGGTTCATAGATGGCGCTTTAAACAAAAATTTAAAAAATAGAGTTTAAAATGAAAATTGTGATGCATTGTGAAGTAGTATGTTAATGACACTCATTTCGCAACATCACAATCTGATGTCTTATTTTTAGATAGTTACTACACAAATCCAGCTATTATCTTTTAAACGATTATGGCTACAGAAATTTAGTATGAAACTTTAATGTTTTATAAATAGATTCATCATCATCATCAACAGCCTATATATCTCCCCACTGGAGGGGCTCAGGCCTACTCTCCTACAGAGAGTGTATGGGCCATAGTCCACCACGCGGGCCCAGTGCGGATCGGCGGACTTCACATGCCTGTTCAAGACATGCAGGTTTCCTCACGATGTTTTCCTTCACCGCTAAGCAATCGGATAATGTACTTGAATTGAAAAACAACTCATAGGTACACGGCTGGATTCGAACCCGGTACCCTCAGATTGAGAGTCCGCGCCTTATCCATTACGCCACCGACGCTTCTATAAATATATAAATAGATTGCCTTAACATAATTTTTCATTTTTGTTGAGACAACAGAACATCGCTTGGCATTATACTATAGGATATAGCTTACAGTTTTCGGAAAAGACTTGTAATTTTTCGTTGCCCTTTTCAATTAAGCTAAAACACTGAGGTGCCGAGAGATTTCTGCATTGAACAGAGTCATCCATTTTTCCCGTTGGTTTCATACAAATCGGCTTAGGGATAAATGCAAGAGATGTGGGCCACAGGCCTGTCCACCAAGATCTTACTGCTTTAAAGATACACGTTTATCATAGTAAAAACGGTGTCTTGTTTTATTCATTTTTATTTTGAGACCCCGTAGTATATAATCAACCCCTGAACGCAACACCTTGAACTTTAATAAAAAGCCGAATAAAGCCGAGGACAAGGATATGCAAATCAGTAATTATGGAACAGGCTTAACCGCTTTAAATAGTCCGCACTCTGACTCAATTTCAAACTGCGCTTCAATGGGTTAAGATTAAATTAGAAGACCTGATACACTTCCGTTTCACGTCATCCAAAATATCTAGTTCATCACATCTATTTTGTTGTCTGGAGGTCAAACATACTTAAAAATATCGAAGTTTTGGCCACTGTACATAAATGGAACGGTTCTAGCGGTTATTCTAGCTCGACATAATTGCCCTAGAAGTCTGCTAAGTGAATTTTCTACATCAGTTTCTATTTTGAAGAATTTTGTTAATTATGTGTGAGTGAAAATTTTCCTTTTCCATCTTACCTGATCCTACCTGTGCTACGAAGATGCGTTAATCATCTTATATTTAAAATCTTCCAGGTTATAAGGAGAAATAGTGACGCCGCCGTTAGAGCATTCTACGATATTTCCTAGGTACACGCATGACAAAGATATGAATAGAATTTTATTCAAAGTTTGATATTGTAAAGTCATAGGGGTAAGGTTACGTCGTGTTTAGTATTCCCTTTACATGCCCAGCAGGGTATTGGAAAAATCTGGGATGTTACTTAGACTATGATAAATAATATACTACAGATGAGAAGTTGCTAATTCTAATTCTGTATTTTTTCTTTACATAAATTGTGAAGACCACAATTGCAATTGCTGTAAATGTTACTGTAAAAGTGATTGATTTCTGAATGGTATGTATAAACTGAATATTGTGCATTTATTAAGATTGTTTATTATTTAGCAAATATATTATTGAATTGCGGTTTGTATTTTTATAGCAGTTTGGGTGTTCATAATCGGTGAACTTTGTAAGTAATGATGATGAAGTTCACAAGAGGTAGAACAAGTCTTTCTTGGACTTAGTATTTCCGGCTAGCACTTGTCAGCAACTTTGTCTGCATCGATTTCACGTCGAAACAAACAATAAATTCACATTCATATTTACATGAGATAGCTATACATATTATACTAACTATCATATTAGACTAACAATCAGGAGGTCCCGGGTTCGATTACTAGAGGGTGTTCCTAAGGGTACTTGGTTTGGTTGGTGGTATTTTCTATGTTCGCCTGGATAGCTACCTACCACCATGCTACCAAAGTTTACCGCCTCAGAAGTGTGAATAGCACTACTGTGTTCCGGTATGAAAGGAAGCATAGTCAGAAACTCATTAGGTTGAGGTTTCTGGATCAGCACGCTTACCATCCAACTGCCTTATCGTCACTTACCATCAGGTGAGACGAAGACGTAGAGCCATCATACATAAAAAAATCATTTCGTTCATCAGCGGCGTAACCCCACTGAGATGAACCTCTCTTATAGAATTCTTACAGAGTTTTCTTTGAGTATTCTAGTCATTCGAATGAATGAATTTTCGAGTCAAAAGCGTCGGTGGCGCAGTGGACAAGGCGCGGACTCTCAATCTGAGGGTACCGGGTTCGAATCCAGCCGTGTACCTTTGAGTTGTTTTTCAATTCAAGTTCATTATCCGATTGCTTAACGGTGAAGGAAAACATCGTGAGGAAACCTGCATGTCTTGAACAGGCATGTGAAGTCCGCCGATCCGCACTGGGCCCGCGTGGTGGACTATGGCCCATACACTCTCTGTTGGAGAGTAGGCCTGAGCCCCTCTAGTGGGGACATATATAGGCTGTTGATGATGATGATTCTAGTCATAGTCACAAAACTTGGCAAGTGGATGGATATGTCCATCTTCTAAAAATTTCAACCGTAAATTATAAATTAACGCTATCAGTGTACAGTGAGTTAGTTTATGTTTTGTCTCAACTGCACAAGCAATCGTGATGGAAACTGTGGCGCACGTTGGCATGAGGGAGGAGTTGGTGAGGGATATAATAAACAGAGCCTGCTTTATAGGTTTTTTGGTCATCAGTACACGTCTTTGATTGCGGGTAATAATACTAATAGATTATAAATTTAAAATTTTTGAATACTTACGCTCCGTCTAGTTTATTCTTTGTACTGAAAACAACCCGTAGTGGACGTAACTCAATTCTGGAGTTAGAATCGATTGGAGTTGAACAAGAGTGCGTCCAATACTGACTTGAAGGCACTTTTGGAATTTCCAATTTGTGCGGTGAACTAAGTTTATTGGGAAAACTTTTTATCTGCTTCGGTTAAATGTTTACGCACGATGGAAGGTCAAATATTTTCTTTAATCTTTACATTGTTTTGTATCACCTCCGTAACAGTAGTGCCTCGGTAGCTTTAGTGCCCTCACAGCCTTTAGTGCCAAATTAACTTACTTCCACCGTAGCCGTCGTGGGGGTCCGTGGAATTGGTGCCTCCGTTAGTGCAGCTTGTCTGTGTCCGCATGACTGCCTACTTTCATGTTATTTAGTCTTCTCACAATCAATCAGGTATGAAAGGTAGCAGAGACAGCACCTCATTAACTTTAGGCTTCTAGGTGCGCACGCCTATCTTCAGGTGAGTAAAAAAGTAACTGCAAATCCATGATTCTTTTTTTTTTAAATTTTCTAACATGAATCGATTTCACCAACTAATATGACAAATTGGGGTCAGAACAGGAACTCCCATCATCAACAGCTGCATTTCACTTCTAGACATGTGCCTCATAGCGCCATATTGTGCTCTCAATGACCCCTCACGACAGTCAAGCTAAAGATTATGTTTAATTTGCATCGAACATGATAATTTTGATGAAATTGCACCTTTAGAGGCGTGCAAATATTTAAAATTTTAAAAACATAGTTTGAGTTTTGACTTTATTCAGAAGTTTGCATATTATTTAAACACTGCCACTAATTTATATCAACTGGATTGATAACCGAAGTAAGAGAGAGAACCATGTAAGACTACATGGGTAGGTAGACTACTGTTTCTGCAAATCTGCTAAATATTTTTCCTTCGTAATTTTGGGGTTTACACTCTCTGTAGGAGAGTAGGCTTGAGCCCCTGCAGTGGGGACGTATATAGTCTGTTGATGTTTTGAGGGTTCCTTACCCAAAGGGAAGCAACGGAACCCTATTACTAAGACTCCGATGTCCGTCTGTGTGTCTGTCTGTCCGTCTGTCACCAGGCTTTATCACATGAACCAGCCGCTATTACAACAAATACTAAAAACGGAATAAAATAAATATTTCAGTGGGCTCCTATACAGTAAACGTGATTTTTAGACGTGCGTTCAATGTATTAGTAACGCTATCTAGTGACGCGTAGCAAAACTAAATCAATAATGGTATTTAGGCGCATTCGTTAGAGGATTGTTTGGAGCATATTACGAGTATATATGATTTCCCGTATTTAAATCATCCATATTCTGTACAGATCCCTCGGTGTGCGAGTCCAACTCGTACTTGGACGGATTTTATTTATAACAGCCACAGGATGGAATCCATTCCAGCTTGATCCCATTCCAAAGCCCTCTGTAGTTTTAATACATTTACGATAGCTGTACCTGAAAATGAGGTTTCGTAAAACCGTAGCGGTGTAGTCTCTCTTAATTGAATGCCTTTCCAATAACTGAATTAAACGGATCCATCTAGAATTTAATACTTAACGAATAGTTCAATAATCGAATAATGCTATCGAATGCTGGATTCCTTTAGTCAATTAACTTATTCGATTATTTTATATGCTATTGTACCACCTTCTACACGAGCAGCTTGTGGGTTTCATACACGCAGAGGGCCTACAGCGCCCTTCGCGTTCAATACAACAATGCTTTTAGGGCTCTGCTGCGGCTGCCTCGCTTCTGCAGCGCTTCGGGGATGTTTGCCGAGGCACACGTAGACTGCTTCTACAGCACGATGCGCAAGAGTGCGTCCTCCAGCGCGCGCAGGGCGCGGGGCGGGGCAGCAGTCTGCTCGCTGTCGTCGCGCAGCGCACCGACGGACCGATGCTGCGACACTGGTTGTCATTACATGCACCAGTGTCACAGTAGCATGGCGGACGATATATTTAATTACTAACATAGCACTAGAGATTCTTGGCGCGAACTTGAAAATGGTGGTTCATTGCAATTTTATTAATTGGTTAATAATACTGTTATGTGTGTTTTTTTGTATTGTATTTTTTGTATAATGGTGTAATATAGTGCAAAAAGTGTCATGGACGGTGTTATAGTATCAATTACGCAAAATTGCGAGGGTTTCGACGCGATCGGAAGAGTGTACCATGTCGAGTACATTCGGCATATGGATTCTTTCGAATAATGTTGAAACCAAGGCTGCCTTTGAGATTCTCGTCAACAATCCAAAACAAGCGATAAAATGTACACATCATACATTTTATTGAGAAAGCTGAAGAAATGGCTTCGGCATAGTTTATAACCTCTAAATTTGTTTACCTAATTTTACTCGTCATTGGCTAGATAACCACTCGTTAAAGACATTATTTAAAATAAAATAAAAACATAGCACTAAGCTTACTTACAATATGGATATATGTCTGATTTAAATAAATAATAATAATAAGAGCTTTTGTACACTATGCATGAACAATACTGTTTACAAAATTCTTCGTCTGTGTGGACTTTAAAACAACCCAAGGAGACACTTTATCGAGGAAAAAATTTACCAACGTCCTTCTCCAAGCCATACACTACTAAACATCAAGATCAGTAGAGTCGTATAGTTGTGAAAAAAGACGTGTGGCACTCGGGGACTGCCGCGGTAAAGCTATTGCATAGCATTTTGTATCAACTTATGCAATTATAATTATTTAAGAAAGTTTTAATAAGAAAAGGTTTTATGTCACGAACATAAATATCCCCACCACAAAAATGGAAATTAAATTACAAACAGGAAAACAAAATTAAATCAATATTTAGCTAACATAACGGATTTGCTTTGCTATATCAAATTACATACTTAATAAATTATAAAACAGTAATACGTCTAATCGCACGCACACAACGCCGTGTCGAAGACTGCCGAACTGAAACGACGTTAGACGATGCACGGCCTTCAAGCCACACCTCCGTGCCCGTCGGAGTGGGGAGCGTGAGGTTTTTTCGTTACGGAATTTCTCGAATCGGTCCCCGCGCTCAAGGCCCGCGATAGAAGCTATGCAATAGCTTAAAATAAACTGAAAACTAAAAGATTAAGTTTACAATGAAGTGTGGTTGAGACAAATTACTGACCCAATATACTGACTACCCTTAAGCCAAACTAGGAACACCCTGGCGCGAATCTAACCTGAATCGTCCATTGGATATGAAACTTTGTATTAAATTGGACAAGTCCGATTTTGCGACCCATGAGGCAGCTTTATGTCCATTAGATACCCAAACTGTACGCAGATAAAATATTTACATCCAAAGCCAGGCCACATTGTCCTGATCTTTTTATACGCAGACACTCGCTACTCTAGTAGAAAGCCTCGACTCACAAAGGAAGGTTTTACCGCCACGCACTTTTTTTACTTTTCTTTATTACACTTCTAAAAGCAAGTTCAACTTAAAATTATGGCCTTACTTTAAGATTGTCGCTAACGCACAATATGGATACATATATTTATACTGGGATTTAATTATTTTTTCAAGAATTGAACTAAAAAATTACAAAACCTAATACGACAAAGCAATAAGTTTTATCCGTAAAACAATTTTCTTTAACTTCTTCCTTTTGTAGCACAAACTTCCGAGTGGATTTATATAACATCTCAATTTGCGAGAATATTGCATGCGATATTTCATGTCATTATCCGCGGAATCTTTTCTAGCATCGCTCTAGGAAGTAATAAATAACTTGTGCTATGCATGTTCAGTGGATGACAGGCAGGAAATTCACGAGGCTCTACTACGAATCTTCAATCACAATCTCGTAAGAAATAACCAAGAAAACTCTTTGTGAAATCACATTGCACTTGCCGTTTCATCATCATCAGACGGTAAACGTCCACCGCTGGACATAGGCCACCTCCATGGTATGCCACATCCAGCGACTCCCCGTGACTTTCACTAGATTGTCGGTACATTTCGTAAGGGGACGGCCCGGTACACGTTTACCGGCACGGGGTCGTCACTCGAAAACTTTTACTCTCTATCGGTTATCCTTTCTAAGAGCAATGTGGTCTGTACATTGAACACCATAGCCTGGAAATTTGACTGTCCCATTATGCGACACGTACATAGTATGACTAACTCAGTTACGACATATACTTACTAACATAGTTATAAGCAGTACTAACAATTATATGGATCTTTGACATCTGATAATAAAATTCTTTATTTTTATTTTATTGCTACTTCAGCTCACTGACTCGTCGAGCTATGTCAGTGACCCTAGTTAGTTTACGGATTTCTTCATTCTAGACGTTATCACGCAGAGAAATTCCGAGCATAGCTCGTTCCATTGCTCGCCGAGTGACTTTAAGCTCATTTATTCGACCCCAGTCGTTTAGTCCTCTACAAATACATATTTAAACAAATCGCAAAATGTATGTTAAAGTAACGTTAGTTAATTTTCAGCCAAGAGGTGGTTGTATGGACGAAGTTAAGATTTTGTATGAAAATATTTTTTGAACAAAAAAGTAAAGTAGCAGTAACATTTATAAAACTTCTCATTTTGCGTATATTGCACGCAATATTTCATCCTCGTAACCCTTTTTAGAATCGCTCTAGGAAGTAATAAATAACTTGGGGCCCGTGTTCACTAAGTGACGGGCAGGGAATTCAGGGAAATTTTCTATGAAATACCAACACCATCGCGGAAAAAACGACAAAAATAGGCAGCATTAAATTTTTGAACATTTTTTCTGAGAGTCTATTTCTGGTGTTGCTAGCACAATTTTTTTTACTATGATTGTGCTATCATTTGTGCTGTTTGTGCTACATGGAACTTATAGTTCTCTGTGATCAAACAAACGATCAAATATAATTATAGTACCGGACTTTATTGGAAATCAAATTGCTAACAACAATTGTGATTAATAATAATAATAAAATATATTACATCAGTTGTTTTCGTTATCTTCATCAGCCGGGAAACGTCCACAGCTAGACATAGGACTCCTCCATGGTAAGCCACATAGGTCGTCGGTCCATCTAGTACTACACGCTTTTCCGGTACGTGGTCGCCACTTGAGAACTTTTACTCTCTATCGGTTATCAGTTCTTCACTTTTGTCAATTCCATCGATATTTTTTTGCAGAAATTGCTCTATATCTTCTTTATTCTTACAAATTAAATACACCGAAAGCGAAATGGAATGCAAGCTTCTAGGCAGTAAGCCTCCTTAAGATTAATATCAAACACAATTTTATTGTTTCTATGGCTATATAAACAAACTAATAAAAACCGGTCAAGTGCTAGTCGCACTCACGCATGAAGGGTTCCGTACCATTCTCTATAACAACTGCAAAAAATCACGTTTGTTGTATTTTATTCTGTTTTTTTTGTATTTATTGTTATAGCAACAGAAATACATCACCTGTGAATATTTCAACTGTCTAACTGTACATGAGATACAGCCTGGTCACAGACGGACAGCGGACTCTTAGTAATAGGGTCCCGTTTTTACCCTAAAAAGCTCTCAATCAAACCTGAAATCTATTTTAGTGTTCCGATTTGTGAAAGTTGTTTGGAGGAGTTCGTTGGTAATATTCGTAACGTAGTTAGGGAGCACTTTCATCCACGAATAAACCGGGGAATGTGTATGTACTTACAGGACATGATGATAAACGATGCGATCGAAGCGCCATGTCTCCATTTAATTATATTACTAGCTAGTACAAAGTAGCCTATGACGTTCTTTTCCGTCTCTACAACTATCTTTGTATTAAAAACCCAAGTTATTCTGACCCTCCGTTACGACGAGAAGGAAAGACAAAGGAACTCATTTTCGCATTTATAATATGAATTTTCAACCGTCTTCAAAAAGGAGGAGGTTTTCAATTGAACAGGTATGTTTTTTTAAATGTTTGTTACTGGGTGACTGGGGACTGGGTGAAACGATTATGATGATTCTTTTTTCATTTGAAAGCTGGTGCTTTCCGTGTGGCCCCATTTCATTTTGGTCCAGTTCTGAATGGCATCTATGAGAAAACAGTATAAGTCTTAAATTTGCTTGGCAAAAATGGAAATCGTTTTCTAGTTCTTTTTGAACGCGTTACGAGTAACTTGTATTTTATCTGAAAGACTATGATGACAGATTTAGATCACATGGTGGAAGATGACCAGGCGGACATATAAAATAAAAGATGCCATCAATTAACTGATAGCGGTAGGTCCAACTGGGTACCGAACTTGGGACTTACTGATTGTCAAAGTTTACAGTAAAATGTAGAATAGAGGTATAGATCGCTATTTCGTATCTATTAGGCATACAAATATTACATTTACACAATACAAAATGCCAAAATAATGAAGTTAATAGAATTTAAATGTCAACATATTACAATATACAATTCAAATGTCAAAAAAATAGTACCATAAAAGAATATAAATGTCAAACTAATGATTTTTCATTAAGGGAATCTGAAATTCTGTAATAACATTTCTCTAATAATAATCTTCGCAGTTTGCTTTTGAAAACAGGTAGGTCTGCGTTTTTTAGATACATCGGTATTTTATTATAAATTTTTGGTGCTATACAATAGATGCTCCCACGTTTGAATGCTGTGTGAGACCTTACCAGACACAGGTCACAGGCCTTGGAGCAGTATTTATGTATTAAACGCTAGGCGAATATCCTCATCGGTTCACTTTAGTCTAGACGACAAAAGTAATCAGGAAGCTCGTCATTGTAATGAGCGAGCTTACGTCCTCATATTTAGATAATTTGACATAACGATACATAGAGTGTGGCGCCTTTAGTGCTAAGGGAACTACGATACAATCTCACTATCAATAAATAATGAAATGACGACCACAACTACATACGACGTACGTACGTACGACAACCATGACGCATTAGCGATTTGCTAAAGGCAAGAGTCATACATGTATTGTATTTGTATAGTCTTCTCTCGGCTAAGGAAGAGCGTTACCTCCTGATATAGGTAATTCATACTGAAAAGGGGGTTCCAACCTTGTATTCTTTTCATGTACTACGACGACGCGATAACATCTTATGAATCGATGAATGCACGAAAAAGTGTCACGTTCCGCCTGAGCCAAGCGTGCAAGCGAGAGCCTTCGGCTTGTGACGCATATTGTCTTACAACGTTTCAACGTAAATTTATCGTCCGTAAACCGACTTTACAGACAACCATTTTTTTTTAAATATAGTACATATTTTGGTGTAAAGTCGTCCGCCATCTTGAAAATCGTGTCTGCAGTCCAAACATGGAAAAATCGATCAAGAAAATAGCTCGTGTGCTTTAGATTAGGATCAATCCCACCCCGGTGGCTGGGTTAGTAAATAGAGGTAGTAAAAGTCTATTAATTGAAATCGTTCAGGAGATTGGCAAAATCTACCTATGTTTGAAAAATACCATACTGCAATCACAATTCCTCCTGTTTTTCTCAATGGTGTACTTTCTAAAAGAGTATAATTTTCAAAATATCCGAGGATCTTAAACACGATCAGGATATGGAGCGCGAGCGCAGAGCAATTTTGGTGCGTGCGAACATGCTGGCAGGTTTGCTCAGTGCACGGGCAAAGTCAAAATCACGCTTTTTAAAGCTGTACCTCGCTATATACTTCGCTATATAACTTGCTGCAGTCCAATTCAACAACGCCTTCAGGGCGCTATTAAGGCTTCTTCGGTTATGTAGCGCAAGAGAGCCAATGCCCAAGCACGCTTGCGGATGCGAACGTTTCTAACTCGAATGCTAATTCTAACAATTCATTACTGTCAGTGTCAGTGCTATCGCTAAACCTTATTTTGTATATCCTCACCAGTATAAGAGCGAAGAGCGGCAACGGCGCATGAAATGTTGCCAAGAGCGTGCCAATGCCTAGGCACACTGTGACCAGGATTGATCCAGTCAATGCGAACGTTTCTAACTCGAATGCTAATTCTAACAATTCATTACTGTCAGTGTCAGTGCTATCGCTAAACCTTATTTTGTATATCCTCACCAGTATAAGAGCGAAGAGCGGCAACGGCGCATGAAATGTTGCCAAGAGCGTGCCAATGCCTAGGCACACTGTGACCAGGATTGATCCAGTCAATGCGAACGTTTCTAACTCGAATGCTAATTCTAACAATTCATTACTGTCAGTGTCAGTGCTATCGCTAAACCTTATTTTGTATATCCTCACCAGTATAAGAGCGAAGAGCGGCAACGGCGCATGAAATGTTGCCAAGAGCGTACCAATGCCTAGGCACACTGTGACCAGGATTGATCCAGTCAATGCGAACATTTCTAACTCGAATGCTAATTCTAACAATTCATTACTGTCAGTGTCAGTGCTATCGCTAAACATTATTATGTATATCCTCACCAGTATAAGTGCGAAGAGCGGCAACGGCGCATGATGTGTTGCCAAGAGCGTGCCAATGCCTAGGCACACCGTGACCAGGATTGATCCAGTCAATGCGAACGTTTCTAACTCGAATGCTAATTCTAACAATTCATTACTGTCAGTGTCAGTGCTATCCTAAACCTTATAATGTATATCCTTACCAGTATAAGTGCGAAGAGCGGCAACGGCGCATGATGTGTTGCCAAGAGCGTGCCAATGCCTAGGCACACTGTGACCAGGATTGATCCAGTCAATGCGAACGCTTCCCATTCTGACGCTATCGGCAACAGTGCTAACGCAAGCACCAGTGTTAGGATGAACGTGACCACCGATATCGTAGTGATCGTCCGGATTTGTGATGACAGCTCCTGTAACAAAATGATATTAATTTAATTTAGTATTTCACTGTTGTTCAAATACGGTGCTTTGTATTCTCTGGTGTAACGAAATTCAGTGACATGAAGTCTATTATTATTATACAACAAGTTGTGTGGTTTCGGCATTATAATAGAACCACCCATTCCCATTGATGTCAAGAAAGGCAACTAAGGGTCAACCCCCATAGCGTAGAAAAAACGGCCAGGTACGTATCAAGGACTCTGTACGATGGAAAGATACGTACAGATATAACCTTCAAATAAAGTTTATTTTTCAACCCGCATTACTAAGTTTGTTTGTCAATGTTTTTGATGAATTATTAACAATTTTCTGATTAGCTTGAAAATTATTGGTGTGCACGCTTCGTTTATATGGCCTTTTCGTTACAACTTCAAGTAAAGGCCAACTGCAATCTCGTGTAGATAACAAAGTTTTTCCGAAGTTGAGATCTGTGAGACAGGGTATACAGCAATGGCTCCGATACTGTTAGTACTTAAACTGAGGCAACGCCATTGTAAATACCAGTGTATCAGAAAGAGACAACATGAAAACCATGCGCGCGTGTTTCGGAAACAAATATTTTGTTTTCTAAAATAATTTTACATGTGAACCGTTATTTTATCTTAGTGTTACTTGATGTAAAACTTCCCAATCTGCATCATTAAATCCAATCAATTTTCGTCGCATGCGCTGCTTTGGGCGTATATTTGGTAACTGTGTATTAAGTCCCGCTACTTGTGCTGTTTATTGAAGTTACGCCATAAATTGTAATATCCGCACATTGCGCTGAGCAGCCATTGTCATTTAAAACAAGCATTTCCAGACTGTATTCTGAGCCTTATCTCCTATTCTAATCTGTAGGATTAACGCCATTATATAACGTATTCAAGTCCCATATCCCATTAAATTCAGAGAAGGCTGGGTACTGGTACCTCTCAGTCTTCATTTAGTTGAAAATGTTTAGTATTACAGAAGTGTTATTTTTTTACCCGCTTCCAGGACTGTGTTATTTTGATTGTTACATCTTTCCGGTCCTCAACAAGATTTTACCATTTGCTTTGGTTGGTTAAACCAACCAAAGCAAATGGGATCGTCATAATTTTCTAGGACAATCTGTATTTAATTAGCCCCATCTCGGGTACTCATCTAATTGACGCCATTGCACCCCTAAGACCCCTATAAAAGACCCGGGCTCTGTTTACGACCAGGTTTATCCTAAATCTATGACCGAGACAAAGAGCCAGAATTTAAACACTGTGTAATGAGTTAGGATCTCAGAAATGTGAATAATTAGACATAGTAAGGACATCGAGCAATGGAACGAGCTATGCTCGGAATTTCTCTACGTGATAAGGTCCGGAATGAGGAAATCCGTAGACGAAGCTCACCGACATAGCTCGACGAGTCTGTGAGCTGACGTGGCCATGAGCAGGCCACATCGCTCGAAGGACCAATAACCGCTGGGGAATAAAGGTTCTCGAGTGGCAACCACGTACCGGGAAACGTCTACCAGGCCGTCCCCGTACTAGATGGACCGACGACCTGGTTAGAGTCGCGGGGAGTCGCTGGATGCAGGTGACTCGGGACCGGTCGATGTGGCGTACCATGAAGGAGGCCTATGTCCAGCAGACATCTCCCGGCTGATGATGAAGGACATCGACGCGAATTTGTACTTTCACAACCAAATAACGATCAGGACCGATCATTCCATGATGAGGGCAATTCTAAGACCCGGCCACGACATGATATGTATCAGTTGTGCAATGAATAGAATCACACTCCCGTCTAGACTAGAGTCAAGTTTAATGGAGAGAAATAGGCGTCATTAGTCTAACCTCGAAAGTGATAATAAATCCCACTCAGGAACTTCCCTACGGCTCCTACTCACCTTCAGGTGATACTATACCAAATTAACTTTACAGCTAATTTCGTCGGACATTTGGTCGAGATTCTGTGTTCTATTTTACTTTTACGTAACTCTCCTAGCATTATACACGATATATATTAGCTTCACCTTTATGTTACTTAATATGTGTTTAAGAAGGTTCTGTACAAAAAATTTGATACAAGTGAACACCAAGTGCAAACCCATCACACATTTTTTTAAACTGTTTTCACATTTATAATTTCAGTGCAATTCGTTTGAATATTATAATGCGAAGCTGAGTTTGTTTCGTTGTCCTTCCTTTACATCGTAACGGACAGTCAGTACAACTTGATTTTTATAGGGATAGTTGAAAGGCAAGAAAAGGACATAGGCTACTTTCAATTCAATTCAATATTACTTTATTGTACACCAATACAAGTTTAAGTTAAAAAATAATATTAAGAAAATGTACCCCAGGCGGTCTTATCGCTTACAGCGATCTCTACCAGACAACCTTTGGGTAGAGGAAATAAGTAACGTAACGTAACGTAAAGTAAGAGGAATATTTGGGTGGAGGTGTAACAGATATTGATAGATTATAATTAAATACTTGAATAAACACATATGTATACTTATATAAATAATATATAATAATAATAATATTAAATAATAATAACAAATACATACAAATTAAATACACGTTATTTTATGGATACAATACTACTAGTACATAGGATAACATAGGATTAGTTATTGAGAAAATGCGACTTAAGCTGAAATTTGAATGTGGCCATAGATTTGGCTTGCCTGATAGCCTCGGGAAGGGAGTTCCACAATCTAACCCTACTTTCATCCCGATCAAGCGAGTAGTTCGTAGTAAGTCCACGCGGACGATGTTCCGGGTAAAACGCTTGTAGAATATACATTATTTATTTGTATATAGAACTAATTTGTTATTCAACAAAGTCAGACGCAAAAAGATAGTCAAATGAATAAACCAAAATCCAATTCCCTTTTGTTTCGAACATCAACGGGAGTTGTATGTGCGAGAACGTGACGGGTTACACCTAATCTGCGGTTACATGTACAAACTGACACCCAATCATGGAAACGCGAATAATCTCCATACCGACCCGGATAAATTTCCCAGCGGCATCGAAATGATCTACTCCAAAGCGATGGCATCCGGATCTCGTCGGATAAACTGGATAAAACCTGTAAGAGCGTGAAGTAACTGAAGCTTTGTTGAGTTAGCACGATGTAATTAACTACGAGCTTTTGCCCGGACTTCAGAATTAAAGCATGAGACATTCTTATCGTATAGATAGAAGTCATGTCAACTCTTCGGTCTATATAATATCTTTATGCCAAAAAGACACGTTGATTCTAACTAATGATTTTCATCACCAGCCCTTGCAGAACACCATAGGAGATGCATACGTCCAGGAGTGGACGCTTGCCAGCTGATGATGATCATCAGCCTATAACCGTATACTGCTAAATATTGGTATCTCTTACGGTACGACTCGAGCCGATTGCATGCAGCGTCCGCAAACTTGGCCAAGTTCTATGTCCATCTAGAAGAAGTGTCCACATCATGAAGTGACTGATCAAATCATGAAATATTGCCCTGCCCATTGACCACATCATTATGTGTCTTGTTCAATGAATTGGGATCCTTTCTCGACACGGTCAACCAAAAGCACAGCTACAAAATGAATGATCATACTCGTATCACAGAAAACGGCATGAAGTTTGATCGAATGTAATCGACCATCGAACGATATAAAAGAGCTGTCATTGCTCCTGGTTTTGTCGCATATGGTCCCAGTATCAAATCGACCAAACGTCGATATAAGTGGCCGAAATCGAATCAAATTGACTTTTCGTAGTCAGGGCCAATTGTCACAGTCAGAGGCGGCAGTAGTAAATAATAACGATAATGAAGATGGATGAACGAATCGAATCAAAATCGAATGAATCGATAAACGTTGAAGATCAAACGATACGGCCAGTACTCGTTGGCCTTGGTCACATCATGAAATGCCAACATTTCATAAAATGGTCACTTCATCACATCACATCAACAGCCTATGTTCGTCTCCATTGTAGGGGCTCAGATCTTCTCTCCTACAGAGAGTGTATGGGCTATATTCCACCACGCGGGCCCAGCGGATTGGTAGACTTCACACATATACCCAACATACACCTATGAATTTCTTCTCAGGAGTGTGCAGGTTGCCTCGCGATGTTTTCCTTTACCGAAAAGCCAATGGTAATGATTTGTATCATTCGTACATAAATTTCAACTAACAAATTGGAACTCATTGCTACAAGCCAGGATCGAACCCATACTTCGATTGTTCAAGGACTGACGCTCTACCCAACTGAGCTACCATGGCTGATCACTAGCTTCATGACTTGGGCAATAATACAAATACTAAAACAACAAGGCCCGGCATCCATTTTAACCAATGGCATATTAGTTTAGTTCGGCTAAGTATTATTACGTGTTTCCTGCAAGTTATGACGGTAGATTTAATGATGCCAACACACGACGTAGGTTTGTTGAGGTGCTCAATACTCTTACAAATCTTGTTGACATTCTGAAACAGTCTTACAAAATGAGTACACAGAAAGTTTTATTGTTGCATGAGTAAAAGCTTATTCCGGCAATTCCGTATGCGTTAACTTTAAAAATTAGATTTAAAAAACGGCCAAATGCGAACCGGAAAAAAATTGTGTTTGTTGTATGGGAGCCCCCTTAAATATTTATTTTATTCTGGTTTTTCAGTATTTGTTGTTATAGCGGTAACAGCGCACATCATCTGTGAAAATTTCATCTGTCTATCACGTTTCATGAAATACAGCCTGGTGACAGACAGACAGATGGACAGCGGAGTCTTAGTAAAAGGGTCCCGTTTTTACTATTTGGTTACGGAACCCTAAAAATGAAGGCACATGCCAGGACACTCAATAAATTTCTTGTATTAATTGTCTTCTTGTATTTATACGAATATTCCTAAGACCATTTAATTAACCAACGTTTTCACGAAATGAAAATGAATGGGATCCTGTAAGGACAAAGTCACATCTCATCAGCGAACCCGCGGTAGGTTTATAATCTCCAGAACAGTGTAGAAAGGGACTCGTTGATTAGATATTTCGATTTGTATCTTGTGAATGTTTTGGGGGTGCACTAATTACTTCGCGAGACCCTATTTCTAATTCTACGAGTATGTGGCAAATGGTTCGGTTTTCGGCCGCGGCTTTCTAGATACTTCTTCTCGACGTCTTTTATCTAATCGTTCGAGTAAATCTTGATTTATAAAATCATAAAACACCGATTTTTAATGTATACAATATTTAGTAAGACAAACCAAAAACTTCTACAATACGAGTACCTGTCGAGTGATTAGTATTAGACAACAAACACACAAACAAACATCCTCTCACCCTAAACGCATATACTGTCTCCGTTCCGTCGCGGGTAATAAATAGACCGACTCGTGTAAAAGTCGTCGAAAGCGGCGTTATTGGTTTTACCAAAGTTTCGATAGATGATTAATTTGTACCAAATGACTTGTTTTCCGTTCTATTTTTAAAGCTATTTACCACAGATAACAATTTGATGTGGTGAACAAAATTGAGACGATACGTCAACGTAAATGAAGCCGAACTTTTATCTGTTTAATGTGTATCCTCTGTTCTTTCTGATTAATCCTTATTCATTTACTACTCGTATTATTAAACTTTAATTCATTTTATATAAACTTCATAATAAATTTAAAATTTTACTCGGAGTACTAGATTTTTTTGGTGGTAGGGCATTTTCTACTTCCGCCTGTTACCTAAATCTGCCGCCAAACAGCAGTGTTAATAGCACTGTTGCTTCCGTTATGAAAAGTAGAAGAGCCATCACCTAATTAGGTTGAGTCTTCTGGGTGGGCAAGTTTTCCATCCAACGGTCTTATAAACGGGTGAGATGAAGGCCAAATTTAAAACCATTATACAAAAATGTCCTCATAGTCGCCTGTAACAATACCCATTGATCGATACAAGTCGATTATATTCTAAAGCCGAGACCACACACCCTTAGGATTTACTTCCACAATTTTCCTTCCACTGTAGGTGTCGTATTGACACTAGCACTCCCCCAGCACTATTGCTTTTCGACTTCTCGAATAGAAATATAAAACCGGCCAAGTTCATGTCTGTAAAAGTTAAAGACAATGGTTCCATAGTTATTTTAAATATTTTATCAATGAAGGTTTTCACACAAAAAATTCGCCAATAGATGGCGCCAATTTATTTATAACAGTGTACAAATGTTTTTCTCAAAGCTAACTGGGCTAGAATATTTGATCTAGTTACATTCTAAAGCGTCTGCAGCTAAACTAAGTTTAAAAACTTGTATTTTAGCATACAGTGCCTCACCCCTAAGAAAAGCAGACGGAACGTCTAGCCGCCATTATAAAATGGATCAATTTACATGCAATAAGCAAAACCACTTATTGTAAGTTAACAACACTGTGGAAGTGAGTCCTCTCTGTGTGTAAGGTGAAACTGTGAGTGTGTGGTGTGAGAGGGTGTGTAAAAGTAATAGGTTTTAATTGATTATGTCAAACACAAGGTACTCGTAAGAGACTTTGGGATAAGGTCTCTCATACCAGAAATATATATTGAGATTCAGATCCACAAGTCGCTCAGCGGACTATGGTAAGCCTATGCTCGGAGTCTCTAGATCCAAAGTGACCTACATAGCTGACCGTAATAGCAAGCTAAAGTGGCAGTGGGCTGATCATGTTTGACCCACAATCGCTGGAGCAGATGAGTCCTCGAGTGGAGACCACGACTAGACAACCGTAGTGTAGGACGTCACCCGGATAGTTGGAAAGATGACTTACGTAGGGTAGCTGGAAGTGAATGGATGAATTGAATGGCGCACTTTGAGAGAGGCTTATATCGAACACTCGCTTCAAAATTCAAATGAACCTGTACTGCTATCCACTAACCTTACTTCAGTGCGGATCTGATATGCTGTTACTCTTTAAGCGATCTAGCGCTGCATGTTTTAATATTTTGGTTAGACGACTTATAAAAAATTGCGCTGCAGCGAGCTTAAGCTCTATCTAAGTATTTGAATACATGGTTGCCAATGGGAAGGAATTTCCACGTAGGCGATCCACTATTGTAAAAAATATCAGCGGAATCCTAATAAAGGATCCGTTATCAATGGAGCGCAAACACACCGTAAACGAGTTCCGTCGTACCCGGTAAACCCTGGCCGTCAGGTATTTATTTATCTATCAGCGTATTGACATCAGCCCCAAACCCCTGATCCCGCTAGTAACGAGCCATTTATCTGACATCACCACTCTTCCGAAATGGACGGGAAAAGAAGAAATCTGCCGCTTTCTGTGAGTGTATTTAATTGTTTGTTTGAGTGGAAATTTCATATATTTCTAAGAGGAGACTCGAATATAAATGTGTGTAAGTATAGTTCGTTAACTTAGATAGTGTCGGTACACCTGAACGGCATAGTGGTTATTTTAATAAAAAACTACTATTAAATAATGCATTATTTAATTTTATGACCAAAAAAATTGTAAGTACACATGACGGAGCATAAAATTAGTCATAAAACAGTTTCTATACAAGCAGCCTGCGATGCCTAAATATAAAATGCCAAACTCACCAGCGGGTGTACGCCGCTGCTTTCGTTGATATTTGAGTCGGCGGCGTATTTTGACTAGAGTATTTTAAGAAGGTGACAGCGACTACCTAAGCTAAGCTAACATAGTTTACCTTGAAGTTATATGATGCTTTTGGGGTGATTGCCTAGTTTGTTAAGAGGCTATGTTGGTAAGACCACGTGGCCGCATTCAAGGTTGCATTGTTTTGTAGCTGTCCCTCTCCGAGCCCTATCCTACCCGAGCGCGTATGGTGAGGCAGCATACACTACGCGAAGTTATCCACCCGTTATTTGGATGTTTCGTAGTCCAGTGATCATTTGAAGGATACAGTATATTATGTAGCCATTTTTTCAATACAGTATATTAATAAAATTTCAGATGTCGGTGGTTTTTCCAAATTGTTCTAAATTGATTCATACTCTAGTAAAACAGGTTCAAAGTTGGGACATTTTACTACCCGAAAATACAATTCTTTGACGCCCTGTAACTCTGGAAGTATATATTTAAACAAAAATCTGACTCACTACCGACACAGATATTTGTTTCTAGATTGTGTCTTGAAAATTTCATAGATTTTCACAGCTTAATACTCAAATTATGACTGGACTACGTTTGTATGGGCGCTTTGACAACAGCATACCCCCTTAAGGTGACGATGTGCAGATTCATATTATTTTCATTTATAGAACACAAATTTATGGCACACGGATAATCAAAAAATATTTCAATAAAATCTCTAAGCTGCCACAGCGTTTTGTAGGTGATGCACTCATTTTCTAACCTATTTATTTTTAGACACAACTTACACTCGGTTGGAAAGAAGTTGTCTTGGAACTCTCAATGGATAACTGTCTACAGTACAGAAAGGCTCGTGACCGAAAACTCTTACACTTTTTCTCCTAGCCCGTCCACCATACCGTGCGATAAAGAACTTCGTTCCAAAATATCGATTTAAATTATAATGGTTTGCCATCATAAAATTGGATTTCACTTTCGCTAATACAGCAAATTGTTAATTGTTTTTTCCGGAACACTTACACCACATAATTTCGCTTTAACTTAAATCAACTTAGAAGCTCCGTTAAACTTGACCTTACATCCGTGCACAAGGCTTGCATCTAAAACGAAGTTAGATTACCGGTCAAGCTCATGGGTAACGCAATTATGAAGCCCTACACGGTTGTGGCCTAAAGGTTCGGGTCAAGTTGACTCAGTGCATACTATATAAACAGCTTTATACTATATACGTACTAACATGATAAAAGATAATTCAATCCGTGCCGCCATGTTTGCGCACGACGCTCCACAATATGCAAAGCCGGCAGCGACCGTTTGGAATCCTAATCCTAGCATTTTGAAATTTTTTATTTTTTCCAATCCTGACTGTACTTTAAGTTTCTTTAGCAAAGAACCCGCCATTTTTGGATTAAAATTCAATGGCGGTGTGATAGAAAAATAATTTTGCACCAATTACAAATTTGTAGTGCCATATGAGCTCGTTGAATTCAACTCACCTGATGGCAACGAAGGTTAGTACCTCGCGCAGTTGGACGTTTTGCTACTTAAGACCTTCTGATCATGAGGCGAAAATTTGATGTAGAGTCTAGAAAAATGTATGTCAAAGATTCTAAGCTTGTAGAGTGGACTTGGATGTTCCAACGATGGGGTTTGTATGAAGGAAATTCCACACTCTACTTCTATAAAGTGGTGTTGGTTATAGAATAACACAAACCTATCTCTTCATGAAGGTATTTTAAAGCAATAACAAGAGAATTCTGAGGATGGGGTACAATCTACGTGGTTGGCGGCTTTTGATGGAAAGCATGCCCACTCAGAAGCCTCAAAGGCTATCGAGGCGCAGCAAACTTAGATAAATTTGTAGCAAATACCCAGATAGACTCTCTGTATGAGAGTAGACCTGAGCCCCTGCAGTGAGGACGTATAAAGGCTGTTGATGATGACCCAGATAGGCGAAGACAACTACCGCTAAGTAAACGAAATATCATATACACCCCACCAGTAAGAATCGAACTAGAGACCCCGGATGGTCATTCTATATGCAGTAGCGATGACGGTCAAAAACTGCATTTTATTTTGGTGTGCGATTGTGCACCAATATCCGCAAATGATAAAAATCCTGAAAGCAAAACTTAGAGACAAAACCATATACATAATAGGGGGGAATTAAAACAATGGGATTATATTGGAACGTCCAATTGGATGTATCCCTAGTGTTCAATTTCCGTCGACGTGAGGGGTTTGTTTAGCCATGCATAGCCATTTCCCCTCGGCCAGAAACCCGATATTGGCTGTACTAGGCGAGCCTTATTGATCTGAACATAGCTACTCGTAGTCAATTGTTTCGCAACAGACTCAAAGCAATGTATTTGTACAAGCAATCACGCCAAGCACTGAGAAAACCAATGAGAAAGTGAGTTTGTTTGTTGGTCAGTTTGTTCTATTATGCAAAAACAGTTGCTTTTGGCATATAAATTATTTATGGGTCGAATGATGACAAAGGTTTCGTGGGGTCATTTCTGAAGTCCACGTTGATTAAGCCGCGGGAAAAAGCTACAGTATTCTAAAAGCGAAAATATTTGTCTTTCTGACACTCAGAGGATCAACGGTATTTTCTGCATACAGAAAGTCTAGGTATTGATCGAAATGTCTTAGGTATTTATGAGTAAAATACCATTGGCAATAATGATTTTTTCGCATCCTAAAAACGACTTTTTCAGTTCAGTTTTCGAGCATGCTGAAAAAGACCACAATAAAAAAACTAGCAGTAAAAATATATGCTGTTATTAAAGATTTTAGAAGTAGATATTCTATACGTAACTATTTTAGGAAATTATAAGCAATCGCTCTGTTTTTGAAAAGTCATAAAAAATAGAACTTGAAAAAATATCATTATTACGTTAAAAAAATATTTCCTTCCATGGCTTCGAACCCTTGTGCGCAAATCCAACTCACGCTTGTCTGGTTTTATTTATTACATTCAGGACCACTTTCATGTACAACGAGACTGCTCGAAAAGCCAACACAAGCTGTCTTCTCCTCGCCATAACAAATTCATTAAATCGTCACGTGGCAGACATGTTTACAGTACATGGATAATTAAATCCTGCGGCTGCGGCACACAGGCTGCAGTTAATTAAGCTCTCTGTGGCTAACGTCGTGTTAATGTGGCCACTAGCATCACATATGTATGTTGCATTCTTGTTTTAGGGTGGGTGTTTTAGGGGGTAAGCGAGAAAAAGGTATGAAATCTGCCCGAAACGATATCATTTACATCTTTGAAATAATATGAATAGAGCTCGGTGTACTTACATGTGAATGCAGTATGCAGACTGCGCACAACAACGTGACGCATAGTGCGGACACGAACAGCACGTGCTTCAGTCGGACGCAGTACCGCCGGTACAGAGCTTCCAGGTCGAGCTCGGTGTACTTACATGTGAATGCAGTATGCAGACTGCGCACAACAGCACTGCGCAGCACAACAACGTGACGCATAGTGCGGACACTAACAGCGCGTGCTTCAGTCGGACGCAGTACCGCCGGTACAGAGCTTCCAGCTCGAGCTCGGTGTACTTACATGTGAATGCAGTATGCAGACTGCGCACAACAGCACTGCGCAGCACAACAACGTGACTCACAGTGCGGACACGAACAGCGCGTGCTTCAGTCGGACGCAGTACCACCGCTACAGAGCTTCTAGCTCGAGCTCGGTGTACTTACATGTGAATGCAGTATGCAGACTGCGCACAACAGCACTGCGCAGCACAACAACGTGACGCACAGTGCGGACACGAACAGCGCGTGCTTCAGTCGGACGCAGTACCGTCGGTACAGAGCTTTTAGCTCGAGCTCAGTGTACTTACATGTGAATGCAGTATGCAGACTGCGCACAACAGCACTGCGCAGCACAACAACGTGACGCACAGTGCGGACACGACCAGCGCGTGCTTCAGTCGGACGCAGTACCGTCGGTACAGAGCTTCTAGCTCGAGCTCGGTGTACTTACATGTGAATGCAGTATGCAGACTGCGCACAACAGCACTGCGCAGCACAACAACGTGACGCACAGTGCGGACACGACCAGCGCGTGCTTCAGTCGGACGCAGTACCGCCGGTACAGAGCTTCTAGCTCGAGCTCGGTGTACTTACATGTGAATGCAGTATGCAGACTGCGCACAACAGCACTGCGCAGCACAACAACGTGACGCACAGTGCGGACACGACCAGCGCGTGCTTCAGTCGGACGCAGTACCGTCGGTACAGAGCTTCTAGCTCGAGCTCGGTGTACTTACATGTGAATGCAGTATGCAGACTGCGCACAACAGCACTGCGCAGCACAACAACGTGACGCACAGTGCGGACACGACCAGCGCGTGCTTCAGTCGGACGCAGTACCGTCGGTACAGAGCTTCTAGCTCGAGCTCGGTGTACTTACATGTGAATGCAGTATGCAGACTGCGCACAACAGCACTGCGCAGCACAACAACGTGACGCACAGTGCGGACACGAACAGCGCGTGCTTCAGTCGGACGCAGTACCGTCGGTACAGAGCTTCCAGCTCGAGCTCGGTCCCTTCTTCTTCTGTGAACAACGAAAAATACTGTGTATTAAGATTGAATACTCTCAATTATACACACACATATATCACACTATCTCCCTCCGCACTTCATCAGCGTTGATGTCTGAAATTATGCCAGGCACGGGAATCTTTATGTTGTGCACCAACATGTCCCTTTGTTGTTGTGTGAAAAAATGACAACAACAACAAAAACTGGTCAAGTAATACTTTAAATAAGGGTTCCTTTTTTCCTTTTGAGGTACGGAAACCTAAACAACACATAAAAATATACCGGTTGCGGTGTGAGTTAATCCCTTCACTTGCGGCAAGCCCATTTTCGTTGCCAGGTACATCAGGTACAAGCCAAAATAGACTTAAAGGTTTTCCAAATCTAAACCTTCACACCGCCATTGCCGCAATCATCCTTCATCATTTTAAAAATGCGACAGTGTATTTGTTTGTTTGTCCTTTCTTCACGTCGATAACGACGCAGACTGTCACTTACAAACGCTGTTACCATGAGAAGATACTATTTCGACACGAAATTTAATTATTGTAGCGCGGTTAAAGGTGCACGACGAAATCACCCTCTACTTCTGATTACAGTTTATGTAACAAGTGTCAAAGTTCATAGTTCAATGGCAGCTGTGTATTATGTTGCGTGCCGAAGACTCGTTATTGTACATTTAAAAGGCAAAACAAACAAATTAAACAGTGTATGTCACCAGTGAGTAATCTAGATCATTACCTCACCCCGGGTATAATCTGACAACATGTCATTACTCGTATGTGTAGAGTCAGGTAACACGAATAAATACTTTTGACAAAAACTAAAAGTGTACCGCTAGCATAAATCTGGGTCTACAACTCTACATATCTAGTCGTTGTATACATTTATAATACTGCTTTAGCAAACGTAATGTTCCGAATGAAAACACGAGACAGTAACATTTTTATCACGTCGATTTTGACCTGCCTCTTTAAATGTGTGTGTCACAATGTGTCAAAAACTGTCAACTAGGGACTAGTAATAAATAATTTAACGAAAAAAATAAATTCAGGTACATTACATCCAAAGTTACTGGTCCAAAATGGTGGCAAATAGCACAAGATAGAGAGAAGTTGACATTATTGGAGGAGGCCTTTACCCAACCTGGGGACCTTGCTAATTAAATATAGTGTATTAGGAAAATAGGAAATCAAGCAGAAATGTAGCAGGATCAAATAAAAGGCTTTTTATTTTATTATATACATTACATACATACATACACGGTATTAGGTAACTGTTCGTCTTGCTGACTTGACTTGACCTTGGAGTATAACTATAGTTTCTAGAAAAAGAAGGTTACCAATACTGTTTTTATAGTCCGATGATGTCAAATAGTTGTATTGTCATGCGACTTACATACAGTGACAAAGTTACAAATGCATTCAACAATTAGAAGTAGGTTGATCGATTTACTAGATCTGTTTACATACATTGTTAGAACTTAATATAGAGGAAGCGTGTAATAAACAAAACGTAGAAAGTTGACGAATCAAAGTACATTAGTTACCAAAGCACACAAATTCATAGAACACAATGTATTTCCGACTAGCAGTGCACATTTTTTTCAGCATTCAGCATCACATATATAAAGGAACGATACGCTTGAACAAATTTCCTCTGTCCCTCGACACCACATCAGATATTCAATTTTATCGGAACGTCAATAGCAAATCACTTTTTCATAGCAAAATTCCGTCACCCGAAGGCAACTTTAAGGATTCACTTAACAGAAGTTACCTAAAGGAATCTAGGACTAAACAAAAATATGCAGACGTACCAATCCGGCTGTTCTTCATAGATCGCAAAGGTTCTATAAGGGAAAATGTTGTATCCCGCCCGGTAGAAAGTCGCTGAATAGTTTTCACAAATACTTTTCAGTGATGTAATCAATTTCAGAGTTGTGAAAGTGAGTTTCTTTGTACTTCCTTCACGTCGTAACGGAGAGACATATATTAATTGTATGTTTCATCATCATCATTAGCCATTCATGGTACGCCACATCGACCGGTCCCGAGCCCCTGGTTTATATTCAAAGAGCCTTATAAGGACATAGAATAATTTTTATCTAGATTAAGCGAGTCGTTCTCATGACAAAATTTTAAGAGGCTATGTTGGTAAGACCACGTGGTCGGTTTCAAGGTTGCATTGTTTTGTAGCTGTCCCTCTCCGAGCCCTATCCTACCCGAGCGCGTACGGTGAGACAGCATACATTACGCGATGTTATCCACCCGTTATTTGGATGTTTCGTAGTCCAGGGATCATTTGAAGGATACAGTATATTATGTAACCATTTTTTTAATACAGTATACTAATGAAATTTCAGATGTCAGTGGTTATTCCAAATTGTTCTAAATTGATTCATACTCTTGTAAATCAGGTTCAAAGTTGGGGCTTTTTATTACCGAAAAATACAATACTTTGACGCCCTGTAACTCTGGAAGTATATATTTAAACGAAAATTTGACTCACCACCGACACAGATATTTGTTTCTAGATTGTGTCTTGAAAATTTCATAGATTTTCATAGCGTAATACTCAAAATAAGACTGGACTACGTTTGTATGGGCGCTTTGACAACAGCATACCCTCTTAATGACAGCTATATCTTTCTCCGTATGATATGATTGAGCACTATTAAATCAAGTCATTCTGACTCTACGACGTGAAGGATGGACGAACAAACTTTTTATATGATGACTTAATTCATTACAAGCCAATCACAATGAAGACTTAAAACAAAAGAAATTATATCGCTTTTGTTCTACTTCATTACAGATTTATTTCCTTTTAAACAAAGCAATTTCCTTTCACAACTTTCCACAGAATTCCAAGACAAAGCGGAAGAACAATCTTAAAAGAAATGTCAACATCTTTTCAATTATCCGATCGAGTTCAACTTCGTACAGTCAAGTAGAAAGGTAAAATTGACAATTTTTATATATTTTTTTGTTTGAAATGATGATTTATTTGAATTTAAATATACATATATATCTGAACTTGGTTATAAACTTATAATTAATCTGTACAAATAAAAAGCTTTCTTATCTGACCAAGTTTGTACGCTTATGTCACGGTTACACTACCTTACCGTCAACCGGGCTGTTACCGCAATAATTATGGCATTAAATAACCGTTTAAATTACTGCGTGATGTGGTGTGGATACACTAGAATTTACCTAGATATGTCCAGCGATGCCGGCACATGCTCAAAGCGGGCCGCCTGTGTCGTACAGCCGCTGGTGAATTTGGAATTTTACATCGAGCCATCGCAGATGCGTTTGTCTATGGCATTGTGGTTGTACCCAAATTTTGACGATTAATATTATTATTTTTCCTTCAGTTTTATTATAATCAAACAATTATTTATATTATTTACTGCTCATGTTTTATAACAATAATCAAATTCCGACATTATCTTAGCGAGCGGACTATACATACCTTTTCTGCGATCACCACTGACAGATTGGTTATCGCAGTAAGATGTTTGTTACATAAGTAAATGCTGATGCCTATCCTTTTTCCCTTAGTCACCTTTTACGACACAGCCTAGTTGACATCTAAATAAATAGTTTTGGTGTGTCAAAGTTTAAATTTGAATGTTTACAATATTTAGTATCTTAGTAATTTTTAGGCAATAGCAGAATAACAGCGTCTTCGAGGCCCATTAGCCCATTCATCATACATATATAATATACGATGTTCAATTGTTAGTTTTAAGAATTTGTGATGAATAAACCTCTTTATTATTATTATTATTATTAAAGCCGACAACGCCACGTGCCATCATATTTCATGTACAGCCAGCACATCATTAGCTTAAGGCTTCCAGGTAAGCACGGTTTCCAACCAACGGCCTATTCATCACTTACCATAAGGTGAGATGAACGTGAAGTACATAAAAAAAATTGGTTGCCTGTAAAGTCGGTATACGGGCGAAAGTTTTACGTGACAACGACTTTGAGTGGTAAAATGCCCGAGTGGAAGGGACGCGTGCCTCTCACTCGCTCTCATTGTGAGCGCATAACGTGAGCGGAGCGTAACGCAGTTTCTTGAAGTGTCACCCGGCAAACCAATTTATAAGACGTTGTCACGTCAAAAGTAACGATAAAGCCGTTAGATGGAAAGCGGGCCCACTAATAATCCTCAAGCTAATGAGGTCAGTGCCACTTCTTAAAAAGCGTCAAAAATTACGAATCCACCAATTAATTTTCGATGTTTTTTCTCGCCGCGGCAACGTTACAATGTAGAACCTAAACCAGTGCTATTAACACTGCTGTTTGACGGCAGAATTAAGTAGTAACGGAAGTAGCTAGCCAGGTGAAGATTCTCTACGGCCAACCAAACCAAGTACCGATAGGAACATCGATGGGAATTGAACCCGGGAACTCCAGATCGTTAGTCCAACCGCGTAGCAACTAGACCTTGCAGAAAAAATACAGATACTAGACTAAATGAGAATTATAATCCTACTAATATTATAAGTGTGAAAGTTTGGATGTTTGGATGTTTGTGACGCTTTCACGGAAAAACTACTGAATGGATTTGAATGAAACTTTACAATAACATAGCTTATACATCAGAATAACATATAGGCTATAATTTATAAAGACATATTGTGTAAATTGTCCAAAATCACACTTATAATATTAGTGGGATTACATGGGCAATTTTGGCATAACAAAAACGCGTTGCCTAGCGACCGACCATAGAATATGTAAATTCGTATATACAAACTTTCGCGTTTATAATATTGGTGTGAAGACTATTTGAATGTACTACGTCAGACATTGAAATTTCTTTTGTTTCTTTAAACTATTAGCCTACGTAACAGAATAAACACTATTTTGTACCTTATGCTGGAAATGGAGATATATGCCTTCTATGCCTATAGAACAAGTAGAATAAATCCTGAAGTACACGCGGACAAAGTCGCGGGCGGAAGCTAGTAAGTTATAAATGCAATAGTCTCTAAACGCCAATCAGACTCGCGGCGACAATAATTTTAATATTTTTTGTTTAATATCGCTATCGTTCTCAGTTTCTCGTGTTTCTAGACGTTCGTGCATTCCATTTTCAATTTAAATGAAGAAAAAAAAAGTTCACACACATTCTAGATTAAAACCCATAAAAGCCGTTGTGGAAATTGAACAGAAAACAAATAGAGCTCGGGGCACATGCGCCCTGTAGCTGGTAAACGAATCGAGAGTTGTTAATTATTTTTAATCGGATATATAGTCCGTTTATAGCTGAACGTTCCATTGGACTCGATTCTATATAAACTTTTGCAGTTTCACGTTTAAAAATGGAATCTCCCTAAAGGTTGAATCTTTGTTCTTAACAATGTGTCATGTAGAATTGAAAATAAACTAATTGTTAATGAAACAAAAATTCACCCCCTCTTTTGGGGTATAAATCAAAAAATGACCATACTACGAAAAAATATGTCAGAACCAAAATGTAGGAAGTTTAATTCATAACAACTTTTGTAATAACCATTTTTAGTGTGGAATTAAAATTAAACGAGTTATAAATAAACAAAAATTAAACCCTTAAAATCAAGATGGCGGATCGAGTACCACGCAAAACAAAATTTAGACTGGCAGTGATTCTCCAAACGAATTGCGAAGGAAAATTGCTACACACAGATAATTTTGAGCAAGTTGTCTAACTTCAATGAACTTGTTTATCAGATAATGTACTTAACTACGAACATAACTTGGTAACTTTGAGAGAAAATACACACGCTGCCTTTGTGAAGTTCGCATGAAAACAACCCCGATATCAACCGATAACGAGGTAAGTTAATACATATGTATATACATTACGAGTATACTTATGTATTATTTGTAACTTTCACTTGTTACAACTTTTTCATGAACTTTTTGTATACAATACAAAAAAAGATGTCATGCTGACTCTACCTGACGACGTGAAAGAAGAACAAACAGTCGCTTTCGTATTTTCCTGATAGACTTCGTACGCGGGGACTTTAAATCAAGACACAAAACAGATTATGTCCCACTTTATGACATTTCTCACTCACACACATCACGAAATTGCTTCAAAACATTACAAACTCGTATGTAATTGCTCTCGAAAGGAATGCTGAAATACCGGATAGTACTGTTTAAGTTTTAGTTCCTTACAACACGATCTTAATTTAACTGCCTCAGTGGTCTAATACCTACACGCAAGGACTAACAATATAGAGGTATCAGGTTCAGTTTCAGCTTGCTGAATGCCGAAAAAGAAGCAGTGTTAATAGCACTATTGTGTTCTGGTACGAAAGGTAACAGAGCCTGTATCTCTAGGTTAAGGCTTCTGTGTAAACACGCTGTCCATCCAACGGACTTATCATCACTTACAATCCGGTAAGATAAAGGTCATGTGAAAAATTCATTACACATAAAGAATATTATTTGTCCTAGTTTAGATATACCATCTCTAAAGAATCATACTAAAAATGTCTGAAGGTCATCATAAAAAAATATGAACCAAACGTAATCGAAGTGAAACCAAGTCATGCGGACTAAATACGAATCTCATAAGCGTGTAAATGGGAGTTCAGATAATTTTCTGCGCCATCGACCAGTACGTCGGTATAGAAGCTCAGCTGACGTGAAAACATATCAGTATGACTTCGATCAATTGTTGATCGAAGCAGTATGAACTGAATTGCACTGTTGCTTGAGACAAGACTGCGCCACGTTACAGACACGCGAGCTTACTTTCAAAGACTCTTCAAATATCTCTTTGTATACTTTACATATATACATACATATACTGTTTGATTTTATATTGTTATATGTTTCTACAACGAAATTAAAATTAAGCATACCTTACTTATTATTTATTAATTAGTTTATTATAAATTTATTTTAGGAAAACCATCAGCACAAATATAAAAATAGGTATATTCCCAGTTTGCCTAGTACCTGAGGACAATCAACGACGCTGGTGGCAATTTTTAGGAGGTATATAGAACGTCTGCAATGTTTCGGCGCTCCTCAAGTGGTAGGAAATAAAATAATATAAATTTATTAAATTATTGAATAGTATTTGCCGATGGATTGACCTTTACCACTGACAAGAACGTCACCGGTTCGACACGTTAACTACGAGTACCACACTGTAATCGATATATGAGTAGAATATACTTGTCTATGATACGATATCTATCCATATCTTGGAATAACATATTTGGGCTTGTAATATTAAAGATATGACCATTGCCCAATTTCATATATGATTTTTGTAATGTTTTAGTACCGAAGCCAGTACATCAAGCTACCGTTATCTGCTATTTTACTTCACCTAATCTAGAACTTTATGCCTTGGGAATTTACGTTTAGTAAGTATTACGTTAGGTTCAGCTCAGTTGGGTAGAGCGTCAGTCCTTGAACAAACGACGTCTGGCTTCGATCCTGGCTCGTACCAATTTGTTATTTGGAATTTATGTACGAATGATAAAAATAGTGTGCTCGGCCTACAACAAACGGGACACTATCTCAGCGAAAGAACTTTCCATTAATCGTAAAGTAACGTTTTAATGAAATGCACACAAATTGACATTCAGAGCAATGGTGTGTCGGTGAAATGTACTGTAGGGTGTTGAAAATATTCCACTGATAAACACGGTGTTCAAATCAAAAGTAGACTTATTCAATATCTAAGTATTTTATATAAAAAAAACACTATTCGCTATTTTAACTAATTCTGTATTGGTTCTTTTTAAATTAGACGACGCAAAAAATACAAACTATTACTTACGTAACTATGCGTAGGTGTACCGAGGGGTTTAAAAGAGTAATTATGTTTAGACTAGTCTTTGAAAAAACAAGCTACTTAAGAAAAACCCTAGCGTTTGAACCAAAAATAAATAGTATCATTTTAATTCGGAGCACTTGACAGCTGAAAGGGATGGGAACTACTTGTTTTATCTGGATAAAAAATATCATAAATCCTTCTACGACCCCTCAACCATCACTGTGCAAAAAAAAAACAAATGAGAAGGATGAACAAAGTCACTTTTGCATTTCTAATATTCGTATGGATCAGAATACGCACTTGGCTTTTATTACACCTGATAATAAGCGACCATAGGGCAGTTGGGTCTAAAGCGTACTCACCCAGAAGCCGTCAGCCATTGAAGCGCTGGCTGTGCTACTTTCCGTACCGGAATACAACCGTGCTATTAATACTGCTGTTTGGCGGCAGACCTATATGACAAGGTATTAGCTAGCCATTTAAAAAAATCACAAATCAAACTAAGTGCTAAGTGTTACTCTTTTGACAGCAAAGATTTGTGCAAGAGTGAAATAAAAGTAAAATTCCAAATATCTGCAATATCATTTTCACAATCCTGCAGATTGTTTCTGAGCTAAGTATTCGATTACGAAAATATGTGTATAAATTACATTTGAGTAGAGTATCATGGAATTTATATGACAAGGGGAGAAACAAACAAATATACAAAAGTTGCGTAATGTACTGAAATACTGTGCATACGAGTATAAGGCTGAAAACACAGCCGTCTCATTCCTGAAATCATCCCTGCTTTGACGAGACGCGAAAAAATGGGGATTGCTCTCATTCCGAATAAATGAAATTGCGAGTCAAATGAATTTTTAGATAACCGGGAGATTCGAGTTGAAGGAAGGGTACATAATTCCGGTCCGTAGCAGAAGGACATGCTAGTATAATGCCCTAGTGATTTAAACTACAATACATGCTATATGTACATAGCTAGCATATGCAGCTGTTAGTTGTGTATTAGTAATGAAATTGTTTTATGTAATGTGTTCTAATTCTTATTTTGTAATATATACATTGTATCTAGTATTTTTTATGTATAACATAGATTATTCCTTGATATTTTTCAACCGAATTTAAAAAAGGAGGAGCTTTTCAATTCAACTTTATTTTTTAAGTTTTTTAACTAAGAACTTTCGACTGGGTGAAACGATTTTGATGACTCTTTTTTATTTGAAAGCTGGTGCTTCCCGTGTGGCCCCATTTCAATTTGGTCTAGTTCTGACAATGGCATCCTTTTATTTGAAGTCGGTACCAGTTCTTTTTGAACGCGTATACTATTAAATTATGTACAAGTGCGGGTCAGATTTGAAACGTAGCTTTGAAGCCCCGGAGTTTTCTTCCGGGGTGAATCAGGTACACACGTTGTTGTAGTAAGATTAACTCACTGCTGGTTTTCAGGAAGCTTTTACATACATTTCTCCTCAGATGAAATCATAGCATAAATGCGAAATTAGCTCTGTCCGTATTTTACCGATTTTGACTAAATTTTATTACGCATGTAGCCTACGCTTACGGCAGACACATTGGCAATTTTTATCTCCATAAAACCAAAGCCCTTTGTATATATAGTGCGTGCTTGCGTTTTAAACAAGCAAACCCGTGTGACTGACGTAGTGTTAAGTGTTTGTGGTTTGGTAGTAGTGTCATAGTGTCGGATTATGTCTAGTCTAGTGTTAGCTACCATGTGTCGAATTGGGAACTTGCTGTGCATTTGTTTCTATCAATGAATAAAGGTTTAAAAACAGTTTCAAAAACTGGTTAAAAGTAAAAGAAACTTGTGCGCTGCCTAAATAGTACGAGTATCTATGGAATTCCATTTCAAATTTCGAACAAGAACGAATTCTTTGGCTAGCATTCCAACTCCGCAAAAGTGTGTTTGTACTAATCTCCGGATACGAAATGAGAGTGTATTTTCTAATATTCCCATCCCCCGTGTGGGGCCCGGCTCAGACAGTATTTATGGTTTGAGGATACTGCACGGTGGCTGTGAAGCTGAATAAGTAATACCGCGCTGAAGCCAGAGTTTGTGATGTTTCCTGCAGATTATATCTTTACGTGATTTCAGCTTATGAATAAAACCTCTTCATCTCTGTTTTAAAGGGGATTAATGCCATGTTTGTAAAAAATATTTTTTAGGCTAAGAAACTTTTTCTCCAGTCGTGATAAAAGAAATTTTGACCCCCTCTACCTAATGGCTTCACGCTTGGACAAAAATCGGATTTCATTTTTTTACCAATTCATAATTTCTGCTTTATTATGTCACTTTCTTTGGATCTCTAACTTTTCCAACTCTTAACAAACTTCGAAATAAAATCAAGGTCTTCAGACCCTTAGAATAATGTTGTAAAGTGTCATAATTATGTCCTTCTCCGTGCCATATCTAAATGCACGGAAAAAATTCTAAACAATTCGGTATCTACACGATTATACGAGCAATTCTTGTCTAGCCCGTACGCTTAGATAGTGTTACTTAAATACCGCCCCGTCACAGGCCGCCTCTAATCAAAGAAAATCAATAGAGGCCGACTGCGGAGTACCTCATATAGAGCCACTTTGGAATTTTCATGAGGCGATTTACCATAATCACCGCGCTTGGCAGGCGGATTGTTGATCGGAGTAACATTTATTTTTACATAATCAGATGCTACTGTGTATATCCTAAATATATTTTATGATACATGTGTTGGGATGACATAATATAATGCTCTATATCGCGTGGGATAATCTCGAAAATCCACGGACGGAAGCTAGTAAACAATACATCACAAATTTATTCGATCGAAATAGAACTTTGTCATTCCAACGTGAATGACCTTTCTGTAGGCACGTATCATCCTGCGCCATGGCGTCTCTATAACAAATATTATCTATCCGTGTGGCAAAATAAACGTGCTCCCGGAACGTGACGTCACGAATAACTTTGTAAACAACAACATAGTTGACGTCGAAAAATCTAATAAGAAGAGCTAATGAGAAAAACGTAAAGGCCAAGATGAGAAGCGGCTCAGACTCATTTCAACCATAGCAAAATATTTCGCACGAAGTGCCTTGCTTCTGAGTTTATTATGCGTACAGTGTGAAATTCCCTAATGGCTTCTATGTTCCCCTAGCGCTACAACCTGGACATATTGAAGTCCGGAGTGTATAGGCTATTTCTAGGCAACCGTGAACCATCCTAGACCACATTTCAAGACACCTAAAAAGAAGATAAAATTCCGCGTCGCTAATAAGTACAAAGAATTAGGTCTTTTAGTGATAGATAAAAAATATGTTCACAAAATAATTAAAACACGATACCGAGCCTAGGTGCCACGAAGATCGCCACATTGTTTAATTTAGGGATTTGCCATAATCACTGCGGTTTGGTAGGCGGATTAGTAATATCATGATTCACAGTAAGATGTGTTTGATACATGTTAATACTGATCCCGATTTCCCGCTTCTTTTCGGTTGGTCGACTTCTATCCACGGGGTGATATGGATTAGGTACATATACTCGTATGTATTCTACACCCTTTGCACATAGCCTACACTTTCTTTGTATTTTTGTGGTTCCACTCTCAAGCGCAAAAATATTTCACATTTCGGTGTCTTCTATCCATGGGGGAGGTATATATTCAGCAGCGAACGACTTGGAAATAATGACGACTGTGTATTTTTTTAAACTAAGTTAGAGAAACATTTGCCTACTTGGGTGGACCTGATTATCAAGCATGTAGGTTAATTTTTAGAAGCTATAAAGTCTGATTATTTAGTTGTCACGTGTTCTTTAACTGCACAAATCAGTCTGTGTTTTGAGAGGAGATGCTCAAGTCAAACCACGATACTCAGTTCACGAAACAATGCGCTATTTATTGAGATATTACAAATTTGTCTTAGATTAGACGAGACTAATGTATGACGTAATAATGTAGCGCTGCGCGCGCGTGTTTGGCTAGGGGCGCGAGGAACGACTGGCGAGCCCCGAGTCGCAAAACGTCAAGTCAGCATACTGTGACGTATGCGCCCCTACATCACACCCCCCTAGAATTTGGTACGATGAAAAATACATAAATTTTGAAATCACAAACCAAATTATAACTACTAAGATATGACTCGATACAAACAAAGAATGCGCTGCGATAAACCTACAACAACAATGCGTAACATGATAGCTTTGCTTACATCATGACTCTGTAACAGTTCAATGTTCATGCGAAATCATTAAGTATACATTGCTGGCAATATACATTACTGTTTGTACATTATTAAATTTAAACAATCAAGTTCTTATATACTAGATCAAATATTTTTTTTTTACCAAACTGTGAACGAAATGCCTTTTATTAACACGTAAGTAATATTTGTGAACTAAAGTGAGAAAAATAAGTAAATGCCTAAACTATTTTGCTTACCTAGTATGACCTTAATTACTAGAAACGTGCTGGCATCTTTGTTACGCGTCCACTGCGCGTTTTCTGCAGCGGTGGTCTATCACCGCGTACATTGCCGTGCACTGCTTCCGAACCCGTCTTGATTTCTGTACTTGATGGCGCAACCGTGCTTTCCGAATCATTAAGAACGTATGCCGGTTTCAGTCTATCGATAGAGATATTTGCCCGCCTGTTTGGTAGCTGCAGTTCGAAAACTTTCGAACCTCTTTTAATGACCTCGAAAGGACCATCATACGGAGTTTTCAAAGGCTTCCGAACTGCATCATCTCTGACAAACACATGTGTGCAAGATTTTAAATCTCGATGCACGAACCAGTTTTGGTTACAATGATGATTAATAGCGATAGGTCTGAGCCTGCTAATTGCTTCGCGTACGTTCTCAAGGACACCACTTGAGCCACCATGTACAGAATTACCTGTTGAAAAATAGTCACCTGGTAATCGTAACGGCTTGCCGAACGTATATTCGGCTGCACTGACGCCGTTGTCGCTACGTCCCGCAGCGCGAAGTCCAAATAACACCGTTGAGAGTTCGTCTACCCATGACCTTGAGTCTAGGCGAGCCATCATTGCTGCTTTGAAACTGCGATGCCAGCGTTCCACGATGCCGTTAGCCTGTGGATGGTAACTAGTGGTTCTTACCTTTTCGACCCCTAAGTACTTCATCAAATCGGTGAATAGCTGGCTTTCGAATTGCCGCCCTTGATCCGTTGTTATTCGGCAAGGACAACCGTATCGCGTGATCCAGTTATCATAGATTACCTTAGCGACAGTTTCCGCCGTAATATCCTTTATCGGTACTGCTTCCGGCCAGCGCGTACCTCTGTCGATCATGGTGACAAGATATCTATACCCTTCCTCAGTCGTGAGTAAAGGTCCGACAATATCAACATGTAAGTGTTCGAAACGCTCTGCCTGTTTAAAAGCTCCGTATTCTGATATTGTATGCCTACCGATCTTTGCTTTTTGACACCTAATACAAGACTTGGCCCAATTACCTACGTCTGTGTTCATACCCGGCCAAAAATATCTTTTCGCAACCAATCTGCGTGAAGCTCGAATTCCTGGATGGCTTAAGTTGTGCAAATTATCAAATACCTGACGCCTAAATTCCTTAGGTAGGTAGGGTCTAGCGGTCGATGTTGATATTTCGCAATACAACTCGTGGTCACATGTAGGCACAAATATGCTTTTAATGCATACGCTGGTGCCGTCGTCTGTATGACGTCGTTGCGAAATGTAGGCGTCCAATTTCTGCGAATCGGCCAGCCGTTCCAAATCTAATGGTGCTGGGCATGAAATCGTCGCTACACGCGATAAGGCATCGGCCACACTATTGTGTTTACCTTGTACATGCCGAATATCGGTTGTAAACTCGCTAATGAACAATAGCTGCCTTGTACGCCTCGGCGTCTCCGCGTCAGTAGCTGATTTTGATCTTGAGAACGCGTGTACTAGCGGTCGGTGGTCCGTATATATGACCAGCGGTCTGCCTTCGAATATTTTTCTAAAATATTTTAAGGCAGAATAAATGGCTAATAATTCTCGATCATACGTACTATAACGCTGTTGCGGTGTCGTCAACTCCTTAGAGAAATACCCAAGAGGCTTCCACAAACCTTTTTCCAGTTGTTGTAGAACTGCCCCTATGCACGTGTCCGACGCGTCGGTCATTAGCGCCAACGTAGCGTCCGCGCTCGGGTACGATAACGTCGCAGCGTTCTCCAATTGCGACTTACATTCTCGAAATGCTGTTTCCGCATCCGGTGTCCACACAATGGGTGTTTTGTCGTTCTTCTTGGCGTTACTTAGGTATTTTGTTAAAATACATTGACTTTGTACCGCCTGTGGGATGTGTTTCCTGTAAAAGTTTACCATTCCTAAGAACCGACGAAGTTCATTGATGTTCTTTGGTTTCGGATAGTCACAGATGGCTTTGACTTTATCGTCCAAAGGCCGTATCCCATTGGAAGTGACGCGGAAACCAACGAAATCTAATTCGGCAGCTCCAAAACAACTTTTTGCCAAGTTGATCGTTATACCAAACCTGTTTAACCGCTCGAAAAGTAGCCGCAGGTGCTCTCGATGCTGTTCCTCGTTGTCACTGGCGATGATGATGTCATCAATATAGCTGAATAGAAAATCTAGCCCTTCTAAAACGGTATGATTCATGAAGCGCTGGAAGGTCTGGGCCGCATTCCGAAGTCCGAAGGTCATCCTCGTGAACTCGAATAATCCGAAGGGCGTGATAATCGCGGTTTTGTCGATATCCGCCGGATTAATTGGAATAAAATGATAGGCCCTGTTGACATCGATTGACGAAAAAATTTTCTTACCTGCCAAAATGTATGTGAAATCGCCTAAACGGGGAATGGGGTACCTGTCTGGTTTGGTTATAGCGTTCAGCTGCCTGTAGTCACCACAAGGACGTATATCTCCATTTTTCTTAGGTACCACGTGCAAAGGACTCGCCCACGAGCTCTTTGATGGTCTGCAGATGCCCATTTCCTGCATATTTTTAAACTCATCTCTAACCTTTTTGTAGCGGTCCGGTGGCAGCGGACGTGCCCGTGCGAACACCGGTGGCCCCGTGGTCTCTATGTGATGTTTCACTGTATGCTGTGGAGTCTCCTTAAACGAAATTGGTTTTGTTATATCTGGAAATTCATTTAGTAATTTACTATATGGGTGGCATTCGTCTACAGTTTTGATTGATGATACAGAACTATTTACGACACTTGCAATTATATATTTTTTAGTATAATTATCGATAAGCCTTTTTGTTTTAAGATCGACAAGCAAACCATAATGGCTTAGAAAATCCGCTCCGATTATGGGTTGCTTGACGCCTGCAATAATAAACGTCCATTGAAATTTTTTACCTAAACCCAAATCAATATTCATACAAGTTGTACCATAAGTATTTATACGCGTGTCGTTTGCGGCGTATAGATTATACTCGCTTTTGTCGCAACTAGCTTTACGCCTAACTACACCAACAGGTATCACTGACACGTTCGCTCCTGTGTCAATAAGAAAACTTTGACCACTATTATTGTCTTGCACACATAGACGGCGATTAACATTGCCTATGCAGGGTCCCGTCGTCGACTGCACAGCTTCTAGTTTCCCTGGTTGACTTTTCCTTTCCAGCTGCAAGGACTCCTGCACTTAAAAGCCTTTGCTCCGAAACGCTGATGAAAATAACACAGCTTCCTGCCCGGCGGTCGTCCTTGCTGTGTATCGTAGTCCTTGCGGAACTGTGTCCCGACGCGGCGATCCTCATTCCAGCGTCTTCTCTCTCTACGCAGCTCCGCCACTTCCATGCTGAGCTCCTCCATCTTTGCTGTAACACTGCTCTCTTCGCTTCTTCCGGTCGACACGCTTGCTACTTCTACTGGCTTCAGGCTCTCCATAACCCTATCGGCCATCGCTGCCAACTCCGTCAAAGCTGTCACACTGGAGGCTGCTAACGCCGTTCTGACTGCAACCGGTAGGTGGCCTTGCCATAGCGTTCTGAGCGCGTTATCCTGGAAGCTAGTGCCAGCCAGGTTCTGCATACATCTAAGCAACTGAGAAGGCTTCTGCTCACCTAGCTGCATCTCTCCAACGAGCCTCTGTAGTTTTCTATCCTCTGACTCCTGATAGACGCTCAACAACCTTGCTTTGATTGCCTTGTACTTCTCCTTTTCCGGCGGCTTCTGAAGGATGTCCGTTACCTGAGGTAACACTTGCTTGCCCAATTTCGTGACAAGTAGCTGGAACTGTGCGGCATCACTGGCATGCTGCGGCAAAACAGCAGCTTCGTACTGCAGGAACCACAGCTCCGGTTGATCCGTCCAGAAGTCCGGTACGCGTACGTCGACGGAGATTCCTGTGACCTCCTTATTCTCTTCCGCCATTTTTACACGCGCGGTGATAAAAAAGGTAGTTATATATCTAATATAGCCTACCTAGCCAACTGAAAGTGAGTCGCCCCCTAATAGCGTGGAACTGAGTATGTACAACACTGGAACAGTTCACTAAAACGGGTCACCAATATAAAGTCTGATTATTTAGTTGTCACGTGTTCTTTAACTGCACAAATCAGTCTGTGTTTTGAGAGGAGATGCTCAAGTCAAACCACGATACTCAGTTCACGAAACAATGCGCTATTTATTGAGATATTACAAATTTGTCTTAGATTAGACGAGACTAATGTGTGACGTAATAATGTAGCGCTGCGCGCGCGTGTTTGGCTAGGGGCGCGAGGAACGACTGGCGAGCCCCGAGTCGCAAAACGTCAAGTCAGCATACTGTGACGTATGCGCCCCTACAAAGCCATTGCCACAGATACAGGGCATACATAGTGCCTAGAATTAATAATAAACACCCTATTATTGGAACTGGCATAAACAGCAAAAAGCTACTAAAACAAAAACTTAAAGAATGCTGAATGTACTCGTAGTTTGTAAGTTAGTTTAAGTTTAGTACGATAGATAATAATATAGAATCAGATTAAAGTAAGAGCGCGTCGCCTATCGCCAAACTGCCTTGGCCTTGCCTAAAAACATGTATCATTTGTGAGATTTTTGTGATAAATATATATATTTTTAAAGATGTACAAACACACTGAACGAAAGGGCTAATTAGTTAACAAAGGAACAACAGAAACAAATAAATCAATTAACATTATATTTCTTGCGGACAGACAAATCCCGAGTGGTATGAGATACTACAAGCGCACCTCGATATCACGAACGGAGGGCTATAATAAAGCAAATTGTTGTTTTATTGCAGCCGGTAGGCGCGCCACAATATTCCTACGACATACAGGAAATAGACAACGTAAGCTAGACATATTGTCTGATAACAAGCAAGGTGAAAGGGGCAAGAAATTGTTGTTTGGAGAGACATTAGAGTCCGAATCAAACTGGGAAAAAACTGCCTCGGGCGATTCGGATCCGTTTTATCGACCGAATTACTAAGTTTGTCCTGATTTCTTAAAAACTATACTATTGTGGAAAAAAATGTACTTTTCCCAACAGGTTAACAATAATTGGTTATGTCATTAGAACTGACTAGTCCTTTTAATCCGTCTTAAAATTGTTAAACACAGTCTGGAATAATTTGTGTATAGAAACAAAAAAAAACTGAATAAAAAAACAAGGGTAGAATAAAAATTCTGTTTCTTTCATGAACGAATTACAATATTAATGATTGAAACCGTCCGCTGTAAAGTCCTTATAAACATATCATCTCAATCCAGATATTTATGATTTTTAAACAAGCAATGAATAGCGTTAATCTAATTTATAATCTATACGAACTGTCCCGATGTTACCCGAATATTCCCGATGTGACTTTCTAAGAATTGAAAAATATCTAAGGAAAATGTATATCTTATTCAGGCAAAAAAGAGTGTTGTCTGCATAAATCTTGATTAAACCTTTCGACGTGATAGAGGTTTATGCTAATTTATATGTTATCTGTAGCAAGCGTTATTTAATCTATGGCATAAATCCACAGTTAGAGACGAGCCTCTTTCATAGGTCGCCACATCGAAGTTTTCACGAGGGGCTTTCCTTTTAATAACCACACTTGGCTACGTCATTATATCCTCGACTTCCGGAATGCAAGTCCAACCTTAGCAAGGGAGACAGTTCGGAAATATGGTCATACTAGCTTTTCCCCGCGGCATCGTCTTCAGAAATTATCACACGGAACGCACGGGATAAAAGTGTCCCTTTCCGGACCTTCAACTTTACATTGCAAAAAATCCAGTCAACCTGTATGTTACGGCCTAAAGACAAACAAACAAATGAATGCGTGATCAAACGAACAAGCTCACTTTTGCATTTATAACATTAAGTTTGTATTATGTTTAGGTATCATGTAGGAGCAATGCGCCAACTCGGAACCTAGGTTATATTCCGAGATACGCAGTCTACTTATATCAACCTCTCCACGTTTACGGTACGTGCACGTCACAGGTGGGACTAGTAAAACTGATCATATGGCCTGTAATTATATTACCGTAGAGGATGATTATCAGGATGATGTAATGTAACAGTTGGTATCCTGTAGCTCATTATTAAATTAATATGAAAAAGATATGTTGCCAACCTCGTTCATGCACGTTTGTTGTTTTCATCCCGGTCGTTCGTAAAGCTCTCACGTTTGTTTTACAGGATTTAATTTAATAAAGACGGTAGGGGTTGAATATACTGCAGCAGTTACTTATGTGTGCTTCCGGTTTTATATAAGGTTTGTAATTTCGCTTATTTTTATATTTGCGTAACGTGAACCTTTTCATCCCTTCCGTAGCCATGTGCCTACAAAATTGGACTAACAATACAGAACCCCAATGTTCGAGGCCCTATCGGTATTCAATGTGTTTGGTGGCAGAGCATTCCCTATGTCTGCCATCGTGATCTAATTCTGACAGCATTATCAGTACCAGAGCCAGTGCCTCATTGACTCGACACACGTGAATACACTTTCTATCCTATCTCCTCATCAACTCTTACGATCAGAAGATGAAGGCCAAATGCAAATTCATTTATATATCTAACCACCTCCGTAATGGCCCAGGTTGGATTCCCAGTGGAGGTACCTATCGCTATTCGGGTTGGTTGATGGTACGTATTTTCTGTTTCAGCCTGGCTAGGTACCTAAGCGAGGCCAGAACACACCTGTCTTTGCTTTTCTAATCTACCTAGAATGTCCTAGACCGGTCTTTCTTGATTTGCACAACTGCAAGAGCACTGATGCATATCTCTCTCTCTCAGATATATGGAGTTTGTATGACTTGTGATTCGCGCCTCTTTCTGACCACCGTTCTCCGGGGATGCTGGCCAATTGCTTGCTGACGTGCTTGACGGTGCGGGTAGACCAGTGTGTCTCGATCGGTACATTTTGTATGTCATTCTAACCTTCCGGAAACTGTATGATCTGGGTAGATCAGAACAGCAAATTCAAGTGTGTCTCCACACTAAGGCTGCCGACAAAACATAAGTGTTAATAGCACGATTGTGTTCCGGTAGGTATGAAAGGTAGCGGAGTCAGCGCCTCATTTTCTCGAGACTTCTGGGTGAACACGCTTTCCAAGAGGTGAGATGAAAATTAACGCCTAAATTCAAAAAGAACTAAAAACCGACTTGAAAAGCCTTACAAATTTGGTTTTGGTTGATTTTCTCAAAAAAGAACTGACTCAATTTTGATAAAATTTATATGGTGGACCCCCTCTAAAGTATGTTCTACCAAACAAACAAAAAATCATCGGAGTTATCGCGTAACATACGTTCAATGGTTTATTTTTAGCGCTTTTTGAGAAAATCAAGAAAATTAAAGTAAGTAACCAGATAATTTTACGTCTAAGAGTGAACATTTTAGGGGATGAATGCTGTAGACATTTAGGGCGTTGAAGTCAGTTTCTTATTTATTTAAGAACGCGTTACTATCAGAATTTTTTTTATATTCCCTGAAACTCGACCGTAACTTATTTTTTATATCCGTTTTTTTTGTGTAGTAACGAGTTAGAAATCGAGATAATCATAACAACGCTGTCTTATTTTATCAATCAACAGAAAACAGGATAGATTTACTGACGCAGGTTTATGCCAAATTAAATTTTGATTTGTTAGACGTCTTTACTGAAATTTTATGCATAGCGTAAATCCATACATTTAGAAACTTATGATCCGACACTTTACTATGCTGTGTGTCTTTGACTTTGCTACAGTACTTGTAGACCATAATAAAGGCAAATCTTATCTTTCATCTTGACATCGTACCAAACGCCGAATTGAGTCAAGAGATCAAAAAGGAAAACCCTCAGAGGTCTAAAAAGGTAATTAGATTGTGCCTGCTTCCTTATTCCAAATATGTTATATGTTACGAGTAAGTAAGTGGAAACCAAATATGTAGGCACTTCATGTTCTAGAGATATCTTTTTAAAGAGTCTTAATTATTTACTGATCCTGAAAAAATAGGTAGTACGGAAGATAATATTCGTGATATAGTTATTGCCACCAAAACATTAATTAAACAACGCATTTAGCGTTCAAAATGAACTGGAAACCGACTTCAATTGCCCTAAAAGTCTACTTTTAGTGAGGCAAATTTAAGATTTATATCGTTTTCACATGGATGCCGCTGTCAGAACCCATATAAATTTTATCGAAATTGAGTCATTTCTACTTGAGAAAATCAACAAAAAACAAATATGTTCCCAGATAATTCTAGGGGAAGAATTGTATGGGATGAATGATATACACTTTTAAGTCAGTCGAAGTCGGTTAAAATGACGTTAAACTACGCTTCACGACGCGTCGTGAAGAGTTTACCTGTTGGTCATCTAATCTATTGCCTCATGACATGACATATTGTAACATAAAATATTTCGTTATTTGCTAATGTAATACCACAAACAACATTAACATCATATATGTCACAAATGTCACGGATGTCAACGTGACGATTAGATGTGACACCGCAAATTGCTGCCCAAGGTGGAAGTAATGTAGATGCAGGCAGCGTGGTGGCCGAGACCGCGAGCGGTCAATGGCCTTGGAATTACTTTGGCAGTGTACCAACACAATGCTATAATACTGGTTCATACTAGATTTCTTTAACAGATGTGTTGGTACTTGTAAATAGGAAACTAGTTCCTTATTTGCCCTAAAATTCTGGATGGGCTTACTTTCTGCCTATACCTTGATGACATTGAGCGAGATTTTACTCTCCTCTGTAGCGTAGAGGTTGGACTCGAAATCCGGAGGTCGGAGTTTGATTCCCAGTGCGGTTTCTCATACTTGTTTTTTTTATCTATGATGGGTATACACTTGGCCTTCATCTGACTCGATGGAAAGTTACGATAAGGCCGTTGGATCAATATAATGAGGCGCTGGCTCTGCTACCTTTCACACTGAAACACAACAGTGCTATTAGCACTGCTGTTTAGCGGCAAACTTAGGTAACATGGTGGTAGCTAGCCAGGCTGATATAGGAAATATCCTACGATCAACAAAACCGAGTACCGATGGTACCCTACTGGGAATCGAACCCGGGACCTCCGTATTAGATTTAAATGTGCATAAAAACGCCCTTAACCTGACTACAGCGAAGCCAAAGGAGGGTTATGATTTTACCAATCTTTATTTTTATATTTTTCCTCATATCTCCCGAACCCCTTGTTGTATTTTCACAAATGGTCCATAAAATTTAAAATGGCAACCTGTACATAAAGCGAAAATTTTTTTAGACAAATTTTTTTTATTTATTGAAGACAGACAAAAATATCGTGTTTGGTATCAAATGAAAGGTCTTGCTGAGTAAATTCCGAAAATATAGTTATAAATAAATAAATAACACACCAAAAATAAACATTAATTTTCCTTAAACTTTACATTCTTGTAGCTGTCGAGTTTTTTTTATATATATTTATTCAATTTCTTCTCGTTAATCTTTAAAAAAGAAGGATGAAAAGAACCGGAAAGTTATCCATTTAATTACTTGTGTTTTTGTATAGGGATAGAAGAACTGTCTGAAAAGGACTATTTTTTATCCAGATCGAACAAGTGGTTTCCTTAGGGTGAATTTTAAATTACACGCAGACGAAGGCGTGTGCAAAAGCTAGTAAAATAACAATGTTAATTTTCGAATTGATATGTGTCAACGTACAATTCAGTGTTAGTTTCTACATCAAAGAACGTACCTTTGGATAATCTTACCATACTTCCTGTATGTACAAACACATTTCCCCGGCCTCCATTTGTTATTTATTACCGATCGATCTAATTGCATTAATAATACGCGAGGACATTAAAATATTCGATCGTAAATCGTAGATTATAAACGGCGATATTGAAATTCTTTCCGTTGCTTGGTTGGTTTCAATTTATTTTTACACAGGGTGCTTCCTTGTCCTTGATCACATCTGGTTGTCACTGGTGATACAGCCACGCCACAACCACGCACAAAATTTGGATTTTGCACTTGACATTCATTTATAATTTATAATATAAATATATAACTTGTTCTCCAAAATTGTCTTCCCGCAACACAGGTCTCCTAGTGCGGGAGATAATGTAAATTGTATGTGTTTGTAATTATCAGCAAAATGAACATTATTTTTTTTGTAGTTATAATAATTGAATGTAAATGTATTAATATAAGGTCATGATAATGTATTTAAAGTAACACTAGGAAGAGCAGGGCCTCCTAACACAAGTCATCAGTACTTAAGAGGAGGTCCTGAAAGTATTGTATAAATTAATTGTCCTTTTATGAAAAATAAAATCTCACCTAACGATAAGTCCGCTGTATGATAAGCGTGCGCACCTAAAAGCCTAAAACTGAGGTGCTGGATTTATTACCTGTCATACCGGAACACAAAACTCATATTACACTGCTGTTTGGAGGCAGACTTAGGTAATATGGTGGTAATACCAACCAAACCGAGTACCGATAGGCTACCCCACTGTGAATCGAACCTGGGACCTCCGCGTTGTTATTCCAACATTTAGCCGTTATATTATTCATTACGGAAACACGGCTGTTTGTCTAGATGATTCTAGGTGAGCATCTCTTTCGTACGGCATCGTCGTCAAAGCCTATCAGGTACGATGGAAGCCAAGTGCAAGCATACGAGTTCGTTGAATTTTTTTGAGTATAGATTCGCTACAAAACAGTTCATTGTATTTGATATTTGTTGTTGAAAATTGTGTTTCAGGCGAAATCGATTTGCATCTACAAAACTATAACAAACCTATTTGGGTCTCAGTCGTTTCAATAGATTATAACCTAGATATGTAAATTTCGCTTTGTGTTAACTAATTTGTTTCGTTGTCAGTTGGATACTAGACAGTTCCAAGTTTTTGAACCGAAAAAACGTGATTTAAGGTACGTGTAACTTTTGAGCTATTAAATTTTTAAAGGCATCATACATACATTCTTAATTTTCTATTAGGTCAATAAAATCCTAAAAATTTAGAAAAAGATTCAAACCGTTTTCTTTGTTTGTATGTAAATGTCCTGAAATGTCTTAAGAGATTCTTATGTGATTGAAGTCACTTATTTATTGAATGCCACAACATGATACTCGTAGATACGAAGGATTACAAATGTCTGCGCTACTCACATACCTAGAGATTACATTGAAGGAGAAATCTGACAAATCGGACAGTTTTCAAATCGTTGTTTCGATATAGGTAGATTAGATTAAAATCCGTTGCTCGTAATTCAACTATTTCCAGCGTGTGAATCACTAGCATGACAATGAATATCTGGCACTAGATTTACTAATTATATCCGAAATAACCCCACTAATCAAATCAAATCAAAATATACTTTAGCCATGTACCTAGATTTTTGACAAGTGTAACGATTAAAATTTAATTATCTAAACGACTTGTTATTAACGCTATCGAGTGAACATTTCACACATGTAATGCATTTTACATGATATTTTTTTCATATATTGTTCAGTATCTGAGTGACTGAACTAACCTCAAACAAATTCAGACTTTCGAACCGTCTTTATTATATTTCATAACGACCAAAAACTTTGCTATACCAGTTTATAATACGACAAAATTACACACAACCATATAATTAAATCAACATTAATTAACAGCAATTGTACAGTTTAAAACACCTACCTTCAACGCTATCTTCTTTGTCATCAGCCATTTTTGTTTAATATTCCAACTCAAAACAAACACATAATTCAAACACAAACTCAAATAAACAGAAACATTTTAAAAACACAACACAAGAAACAATAAATGCGACGAAAATAAACTTTTGAACGCGGCGCGAAGTTTTCTGGAGAACTGGGAGCGAGAGCGACTACTCCCCTATACGTTTCGAAAACGACTGACGGAAATGAATGAAATGAACGCTCAGCGGGAAAATCGTACCCGTACAGATAGGGTTGCGGGAAGCAGCACCGCCAATTTCGGTTACCTTTGGTTACTCTGACTGTGTAGGTGAATCGAACCTTTGTAAATTGGCCGACCAATTAACGTAATTTCATACTGTCAATGGTTTCAACCATTATTAATTTCCTAACCGTATAGAGTCGTATAATTATATCGAAATTAACTGACGGAAATAATTATATAGAATGGAATGTTTTCATTAATTTATTTCTATAATCATGACGTTATTTGAACGATTATGAATTGACTAAATTTTCATAAAAATTTTCCTCTTGTTATTATTTAATTTCTGTCTGAAAATAATCACAACCCACGGATACTTGCATTATTGATACTTAAGTAATTGTAAGTGTGTTAAGTAATTTCAATCCCAAATGCCAGAACGGATCTTAGTAGAATTTGACTCCTAAGTAACTACGTCATGAACCTACTTAAATGTTCTTTTGTGATAATTTATTTCTGAAGTCTAAACAGACGAAGTTGCTTTAAACAGCTTGTTGTTATATAAATTTAAAACTACGCTACATTGAATTTAAGGTACCTTCCACTTTTTAATAGGCGCACTGCACTGCCTTTTCGCCAGGTCGCGGCTTTATATAATAAGTTAATCCCATGTTATTCCGTGTGAGTCGTAAAACAAAGCTAAATGAAATTTTAAAGATAAAGCAGCAATTACTTTTGTATGCCTGTCTATCGCGCTGATTATGGCAAATCCAAAAGTTAAACTTATGCAAAATTTGATGTTGCGATCCAATAGGAAGGAAGGCTCATGTCCAACAGTGGACTTGCAGCTGTTGCTGATAAATGGCACCCGGCTGAACACACCATGGCTCCCACGATAAGATTCTCATTTTGAAATCGCGAAATGTTCCACCGTATCTACCAGATTCCCGTCCAAAATCTACGTAAAAAGTTAGGAATTCCAACCAAGTATTTGTGTTATTGCTCTTTTATTGCTACCATAAATGTCTACCGTGTGATGAGACAGGAGCAATAAAGGAGCAGTAGCCGGTGGTACGGGTGTAGGGGAGGAATCGTAACTCATTTCACTATAACCTTGGGACGGGTATTACACGGAATTACATCTGCACGCCGCGTTTAAAAATGAAAATAAAAATGTTTCTCTTTCAACAGACTTAAAAAGTTCTCGTTTCGAAAGATATATTTATTACTAGCTTCCGCCCGCGACTTTGTCCGCGTGTACTTCAGGATTTATTCTACTTGTTCGATAGGCATAGAAGGCATCTATCTCCATTTCCAGCATAAGGTACAAAGTAGTGTTTATTCTGTTAAGTAGGCTAATAGTTTAAAGAAACAAAAGAAATTTCAATATCTGACGTAGTACATTCAAAAAGTCTTTACACTAATATTATCAACGCGAAAGTTTGTATATACGAATTATATATTCTATGGTCGGTTGCTAGGCAACGCGTTTTTGTTATGCCAAAATTGCCCATGTAATCCCACTAATATTATAAGTGTGATTTTGTACAATTTACACAATATGGCTTTATAAATTATAGCCTATATGTTATTCTGATATATAAGCTATTTTTAGCGTAGAACGCGGTATAAGTTTAAAAAAAAACAATTATGAACACCCTAACTTAATTTAATGAATTTTCTATTAACAAAAGAATCGACATTACAATTTTACTCACTGATTAATCGAGCAGTACTCTAAGAAAATAACAATAATTCACGGAACTATGAACAAACAGCAAAGAATGACTCGCGTGAGTTCTATCGAGTTGCCACGACCGTTGTCGACCGAGAAATGCGCTCGCAGGCAGGACAGCTCGCCTTTTATATGGTCGGTGCTCGGTGTAGCGCGACGAGGGGCCGCCGGGTGGGAGAATCGGCTAACACGGCCGATCCTGATGTTCGGGTCGTCCTCGGCCCGAGATACTGGGTGTCTCTGGTGCAGCGCCTTCTGGAACCGCCGGAAGCTCAGTGTCTTCGTCAGCGTCTAGTGAGGGCATGGATAGCCCAACACGAGGACTAGTAGTAAGGCCTGAAGGCCCAGTCTCGGATTCTTCTTCCTCGTCTGTGAATAGAAACCATTGTGAGAGAGTGTTTTTAAAATACGTCCCTCATACATACATCATTCACGTAATCATCATCGTTCAAACGTCACTCTAGTAAATTGAAACGCCAATCTAAATTAAACTCTCATTCCATTCTTCGTCTCCTACAGAGATATCTCTATCTATGTGAAACATACCATCTTTCAAACAACCTTGGCGTACTCGTGCAACTTAGCTTAGAGTAAAGGAAAATACAACTGATTACCAACACAACAAAGGAGATTACCATCCCTTTTTCTAATTAGCGACGTACGCTATAGGCTTTATGCGACGAACGCAAAGGCGACACACGCCAAGGCGACACACGCCAGAGCGACACACGCTAAGACGACACACGCCAGAACGACACACGCTAAGACGACATACGCCAAAGCGACATCATGCGACGAACGCAACAGACGACTCACGCTCGAAGAAAGCAGCGCAAGTCTCTGGACACCATTCCCCTCGCCACGGCACCATGTACTGCGCGGCTGCCTGCGTTGTCTTTCCATAGCCTCCGCTGAGCAGCTTTAGCTTGTAACGGCCGCTCGGCAGGACCTCTGTCACTTTGTAAGGCCCGCGCATTCCTGGGTCAAGTTTTCCCGTCATCTGTGAACTCTTAATCACAAATACGAGATCGTTAATATTAAACTGACGTGGAGCCCGCCGATGCCGGTTGGAGTATGAGTCTTGACTAGCTTGATTCTCTTTTAGAAGTTGCTTGGTCCTACTGCGAGATATCTCACGCAGAGATGTTCTATTCGGAGCTGCCCCTTCAATGGCTAGGTCGCGTACCAGGGAACGGATGACTGGGGTAGTACCGTTCGTACCGATGAGCAAGTTCATGGGTGACGTTTGTGTACTCTTCTGCTTGGTGATATTGAGTACGAGCTGAATCTTCCACAATGCTGTGGACCAGGATACGTCCTTGTAGTTGGCCTCCACTCGTATCATGTTCAGAGCTGTCCTTACGTATCTTTCGACTTGGCCATTGGAGTGATGCATCTCGGGAGTTATATAATGCAGATCACAACCTAGTTCGGATATCCATGCTACAAAGTCGTGTGATTCAAACATGCGCCCTTTGTCTGAGACTAGCAACTTAGGAACACCGAACAGCGATACGGCTTGTGTCATGACCCTCTTGAGCTCACTTGCGTCCTGTCGGTAAATGGGATAAAGCAGACAGAATTTTGTAAAAGCGTCGACAATTATAAGGACAAACTTGAATCCTTCAGATTCTGGGAGTGGTCCTAAAGCATCCACATGCACCGTGTTAAATGGGACATCTGGTTTTTCCCATGAGGTGATGTTCTGTAGTGGTCCCCTTGGGACTCTCTTCTTAGAGATGCAGGTTAAGCAGTGTGATACATACTTTTGGACGAACTGTCGTAAGCCCGGGAACCAAAAGTGTTTCAGAATTAAGTCCAGAGTCTTGTCCGCTCCAATATGCTCGTGTTCATCATGGAAAATCCTAAGAAGACTTAATCTGTGGCCTTTTGGTATGAAACAGAGGAGTCTAGATTCTTCTCCAATGGTTGTGTACTTATAACAGAGTACATCACCTTGAAGTACATAGCGGTTGGCGTCCACCTCACCATTTTGCAGTTTCTGACGAAGTTCCTGTGTCTCGTTGTCGGCTTCTTGCGCTATTTGTGCCCAATTGCGAGGCCTGGAGATTTGATTTACCTTAGTCACCACAGGATTGCGGCTCAGGTAGTCAGCATGCGGTATGAGCACTCCCTTTCTATACTCAATAGTGAAGTCAAAGTCCTGCAGGTAAATCCACCAGCGAGCCACTCGAGGGAGTAAGTCTTTCTTGCGCTCAGTGGACTTCAGTGCGTTGCAATCGGTAACAACGACGAACTTCGTACCAACTAGGTAATGTCGGAATTGTTGGAGAGCCTTTACTACCGCGAGCGTTTCGAGCTCGTAAGAGTGGTATCTGCTCTCAGCCCCCTGTGTGACCTTGCTGAAGTAGGCTACTACTCTTTTCTTATTATCAGGGTGAGTTTGTAATAGCACCGCTCCATAGCCGGCGCTGCTGGCATCCGTGTGAACTTCCGTGGGAAGTTTAGGATCGTGTATAGCCAGGACGGGTTCGGTGGTAAGGTGACTGATCAACTCTTGACGTACCTTTTCTTGTTCAGGGCCCCAGTTGAACTTCACGTCCTTCCTCGTAAGGTAGGCGATACAGGAGGTTTTGGTGGCGTAATCTTTTATATATCGGCGAAAATACCCAGCAAGTCCAAGGAGCTGTCGCACCTGCTTTACGTTTTGAGGTGGCGGAGTGTTGACAAGGGCCTCAATTTTTCGCGGGCTCGGTCGTACCTGACCCTGACTGATAACTCTGCCTAAGTATTCAACCTCAGTTGTCATAAAGGAACACTTCTTTAGATTGATAGAGAAACCTGCTCGAGTAAGTGTCGTCAGTACTTTACGTAGTAAGTCAGTGTTATCAGAGATGCTATTGCTCATCAGCAAAACGTCGTCAATATAGACCAGGACGTTGCCTTCGTCAATCAAGCTGCGTAGCGTGTTATTGATTATCCTCGGATAGACAATCGGAGAATTAGCTAGTCCGTAAGGCATTTTCAAGTATTCAAAGTGCTCCTCCGGTGTTACAAAGCCAGTGAGGTGAATGCATTCCTCTTTGATGGGGATCTGATGAAACCCAGTGGCCATATCGAGGCTGGTAAAGAATTTATAGCTCCCTAAACGATCGATATGGTCGTCGATCAAGGGAAGTGGGTACCGGTCTTTAACTGTAACCCGATTTAGTGCTCTGAAGTCGACACAGAGCCTGTCCGAGCCGTCGCGCTTTTTGACTAAGATAATGGGACTCGCGTACTCGGATTGTGACTTGCGTATGATGCCCTTGTCCAATAGATCTTTGGTGATCTCCCTAACCTTTATCTTCTCTTGGTACGAAAGTTTGTACGGTCGATAGACGACAGGCGTAGGACTAGTGAGTTTAATCTCCATTTCGCCCGTTTTGACAGTAGTAGCAGCGGTACCGGAAATGAGAAATTCGGAAAAATCGTTTATTACTGTCATTAAAGCATCGCGGCTCTCACCGACGAGAGGCGTGTCAACTTGCACGGAGGAATCTACCTGAATCCTATTCACGTCAGCCCGACTGTTAGGGGAGCGTGTAAGATATTGGTTATCTTTAGTGCGTATGTACGTAACACCGTCGCGATTCAAAACGTCAGTCCCGATTACCACTGGATTATTCATGTACAAGGATGGTACGACAACGAGGTCCACCTCTAAGGAAATGTTAGGTAATTCTATTGTGACAGTAACGAACGACGTAGCTACTATTTCTTTCTCACTAATTCCTTTCAAAACGCAGTGCCTCGGCTTAGGTTGGCAGGGAAGATATTTTAATACGTCAGCCGAAATGAGGGAAACGTTAAGTGCGCCACTATCGATAAGTATGTCCATCGGAACACCCTGAACCACACCCGTAGTAACGTCTGCACTTGTCGACGAGTTGCCTAATTTATCGGTACAAAGGTTAACATTGCGTTGACTACGAGCTTTGGCAAAGCAAGTCGTCTCTGTGTGCCCGGGCTTTTTACAAAACGTACAGGTATTTGAATTCGGTTTAGGGCTAGGAGAACTAGTAGAAGGAGGTTGCGATTGTTTTTTCTTGCATTCGCGACTCACGTGTCCCCTCAGTCCGCAATTAAAACACTTCAAGTCAGACTTAGAGGAAGTATGCGGATGCTTTTTATGAGGCTGTTGATTGACTTGTTTCACATGGCTTGGTTTAATGTAAATAGATAAAAACTGTACTAAGTTGTTTGGAGACAAATTTGCATTTGCTGCAGCCGCGCGCACCTGAGGACTGTCGATTCCACGTATAACAATAAGTGTTCGTAACTCGTCACTAAGTCCCTCTACTATTTTTAAACGTAATAACGTACGACGAGCATATTCTGCATACGTTGGATATTTGTCTGAGGTGGAGTTCATGGCACTATAAAGGATGTTAGCGTAATCCAACCTACTGGGACAAAGTGGCTGGAATTCCTTTTTAAAATTTGACCACGTGCGGTCATTTGTCACCCATTCTGACAACCAAATCTTTGCATCGCCTTTAAGGCAAGAAGCCACACGTGACAAGGTTTCAGGGTCACTCCAACCGTTAGCCTCCCTCGCACGGTCAACTTCATCACACCAAGACTTAATGTTGGTGATTGAAGGGTCAAAGTTAGAAACAAAATAATTTTGGGACCTAGTTGGTTGGGCTGATTTAACTGCCTCGATTAAAGCCCTAGTAAGTGCAATAATTTCTGTGGATTGAGTCGTCACGTTAGAATTAATCAAAGAATGCTTGTGAAGGAGGGGTGTTTGAAGTGAATCCCCAGAAGAATCCCCCAAACCACTACTTGCATTAGTTTCTAGGTGGTCGCTAACCACAGCCGACGTAGAAGCACAAGCCCCGTTATTTTCTAAATTATTGGATCCGGAATTTTCTGCGCTTATGGAGACGTGAGTTTTAGATAACGACGGTACAACGCACCGCGAGTCCCCTTGCGAAACGTGGGAGCAACGATTAACGCTTGGTTGCCGTGACGGTGACGTAGCGCGTGCACGAGAACGACCGCACGACCGACGAGAGTCCCGTCTCGCTCTATAATTGCTTGTGGACCGCGACCGTGTCACCCGTTTATCCCGTGAACGATACCGCGCACCACTACGCGAGCGGCATTGCACCTGACTACGCGAGGCACCTCGCGAATGAGCGCGATGACGCAATGTCCGAGAACGCCCCCTGGCCTCAGCTCGCCCGCGCGCGCACGAAATACCCCGCGATCTACCCCGCAACACCCGATCACGCGAGCCATTCCTAACGCGGGACCGCGCACGTATACCATTTCGCGACGTGTTTCTTAAACGCGACCTTGAACGCCCAGAAGACTTGTCTCGACTACGAGACATTTTTGAAGGTAGTTAGAATTTATGGACAAAATCAATGAGCAGGTTGCAATGTCAATTCTTTACTTTGTAGGCGTCGTCTTTTATCCCACTTCTGATTTTAGCGTAGAACGCGGTATAAGTTTAAAAAAAAACAATTATGAACACCCTAACTTAATTTAATGAATTTTCTATTAACAAAAGAATCGACATTACAATTTTACTCACTGATTAATCGAGCAGTACTCTAAGAAAATAACAATAATTCACGGAACTATGAACAAACAGCAAAGAATGACTCGCGTGAGTTCTATCGAGTTGCCACGACCGTTGTCGACCGAGAAATGCGCTCGCAGGCAGGACAGCTCGCCTTTTATATGGTCGGTGCTCGGTGTAGCGCGACGAGGGGCCGCCGGGTGGGAGAATCGGCTAACACTATATTATTGTAAAGTTTCATTCAAATCCATTCAGTAGTTTTTCCGTGAAAGCGTCACAAACATCCAAACAACCAAACTTTCACACTTATAATATTAGTAGGATGTATGTTACCATAAAATTTTAAACAAAATTTTAAACTTTATATTTTTATTGAATCCATTCTCAATCTGAAGTATTCACAGCCGCGACCACTATTCAACGAGGGCGAAATCGTGGGCCTGGCTATCTATTATAATGTTGCCTGTCTGTCGATAAAACGCAGTACTAACAGCACTTTTGTGTGTGTATGGCAGGTGGCAGCCAGCGCTTCATTGATTTCAGCTGAGTTGAAGGCCAAGTCCCATCCATTCCAGTCCATAAAACTATTATGAAATGCGAAAGTGACTTTGTTTGTTTGTCCTACTTTCACGTCACAACGGATAATCAGAATTACTTGATTTTTGTATACGAATTGTTGAAGGGTCGTAAAATGACATATATTAGATTTTATCTCGGTCGAACAAGTAGTTCCATGCAGATGAAATCGCGGCGAAAATACAACTAAATTCACGTGTACTCAATTTAAATTTAAAGAAAATATTTTACCTCTCAGATAGTCTATTAAAGAAACTTCGTGGATGAGTGAAATATGATATTTTCTTATTACATTGCCGTCTTGTCTGTGTGGTCCCAGTATTAGAATATACATCTATTATAGTTTTATTTACTGTAGTACCCGAGTGGTGATATTGGCAAATATTCTCATGGAAAACCCTTATAAGTTTTATGGGGGAGGCTTATGTTCAGCTGTGAACTTATGCAGCTGGTCATGATGACACTGATGGACGGACTTCATATGTTTAAGTTTGAAATCTATTTAGTTGCTCCTCTTCCTCCTATTGCCACAGAGGCTTGTTTTTTTTAAAAAAAAAGAAAACAAGTGCGTGTCGGGCCACGCGAAGTGTGGGGTTCTGTAGTTGCCTGTCACAATAAGTTTATGATTTTTTCTTTTATAAATACTACTGGTTTTATAAAAAGTAAAATATTTGTACGAAATTTTCATTTTGACATCTTCAAGTATATTTTGGTCGACTATTATTACTCGTTAACTTGCCAAGCCAACTTAGTCATGATAGTTTTCCTTTTAACTTCAGTAGTTATACATACTGTGAATTTTTAAAAGTAACAGTTTAGCTGATAAAGACGCTGGACTATGAAAAAAAATATCACTTTACGTTTAATATTTCGCAAACGAAATTTCTCCCGAAAATTCCCCGACAACAGCAACCCTACATAAGATCAGCTTATATCATTGCTTCTACTAAAAACACTGTTAAAACTATACGTTTCGCTTTAATCCTCCTTTGAGATGGCTCCTCAAATCCAGCTATTCGTTACAATTACGACTTTATACACTAGTTGTCGTAATTTTATTAAAGCGTTAGAAAGGTAGTTTTGCTTATTTGAAACTCGCAAAGTTTAATTTTGCAAGTGGAAATGTTGCTCAGAATTACGTAGCCGAGGTTTTAGCAAATTGTTACTTTAGCTACACTACTAAACGGATATCGACTTGAAATTTGCTTTTATTTTTTCTATATACAGTATCTTCTTCTGTAATATTTGTTTTTGTTTATATACATGTCTGTAGGTCTACTTTCAGTTTATTTATTTTTTGAAAGCTCCAGTGTGAGTGCCGGCACAATTATTTTTTTGGGCAACTCAAATTGTACAATTTTATTTTAGTTATGATAGTCTCTGTAATATTTTTATAAGTACAATAAACAACAAATTTAGAACAAGGTGACCCACAGATGACCCAACTGAAATAATTGATAAAATTATTATGATTTGTTTTAAAATGGGTAAAAATATCAAAGTGGGGTATAATATCAAAGGGCCTCGTTTGTAAATCCTAAAAAAGTTTTTTGTTAATTTTCTGCATAGTTTCTTACTTATCTACTACTCCCTAATAATACTATCACTCTTTCTGTCTGTCCGTCCGTCTGTCTCAGGCTCAGGCATATCTAATGCTATCGAATTGATGGGAAATTGTGCCGCAACTAAAATAATTAATAAAAACTTACTAGCGACCGGCCCCGGCTTTTCACGAGTAGTAGAGCATATACCTATAAAATATAGCCTATGTTACTCAGGGATAACGTAGCATTTTAAATTATAATGGAGAAAGAATTTTGAAAATCGGTCCGGTAGTTTTTGAGTTTATTCGTTACAAACATACAAATATTTCTTGAATATAATATTAAAATAGATTAAATTCTAATGATCAGATCCATACCCTTGCAGAAAGTATTTATTTCTTTTTGGTGAAAAAGTATCAAGACAACAAAAGTTTCTAACAGGTGGCATTGAATAGGTACACCCACCCGAACTAAATGTATTAACTAGTCGGGTGATATTTTATCACCTGAAACTAAAAAGTCATTAATCCAGTCACCGAACTATCAGCAACCTTAGCTGATTATGGAAATCGTCAAGACAACAAACAATAATTACAAAAATATGGTTGCTCCCCACTTTACAGTAATCTAGAGTGAAAAGGACAAGCGGCGACACTAGTTTTCATATAAGTCAAGACGCAATTTCCTTTCTAATCATTTTTACCTATTCCATGGCTTCTCAAATGTCCAACTAGGCTATCGGAATTACTTGTTTATTGAATCCTGTGCCACTGATCAATAACTTTCAATCAGTCTCCGATCTGCTTCCATCCCGGGCTTTGGAACATGTCAATCGGCGCTGGACGAAATTAGACTAGATGTTGATTGATTAAAACAGATAGGGCAAATTATTTATGCATGGGAAGAGAACTCAAGATCAAACCACTTTAGTATGAGCGCACTGGCGCCATCTATTTGTAATCTATACATAGATTGGAACTGTTTTAGAGAGTCGGATGCCCACTGATAAGTTTCCTTAATTCGCAAATTCGATAAAAATATTGGACTCGTCAGTTTGCCTCAAAGATATGTCACATTACTACTATTAGACCGGACAAAGCTAAAAAAATTGGGAATACTGATAAGTCAACTCGGTCTAATTTCCAATCACGTCACGTCAATCATTAGACGTACCATTGTCTTTCGAGATCTAATTTTTTCTATGAGGAGTATCTCAATGCCCGCTTTATAACATATACTATATTTAAGGTGTGCCTAAATGTCCACTTTTTATATGATATATATTAAATATAAATAGACAAGATCAAGAAAAAAAAATTCGAAAAAAATTATACTAGACCTCGGAAAGTACTCCTTATTTTTTTGAAAACCAAGTACTGTAGAATGTAAGTCATTACTGTCATTCAAATATGCGTTAGGAGAAATCATCTGAAAATCTATTGTAAACGTCCTAGTTATTAAAAATTGTTTGCTAAGTCAGTAAATGACAATAAACAGTTTTATGTCGAAATTCACAAAATGATACTGGCCACTAGCTTTTATCCACATGATTGAGATGAGATTCGCCTTCTTTAACCAGCTTTCCGTATCCGATCCGTAACCAGCTTTAAGCAGCAATTGAAGCTGCTTATGCAAAAGTCACATACCGAATATATAATTATTTAAGGATCAATTAGTAGTTTATTATATATATATATATTTCACCCCTTGCATATTTTTTATACCACATTTTACCAATGAGTAGGAGCCAGGTCCAGCTGAAAACCAGCGCTGTGGCTCTAGCTGCAGCACATGCTGAGCTGGTCGCCTTTTCGGCAACAAATTTTGTATTCCTTTCCTGTTTATGTATACTTATATTCTGTGCCGAATAAAGTCTTTTGAATTGAATTTGAATTTGATTTTTTATTTTATTTCACTTGGCAATGCGCAAAATCACAAACTACTCAAAATATTGACTACGAGTGATGTTGTGAGAAAAGTGAACGTGCGATTCCCACAAATTACACACTCGTAGGAAATCAGCCACTTTCTTCCCTAGGTAAACAATGTTCTTGTGTGTGGACATATTTATAATTTATTATTTATTTGTTTCTAGAGCGGCCATAGTCTCTAATTACGTAACTCTGTGAAAATTTCTAATGTCATATATCTGGTGACTTATTACAGTATTATTTACTTACTTACTTACGTATTATATACTTAATACAGAGTAGTAATAGTGTACCATGCCGCTTCGGCATTGAAACCTAAAAGGTAAGATGAAGGTCAATTACAAACTAAACCCAATGAGCTAAAAAAACCTAATGACAATGAAAATGATCTAATGAGCTAATTCAGACATAGTATAGCACCTAAATGTATCTAAGGAGCTATAAATATTTTATAAATTGTTATCTCAACTGAACTGTTTCGCGTCAGAAATGGAGTGTTAGTCTCATTGTGTCCCTTTTAAGAGTTACAATGGATTGAATATGCTAATTATGTACACGTGATCGGGGCACGTGCTTGACCGGATGGATATAGAAGCAGGCGCAGGTCAACTGACAATTATTTATTTGCATAAGTGTTGAGACTTTATTGTGATTGTGTATGGACTACGAAAACATTCCCTGATTTTTGTAAAACACAATGCAAATCTGTATACAGCGTGTATATTTCATTCAGGCGTATATTTTGATGGCAATTACTGTTGGTCCTGAATAACACATTTACATAAATTTCGTTAATTAATTGTGTATTTTTCCAAACAAAATAATTGAGCACGCAATGTGTTAATTACATTTAAAGCTATCGACTGATTGGAGGTTCTTTTTACACCATGACAATTCAATAAACCGTTTATCCTTTGTCAAGTCAATTTGGACGGAATGCATTTGTTCATCGGTCTTACTTTTAGAAATGATTTACTCTTTATTAATTAAGCTATGCAATGTACTATAGGAAGGGCTATGCTCGGAGTCTCTATGATGGACCGCATTCGAAACGAAGTGATCCGTCAAAGAACCAAAGTGACCGACATAGCTTACCGTGTTAGCAAGCTGCATTGGCAGTCGCTGGATCAGACGAGTCCTGGAGTGGAGACCACGTCTACACTTAGTTTAGAAAGTCACCCGGCGAGGTGGAAATACGATTTACGTAGGGTAGCCGGACGTGAATGGATGCGGAGAGCAGAGAACCGAATCAAGTGGCCCGCTCTGGGAAAGGCCTATGTCCAGCTGTGAACTGCCGCAGACTGTACATGATGATGATGATGATGCACTAAGCTATGTAACTAAATTGTACGCCCGTATGAAATGTAGAAAATCACTATATGTTAATATATAATTATAGTATGTAAAGTATGTATGTGTTATTATTGATATATATATTAGTTTGTTTTGTATCTCGTATTTATGTAATCGTTTATTATATTTATTATATCGTACACGCCTAACGCCCTCCATTCTTTAATATTAATCCTTGACATAGGACTGCTGGAAGAAATTTCTTTTAGAAATAAGCTGTTCCTTTTGTATATATTTTTTCTGTTTTTGTGTTATGTAATGTTTCCGTGTACAATAAGCTGTTTAAATAAAATAAAATAAATGTACATATACGCTGTATGTGAAAGGCATCCCTAACTGACTGACAAATTTACATTGTCTTTTTTTGCAACATATGTTTCATGATTAACAGTTTGATAAACTTTAAATACTTTCTTTGATCGAGTAAAGTTGTAAATACTCGTACATATATGTATAGTGTTTTGAACTGTGACAATAATATTAATGAAACAGCATTCATTTTAATGCAATCAAAACGAAGTCAGTCGGATTTGCATTTATTGTTTGCAGTTGAATCGAGAAATATGTGATTTTGAATAACTTAACTAAGCATTGGCGAAGTAATATGTTAATTCTGTGTCATCGGGGCAAGGCCACTGTTCACTTCCATGTCCATCATCATCAACAGCCTATACATGTCCCCACTGCAGGGGCTCCGGCCTACTCTCCTACAGAGAGTGTGTGTCCACCACGCGGGACCAGTGCGGATAGGTAGACTTCACACACACCTTTGAATTTCTTCTCAGGAGTGTGCAGGTTTCCTCACGATGTTTTCCTTCACCGAAAAACCAATGGTAATAATTTTTATCATTCGTACATAAATTCCAAATAACAAATTGGCACTCATTGGTACGAGCCAGGATCGAACCTAGACCTCGTTTGTTCAAGGGTGACACTCTGCATGTCCATCCCATAACTATAATTATTTAATGAGAAATGTAACAGATTCGTCAATCTCTGATTTAGACGACAACTAAGGAATTTCGACGCGATCAAATCCGCGGGCGACCAACTAGTCTTAATTTAAGTAAGCTTGATTGACAGAAAAAATTGGAAATAAAATAAAACTCCGTTATTTAATAGTTAATATATTTATAATAACAAGGTCAAGTCCACAGAAGTAGCAACATTATACCGGAAGGCAGTGGGATGCGGCCGTAAACAATTTTTTCAACGTACACATACCATAATAAATTTAAAATTTTACATCAAAAATCCACTAACAAAATACAGATCGCGTAAGTTTTTCAACGAAAACATAAATAATTTTGGAGCATGTACCTTCTATACAACGACTTCATTTCGTTTGCAGGTGGCTACACAGACATTCGAGCAATAATTCATTAGAAAATATAAGATTTTATTAGACGTAAGATCTAACTCAATATATATTAAAACATCGTTCAGCTAAGTACAACTAACAGAAGATGTGACCAAAGGGGAATCGATCGACAAGAATACAAAACATATAAATTATAGAAGCAGAAAGGGGTCGTTGTTTTTTTTACACTGAATGATGAATATCGAACCGCCACCATTGCCTCATTCTTTGATTAACAATCCAGAAGTTCTGGGTTCGATTCCCAGTGGGGGAGTGGGGCAGTCATTAGCCTTCTGGGTGTGCACGCTTACCATACAATGTCTTTATCACCAACAGTTGAGATGAAGGCCAAGTACAAACCCACAATATACTTTTTTAGGCAGAAGCTTTAAAGTTTGGTTTTCGGATTTATAAAATGATTTTAAAAATCAACCATATCACCATCATAGAACCGATATTTATTATCTGCGTCATATGAAACGTGGCCAAGATACGTACGTAATCAACTTCCAATAATTAAATTCTCACATCTACGCCGGCGCCGAATCTGGCAATGGCCGATTAACTCGATGAAAGACGAGGTATTTTCAAGAGCAAACGCTGAAATATGTAACGGGGTCTGTAGGCTACACTTTCATTATGTACCTCTTGATTAAATACTAGTTTTTGATTAATTCAGCAGTGTGGACTTCGGAAAGCATACCATGGACAATAAATAAATTTCCGTCTCTTTAAGAGGGTATGCTGTTGTCAAAGCGCCCATACAAACGTAGTCCAGTCATATTTTGAGTATTTATCATCAACAGCCTATATATGTCCCCACTGGAGGGGCTCAGGCCTACTCTCCTACAGAGAGTGTATGGGCCATAGTCCACCACGCGGGCCCAGTGCGGTTCGGCGGACTTCACATGCCTGTTCAAGACATGCAGGTTTCCTCACGATGTTTTCCTTCACCGCTAAGCAATCGGATAATGTACTTGAATTGAAAAACAACTCATAGGTACACGGCTGGATTCGAACCCGGTACCCTCAGATTGAGAGTCCGCGCCTTATCCATTGCGCCACCGACGCTTCTTTTGAGTATTAAGCTATGAAAATCTATGAAATTTTCAAGACACAATCTAGAAACAAATATCTGTGTCGGTGGTGAGTCAGATTTTCGTTTAAATATATACTTTCAGAGTTACAGGGCGTCAAAGTATTGTATTTTTCGGTAATAAAAAGCCCCAACTTTGAACCTGTTTTACAAGAGTATGAATCAATTTAGAACAATTTGGAAAAACCACCGACATCTGAAATTTTATTAATATACTGTATTGAAAAAATGGCTACATAATATACTGTATCCTTCAAATGATCACGGGACTACGAAACATCCAAATAACGGGTGGATAACTTCGCGTAGTGTATGCTGTCTCACCGTACGCGCTCGGGTAGGATAGGGCTCGGAGAGGGACAGCTACAAAACAATGCAACCTTGAACGCGGCCACGTGGTCTTACCAACATAGCCTCTTAACTATTCGCATACCAAAAAACAAGTCATTTTGACCCTCACGAAGGTAAGGAATTAATACACCGCATTTATGATATTAGTATGGATTACACCTACTAGTTTGTTACAAAATTTAGATGACAGAACAGCATAATGACATGGCAGTATGGTTACTCACAAAGCAAATTCGCTGACTGTACCTTTTACTCGTAGCTGTAAGCGTCACCACAATGCTAAGATAATTAAATTAAGCGCAAATGCCGCAGGCGAGGACAGCCCTGGGTCTAGGGGTGTCAAGTCGTTCATTCAAGTTACTCCAACGGAGTGGTATATGATCTCATTATCTTCGACATTATTTACATTGTATAATATTCCTTGTTAGTACAGTACATATGTATAGGATTTGCACTTGCCTTTCATCACACTTGATGGTAAGTGACGATAAGGCCGTTGAGTGACCAACCTAATGAGGCGCTGGCACTGCTAACTGTCATACTAGAACACAACAGTGTCATTAAGAGGCTTTGTTGGTTAGAGCACGTGGCCGCGTTCAAGGTTGCATTGTTTTGTAGCTGTCCCTCTCCGAGCCCTATCCTACCCGAGCGCGTACGGTGAGACAGCATACACTACGCGAAGTTATCCACCCGTTATTTGGATGTTTCGTAGTCCAGGGATTATTTGAAGGATACAGTATATTATGCAACCATTTTTTTATACAGTATACTAATGAAATTTCAGATGTCGGTGGTTTTTCCAAATTGTTCTAAATTGATTCATACTCTTGTAAATTAGGGTCAAAGTTGGGGCTTTTTACTACCGTAAAATACAATTCTTTGACGCCCTGTAACTCTGGAAGTATATATTTAAACGAAAATCTGAGTCACCACCGACACAGATATTTGTTTCTAGATTGTGTCTTGAAAATTTCATAGATTGCATAGCTTAATACTCAAATATGACTGGACTACGTTTGTATGGCCGCTTTGACACCAGCATACCCTCTTAACACTGCTGTTTGCAGGCAGACTTAGGTAATGGTGGTAGCTGGCCATGCGGATATACAAAAATTCCTATCACCAACCAAACCAAGTACCGATACCCCACTAGGAATCGAACCTGTACCTCCAAATTGTTACTCAAAGTGTTTAGCCATAAGGTCACGGAAGTGTAATGTAATCTACCTTAGATTCCGTACCATCCTGTAAACAGTTCACTGAAGCTACAAATAAATCTTTATCGCCTCATATCGTCCCACGGGTATCGTAAAAAGTACCTTTGGGGTACCTTGGGGTACCTTGTGGGAAGAAATCAGGAAACGGTACTACGATCACCAATTTACTTGCCAATAGTGGTGATCTATGAAGGACTGTTTCATTTTTAGGGTTCCGTGCCTCAAAAGGAACAGGAAAGCCTTTATAATATATACTCAGAAACGTGAGTAAGTATCAAGTTGAAATTTTTAATCTTGGATATAATTTATATGAAAAAATCCAACTTCTAAGTCAACGCGATAAAAAATGCGGCCATTTTTTTCGCATATTTTGACAATTGCCTTAGAGAATGCAAGGGAATCGAAACCTATAAGGGACTTCCCGTTGATCTAGAATCCTGAAATTAAGCTTCATGCTTAATCAACCAAGATCTTACATTTCTGGTTAAATCACATCATAAGCGCTGATATACGATTACAAACTTACATTTTCGTTACAGGATTGTTCGTTGACTATGATTTTCAGTATGTTAATTATTCAAATTCAGTACAGAACTCTCGGTGCGCGAGTCCGACTCGCACTTGACCGTTTTTCTAGATATAGAGATACTAAAATAGACTGATAACTTGTTTGGAGTATGTTTCCATGATTATTTGTGTTTTATCCTTTTGTGTGTAATGTAAGTTTTTTTATATAGAAGATAGATCAACGCTTGACCTCAAGCAACACTTACAAACTTACGTAGTTACGAGTATTTAGATTCGTATTGAAATTTTCTATCGTTTTTATTTTTGTTTCTTAAAGAAAATTGCGTGAAAGTATAAAATACAAAATATGCTGGAGTGTTCGTAGAAGCAAGTTTGTATTTTTTATATTTTTTTTACAAAATATAGATCAACGCTTGACCTCAATCTCACGTTATGTTAAGTGACGATGAGGTCGACGATGTTACGCGTTGGTCTAGAAGGTGCCTGTTTACACTACTTTTGAAGATTCCCAAGTTGTAATTTTCGGGGAACACGGAAACCGGTAGTGCATTCCATATTTTAGCTGTACGCATGATAAATCTAGAAGGGAAACGCTTGGTGCGAGCTGTAGGAATATCTACAGTATACGGGCGCAGGTCTGCCGTTCTTCTGTTTGACCGTTACTTGAATGGCGAAGGCGGAATCAACAAAAATAGCTCTTGCGCACACTCTCCAAAATGTATACTATAAAATACCGAAAGGCAGGCAACCTGACGCCTATGTCTACCTATCAGCCTCATTGCTAGACGCTCCACTGAGTCCATAGCAGCTAGTTGATAGCGAGCTGAACCACCCCAAAGATGGCAGATGTACTTAGAGCGCGTTATAGACTCAAGTGTTCAATCTTCAGTCGATTATACATAACTCGGATCAAGAATCAATCAATCTTGATTCTTGGTCCGAGATACATAATTATATATTGATGGAATCATTAGCGAAATGGCCGACGCTTTACGTCATTTTGCATTCCATCGAGTACACTTTTAGCATTTGGCTTCACTGAAGTCTCTACAGTATCGAAATTAGATTTTCTCATCATCATTTTCAGTCTGAAAATATCATCAACATGAGATTAATTGTGTGCCCTTATTAATGGTATTCACCTTATGTCTAAATGCTGTTTATTATTGCAAACATTTATTTCCACGGCAAACTAATTCTCATAAAAGTCATGAAAAGAAAAATGTACCGAGCAGTAACCCTGGGATTAGGGGTGTCGAGATGGAAAATGAAATCCTTCAGGACGACGACACGCGAAATATCAAATTATATGCTCCAATCTTATGAATTTTCTCTGAAGATGTTATAAATCTTGATTGATAAATTTTGAGTTACTCATAGTCGCATTTTACGAGAGTATGCTGAGAAAATGTAATAAATCTTGACTGATAAATTTTAAACGACACCGTGAGGACAGACCGATGTTGTTATTATATCGTTCAAATTCATGCATTTATTTGCAATTAATCTAGGACTACACAAACAAATATTCGTCTGTTACGGCAGTTAATTATTTTTTTTAATTTTTAAATGTATTTTTTCTTCAACATTTCAACAATGTGTTTACGAAGTACAAATTTAAAGTACAGTTTTTTATGTCTTTGGGTAATTTATTGAACAACTGTGCGTAGGCATTTTAATATCCTGATCAATCAATTTGTTCCCTGGCTGGCTACTACGCGAACTAATAGAATATGTCCTCTTTATTACAAATCTCCGAGCCCGCCGTGCGCCGATTTAGGCTAGGCATTCTGGGTCTATCATTAAGTATGTAGATCTGTCATGTATTTCTAGGCCATTACGAGCATTCCACTAAAGCATAAAAGGTACATAAGTACGTGATTGTGCCGCCGTTTCTCTTCTAAATTCATATCGCAGAGATTTTTCCACTCCATGAACACCTAAAACCTTAATAAAACGACAGCACTTTGTAAGTGACAACAAGAAAATGTTCGCTCAAAAATATTTTTCTCCTTTCTTGTGTTTTAGTTTCAGTGGTTTTGTACTGTGGATATGACAGCACAAACGAGATTTAACAAAATTTTGAAGATGTGACACTACTAACTTGATAATAAGATTTAAGGTTGGATTTAATCAGTCTCTCATCCCTTAGAGTGCGACACAATGACGTCGACTCCCACGACCTTCACCAGATTATCGGTCAATGTCGCCATTCGAGAAGTCATTATCTATTCTTCCAGCTATGTAGCCTGCCCTTTATCACTTCAGCTCACTGACTCGTCGAGTTACGTCGGTGACTTTCGTCCGTGTTCCTCATTCCTCATACCACGTACGAAAACTCCAGTTCCGTGGCTCTCGTTTATTCGGCCAACAGTGAAGGACCACATCTAGGTATATACAACTTTAAGAGTGAAAATCTTAGCATTTTTTACATACACCACAGGCCGGCCTCTTCTTGCGGGATACCAAGTTCGAGGGATTGAAGAAAAACACGAGTCCAAAGTTCCGGAGTTTATTAGTATTAGGGCCCCCCATCAGAGTGCGTCCTTGTCTCACTGGTTCCAAGTCTTCTGCACTGAGTCCGTCCCTGGATTCTACGTATTGAGTCCTTTAAGTTTCTGTCCTTTTCACAAGATGAAAATAGGAGATCCACCTCTCTTTTCATTATCTCTAGACTGTTTGAGAATCTCCGTGACAAAATGTTATACATATTTGCATACATGCGCATGTGTGAGTGAGTACGTGCAACTACCGACCCCTGAACCGACCACTTTTTTTACGAGAAGTGAGGTATCGCGGTTCGGTGTGTAAACGTCCGTTCTTTAAGTAGTACTACATTAATTCTATGCCTAGATTTCTATACCTAATATTCTCCACCTACCTATTTCCACACTTCTCCCTATGTTTCCTTCTCTGACAATCTCAAGAGATTGTTTTTGCTCGCCCATTTTCGTCGTGCCACATCTGTGCTTTCAACACACCATTACGTATTCTTAACAATATTGTCTAACTCAGTTATATCATTCTCTTTCTCTAACATTCCCTTTGGCAGGAGTAATAAGTATCATTTTGTAATGTCAGATGAACCTGGTTTACAGCAATTACCGGACTTCTTTGTTGAAATTATCTAAAAGAACATGAAGATAGCTTGCTTCATATCCGCATTAATCGTTGGCATTTCTGATTGAGAATTAAAGCAACGCTACGCTTTTGACGAAAGAATGATATCATCCTACTAATTTGTAAATCAGCTGATGTCAGCGATTTCATCCGCGTAATAAAACAAACATTATATATAGCTTATGTCCATCCTGAAGGTCCTGCATAATATTGGTGAAGGACTTTGTGTAAGGATTATATACAGGAAAACTTATGCCAATTTCCTTTGTCCTCAAAACATTGTCAAACAAAATTAGTTATGCGGTCGTGAAAATGAACTGTATTTCAAGGTACGTAAAGTCTTAAAAGCTTTATTGTCTACATTAATTTCAAAACCAACCAAGAGCGAGTCGAGGGTTCCGAAACATGGAAAGAAACGTACATTATTAATTGTTTGCTCCTGTGCAAATAAGGACGGTCGATTCGGAGTTCCCGGGTTGCATTCCCAGCGTGGGTATCTAACATATCGATACTCTGGTTGGTGGTAACTGGTAAAGCAGTCCGCCCGGGTAGATACCAACCTACCAAAATGTTATCTAAGCCAGCTTCCGAAAGGCCTTACGGTCACATACCATACCATCAGGTGAGATCTGGCCACGTGCAAATGAGTCCGGTTACCATTTTATTTATTATAGAATTGATAGAATGGAATTATTTAAATTATTTCCGATTACCAGTTCAGTATTACAGTGAAGACTGTAATACTGAACTGGTTCTGGATTCGGAAACAAAATGGTAAGTAAAAAATAATTCCAAAACATGTTATTCAGTGATCTACCTAGATATTATAAAGATGTGTCACAACACGAACAAGTCTTGTACAAAGCGACAAGCCTTCGTTTGAGACCCTACCGCTGACAGGTAAACGGCATAGCTTTGTTAGGGAGACAGCAAAATTAGTGGCAAATGTGTTCCCCTGAGGCAAGGTAAGGTAAGTGGGAGGTGGGAACGTTGACAGTGATCACGTCATACTCTGAAAAATACTGGGCTTACAGCTTCACCCGAATTTGTCGAGCACAGAAGGCGCTCAGATGGCTTAGATTTGACTAAAAACTGGCCTAAGGGCGCCCGCTTGGGCTCGATTTCGAGCTTTCTGCTGAGAGGATAGGCCCGGAATGTACCCATAGTGTCCGAAAGCGCCTTAATTATTATTACAGATCTAAGGCATAACTGTCTGTTCCTGTCGCTATTATTTAGTCGGGCGTCGTTTGACGTACCGTAAACACAACCTCCCGTACCTCTCCCATACCTCAGGAACAGACACAGTTATGCGTTAGACCTGTACGGACGATGGTCTTTGTTCAGAGGGGCGCCAGTCACTGAGATCTGGCACCACCTAAAAATTTGAATAGGTCCGTTACTGATTTCAGCTACGAGAACGAGTTTTACATGAAAATCCGGCCAAGTGACTTCTTCCTACGGGTTCCGGCCGTACAATATTTAACACATGATGGAAAAAAGCACAAAAACACAAGTCTCTTGTATATTCTCATTAAATGGATTCCGTTTGGCACACTTCGTTTACGGACCCCTAAAAACGTTCACTGGGAATCGAACCTGGGACCTAGGGATTGTAAGTCCATGCGTATGTGGCTATGGAGAAAATTAAAATCATATTATTTGAATAATCACGATTTAGTATGAGATATAGAGTTTCTACTGTTTCACAAATTACATAGCCCCAGCATTACGTTATTCACAACAGTCGACCATGAATAGATTCATGATTAAAATAGACTTTTCATTAAAAACTTTACAACTTTGGAACTAAAATAGCTGAATCTGACTCATGCTGTGAGGTCATCGGAAAATAATTGGGTGAGCGAACTTCGAGCGGAGCCGCGGCGTGACCCCAACCTTGCTGCTATTTCAGTGAACTCGTGTTTTAGAATAAATCAATATAGAAAATCCCGGTCTTTACTAAATTGAGCAACTACATACGATGATAAACATTCACTGCTGGACATAGACCTTCTCAGACCACTTGCATCCAGCGACTCCTCTCGAATCAGTGTATCTAATAGGGGGACGGCCCGTACACGTTTCCCGGTACGAAGTCACCACTCGAGAACTTACCTTGGTAACCCGTCCTTCGAGCGATGTAGCCTACCCATTGCCACTTCAGCTCACTGACTCGTAGTAAGAATATAAAATAAAATCCCTTATTTTGGCCCTTTAAAATAGTCACCTGACCTGACCTCACCTGCGTGATTTTATAAGAGTTCCAGTTGTTTTTTCATCCAATATTCGGATCTCTAAAAACTACTTAGATAGTTGCTTCGGTATGTCAATCATGAAATAAACCGACGTAGACATTCGCGTGCGGTTAAACTAGCATTTCGTTAAGCTGGAATAAGCTTCTTACGTCACTCTCATCCCGGTTCCAGGATGCGGTTTATTAGTTTACGAAAAAATATTATTTTTCCCCGCCATTAAAGCAGCGGGAATTACAAACAAACGACCGAACAAGCCACCTGTTGCCAGTAAATCTTTACGAGTGGTCCACAGTAAACGTCAATCAGATTGACTTGTTGAAAGTGCGAGCTTACGTGGTACGCTCACGGAATTTATTTGTTTAGCAGATTCACGAAACATCAATTTTACCGGGTTATACGCGCGTCATAAGTACATACCTAGAGGTACAATTCAATTCAATTCAATTCTTGATATTTATGGAGGTACATTTTAGATATTACACGACTGACGAACGACACTTGTCATTTCATAACCCGGCAAAATTGAAAAGCTTACATTATCGCGCTATTTTGTAAAATTGCAGTTTTTCCTAAAGTCTCTTTCTAAATACAGACCCAGCTAGGTACACTAAAAATTGGCCTTTAGTGTCAATTCTAATTTATCCCAGCCGCTGCAAATGTTTGGTGAATTGGAGAAGATCTGAAAATATTTTTTTAGAAAGTTTACTGATATTCACAAAATTATTATTTTCGACAAACATATATTCTAATATTTTAAAGACGAAATTTTGAATGTTTTGCCTTCACGTCGTGGCAGAGAGGCATAGTAAATGTTTATAGGAATAGAGCAGGGAGGGTCAGAAATAGTACATTAAATTGTTCACCCAGTGAAGAAAGTGACCAATTACTAACGAGGTTAGGAATCGCACTTTTTCCCGAGTGAAACAAAGTGCTTTATACTACACCGACGAGGAAAATAGGCGTCATCAAATATTCACTCTCAGTATTAAATTTATTACTACGCGGGGAAAGACACGGCATACCTATATTTACACTTACATTACACATTAATAAGCCTCTAAATCCTTTGCATCAAAAGGTTTAAAGATTTAAGACATAATGACCGTGCTTAGTAGGCCCATGTCCCGACAAATATCCCGAAGAGTTGGAGCCAACCTATTTTAAGCCAAGTATTAAATGGCAACATTAAGAGGGTATGCTGGTGTCAAAGCGCCCATACAAACGTAGTCCAGTCATATTTTGAGTATTAAGCTATGAAAATCTATGAAATTTTCAAGACACAATCTAGAAACAAATATCTGTGTCGGTGGTGAGTCAGATTTTCGTTTAAATATATACTTCCAGAGTTACAAGGCGTCAAAGAATTGTATTTTACGGTAGTAAAAAGCCCCAACTTTGAACCTGATTTACAAGAGTATGAATCAATTTAGAACAATTTGGAAAAACCACCGACGTCTGAAATTTCATTAGTATACTGTATTAAAAAATGGTTACATAATATACTGTATCCTTCAAATGATCCCTGGACTACGAAACATCCAAATAACGGGTGGATAACTTCGCGTAGTGTATGCTGTCTCACCGTACGCGCTCGGGTAGGATAGGGCTCAGGTAGGGACAGCTACAAAACAATCCAAATTTGAATGCGGCCACGTGGTCTTACGAACATAGCCTCTTAATAGCACTAATGTGCTTGTGTGCCGTTATGAAATGTTGCAGAGCCAGTCCTCATTAGCTTGAGACTGGGTGCGCACATACGTTTTTTTTAAATATACACTTCTTACTTAGATAAAGAGCTTTTGTGGAAGTTCTATAGTTGAAGAAAACGAGGGCAGAGGCAAAAGCTAATTGATAATGAATAGGAAAGTAGTAGATATACGAGTGCAGTAAACCTCTTTATTGGCAGAATAAATCGTGACCGTAACCTAAACAATTCAAGGATCCCTCGCCGAACTCCTGCGTGGCATAGCAACGACATTGGCAACAACGTAGCAACATTCAATGTAAAAATAACAAATCAAACTATCCGTACGACAATTTGGACGACTCGTATTTCCTTGTTAAAGCACCTATAAAATTGTTTCATGACGCGTCGCCGACTCAAACGTCTTGGGACTCAATTGTCTGTGTAGCGATAAATAAACGGCTGGATTACGTTAGGGAAAATGGCAGTCAAGAGCGCGCGTAGGATATTGAATACGTCTTCAGTATAACTTTTTTGAGTCTGAAAACGAAGTCCCAGGGCGTTTTAATCGTTACCTACCTGCGTTACGTTTATAAACTTTTTTTTAAATATATTTAAAACAAAGTCAGGTTAGATACACTATTTATAACTCAGGAACAGCTGAGCCGATTTTTATCATTCTTGTAACTTTTTTTTTAATTTGTCTCCGCCCGAGATAGATAGACTTTTTTATATTGAAGATAGACCAACACTTGACCTCAATCTCACCTGATGGTAAGTGACGATGAGGTCGACGATGTTACGTATTGGTCTAGAAGGTGCCTATTTACTCTTCTTTTGAAGATTCACAAGGTGTAGTTTTCGGGGAACACGGAAACCGGTAGTGCATTCCATATTTGTTGTGTTGTGAAAGGGGGCTAGACGGAAAAAATTCTTACGAAAAGTTGTCACCGACACTTTTTGCTATAGTAAGTTAGCGTCATCTGTTAGTACGACGTACGTAGTAGTAAGACGATACCAACAGTACAGCTATGTGACCACAGATGGCTCTGATTAGTTGCCGCTACTCAATGACAGATGTCGCTAAAAACAAAACGTATCACGTACATAAAAAATCTAATGGAAAAACTTACAAAACCATATTTAAAATATAATGTTAAAAATCCGTTCAAACCTTATTGAAAATTTTTAAAATTTTATTACAATTCCTTCACTAATTAATCGAAAGGAACTTCGTTCCATCCGGGTGTCCCTTGACACCTCTCAAGTTTTTTTTATATATTTTCTTTATTCTAATAATAAAGTCTATTAAAACATAAGATAAATTCATTAAAAATATTCATTTCCTCGTACATTCAAGAGCTAAAAGAAAGTTCGAATGACTTGATTTTTGTAGAGGGATAGTTGAAAGGCTGGAAAAGGAGGTTGGCTTCCTTGTACGCTGATTTTATTCCAGATGAATATACACAGTACCTTCACTGGCCAGCGCATAATACAATGTATGTCTATTCAACATTGTGTTCTATTACTCTGTGGTACTAGTGTAGTAGACGATAATTCCTCGACTGTACATTTAATTTTAATGGTGGTGGTATCGTCGTACAGCCATTTCAAATGTAGTAAATTATCTCAAATGATGAGGCACGGACACATTGTCTCTGGTTTCTGAAATTACTGTATCTGTTTGTATAGGCGCTAGGTGATTATGATTTCCATAGCTTTCGAGTTAGACTAGACTTGATCTAGTACATTTGAGTTTATAGAGTTCAATGAACATGTCACATATTGTTTACGCCTTCCGTGGAAGAATAGAATAAGTAATGCGGGTGCATTAATATTCCTGCACGGAATGTACCTCCATACTACCTCTATACTTATTTGAGAACGAGGTAGAAAATACATACTGACTTGCAAATGTGCGAGCGGAAAAAGTATATGAATATCAATTTTTATAGTGCTCGGTTTATTTTTAAATTATCGTCAGTAAATGCCAAAACTCGAACAATGATACTGGTTTCCTTGCTTCTTCTAGCCACATTATGAAAAACGCACGCGAGTCGCTCACTTTTGTTATATCTAAAAAATATATTTGCAAAATTGTATAAACTACTCAAAATGTCTCAAGTCATGTAAAGTCAAAATATACATCGATAAACAGATAGATAGACATAGTCACATACTTTGAAACTTATTTGTTACTTTGAACTTAAAATTGTAACAATATCTATTACCTAAAAGTTTGTTGGTTTTATAATTTATTGTAATTACCACTTAGTTCTATAACAACACAAACAACAGTGATAAACTTCGGCATACACGTATCGTAAGTATAAATTAGAGGTCATTATGATGCCTAAAAGATGCCGTTACCCACTCGGGATAATTTATGAAGTCGTACTAGTAAAAACAATGATTACAAAATGCCTCACTCTATACGATACCATTGAAGCGGAAGGGATGAACTAGTCTGTGGCAGTAGTGTAGTGAGCTTTAATTAACACAATGAAAAGCAATCCCGACCACCGCTAACCACAATATGTAGCCACTGAACTAAATACAGTATTCAGGTAGGTAGTGAGATGAAAACAATTCCACCTGAGAGCAGTCACGTGTTTACTATAAGGTCACGCAGGCTACGAACTCAGGGACGCCATCATACATCAAATAACACATTCGGAATTTAAATAAATACAAACTATCGAACTTTATACACATCATATTTTTTTTTTAATTTTTTTTTGTGGAAAATGGCTTGGTTGCTCAGAAATTTCTACACGATTGAAGGCACTACAAGTTGACGAAGAAATGTTAAAAATCGTAAAAGCGAGAGTTTTACAACAAATTGTTGATACAGTATAGCGATAACATTGTTAAAATTGTACCTAGATAAAAGGCAATCCAGGGGCCCCTTCTCGATACTTGACGAAACACGGCCCTGACTGAGCAGGACGGCCGGTCCGGGGAATAACGTTAGCCGTTACCCACAACACTAATCAACATTCAGCTCTAGGGACCAGCGAGGCGGGTGCCGTTACATCGTCCGTGACCGGGTTCACCACCCGGTCTTAGGTCAATTGCTTATTGAGATGACGTTGTATTCCATTGTTGTACTCTGTTTTACGTATAGGTGTGTCTGTAGTTGTATATGGAGCCGTGTGGCTTCGGATACAGAATATTTAATCCTATGAGAAATGTAAAATGTATAAAATGACACGTTCCGCGAATGTATCGGCCTGGACTTGAACACTTGTTATTTTAAAAGTATTTTTTAATAAAATTTATGGAATTAAATGTTTTGTATATTCTGGCCTAGTTTATTTGTACAAAAACATTAAAAACGCCCGGGACAGGCAAGAATTCACTTAGAAAACAAAGATGGCGTCAATAAAATGACATTTGACGTTGTCAGTCAGTTACAAATATAATTATTTTGTACAATTAAAATAAATGCAAAAATGAAATTCTAGTATTTTTCTATACATCTTTACATTACTTCTTGATTTTTGAAATAGTGTAATTTTGAAGTAGGGTCGTATTTAAAACAAATTACAATTTACAAGTGTCGCTACCAAATAATTTCACCTTAAAAAGTTGTGAAGTCTCATGTTTTAGTTTAACACAATTTCACATGTTAAGCGATGATGTTTTCAACATCCTAGTTACACCGACCTTGAAGACATTCAGGTTTTAGCGCTCGGAAATCACAAAAGTCGGCAGTGAATTGAACCGAAGATGCAAAACGCAGAGGAATCAAGTTGTTCTTCTGGTTGGCTGATTGTAGAAAGAGAACGGTGGAATTAGGTCGTGCATTTCAATCGCACCTCTCACTCTCTAACAGACTGTATTTGTAGCCTTTGTAGATATAATATCCTAATAAATGAAATTGTATGGATGGTCTCTGTAAAATTGACAAGCAATTTTATTGTTTAGTCGATTACTTAACCCCTAAGCCCCCTGTGTATAAGGTTTTCTATATCCACCTGTCTAGCAACCACAATAGTATCTAGTCTGCTGCCAGTTATGTTCCGGTATGAAAGGTAGCCATTGCCTCATTCAGTTTTAAATAATACGGCCTTTTCATCACTGTCACATGTACAAACTCATTATACATTTAAAAATGAAAGATTCGATGAAACAGAAGTAGCTTACTTCGTCTTTTAGTGCCTGGTCTATATATACACACCCCGTACCCTCCTCCATCAATGCCGTTATAATGAAGCGTATCATAAAGCTTTCCAATTACAATTAAACTCCAGACGCAAGCATAATTAAGAAACTAGCTGTCAAAGTGAGTTCATGCAAATTTCATATTATACTTGCGTCTAGTAGCTAGCTCTCATCATTTCGCAGACACCTTTGATGTCAATCTAAGATATATTTGTTTTGCTGACACCTTTTTCAAAATTTGATTTGATTAATATCTAGACTGATTTAGTCTGGAGCTCTAGTCTGATTGTAATAAGTACCTCTTCATATTTGAGAAGGTTCGGCTGCTATGTAATCGTCAACGTCGATCAATAGTTTCTACCATACTTTAATTTAGTAAGTTAGTTAAAAATTAAAGTAAATTCGAAGTTATCTATGGGTGTTACCAAAACAATCGATTGATGATAGATTGGATCATTCGACGCCGTGACCTGCTGTCCGCCCGCGCCCTGCGCTTGTGAATCAATTTTAAAGGGAACTCATGGAATATAGCCGGAATAGATGGAATATATCAATGTCGAACGACGCCATCGACCGATCGGTTTTTTTATTATTATTTTAAATAATGACTTTAACCAGTGGTTATCTAGCCAATGACGAGTAAAATTAGGTGAACAAATTTTGAGGTTATAAACTATGCCGAAGCCATTTCTTCAGCTTTCTCAATAAAATGTATAATGTGTACATTTTATCGCTTAATTTGGATTCTTGACGAGAACTTCAAAGGCCAGCCTTGGTTTCAACATTATCCGAAAGAATCCATATGCCGAATGTACTCGACATGATAAACTCTTCGGATCGCGTCGAAACCCTCGCAATTTTGCGTAATTGATACTATAACACTGTCCGTGACACTTTTTGCACTATATCACACCATTATAACACAAAAAACACACATAACAGTATTATTAACGAATTACTAAAATTGCAATGAACCACCATTTTACAAGTTCGCGCCAAGATTCGATCGATTGGTCGAGTATCGACCGAGTCGAACGGTATCCGTCGATCAACTTCGATCGACGTTGACCGATGCCGTCAATCGTCGATCGATCGATTAGTCTGGCAAACCCACGGGCAACGATACGTTACTGAGGGTGAAAACAACAACAAAACAAACTCTCGCACTTACTTCGAATAGGCTTTAATTTTTAACTAATTAGCTAACTAAACTAAAATATCGACAAAGCAGAAGAATGGGAATCTCCATTCCATACAGTTGATATTCCTATAATACTTTTGTCATGTGTATACACAGACTTATAGCATATAATTCTTGGAATTCTCTTCCAGATATATTCACTTCTATTTGAATTTGAAAAAGGAACCAAGTTTAGTACTATAACTTACGTGATTGTCGGCTTCCTTGGTAAATGCTTTGAAATCTAAAAGGGTTTCAATGTTATTCGACTGCTTTAATATCTCACATTTTTTACTAAATTTATAAGTATAAATAGGATAGGATAGAGGTATATAATCAAAGAGATATAATACATATAACTTTCTGAACTTGATGGCAATGATGATGCTGTTCAAATTTTAGAATAGTTCGTTTTCCGCTCGTTTATATGACTGACGGTGTCCTCCCATCAAAACCCTTCAGAGTATTATTTCATGTGTCAACTATAAAACCAGTAGCAGTCGTTACAAGAATAACAGCGTTCAAGTTCAGATAGTGTAGGTGACACCTGGCCTTGCGCCAGCGCTGCCGGCCGCGGCGTGGCAACGCTCTGCGCGTGCGCCGATGTAAACATTCAATCAGAAGCTAGTCCATTTACTTCCTCTGTCCGTCCTGTACCTCAATTTCTAGACTAATCTCTTCATCATAATCAGTCTTCATAACTATGGTTTACATGCACTTTTTAAATAGAAGATTCTGGAAACCTTGGTCACGATCTTGCCTAATCTGATAGTGACTAAGCTGGTGATGGTTCGAGATGGTTCCAGCCAGTTCGCCTTCAATTACCCTCAATTTTAAATGTATCATGGACTTGCAATTAGCCTTCATATGCGACTAGAAAGAACGTGCTAACCAAGAAGCCTTATGCTGATGAGACGCTGTCACTGCTACCTGGTATAGCTAGCCAGGCGGACTTAGCAAATGCCTTATCATCAACCAAACCGAGTATCGATAGGTACCTCTACTTGGAATGGAAGCGGGACTTCCAGATTGTTAATCAGAGCGTGTAGTCATTGGGCCAAGGATGAGATTAAGGAGTCGCGAAAAAGTAGAATTTTTAAAATGCTATCTACACTAATATTATAAAGAGGAAAGATTTGTACCTATTTTTGTATGTTTGTAATGAATAGGCTCAAAAAGTACTGGGCCGATTTAAAAAATTCTTTCACCAATAGAATGCTACATTCTTCCAATTTGACATAGGCTACATTTCATTTTGAAAAAATTAGGGATCCTTGGTAAAATTTGAACAATGTAACCGAAGGTGTAGAAAAATGAGTCTTAAAATGTCTTTCGTCGAATGCGCTGCCGAAACTATTAGCGATAGAACAAAATAATGTACACCAATATTGAAGAACATCATAATGTCTACAAAAAACTCCGCGGTAGCATATGTCCAACTATTGTAGTTATGTCACTACCACAACTTTTTTCATTTTAAACATTAATGAAAATGCTAACCAAATTCAAACCATACTATTTATGTGTTTATATTAATCCTTATCCAAATAAATTATTTTATGGTCAAGACCATTTAACTACCTATAAAATAGTTTTTAAATTATTTAAATTGGACTTTCCGTTCAAAAGATATTACGAATTAAAAAATTCAAACAGTAAACAAAACCGCCATAGCGCCGTGGCCGTTGTTTGCGATGCAGTCTGAAAAGCGCGCCGGGCATCGCGGCGGGCGGGGTGGAGGTTGCACTGAAATAATTTTTTTTTAATATGTAATTAATAAATAAAAATATTTGTGAAAAAAAGTGTTTTAATATCCAAATTTCCAAAAATAAATAATTGTCTACCCCGTGCGAAGCCAGGACGGGCTGCTAGTCAGTTATAACTTTAAGAAAATACAGACAGAGCACGGATTCCACCTCATCTGATAATGCATGAGGTAATACACACACGCGTGTAACTGACAATGACGAGCGCTGCATATTGACAGCCAAGTGTCTGACCTTTGGCGCACTTTTGTTTCGTGTACCTTGTGTATTACAAACGAAAGTGTCTGACCTAGTTGCTTCATTCGTATTCAGTGGAACAAGGTCTCTGGATGTTCTGAGCTGTATGAAAGAGCGTACAGGCAGTTCGTTCCTCTCCCTAGTTGTAGACTGTAAAGGTTGAAGCGAAACCTATTGTGAGCTTATAAGGTTAACCATGTGGTGAAACAGGTGAAACTGATGATCGTCTGTTAGGACGGAATCAAACCATTTTCCATGTTGATCTTTGTTGCTTAGGAGACTGCAGAAATCGAAAGGACAGACACCCTTACCGTGCCGTGCGGTTGCAAATATTTAGTGGATTTCACCCTGACTCCGTCAGTAAATATTGGTTATTCACTTGTATCAGAGCTTTGATCTATTAAAACAATGTTTCTGTTTCTTTCGGCTGCTCTTTAATTTATTCATTCGACCAAACATTCCACTCTCAAGGTTTTTAAAATAATACATTACAAAATCTTTTATTAGCCAAGTATAATGGAGAGGGGTCTCGTATAAATCGCTACGTATTATTTAATCTTGGAACGGTGCCCGATTGTCAACAGTTTTGATACATTGCGTCTCTTTTGATGTAGGAAGGGTGGTGGTTTTTTTTAATTCGATTACAAATTAGTGTGTGTTACTATTTGGAGTGTCTAGCTGAGTTACATAATTTAATGTCAAAAATAAATGAAATATAACAGAGCAGTAAATGTTTGACATTGAATAGCCTAGTACAACGTTTCCCAAACTATGGATCATGACCCACAAAAGCGAATTTCGGGTGGGCCCTGAAAAATAAGACGATACATCGATAGAGCTGACCAACAGTCGAACGGCATAGGATTTGCTTATGATTAACATTAAAACTAAATACGGAAATAAATTGGGCGTATCAAACTAATTGCGATTAAAAGTAACTAAAACAAATTGAAGTCGTTGCTAAACTATACTCGTAAACATAAAAAATACATGCTTATCATTGCAATGTAATGCAAATTTTATTAATTTATTAGAAACTAGCTTCCGCCCGCGACTTTGTCCGCGTGTAATTCAGGATGTATTCTACTTGTTCGATAGGCACAGATGACGTATATGACAAATTATTATACAGCATAAGGTACAAAATAGTGTTTATTCTGTTACGTAGTCGAATAATTCAAAGAAACAAAATAAATGTCAATATCTGACGTAGTACATTCAAATAGTCTTTACACCAATATTATAAACGCGAAAGTTTGTATATACGAATTTACATATTCTATGGTCGGTTGCTAGGCAACGCGTTTTTGCTATGCCAAAATTGCCCATGTAATCCCACTAATATTATAAGTGTTATTTTGGACAATTTACACTATATGTGACTTTAGAAATTATAGCCTATATGTTATTCTGATGTATAAGCTATGTTATTGTAAAGTTTCATTCACATCCATTCAGTATTTTTTCCGTGAAAGCGTCACAAACATCCAAACATCTAAACATCCAAACATCTAAACATCCTAACATCCAAACTTTCACACTTATAATATTAGTAGGATGTGCATTGCAACTGAATACTTTCTGTATTATTTGAACAGTCATACAGTTATGCCCCGTTCATTCTTCATGACAGTCAAGAGGTGAGTTCTGAACTTAACAGTTTTTGTTATGTGGGTCGCGGTTCACTCAACTTTGGGAACCACTGGCCTAGTACTCATAGATAAAAAGTTGGCGCCAAACTTTCGTGTCGGTTAAATCACTCATGACGAAAAGAAATCGAATTAAGATGTATTTTATCGCAAAAGCCGGAATTTATAATATAAACCTCGGATTTTAGCACCTATATAAATACAGAGAACAAATATAAATGCGGTAATGTATACTATGACCATCTTAGGCTTTATGACACGGATAACAGACTACTTTTTACTCTGGTAAACTTATCGTTGGTCTGTCTGTCTACTAGTCCGCCGACGAACAGCAGTGTTAATAGCACTATTGTGTTCCGGTATGAAATTGACACTTACCATCCAACGGCCTTATCGTCCCTTACCATCAAGTGATATGAACGCCAATGGCAATCCCATCATAAAATAAGTAAAAACACAACAACAAAATTCTAAGTGGAACAACATCATCATCATCAACCGCCTATAAAGTCCCCACTGCAGGGGCTCAGGCCTACTCTACTACAGAGCGCATGGGCCATAGTCCCCCACGCGGTACCAGTGCGGATTGGTAGATTTCACCTTTGAATTTCTTCTCAGGAGTGTGTAGGTTTCCCCGCGATGTTTTCCTTCACCGAAAAGCCAATGATAATGATTTTAACATTCGTGTGGAACTGTATCTTAGCGGGACAAAATTGACGAAACTAAAAGAATTTAACCAATTGATAGCTTTCAACCTCAACCTTTTTTAATTTAGGTACTCTATCTTCTAAAGAAGTGACTGACAGACCGAAACTAATTTCAATTTGTAAAGTGGAAACGCTATACTGAAATTCCAACGAAAACCGCTTCTCTCCTCTCTGAAACTCTTGCATAAATTACACAGATGAAAGTAGGTGGTTTTATGTATGTAGGGAAAGGGTTTAATAAAACTTCGTACTTACTAAAATTCTCAGTATCTACCTACATTTTACTATGTTGTATATGAATGTCTAAATCTTCCCATGCCATTAGTAACAAACAGACAGACAAACAAACAGACAAGCAGACAGACAAAAAAAATTTGTAGAAAATCGTAGATTCTGTTACTATTTTTAGATCGCCCTCAATTAGTTATAGGTAAATATATTCAATGTACAGACACACTGGTTACACTCTTTTTACACATAATTTACTGTCACCTGGTGATGGTTGGGTTCTGCTGACAGAATATCAGCGCTGCAGGACTCCTGCAGCATATGCTGAGTCAGCGCCTTTTCGGTCGACTTATTTATATATACGAACCTAATTTTAGTTGTTTTTTAAATGTTTAACTTTATTTTAGTTATTTTATATAAGTATTAGGTTTAAGTTTTCTTTTTGTAAATAATTTGAGTCACCGAATAAAGATGTTATCTATCTATCTAATCAATCATGCAACTTTTTGTTCATACTATGACATAAAATGCTATGACTATGACATATAAGCAGATGCAACTCGTATTTATTGCACATCGGCCCATTTCTTATTGGATGGATGATATGGAGTTATCCTATTCTAAAGACCAGAGCACATTCAACAGATTCGGTTGGTATGCAACTATTTAAATTAAATGTGAAATTAAAGCCCTTAAAAAGATTAAAAAGGAAGTTCAGGTTTTTCACAAATTCCTACTAGTGCAGCTCAAAGTAGACTGGACAACAGGATGTTTTGAACTAAGAATAATATATGCGTCAGAAAGTAAATCGGCACATAACCAGAGTAGGGCAGCAAATGAAAAGAAACCATTCTGATTTCGTTTCCTTAGGACCCCATGAATGGCCAAGGCCAAATCTTATTGCTTTTGACTTTTTATTTCAAATAACTATTTCTGCATTGAATGAACGTTACAATGTGCCGAGAAATCATGACATTAAATTTAAAAATACCTAATATAAATTTTTAACATTTTAATAGATTTTGTTGAGCATCCCTCTGAACGTCATTATTCTAAGTTCAAGGTTTTAAAGATTACACCTAGTTGATTATGTATTCTAATTTTAAATCATCAACAGCGTAATATATATATAATATATATGTGTGTGTGTGTGTCCACTTATGGGTTTTAAATAAAAAGAAATAAACTAAGCATGGCTATAATTGATTTTCAGACTGTTTATACTCGGTTTCAATCATGACATTCATCATAATTAGTGCCCTGTCATGTCAGATTTCGAATTTCAAACAGAATGCAGAAATGGTGCGGTAAAAATCGATAAAAAGTTATAAAAAGCAATCAAACCCTTACCTGCCACGCACCTCGATTTTATCAACTAAACAAGCAAAGAATGGAACAACTCAAAGGAAACGATTGAAGAGGGAATCCCGACAATTTCTTTTGAAGTTTATTTGCTTACAATTACCCTCTTCAAAGCGCTCTAACAATACGTCTGCACTTCAGGAGTTTCAATTTCACACACAAAAAAGTAGATAATTTTGGTATATCAAACTGAATGTATTTTAATTACGGCACGCCACGGGGGCACTCGATTTTTTTTAAGGTGGAAATGTTGCTCTTTTTACCCGATTTTTAGGGTTCCGTAGTCAAACAATGAATTCTTATAGTTTTGCTCTGTCCGTCTGTCATTCTGCCCGTCCTCGGCTTAGCTCAGAGACCCTTACTACTAGAAAGCTGTAATTTGGTACATAAAATTTTGAAAAAATATATTTTTTCTACCTAGACACTGAGGAATGAAATATGATTTTCTGTGGAGTATCGTTGAATACGTCTTTTAAAAACATTGAGGGTCTAGTAAGTACTACTTTTCGATTCAGGTATCCGTCTGCGAAATATTAGGTAAGCTTTAAAGTGATAATTTTTGTCAGAGTCGAGCGTCCTCCCTCCCTGTATCTTCTTAACTGTAGCTTTTAAAAACTTGAAAAATTCACAGTTGTATGTATACTTAAGTTTAAAGGAAAACTATCACGATTAAGTTGGCTTTACAGGTCAATGCAATTTTACAATTAATTTATTCATAAATCAATTATTATTGTGTAGGAAAGGTTAATGAGTAATAGTCGATCAAATTATAAAATATACTAGGATGTTATAATGAATGTTTCGTACAAATTCCATTCAAAATTACTTTACATCGTCCCATGGGGGCTCGATTTTTTCGGGTTAAACTGTGAACTTATGGTTTCGGGCAACTACGGGACCCAAGACTGCGCGTGGCTAGACACGCACTTGGCTGCTTTTTTAAAATGAATATAGTAATTTCCTCGTGTTCCCCCCTTTCATCAGTACTCAGATTATTTATTCCGACTATCGATTATGACTTCTCAGTAGTTTAATGATACATCAAATCTTCTGTACTTTTAGAGATGAGATTTTTTGAGATGCAAATTGAGCGAATAATAATGGTAATATGTACAAGTGAGATTGTGTGTAATGTAAGTAGACTGGGACATGGAGAAGGACTTAGAACACTTTTTATCCCGGTCCATTTAGTGTTACCTGTGGGGTTAATTCTAAAGCAAACGCAGACGAAGTCGAGAACAAAAGCTAGTTATAATAAACTGGTAAATAATATTTTAAAAGACCTTGACCTTCATTCCTGATAATGTTGTAAACAAATCTGTCAAAAAGAATCGTTTCTGCTTTGTACCACATAGTTCTTTATCAAGTATTTACGTATACTATATCGCCAGCCTTGCCCTGTTCAACCTAAATGCTCAACTTGTTTAGTTTTTAATACTTAAACCAAGGCCCCGACACTCCGCAGAAGAAAAACAGAATTTTCTAGGAGACACATAATAGGGGTTCATAAAACACTCGTGTGGTGCTATTTAAAACCTCGTCTATGGTTCGGTTTTTAAACTAACACTCGCGTTTTTAAATAATACAGTTGAAAAGTCGTCAATCGGGGTGCGGAGTGGCTCCAACATAGGCGGCGTGGCGTGGCCCAAGCGCTGCGTGGCGAGCATGTCTCTCAAACCTACAGGACACTTGTCTACAAGTGTCTACAAATGTCGTTCACAACAATTTAGACCAATCAATACCAAGAAATCATCATCAAATACATTGACATTTTTATATTAATTAGTACCTTGACATCACGGGAAGCACCAGCTTTCAAATAAAAAAGAATCATCCAAATCGGTTCACCCAAATTCACACATATTCAAAAGTTCTGAGGCAACAAACATAAAATAATAAACAATACCCGTCGCATTGAGAACCTCGTCCTTTTTTGAAGTCAATAATGGTGAAGATCAATTTTCAAACTTCCGACACAGCTATTAAAAGTTCAAATTACTACTAATCAACTAACAATTAACTGTATTATCCTATTTTCCCTGCGATACCAGGGGAATGACCTAGGAATTTTTGTACAAAGTCAAATTAACAAAGACATACGCTTAGATTCAGACATACGTACTAAATACGTAATTTAATTTTCTGCTGTCAAAAATTAAAACCCGATTAGAGGTAAACAAGATTTGAATAATTCGCTCTTGTTCGTTTTAAGCCAGGAAATTACTCGTAGCTAGTAGCTAATGCAACTATACACACAGGACGTTTTCTGAAAACAAGCACATTTTGCTTAACCACGCTTAACTCATAACGAGATATGTTTCTCAGAAATATTTAATGTAGATACTCTGAAACTACTAATTTCGTACATATGAGGTCACAGATTAAGAAAGAAGGACAGCTGTAAACTTGATCATGAATTTATTATTTGTTAAAAAAAAAGATTTTATTTTAAAAATGGACACTAGCCAAAATACATTCGAAAAATAAATTGTAAGCCATTAGCGTTTAAAGGAAAACACCGAGGAGATCATTTTCACGATTTTATAGCTGGCTAAAAATATTGTTTCACTCGATTTCAGCCAGTGACAATGACTTAAGATTGTTCAATGGACAGCAAGAAGATTTCTCTTGAAGAAGAATGGTATAATTATGCACCAAGAAGTTCGTTTACTGAAATGATATTTTTCGCACACAGTTGACTCGTATTGTTGTTACGGAACCTTGCTTTATCTTTAATGCCGAGCAATTACTTTCGAGATTGAAGACAAATTAAGATTTATTGCTTTCTGCTACCGCGCACGTAGAGCGCGAAATCGTATTGTGTTGTGTTTAGGAAGTCCACTCGGCCTCTAATACATAACGTGCAGCAGTTCACTCGTGTTATTTTATTATGAGGTTACATTCCTCTATAATATTATGATCATAGGGTCTTTTCATACGAACATTATATCTATATATTTTAACGGAATCAGTTCAACCGTTTAGTATTAGTAAATTAGTTGTAAACGTTCAAATATCGAATCATATTCGTCACACTACTACGAATATATAATTGAAATATTAAACTAATTTTCAAGTAAAACTGACCTCCTATTTCATCCTTTTCAGTTGGGCTCACGTCTTCATCAGCCATGGTAATAAACTCACAAAAACAAACACTGAAAAAACAAACAGCTGAAAACTGAATTCAAAGATAATTCTATGTCACCAGCCAGCTATAAATTACCCCTAAATTGACCTTGTCACGCATCGCTTCTCACAAAACACACGACTAATTTTATATCATCAAAGGAGCTTTAAAAACCCGTGTTTTCACTGAACAGCGTGTGCAATGTAAAAATTCAATTAAATTGCAGTCGATAAAAGACCTTAGAACGGTAAAAAATTTCGCGCCAAGTCGCAATCACACGTAATTTAAAAAAAAATGGCATGCACAACGCGTCGTTATGCCACAGGAGTTAGTCACAAACTGTTCTATTTTAGTTGTTGGGCATACAAAAAGATTCGCATGTGCAAATCGGTGGGAATATTGTTTATGTTACGACAGGTTTAATTGCTTGGCACTAATTTGTGAAGCAGACGGATTTCCTCGTCCCCCGTGCGTAAGGGGGCGTCCATAAATTACGTGAGATGATTAAGGGGGGGAGGGGTCGAGTCAAATATCATCTAATCTCACGTTGGGGAGAGGGGGGGGGGGGGGGGGGGGTCTCGACAAATATCACGCAATTTTTTTCTGATTAAAACTAGACATGTGTGATGTTTAGTTTTTAAATGTCTATTCAAATTACCGACGTTACCACCGGTAATAACAAGGATATTTGAACAATATGTACATTTCGCCTTTTTTGGATCCACTTCTGCAAAGTGGTACCAAACAGCACTTCTTTTCCGTGAAGACATTTCTGTCTCACCAAAGTTTTTTTTATCAATAAAGTAACACTACACTAAGTTAATATTAATAAACCCACATTCTGAAAAATCTCACGTGAGATTGGGGGACGGGGGAGGGGGTTGAATAAAACCTCACGACATCTCACCAAGGGGGGAGGGAGGGACAGAAAATTTAAAAAAACACCTCACGTAATTTATGGACGCCCCCTAAGGCGTTGTCATCTGTTGAGAACAGCTACAGAGCTAGGCAGTCCGTGGCCTAGGGGCTACCTGCTTGGAGTTACAATCCGGAGGTCCCGGGTTTGATTACCAGTGCGGTAACTATCCCTCCTCGGTTTAGTTGATAGTGTGGCAATACAATAGCAATTAAGTTCCGATAATTAAAAGTAACGTAGCCTTATTAATATTAGAATTTGTTGTACGCAGTACTATCTACAACGATATTTTACCTGAACTTATTATTTTTTCCAAGTTCGGCTATGTGTTTACTGTTTATTAACGAGGTAGAAATCGACGTACGAATAACAGTGTTACACGTGCAAAAGCAGTATTTTTAATCTATTAGCTGAAACGGACAGACACCTACGCTTTATTAAAGATATAAATATTCATATCACAGATTAGTTGTAGTTTAATTCTCCCGAATGGGAAGGCCGTACAGCCTACTCTGAACATATATTTTCTTCAGTTTTCTCAATAAAATGTATAATGTGTACATTTTATCGCTTGTGTTGACGATTTTTGACGAAAATTTCAAAGGCCAGCCTTGGTTTCAACATAATACGAAAGAATCCATATGCCGAATGTACTCGACATGGTAAACCCTTTCGATCGCGTCGAAACCCTTGCAATTTTGCGTAATTGATACCATAACACCGTCAATGACACTTTTTGCACTATATCACACCATTATAACACAAAAACACACGTAACAGTATTATTAAAGAATAATAATTACGAAAAATTGCAATGAACCACCATTATTCAAATTCGCGCCAAGAATCCTCACAGATTATTCGTGGATTAGTCATCTGCCAAAAATATTAAAAACCTACCAAAGAGTCAATAGACAAAAGGAACTTTTATTTTACAATCAAATCGGTTTTACGGCTGATATACGGTTTTTAGCTAAAGTTCGGTCTGTCTACACCTTCCTTTTTTTTTACTAGAGCAGACCCTTACCTTTGCGTCATTCATACGTGTCATTTTGGTATTTGGCAGGGTTTTGTCATCGATAGCGACAGCGTTGCTATTAAATAAGCTACAAAATAGTTTAATTTATATTTTCAAACATAAAACGTTGCGCCGGTCTATAATGTTGCCAAATGTTTCTGTCATTGTCAGTGTCACTCAACGTCAAAAACAAACGTCACAATTGGATTTGATTATCACTAGTGGCGCAATGATTTATAAATTGTTTTCATTGTAAATTACTACTGAAACATATTTAAAAACCAAGCGGATACGACAGCCTAAACTCTATTTTTAGTTTGAGTGTATAAACAAAAGTTTGAAAATGACAGACGAGGAAGAAAACCTTCATCGTTTGGAAGGCACTTCGGGCGACGCTCCAGGCGGCTTAATTATTAAAAGGAAGGACAAACCTGCTGAATTTCAGTTCGCAAAGCCTTCGTTGCTAGGTCTTGATAAGCTAGCAGCTGCTAAACGGAAGCAGAATCGTCTCATTTCGTTCCAGGACGATGCCGAAGATCCTGGCGATAAAGTGGGAGCCACAGGTGTCAAAGAACGTAAATATAGGAAACATAACGAAGAAACGCCGACTTATACTGGTGGGATATCAGAGCAGGCACGAGAGCGCATGCTAGAAAGGCTACAGAGGTAAATAGAGTGAAGTTCAATACAATTTTGATTATCAAATTATAATGAGACAATTAGATGGAATATCGGAAGGACTGCACTTTAGGTGACTAAAACTAGCGCCTTCAAACTTTTTTTACTTATAGAACTACTTAAAACAAACAACTGTGTAAAATCTCAGATTGCGGAAATGCGCCGTTTTAACGATATGATTTTTTAAAGTTTCAGAAAATTCCTTAGCACAACGCCATATTTAAGTGAAAACCAAGTGCACAGATAACTATATATTGAAAACAGACCTAACTAAAGAGATTGCAATCACTGACAATGATGTTTACATTCGCCATAAAGAGGATATAATAATATATGACTGGTAGTCAAAGATCTAGGACCATACAGCCTTGTCTAAACTGGCATTTCTTTTTCATCATTCGTATTCGTTATCGGGGCAGGTTCCCGCAACTCGACGTCAGATGCGCCCATTTTTCGTGTTTCTTTTTCATCATGCAAAATATGTATTACAAATACAACAATATTTCGTCCAAGTGCCGGAAACGGTACTCTATGAAAATTTTAACAAACGATAGATAGGGTGGGGTAGAGATAGTTAAACGCCAGCATTTCGTTTCTGGCACTTCGCCGGCCGCTGCCGCGGCACGCTTCGCTCGGCTCGTGCTTTGGGGTTGGAATAACCATGTGTTTCTGCCCTGGTTGTATTGTTTGTGACGATGTTTTATTTCACCCACTCGATTCCTTGAATCACACTTTTAACTCCATATTTTATTTTACTCTGTATTACATACATTTCATTGAGAATACTGAAAAACGGCTTTGGCCTAAAATTCACCATAAGGGACTAAAATAAACCAAGACATGGCTGTAAGAACTAATGACCATTTTCTTCTTGTCTTCAAGAAGATTAATAAAGGAAATGTCTAAAAAAAATTTGGATTGTAGAACTCATCATGCAAATCTATCCAATGGGATTTCTGCCCTGCACTCATCTCCGGGTCTGTATAAAAAAAAATAACCTAACAAACCTAATCTATCCGATGGGATTTCTGCCCTGCAGTCATCTCCGGGTCTGTTGCAGTCACCTAAAGTGCAGGCGAGCCAAAATCTTATCTTTAAAACGGTGCGTTTCCGCAATCTGAGATTTGGGACAAATTTGATTCTAAAAAAGTTTGAAGGCGCTAGCAAAATTCACGTAATACATATTTTGCATGATGAAAAATAAATGCCAGTTTAGACAAGGCTGTATGGTCCTAGATCTTTGACTACCAGTCATATATTATTATATCCTCTTTATGGCGAATTTAAACATCATTGTCGGTGATTGCAATCTCTTTAGTTCGGTCTGTTTTCAATATATAGTTATCTGTGCACTTGGTTTTCACTTAAATATGGCGTTGTGCTAAGGAATTTTCTGAAACTTTAAAAAATCATATCGTTAAAACGGCGCATTTCCGCAATCTGAGATTTTACACAGTTGTTTGTTTTAAGTAGTTCTATAAGTAAAAAAAGTTTGAAGGCGCTAGTTTTAGTCACCTAAAGTGCAGACGAGCCGGAATATCTTTATAATTTTTAATCGAATAGCATTAAAATATTCATCTGACTTAAGGTGGTTGGCTCCCCATACAAAAGTTGAGTTGCATTGCCCGGCTAAGTATTTTCTTCTTCATGTAATGCAGTTAATGCATGTAATGCACAGTAAATTAAATAATATAATTCAAATCAAGTAAGTAGTGTTAAGTAGTGTACAATTTTTATTTGTCCTAATAACTATAGTCATTGATCTCACAAGCAAGCATGATCATAAACCCAAAAATAAAATCATAATGTATATTTTTTTCTTCAAAATTACAGACGAGAGAAGGAAGTAAAAGAAAAAGGTGTTCACAACTCAACACAAGAAGAAAAGAAATCCCGTTCTAAAGATGAAGAAGATGACCGTTTCTACAGTCGCTATGACAGACGTGACCGTGACAGAAAGGACAGAGATAGAGAAAGAGACAGGGATAAGGATAGAGATAGGAGGAGAGATTCAGAGAGGAGAGATGATAGACGGGATCGAAGCGAGAGAGATAGCTCTAGGAGGAGCTATTATGAGCCTAGGTTTAAAGATGAACCTAGGACGCCAAAGTAAGTGTCACATATTATGTTACTTACAGTACATAAATTTTTCCCCTCAGCCGCCTATCCAGAATGTTTCCAATGTTGGTTTCAAAGGAAGTTTTGTCTCTGTTTGACCTGGATTTTTATTATACCATCTACATACTTGCTAAATATTTATATAATATTCTGTGCTATTATTATATAACAGAACACCCCAATGAAATACATATTCGATAATTTCTTATTATTTATTTAATGACAGAAAACATGTTTTCATTTATTTTTAGAAGTTATAATGGTTGTGTTACACTTATATTTGAATTGTTATAATTTGTCATAATGAAATGAAACTAAACAAACCGTTGGTTAGATCTGGATAAAACGTATCAATATGAGTATGTTTTCATTTACATATATGTTATATATGCTATATTAGTACAAATTAAACTTAAATTACAATCGACAAAATTACAAATTACATGTCAAATATATTACAGAGGCTGCAGCGAATAGGTGCAATTCTATCCTTAATGGTAATCCTAAAATTATTAATGGATAAAACTATTTCCAGCTTGAAAGTCCTCAAACCAACGGACAAAACAGCATGGGATGACGATGATGATGACTCTAAATCAATGGTACGCAAGTCGAGCTGGGACTTCCCGACGCCCCTTCCCAGAGACATTGGGCCAGATCGGTCTCAACGCAGTGAGAGAAGCGGCCGACCTCTGAGGGATAACAAAGGAAGGTTGTATGAAAATACGCCAAGGGCTTCTCCGCACAAGTGAGTTGTAAATTTACCTTGTTATGGTTATAGTCAATACCCTTAACATATCCTAATTTGCAGCTGGGCGTTGTTATAGTGCCCCTACACAAGCCGTGATATGGTAACATAAGTTTTATGCCCTTATCCTACGTTTCAGATTCGCAAGTTCGAGGCGTGCAGTAGACATAGAAGATACAGATTGGCAGGAGGCTGAAAAAAAGTTGGACAGAGCATGGTACAACATGGGAGAAGGTAAATATGGAATATTAGTTCTTCCTCTCGTATACCTTTTCTTTGTATTACTTCTAAACATATACAATATATATTTTTTACTTCGAAAAATTTGTTTTACAGGTGAAACCGATGAATCCGACCCATTCGCGGGCACAACTGCTGAATACATCGCCAAGAAGGAAGAGCAGATAGAGAAGCGTAGAAATCGCAAAGTGTCTGCGCAACGACAGCAGATAGACAAGGACAACGAGCTGTGGGAGAGGAACAGAATGCTGACGAGTGGTGTGGTACATTCCATCAATGTCAACAATGATTTGGACGAGGTAAGGGACAAATGTTTAAAGCATTGAGCATGGATGAAAGTGGAGTCTGTTATTGCAACCAGTCAATGTCCCGACACCTGTGTTGATTTGACAATAAAGTACCGGTTCGATTCCCACTGGGGGTACACTCGAGAACAAAAATATGTATCCACTTTTTAACCATCTCACATTCACCTGTGATTGACACTTCCTTCAACACACAGCATAGGAACATGCAAGAGTGAATGTGACATAGTTCAAAAGTGGACACATATTTTTGTCCTCGAGTGTACCTATCGGTACTCGTTAGTAGGGTGGTATTTTCTATGTCCGTTTGGCTACCTACCACCATATTACCTAAGTCTGCCGCCAAACAGAAATGTTAATAGCATTACTATGCTTCGTTAATAATCGAAATAAATGTAGCCATCACCTCGCTTTCCTGACGCTTTTGTGTGAGATTATCACTTTCCGCCAGATCACATAAAAGCCAAGCATTAATCATAATCTTTATTATGCTTATTATATGTTGAAAACATATGTTACATAAATTTTTAATAAGTACGCATATTTTACCAACAGAAGCGTGCAAAATACAATCGTAACAATGAAATACTAACTAAAATGCAAAAAAAATTATAATAAAATTAAATTTACCGACTGTGCTTGAAAATAAGAGAGATGAAAATGAAAAAATATTTATTTTCTTTTATATGATTACCTTAACAATACAGTTTTTGGGACACTCCTTTTAAGTTTAAAAAAACTTGTATTAGGAGGCCCCGCTCTTCCGCTAGTTATTTAAGATATACAAATACTATTTTTTATTTATTCCATAGGTGCTACTTACAATTAACGTGAGTGCGTGCGTGCGTGTGTGTGTGATGTGTGTGTGTGTGTGATATACCTATGAACTACCTCTAAAAGAGCTTCGGTTTGTTGGTATATGTAAGAGATCACTTGGATAACTGACTCGTGGTGTAACTATAGTCATCTTTAATTGACAGGAGAGCGTAGATCGCGTACATTTGTTGGTCCACAACATCGTGCCACCTTTTCTCGACGGTCGGATAGTGTTCACGAAACAACCGGAGCCTGTAATCCCGGTAAGTCGACGTTATTTATTCACCAACAAACCACGTATTTACACCCAAAACGGATGTTCACCCCCTCCCACCGATCCGCGATACCTCACCTCTCCCCGCAAGAAAGTGACCCGCTGTAAGATCGATCGGTATTACGGCTCGAGCGAATTATTCATGCGCGTGTATACAAACGTCATAGAATAGGAACCGATATCACGACATTTATATGAAGTGACCGGCCTGTGACCGAACGCTCATAAATCGCTAGCTCGATGTGTCCCATTATAAAGAAAAGTCCCTAATCTCCAAGGCTAGTGTTGATTTCCATTATACATAGTTTAGGAAATTGGATTGGGGACAACTCGATGCGAACACAAGTGAATTAAAAATAATAATTATTATTAAAAAACTACGCAACAAACTGCTGAATCGATTTTTAACAAACATATTTAAGAACCACCGCAAGGAAATTTGCTTTCATGTAAAAAAAAACTCTTAAACATCGGTCCATTCGTTCGAGAGCTACGATGCCACAGACAGACAGAAATTGGCATCAAACTTATAACATCCCTTTAGTGTCGGGGGTTAAAACACGCAAAGTTCATTTTTAATCATGTTTGTAGTACTTAGAATGTACATCTTTACTTCGACATATGTGGGAAACGTGTTTACCCTATGTTTCATTAATTACATTTTTTGTTCATATAATAATAGTCCTCTATCGATATACATCAGCAGAATTGTGTGCTGCCAAATGGAAGAAAAACAAGTAAATGCGTTCAAAAAAAACTTGAAACCGACTTCAATTGCCCTAAAAGTCTACTTTTACTAAGGCAAATTTAAAATTTATATCGTTTTCTCATGGATGCCGTTGTCAGAACTGGACAAAATTAAAATGGGACCACACGGGAAGCACCACCTTTCAAATAAAAAAAGAATCATCCAAACCGGTTCGGTTCGCCCAGTCAAAAGTTCTGAGGTAACAAACATAAAAAAAAACATAACCGTCGAATTGATAACCTCCTCCTTTTTTGAAGTCGGTTAAAAAACGAAAAGAACGAATGAGGGCGTCACTGGCGCTCTACGATGTCTTATGGTGTATGATGATGATATAAGATGATAATTAAAATGACGTAATATCAATGATTCTAGGTGAAAGACCCCACTGCGGATATGGCTTTGAACGCACGAAAAGGTTCCGCGCTAGTCAGGGCCTTTAGGGAGCAAAAGGAAAGAAGAAAAGCTCAGAAGAAACACTGGAAGCTGGAGGGAACTAAAATTGGTCAGTATGTTTAAAACAATATACAACTGTAAAGCCTGGAACACTGACGTAAAATACGAGTAGCTAGTATTTCAGTCTTATTCAGGCTGAAGATCCGCGCTCGAAGTGAACAAACTATTACCACCATATTCTTTTAAAATCATTCATGAAGAAGAACGGTGGCATTCCACCCTAACTCAGTGAAGCTTAAAGCGTTTTGCTTAGTCATGCATGAATACTACAAAACAAAAAAATTATTTTGAACTTTAGCAAGGTTAGAATCACCGGGCATTATTACTAAATAGCTGACCATAGTACACATAATAATATAAATGTCGTATTTCTTGTCACTTAACATATATACTCGTATGTCTGGTGGTGAAGACCTGGTTCCTGCAGCAAAGGGGACCCTAGTTCAGGAGCCAGTCTTCACAAAGTCATGAAACCATAGAATTAAGTGATTTTATAAAATGTAAAAATTTTGTGTACTGTGTACTAGCTCTCTCTCTCACACACACACTCTCACCTTACCTTCTCTCTCTTACACACACTACACTCACTCAGTAGCATATCATTTTATCACAATATTCACAATACTTAGATACCTCTGAATACTTTTTTAAACGAAGGGGAATCTTCAAAATATACCCGACTCCTTAGGGGAGGTTATGCAAGTATGAGACTCTTACTCACTAAACCCCTCCGGTGGCCATTCGCTGCACATACCATGGAGCTCTGGGTCCTCCAGAGCTAGTAATTATAGGCTGTGCATCAACAGTCACGGGTCCATTTTCAAAATGAATAGCCTGAGTATTGAGCATATTTCAAGCGGTGGTGTAAATAAACGAATTTTTTATTACTTATGAAATGCCTTTGTTCTTATGTTGACTATGATTTTTTATTTATTTTTCTGCTACCTTTTACTGCAACCTACATTTTGCCGGTAAACATTGTGATCACGTCGAATGTGTAATATTAAATTTTTGATCGAATTTTTCAGGAAACATAATGGGCATACAGAAAGAAAAGGACGAGCTGGACGACGGACCTACTAAAGGAGCTTACAAGTACGCTGAGCATTTGGATAAAGGTAATATACAATCATTATTACATAATATATACTTCTCATCAGATAAATGGAAACACCTTGCAAGTTTATGTTTTGTAAGTATTATCATCAACGTGAATTGATGCGGAGAGCAGAGGACCGAATCGAGTGGCGCACTCTGGGAGAGGCCTATGTCCAGCAGTGGACTGCCGCAAGCTGTACATGGTGAAGTATTATCATAAAAATGTGTATATTTGGGAATATACATATGTCAAATGTCGTTTAATAGTGAATAATATGAGGTTTTCAAATCCTAATGTTAATGTTCTAAATTCAAATTAAATTTTAATAGGTTGTTCTGACAATTGGGGAGGGACTTCATTAGGCAGTGTATGTACGAGTATCTGATGTATGTGTCGTGGTGTCATGATGTCGAATGACATCCAGAAAATTTTGGTATTTATTGAGATGTCATAAACGTTATGTATTCAACAAGAAGGTGTCTTTGTTCAAGGATCGAACTAACCTTAATACTCGTAAGTCCTTTCAATGTAAATTACTAATTGAGCGTATAGTACACTTTAATTTTCAAAATTTTGAGCAGTACCTTCTTAAAGAACATAGCCAAACAAGTGAATGAAAAGTAAATTTAAAAAAAACGTCAGATTCAATTTTTTTTTAACTTTTTATGATTTTGTTACACCCGCAGTATATGGAAAACAATTATACAAACTCTCGCAAAACATAACACTCCTTCTGGCGCAGTCGGGTAAATACATGCATTTTACTGCAATCCGTTCCGTGCCAAAGATATTCTGTAGCGTGTCTATGGTTCTCCAACACTGTCCTAGTGTGAATATAATATTATTGTGCTGATCTTACAGATGGTGAAGAACCCGAGTCTAAGTCTGACTTTGTGAAGAAGCTGACTATACAGGAGCAGCGGAGGTACCTGCCGGTGTTCGCGGTGCGCGAGGAGCTCATGCAGGTCATCAGGGAGAACAGCGTCGTCATCATTGTTGGTGAGAAATACTACACATATACTCAATGAGGGATGGGAGACAATCAATAAACACACATACACTGCTTATAGTTCCCGGCAAGGAGTATGGCTGGAGAGAGCGTGAACGCGATTTTAATGTACCAATTTACGACGGGAGGCGAGGTAAACTGCGACAACACTAATGTTCATGTCAGTGTATTAGAAAGGGACAACATGAAAATACATCAACGATTTTTAAATTACATTTTGTTGTATTAAACATTATACCTGTGAAATATTATTACCTTTTGTGTAACTTACAGTTGCAGTACACATTCCACGACATAAAATTTTATAATTTGTTTTTAATAATAACGCATAGTTTAACTTAAGTTTAAAATTACTCGCGTATGCCCAAAATGGGTATAAAAGCATCCTCCACTGGTTAATATGCTCCGTGATTCCTGTCAAACGATTTGAGCAAAAATGGGCATAGTGGGGATGAGTTTGCGCATCCTGGGTGACGAGAAAGCGGAAGAGGCGACTGTTAGGCCAATCACGCGCCTCAAGGCGTTCGAAATGACATTTCCTTCCCGTTCTCCGCCAATAAGACCCGAAAATCGTTTACAAGCTTCATTTTTTAAGCTGTTTGCAGAATACTATACTGCAAAGAAAGTGACAGAACTTCTTACCAACAGGACACGCTTGTACTTACAATTCGGCGGTCCTCGTTGCAATTCCTCACAAGTACATATCGGTGCTTGGTTTATTTGGTGGTAAGACTTTTCTATGTCCCCCTGGCTGGCTACCACCATGCTACCTAAGTCTGCCGCCAAACAGCATTGTTTTTAACACTGTTATCTTCCGGTATGAAAGGTAGCAGAGCCAGCGCCTCATTGGATTGAGGCTTCTGGCGCACGCTTACCTTCCAACGGCCTTATCGTCACTTACCATCACTTGAGTTTTTAATTTCTAAAACACGCGCGTTGATGTCCCTCATGATGTCCCTTTCTGATACACTTATATGTACAATATTATTGTCTCAGCTTACCTCTCCACCCATACTCCACAGAATACAATTACTTGTGGTAGCAGTTACGAAGCTTTGCTAATGTTTTACAGGTGAGACTGGAAGTGGTAAAACGACACAATTAACACAGTACCTGCACGAAGAGGGGTACAGTCGCAACGGCATGATCGGGTGCACGCAGCCGAGGCGTGTCGCAGCCATGTCCGTCGCCAAGCGGGTGTCGGACGAGATGAACACCAAACTAGGTAAGACTCACACACACTTTCACACGGACATTTGCTTGTATAAACTTTTTAAAGATGTGATAGCCGCAGAGATTTTCGCTTTTTTCTGTGCAGATATTGAAATCCTGCTTTGGAAAATACCTTTTCAAAATTGAGTTACATTGCCACAAAAAGCGATGTTTCAAATTCGGCCAGCTCTTGTACACTATTTACAAAATCAAGTAATAATCTAAATATGTATAGAAAAAAAAATATTCTATAATTTCATTTTTGCATTTATTTTAATTGTACAAAATCATTCTTTTGTACTACGTGACAGCGTCAAATGTCATTTTATTGACGCCATCTTTGTTTTCAACGTCAAATCTTCTCTGATTAGTGCGTTTGATATGTGTTTGTACAAATAAACTAAACCAAAATATAGAACAATGTTAACTAAATCACTTTTATTTGATAATGGCCTTTTAAAATTATAAGTGTACAAGACCAGGCCTTGGCTCCATACATTCGCGGAACAAGTCATTTATTTCAAGAATAAATATAAAATTAGCGATACGTCATGAATGCATAAATGGATTGCGTACAGCTATAATTAATAAAGCAATTTTTTTAAACTGTACAAAATGTAATAAAAGACATTAAGAAGCATAAATTTTGAAGCAAAACTCTTGGTGCGAGCTGTAGGAATATCCACAGTAAACGGGAGGTCTGCCGTTCTTCTGTTTGACCCTTATTGCATGGTGACGTCGGAATCAATGCCTCTGCCTCTCCTACAGGAGAACAAGTGGGCTACGCGATACGTTTCGAAGACTGCACATCTCCTAACACGGTGATCAAGTACATGACTGATGGGATCCTGCTTCGGGAAGGTCTCCGGGAGCCGGACCTCGACAACTACTGCGCTATCATCATGGACGAAGCTCACGAGCGTTCACTCTCCACGGATATGCTGTTCGGGTTGCTGAGAGAGGTCAGTGATGCAATAGATTTTATAGGAGTTACTAAGAGAGGTCAGTTGTAAGGTACATAGCTTCTAGGGGTTATTCATTATGAGAGGCAAATTCGAGAATAGTAACGAGTAGTTACTGATAGAGGTCAGTGGTAGAAAAGTTTATAGGAGTTACCGAGAGAGGTCAGCGCTAGAATAGTTTATAGGAGTTACCGAGAGATGTCAGCGCTAAAAAAGTTTCTAGGAGTTACCGAGAGAGGTCAGCGCTAGAAAAGCTTCGAGGGGTTACTGAATAGTTGACAGTTGTAGAATAGTTTGGAGGGGTTACCGAGAGAGGTCAGCGGTAGGATAGCGTTTTACGAGCGACAGTACTTAATACTACGAAGGATCAATATGGAAATATGTACATCCAAATATTATTTTCTGCAAATATCGGTTCCGGCCCAAAAAATCACATTATCTGTTATGAATCTCGTACTGCGTGCATAAAATTATATTCACCTACAAGATGATTATTCTCCGTCGGGCGTCGCGTAACTTATCTCTTTGAAGCGAGATGTTGTCACACGGTAGTGAATGAGATAGGATTTTTTATATTTTTTTTAGTTGTTGAAAAATTAACAGCTTATAGACAGTACATACGAGTATACAGACAAATATAGAGCGCAAGATGTCAAACCTTTACAAATTTTCTCGAATAGTACAGTTAAGTTGAGATAGTTTTACGAATTAACAATCAAAGTAAATATAAATAAATAAAAACCTATTTCATTATGAAGCGTTATACATTGTAAGTCGTAAGTATGAAGGTAGAAGTCTTGTTATTACATTTTATTAAATAAGAAGGGGAAAGATACGGAAAAGCAAGATAAGTTCTAGAACAGCTTCAGGAAGATACTGAGATAGGTCAGCGCTCGAATAACTTCTAGAAGTTACGAAGAGAGGTCAGTGATAGTGATGACTGTGAGCTATCGTGCCGTGAGTTTTATTTATTCACCTTTGTATACTATTCTTCTCGTCATTCATGTGACCTATTTATCAGTTCAGTGGGTATTCTATTGGAAGAGTAAAATGTTTGGAAATTAAACAAATGCTTTCAAATTAATCTTTTATTTATCAAAAAATGCTTTCATTTTATAAATATAATTATTAACTTACACGAGTAAATCACTCAAAACAGTCAACACAAACGTCGCAATTTATTCAAGTAACGTAATTCTTATCGTTACGTCACACTCATTTTTTCTCATATAAATACAAAATACTTTAATAAACGTCTGAATACTTTTTTGAACCGACCACAAAAATGTTTAATATCTCTGATTTTTTCAACGTAAATTTAGAATAAAATCTTTTTTGTTAATCAAGGAATGTTTCCATGTAACATTTTTTAAATTATTCGTGGCCAGTCTCTTCTAAAAAATATTTTTCTGTTTAACATTTTTATAGAAAATCATTACAGTCTTATAAAATCAGAAGTAACTAAAGTTTAGGCTGACCATAATAAGTAAGCCGGTGGATATATCTCGAATCATGGATTTCGCGTATACAGTAGCGCCACCACACATAGGCGAACTTAGAACGATCATAAAAATACTCAATTTAAGACTAGGTTCACTCTCAGACCATAAACAACAAGACATATCTTAGAAATAGACAAATCTATATGTTGATATACATTATTCGTAATATCTTTAGTTTAGATCGATACGTCAAAGATTTTAGAACCTATAGGGTCTTACACAGGAATGTTTGAAACAATTTTGACGAAAAAAAAGTATATTATTTTCGTTTCGCTACCAAAAATTAAAGCTACCAATCGGTTTTGTAAAGTAATGTTTTGATATACCAAAAAGTGGAGTCTTAAAAAGAAGGTCTACTTAACAGAAGTGGAGCTAAAGAGAGACAAGAAATAGGCATAAAGAATACTGATAGAAGACAACGCAATAACAATAAATTGAAAAATAACATAAACAAATGACAGCTGTTTAAAATACAACCGGTATCTAAAAGCTGTCAAAGAAGGAAAAAGATCTGCTTGTTATACAAAAGTTAATCCTTTTTGGTTAGAAAAAAGAACAGAGCTTTTTAAAAATATCTTTTTAGATTTTAACATAGCTTAAACAAATGATAGCGGTTTAGAATACAACCTCTATCTAAAAGCTGTCAAAGAAAGAAAAAGATCTGCTTGTTATACAAAAGTTAATCCTTTTTGGTTAGAAAAAAGAACAGAGCTTTTTAAAAATATCTTTTTAGATTTTAACATAGCTTAATCAAATGATAGCGGTTTAGAATACAACCTCTATCTAAAAGCTGTCAAAGAAGGAAAAAGATCTGCTTGTTATACAAAAGTTAATCCTTTTTGGTTAGAAAAAAGAACAGAGCTTTTTAAAAATATCTTTTTAGATTTTAACATAGCTTAAACAAATGACAGCGGTTTAGAATACAACCTCTATCTAAAAGCTATCAAAGAAGGAAAAAGATCTGCTTGTTATACAAAAGTTAATCCTTTAAAGATTAACAAACCTTTTCGGTTCAGAAAAAGAGTAAAAACTTGTTTGAATTTGATCTTTTTGCTGTCACTAAAAGAAAAATAAGATCTGTTTCGTTTTAAAGAAAGTAAAACTTTTTGCTTTTAAAAAAGAACATTTTAGCTTTTTAAACGTTGTCGATGATCTTGGCCCTGGGTTGCCAGAAGCAAGCGTAGCAGGAATACTTCCCAGCGGTGTCTGGACCGCTGGTCTGCAACCCTCAGACTGATTTGGCCTTAGGTCTTGCATGATTCTGACTCTGGCTGACCAGCATAACACCCATGTTCATGCCGATGTTGCCCCACTTGAGCGACTCGCTAATCTGCAACAAAGAGATATTAATGTTACCTTTTTTATTTGTTAAAGTTTGTCTCAAATACTTAGGCTGTGCGTTGCTTGGCACGGTGGTTTTTCTTGCTGTAAATTACAATTTTTTACATGTTATTCGAAGATTAAGTGGCCATTTTCTTGTTGAGCTTCTTGTCTACGTGTAAGTACTTCTTGGACACATGTATCAGCATCTACCTACGTACGAACGACATCTTACTGTGATATTCAATCCGCCTGCCAAGCATGTTAACTATACTAAATCCCTTTAAAAATATCCGACTGGGCAATCTGTGTCAGGCTCACATCCAACGTTGGACTTCTGCAGTTGATGATTTCCGAACACCTAGTCTATTTTCCGATGTGTCATTTTAAATCAAAACAAATAATGTTTATTTGTAATGTAAACTATAGTTTTAATCTTATCGTCCGCCATGTTTTTGTAACACGCGCCCTTTTTTAATAGCCATTTTATCGTCTTCGATAAAATATTACGAACATATGTATCTACCTAAACACATAAAATGTATGTTACATAAACTTTAAACTGATTGTGTAGTTTATCAAGGAGGTTCATTTACACCGTAATTTTTTCACAATAAAATTTATATACAAAAATATTTTTAAAATATAATAATACAGTTTCATACTGTATTCTTAAAGATTATATTGTGTATAGCGCTAACTACAATTAAATTTAAAATCGAACTTTCAATTTACAACGGACAGTTAAGAATAAAAATATCCTTTTAGCATGAAATTATATTATTATTACTCATGGTAAAAAGCCTCCCTAATCCCTTTCCCTTCCCCCTGCTCTACCCCACATCTCAAGGATACCATGTCAAAACTATGCAATAAACAATAAGTAACATGTATTTAAGAGGCTATGCTGGTGTCAAAGCGCCCATACAAACGTAGTCCAGCCAAATTTTGAGTATTAAGCTATGAAAATCTATGAAATTTTCAAGACACAATTTAGAAACAAATATATCTGTGTCGGTGGTGAGTCAGATTTTCGTTTAAATATATACTTCCAGAGTTACAGGGCGTCAAAGTATTGTATTTTTCGGTAATAAAAAGCCCCAACTTTGAACCTGATTTACAAGAGTATGAATCAATTTAGAACAATTTGGAAAATCCACCGACATCTGAAATTTTATTAATATACTGTATAGAAAAAATGTCTACATAATATACTGTATCCTTCAAATGATCCCTGGACTACGAAATATCCAAATAACGGGTGGATAACTTCGCGTAGTGTTTGCTGTCTCACCGTACGCGCTCGGGTAGGATAGGGCTCGGATAGGGACAGCTACAAAACAATGCAACCTTGAACGCGGCCACGTGCTCTAAACAGACAATCCTCTTAATGGCTGCTCATTTCAACTGACTCATGCCATAGCCATTTTAAATATTCTCACCATTCCACAAAAGTAACGCTTCAGTAGCGAATATTGACAAAGCCAGTAAATCGCAATACTTAATATAATAGTACCCTTACAATGTTTAAACAGCTCTATTGTAACTTGTTCTAACACGTACGAGTATGTACTTGTTTGCACTTGTTCAAACATGTTTCAACTTGTGAACCGTTTGTTTAATTCATAGATACACAATATTCTTCATAATTAACGACTTGGTTGGTAGTGTTTGATAGAAACTTTATTATAACTTTAATTACGATTTTATGATCGCTGACTAAAATATATATATACGTACTCTAGAAGTATTTTCATATTCATTATTTTTCAATTCTTTGTACCCCAGATACTTTATGACCGAAAATATGTTCCTTATGTCACTATTTTGTCTTAAATATGATGTAGTCAAGTATTGTCAAGAGTTTACCGTCAAAAATAAACATTTTTTACTCTAGGTTTTTTCATATTCTAATGAGATGACAATTACTTTCTATATATAAAAAAAACGGATTTCAGTTAATGCATACCCATAACCTAAGTCCTCATTTGTTAGGGACACTTGCTAGATAAATGTATCTTGGTGTAAGCCCTCAAAGATCTTCATAAATCATTTTTTCAACAAATATGTCTGTTGAATTTGAGTTCGAAGCAGGTACTAGTTAATGGATACAGTAAAAATATTTTTTATTAATTCTTTTAATTAAGTTGTTTGTTATTCGGAGCATATTTTTTTCTACATCTTAATAGGCTTAAACAATTAACAAGTATTAATTTTCCGAACTAACAAAAAAATGTTAATATAAATGTGCATATTGAAGGTATTATGTATTAAATTAATAAATAGCATGTAATGTGTGTCATCATCAACAGACTCAGGGCTCAGGACTACTCTTCTACAGAGCGTATGGGCCATAGTCCACCATGCGGTGCTAGTGCGGATTGGTAGACTTTGCACACACCTTTGAATTTCTTCTCAGGAGTGTGCAGGTTTCCTCAAGATGATTTCCTTCACCGGAAGAATCCAAATTATGTGTGTCATTGATGACTTTTTAAAATCACAACAAAGTAAGATATATGTGAATGCCAGAGTGCATTTCATTCAAGGCCATTGAACCTTCGTCCCTGCCTTGCTTACCTTTCGTCTGAGCTATAAAGGCGTCAGTTATGTACACACAAAATACCCCAACCACATCTTAAACACACAAACATAAGCAAAACAAACAAGTTTTAACCTTAAACCCGGCCCTATGACAATCCATGTCATTCCGTGGCTGTCGGTACAACTCGACTACGAAAAACTTGCACTATTTACCAACCAACCAACATCTTACAGCGTTCACCAAATCGCTTGCCAAGCTTGGTGATTGCGGCAAATCCCTTCAAAGAAAGCTATCTGTGGAGGCTTAGTGGTCGATGAATAAATTATGACACAGTACAAATGGTACAGTCGTTTTGAAGTCCTTTCACCAGTAAAAAACTGAAAATTGTTGTTTTTACCAGACAGACTGAACGTAATTTGAATTTCTAATTTATTTGCGTCAATGACTTTTCATATAAATCGCATCTTCGTAAATAACAAACGTTCCAAAGGTGTTTGCTTCAAGAAGTTTCTTTGTCATTTTTACAAAATGCATTTGTAATTTTACAAAATGTATTTGTAATTTTACAAAATATATTTGTTATACTGTCAGTCATTAGACAGACGATTACGTTGCATTTTTTAATAAATAATTACTTCTCTTATCTGTATTAAAATTCCATTGTTAATAATCGTAAAATTTATCACAGACACGTTTTTATTCGTATTCGTGTGTTACGTGCCTTATCTTGTAGGTTAAAAGTGCTTTAAGTATAACATTAAATTTTATTACTCGTTGTCAGTTCAAAAATCTCCCAGCACCATATACTTGTACGCTTAAATTTCATTGCATATTTGTACCTATATATATGAGCGAGAGAAAAAATATCCGGCGCCAATTATGCAAACCAACAGGAGTCAAATATAATTCAAATAACAGTCGAAATAATTTAATTATACTGATGTTGAAAACTCATTCGTTCCAAACAAGTTTAAAATTATCAGTTTTGACTCTCATTACTTCGCGTAGAAGCGCATCTTAATTGTATCGTCTCAATTGAATGCCGATATATGTATAAATATTGAATGCTATAAAATGCTTATAAAAATCAATGTTAGCAAAATTAAATAAATAATTTTAAGAAAAAAACACAAATGAACCGTTATGGGGGCACATTGAACTCCGGTAAACTCTTAATACCAAAATCGGTAAAATCTGAAGTCTCACCGGTATATGTAAAGTTGCCAGCAGTAACTGTCCAAAGCGCCTGTGTGAGTACCATCAAAAGATGATAATCATAGGTGTTTTCGACGTCGTAAGGCTTATCTGTAACAAAAGTTCTGCATTGTGCGATCTCTGTCTTTTTCATTCGTCTATCCCAGGATCCCCATGCACAATGTTGCCACTCGAACGCAGAATTACCCAGTTTTCAATGTCTCCATTAAAAAAAATTGTAAATAAAATTTCAAATTAAATCATGACAAAGAAAGAGTTGACGATCACATAGAAAGCTTCATTTAAGAAAGAATTGACTGTTGAAGAGAGTGAAGCATTGAATTAAAACTGCCATCACAAAATTAGTTGACAAATTAAAAAGATAACATTTGCAAGGACAGCTTTGTAAACCATGGAGATGATTAACATGCATTGAAAATAAATTCTAGAACCAAAAAAGATATAAAGGAAAACCGATGTAGAAACGTTATGAAATATGATGATAACGTGGTTTTATGACGTATCGCGCCTTGCTTTTACTTTCAAACGTTGAATTCCACTTCGAAATTTACCGTTATGTGGGTTCTAGAATTTTCCCGTTAAAGTTGTGCTATTTTATTGTTCTTCTTCACTTTAACTGCTAAATGAGTTTTTATATTACATGCACCTTTTTACGGGAATGCTAGAATTTAATTTGAAGGTATATTTGATTTATGAATTGTAACAAAACTATTTTTTAAATGACAATCTTTATTTCGTTTCTAAAAGAGTACTGTTGTGTCTGCTAAATAAAAAATATGTTGTACTTAAATTACGCGATAGAGACAACAATATCCTTTCGTTTTGACGTTAAAAATATAAATTGTTTGTATTGGATCTATGTGTATACTGTGATATTTACCTGTCTCATTCGAGCCTCCTGCGGCGTTTCCCCATACCGGCACCAGTGTACGAAATGTAGAGTGTTGTGCCAGTTCCTCTCGAACCTCGATTTAGTGGCCATGTCCAGCTGGAATCAGTAGAAGCTCCTTAGTAGCTGTGCCACTGTCTCGCCCTCGACAGTCAGATCGAAAGCCGTTGCTTTCGTCATCTGAAAGTAAGGTTTCCAGTTCTGACGACAACCTAGCGGGAGATAGAACTTCGAAGTTCAGAAGCATGCAAGTTAGCGAAAGTAGAGATAAAGAAGACTATATTATGGATCGTTATTTTTTCGACGCTCGTAATAATATCTCTATCTATATCTATCTATAGTATATACAATTGGAACAGATGTTCAATTTTAAAGATAAATGGGGCGCAGAATTGTTTCTGCAATGAAGTAAGAATGAAGACAGATTTATAAAGAGAATCACAGTAGAATCGTACAGTGAGCTAATGAACCCTTCGCAATGGGGCGTCTCGCAATTTCCTGTCGCAATGAATCTTTATCTAGATAGTGCTTTAATCAATTGCGACCTCCATTCGTATTCATTCGACGATAAAACTAAACTTGTATTATTTCTCTTCTAAAAGACAATTGCTATCAAATAATCGAGCGTAATATGTGTAAATTAAGTAATCACATTTGAATTTTACAAATAATAAGTATTATTGCCCGTCTGCTCTTGGCGCTTGCGTAGAAATAAAATTAGTATGCAAGTGATTCTCGTGACTGGTTTTTTTTATAGTGAATCGTCATTGAAGGCCGTCCTGTTATGTCATGATCGAGGATTGCGGTTGAACGCGTCCGAATGTTTATATTTTTTGTTTGATTAAGAAGAAGAATCTGTAACGTTTTACTGATTATTTTTACCTATCTTCATCTTATTTTTTTCAAATGCAAAAGTGACTGCTCTACTTTTATAAGCTGCTCACTTTTATCAAGTCCTTGAGACGCTATTTCCATTCTGATAACATTTAACAACGATGTCTTGATAATCACTTTCTGATATAATTGAACCTGTCTTGTATATCGTGACATACATAAACCCCAGTTTCCAAAAAGGGGTAGCTCGTACAACAGCCATGTTGGCATAAAAGTTTACCTTCGTCTATATTCATACACCTATTTCAAATCGAAATTATGGTGTTATTGTGTGACAGTTAATGATTAGTTTGAAATGTGTATCATTAGTTGATGAGTTAAAGAGTTTCAATCATTACCTTGGCCCTAATGTCTTTCTCGCTGTTCGGAGTTTCTTGCTTGTCGTCCACATTGTTGATGCGTATGACTGAATCCTTTTTCCAGAAGGCACTCAGTGTTGTCTTCACGACACGTTTGCGCACACCTTTCTGTTGTACGGTGTACACATCTACCTGTTCCGGGTTCTTTGTTTTTTCTGCGAACAAAATATATCTTATCATTATTAGGCATTTGATTTGTAGTATTGTTTAATTTGATATCTTATTTAATTGCGATAGTTTGTTTGTTATTTCCTTAATCGATTATAATTCTTATCTCAGTCAATGGCTTTCGTCCTATATTGATTGACCTTTGAAGATTAATATGGATTGTGTTGAAAATGTTGACTGGAGTCTGTTTTCAGTCAAAAGCGTAAACTAATTTGTTTATTGCACTAAAGTTTATAGTTGTTCAAGTATTGAATGAAGATCTAATTCAAAATGATTTCCCCTTAACATGTTCTCGTATTAAATACCAATCGAAAACACTACGTTCTGTTAGTCAACAAAATTTCTCATCATTTACATAAGAATGCGACGGCCGGCCGTGTCAAAATCCTGTTAATCTGAGAACACGTTCTCATGGAAGGCCATCAACTTTTAAAAGCTCTTTCTGAGGCTATCGAAAGGGCGTGAAGCATTATGCACAATCAGCCTCTAACCGGACGTTTTAATTCATTTTAATTGATGTGACGATCTCATTAGGCCTGGCGCGCGGTCGTGTGCGAGCATGAATTATTTACAAATCCCTATTGTTGTGTACACGTTTAGCTCCGACTCGGCGATGGTGCACACTCAGTGCGAGTCCGTGCCTCGCACAACGCATACGTTATCACTACGTCCTAGTTGTTGACTAACCTTACGATTTTGCTACGCTTCGAGTGTTTTATTTGTTGTATGATTATATAGCTTACCTTTACCCTTCTTCCACATGGCAATGGCGTACATGTGGTAGTCTGGACACAGCGTGGAGTCTGGTGGCAGCGGGTCTTCAGCTCTGACTTCGAGCACGAATCCCGACTCCACCACAGCGCACAAGATATTCTGCTCTTCATGCTTGAACCACTTGGTCTCGCGGAGCTTGTGTATCGCCACAGATGAACCGAAACGGGGCTTCTTGGGCGCGAACAGAGCCTGTGCCTGACTGCCAAACCTAGACAGCAGTCCCTTGACCGTCGGCTGCGGCGCTATGCTCTTCTCCGGCGGCTTTAGTTGCTGGAAACTCCGGCAAGTCACGAACTTAGCTTCCATTGAACCCTCGCCTCTCTAATATTTGCAAAACAATCCCCACCGACACTTGTGAAGTTTTGTTCGGGTGTGGGTTACTCTCACTAACGAGAAATCTCGTTTTAATATGAAACACTTTCACAATTAGCGGCGCGCGTGGTTTATTGATACTAGGAGCACAGAACTACACGGTGGCTTGAGAAATAAGACGCGGCGCGGGCTCCGGGCGGAGCTTATATAGGGCCTGCGGGGGTGAGCAGCGGGAGGGGAGCCCCGCCGGTCTTGTCTGACCTCACTAGTGATGCGCGGTGTACGATAAATTCTATTTAAACGGAGCTCTAACTGAATGTGATTAATTTATCGCATGTTTTCATGTTAGAACTTTTTGGAGCAACTATTGCGGTTAATGTATGTGTACCTATGGTTGTACACTATTAATGATCGACTGGATTTATGAACGGTATGAGTTTGTAAACAGTTGGTTGTGGTTTTTATTAACATGGTTTTCCCATACTGCAAAATGCAACCACAGTCTGTGTATGATAAATCGGTTATTGTTTTTCTCGTAAACAATATAGTTTACTAATTTGTTTTGGATGTTGATTAAATAAATAAAACGTTTCAATTTTCGGTTTTTAATGAATGACCACTTTTATTATTATTATTTTTATAATTTGTTTTCATCGTCAAGTCTTACCTGGGGCTCTATTTTTGATTCGCTCGTGTGACATAGCTTCGTCACACACGACTAGTCACGCGACTTGTAGTCGTGACTTAAGTCACGTCACGACCACAAGTCGCATGAAAATAGGTTTGACCGTATTTTTGAATCATTCGCCTCAGGTGTTACCAAAATAACTTAAAATGTTAAATTTTATCCATTTTACGCCGAAAAATAAAAGCGGTAATTCATGCAAGGAAAACGGAACGCAAAGTTCATAGAACAGTTCCCACTGTCAATGACAATAAGTGGTAATGTCAGTTTTCGACGATGACGTTTAGTCTATCGCTCGCCTCCGCAAAGAGTGGTCCCGACCACTCGTTGCAGAAGAGCGATTCAAAAATACCAAATTTCATAAGTTGAACGAAAATCAGTAGAAATCGAGCGCTCGCAGCGCGTAGAGCGAATCAAAAATAGAGCCCCTGGCCTTGGCGCCATACGTTCTCGGAACGTGTCATTTTCGTAACTATTATCGATAAACATCTATCGACATTATCCCAGCGTATCGATGCATCGTGTCTAACCTCCCCCCGCTCTAGCTGTCATGTACCTCATTCCCCCCCTCCCAGCCGTTCCCGCGCCAAGCCGGCGCCAACCGGCGAGGTATTCTTTTTTTTAAGTGCAAAAACGGTAACTCGTTGTTTTTATTGGACATGCTGTCAATTTCCGGTTTTTCCTCATCTCGCTTTTCAGATAAGGTACTTATTCATGTTTTGGTACTTATTGCCCATTGTATGATAAAACTTGGAGCGGATGGCACTCAAGCTCAAGCCTTCCCTATACTGCTGTATGTACAGTCGTGGCTGTGAATTAACCAACTATAACGAAGCAAAAGACTATAACTTTAGCAACCTTTGTATGTTTATCTGTACCCTGATATCTCCGAAACAACTCGTTGTATTTTGACAAGTGAGCTGTCATTAAAATCATCGTGTTTATCCGCAGGTTTTGGCTTATGTTATGTTTCATAAAATAGACGTACAAAGTGGTACTCAAAAATAATAATTTACAATTTCAAATAACGCGTTCAAAAAGAACTAGACTTCAACTGCCCTAAAAGTCTACTTTTATTAAGGCTAAATTCAGACTTATATCGTTTTCTCATGGATGCCATTGTCAGAACTTGACCACACGGGAAGCACCAGCTTTCAAATAAAAAAAGAATCATCCAAATCGGTTCACCCAGTCAATAGTTATGAGGTAACCATAGAAGTATAATGTTCTAAATTACTTTATAGTTCTATGGAGGTAACAAATATTTTTTTTAAACGGGCAAGTGTGAGTCGGGCTCGCGCATGAAGGGTTCCGTACAGAATATGGACCTTTAAAATACGGAAAACCTTAAATAATAATATGCACGGAACAATCCTCTAACGAATGCGCCACGATTTTCGTTATCAATTGGTTACCCTTTGGGTACGGAGCCTTAACAAGAAAAAAACATACCCGTCGAAGTGGGAACCTCCTCCTTTTTTTGAATTCGGTTGAAAATATCGTGTTTAGTATCCAATGAAAGGTATTGATGAGTACCTTCTGGAAATATATGGGTTACATACATTACAGGGGAAATACATTTTTATTTTAATTCTACGACTAATAATATATGTTTTAGTGTTAGGCTTTCTTCTTGTTGCAGATGAGTATTGCAATAGGGAAGTTAGCGGCTTCAGAATAGTCCTTATAAAAAAATTCTCGACTAAACTGTATGTGACGTGACCGTTGTCACGTTATTGAGGACACGTATTTACAATGTAACCTCATTACGTGCCAGCGATCTGCACTAATGAAATTATTCATTAATAACATGTAAAGTAACATCGTGCAATCAGGGAGTGGAACGCACAGCCGCCGGCTGTCGGTTCGTGCAATTGTCCAAAGCAATCTGGGAGACCAGACCAATGGCTTGCAACCTTTTTACGGTTACGAACATTCGATGAAAAAATGGAACCCTCAAACTCACGTTGGTTTCTGTTTGTCCGTCCGTCTGTCACAGCGTATTATTTCAGCAACTACAAATTCTATCGATTTGAAGTTTGGAATAGTTATAAATGGTGACCCACAGATGCTGCAAGTGGTGCTGCTGGTACTGTACAGTCGCAACCATATCTCGCGAATTACAATTTATATCGCCTAGAAAATGAATGAGCAGGTGAAAAGTGAAGCAAATAAAACTAAGCTATTCTGTCTCAGTTTGCTTCATTTACCGTCTGTGACCAATTTTGATTTAGAATGCCTATTTCTGCAATAAACGGGTCTGGTAATATAATGGAAAAACTTTAGAACATGATCACAAATTCGTGTCGCTTAAGTCTATATCAATAACTTTCACGTTTAAGTTTTAACAGATTTGGTGATTTCAACGCCAAGTGCAAGCTTTGTGAATATCAAATCTAACTGAGTAGGAACAAGAGCGTGAATGTGACACGGTACAAAGCTGCGTAGACATTTACGGGCGACCGTACTTTACGCTTACGTCTGGAACCAAAAAGCTAAATATACGATCGGAAAAGTTACAAAGGTGAATGTCCGAATAAGGAACTGAATCGTGAAGGACTGGTTTTCTTTGAAGTATTCGCAATTGACGGCAGCTGTCTAGGCTAATAAACTACGGAATCTTGTTCGTCGTCTCCGATTTGTTGAAGAGTATACAACTGATCGGCAACCTGCGGCCTGCGAATCTTGTGCTTCTGACTCGCGACTGTATTGCAAAGTAATCGCTCGCTCGGTGCTATCTTAACCCCGTTATGTTATCTTAATCGTGACCCCTATGTAATTCAAGCAATACAAAATCTGCAAACGTTGCTGTTCGAGTATCCTAGATGCATAAGGGTCAGGTGCTTTGTAAGTTTACAGTGCCCTGAGAATTATTAAGATATTTTTTTCCAAAAGAAACTGACATATAAATAAACTTATATGACATATTTCAGGAAATTACCCCGTTGTATGGAAATTACTGTACCCGTTCAAGTGAAGAAAAAAATGGCGCAAAAATTTCGGGTTTAAATACAATAATTACGAAAATTTGTCTTCTAAATGCGAAAAAAATGTTGGTGTTTGCAGAAATTTACGTTTCGCTCCAAAATCGAATGCTGTGCAACTTCTGCGACCCGCCCGCATTTATTTCATTTTGCCACTATGAGGCTCTTCCCTGATAAAAGGTTGTTGACCGCTGCCTTAGATGTCGATTTTCATCCCTTTTAATATTGTAGAAAAATTTTTAGGTGTAGGTATAATGGGTTTGCAAATTCAACTCAAGCCTTTTTAATCAAAGGACGAAATGAGTTCTGCAGATAATTCTGCGCTTGTGCATCATCTCATGATCTGATGGCGATGATAAGACGGAAGTGTGCAACAAAGCCTTTATTTAGATGTGACAGGCGGATACTGGTTCCTTGTTTGGCTGAGGAACTCTGAAAATTAAAGGTACCTCCAGCGTAATTGTGATTTATATTGATCGATTCGAACTTCGAATGATACTTCCGATTACGTTCGGAAGTGTAGCGGTCTGCCTCACTGGCCGGCCTTGTCTCCGCTGGGTGCGTCACTGTCCACTCAGAGCTGCCGTGCTTCTTAGCATGAGTCCTGTGTGTTCCCGGCTTTAGAATAAGACAATCCTGTGGCTATATCATAATACCTATCATAGATCACCACGTCCGACACGCTATGAGGGGATTTACCTATGCCTTCGTAATTATACCTCAGGAACCGACTCAGCTAAGCGCTAGACCTGGAGTGATGATATTTCCTACCTACGAATTACTACAGAAAATATTGCGGAAGTAGTCCGCTTAAAATAGATTTATCTTTATACATCCATACAAATATTATAAATGCGAAAGTGAGTTGATTTGATTGTATTTGTCGCAGAGGCAGAATAGCTTGATTTGTAGCTTTTTAGTGGAAGGGCTGGAAACGACAAATGTTACTTTTATCCCGATCGATAGTTCCCGTGGGATAATTTCTTAAGATTCGCGGGCAAAAGGTATTATACGAGTATATATAATGTAGCATATTATTCTGATACGGACGTGTATGTCATTTACATTTATAAAACTGTTCTTAATACATTTTAATACCTGCGTACTATTTTTATCTACCATGTGGCTTTACAGGCAATTAATATACAGCCAACGAGATTGTATGCCAGCGTGTAATTACATGTATTTAGACTAATTATCTGTTGCATAAACCTTATAAGTATTAATAGCTTGACCGGGTGTAAATTAACACGTTTTAATTATAATTTATGTGTGATCACACTGTAATGACCGAAGCACGAGCGAAGCATATCCGTTTTACTTTGGACAAAAAATTATTTCGTACGATCTTTCTTCTCGTATGTCCAGACGACGGATGTTCGGCGGTTCCCCTCTACAGGTCGCATTTCTCAACCGATTCTCGCGAAATTTTGTGAGCAGTTCCTATAATTTTCTGAAACAAAAATATTGTCGACTTTGTCGAAACTTCATCTTTTCAGTCTTGGTTCAGTTTTTGTTTACCGTTTTTTCTATTGGATTGAAACTTACTAAAGTTGCAATAATTCTCGTCACATCAATTTCTTTTGTTCAGCCCTCAACTCAAGCAGGTCTTTGTTCAAATCATCACTTGTTCAAACGTGGGAATGTCCATTTGAACCAGGTTAGAAACACTTGGCGCAACACTGCTAAAGGCTGACGTTGTTCTTCATCAATTATCATGCATTGCGTAGTATTGCAACAAATTGATAGAGGCATGCTATTCGTGCTTCACACATTGTTCTATTACGTAGCTTGGTTGTTTTCTCAGCGACTGGTGTGACATAAGTCGTCCTTGATTTGTGAGAGATTAACAAACTGTACGTACACTCTGTATCAACTTTTGAACCATGTCACATTCACCTTTAATTGGCATTTCCCTCAACTCGCTGTATAGGAACAAACAAGAGTGAATGTGACATGGTACAAAAATGGATACATGTTTTTGTACTCCAGTGTAGAAGAAAGACCGAGTGGAGTTATAGATGATTATTTAGTGAAAAATGCGGAAAGTAAAAATGCTGTTATCTCTGGTTAATGTTCTTTTCTTTATTTTAGCTAGATCCCCCCTTTCCCTGCTTTTACTATGTGTCTACACAGTTGGGCTCAGCGGATTCGATTCCTAGCGGAGTATCTATCTGGTATTTGGTTATTTTGGTATTTGAGTATTTTTGTATATGTTTTGGTCTACTACCATTTTTCTAAGTATCCTGTCAAACAGCACAAATCTGTCTTGTTCCAATAATGAAGGTATAGGTATCTGGGCGAGGACGCTGTCCATCCTGGGTCGTCACCATCACGACCAGCTGATTTAAATGCCAAGGCGAACATATTATTTATTTTCGAAACCTTTCCATGATCAGCTACAGCTGGCACACGTTTTGATTTTATAGTTATTTTCCCTGTGTATTTATTCAACTCACATTATTCAATCTACAAAACTATACAATTTTAGTTTAATATATGAAGACCTTTACATAAACAAAACCGAAATAAAAAAAGACGTGTGGCACTCGGGGACTGCCGCGGTAAAGCTATTGCATAGCATTTTGTATCAACTTATGCAATTATAATTATTTAAGAAAGTTTTAATAAGAAAAGTTTTTATGTCACGAACATAAATATCCCCACCACAAAAATGGAATTAAATTACAAACAGGAAAACAAAATTAAATCAATATTTAGCTAACATAACGGATTTGCTTTGCTATATCAAATTACATACTATTATACTTAATAAATTATAAAACAGTAATACGTCTAATCGCACGCACACAACGCCGTGTCGAAGACTGCCGAACTGAAACGACGTTAGACGATGCACGGCCTTCAAGCCACACCTCCGTGCCCGTCGGAGTGGGGAGCGTGAGGTTTTTTCGTTACGGAATTTCTCGGTTCGGTCCCCGCGCTCAAGGCCCGCGATAGAAGCTATGCAATAGCTTAAAAATTGGTTTAAAATACAAAACAATTTTTTAAAATTATATACAACGTGTTTTTAAAAAACGTTCACGGAAGACGCTTGTGACAAGTGAATAATAAATATCGGTAGTGAATTGATGACGTAGCGCTAACTGTGAACCAAACGTCAGATTGTAGAGCCCTCTTGACATGGCGTGACATGGCTTAAGTAGGTTCTAGCATTCGACTAGCTAGAACATACATAAAGTATTAAAAATGTATATGATTGCAGAAATAGTTTTCAACTTCGCTTGTCATAAAAAAAACTCCGTTCAAATCTCCGTGGAAGTCGAACTACTGCTACAATATTTGATCTGTGCTTTTAAATGTTCATTATGTGTTGTGTAAAAGTATTCGACTTGGATTAGGCGTCTATTGGATGCTTAATCGCCTATGTTAGTGTGTTTGAAATTAACAGCTGAAGAGATTAGATACTTTAATAAAAGCGCGTTTAAAAAGAACTAAAACCCGACTTCAACCGCCTTAAAAATGTTCACCCTTAGAGGTGCAATTATCTAGATACATATTTGTTTTTGTTTTTCTCAATAAGTGCTAAATCGATTTCGATAAAATTTATATGGCACCACCTCTGAAGTATGTTCTACCAAACAAAAAAGAATCACCAAAATCGGTTCACAATTGGCGGAGTTATCGCGTAACATACATACACAAAAAATACAGTCGAATTGAGAACCGCCTACTTTTTAAAGTCGGTTGAAAAATTAACGTACTTTTTCTTGTCTGAGTTACATTCGTAGGATTTGTCTTATTTGCCATTTCAGATGCCATGTATTCCCAAGTTTCAGATGATCATTGAAATAACCAAATATAATGTTGTTTAGTTGAAGTGGATGCTCTCATCAGAATTTTCTAGAAGGGTGATTGACTTATCGATAAATGGTCGTGTAAACTGAGCAAGTTCTTTTGCAGAACTTTACGATAACATTCTAAGCTGAAATGATATCGCGTGATTAGCATATCGAGCAATATTTCTGTAGTTTGAATCAACGTTCGAAGAATAGTCGAAAAGATCTCGTATAAGCTTTTGGTGCAAATTGTCACCCCGCACATTGATGGCATTTTGAAAACCATTCCTATATTGCTATGCAGTGCCGTTTTAGCTGTGGAACTGAGTTGCTCAATCTCTTCCCGTAGATAAATTTCTGCTATCAAAAATCCGCCTGTCAAGCTTACTCATTATCATCAGCCAGTCCTGAGCTGTGAGCAGCTTGTATGCAAAGGGAGTCACTATATTCCAACCTTAGTGATGGTAGCTAATTGTATTCTTAGGAAGACTCGTCACCTTATGCCTCCAAACCTGTGCCTGAATTGCAACCTTATTATACTGATTACAAACTATTTTCATGAAATCACTTGATAAGTTGGAAAATTGATATCAAAAACACACCAGTTCAAGGTTTCCTCGTATCAGACAAGCTCGTTTTCCACCTTTTACAAATACCTTGGAAAAGTACTGCGTGAAATGACGCCAAAGAAGGTATCAATCAAACTGGGAGATAAACACGAAGTCTGCCAGATAGAGATAATCTTTGGGGTGATATCGCACGTTTTAATCTGTTTTAGGTGTGTACTTTAGGATAAATGAAGGACAGATAAATAATTGAAACACGCGGAAGTTTAACTGGTAGGGTTATTAACTAATAAGGGATTTTCAAATCATAAGAACTAGAATGTTAGATTGATTCGAGTTTGAAATGTTTAGTAGTAATCATAAATATTTGTTATGGAAGCACTGTTAAGTAAGGAGACGCTAAATTCTCATGAAAAACGATATGAAGGAAACACATGTCCGACACTCTACTTAAGAAGCTGATAATAATGATAAACATAATAAAGTGGAATTCCTAAATACTGACGTAAAAGTTACGTACAGAGACCATTAGGTAAATTTGGAATTGGTAATCATTCTACAAGATCAATTTGAATTCTAAAGGCAGTCACAAACGCAATATTTAAACTATAATTAGTTGCAAATGATATCAATAAACACAAACGTGTAAAAGTAAAGAGATGAATGAAACGTATAGAGATGACGGAAATGAAACAGCTTGAAGTCAATTTTCGATTATACGAGAATACAATAATTTAGATTGTCTTTGGATTTTCCATATATGTTTCTGTATAAATTTTCTGTATGTTACCTATGTTCGTTCGAGTCCGTCCTGCATTAAATTAAATGCACCGGCTCAATTGCGCATTCGTATCTTTAGATCATATTGACGTCAGTCTCTTCTCGAAAATGATCATCGGAGCTTGAATCTCAAAGATTTGTATCGCGTCTTTAGTCCACATTCATGAATCTTGAGCATTTCTTTGACGTCAATAAGGTTTTTAAGAATTCTACAATACGTGTCAAACTACGCATTTCATTATAAACAGTTTGTAATTTATTATGGTTTTATCATCGGATTCTTATTTATTTTTCAACAAACGTGATCTGCACAAAGGTAATTATTTACTTCGTACTGTATTGGGGATTTTTTTCTTATCGGTCTCGCATTACAGATACCCTTTAGATAAAAACTCAGCTCTTTCTGTCGGTATCGTTTGCTAAGAAAGGATTGAATTAGAAATCCCACAGAAGTTGATTTTAGATCCGAGATTATTCACTACTTACACAAAATTTTAATATCTGACTTGTCTAGATCGACTGGACCTTGTTCGGGTTTCTTATTTATATTTTATGTAAATTCATTTATCACTCACCAAAAAGAAGTCAGAGGATTCAGAGCATTTAATGGTAATCATGCATGTGCACCTTCCTTGTCTATCTTTTTCTTAGTCATCTCTTCTACCGTTTACACAAATTCATTCCCAAAGTCATAATTTCGCAAATTGCAGTTTTGTGTTATTCTATTTTAACGCATTAATCAGCTGAAAAAGTTGTTTATTTTCCATGTCTATAATCTTACGTTTCTCTACTCAGTTCTGACTAAATTTCTCACACTATTGCGTTTACATTAGTAATCTTATCAATTGCAATTGATCCAATCGATCGGTATTACTCATAGTTTATACATGTATGGGATAGAAACAATTAAACAATACTGGGTATTTCTCTTTGTCATCTTAGTGTTAATTTAGATGACGTCATTGAAATCGCTTAACTTACTATGCTTTACCCTTTACCTGCTGCAGGGAAAACCTATTTGTGTATCAACTTAGCACTTCTATTTGTCTCACCTACGTATACTTTGTTATCTTTGGAAATACCTCTCCATTTAATCTTTATTTCCAAATTACTTAACAAAGACATTAGGAGCCATTCTGAATTCCTAACTGATTAACCCTTTATCGTTAATGTAATCAATTACTCCCTATTTGATAAGATACACGTGCTTAGACTTGATTGATCGGCTTGCATCATATGATGGTGATTACGTTTTTTTATCTGCAATGCAAACTCTGTCTTTGACGTAAGGTGGCCATTGAAATCTTTGGTGGGTACTTGGAGTCACCACGGATTTTAGGTTGCAAAGACATTATAATTTTTATAGCATTGTATGTATGCATATTCATCTATTCCCTCTTGTATCCTAAAATATAAGCTTCACATGAAATATATGACATGAAAAACTTCATTTGTACACTCTAAAACATATTTGTGTTATTTTCTTTGAGACATCATTGAAAATATGCATAAAATACAATTTCCCGTGTATCTCCGAAATTTCTAAAGTGAAAAGTTTGTGATACGAGTAATCACGGTAGGCAGGACTGTGTACATATTACAGGAAACCCTTGAGGTCTCTATCTTTTATAGTTTTAGAGAAATTATGATATATATTTACTCTGTTTACTCTAGCCTGCCGATATTTCTCATGTAAATTTAATATATGCGTAGCTAGATAACATAGAAGTCGGTACGCAGGCAGTCAAGTGAAATTATTAACAACGACAAAACCACCCACGAGGGTAGCTAGGAACGAGCTTGGAACCAAACCCGTGACCTCATAATCAGCAGCTATTGTGAAGCCACGCCTCCGTGACTGAGACAATCAAATCAAATGTTTTTATCGAATTAAACGCCAAAAGAGCCTTTTTACGTGTTATTCCTTCAAGTAGGTGAACGATCTGTTAAATATTACGACGTAGTTACGTGCGGGTGGTCACGTAAGCGGTAAGCTTGAGATTCAGACTAAACCCAAACCCAATCAAATATTTACATTTATTCAATTTAAGATTTTGACGTCATACTTTTTGATGTGATGCTTTTGTAGACTTTGGACGTGTTTCTAATATATTTCGTCTTGAAATAGATCCCACCAGATTTTACCTATTTCCTTTCCTACCTACCTTCCATTGATTCGGAATCTGTTTGACATTTTGACACTTGCCATCCATATGGCTCGCACTAAGGTTTTCAATTTTTCCGTACAGACAGGCAGTCGAACGCACTGCCGACGTTTGTATTTCCACAATGCTACAATCTTGATAAATTTAAATCACCTTAAGGACCAATGCGTACCATCGTACCATCGTTGGCCACATCTTTACTATCAGACAAAATCGTGGCTAAGCGATAAAAAACGTGACTCCACAAATAGTAATTATAATGTGCAACATCTGTTTCCTTCTGTAATCTGAGTGCATAAACCGGTCAATTTGGAGGCCTTTTATTTGAAAAAGAGGGATTTTATTTGTGTGTTATTGTAATATGTACCAGCAGCACTTTGAATATCTTTTTGGGACTGTGTTTTATTTCTATTCAGACCCCAAAGTTTCTAAGCTTCCTTTCTTCGAACGCAAAACTTCCATTAGTAAACAAACATTACACAAAGGAAATAATAATGTCCTTAACCAGTCCAAAGACCTCTGCGAAATAGATTGAATCGGTGTTGTCGAGTACCAGGGGATCAGAACTACGCAGTAGCCTATTCTCTCTAGTCGGTAAATAGGTCGCTTTGGGGATAAATCCATTATGTAAGTTGGTACTGATGCCAATTTCTTTTGCTGAGTTTTCCTTACATTATTGGGGCCACATAAAGAACTGAAATCTGTTATACTAACTCCACAATGAAAATTCGATTGTCCAAGCGATGCTATAGTACCAGGACAATATAAACTCTGAATAGCTTCAAGTTACTTATGAATGACCTTCACATTGTTATTTACGATATTATACAATTTTCTTATTTACTCTGTTGTGTAACACTGTACTTAACACTAGAATTATTATTGTGTGAAACACCTTTACATTATATGATGTTATTAAATCATTTAGTTCAATCGACTCAGTACTCACATCCTAGTTGTTAAAAAGTTTAAAACTGCAAACCATTCACTCACAAGCATAGGAAAGAATACTATGTGACACCATAGATATAAATTTAAACTGTATAAAAACTTTAGTTTAGTGTATAGACTAATTTTATCTATCGAATTTAACATTAATGAAATGACTGATTGGCATCTAACGCCCAGCTCAAACCGTGGAGTTGAACATGAAATAAGTATTTTCTACAGTTGCAAAGCTTGAAAGTGCCTTAGACTTTTCCTATTATCGATCGCTGAAACATGATCTCAAGTACCAGGGCCTCATAACACAAGAGCTGTCTAAAGAAACCGGGTCAGTGAGTAACAGGACCCCTGGGGACAGATCACTTGCCCTAATGTGGGGAACGCCGTGATATCAGAGTGCTTTGTTTTTATAGCCCACATAATGCGGTGAGAAATTTGTAGAATAGCAGGGATCGTGGTGCTCCTCCCTAGAGAAATTTTCCTAGTGGCCGTTCTATTTTTGCGAAACAGGCATTATAAGTCCCCGTCGTTTTATTGTCATCAACTACGACGTCTTATTGTGTGGGGTTATTTTTGTTTGACACTTTCAGGGCCGCACATAAAATTCGTCAATTATTTGGGAATTACAATGGTGTTTATTTGTTACTATTTAATTCAATGTAACAGAATAATTTCATTAATTATAGTGTGACAAAAAAAATATAATTTACGTCTAATGTAACATTTTCCGTTAAACGTCACTAGCGAAATTTTGAATATCTAAATTATCGTTATCATCGTCGTGTAGGTATATCACCTGCTGGACATTGGCCTCTCCCAAGGTGTTCACTGAACTCGTTCCTTTACTCTTATCATCCATTAAAATGCTATTATATTTAAGGGCCCTGTGCTATTCATCCAATATCTTTGATGAGTTTTGATTGATTGATTGCTTAATCAAATGTGCTAGGTGTGACATTTCAGATCAATGTGACGTGCAAGTGGCATTACGAATTTGCCTCAAAGTGGCTTGGCAGAGATCTCGCCTAACTATAACATTTCATTCCCTATTGTATTGCTTTTGGTGTACAATAAAGTGCGTGTTGTATCATATTATAACATAAAAATAAAATAAATGTAATCAACGTTTCGCCATTTTCTGAAATTGTAAACGATAGTTTTGTCAGTAATATTAGACCAGTGCATTGTTACCTGTCAAATGTAATGGTGATTTAAACTTATCAAAGTATTGAATGAATGTCGTGGGGCCCTAATTTCAGAAGTTACGGAGGGCGCTAACTGAACAATTTACGTTAAACGTTGACTTTTAGCTTTAAAGTAACCATCGGCCAAGTTATGTCGTGCATCTCTCTCTAATCATCTCGTATGAAGTATATGTTGTTAAGTAAGCTGACTTGAAATTATTGTCAAAGTCATTACGAACTTTCCCCTACAACCGGGATACAGAGAAACTAAAGCGGCTGCTGCGCACAAATTGATGATCACTACGAAAATCTATGGCGATCGTTAAAAAGCAATAACGGTGCGAGAAAGCTGTTGATTAACTGAACCGTTTTGTTCGACGAACTTATCGCTTGCTGACGTCGCGTGTGTTACGATACTTTGTCCCAAGGCTGAAACCCCGTTATAGTAAAATGTGGTCAATTATGATTGAGTTATTTTGACTGAAACGCGAGGAAAGATATTGATGCAAATGTTGATAGGTATCAGGGACCGTTTGTGCACTGCACTTTCATTGAATCTCAAGGAAAATTTGTACGACCTGTCAGCCAAAGAAGAGTGCATGTGTCAAAGATGCGCATCCTAAAATGGATGTGTAGTGTGACTAGAATGGTCAAGAATGTTAATGAGTGTATCACAGGTACCTTGAAAGTTTCATCGGTGAGTGAAAACTTGAAATGTGATACTTTTAAATGGAGTGAGTAGGGATGAAATTCATAAATGTAGATAGACATAGACACACATGTATTCGGCATTCAAAACACGACACACAAAACAACAAACACACAGAAAAGTATTTTTAACTAAAATTAATATAAATAAATAATAAAAAATGTGATGTCGAGTTTGCCGCTGCCCGTGTCGCGCAGTGAGCGCCGAAAAGGTCTTCACTCAGCATAAGCTGCACTTCAACCGAGAGTGGATAAAGTGCAGCTCTGATTTTCAGTGATCATGAATCATGAGAAAGGTGCGAATCGATGAATGTTTTACCCCCAACGCAAAGAGGGGTGTTATAAGTTTGACGCCAATGTCTGTCTGTAGCATCGTAACTCTCGAACGGATGGACCGATTTTGATGCGATTTTATATAGATAGATATATTAAAAAGTGTATATAAATTAAATAAAATTAATAAATAATTATAGCTAGTATATAGCAAGATTAATCTATTAGATAGTAAGTTTAACTAAAATCTATCAATATCTGTCACACCTCCACCCAAATATTGTTACTTATTTCCTCTACACAAAGGTTGTCTGGTAGAGATCGCTGTAAGCGATAAGACCGCCTGTTGTACATTTTTAATTTTAATTTTTTTAACTTAAGCTTGTATTGGTGTATATTAAGTCATATTGAATTGAATTGATGCGTGTGAATGTCGATGAGTGAAGAATGAATATGTGTGTGAAATATGTGAGAACTGAGATGGCGGTTGATAGAGAGGAGTGGAGGAATAAAACGTGTTGTGTCGACCACGCTAGAACAAAGTTCGTTCGTGTTCGTGCTACAAACTCATCGATTTTTTAGCAGTCACGTACACTAAATATCGTTATATCACAACAAAAGCCTGCGGCCTTGACATGTGCTGTCATGAATTAATAAGTAAGCAGAAAATTAGGTCGCTCGTTAGCGTACGAATATAACTTTACAATACATTACAATAATATGTATGTATTTGCTTCTATAAAAATAAACATGTGATTTAGGATAACTCCTGGATAATATCGTTTTCGTTATATCATAGGATAGATAGATAATTTAGAATTACTGTTTGTTACCTTGCTTTGAAAGGTCTGTTTTAATAAAATCAGGTAAATATTGTGCGAATCGATGAATTTTTACCCCCAACGCAAAAGAGGGGTGTTATAAGTTTGACGCCAACGTCTGTCTGTCTGTCTGTAGCATCGTAGCTCTCGGACGGATGGACCCATTTTGATGCGATTTTTTTCGCGTGAAAGCAAGATTCCTTGCGGTGGTTCTTAGCTATATTTGTTAAAAATCGATTCAGTAGGTTGAATATCAGCTGATGTTAGGCATTTTCGTCATAAAATGTTTTTTTTTTAAAATGAATAGTGCGTATTTTTTTTAAATGGAAGCAATGATCATAATAAAGGGATTATCGGAACCTGTTTACACTGTAGATACATACATACACATATGAATGTATATGTGATAAAAATAAGAGATTCATTTTTGTCTAATTCTGCCATCATGATTTTAATGCCGTTTTCTCAATGTTTTATAGTGTGATAATGTGCAAGTCTGCCGGCGGCTAGCCTATGGTAGAACTGAGCCCATCGGCCGTTTTGTTCAGTTAGTTTTAGCAAGATCTACCTATTTTATACCGTGAAACAAGGAGGAACGAATAAAAGTATTTTTTATTTATTTATTTTTGATAATATATATGATTTTTTCATAGGTTTGGGAAATCAGTTTTACTCGTAATTAATGTATCCTTTTTACTTTCCTTCTCTTCTTGATTTTGGACTGAATACACTATCAAACTATTTAATGCCCGTCTTGTTCACCCCAACCCAATCTGGGCAATCTTTTCTTTCAAGAACTGGGCTGAACTGAGACCCACGAAAACTGACGTTTTACTAAATCGTAATCTTTCCCACTAATATTTATTTATTTTCACTAATACTAAACTTTATATTTTGAAATACATCTACTTACAACCAATAAAAAGTTACAAAAAAATGCCCACTGTAAGAACGGGTGTTGAATACCGAGGTCAGATACTACACGAGTTTTTATTACAGTCATCGGAGAAGTATAAAGAATGTCTTATAAGAAATAGCAGTAAAAACTGTTCGATATAAGTAGTAAACATTCAGGTCAAATTACCAGTTGTCAATTTAAAAAATCTTTTTTTAGTTCTGTACCTAAAAAGGAAAAAGGAACCCTCATTGCCACACTCATCACATATATATACACACACACACACATCACAACCCCTAATATCGAATACTCAAGACTGCCGTCCCTTAGATTTGTAAAAAAACTTATAGGTCCAGGCAATTATATATAGGGCTCTTAGTCCACAACATTATGCTGAGTTAGGGCCTTTTTGCTGGCATGATACATTGCAGTAAACGATACTGTTATTTCTGTCTGACTTCAACTGACTTGTATTGTGTGTTCATCTTCTTCTTGTGTGTGTGTGTATTTTCCTTTTCTTTGTATTATGCTGGCAAATAAAATGATAATCTATTTATCTATCTATCAATTAAAAGATAAAGCTATATTTTTTTAGACTATGTATTAACATACAGAATGCAAGGGAACCAAAACCTATAGAGTACTTTCCGTTGACCTAGAATCCTGAAATTTTTCAAGACGCAAGGTGTTATAGCACAACGATAGGAATAAATCCGAAAACTAGGATTTTTTAAGTATAACACCGTAAAAATATGTATTTTTTGTTTACAAACTAACTGTGTAGTTGCATTCCATACATCGGGTATGTAAAAATAAAGTTGGTTTTTCAATCAGAATTACATTTTCAGTAGAGCATTGTTGGGTGCATATTACCGTACCTATTATGTATGATTGTATGTTATTTAGTCATATTCTGTATGGAACCCTCGGTGCGCGAGTCCGACTCGCACTTGACCGGGATTTTTATAACAATAATCTCATATTCCATTCGGGTGTACCGGCTACCGACACAATCTGAGGGAACAGACTACAATTTAAAAGCAATTGCAAGCTTTTATTTCATTTTGCGATTTATGACAAAACCATCTGCAATAGATAACATTACCTGTACGTTATTATTCCTGTCATACTCGACCTTCCTCAAGAAACAACTCCAATGTAAATATACAAACAAACAGACGTGCATCACTGACTAAACATCATTATCTGTTATTATAACTGTGCTGTTGTCGCTGACATATAAAATTACATGCATTTCTAACTGCCTCGTTCGTGTCTACCTAGATTTTTATGTGAACTGGAAGGTGTACATAATCGGCTGCATAAGTCCTCTGTTAGACATGACACCTAGATCATTAACGAGAGATTAACATACAACTTCACAGTGAATCACAATTTTCATTTTAAACACTTTTTTCTATTATTGTTCAAAGCGCCATCTATGAATCATTAGCTGCGTAACTGCTATTGTTTCGCGACACTATAATTTCATCTTCTATTTTAAGGTAATAACTTATCAAAGCCAGCTATTCTATTTTAAAAGATTATGGCAACAAAAATTTAGTATGGAAGTTAACTGGAACTTCAATTTACCTGAAACCTGACTTTCACAGTGGTATAAACAAACATTTGTCACAATAAGTCAATGACACGCCGCCGTCTCAGCCTACACACGCACACAGCGACGTAAATACATTTACACAAACACCGGTAAATAGCGGGCACAGAAGATGGATTATGCAACATCTTGTCGCTGCCGTGTCCCAATATATTATTTACGTTTATATTAGTATGTATATTTCTACTTTCAACAGTATCATTTATATCAGCTCGGTTTGTCGTATCAAGTAGTCTAGTCCTACATGATGTTTAGGGTCTTGATGATGGGCCCAAAGGTGGCCATAGATACTGCTCAACAAAGCGAGCCCCGTCATCGTCGTGTATAGCCAGCTATACACGATGGGTATGTTTGAAGCAAAATATCGTCCCAAAAATTCTATTTTTGTATAAACTTGTTGTACTCCGTAATCCGTGTCCCTTTCATTACACACCTTATTACGCTAACGGAATATTTTGTGTTGGACGGAACGGAATAAATATTGAGCATTGTGCGTCTCGTCTGAGTTGGTTAGATTCAGTATGTCGAATCAAAATCTACACTATCTGCGTCGGCCTTGTCAAAGTACTAAGTTGCAAACTCCAGACTAGCTATATCCATATATAGAATTCCTAATTACAACAATCGGTTCATCTTAATTCTATTCATGCGTTGGTGCTGGCAACGTGCCCTGTTTCTGTCACGTCTCGAAGGCCCGTGACAGGTTTGCTAATTCCTGCGTTCTCGCGACCTTCCGACTGCAGCGGCGTTGTATTACTTGTTGCGGTCACTGATAGTCTAAAATAGTTTCAATTTGATCTTTTCCCTGAATGTTGTATCCACCATTAAGTATCCACGTATTGGTATATCGATATGGGCATGTGGTATCGGCTTTATAATAACATGACCTCATGACATCACTTGTAAGCCGTAAAAGGCCACTTCAGAGACGAAATTAAGGAGATTGGTTGCAGCATCTAACTTTGCCATCTTTCTACCATTAAATATCTCCATCTAAGTTCCAATCTTGCGATCTATGGGTGAGGATCATGATTATCAGTGGTCTTATGCTGTTGTTGTTAATGATGACATAGGTATCGATTTTATCTGCATAATGGATTTTTTTGGAAGTTACAGTTACGTCACTGTCATCTATCACAACCTCAACTGAAGGTAAGTGACGATTTGTTCGATGTTGATATTCGAAATAATTTCCAGAGAACATGGAAACTAAAAGTTTTTTTTAAAACGTTAGCTAAGTAGGTAAAGAATTTAATAGCTAGTAATGAATATTGCCTACGAAGTGAAAGCGGAAATTACTTCTATATTACCGACAATTTTTATAGCAATGGTCCTGTGCAATCAGAAGCTTTATTACTTGGTTAGCTCATGCCAGCAACTCCTGTTTCAATTTTGAGACAATATTTTCTAGTTGGGTTTACTTTACATTTCTAGTCAACTCCAGATTTTATGGTCCATTTTTTTTTCCTTTTCGTAATGAGCGTGATTGGTATTGCGCTTGTTCATAATCTAATTATACGGCATCATCGGTCTTTTGCCTTATTTCTTATATTGAATGCCATGTTCTGAAAATGAACGTATAGACGTAAACATTATGTAATTATTAATAAAGCTACGCTGTGTTTGTTTACACGCCTACGTATTGACACTGACGCGAATTAGATAATCTTCCTCCATTATTTTTATCGCCAACTGTTCAATGTCATAGAGCGACTGTTGGCAGCTAGACGGTCAAATTACTGTTTGGAATGACAAATTAACAACCGTTTCATGTTATAAGAAGTCTGTTATTATTTTTTACTAGATTACCTATGGCTGGCGTCCATTCGTTTGCAGTATTTACTCTCATATGCAGCCCGGTCTTGTTTATGATTACCTAATGGCAATTTAGTTACTGTCTCATTCAAATGACGAGTAAACTTAGCTTGACTGTCATAATCGACCGCGTAAGTCCACAGCTGGACGTAAGCATCACTTATACACGCTGACATTTTAGTCGTTCTCGACCCTGAATGCAGGTAGTCTGAGTCACTTATAGAAACGATTAGTAGTGGTATTTTAAAAATATAGCGATATATTTTTTTCCAAAAATTCAAATTAATTCAATATTTTTTTAAATAGCTAAAACTGGTAGTACCACTTCTCGCAGCACAGCGTGAGAACGTTGACCCTGAGAACAATAACAAACTGTCGGCATAGTCAATGAAAGTAATCGGACGCCGCCCGCCCGTCTTGACACCTACCCCTTTGACAATGCCGCCGCACGCGCACCTGTCTCCAGTGTGCTCCAGTCTTCATTTAGCGGTCATCGGGTCAACTGTGCGATTTTTAGTGTCGCGAATTTTTGTAAAAGTGATAGTGAGACGAGAACACAAACTACGTGTACTCCCACCGTGTGTAGGTACTCAACGATAATACGGCAGAAACTAGGCGGCTGTAAGCTTAGCAAGAACATTCACATTCTTTACGTCAAAACGGGATCCCCTAACCCTCAAATCCCGACCAGCTGTTACTAGTAAACCGTAAATTAATTTAAATGGTTATTTCGTTTCATTGTTTTTTAGGGTTCCGTATCCAAGAGCGGCCAACGGGACCCTATAACTAGGTATGAGATGAAGGCCAAGCGCAAACCCATAATAAATAAATTGTAAAATTAAAAACAAATCCCCAGTACACAGCGGGCGCGGCGGGCGGGCTGCTTTGATTTCGCGGTGTTTCGTTCGCGGCAGTGTCCTTGTAACTAGAGAAGGCACGTGCAAGGCGGTATGACACAAAGGCGACAAATGGAATCAAACTAACATATGATCCCGGGGTAAACGACCTTCTGGCTGCTCTTGTGGAAACTACGGAAACTCGACATTGTTTTATTTATTTATTTAAAATTTCAACTTTTTTATTAATACCCGTATAACTAAAGTGACCATCACAAATGATATTAATACTTATATGGAGTTGCTAGGTTTCTGGTCGAGAACGACTAAAATGTCAGCGTGTATAGGGGATTTGCCATAACCACTACGTTTGACAGTCGACTTGGTGACACACTAAAATTTTGTTGTTACACAGGAAGATGCTGCTGCCAAATCTAACAAATATCTTTTTCCCTGGTAGTCCATATATTGCTCCTAATTTTCTCCAATTGTGAGGCATAAACAAAGATACGAGAAATAAATGTATACCAATTACTCGTACCTTGGAGGACATAATGCAGGAGCAATAGAAGAACACATAGCAAGCCCGACAGTGCGCATAATTAACGATATTTCGGAACGATTATAGTGAAAACCTGTAGTATTATTGTTCATTCAAATAATTTTGTACTTTAGAATCTCCTCATCGGCACGAAATTTCTTATGTCAACGAACTAACCTAAATACAATACAAAGTCCTGGAATAGTCTTATCAGAACAAATAGTTAGCAGTACATTTCCGTAACCTAAATATAATAAACAATAAAACCTATTGAACTGTGAAATAAACGCGTAGATTCTAAATTTATGTAACGATTTAATGTAGTCGTCTAGTTAACTCCTGCCAATTGGGAATGGAAAATTTCCTTGCACTGTCATTAAAACATTGAAATATGGTTAACGTCCCTTCGAAAACTAAGAAGTAGATAAATATGATCCTTGCTAAACTATCCATCATTATCACAGCACTGTAAAAGTCTTGTACTGTACAGGAACTCACTGCGTGTGATTTGTTAAACCTCTTTCCTGAAGTTTTTCCATATAGCTGTATCTCATTTTGTAAGAATGCATTATTTCCTGTATAAAGGGACTTTGAATTGATTTATTTGATGCACAAAGAAACAGTTCAACCAAATCTGTATTGGACTCGTTACTAACTTGTCTTGAAATTTCCTATAACGTTTTTACAACCGGAAGACATCTACTACTTCCCCATGGATTTAGTCAATCGTTTCCTCTCAATTGTTTGCGTCTGACGGCGCGACGGAATTCTCGCCACCCTCGTTCTTGTGTTTGATTTTCACACAATCACTGCCTATTATCGAGCTTTCGATCATCATGATCAGCCGGGAAACGTCCACTGCTGAACATTGGCCTCCCCCATGGTATGCCACAATCATCATTCCCGAGCCGCTTGTATCCAGCGACTCCCTGCGACCTTTACCAGGTCAACTGTCCAACTACCTCCTGTCTCTTGTTATACTATATTTAATACACCTTTAAAATTGGAAGGTTATTGTTAAGTCTACCGATCCCCTTTTGTTCCTTTCTGATTTAATAGACTGTAGCCTAATCTACTTAAAGATGGTATTAACCATGGTCCGCCTTAGGAAGTCGCTATCAATACCTTGCATCAAAGACTAAGTAATGGACTTATCACCTAGCATTAGCCAGCAACAATGTCTGGCTAGCATACTTCTTCCTTCGATCTATCGATTAAAAATTGTCATTCCTTAGTGCAATATAGTCCTAAGAAAACAGAGGGACAGTATTTTGCAAAAAAACAAACAATGACTAGCTCATTACTACTTCTATTCTATTAGGTCCTAGGAGTTGTAACAAAACAATATTGATATTGCGATGATAATACGCCACGTTTACACCTGCCAGGATACTTTTGGCACATACAATTGTTGTGATTAGTTTAATTGCAATAGCCACGTGCCTCGGTGTATGGTCTTTAGTACGAGTACACCTGGTCTATAGGAAATCTAGATTATGTGGCTGGATTATAAATTATTGCATTATGAAAAGGGTTTGATTTGTAGCTAAGTCCAAATGACATTGTTCCAAACAAATATGTTGCCAAAATTTTATTTGCTTTAAATATTACTGATTCTTCTATGACTAATATCCCACATACCTCGTGTCAAATATTGATTAGAAGATTGTTACTGGTTCCAGTAGAGTTGTTTCTTGGGAAACGTAATAGAACTGCTTGTATTAATTAGTTATTTTCTTGGTGACAATTAGTAAGTTATTTATGTATCTGTAACGTAGTCGGTAGCGATGAATGGATCTATTGTGCAAAATTACAGCCGGCCATTATTACAGCTGAATCTGCTGCAGGTTTGCTTGTTGTATCATTTATATCAATTCTTTGTGCTGCATCTAATTTACCCACGAAAAAATTTCTCATAATTCCTTTACTCTTTTAAAATAGGATTTTGGCTTTGTGTAGGTACTTCATAGTAAATTTTAAATTACTTTTCTGCACATTTTTTTTTCTAAATTTTGTTTGCTGCATAGCAGTTATTGCAGCTGATATTAAAGTACAGTGTAGTAATTATAGTGAAAGTATTTTTGAACGATAATAATTAGGTTGAATACGGCGAACAAAATCTTGCAATTTTAGTATAACCTGTAAACAAAGAAAATAAATTTGACTTTGAAAAAATTTTTTTTAGATTTTTGCTAATCACTTAAGTCCAAGGTGCTTCTAACGTGACAGGTCTTTCAACAAGCGTATATTGATCTCCCTAATCAACGCCTACATTTCTTATCAATCAACACAATATTGAACTTTAATCCTAAACAACGCGTACGCACACCAACCCTTGTTTGTAAACAAGACGGGTGCAGTGTTGTCACTTCCTACTGCTATTTATGTTTGCATCTCGATTGCGTCTCAGAGCTAATAATACAATTATATCACATACGAGTTCTGTAATTCTATATTGTTTATGGTAGCAAAGGTACATTGGCCTTCACATCATCTACTCGTAATGGTGAACGATGATAGCTCCTTAGATGTGAGCTTGCTCGCCCTGAAGCTGGAACTTAAATTACTGTAGGCAATGATATACATTATACATACAACTCAACTTGATATTCACTCAGCATAAGCCAACCAATGGTAATTCCAGGCACACCGCGGCTAGACTTCTTCCAGGACAAAATATCCAAAGAACGTAGGTTACATAGTAGTTGAACTAATCGACATTGCGGTGCTATAACGCGTTCAAAAAGAACTAGAAACCGACTTCAAATGCCCTAAAAGTAAAGCTCAGAACCAATTTCGATACAATTTATATGGGACCACCTCTGAAGTATGCTTTACCAATGAAATATTTGTGTTACGCGGTAACTCCGCCAATAGTGAACCGATTTTAATAATTCTTCTTTTGTTTCGTAGAACTTACTTCAGAGGTGGTCCCATATAAATTTTATCAACATTGATTGATCGCTCTTTGAGAACATCAACAAAAAACAAACATTTAAGGCAACCGAAGTCGGTTTTTAAATAGTTATTTTTAATGCGATAATTATTGAAGTTGATGATGAAGCATTTGATAGAATTTTATATTGTTACAATTATAGACGCCTTGAAAACGTTAAAGCTATTAATGTCACTATTCATCACGAATGTCGCGACAACGATAAGACACGAACGAGTAATGAAAATATACACGTGTGATGCCAATGAGTGTTGTCACTCATTACTACCAACATTGTGTTTATAATTAAGTTGATTCGAGGAAGCCGAAGACAGGTAATCAGATGAAAAATGGTACTATGAGCGCTAGTTTTATTGATTAGATAAAAATTAAGTTTCTGCACATGTAACAGTTGAAAAAGCACTGCAACGTTCCGGTTAACGGAAGTTTAAAGTTTATGAAAAGGAAAATCCCCACATAAAAAGAACAGTGTACTTACGCAGATGAAGAAAAAATTCAAAGACAAAGAGCAAGTGCATACCATTAAGCGGCCATCTTTTATTTGGCACCCAAAGACTAATAAAATAGAAATAAGGGGAACTGATAATGTGTGGAACAAACAAGAACGAAGCAAAATTTTACAAACTCACAAGCCGGCAAAGAATCTCACAACATAACAGAACACATGAGTGTATGAATAAAAATCCTTAATGAAATAAATAATTTAATAAAAGTAATACATTATGAAACGGAATTTGTACCTAAACAATAGCATCCAATCGTAATGATAACCCTTGGTAAATTCCGCTAACACAAGCAGTTGTCCACGCTATCGTTCATTGAATTCTATATATACCAGCGCTACGGTAAGAGGTCAAGTATTTATAATGACGGAATGATAACGCTCAGTAGGAGATTGTGGAGGCATTCATCAATTGAGTAGATATATATTGTAGTGACAGGTGACCTTTGAAAAATGCCTTGTAAACAAGTGCACATATGAATGGATCTCAGGCATTATTTATATCAAATTGCAATTTATTTGCCCTGTAAGGTCTTAAATGACATTAGAGCAATGCGGCTCAAGTACCAATATGTCACTTGCAAATACTGGCTGGGTGGAATACGTTCAAAACGAACTATAAATAAAGTGGGGTGTGTCATTTAAAAAGGTTTCTTTGGGCACCTGTAACCGCATTTTGGGAGCATGCGAGTTCAGTAAAAGCCAGAATATTGTTGCGGTATGGTCTGTAGACTATGTAGATGTAATCAAAAGTAGTTCGACTTTAATTGGAATTTACTAAGCTTTTATATGTCTACATCAATAAAAATCATTATCAATAGAACATGGGGAGCTAGTGCGGATTGGTAGACTTCATTTAGGTTTCGTAAATTTCATTTGGGTCACTTCATCGAAATTCTAGGACCTATTGCAGTTTAAAATAATTTGAGCTGAAATGTTTAGTCCTAGCGGAAAGGTTCCAAATCAGGTCTTGAAAGAAGCTTTAAATCATGTCTTCCGAGTGTCGTAATAGACGACTAAAGCAAAGCTTCACCCAGGAGACTAGCTGCTGCGTCTAATATTCATCACCAAAATCGTTGTCATCTAAGCTACGCAATTCGAAATGTGATTCTGTTGAAAATATAATGAATAAAATTTATTGGCTCGCTACCACAATATAAAATCGTGGATATCTTTAGATATATCAGTAATCACGAGCATAACAAACATATAACTGAACGAAGCAAACCGGTGCTTATTAAAATTCTACGTCGTAGTCGCGTTGGGCTGCGAAGACCGGTCGATGCAAGCCTCGCCCGTAGGGCCGCCAGTCGTTCGCATTTCCATAGATATGTATACTCGTCACAGAGATCAAAACACCCAGAGGCCGAGTTCCACTAACCAAGTATGAAGGAACTAGGTCGGACACTCTCGTTCGTTATACACACGGTGCACACAGCAAAATCACACTTGGCTGTCAATATGCAACGCTCTTCATTGTCAGTTACTTGTGTGTGTATTTTTGTTGACCTCATGAATTACTAGATCCTCGTTTACTATTTTTGGATGCGCTGAGTCCCGGGAAAACTTCCGGAACATATCGCTAACTATTGAATATGAGTAATAATTTTTGATAGATAGACAACTTCACTATAAGCACTCCGAGAAGATATTACAGAATAAAAATCATCAAATTATCGTATGATATATTTTATTTAGGATAGAATACTCCTTAGGGGAGACATATGTTCAGCAGTGGGCGTTTCCTGCCTGATGCTGATGAAATACACATTGTCCAATAAATCGCAATTAACCTGAATTTTCAGGGCATTCACATTTTAAGCACATTTTTCTTGTACTGTGTCTACACACACGAAACTCATCATTTTCAATTCGTTTGGATGAGTTATACGAGTATACATACTCATCCGCATCGATGCTTAAAATCGTGAGTTATGGAAAACTTCGTCCGAATTCAACGATACCACCACGGGTGGCAACCCTACCATCCAAACAACATTCTACGAGTACCCACTACATGTTACTTTCTGATTTATTTATAGATCTATGTTTTGTTTTATAGTTTGCAGAAATAAGATACGGCTTTATGTAGCTTTTGGCCCGCGACTGTTTGATTTGTCTTTCAAAATTATCCTAATACGAGAACTGTTTATAGGGATAAATATTTGTCTTTCGCCTTAGGCTACGTGCCTGCGAAACAACCGTTTTGTCGTGAAAATGTATCAAACAGATAGACAGTGTGGTGCAGAATTAGTTTTTTTTTCTTTATCACCCGACTATCTTTGTCATTTCTCCAAACTATCTCTATTTATCTCTCTGTGTATCATCATCTTTATAATTATGATTTTGGTTTTGAATCTTATATTATTATAGAATAATTGTTATTATTGTCATATCGATAAATCTTTTACGTATCGGAAAGTCTATGAGAACGTGACAATGAGAGTATGAATTTTTTAATCAATTACCCAATTTTTATCTCTTTTTATTGTTTATAGTAATACTTCAATTTTACTTTTATTTGTACGTTACGAGTCTAACAAAAATCACTTGTGTACATAATTACCAAAATATGTATTTCTTTGCTCTTTTAAGCTCTATATCTTTTTTCTGTAAACCATCAAAATAAATACGAATAATTAGCTAATTATTTGTGTAATCAAAACAACCTCTCATTTATTTCAAGCAATACTAATTAGACAACGTCATCTTCATGTCCACTGGTGGATATGATCCTAGCCTAGATAGCCTCATGGACGACTACGTCGAACTTTGCATGACATGAACTGTGTCACAACAAGTTACAGCGGTCACCAATACGCCGGCTAAGAGTAGATTATGGCAGAATATGACAATACAACAACAAAAACTATCCAAAATGCTGTACATTCCTTAGCACGGTAAATTGATTTTAACTTAAAACGCAGCAATTGCGAGTATCCCGTGTTAGTAATGATATCTAATTATGTCCTTAAAGCACTCATTATACCAGTGCAGATGCACTGTAATATTGTTTGTACAGTACAGTTGGCAGGAGTGTGAAAAACACCATTCATCGTTCGGTATTCCGTAATTTGTATAAAAAACGGTTACGACTGTGATTTTAAAAGGAAGACTGAAAACAGACTGTCATCTAATATCAAATCGGGACGGAACAGAAATGTGTGTTACTGCCCATCTACGGCGAAACCAAAAGAAATTTGGAATAGCAGTGGGAAATGGTGACCAACAGATGTTGGAACTAACATAATTCATACAGTATTTTTATTTAATAAGTGGCAAAATAAGGGCGTCGAAATTCCAAAGTGAAAAATCTGATAATCACACTAGACATACTCGGTAAATATAACCAGAAAACCTAAGCAAGGTTTCAGAAATCATCAAATCACCTTGACAAACAAACTTAGGTATGCGGTCGGGAAAATGAACTTTATTTCAAGATATATATGATATATGTACGTTGCTTTCCATGGTTCGGAACCCTTGGTGCGCGAGTCCAACTCGTGCTTGGCTGGTTTTATTATTTTTGCGTCCAGCTCGGCCAGGTTGTCGGGGCGCCAGCGACGCAATGGCATCGAGCCAAAAGAAACTTCAGGCAACTTTCTTGAGCAGGATAACAAAGGTTTAAATAGTATCGTGATTAATGCAAACAGATTTATGTGTTGTTTATAATCCAGCTGGATTAACTGCAATGATACTTCTTTTATTTTCTTGTTCGCATAGATGGCATTTAAAATAGTCATCAGTTAATCTCGACTGATACTTTTCTTCGCTTGTTTCTCTATCAATGTTGTCTGGTCTAGCTAAGCAAATGTCATGTTTGTGCTAGTTAAGTTTTTGTATTCTTTGACACAATATCTCACTTCTTTTGCTGGAAAACAAAGATTTATGACATGTATCAACTTCTTTACTTCCATCATCACGAAAGCTTCTGACCCGCTAGCGTCAAACAGATCATTGCTACGCTTCTAGTTTATTTGGCTAATTCATTTAAAATGTTTAATTTTTATTATTGTTTGCTGGATGTTGAGTGATTTGAATAACTTAAGCATCCAATATTAGTGATCTCATCAAACTACTTCCGTGTTCAGACTATATGTTGCGATATAAACAAATATTTCAATATTAAGTTTCAATTCCATTTCTGGGACACTACGTTATTGCTCTTCCTGAGCTAACTGATCGACAAACATTTCATTTCTTACATGATTCGAACACGGTCAACAAGTTTCAATTTTTCTGTCAGCATGTCAACATTGGCTGAGGAAATCCAAAGCTTCGTTTCGCCAACGGTAGAAAGTTGCCTCACGCTTGGACACAAGTGGCATTTGGCCAGCGGCATGCACGCACTGCGGGGCACGTAGGCTCCATTAGAATAGTCCAAGCAGATCGGATTAGTCATTTGGGCAGTGATCGTATTTTAATTGGGCCAAACGTGTCATTGAACTAATTGAGGAAGGAAACGAGATTCGTAAACATGTTGCTAGTACTTTAGCTCATGATTAGCATTTAACGCGTAGTCCGATAAAAAGATGGACGCGCCTTTGTTTTGTAGATGTAATTCGAATTAAGCTTCAAGAGGTTGCCTTGAAATTTGACATGCACAATACATATGAAAGTGGTTTGCGTGGGAGTGCACAGTTGAGACACCATTCGATAAAATTGAAAATTTCTTAAATTTTTTATAAAGAGATAGTATCTCTGAGTGCCGGTCTGAACTAAAATAACGCAGTAAGTGTGTATAAATGCAAGCATAAACGGTTTTACACTACTTCCTTTCTTCGAAACGAAACTGCTCGTAATCACCGCAGAATCGTAAATTGACAGTTGAGAGGTATTTTTAACAGCAAAGAAAAATATCGCAAGGATACAAATTTCTATGTACATTTCAACGATTTTTTTGGTCCTTGGAATTGGTCCAGGTTATATTGTAACAGTGCTATGTAAGAATGTAAACATGCCATTATTTAACCATTGTGTAGTATGCAATGTTTAAACGTTCTCGGAAGCAGCTAGTGCGGAAGGGCTCCATATTTATGAGTCTCGCTGCAATGATATGTTTATTAAGGGAAGATGTATCCGGAAATGACTGATTATGGCACACTTGTCTCGCTACGTGTTGAATTTTTTAAATAAAGCTGCTTATGGACTTGAGGCAACCTCAGTCTGAGGCTAGTACCGCGGGCCGAGCCGCCGCCGAGGGATCGGGTGGAGCTACTAAAAAACGGCCAAGTGCGAGTCGGCTCGTGCACGAAGGGTTCCGTACAGTTATCTACAAAAACGGGCAAAAGCTCGTTTGTTGTTATGGGACCCCCTTAAATGTTTATTTTATTCTGTTTTTTTTAGTATTTGTTGTTATAGCGGCAACAGAAATACATCATCTGTGAAAATTACATTTGTCTATCACGGTTCATGAGATACAGCCTGGTGACAGGCGGACGAACAGCGGAGTATTAGTAATAGGGTCCCATTTTACCCTTTGGTTTCGGAACTCTAAAAAGACGAAGTAAAGTGCCATGAAATCTTAACCAATCAGAGTCAATAATTTTTAAGCACTATTTAAAAACGATTATTTTGTCTGTTGTTCGTCTCTTTATAGTTGTGGGTTTTTAAATTGACGATTTTAACGCCATACAAATCTGTGATACCGTTAAACTTTTAGAAGTATTCATAGATTTTAACGAAAACCTATATAGTGTCACATACTGACGCCATTGTGTGTGCAACGGAAGAACGGTCTAATTATAAAGCAGATATCAACTCTGTGCGTTTCCTCGGTGCAATATTGCTATCTTTGTCACAGAAATAAACTTTATCGGGACTGTTATGCTTATTAAACACTATTTTAATTATGCTTAAATGATTAATAATGATTTATGTATCCAGTTGCGCTTGGATCGTTCGTCGCTCCTCGCTCCGCCCTATAATGCACCCACTATATACAATTTTCTGTAGGATTTATTCCTCAGTAATGCGTTTATGGTCGTACTAGCTTTTGTTGCCAGCGTTTTAGCCAAAGCCCAAAAACTTATTTGTGTTGTTGAAGGCCTCTGGTAGCGACCTCGGTGTTCCGAGGTATTTTGCCTGTAGTGTTGCTACTCCGCACTCCAGCAGGACGTGAGCAGATGTCTCCTCGTCCTCCATGCATTCTCCGCACAGAGGGCTGCCAGTGATACCCAGAGTGAACAGGGATAGATCAAGAATGAGTATATGTATACTCATTCCAAGACGCCTACGATAGTTGCCCATGGTATAGAAGACCAACCGAGCCAGTTTAAAGGAGACCATCTGAAACTTTTTCCTTCTGCACTGCACCTTATTCTGATTATCAAAAGATGCAACGCTGGAAAAGTTTTTCTTTCGCCAGCCATGAACATGATTTACGATAAGAAATACAATTACCAACAGAAAATGAAATAGTTAAAATGTGTCCTTCATTTTCCCTTAAACACATTGCAAAATGTAATGCAGTTATTCAACAACAATGCATATTTATATGAAGCAATGCATCTGCTTCGGAAATATAACAGAGTTAATTATGTACGCTTTAAAAAAATGCTAAATGGGTTTGTTTATACTTTTGCAGGCGTAGCCTTCATCTTAACTGCCGGTTGCAACTCACTATGCTTTGTCGAAAGACTAGATAATGGTCAACTCATTGGAACCCACCATCATCAGCTGCATACGTCCACTGTTGGACGTGTGCCTCCCTCATAGATCACAACTTCAAACTTTCCACGAAAGGTCATACATGATCACCACCGCAATATATAGATAGAAATTTCTGCCCATCTGCTGCCGTTTTTCCTTCTTCCTTTAGATGACTTTTACTCTTTCATATCGTATATTAAAGCCGAGACCAGAAGGAGGCCACGGGAGGAGAATCCTATCCTTCGAGAAGTGAATCCTAAAAACTGGCACCCTAAACCCATAATTCGACATTTCGGCAATATTTTTACGGAATCTTATTAGGACATAAAGTATGTCTGTCTGGTGATTCGCTCTGGGTGATTCGTTATGCTATTCTCTTAGATATTGATACAGCTGTCAGACGGTTTTAAGTCGATGGTATATCATTGCAGCGCATGAGTTTTCTCTGGAAAATTGTGTCTTGTTTCTGTAATAGCAGCAGACTTAATTAGCTATTATCGTTTTGCCTATGATTACAAAAATGAATAATGAGTTTGCACTTGGCCTTAATGCCACCTAATGGAAAGTAAGCGTGCGCACCCAGAAGCCTCAAACTAATGAGGCGCTGACTCTGCTACCTTTCTTACCGGAACTTACCATTAACACTGCTGTTTGGCAGCAGTCTGCAACATATTTGTAGTAAGCAAGACGGACATATAAAATGCCTTACTGCCAACCAAACTGAGTACGAAAGGTACTTGAAACCGAACCCATCGGATCGGAAATCGGATTGTAAATTTGTTAGTCCATACGGACATGAACCTCCCTCATATGTCGCCACATCGGCTTTCCGTGACGTCGTAAGCAATAATCACCTTCAGTTGGCAGAGGTGACTTAGTGGTCGCAGTATGGTGCTGTGGTTACATAGGTAGCTGTTGCTGCCTTTCCTGAATATACAATCGCATTAGTCGCTTTTTGCTACACCCGCGAAATGTCAAAGTGAGGTCTTATACTAAACTCGAAAACACGGTATCCATTCTCGTCGTTACCTATTGTTATTAAACTTAACAATTAAATATTAATTTTCTTGAACAGGTTTCTTACGCAGTTGATCAAACAAAGCGACCTACTACATCGTATTTTAATAAGAATATAATTTTTATAGTTGCAATTTATTGTATGTATAAAACTGAAACAATACATCCGATGCATTGTTTGTCGAAATTATTGACGTCTTCCTAAACCACTTGGGTACTGTTTCTTTAATTATTTAGTATTGACCGATAGTAGTTAGGGTCGATAGTAGTATTCTAAGTAAACCTGATGAAGATATTAGTTTAACAGAAGCTAACCTTGGGCCAAAAGAAAAGAAGACTATGTTTTTGCAGTAACATGGTCCTTATTTACAATCGTAAAGTAGCAATGTTATTTGATTCTTGAAGTCCTAAACGATAATATTCCAGTACGTATAGTGTATAACAGAATCCAGATGTTGATGTACCTCAATTTAATTGGAAACTAAGAATTAAGTAGAAATGTATGCGGGTAGTGTTAAGCGTCCGAGAGATAGCCAAGAAAACACGATGTGAAGAAACTAGTCCAATATAATACTTGTTACAAAGTAAATCAGACAAATAAACAATAATAATTACTAGCGAACGAAATGTAAAGTTACGAACTGAGTGACGTCTTTGGAAGGTAGTTGATTTTTATAATTTTCAAATTCTTGACAAAACTGTTACTGATAGCATAGTATTGTAGAAAACAGCATTAATGACATTGTCGTTTCGCATAGTAACGAATCCATTGACGTAAGTGGAAGTACTGGCACCGATACATTTTAAATTGTTATTGTATCCGATAGAATAATTTGATTAATGAAAACTCATTGTTGGTTTCTGTTGTCGGGGAAAATTCAATTGTCATCACAGTCACCTGCTGAATGTGGATATCCTTTATAAGGCACTACATTAATCAGGTTTCGTAAACACTGCAAACCATTTTTAACAGACACCAAAAATGGAAGAGGTTCTCAGTTCGACGGTTTTTAAAAAAATGTTTATTACCTCTGAACTTACCTTGCCTAGAACAGAAAAGACTGGGTGAACTGATTTGGATGATTCTTTTTTTAAATTGAAAGCTGGTGCTTCCCGTGTACTATTTCAATTTGTTCCAAGTCTGACAATGGCATCCATGAAAAAACGATATAAATTCTTCAGTCGCCTTTTACGACACCCATCGAATGAACCCATTCGAAAGAAGTAACCCGACGGGAAATTGAAAAAAATCTTTGCCATCAGCATCACAAAGGCAATCACTTTCATTACACCTGATATTTGTACTGGTTTTTGAATCGAAAAAGTTTATGTCAGCATACTACTTATATTGCCACGACAAAGTATGCAGTTTATTTTTATTTCCTGGCAACATTATCACAAAGTACTGTTAACGTCCTGATCAAAATAGTCATTTTTGACATCTGAACACTAATTCTTTAATTTTTCATCATCCATCAATGCTTCGTTTTCGAATCTCACCAATCGTAGACTATTGCTGGCTACCAATCATAATACTCGTACGAATGGCTGCAAATGTGACCGCCAAACATAAATTCGTTTATAAGAAGTAACAAGTGCATGTTATGACTTATGATTGCCAGTGATTGGTAACAAAATAAACTATAAACAGGGTTTTCTAAGAGGCTATATAATGTTTATAGTAGAACCACGCAGTATTCTACTCTGGGAACTTGGCGAGTGGTGGTGATACATTTCTGGAATCACCAATTAACTGGTAGAAAATACTACATTTTAAGTAACTATTGATTTTAAATTTCGGTTATGAAGCTGCAACTCTGCGATTCGACGCCGAACTCAATCTTGTTATAGAGTCAAAAGAAGCTTCAATAGAAACACTATTTACTAGCATTTCATTTAAAGCTTCTCTATCAGTTCTACAACGGTTCCGCTTGCCTTATTGCTTGCTGTATCTTCTCAAAGCTGTGTTTTGACAGTCGGACACATTGTTATTCGTCATTTGCCAAAGGGATCAGGTAGAATATTTTCTATATCTTCTCTTGTGAGTATACATGCATACATACAATGCCCTAAAAACGCAGGTATAATACCACCAACTAATATCGAATGACATCGGCGATCAATTGAAGCGAGAATGATCGGCGCCGGCGCACAGTCGGCGCCCACGCACGTCGCCACGTGCGTGACCGCATGTATCATGTGTTACCACGATCTCGATTCTACACTAAATCTTGATCGTTGTACACAGTTGCTGAAAGATCTACTTTAGCCGAATCGTTGAAACATTAGCCCGTGGCTATATGTAAGTTGAATCGATTCGACCATATCTGTTTTTGGAATTGATTGTGATATGATTCTGACAAGTAACATGGTATGTTTTTGATGGTCGAGTTCCATTAATGCAGCACAAAATTTTGCTATGGACAGTTTCGTTATGAGTAGCCTACAAGTAATTTACTGTTTGCGACAAGTGCATCGACGTTGTGAATTTTTCCTGTAACATTTTTCGTTCTTTCTGCATCTCACAAATCACTACACTCTTGAGTAACAAACCATTATGTTATCAGCAGCGTCATCCCACTGTTGGACATGAGCATCCTCATCAATAGCTGAGTTAGATTTTCCACGATTTGCCATAATCATAACACCTTGCAGGCGGATTTGTGATAGCAGTAAGATGTTTTCACATAGGTGCTGATGCCCATCTCCTGAATGGGAACGATGTGATATTTAGTCGAAAAGTTAGACTTCATCATCGTTCAGTCGGGTCAAAGTAATATTACGAGTATCGTTGCAAATCTGTCGACTTCAGATAACCAGCTCAAAAGCAATATTTTGGTAGCTTCATAACAGCCGTCGCCGAAAACACCTTGAAACAAATCACTAACACTCATGCGACAGTAAATACACATTAAACGTGTCAGTATGGTGGCAATCATAATTATGGTTCGCGCCACCGTAAATCGTTCAATCCTGTCGCCGCTGCTGGTGACATCACACTGATCAAGTTTGATTGTGCCATAAAGACCGAGCACGATGTCTTTCATGGAAAACGGAACAAGGCCTTGCGATGCGACTCTGCACAGAATGTAAAGCTGTTTATTATTGCTGATACAGACCAAACTATTGAATCTGGTTTCGCTCTGTCCGTCTGTCCGTCCTCGGCTTAGCTCAGAGACTCTTAAAGAAAGCTGTAAATTGGTACGGATATAAATGTTAATCACACCAATAAAGCAGTAGAATAAAATTTTGAAAAATATTTTTGTAAGGTGGCTTTCTACACATAACTTGGGGAAGAATTTTTTTTACGTACGTTGAATACAAAAATATTGAGTGTCTAGGAACACCATGTTTCGATTAAGAGATCCGTAGTAGGCAGCGAGGCTTTGGAATCTGCTTCCGGTTGATGTCAGGATGTCACCGTCTGCGGCTACATTTAAAACAGGCCTCAGAAAGCCTTCTCAGCATTTTACAATGAGTTAGTAGTATCCTTATATATATTATATATTTATTTCTATATGTATATATATTATATCTATGTATTATATTTATAGAGCAAAATAATTAAAAGATTATTCAAACAAAAGAATATATATATAAGTATATGTTGTTTTAATTATTTCCTTCTCAAATCTCTTTGTTTGTATATCCTATATTATGATTTTGTATATGTCTCCGCCCTTTTATCTTTCTCCTCGCCCTGGTTGACTGGAAGAGATCCCTATATAGGGATAAGTCCTCCAATTCAACTTTTGCTATTGTTTTTAAAATTTAATTATTGAAGTTGACATATGAATGAATAAAGAGTATTCAAACAAACAAATATCTTTACTAAAGTTAAAAGGAAACTTTCGCGACTAAGTTGTCTTACTTGGAGATGTCAAAATGAAAGTTTCGTAAGAATTCCATTCTAAATTACTTTTCATTGGACGTTTGAAGTTATTGTGACGGAAAACTAAGGAACCTTACATTCTGCGTGGCCCGTCTCGCACTTGGCTGTTTTTTTCAGCAAACTGTTTTTTTTTCTTCACGAAACCGTGTTCATATAGAATCCCTAATCTGAATGAAACACTAGGTTTATTGTGATTCAATAGTGTTGATTGCCATACAGGCAAATAAATATATCTCAAATGAAACTTTTTGATATGTAATCCGTTTTAACGTGACGGTCCTTATTTCCATTTCTATTCAAGTTATATCATTAACGTCTTCTCCAAGTTCCTGTAATTGATGTGTCGCAACGCCAGCAATACACCTGGTAAAACCGCATCCAATTTCGTGCAGTATTTTTGAGCGCTTACAAACATACAGAGAACTGGTTGTTTTGGCTATTACTGCTCTTAGAAATGCACCTAGTATACTTTTTCTTGAATATCTTCTATGTACTGACATCGACCAGTTACGATTTTAGTATATGTATAGATTGTTCTAGAATGAACGCTTACAAAAGAAAGGAATGAGTTCCATGAACTTGGCTTTTCGTAATTATCATAATGCGAATCCAATATCGGATAGTAATATCGGAGATCCACTTTCGATATATTCGCTTCAGAGATTAGAACGATTTTTTTGCTAGAATTCGAAGCATTCTTTGCTATTTTCTAATACTAAAATTGCAGAGATAAAGAACCAATTGATATAAATTGCAAAAACGTCAGAGCTTTAAAAATAAAACATTCATTGTTCATCAATCTGAACGAATTGTGAGTGAAGATCTAGTCGACAAAGGCACCAGTTGCCGTAGAAGCCAATGACGAATGACTTTTGATCTGTTATATTTCATCAACAACATCCATTTAATATCCTAGCAAAATTGATCTTTTATCATCAATTTGAACGCATCAATACTTAACTAAAACATCTCCGTCGGTGTCGAGATCAGAAAATCGATATTCATTGCTTCCGTGATTCTGTTTATTATATAAAGCCGCTTTCTTACAGGAAATGCTTGACTTTTGTGACAGTAATTCAATTTTATTGTCAAGCGAGGCTGTTGATAAACGGTTATGACTCTCTAATCTCAAAGCAGCAATGCAATTTCCTCTTTAAGGCTCAGGGTTACACTGGTCATGTTTTATTCTTACTGGCTTTGCTTCGGCCATGGTATGATGATTGTGTCGATAAGGCCTACAGATAGAAGTGTGCTCACTCAGAAACCTCAATGAAACTTTTGATTTGACGTAATCCAACACTGATTGATATCTTGTTTCATTGTATAAACTGTTCTTGTTGGTTGCTAATTCTCAAGAGATATTGAATGGTATTTTTAAAACTATAGGAATTGTCCGACGCGACGGAACGATTCCGGAATGGAACGTTTTGCGAAAAAGTCATGTTTTTTGAAGCGGGACATTTTGCGAAAGGGACATTACTGTCCAGTTCGTTTTGTTAGTGCATAATTAACGTATGAAGTCTTAATGCATATATGATACCCCACTTGGCCCAGTGTCTGAACTTTGCAATCTCCCAAGTGCTAAGTTTGCAATGAACTTTCAAAATATATCAATTAAATTATCTCACAATATGGGTTACTATCTCAACTTCTGAAGTCATGTGTGAACTAGTGAATGAGTTAAATGCCTCTCCTATAAGTCGGCAAATTCTAGAAGAGATCAGTTTTTCAGCGGATTACATAACTCTAAAAACATTAAATTAATTTATTTGAGAATTTGGTAATGTCTTCGCTTATTTTTGATCCAAACAGCATTTAATAAAACTGCTGAGCTAAATATCACCGTTCAATTTGGGAAGCTCTCAATGGAGACAAATCGGTCGTTGACTTCGCTCGTGCCATGCTCTAATTATTACGGAAATCTATTGAATTATTGATACGAATACCAGTTCAAGGCTCATTGTATTGGATTCGGCATGTCGTAGTTCAGAATCAGACCGCCTTTAATGGCACTCAGTTCGTATTGTGGTATTGGTTTTCGTTTGTTACGATTGTTTCTTTTAGGGGTCATAGTTATTTATGGGGTTTAGTTGGAGAATTAGGTCGCGATCATTTTTTGCGATTAATTATAGCACTGCAACTTTTATTTGTAGATTACGGAATTTATTCCGCGGAAATACCACAGGAAAAAGTGAAATATGTGATAATCCAACTCATATACCTGTGTGCCAATTTTTAAAAAAGATTTTTTGAGACTATTATGTTAGCATTAAGTCACAAGCATCGAAACTTGGATACGGATTTCCCGTTAGAATAATTTTTTATTTTTCCAAAAATTGCAATCATAATAGCTTTTGATTGTAATAGAGACATTCAAAATCATCGCAAGATAAGGTAAGATGAGGTACTAAAAATATAAGGAAAATTAATATATATGGTTTATTTCAATTCCCAATGAGGGTTCACTTGATTCATTTCATTCATTCATATTCCATCAGTAAACATGGAGCTGTAAATGATGATGATGGTGATAATACACATGCTCTATAACTACACAACAATCACCTGATGGTAAATGACGATGAGACAGTAGAATGTCAAAATGAGGACCCAGAAAGCACAATGTAATGTACTTAGATATCTATTTTTCCTGAATCGTGTATACTAACTCTATTTAGAGAATGATGCAGCAGGTAGTCAGCTATAAACTGACCAATAATCGAATCGAGTATCAGATGAAAATCCTGGTAGGGATCAAATCCAGGCTTTCGAGTTCTAATTCAACGCGCGCCACAATGCGATGTAGTGATAGCTCCAAAGCGTTGTTTGAAACATTATAATCTCTGTATAGTTTTGGTAATCATTATGTATCTCAGACTGTTTATTACTAAAAGTCTCGCGTTAAATGCATCACGTCTATAAAAACATGCGCTCTTTGCTTATGTCTCAATGATCGTCTGCCATGTCCCCGTTGACGCCAGAGCTATGGAATGCATCCGTGTGACGTCTTCATACACATTAGCTGACGCATCTCGTCTGGCCTAATTAAATTAGTCACACCATGTCTGTTTGCTTGTTTTCTTTCGTGTGATTGTCACAATACATCTTACTATAGAAGCGTCGGTGGCGCAATGGATAAGGCGCGGACTTTCAATCTGAGGGTACCGGGTTCGAATCCAGCCGTGTACCTATGAGTTGTTTTTCAATTCAAGTACATTATCCGATTGCTTAGCGGTGAAGGAAAACATCGTGAGGAAACCTGCATGTCTTGAACAGGCATGTGAAGTCCGCCGATCCGCACTGGGCCCGCGTGGTGGACTATGGCCCATACACTCTCTGTAGGAGAGTAGGCCTGAGCCCCTCTAGTGGGGACATATATAGGCTGTTGATGTTGATGATTAGATTTTGTATTTATTGCCTCTTGTTCCTTTTCAATATCGCCTTGTCAGCTTTGTTTTAGATTCCAAACTTCATGTTTTACATAATGCGCAGACTTTTTTATGCATTTCAAACATATAGATTTTTACTATAGTTATTTCAATCAACAGCTTCCTTCCTTAGAACATTCACGTCTAAGGAGTTATTACGTGAAACTTATCTGTTTTCAACATAAACATGCTTCTATTATTCCCTTCCAGCGGGATTTCTAGTCATCGAACGGTATATTTATCATTGTCACTACTTCGCAAGTTGTCTTTGCAAACAACCTGCTTCTGCCATGACATTACAGTCAGGATCGATGGTGGAACAACCTGAGCCTATGTGTTTCCTTATTTCGATTAATATTTAGGTAAAGAAATGTTTATACATTTAATTCTTTCTTGCACATAAATTCCTCATCTGAACACGGTCTTCCCTGATAGATTATCCTTCATTAAATTGTCACAATCATCACCCGTGACAGCGTTGATAATCGAAGTAAAACTTCAGCGATACACAGTCGCTTACTCCTGTCCCCTGGAACTAACTGAATAATTCAAAAATTTATGGTACCTCTAGCGTTCCGTTTCGGAAACATAACTGTGCATATACTGACAATCTTCTACTAAATACTACCCACAGCGCTGAACGTAAATAACGAACTTGTTTTGAAAACATTTCAAATGAATGAATCCGACACAACAACTTGACACATTTCGGTGTGAATAATAAACGTGTTGTAATGTAGCGGTGTGTTAGCTGTATCTCTCGTCATGAACTCATGACATCTAATGAATACAATACCACCAACCATTGTTACATCATATATTTTAACTTTGTTAGCTGAAAGACTTCGCTGGTAAACAGGAGCACTTCAAAATAATGATTTGAGTGACACTGGAACCTCAGACAGGGTTGAAAATGGAGGCACCGAATCCATAAATGAATACTAGATAGACATTTTACGCAAGTAAGAAAGAGTACGAGTATGAAAATGTACTGGTACAAAGAAAAGTATAGCTTTTACGTAGTAACTATATACATGGTGGGCGTCCAGAAAAATCCGCGTCCTTCAATTTTTTATGTCAAGTTTAAAATTCAGAACTGACTAGCTCGAACATAAGATCTTACTTTCGATACGAAAAAATTTAACTGACATTCGCGCTGGGGAGATGAAACTTTTATGGTTGAAAGTACAGTTAAAGAAGATGAAATGAGTTAAAAAATTATTGCAAAATATTTCAGCCAAAAAAATTATAATAAATGAAAATCAAATCAGGTGGATTTTTCCCTTAAATCTTAAATCGCGTGAGATACATGGGGGTCATTCAAATACTCCTTGGTCTAAGGAACCAACAGGTTTTTTTTTTGGGACGCCTATCAACTGGCCACTCTGTATACCACACACTATATACGCTTATGTTTGGTATTTGGTTAGGTTAGAAAATTAAGCAATTAATGGCTTTGAAATTCTTTAGACACGACATACTTGAACGAACCATCTGTGTCTATGATTGGTGAAACTTTCGTTGAAAACATGGGTTTTATTGTTCGCCATATAAATCTTTGAGCTCTTGAAACTGTATATTTTTATCGAAAATCTGACAAACTAAGGCACATATATTCTTTCTTAGAAATTGACCCATTAACATTGCTTAATATTATAAATAGCATCAGGCAGATAAACCGCCTCCGCTTGGACTGAAGATCGTCGGTTCGGGTTCGAATCCCTGTGGGGTACCTGTAATCGATTTGGTTCGTGGTAGGGCGTTTTCTTCCTCTGCTTTGCTAGCTACTACCTTGTTAGCTAAGTCTGCCGCCAAGCAGCAGATTTAATAGCACAGTTGTGTTGCGGTATTAAAGGTTGATGCGTTTGGCTGAGCACGTTTTCACTCAAAGTATTTGGAGAAATACCCTCTTCACATTTAAATTGGTTTTCATTACCACGTTTAGTGATGAAGATATCGACTGACAGATTGTCCTCTGGGATTCCCGTCAACATTGACTACACGCACAAGTCTGAGTGTATCTATTCTAAAGCCCTGACTAAACAAATATGTGTTTACCAACATTTATACTATCTTAATACTACTACGAAACAATAGCCAACAAATAAAACTAGCGGAGAACTAGTTTATTATAGCCGCAACGTTTAAACTGAAAAACTTTGTTTTCCGATCGCACAGGGGAAAAGACTGGGGAACATAAAGAGGTCAATGAACTCTGGCTCAGGCACATTCACTGCGGTTATTCCTAAAACTTCCCGGTCGATACTTATTATGTGAATATATTAGGGTACATATATACTCCTACAATAACCGTCTCCGTGACTTACTAGGTACTGTAAATATTGTGTAAACATATGTTATCGGTTTGTAATACATCTTCATTTCAATTATTATCATCAACATCACCCGGGAAACCTCTGTTGACCATAAGCCTACCCCATGGTACGCCACATTGACCGGGTCGCCTGCATCCATCGATTTCCCGCATCCTTTACCACCTGATGGAAAGTGACGATAAATGGTAACGCCGTTGACTGGAAAGTGTTCACCCAAAAGACTCTCAAGCTAATATTTTTGTACTAGACCGCAATGGTGGTATGAAAACTGTTGTGTTCACCATTCGCCTGTTGAAAATGTCATGAAAATATCACCAAGCTAACGTAGTTTTGATAAGCAACCCCCACTGGGAATTGAACGCCTCGGAGGCAGTTAAAACATCCATATCTGTAGCACTTCTAGCACGCAAATGTTACGTCATTGCGTCGTCGTCACGTACCATCAAGATAAATTCAAAACAAAGCTCAAAATATTGCTATTGCAAATCCAGAAGTTGCAACTATCAGAATATTGAGAAATTGAACTGTATATTTCTTATTGGTTTAACTAAATGAGCTGCTTTATGTTTCATTCGCTCAGGCTGACACTTTACAAATTACGCCATCGTTCAATTGATGCAAAATATAAAGTGTGCATAACCGTTACCATGTCTTCTATAACAGAACCACTTTGCTCAATCTTCACCAACGCTACGCTGTCTTCAATCAATCAATATAATCTAATGAATTTTGTATTCAATCATCAGCTGAACTCTACTGGGACTTTTCAAGAAAAATCGTTGACGTCAATTTCTGAGTGGGAAGAAAACGCGTGACTAATGTGTTAAAAAATTGGCAAAGTGCGAGTCGGACTCGCGCACGAAGGGTTCCGTACAGAATCCCTCTATCTTCCTCTATCTAGTACAAAAACTCGAATGCTAAAAGTGGTAAATAATGTACGTTATTTTATTACCTATTTTGTATTTCTGCGACGTCAGCTACATAAGCTTCTGAAACTAAAACAAATAGTAACCTCAATAATCGAAACTTATCTCTACCTATAGCTAACAGTCAATTAATGCGAATAAACGTAACCCTATCTTGGCCGGGCCTAAAAGGGGTGCTGAGGAAGAAAAAAAATCTTCGCGCAGTAGTCCCGCCTTACCAATTCCAAATATCGAATGAATATATACAGTAACTCTCTATACTTACTTACTTATAGTACTGTTGTAATTATTCTTTTTTAAAGTCAGTTTTCAACTGTGCTTCAAACTAAAACATCTGTACTTGCAAATTGTTTCAGTATCCCCGCATTCTGGAACGTTCTCTCCTACTTTGGAGATATCCTTGTTTGGTTTGTGACGTAGACTTGTTCCGGTCATGCTACTACAGCGTACGTTTAGTTGACATAGTAGTTCCTGATACAAGGTTATACGAGGCGCTGCACCGTTCTGACGTCAGCTGTGTTAAAGTTTCCATTTATGGTCGCAGTAGAAGCTTCTAGGTCGCAGTGAATGGTCGGTCGGGACCAGACTACCCCTGGTCTATACCGTGTCTCATTTTTACCATTTATGGTTGCAATTTATCTTTCTGATCACTATAAATATTTGCCTTTATATCGATACGCAAAACCACGATTGGAGGCCACTAGGAGACGTTTGCCATTTGAGGCAAGCGTGGTTGACGCCCTTTAGGGTAGCCTACACCTAAGTCGTATTTCCATCTGATCGGGCGAATGTATGAGAACAAGACCCAGTTGATAGCTTTTTGTATCATCCCTTTATTAACCCACTTCAAAAAAGGAAGTTTTCAATTCGACCTGTATGTGTGTAATATTTCGAGAACTGCCCAGTTTGCGTATATGTTAGTCTATATAAGCTTCTAAACAAGTGTGCCAAATTTCAAAAGTGTATGTATGTTTGTCCTCACATATCTCCGGAATCACAAGTTCGATTTAAATAATCATTTTTTTGTTGAACTAGGTATTGTTCAACTTAGGGAAGACTGCAAATTTCATCAAAATCTGTTTAGTAGTTTTTGAGATAGGGAACGTTAAGTGTGTGTTTAGTTAATGTTTGTTACCTCAGGACTTTTGACTGGCTGAACCGATTTGGATGATTCTTTTTTATTTAAAAGCTGGTGCTTCCAATTTGGTCCAGTTCTGAGAATGGCATCCATGAGAAAACGATATACATCTTAAATTTGCCTTAGTAAAAGCAGACTTTTAGGGCAGTGAAGTCGGTTTCTAGTTATTTTAGAACGCGTTAACTTATTTATTTCCAAGTGATACTACACTCAAACGATAATTGTGTTTATGTTTTTTAAGCATTTTTTATATTAGTTTATTTGCTTTTATGTAAAACGATACAGAAGATGACAATTTAAAAAAATCCACATCATTCCTGCAGAGTATTCATTTAAGTAATTCGGTGGTAATATTCGGCATCCATAGAAAAGATTGCGCGATAATCCTCTGAAGGTTTTGGTGTGGAAAACATAAAATTGTATTTGTTCAGGTGGCGGTGCGATTCGAATTTCAATTAACAGTAAAAATATATAATACTAGCTTCTGCCCGCGGCTTCGCCCGCGTGGACTTTATTTTTCGCATTAAAAAGTAGCCTATGTCCTTTCTCAGGGTCTAAAGATTGTCTGTGCCAAATTTCATCAAAATCGGTTGAGAGGTTTAAGCGGGAAAGCGTAACAGACAGAGTTACTTTCGTATTTATAATATTAATAATATATAGTAGGGAATAGTAGGGATTGAAATCATTTTAAAACTTATCAATACAAAGTATTTTATCCACCTTACATAGAACAAGGCCTCTACTTCCACTTGCATAGAACCGTTTGCTGTGTCAATGGATAGCTATAATCAATATTGTGTAGTGGAATTTACCCTATATTCAAAATGTAAACCCAAATTAACTGTTGGATGTGAGGCTACCTCATAAATCGCTACATCAGACAAGTGCCCCCCCCCCCCCCCCCCCCCCCCCCCCCCCGCTTTCCAGACAAATTAATAATTGAAGTATGATACATATTGATACATAAGGTGAAGACGGCTGTCCATCTCCAACAAATTCGCGGTACATGGGGTGATCCTATTCTAAAGCCAATGCTACAATGCCACCTGTATCGTCCCAACACTATGTAGCCTCACTCAACCCACACAGGAAATACGTGAAGTGCGCAGTTCTGTGATCTCATCAAGCGTTCGATTCATATGGCCGTCGGTTGCATTGTTTTACTAGCCACATTTTTCAGGCTATTGTCTTACTGCGGCTATTCATATTCTGTTATGTGGGTGTCTCGAGCTTTGAATTTTACATTTATTATCGTCAATTATTGACACAAATGCGATGTGAAGTAATTTGTTATTTCGACGTGAGTCATCAGAGAGCATATCTCGTATTCGATCGTTACTATTTTGAAATTGTTCAGATTTCCATTACCTTTACTGACTGTTTACCCAGACTGTTACTTAATTGCATTAGACTGTAGATTAGAGTGTTATGTTGTGTTCAAACCACAGCTTATGCTGAGACATTTTAGTACATTTATATATATTTTACTGATAATCGTGTTCTTTCTTTCTTCAATAAATGTATTTCATTAACACAGCTCAAATTTTCTGGTTTACTTAAAATAGTGTCAATTAATCAGTCAATTTTGTATAACAAATCGTTTATATTAGTCTTTTTACATGTCCCTGAATCTATTATCTACTTTAATATCTCGTAGTACGTAAATGACAATATTAACGTATATTGTTTGCTTATTACATGACGGCAGTGTCGACAAACTTCGTTTGTCCTCTAAATTATCCATGAAAACATCTTGCGTGAAGCTGTTTAAGAGTGCTAGAGTGTGATGTGTATGATCGATTGTCATGCCCTCAATGGCAGCCACGTGGCGGTTTTATAAATAAGCCAGCTCTACATGGGAGCCGCATTTTTACACCGCTTACGTGTTCTTGGCTTCTATTAATATCTTCATCCGATATACGTTGGGCAATGTCAAGAACGGCTCTCAATATTCTATCGCTGTGTTTTTAAGTCTCGAGTTTTGGATGTCTCGAAATCACATGACGTAGGTTGTGTACATTTATATGCAAAAATTCTTATCTCGGAAAATTTTAAACTGTTCCAACTAAGGTTTTTGTGCGTCGTGTTGTTGATGACTATAATGTTTTAGTATGTACGTGTTTTGATATACATATATGTTGTAATTCTTTTTCCTCGTACATCTATAACTTTTACCATTATCCGATTTCCATAACATTTCATGACACGAGATAAACACAGAATCAAAATAATAGTTGACACTTCCGTTTTAAGGAGAAAAACATAAATCTAACCTGACACTCTTCATTCTCTAAAATTTAATGTTAATTTTTACAATCCTTTGTACATATCAAACAGATTATGAAAATATGATGTATTATTTTTTAAATTACTCAAAATTCATCAATTTCGAAAAGGACTGATTCTTCTAGACTGCATCTAACAGAACAAAGCCCAAACGACATCCAATTGCGCACAAAAAGCTGACTTGAATTCAACTTTTACCTTCAACAACAATCAGCAGTTTCATAAATCGTTCTAGCATGTGACATGCAGCTGTTAAATTTAAATAACGTGACGCGTACAGACGGCATTCAACTCTGGCGCACAATACAGTTCAAAATAACTGCATATCTATCAGACGTGCCCCCAATCACGTAACGCTATTAAAATAACGAACCCGAACGAAAAACAAATACCCGATTCCCACTGGTCGTGTTTAAATTTAGAATTGCTGTCGGTCGCCTTAGGCCGTACGCACGGTAACTTTTTTATTTACTACAGGGTTACGCTGTTAATTAATTATTTCTTTAATTTTAATCTGAATATCTAAGGTTTAACAGTCTCGTGACAATGAATTCAATTTAGTTTTTTGTCACAAAAGTACGGAAGGTATAAAATCATTAAAACGGAATTCTGGTGAAAAACTTATGATGATTATGACCGAAAACAGATTTAAATTATATGTAAAGCCTACAAACTTTGACACCGGACCCGTGCTACTTATTGACCATAGGTTTCCAAATTCTGCAACATGTACCCTCCAATAACAATCTTGCTTGCATCTTCTGGATGACAAACACAAGTTGACTGCCGGGTCAATAACACTTCGCCCTATGCTATGAACTGCGCCGTATGATCAAACGTATCAAGATCAAGTACGAAAATGATCTAATTCATACGCTTAAATCCGCCATTTTACTTATTATTGGTATACTTAAGGACCCGGTATGTAAATCGTAGTAATGTCTTCAATCGACTGTCAGATCATCATAATTTAGAGGAAATCACAGGCTTTTTAAAAATCTTTTATTTACTGAGAACTTTAACCTTCTGGACATGCCAGCACCGTAATGATAAAATTTACTTATCTTCGCTACGCTGTTATGTGTTGTCGAGCATTCAGAGAAGCATCAACGCTGTACAGGACATGGCCGCGCCTGTGTCGGAAGTTGGGCTCGACAACTCTGCACAATACCAACATCGACCAGGATCTGGGTTTGGAGGACCTTAATACTTTCCGTTGCGGCATTGTGGCCTCAGAGGTATCTGTTATTGCTGTGGTGTAGGGCGTCACAGTGATAGGATGTGGATGGGCGTTTCCTCATCCTCCTGACAGAATCTGCAAACTTTACTGTCACTCAGGTCCATGTAGCTGAGGTGCTTGTTTAGCTTGCAGTGCCCTGTTAGGGTCCGTGTCAGGATCCTTAGTTGGTTCCTGCTTAAAGAAAGCGCTTCCTTTGCATACGAACTGTTGTAGCCATTTAGAAGCGCCTTGGAGTGGTTTTGGCCAGGTGTTGCTTTCCAGAACAGAAAAGGCGTGCCCACTGGTTAATAGAACACTACATTATGATGTGTTGATCATACAAAAATCACAGTCTCTTTCCACAAGAATCTCAGTGAAGAAACAACTTCATTATTCACGTGACACTGCCACTTCAGCTTGCACTTGACCTAACTCTTGAGTTCCCGGGCCGGGGACATTTTAAACGCTCAATGGACACATTGTTTTCGCAATTAGGAAGCTTAACAGCGTTAATACTTCGTGTTCGTCAGACAGCTGCTGTTTTTTCGTCTGTCCTATAAATATCCCCATTAATGTATCGAGTCGAGACTTGTAGAAAGTTCTTTTCATCCAACTGCGTGACAGCAAAAGTAGGGTTACATAGGCCGGGAAATCGTCCGACTGCGTAATTTCTAACGTCCACGCAGACAAAGTCGCAGTCAGAACCTAGTCCACTTAAACATGATGTCATTTGAGTTTGCACTTGGCCTTCCTTCATCTCACCTGAAGTGATAAGGGGCCGTCCATAAATTACGTCATCGATTTTTTCAGATTTTAGACCCCCCCCCCCCCCCTATAATCATCCTATCGTCATTTCTTAATGCCCCCCCCCCCCCCCCCCCTTCTCCCAAAATTGACGTCATTACTAGTTTGACAAAATAAAACATTGCAGATTTGAGAAAAATAGGGTATTATATGATTAAAACACTTGGTTATAGAATCACCTTTTATTATTTTTACTTTGGCAATAATCATTGATATAATATAACTACTTATTTTTTACTTTTCTTTGGATAACTCGTTTAATAAACACAGTGTCGCATACAAACTATTTTCATAGGTACGATGTTATTTATAGTTTAAAAAAATAATGTAGACATGCCTTGACCTTGAAATAAATAATGAGTTCAATAATTAATACCATTAAATACTTGCAAAATATCACAAGAACATTATCTTTCCTTAGTATGAGACATGTATTTAAGTATAAGTATAGTATTAATATGTACTTTTATTAATTATGTAATGTTGTAGTTATTATTTAAGTATTGTGTTTATTATCAATACATAGTACATACATAAAACAAAGTCGCTTTCGCTGTCTGTCCCTATGAGTGCTTAGATCTTTAAAACTACGCAACGGATTTTGATGCGGTTTTTTTAAATAGATAGACTGATTCTTAAAGAAGGTTTATATGTATAATACATGTAAGTACCACGGGTGAAGCCGGGGCGGGCAGCTAGTATTTTACTAGGTGTGCTGGAAGAAATTTCTTTTTAGAAATAATCTTTTTGTACGTGAAAAATAAACTATAAATAAATAAGAATGACGTCAATTTCGAAACACCCCCCCCCCCCCCATCTATCATTTACCGTCATCCGCAGACCAACCCCTCCCCCCCCTAATTTAGAATGACGTAATATATGGACGGCCCCTAAGGCCGTTTGATGTAAATAGTGCTCATCCGGAAGCCTCAACCTAAGGCGGCGCGGAGGCGCACACAACAGTTCTACTGTTTGGCGGTAGACTTAGGTAACATGGTGGTAACTAGCCAGACGGACATAGAAAATGCCTACCATTAACCAAACCGAGTACTGAAAGATACCCCCACTGGTAATCGAACCCGGATTGTCCAAGCCTGTAACCATTAGTCCACAGAGGCGGCTAAAATACAAGCAAAGGGCGACCCTAGCCAGAGTTCACCGCCTTACGTCAAAACCGTAAAATTGCGAAGGCTACAAATTACCCACGCCACCAACAATCCCGTGGAAATTGACATGTTTTACGCTTATATTTTGCTTGCGACTTTCCTCATAACAAACTCAATAATTTTAATTTAAAAAAAATTGTTTAAAATTGAGTAAATTAAAGTATAATGTGACATGGTGAAAAAATGAGTCCATCATCGGCGCCATCACATGGAAACATTTGAGAGCATTTCGACAGTTTATTTTTAGTAAAATGGGTTGTTACTTGGCCTTCATTTACCTGATGGTACGTTACGATAGGGTCATTGGATGATGTGTTGGTGGTAGCCACTAAGTCACGGAGGCGATAATAAGGAACAGCTCAAAGTCTAACCGTATGACGGACACTGTACGTGCATGAGTCGACGATTTTCCTATACTTCCCTTTGTTTTCTCGCATGTTTAAACATCCACCTCAATAGTAATAAGACAATTCTGTCAAAAAGCTCCGCGGGTTCATATGCCCACGAGTCCGAGTGATACGATCTCAATCAATAAGAAGATTTCATTTATCATCATCTTCGTCTGTATGACAGACCTTAGGGTAGAAGAGTCCTGACTTGATTTCTTGGTTTAAGAATCTTTATTCAAACAGGCATAATCAAAGCCGTGAAAGAATAACAAACAAACGTACATGCCTATCAACTATGTTCGTCGGAATTACAACATGTTCTACGCAAACTACGATCCGATGACGCTGATCGGTCACGGGATCCTCTCACTTCAGTCGGTGGATGCCAATTTTTTCATCTACCACGAACATCGAGAGTGATTACGTTATCGCCTCTAGTAAGGTATTGTAAATATATATTTCCCATGTGATTCCGGGATTAGATTCCGTAGGGAGTAGACGATTCCGTGTTTAGTGGCATCGTCATCAGCATCGTCTGCATGAGTCTCACCGATCGCAACGTTACACTGTCTATGAGTAGATTAGACATGATCACCACTTTCGGAAGGCGGATTGGTGATCGCGGTAAGACTTGTTTAAAATATATGGCAGAAACGGCCGTATCTTTTATTACGTTGTTTTTTTAGTGTATTTAATTTACACATACACGCGTTCCTTAGAAAATGTGTCTTGACAGACAAACGGACCACAAAGTGATCCTATAAGGGTTCTCGTGTTGGTGTGTTATTTACCGGTAAATAATAAATATATTTAATTATCGTATATATGTTGCCAGAATCACAAGCTACGCATACGTATTGTCACAGCCACCTACACGTCTCATCCACAAAGGTCTGGTGCAATCTTGTAATACGAGCAACCAACCCTTCCCTTGAACGATTTAGATTCTAGATCTCGACTCCTCGCTAGTGTCACTCTAGTCTAGACAAATGTAATGAACGCGTCTCAACTGAAACCATATCTACAACTTGGGCAATATCTACTGTAAATTGTGTAATATGTTTTACGTCTGTCTCAGAAAATTATCACTCTTATCACGTTTAAGTATTAGGTCCCTCGGTAGAAGCTAGCGCACTTCATACCAACGTAGTCTGGACTGAACCTATATTGACTATTTACAGGAATTCTCTCAGAATGCCTCTCCATGCAAGATTTATTTTGTGCCTGACATGACTGGGACTAGCTTGACTTGATTTAGTTAATTAATTGACTTTATATCGATTATGTAATTAATGACCTCTTTGACAATATTATTATGTTTGGTTGTACTGCTAATAATAATAGATACGGGATAAATGAAATGAAATAATCTTCTTCTATTCTTCTTCTATCTTCTTCTTCTATCTTCTTCTTCTTCTTCTTCTTCTATACTATAATAAATCTGTAGAATCGACGTGTCTGTACATTGATTTTTTTTGCCAAAAACTGATTGAGGGTGACACGATAAGTGTAACAGAACACAATAGGACCATTTTTAAACATTTTGTCTGTCTGTCTGTCTGTCTGTCTGTCTGTTTGTCTGAACCGGCTAATCTCCGAAATTACAAAACCAAATTTGATGCGGTTTTCAAAATTAAATTAGGCGTAGGTCAAGGCAACATCTAAGCTTTATTTCATCAAAATCGGTTCACGCAATAAAAAGATATCTTCAAAAAACCTGTAGAATCGACTTACCTGTATATGGAGAATCGACGCGTCTATCTGTACATTGAAAATACTTCCCAAAAATGGTTTGAGGGTATACAGAATACAAAAAAAACAGCCAAGTGCGAGTCGGACTCGAGCACCGTGGGTTCTGTACAGAATAACTACAATGCCTGATTAATTTCAAATAGCAAAGACAAAAGAAAGTGCTTTAGTGGTTAATGTTTAAAAGTGATTTTAAAACATTACCTCAGTCTTTGAAGTGACTGATTGATTGACACGTGTTTTTTTACCATAATCTTACCTGATGTTAAGCGACGATGATGTCTAGGATAATTCACGGTTGCCTATAAATAGTCTATTCACTGTGGCCTTGAAGTTATCTTAATGGTATCGCTTAGGAAACACAAAAGCCGGCAGGCAGAGAAACCAAGTACCGATAGGTACGAGTTACGGTTGTTAGTACGCACGTGTTGCCATTTTAAAAGCTTTTATTTAACTTGCAATGTATGTATGTATGTATGTATGTTCGGGTCAAATCTTGCAAGCTGAATTAGAAGCACTTCCTCTTATCCTAGGGAGTTGGAATTTTTTTAAAACACGGAGGTAGATAATTTTTTAAACAATAGGTATTGTGGTGTACATTACATGTCATCTTATATAAAATTCAAAGTCCTGACTAACTGACTTATATATCAACGCACAGCCTAAACCACTGGTCCTATAGCCTTGAAATTTGGAGGCTGCGTTTTTTGTAAAGTGAAAGTATCAGCTAAGAAAGGATTTCCCGAAATTCCATCCCTAACAGGGTAAAATAAGGGATGTAAGTTTGTACGAGAGTCCGTTATTTTTGAAGATAAGTTTGTATGGGAACTCTGTTGTTTTTGAAGTATATATATATACATATATATAATAAAATTAAGAGTGATGTGTTTTAGCGATTTTGAAAAATCGAAAAATTATTTGAAAGTCAACCATTTTTGAAGATAATGCCATGAAAATTCATATGTGGTTAGATTATAAATAAAGAAATACGTGTTTCACTGAGTTTTAATGGGGATTAAAAGGGGGGGGGGGGGGGGGGGGGTGAAAGTTTGTATGGGAACTCTGTTGCATTTGAACTCAATAATCAAAATCATGAAAATTTATAGTAAATAAATGGCTAGATTTGATACAAAGAAATACGTGTTCCACGGGTTATTAATGGGGGTGGGTCATTTTGTATGATAACTCCGATGTTTTTGTAATCATCAGCATGAAAATTCATACTCAGTCTTATGAACTACAGTTAAGGGTGACGATCTTAGTGTTTTAGAAAAATCATCCCGTATTGGGTGAAATCAGGGATGCAAATTAAAATTTCAGTTCCTCATTTTTGAAGATAATAACAAGAAAATTGTTAAGTGGTTAGAGAGTGGAAACAGATAAATACGTGTTTACGCATATTTTTAATGGGGGTGAACAGGGGTTGAAAACTACCGAAGTAGTTCCGGTAGTTAGCCTTACTGATAAAAATTAAAATGACGTAGTTTCACACATAATGAAACAATCTAATATATAAAAATGACACGGTTTTTGTGGTCGCACTTCTGCGAAACGGCTTGACCAATTTTTATGTGAATCTTGCACCCTCTTACCTCCACCTCTTACCCATATTTTTATGTCGATTTTAGAATTGTAGTATGAATAATATACAAATAATTATTCGTTGCCTTAAAGCGTCACGTCAGTTTCATATTTGTTATGTAGTTGATTTATCCAATGGGATAAATCCTAAAGTCCACGCGAGCGGAGCCGCGGGCAGAAGCTAGTTTAGAATAAAGTAGCTGACTATAGTAATATATCAAAAATAAGTCATTTTGGGACATTTGATTGTATTGGAAATTAACTTCAATGTAAGCTACAATAGTAGTTACGCATCTAATGGTATTTGAAAATGAAAAATGTTAATGATACTCATTTTTATAAGCATATTAACCTCTTCTTTTTCCGTAGTCGGGTATATAAACAAAGACATTGTGTGTAAAGAACGAACTGGACCACACGAAATATTCACATAACATATTGCCGCGATATAAATGAATAGAATTAATGCGCAAAACATCAAAAGTAAATACGCGGGTAGAAGTTTTATTGTCTCGAAAATATACACTGGGCGGGACAGCTGTTCGTTTGTTTGACTTCATCAACTCCTTTTCACTGGGTCTACTAAAATTTTGTGTTATGCAACGTGCAAGACTTCGATGCTAAATAAATACAATAAAACAGTTTTTATTGCAGCAAAAAAATTAAACAGTAGTGGAGGCCGAAAATCTCTTTTAAGATTTGAAGCTTGTAGTAGAGGTTTCCGCTCTTCCGTTATCATAAAGGGGTTAATTAAAATAAGACGGCTTATTTACTAACAAACAGAAAAAGATATAATAGTATAAACTATACAATATTATATTTATGTAACTAAGTGAGCGTGCCAAGTCGTGTGTGAGTGTGGGGTGGCTAAATTATGTGATAAAATGTATAAACGATTCAGTACCATCATAAGTTAGACCAGAATCCATGACCGTCCACCAGTCGGCGTATGCAGCTGGTGATGAAAATGCACGTTCATTTTGCATGTATCCTTAGTCGCTTTATACGACCCCTGAAACCTTGGAGGGAGTTTACACTTAGCACAACTTACAGTAACCGCCTCCGTGGCCTAGCGGCTACACTCTTGGACTGACGATTCGGAGGTACCGGGTTCAATCGCCTATCGGTATTCGTTTTGGTTGGTGGTAGGACATTGTATAAGTCCGCATGGTCAGCTACAACCATGTTACTTAAGACTGCCGCCAAACAGCATTGTTAATAGCACTGTTGTGTTCTGTAATGAAAGGTATCATAACAGCGCCTTATTAGCTTGAGTCTTCTGGGTATGTACGCTCTATCAAATGCAGACTTTTTTGGGAGGGTTTGAAACCCTGCCTGAAGGGAGTTTTCGTATTGAATGATTTAACGACAATCTAATTAAACTTATTGTTCCGAGCTTTGCTTCGCCTCAAGGCTTCGGTGCTGCTAAAGATATTGTCAGAATATCAGAGTCACAGTAGGTTCACAACTCGTGACAGTATGCTGAGCCAGCGTACTTTCGTGCAATCCATATGGATTTGTTTTTATCGTATCATTATTGTTATGTCTATTCTAGATAAATCATTGTTGTCATTATTTTTCTTTTTGACGTGATTACGTCTTATAAATCGATGAACGCCGGTTGCTTGTTTTCTTAAGACGTTATCACGTAAAATAATCGTCCGTAAACCGATTTTATACACCACTAATATTTTTGTTATATTCTCCTTGACGAATAAATTATTGCATCCATCTTTTTTCTTCGAACTATGCAAAATATTTCAGCGGAAACGATTACTTATTTCGCTACCTTTGTTTTTGACCTGATAGTTTGGGAGAAAGAATATTTATGGCGACCTAAATATAGAGTAAATGTGGATAATATCCAAATGTTTTTCTAGTATCCCACGGCACGAGTTTTTAGGTCACTGTAGGGACTGTCCTAGAAAAACAAGATAGTTTGTATTCATTCATATTCCTTCATGAAAAACCCGACTGTGTAGTCCAAGCTTATGTTGATTGTAAGGAATATCCCTGTGGTTAAAAGTGTATCTTTTAAAAATTTTACCTTTTTGATTCCCATACAAATTGTAGAACTTGTGTAACTTAAAAACTATATACTTTACCAAAATCTGACAACGAATTCACCATCATTTTTATACAGGCAGATTATTTCTAGTTGAATAATTCTCTCGATACTGGATACTCGTTAATTTAATAACGGCATTTCGTATCATTTCGTGTATTAGAAAGAGATGATAATAGCCACATTTGCACGTCTTCTAACACAGCGCCCCGGTTTTTTACAATTATAATGTTTGTTAGTTGTCCTGTAGGTTAATTACTAAATACTAAAGAATAGTTTTTTTCGCGACATTAATCTTTAATGGTATTAATTTTGATACATAATTTGCAACAGAGACTATATGTATCTCATTCTGTCTTATGTCAATTCAATGATGTTAGAACGGCTTGAATATACTTATTTGGATCCTGATTCATAATAACTTATCTATGACAGACTATATTTATGGTGTTTGCGATCACGTCACAATCACCGGGTGGATCTTCATATAATCGTATTTATACAGTACAAACGAGTGTGTCAGCCTGCGTATGCGCAACGAGGGCGTGACGCGTGTAACCGACTCACAACTTATCTCCGGTTATCTCACGTAATTGAGTGCATTAGTGCAACAATTATGAGAGCAGTAGGTGCAGTTATCAACGACTGCATGAGTAGGAGGTTGAGGGTATATTCTTTTTTATGTATGATGGGTTTTTGCACTTGGCCTTCATTTCACTTAATTATAAGTGGCGATAAGGCCGTTGGATAGTAATCGTGCACCCAGAAGCCTCAACCTAATGAGGGTCTGGCTCTACTTTTATACCATAACACAACAGTGCTATTTAACACGAATGTTTGGCGGCAGACTTAGATAACACAGTGGTAGCTAGCCAGGCGGACTTAATGCCTTACCACCAAATAAACCAGGTACCGATAGGTACTCCCACTGGGAATGGAACCTCCGAATAGTAAGCCCAAGCCTGTAGCCATTAGGTCACGGAGGCGGTTAAAAATGCGCCTAAGTGAATGTGAGCATCAGCATTTAGCTACGTATATCAACAATATCGTTATGGCATACAGCGATAATAGGAAGTTGTTATTGGATTTTGTGTATCATGTAAACTCGTGCAAGAAATATTGACATCGAAACCTGTCACAAAACATAACCTATGCAAAATTCTTTTCGACTAGCAAATCAATATAAAATTTTCTTTGCGTGAAGCCCTGTAGAAGGCAATATAAGCAATCTGATCACTAGATGAATTCTACCTTTGGCAAAGGTAATGGGGCCTACAAACAGAATGTCCAAAGCGTATCAATTTCCAATATCTACCTACAATATGGGTCCCATGGAGGCTAAAGTAAAAGTTTTTACGTACGTAAAGCTCTATCCTAGGATAAAGCTGAATGGGTTATTGTTGTTCACTCAAAGAGTTTTATAGTTGACCTTTGCGAATATGGTTGTGATTTTTGTGGTTCAATATACCACACGAGTGCTACTTTTTTCTACCATTGAGTAGCATTTTATTGAAATCGCTAGAAACGTTAAAATTACTCAGCTAAATTTGACGTTATTTCATTTATCATTGCCAATCTTTTTTCACCTGCAGCCTGATCAACTATACTCAAAAAACTTACAATGCCCTACGAGTCCCACAAAATAATGCGTTCAGGGCGCTGTTGGGGCTGCCAGGCTTCTGCAGCGCATCAGGGATGTTTGCACTGGCGACCACAGATGGTTTCCCGGCCATTGTGCGCAAGCGAGTGGCTACCCTGATGCGTCAGGCGCGTGGTGGCGCCATCAGCCTCCTGAACACAGTGGCGGACCGGATGGACGGACCCAAACAGGCATTTTTCAAAAATACACGTGGTGCCGTCTAACCGTATCGCCAAATGACGTATTATCTTTATATATTGTACAGTTAATATACTCTGTTATTATAATATAGTATGTAATATGTCTTATTGTAACTAACACTGTGGAGATATCTGAAATAAATTAATTTTGAATTTGAATAGACTGTGTGATTTTGTAACGAAAGCTGAATTCGATCTTTGGTTATACCAATTAATGAATCTTAAACTTTTTATGAAATTTTATTATAACTGCCGATAATCCCGTTGTATTAAAATCATGCGCACCCAGAAGCCTCAACTAATTGCTACTACATCCTTGAAACTTATAACTAATCTATAAATCATCATGATTTCATTGGCATTTCATGGCATCATTATGAAACCGACACAATCTTGAAAAGAAATTCAACAAAAAACAGCCAAGTGCGAGTCGCACTCGACCCCAAAAGGTTTAATATTTAACACAAGCTCGAGCAAAAAATAGCCGAAAGAAAAGTTTCTTGTATACTCAAATACTGACCCTTGCATTATTATTTTAAATTTTTGGGTTGGTCATAGTAATACACTGAGTAAACAAACTCAAAGCCACTCAGCAAGCAATGAAATTTACGGAATTTCTCTACCTTATAATATCCGTTGACGTACAAAGGGTCACCTACATAGCTCGACGAGTCAGTGAGCTGAAGTACAAATGGGCAGGCCACATCGCCCGAACAACCGATTACCGATGGAGTAAAAGTTCTCGGAGTGGCGACCACGTACCGATAAGCGTGTACCGGGCCGTCCCCAGATGAACCGACGTTAAGGTCGTGGGTAGTCGCTGGATGCAAGTGGCTCGGGACCGGTCAATGTGGCATACTATGGAGGCGGCCTATGTCCAGCAGTATACACACTCTGTGAAAATTTCAAGTTTATACATTTGTTTTAAGAGATATAGCACTGTGACGGACGAACAGTCAGCGGACGCTTAGTAATAGGGTCCCGTTGGGCACTAATTTGGGTTGGGAACCCGAAATATCTTATACCTTTAAACGAGCAATATTTAAGCAATATTAATTCGGATCTCGGAAACGGCTCCAGCGATTTCGCTGAAATTTGGTATTTAGGGTCTAGATTAGTCTCATGTCTGGGAAAACGCGCGTTTTCGAGTTTTCATGCGCTTTTTCTTTCGCATTATTCGACGCTAAATATGATGATATCCGCGTTCAAATCCCGGTTGGAAAATTGCTTTTATTTTTGTTTTTCGTGTGTGCCCCTAAGGCAGAAATAAAGTTTTTGTTTGTTTTTAAAGAACTACGAGCAAAGCTCAGTCGCCCAGATTTTATGTTTTAAGTGATATAGCACTGTGACAGAAAAACAGTCAGCGGTCGCTTAGTAATAGGGTCCCGATGAGCACACATTTGGGTTGGGAACCCTAAATATAGAATATAAGTTTATCGCACCTGACTGAGCTCGCGTGATGACTATATACCTACAAGTGCTTAAGTTACCAACATCATTAACTCGCACGTGTCGCATCCCCTAAGCGAACAACAACCTCGCCAACAAATCGCCTTGCCTTGTAAATTACTGTGTAAAATTATTATAAACCATTGACACCAGAGTTTCTCTAATCTACACGTAATTCCGTATCATCAGTTGGCAGCTCTACTATTGACCCGTAATAATCTTTTTGCAACGATTCATTGAACTTAATTATGTGAATAAAGACGGACTCATCGCAATAAATTATATAACTGAAGGAAAGTTAGCGAGAGCGTATTACTGGTTATCTATTGTATACATTATTTAATGCCTTTATTTTAATGGATCATTAATTTTTATCGCATTAACATACGAGAAAAACTATTTCGATTAATATGGAAATTTTCCATAGCGTATAAACTTTAGTTCGTGCTGGCGCAGTATTTTAGCTTGGATTTTTATTATTCGATATGTCTTAAAATGCACTAGGTATATAATCATCATTAACAGCCTATATATATGTCCCCTCTTCCGGGGCTAAGGCCTACTCTCCTACAGAAAGCGTATGGGAAATCGTGAGGAAATCTGCACACTCCTGAAAAGATATTCAAAGGTGTGTGTGTGAAGTCTACCAATCCACACTGGTCCCGCGTGGTTGGACTATGTCCCATACACTCTCTGTAGTTATATACTAGATGGTATCAAATCCAATTTGCTGCGTCATCTCACAGTATTACAATGAAGTAAAAGTAACTGACTTGTAAAACACTGTAGGGCGAAGATAAGAGGTTTTATTGGGGTGCGTTGTCGCGTATACCGGGCGAGGATTTTACGATAGCCATGTCGTGATAACTCGTAACCGTGTGAAATTGTGGCGGTTGTTTCGTACATTACATATTTTATATGTACTTTTTCATAGTTTAGCTAGATATCATCATTTACTTAACAACATAGATGAAGTTTCAGGCATAATTTCAACATTCATTCAACAGGCTACCGTTTGACCACAATCTCAGACATGTTAAGCAACGATGTGGTCCAGGATAGTTCACTGTTGCCTAGAAATAGCCTATTCACTCGGGCTTTGAAGATATCCAGATTGCACCGCTTGGCGAACACAAAAGCCGGCAGGGAATTCCACTCCTTAGCTATACCCATAATGAATAATGAAGGGAAACGCTTCGTGCGAAATGGTGGAATGTCAACCAAGTAAGGGTGGAACCCAGCCGTTTTATTTATTAAAGCCAAAAACCATTATCACTTACATTACGACGTTACGGAGTTAGGTCTAAACAGTGGTAAATTAATAAATTATTGGAGATGGTTCCGGTATCCAATTCTGGTCCAGTCAGTCAGTACATTAAGGCGAAATCAGAACTCAGTTTGCGGGTTTTTATATAATCAAATAAGTGACATTGAATTTAGTCGGTTTCCAGTGTGGTTTATAGTCATAGTTATGGACATCACTAGCTCTAGAGAGACCTTGACGTCGGATGTATATACTAAAATAGAGTTATCTCCTTTTAACAAGGAGCATTCGGTATAAGAGCGACAAGTATAACTTATTCGATCTTTGTATGGCCCCAGTATTATAGAGAAACGAGAGTAAAACAAATTGTAAGAAAAGAGATTGTGTTGTATGTTCTCAAAATATCTCGACCTAAAATTGAATCGCCCTTTTTTGTTTCGTGTACCTCGAACGCGAAAGAGTCAAACAAAAAGTAAACCTTCACCATTTTATATTTCCTTTATTAGCCTACAGTTTTTTAACCTTACTTTTACACACTTGTACACTTTTGCAAGAAGTTTCTGAAGTGTTTCTTAAATTTCTTTATTTATCTGCACCTTGAAGCTCTATGCTCCATGCTATGCTATATATTGTTGATGATTTATCTATTACAACTAAAACTAAACAATATGTCATTTCTCGCATTTTTTTTCTTTACTGAGCGCAGAGAGATTTAAATATAGTAATAGGTTATAGAGCGGTCATTGGGAAACGTTTCATATAAACATTTTGATCTCAAAAGTCAATGGTATGTCAAATGTCTTGTACGGCTGCGTGACGTGATGTGACACTAGATTGAGTAACTTATTACCAATTGGTAATAAGTTTAGGATCAAAATGTTTGTTTGCTTTGTCCGGTCTATTAATATTAAATGTCTTTGACTGAGCGTCAACGCATAATTTATCTGGAAAAACAATATTTCTGAACGAGTTCTATAAGGAGTATGTATGTCGAGTTTTAAATAAAGAAAATCAAAACAAAGACAAAATTTTTTACAAAAATGTTTCCTTCAAAGTTAAGAATGAACATCTTTTTCAGGTTGTTGATACAAAATTACTTGCCAATTAATAATGAAAGTCAATAATTTCTAGTTTGAAATAAATCTATTAATTTTAGCTATGTAGATAGCCATGGTTGGTGAAAAACGTTTGGCATCGACGAGGCAGCATAATACGAGTATAACATAATACTATGTCGATGACTTTTCTTCAACTTATTTCCCTCTTTATCTATAGCTAAATGATAGGTACAATTTTCTCAAAGACCAAGACCGATATTTGTCTACATATATGTTATATATGTACCTAGTCATATATACTGTTCTCAAGAATCGATCGTTGGCTAATGAAGATGGCTCGTAGACAATAATTAACGCATTTAAAAAGAAGTGAAAACTGACTTAACTGCCTTAAAAATATTCACCCTTAGGGTGCATATTTGGTTTTTGTTGATTTTCTCTAAAACGCTTAATCAATTTCGATAAAATTTATATGGCACCACCTCTGAAGTATGCTCTACCAAACAAAAAACAATCATTAAAATCGATTCACAATTGGCGGAGCTATCGCGTATCATACATACAATAAAAACATACAGTCGAATTGAGAACCACCTTTATTGAAGTCGGTTGAAAAATAATAAAATGCAGAACTTGTATTGAGTCAATAGATATACTAGTAGTATAAAAACGTCATTGTTTACACACTGTATTTTATCCTCAATTGTCGCCACTGTACATTTAAAAAGCTTTTTGATGTGTTTTTACACTGGCAAATGTTTCTTTAGACTGTTGAAGTTTAGAGGAATTCCTGCCTGCACTGAGGCGTGAAATTGATTGTTAGCCGCCAACTACTCAGCCAATATTGCATTTATGGATGTATAAATAGCTCTAATACATTGTTAGCTGAAACGATTGTCCTTCTTCTATATCAGTGCACTATTCCTAACGACGCATTATTTTGAATGATGATTAACAAATACTTGGCCGTATGATCTTGGCTTGTGTCTAAAATCACCCCATGACCCTCAATGACTTCTAAGACGGCTTGAAAAAAGTTGTTGTTATTTCGGACTGGCTTGATGCTGACCATTACAGCTTCACACGAACAGTTTGTTAGCTGGTTAAGATTTTGGTAGCAAATGGCCTAATGGCGCCCGCTTGGGCTCAACCTTGGGCTGTTGCCCTTTAGTGGTGAAAGAATCGGAAAGAACTTGAAAATCAGCAGCACCCGTCGATTAACATTTTGGTAGCAAATGGCCTAATGGCGCCCGCTTGGGCTCAACCTTGGGCTGTTGCTTTGTGGTGAGAGAATCGGAAAGAACTTGACAATCAGCAGCAACTACTCATATATCAACAAGTCTCTGCTAATGACAAGCTTTGCCATACATGGTGTATAGCAAATCGGCTTCTTTTAAAGTTTGCACTTGGCTTCCATCTCATCTGATGGTAAGTGCCCACAAGGCCTTTGGATAGTAAGCGGGTGCACCCAGATTCCTCAATCTAATGAGGAGCTGGCTCTGCTACTTTTCATACCGGAACACAGCGGTGCTATTAGCACTGATGTTTGGCGGCAGACTTAGGTAGGTGGTAGCTCCTGTTCAACAGTGAACATGTGATGAAAACTCACATGTTTTTCACATTCACTCCAAATTCATACACCTTCAATTTCGCTATTTCGTAATGAACAGGCTTGAAAGGCGGATTGGCAGTCGCATTCTTTACTCGCATATTCCGTTCAATTTCGCCCAAAGAGAAAATCATTTTAATCCTACTAATATTATAAGTGTGAAAGTTTGGATGTTTAGATGTTTGGATGTTTGTGAACGGAAAAACTACTGAATGGATTTGAATTTAACTTTACAATAATATAGCTTATACATCAGAATAACATATAGGCTATAATTTCTAAAGACATATTGTGTAAATTGTACAAAATCACACTTATAATATTAGTGGGATTACATGGGCAATTTGGGCATAACAAAAACGCGTTGCCTAGCAACCGATCATAGAATATGTAATTCGTATATACAAACTTTTGCGTTTATAATATTAGTGTGAAGACTATTTGAATGTCATATATTGAAATTTCTTTTGTTTCTTTAAACTATTAGCCTACGTAACAGAATAAACACTATTTTGTACCTTATGCTGGAAATGGAGATAGATGCCTTCTATGCCTATCGAACAAGTAGAATAAATCCTGAAGTACACGCGGACAAAGTCGCGGGCGGAAGCTAGTCATTAATAAATTTTACCAAGTAAAATATATTTTAGTCGTAGCTTGTCATTGTTAGTTTTTTGCGTACTTGATTTGAATAAGATATTTTATTACCTTAGAAAATTCATTTTAATTCCCCGGTGAGTTTCGCTTCAAACGAATCGACTTAGCTTATTAATTGGCATTTGTACGTGTATTTACCTATCCACGAAGGGACCGCTCTTTGTATCAACAGCACTAATTGCATTTCGTTAATTGCACGTTTATTTTTGAGCGTGATATTTTTTCGTTTCGAGTTCATTGACATTAATTAACGAGATTGCTATGTTGTTGGTTTGTTTATGGATCAGCTTTAGCTTCACTTTTATAACTTTTTTATAAGTAATGGGTTTGTATTTGGACTTCATCTCATTCAACTGATAGTAAATAACGATAAAGGCATTTGATGGAAAGAGAGCTTACCCAGAAGCCTCAGGTCGATGAGGCTGGCTCTGCTACCTTTCGTACTGGAACCCTAAATTGCCTAAAAAGCAATTCTCTTGGGTTCGTACCCACAACTACGTATACCAACCAAACCTAGTACCGAATGGGAATTGGGAAAAAAACCGGGATCTCCAGATGTGAGCCCAATTGTGTATAGCTAGCTAGCTAACTAGTCACTTGGCCACGGAGGCGATTCTGTTAAAAGTTCAACTTGTTACAAGCATTAAATTTCAAAATTAAATATACATCATCATCAGCCGGGATACGTCCACTGCTGGACATAGGCGTCCACAATGACCGTTCCCGAGTCACTTGCATCCAGCGAATCCCCGCGACCTTTACATGGTCTTTACCGTTTTTCGAGCGATAAGGTCTTTGTTTCGTGTACGGATTTACACATTACGGATTTTATCACGTAGAGAAATTCTGATCATCTTTCGAATAGGACCATAGCCCTTGACATTCCGCTGGTATCGTATAGACGACTAAGGAAAAGAATATTTCGATCAGTGCCTAAGCTATAAAACAATCTTTCCTTCTTCCTTCTTTCTCTCAACTCCTGTTTCTTTCAGGTGGTGGCTCGCCGCTCCGACTTGAAGCTCATCGTGACGTCAGCAACCATGGACTCCAGCAAATTCTCCACCTTCTTCGGAAATGTGCCCACCTTCACCATCCCTGGGAGAACCTTCCCCGTCGAGACGTTCTACTCCAAGAACGTCTGTGAGGACTATGTCGACGGTGCTGTCAAACAGGTGAGATTATTCATGGTTATCTTCTGGAATTGACACTATTGCCACTCCTGTTCTGATATTTAGAAACCTTTAACATCAAGGAGTTTTGAAGAGACGGTTTAGACAGTGTTGTTAAAGAAGTAAAATTTTCGAATTGTTGTTTTTTTAATTTCACTCTGTTGCAGCTTTTGAGTTGCTGCATTTGTTGCTAGAGTTGTATTTGACATGAACGTATGTACTATTATTTAGAATCCAGAAGTTTTACTCCAGGAATGATTGTGAGAATTAGGTTTCCTTCTTAAATCATCACTACTGTATTCAGATTGAAACTGTCTTAATTGTATTTGATTTTGATACCATCTTTATTGTCCATACTTTTTTTAATTCCACACTTGAACAGCATCTCTTTCACTGGAAATTTTTATGAGACTATATTCTCCTTTCCTCATTACTTCATGCTACTCCAACTTCTGTGTTGCATGAATTATCGTGTTATTTGAACTTACCTAAATTAGAATCTACTTTAATAATAAACTTTACATTGCGAGAAATATGTTAACGGTGTTTTCAAACAAATCAGTTTTGTGTTCTCTTATGTTTGCAAACTACACTCTATTGCGACTGCAGTGTTGCCAAGGTCAACTTTGGATAATATGTGAGCTTCTGTTTACCAGCAACTTTAGGTCCTTTATGTGCTCGAAAATAACTAGACAAGACATGTGCACGTATATAATTTTGTACTATATTTTTTTTCTCAGAATCGATACTCTTTAAAACGTAATTTTGTCTGTAGATGTAGTGTATTTGGCATAGATCGGGGTGACAGACAGTCCTGCATGTCGTACCTTAAAATTAATATTAGTAGCGTTGGCTGTATCCAGTCAATCCTGGCTTCCCTCAACGCAGAGGTAGTCAGCCTCGTTTATAATAGTTATACGTAAATATTATTTAATGTTTGTTATACAAATGTCATACTGACGTCGGTGGCGCAGTGGATAAGGCGCGGTCTCTATTTGAAGGTTCCAGGTTTGAATCCAGCCGTGTACCTATGAGTTGTTTTTCAATTCAAGTAAATTATCTGATTGCTTAAGAGGGTATGCTGGTGTCAAAGCGCCCATACAAACGTAGTCCAGTCATATTTTGAGTATTAAGCTATGAAAATCTATGAAATTTTCAAGACACAATCTAGAAACAAATATCTGTGTCGGTGGTGAGTCAGATTTTCGTTTAAATCTATACTTCCAGAGTTACAGGGCGTCAAAGTATTGCATTTTTCGGTAGTAAAAAGCCCCACCTTTGAACCTGATTTACAAGAGTATGAATCGATTTAGAACAATTTGGAAAAACCACCGACATCTGAAATTTCATTAGTATACTGTATTAAAAAATGGTTACATAATATACTGTATCTCCGTACGCGCTCGGGTAGGATAGGGCTCCGATAGGGACAGCTACAAAACAATGCGACCTTGAATGCGGCCACGTGGTCTTACCAACATAGCCTCTTAACGGTGAAGGAAAACATCGTGAGGAAACAAGCTTGTGAAGGCCGCCAATCCGCACTAGGCCCGCGTGGGGACGTATATAGGTTGCTATATTGCTCATTTATGGTTGCCATGTGTTTCCTATACAAAATTAATAACAATATTTATCTCTGTACTTTTTAGTCACGAAAACAACCATAAAATTAATCAAAAACTTTAATGCCTCGAGTTACTTTGTACTTACCTAATAGCAAAAGCTTTGAAACTTACGAATCTAACAACAGTGCGTTCAATCTTAAGTCGGTTGGAAATCTCACGACGACGAAGTCAATGCTCGCTTTACGACCAACTGTTTAATTTTCACAAATTCTGAATTTCATTGTCACTGAAAGCTTTGTTCTTTAAGTTTACGCAACTCATCCCAATCTTTTACTATTTATTTGTTTTAATTTGTTATGAAAAATATGTGCCTAGTTTCTATTTTGAATAATGGTTTTATTAGTTGCTTTTATGTACAGTTAGCGTTTTTAATGCTAACTGAGTTGTCGAATTCACTTAGACTTGATAATATTAGATTATTTATTTCATAATACCAATTTCAAGATTACAAAAAATATATATATAAACATGTCAGAGTGTACAATGATCGTCAAAAATATTGAAAATGTCAAAAATTATGTCAAATAAATGTCAAACAGTAATTTCAATGTCAAAATAAAATAATAAAATAAATCTATAATATTGTGGATGCTTAAAATGTATCTTGTATACAATCTTTAAACTGTAGTATTCCTTATCCAACAAAAGGTTTTTTTGTCGTCGATTGTGTGTCTGTATCAATTAACATGATATGCGACTGTGTATCGCCATCACCGCTGATTTTTGGTAAAGAAAAACATTGAAAGTAGTCTGAAGAACTTGCATACTCCTGAGAAATCCAGTGTGCGTGAATTGTGTGCCTAACTGACTGGGCAAAAATTTTCATGACCCATATTGCTCATGGCTGCAACAGTTGCCAAAAACCTGTAGGTATTCCATAGCTGGCGCCTATCGAGCAACAACCTTTAACGGTCGCTGGCGTCGTCTAACAGATTACGTTAGCAAACGCTGCGCCTTCCTGCTTGTACAATTGATAATATTACATGTCATTTATATGAAGACACGTGTGTTTTGTAACGGTATTACTGTACCTACGAGCTATCCCCTAGCAACGATGCTCGACCATCAATCAAGCTGGCTAATGGTATAATAAATAGGTAGACAAACAAGCTGATTACTGCGCTGTTTGGCTTTAGAATAAGAAATCCCTATAAACCTACCGGGAAACCGGGAAACAATCGTCTCAAGCAGCTTTCTCCTTTCGACATTCCTTTTCGGCAAACTGATTTCCCAGGTTCACCTTTTTTGCGGAGGGGAAATCTTTCATAAATTCGGTGCTTCGGAGAAAAACGCCGAATTATACTAAATTTCCTCCAGCTAAAACCCCTTCGGTGTCCTGCGCCATGTTTGCTAAGTCCCGGGAACATGCGATTCTACCTAGACTCGGCTGGCAACCACATCCGACTCTTCTCTGTGCACCATTCATATCACGCATTTATTCTTTCTCATATGTGCCTACCGAACCTACCCCGGCTGCCCAGACCTTCCTTCCCATCCCTTGATGGTCATTGATGGTAGGCCATTTTCTATGTCGGCCACGCTAGCTACCACCATGGTACCCAAGTCTGCTTCTGGGTAGACACGATTTCCATCCAACAGCCTTATCGTCGCTTACCTTACCGCCAAATGCCGAACCCATTATAGATATGGATTTTGTATATTGTTGTAGTGTAGTATCGTATAAATACGGCAATATATCATCTTCCGGACAAGCTGAGAGTTAGGGCGATAGAAATTCAACAGCTATCGCGTCTTGCAATTAAAGACTTCGTTTCAACCCATCTAATCAATTGAACTATAGGTACGGCGCAATGTAAAGTGTACAGACTATCGCGAGGTGTGTCCACTGTCCTTTGTACAGTGCAAAGCTATCAATTTCACCGCTAATTGGCGTACTGCGGGAACGACGGTACACAACCTTAGCCGTAGGGCTTAGTGGGCGATAACCTCGCTGCCGGTGAACCTTTGAGGTAGGTGAAAATTAAATACTACGGATCGTGTGGCTTTACTGCGGCTTTTACTTTATATATATAGTGTTTGTTGTTTGTAATCGAATAAGTACTCACACTTTAAGTAGCATTATGTCTAACTAATGCTACTATGCCTCACGACAAAAGTCTTCAACCAGTGCGTCCTACCCGTAATGACTTACGGAGCCGAAACGTGGACACTCACGGCACGACTGATCCACAAATTTAAAGTCGCTCAGCGGGCTATGGAAAGGGCTATGCTCGGAGTCTCTCTGATGGACCGCATTCGGAACGAAGTGATCCGTCAGAGAACCAAAGTGACCGACATAGCTCACCGTATTAGCAAACTGAAGTGGCAGTGGGCCGGTCATATTTGCCGAAGGACAGACAGTCGTTGGAGCAGACGAGTTCTCGAGTGGAGACCACGCCTAGGCAAACGTAGTGTAGGACGTCCCCCGGCGAGGTGGAAAGACGACTTACGTAGGGTAGCCGGACGTGAATGGATGCGGAGAGCAGAGGACCGAATCGAGTGGCGCACTCTGGGAGAGGCCTATGTCCAGCAGTGGACTGCCGCAGGCTGTACATGATGATGTCTAACTAGCATACATAGCATTCCAACACGTAAGGAACCCTCAGTATGCGAGTAAGACTGACACTTTGCCGGATTTTTAAGGTTCCGTACCTCAAAAGGAACTCTTATAGGATCACTTTGTTGTCCGTATGTCTGTCTGTCAAGACCCTTTTTCTCTGGAACGGGTAGAGATATCGACTTGAAATTAATATCGAATGCTCAAGCATGCCGTCCCTTAGATCTTTAATAAATCAAACTTATAGGTCCAGGCAATCGAAAGATATAGCTGTATTTTAGACTATTTTCATACAAAATGCAAGGGAACCAAAACCTAGGGTTGACCTAGAATCCTGAAATTTGGCAAGAAGCAACCTCTTACAGCACAACCTTAGGAATAAATCTAAAAACCAGGATTTTTTAATTATAACACAGTAAAAATAACTTTTTTATGTTTACAAACATAACTTTGTAATTGAAAGCCGTGCATCGGGTTTGTAATGTAACCTCAAAGTAAAGTTGGTTATTCAATCGGACTTATATTATCGGTAGAGCATTATTTTAAGTATGTTAATTATTCATATTCTGTACGGAACCCTCGGTGCGCGAGTCCGATACGATGATTATTATTACATTGGGCGTCCTATAATCAAGTAATGGATTCGTAAATTACAAATATAACAGTTTGATGACTGCGTTGCTGTGCGGCTGTAAAGACTATTCGATCACGAAAGGTCGTTGCTTAATGACCATTTACTTTATGGCTGACAAATGAACAAACCAATAAACAGGCTGTTTCTGTTACTTGATTAGTAATCCTTGCGTTACTTTGTTGCTTTCATACGGACAAGCTGACTATAAAGACCGCGGAAATAAAGTCGTTTTCTATTTGTGTCATCATCATCATAAGCCGGGAACGTTCCCTGCTGGACAAAGCCTCTCCTATGCCACAAGGGCTTACTTTCATGAAAGGTTTGGATAATCACCACGCTTGCCAGACGGGTTGGTGATCGCAGCGTTGTTGTTAAGTTCTGCAGCAGGAGGCTGTTGCCCCTCCCCCGGTATGGTTTTCCCTTAGTCGCCTCTTACGATTCAAATTTTTTCTATTAAATTATAATATATTTGTATAATAATAAATAAATAATTACATCGCATTTTCTACTTGACATAAATTTGATTTTGTAGGGTTAAAAGTTAAAAGCTCCGGTCACGTAAATAATATAGGTATGATGAAAATTTAGAATGTGGTTAAGCTTTTACCTATCCATACACCAATACCGTTGATATTATAAATGCGAAATTGTATTTGTTTGTCGTTTTTTTCGTCAAAACGGAGGGTCAGAATGACTTGATTTTTTTGTATAGGGATAATTGAAGGTCTGGGAAAGGACATAGTCTACTGTCTTCCCGATCGAGCAAGTAGTTCCCGTTGAATTGTTTCCGGTCGAAGTCACAGGCAAAAGCTAGTCTATTTGTTACTATTTTCGCTTTATAAGATAGTCAGAAAGGTTTTAAAAAGTGCCAAAATCGCGTTGTGAATGATTCAAAGAGACTACATTTTTCTTTCGGTGTTTTTAATCTCTGAGCGCTTCGGTCTGTAAACTCAACGATCGTGGCGTGGATTAGCAGCAGCTCAATAAAAAATCCAATAAATGTCAGGTTCAAGGTTCGCACCAAGGGCGTCTGTATTGTGACCTTTAAAGGCATTCTGTCGACGTAGCCGCTAGTTCCATTCAGTCATTTCGCCTGACTCCGGATTTAGACTCATACTAACCTTGTCCTACAGCTCTGCTTGCAGAGTCAAAACTAAACCTCATCATTTTAGGGTTCCGTACATGAAAAGTAACCAATGATACCCTGCTACTAAGCCTCCGCTGTCCGTCCGTCCGTCTGTCAGCGGACTGTATATCATGATCTGCAATAGTTAAACAGTTGAAAATGTCACATAATGTGTAGTTCTGTTGCCTCTATAACAACAATAATAAAAATAAACATAAATTTAAACAATTATAATACTGTATCACATTAATGTCGCCACTTTACGTCTTTGAGTGCCTACATAAAAATATTTTAATGTGTAAATTAACAATTGCTCGTATCTATTTGTCAGGCGTTGAGCTGACTCAGTAATTATTACCGTACCTATTATTTATGATTTTCAGTATGTTAATTATTCATATTCTGTACGGAACCCTCGGTGCACGAGTCCGACACACTCTTGACCGGGTTTTAAAACAGGTGCATGTAAATAGTGACATCGCCCCTCATTGAAATACGCCCGTTTGGAAATTACAAGTAATTTAACATTCAACAAACATGTGCTAAAATAGTCGTACGCACGGCTACAGGTCTAGCTATACATTTCCAGTATAAGCTGAACTAGCACCGTGCGGGAGTACATTCAAAGCGAGGCCAGCTTATACTGGAAATGTATAACTAGACCTGTAGCGGTGCGTACGACTATTATAGGCGTATAGCTTCATGTGCAGCCGTGTGTACAACGAGATAAAAATCATCCTATCTATTAATCCAGAACTTATTCTATATGTGTCGAATTTCATCATCATTCGTTCTTCTGGTTTCGCAATATTGAGTCGCACACAACCTAACTTTCACATCTATAATATTTGTGGCATAAATTCAGTATAAAACTATGTATTGTTTGTTTCAATCCAGTAGAAGTAAACGTAAATAAACAGACACATATCAAATCTCAGTAACAAACACAACACACCACAACACTTACACACGTCAAAAATGCACACTAGCTTAGAAATACTTTGATACCTGCAAGGTAGTCTTACAAACTTGTTTTCAATGTTAGTTTACACAAGTTTCTATTCGATTGAATTGACTTGTAGTATACGTGTCAGTATTCTTAGAATAATCCTTTATAGTCTTATTAAATAGTTTCAGTAAAACCCAAGCGTCCCAACCGAAGTACGTATTTTATATGGAATTTAGTCGAGGGTGAAATCTATCGGATAAAACCATATATCAAGGAAAGCCTTGTCAAGGCCTCTTTGATATGCTGATCACAATTTTTCTGAAGAATTTCCTATTACCCAGCAGGTACAACTACCTCCCTTTTACCTTTTGTTTCTCAAATGCGAATCTCGACGGATTTTCCGCATTTTCTCCCGGATTTCCTTATTTTCAATATAGTATGATTTCGCAGTCTAACTTTATACATAAATATTAGATTTCATACTCCTGAGAAGCCTCTCTTTGATCAGCTTTCCATGCGTGGCAGGTAGGTTGGTGATCGGAGTAAGATTTCAGTGGTATGCAAGAGAATGCTACTGACTGTCCCCTGGAACCTATCCTTAGTGTAAATATCTTTTAATTGAAACGAGACTTGCAGTTGTCACTAGGTCTTAAATGTTATTTAGGCTCGTATTTATAGATTCTCAAGATTGAGTAGACCTCGAGATTGCTCACCACACGTTACATTACAGTGTGTGTTTGTCACTTAATCAAACGTCATCGATTAACTTTTTTGAATTAAAATTGGCACGCAGAATTGGTTATGTTATATAAAATTATAACACATACTCGTACGCATCATGGGATACTTTTTTATCCCGGTAAAGTTTTGGGATAATTTCTGCAACCTAAAATCGCATCCGTGGCCTAATATTGTCTGACAACTTGGAGGTCCCGGGTTTGATTCGTAGTGGGGATACCTATCAGTACTTGGTTTCAGTACTAGCTACCACCATGTTGTCTAAGTCTGCCGCCAAATAGCAGAAAGTATTTAGAGCCAGCGCCAAGGCCAAGTGTAAACCGATCATACGTTACAAGAGCATACACGAAGTTGTAATAACATTGTTATCTAAAAATACTGACCTAAATTGTATATTATTTCGCAACGTCTGGGATCTCTTTGTTGTAACTAGTGCAGCGCAAGTTGAACAAACAGTTATCGGGGCCAAGGCGCGTCGGAGACAGTTTCATTTCACTCAAGGACGTTCCTGCAGCGGGCGGACGACATCTTTTGCAACTATGACGTCAGCTATGCATCGTCTCATAGCTTAGCCATTCTAGACTGTATTTCATTCATCATCAACAGCCAATATACGTCCCCACAACAGGGGCTCAGGCCTACTCTCCTACAGAGAGTGAGTGGGCCATAGTCCACCACGCAGGCCCATTGCGGATTGGCGGACTTCACGTGCCTGTTTCAAGACATGCAGGTTTCCTCACGATGTTTTCCTTCACCGTTAAGCAATCGTATAATGAACTTGAATTGAAAAACAACTCATAGGTACACGGCTGGATTCGAACCCGGAACCCTCAGATTGAGAGTCCGCGCCTTATCCACTTCGCCACCGACGCTTCTTTAGACTGTATTTATGACTGACTTCCAAGAAGGTTGCGTTAGATGTTTAACGGTACCATGGAGGGGGTATGAAAGCACTGTTGCATGAAACGTTCAACGCTCCTGGGGAGGGGGAATAGAAAGAGACAGAGCGAGAGTGAATGCGTGGAACTCGAACGCACGCGCGTAGTATACCTGTTACAGGCCAGCGCGAGCGTTAGCAACGAGGAGCGTCCAATATTCCAACGCCAGAGGGAGAGAGAAAGAAAGATACACAAAGAATGTAGGAGAGAAAGATAGTGAGTCGGTAGATCCCAAGCACATGCGTGTAGTATTCTTGCTATGCAGCGAAGTAAACAGTGTGAGCGTCGTGTTTTTCGTCGTCGTTATGTTTGTCTTAAATAAACAATATGATTTCACTAAAAATCAATTTCTACCCCTTCCTATTTTCATTTCCACATTACGAAGTTTTACTTCTTCCGCGCGGAGGGACTCCACGCACTATTTTTTATTTTAGATATTTCTTTGTGATTGATTCGCCGCTGGAATATTATTTTTACTACGCATATGCGAATATTCTGATCCTCTAAGATGAGAATATTTTTAGAGGTGTGTCTCGGTCCAATTTAAACTCTAACCAAAGCAAAAATGAGAAGAGCACCTAACCTTATCTAGATTTATATTCTATGGCAAAACCATCACTTGAAAATATTAAAATGTAGTAGTCGATGTTAGGTCCGTCTTATGCTTGTCTTAAAATTTACGGTGCGCTTCTTACAAGTGTGCGGTATTTTGGAAGTATTGCGAGACTAACAACCTGGAGGTCTTGGGCTCGATTCCCAGTGGCAGTACCTATCGTTACACGGTTTGGTTGGTGGTAGGGCATTTTCTATGCCCGCCTGGCTAGCTACCACCATGTGACCTGATATAAGTCTGATGCCAAACAGCAGTGTTAATAGCACTGTTGTGTTCTAGTATGAAAGGTAGTAAAGCCAGCGCCTCATTAGCTGGAGGCTTATGTATACGCACGCTTACCATCGAACAGCCTTATCGTCACTTCCTACGTCACCTCTACTCTCTTCTTTATTATGTTTCAGGCTCTACAGATACACTTGCAGCCTGAAGAAGGAGACATCCTGATATTCATGCCTGGTCAGGAGGACATAGAAGTTACATGTGAGGTAGGACATGATTATCTGATCAGAATGTCAACTGTTGGACATGGGCCTTCAGCATAGATCACCACACCGAACGGGCTACCCATGAGACTTTGTTGGGCGGATTGCTGATCGCAGTAAGACATCGGCTAAAGTAAGACTAAACTTATCTCGTGCTCCCAGATACTTAAACTTTTAAGCAAACAATACTTGTTTGGTATCATTGGAGATCTAATAAAAGATGGGGAGTAAGAGGTCTCGAGTTGCGACCACGTACCGGAAAACGTGTACTAGACCGTCTCTCTACTAGATGGACCGATGACCAAGTAAAGGTTGCGGAGTCGCTGGATTCAAGTGACTCGGGGCCGGTCAATGTGGCATACCTTGGGGGAGGACTATGTCCAGCTGTGGACGTTTCCCGGATAATGATGATGATGGCTGATGAAGTCAATCTTCGAGAAAATACTTATCCTATAGTAAGGGGTCCGCATTCCTTTTTTAAAAACAGCACCAAATAATAAATGTAAAATCTCCAGAAACCCCCAAGGTGAACCCCGTTGTAAAGAAACAACTGTAGGTTCTGTGGCAAGTCTTGATTAAATATGAAATATAAATGGATGTACTGGGCGACGACACGTCTATATCGCCATTTAGATGCATACTAGCGTCATCTATTGGCGAATGACTGGAATAAACATGCAATGTCCAGGTACTGACAGAGAGGCTTAGTGAGCTGGACAACGCGCCTCCTCTCACTGTGCTGCCGATCTACTCACAGCTGCCGGCAGACTTGCAAGCAAAGATATTCCAGAGGGCGCCACCTGGGCAGAGGAAGTGCATCGTGGCTACCAACATTGCAGGTAACAATAAAACCTGAAGAAATTTCAATTCTACTTCATGTCAATTCGCTTAATTATTGTCGGTACACCCTAACGCAATACGTGGACATCGAAAACGAAACCCATTTAAAAAATGTCTGTAAAGCTATGTGTATTAATTGTTTTTGAACATTGTATTACAGAAACGTCGCTCACCGTGGACGGTATAATGTACGTGATAGACTGCGGGTACTGCAAGCTGAAAGTGTACAACCCAAGGATCGGAATGGACGCGCTACAGGTAGATATTATCCAACGATACTGACATCTGTGTGAAAACGTTGTAACCTTCAAACATTCTAGTAGTTCTGCGGTTTCACCGTTAGATGGCGCTAATATTGATTCTTCTTGTCATTCATTTTGTACTCATAAATATATCGATACAGTTCTATTATATTAAAGCCTAGACAAACATAAAAGCGCGCGGTCTTTGAACGAAGTCGTCATGCAATCTGCAGATGCGTGCGGGGACAGCGAGGGGAGTGTGACGTCAGCCGCGTGCCATTCATAGACGTGCTAGTCATAATTAGCGCCATCTGTGTCCGTAACTTAGAACTACTAGACGCCTATGTATACAGCTAAAGATATGGTTTCACTTTTTTTTACAAAATAATAGTGCTTAGAATATTTTCATTATGAACAACGTTTTTACTTGAAGCTCATTCTCCGCTATAATGATACACTCGAGTATAAAAATATGTATCCACTTTTGAACCATGTCACATTCACTTGTGCTTGTTCCTATGCAGTGAGTCAAATATCAAAGGTCAAAGGTTCAAAGGTTCAAAATGTCAAAGGTTATGGTATCTACGACTAGACAACAGCTTTGAATATCGCCAAAATTTCTCTGTTTGTAGATATACCCAGTGAGCCAGGCCAATGCTCGTCAGCGCGCGGGCCGCGCGGGTCGTACTGGCCCGGGCAAGGCCTTCTGCCTCTACACGGAGAGACAGTACCAACACGAGTTGCTGTCGTCGACTGTCCCGGAGATCCAGAGGACCAACCTAGCGAACACCGTGCTGCTCCTCAAGTCTCTGGGAGTAGAGGATCTGCTTGCGTTCCATTTCATGGACCCACCGCCGCAGGTATGCCTCTATAGCTTGCTGATTTTTCACTCCCTCAAACGGCTAGATTAATTTTGATTTACTTTGATAATGTTGGCTATACAGGGCGACGCTTAACGGCGTTTGATACATAAGTACTTTCAAAGTCTGCTTTTTCATCAGGTTATAGGTATGAATTCTTCTGAACTATAATGCTAGATGTATTTGACTCATTTTAACCTAATTTTACAGAAATAATTTGTCCAACACCGAGACACGATAAACCCCATAGTATACCGAGTGTTGTGTCGTACCTCGGTCGGCTATATCAACGAATATGTTTTAGGACACGATCCTCAACTCGATGTACCAGCTGTGGATCCTGGGGGCGCTGGACGGCACGGGGGCGCTCACGCCGCTGGGGCGGCAGATGGCAGAGTTCCCGCTCGACCCCCCGCAGTGCCACATGCTCATCGTGTCCGCAGAGATGGGGTGCAGCGCTCAAGTACTCATTATCGGTAACTATCAATATTCGATAGCCACGGATTTAAATAAAATCATTTTATTATCAGATGTCAAAGATCCATATAATTGCTACTGCTTAATAACTATGTGTCACAACGGAATTCGATAAGCTATTTACATCTAGGATTAGTTGAGAATATACGGTTTCAAATCAGAATCAGAATTATTTATTGCAGAACTGGGTGAGACAGTGATCTTAGGTGTATAACTAACTATTACAGAGGTTCTCCAATTTTTTCCCGAAGGCGTACATTATTTGAAATGTCAATAAAAAATAATACAATAAAATAATAAATTTGTTGAAGAAATAATAAAATATACATGTCACTGGTTTGCCATTATAAATACAGTCTTAATTTTATCTTATGCTATAAGCTCTAAAATATACGGATCCGGTTATCCGTTATTGGAGCGATGTGACTCGTCGAGCTATTTGGGTGACATTAGTTCATCTAAGATTTTATCACGTAGAGACATTCCGAGCATATCTCGTTCCATTGCTCGCTGAGTGACTTTGAGCTTGTTTATTCGGAAAAGACACAGTAAAAGACCACGTTTCGGTTCCGTATGTCATCACTGGCAACACGCACTGATCAAAGACTTTTGTCTTTGACGCTGAGGTATATTAGACGAGAAGATATGCTGTAACTTCCCGAACGCTGCCCAGCCGAGTTGGATTCTTAGGTCGACCTCTTTTTGTTTAACTAATGTATATTTTTAGTGTCCATGCTGTCTGTGCCGTCGGTGTTCTATCGACCTCAGGGTCGCGAGGAGGAGGCGGACTCGGTCAAGGAGAAGTTCCAGGTACCCGAGTCGGACCATCTCACACTGCTGCATCTATACAACCAGTGGAAGGCCAACAAGTGAGTAGAACGTACAGGAAAAACGACAACCAGTCAAGTTGACGGTTCAAAAACCTAAAAGGTAAAGTAACCAGTACTCAAAGCCGTCCATTTTGTAACCGTCGGTCGTTGGTGACGTTAATAAATAGAATCTGTTATAGATAGATTTTCTGAATCAAGTTACAAATAACTATATTTTATTTAGCCTTTCTAACACCATTGAAATTACATAAGTCAGAATGAGATAAATATACCTCCACCATTTGTTTCATAATGGTGCCATTTGGGTTAGGTACTAGTGTAACGTATAACTGAGTCAGTTCCTCAGGTATGTTCACGGCCATTTATGCATAAATGCATCTTTTGACGTTCGGTGAACACACCCTCCTGTACCGCTCCCATACCTCAGGAACAGACTCAGTTTTCCTTTCGTATACAATTCCTTACAATACAGGACAACTTCGGCATCTATAAGAAAAATGTATTTAACACATGCATCATTGCTTACAATCATCTCCCAAGGGTTTTACAATTAGAAAACGGCATAGATTTTAAGAAAAAAATTACGGATTGGCTTCTTGGAAACTGCTTTATAGTTTTCCTGAATATTTGAATCATAAGCATTAATCATTTTAAATATATATACCTGTAATTATAGTTTGTCATAAATTAATGAGATGACTTGTGAATTATTTAATGACAAAATTATTAACATTTTACTAATTGACATGCGATGTAAACTATTTTTTTTAACAATTAAATTCCTTATTAGATATGTTCATAATATTTGCACACCTGTGGATAGGTTAAGTACATCGAACTAATTGAAATTACTATCTAAACACCGTGTAAAAAACTATGTACTTGGCAAATAAATTTTTTCTTTCTTTCTTTCTTAAAAGTGCATAACTTAACCTATCTCTTTTTGATACACGATATGCCGTCTTTAATTATGCAGTATCGATTGAATTTTTGAACTCAAAAGGTTATATATATTTGGTGACGTAACGTTTTCAGAAAACTATAAACATCAACAGTTACTTTTGACCTTACCATATCGGAAGCCACGTCAAAAGAGATAGAGTAACGTGATAGAAAGAGAGACATATAATTGTAGGGTAAACGTTATTTAAATGTTTTAATAAATATTCTTCGTGGATAGCTACTCGACGTCGTGGTGCACCGAGCACTTCGTGCACGCTAAAGCGATGCGCAAGGTTCGGGAGGTTCGGCAGCAGCTGAAAGACATCATGCAGCAGCAACGTCTGCCGCTGCTCTCGTGCGGCAACGACTGGGACACCGTCAGAAAGTGCATCTGCTCTGGTATGATCAGTTCCTTACATTTTATCGCTAGTTTTATTACGAGAAATTGAAATCTCGGCTATTTTTGTGCCGGTGTTTAAGAAAATACGTTTTCGCTACGTTAATTTTGCGCAATTGCACTTAGAATATAATCAAATTTACCATCAATATCAGAAGGGTTATACTTCCAAGTGTACGAGTATGTATGTGAATTACTTTGGTACTCTTTGTAGCCTAAACGGCTTGACGGATTTTAGCTGGAAATTGTCGTTAGATTCGTCTTAATTGTTAGAGTGACATTGGGTACATGAAAAATTAAAATGGCTGATTTTAGCGCCAAATCATGTCTTCAAATATGCTTTTAACCGACTTCAAAAAAGGAGGCGGTTATCAATTCGACGGGTATTTTTTTGAAGTGAAAACTTCTTTAGCGGCGCTGAGTACTTTTTGTTGGATGGGTAAAAACTTCCAAACTCGTGTCAGGGTCACGTGATGCTGATCGAAAAAGCGTAAGATCGAGGGGAAGGGAGAGGAACTAGTATCTCCCACTCTTTCTACCGTGCCTGAGTGTGCTGCTCCGCTTAGGCGGCACAGGGCCTCAATTCTGCTAATTCAATATTGGTTCAATGGTGTCTCGATAGTGTCTCAGTAGAGTAGTTTCTGTCATTTGGCATTCTACTAAGCAATGGCGTGTCGATGACTTTCCATTGAACTAAGATTCAACTGACATTGTCAAAATTTGGTAAAATGGTATTCTATACCGCAGTGGCGGGTCGATCGCATTTCAATCTCGTATTCTACTCGTGTTTTATTAAATAATGAATTTTTTATGTTTGTTACCTCAGAACTTTCGACTGGGTGAAGCGATTTGGATGATTCTTTTTATTTGAAAGGTGGTGCTTCCCGTGTGGTCCAATTTGGTCCAGTTCTGACAACGGCACCGATGAGAAAACGATATAAATCTTAAATTTGCCTTAGTAAAAGTAGACTTTTAGGGCAATTGAAGCCGGTTTCCAGTTCTTTTTTAAAGCATTTACTTTTATTAATTCGTCAATACTTATCAAGTGTTTTATCAAAATAAAGGGTTTTATAAGTGGTTCACAAAAATATACAACACTTTTTTTTAAATATTTTACGCAGTCGGCTTTTTAGGTCTACTTTTTTTTAACTTGTATTTTCCCAACAGCGTACTTCCAGCAAGCGGCCCGCCTCAAAGGTATCGGGGAGTACGTGAACTGTCGTACCGGCATGCCCTGCCACCTGCACCCCACCTCCGCGCTCTTCGGTCTCGGCAACTCCCCCGACTACGTGGTCTACCACGAGCTTATGATGACCACCAAGGAGTACATGCATTGCGTCACAGCCGTTGACGGGCGGTGGTTGGCCGAACTGGGACCTATGTTCTTCTCTGTAAAGGAGACTGGCAAGTGAGTAGTCTGGTGTTATGGAGGAATCTTTCACCTGGATACGACTTCGGTGTCCGCAATGAAAGACTTTAAAAAGTAATTCTTTATTCATGAAAAGATGGCACCGTGGTAGCAAAATTTAAGCGTCAAATAGTATATTTTTCGTATGAATTGAAAGCAAGGAGTTTATATACTGAATTCCTTGATGCAAAGCTGTCGTACAACAAAGAGAATATAACGGCCAAAGAGAATGTAAATATATCTGTCAAAGTTGTTAATAAGACTTTGGGCGTATGTGGACTGGACTGATATGTTTTATGACAGTTTCTTATCGAGCTCTTCCGCGCCATCTGTCGAGTCATTTAAGTACTCAACTGACAGACTTTGAAAGTCATTGACCCCGACTACGTGGTCTATCGCGAACTCATGATGACCACCAAAGATATGAGACATTTATTTTACATTAATTTACTATACAGATCAAACCGCGACAAGCGCAAAGAAGCGGCGGTTCACCTCCAGCGAATGGAAGACGAGATGAAGGAAGCGGAACAGAAGATGGCAGAAGATAAGAAGAAGAAGGACCAGGACGTGCCAGTGAAGCAAGAGGTCGCGACTCCCGGCCTCAGCACGCCGCGGCGAACCCCTCATAGACTCGGACTGTGAATGAAGCATTCAGACATAAATCCTGACCAGCTGGGGTAGCATGATGCTAGCACGTCACGTTGGTATTCGTGTTTGCAAAGAATATTCGTATGGTACTCTTTGTCTCATCCCAATAATATAGTCATGTAAGTACGAGGGGCATACCGAAAAGATCGGTAATCGAGTACTTTCGATTTAATTAGATTAAAAACTCTTTTTGATGAATAAACACTGGTTAGTTGAAAATCGAATACAATTGACAGAATTAAAAAAAAATTTTTTTTTAAAGAACAATATCAGTTTGAAATTGATAGGTCGATAAAAAAATGGAGCTTACAAGAGAAAGTTTCCGTGCCATAATTTTTTACAACTTTCGACGAGGATTATCTCAGGGACAATGTCTCGCTGAGCTTATATCTATATTCAAGAGTGAAGCGCCTAGCCAGACGACAATATATCGCTGGTATTCTGAATTCCGGCGTGGACGTGCTTCTCTTGGCACCGTACCTTCCACAGGCCGGCCAAAAACAGCGGTTACACCAGAAAATGTCGCTGTTGTGCGCCGAATGATACAGGATGACCGACATATTACATATGAGCAGATTCGGGCTACTTTAGGGATAGGTATGACTGCGATACAAACTGTTTTACATGGTGAACTGGGAGTGAGAAAGCTAGTTTCCCGCTGGGTGCCCCATAATTTGTCCGAAGAGCAAAAGGCGGCTCGTGTCAATTGGTGCCGGTCTACTCTGCAACGCTTCAACGGAGGAAAGTCAAAAGCAGTTTATAACATTGTCTCTGGTGATGAATCATGGATCTATTCATATGAGCCAGAAAGAAAGCATCAGTCGGCTGTCTGGGTCTTCGCAGGTGAGATCAAGCCAACAAAAGTTGTCCGCTCTCGCAGCGTATCGAAGAAAATGGTCGCTTCGTTTGTCGCGAAAACAGGACATGTAGTCACAGTTCCCTTAGAGGAACGGAGAACGGTTACCGCTGATTGGTATACAACGGTTTGTTTGCCACAGATGATATCCGAACTCCGTAGAGGTAACCCGAAACGACGCATAATCCTCCATCACGATAATGCGAGCTCTCACACCGCTCAGAAAACAAGCGAGTTTTTGAAGCAGGAAAACGTTGAATTAATGGATCATCCTCCATACAGCCCTGATCTGAGTCCCAATGATTACTTTACATTCCCTAGAATCAAAGATTTATTGCGTGGTCAGCGGTTTCAAGGTCCAGAAGAAGCAGTGGAAGCATACAAATCGACGATTTTGACCATGTCAACGTCGGACTGGAATTGCTGCTATAATAATTGGTTCGAACGAATGCAAAAGTGCATTAACTGCAACGGAGAATACTTCGAAAAGCAATAAAAATAAATTTAGTTATTTCCTGTATGTATTGTTTTATATTCCCGATCATTTCGGTATGCCCCTCGTAGTCGATGCGGGAGTAACTGTTTTTACAGCGGAACGAGTACCTTATATCAGTAGGAAAAAAGTACATATTTCTAGTATGAATGACCTCATAATCGCGCCCTCTCAGAGCTACATCGATGTTAACTCAGAAACTCTATATTTTGCCGCGACCCTTATCTACAGGAAGCTGGTGATACACATTGTAAATTATATCAACCCACAATTATGTCAATGTTTTAGTTAACTAAGATAGTTTATCTTGTAAATAACTAAGGCAATAAAACAAAATGTAATGTATTTTCGAAACAAAACTTTTTATTTGATAAACCATCGTAATTAATTACAAACTTAATATACTCTGAACTGTGAAGGATGCCTTATGGCGTCTTTCTAATCTATATAGAAAAATGTTGTAGACAAAATAAAACCATAACAATATTAAAAAAGTAAAGGTTCATAGATAATTTGGTACAGGTGGAAGCGCACATAATTTATCATTGCTATCATTTAGTATTTCAATTGGGAAGGACTTTGAAGTAATTATTATAAACTACTATATTTTTGAGCTGAAGTGGCAATGGGCAGGCCACATCGCTCGAAGAACCGATAATAAAGGTTCTCGAGTGGCGACCACGTACCGGGAAACGTCTACCAGGCCGTCCCCCTACTAGATGGACCGACGACCTGGTTAGAGTCGCAGGGAGTCGCTGGATGCAGGTGGCTCGGGACCGGTCGATGTGGCGTACCATGAGGGAGGCCTATGTCCAGCAGTGGACGTTTCCCGGCTGATGATGACTATATTTTTAACAGTTCAATAACTGTCCCACGCGAATTCTTTGCCGGGGTGAAAAGCATCATGTCCCTCCAAACCATAACACTTATTAGGCACAACAATAAATAACAAGTCTTGAATATCTTTGAATTTAAGATTAGTTAAATATTAGTCCGGAGGAGAGAGGATTTATTCAGTTTTCTCAAGGTATAATGTGTACATTTTGTCGCTAGGTTTGGATTTTTGACGAGAATTCCAAAAGTCAGCCTTGCTCGCAACCAATTATTTTAAGTCACGCCAAGGTTATAACTAAATCACTCTGACGTATACCCTTCAATCCACCTTTTTATCCTTTTCTGATTATAAAATCCTTTTGTGATTTAAATTAATCTGTCTACAACAAATTTTTTAATCTTAATCTAGGTTAGTATCACGAACGGCCACATTCTAAGCAAATTAAAACGTCGATCACAACTTCAAGAATGGTATCAGCCTTTTTCTTTTGTCTTTTTTTGTTTGTTTGTTTGGCACAAGCCTAATGACTTTTCAAAATCAAGCTTCATAAATGAGTATCAGTTAAAAACAAAGACTAGATTTAGATGTAACTTTTAGAAATACGGTCAAAAATATTTTTTCATACAGTTAAAACTTTTTTCCGATAAGCAATATCAATCAATTATATGCAATTTTATATATAATCCACCATGGAATTATACTCATACTTCAGTCGGGCGTCGTTTGACGTTCCGTAAACATACCCTCCCGTGCCGCTCCCATACCTCATGAACAGACTCAGTTATTCGTTAGACCTATAAGTGGATTAGCCAATTTGACTTGCAATGGCTGTTATATATAGCGGTATATTGTTACCCTAATTGCATGCCTTGTAATTAGAAAACTCAAAATCGCGTTTCTTTTATAAATTTGAACTTTCTCATTCAGTATTCAAATTAATGAATCAAAGTCATTTTATAAGAGATACAATCAAATAAATTTCGTCGGAGCCCGTGTCTGATTCACGTCACCGCTTGATCCGTGGCCGTTCGCCCCACACAGCTCCTATTTACAATGTTAATGACGTCACATAATTATCATTAAGTTGGTTGAACCGGCAAACAGCTGATCCATGTGTTTCTCCGTACAATGAGATCTAATCACGAACTTCCCTACCCAACAAGCAGCCCTCGGAACCGGCAACCATTATTATACAAGGTGTTACAAAATTACCTACACATATTTACCTTGTGGATTACGTATAGCCTGGATAAATATTTTAGAATATAAAATGCAATAATATTACAAAATTTTGTGCCGAAATTCACTATAATTTGTTTTTTCAATCGTTCTCAAAAAGCGGATCATCAGTTTATTGTGCTTTAGTAGAGTTTAAAGTATAAGCCTTTTCTTGTTACTTTGGCCGCATGGACTTCAGAAATTGTATATTACTCGCAAAATAAGTTTGCCCCTCTGAAGTTAGCCACAAAAGACCGCGAAGTATCAATTATTAACGTAAGGCAAGTTAGCCGGTGGAAAGAAATGTCCTAGTGTTTTATGTTATCTAGGGATAGTTGTTTTATAAAATAATAGACACACATTCCGTCTGTACATGTTATTGTGCGAGTACCATATATATATATATATATACATATACCATGGGAACACTTTGCCCCAATAAAAACACGTCGTTCCAATCATAAGTGAAAGGGCAAAGTTACAAATTAGCATTCGTTTTTGTGACGATAATTCAAATGCAATAGAAATGTAGTTAATTTTTTGACACCTTATATATATAATTATTACGGTATCCTTTGAACTTGGGTTTTCTAAGACTACGGTACGTCTTCCAGAGGCCGCAAAGCGACGGCTTCACGCCGTCCGCAATGCGTTGATTATGCAATTGAATTGAACTGACAACAGTTATCAACTACTTCTATTTGCTTAATTTCATCTAACGGACTTATTCGAACATTACAGATACTATTTTTTTCTGATTCCAGGGATTCGATCGATTGGTTGCAAAATCTAAACTGTACCCCCACTTACCCATGTCTTTAATGATGTCATGTCACATACCGTTGTCTTAGGAAACCGAAGCTTTACCAACTCAATTTTTCGACGATTCCTAGAAACGCTTGGCGTTTCTTTAATCTCGAAGACGCTTTGTTCTACACATACACATTTCTTCAAAACGGATATATTTTATTTCAACTCATTTTCTAAACCAGTCGTTTTCGAAAAATACTTTTTACATTTAAATTTTTGAGCGTAACTAAGTGGCAAATTATAAAAATATCCCTTCACTCTCTCTCTGATTTCTCTCTCCCTCTATAAATTGATTTCTTAATAAAATTGGATACTCAAGTTACCGGTTTGAATATAGGGTATCATAAACATTAGAGTCGAGATAAAATCGTAAATTGACGCCAAGCGACAATTCGTAATTAAGTGACATATGTCATTTTCGCCCGTAGTGCCCGTTGATTGGTCTAAAAGTCAAAAATGACAGACATATGTCAGTTTATAACGGATTGTCACTTTAAGAAACTGCTGACAAGACACATAAAATAGTCATAATAAAATAGAAATATTATTTTCAAAAACAAGATTTTAAACTTTTATAGTAAGATTTTTTCTAGAATTACTGAATTCCGTTGCATAAAACTTTCCGTTGGGTGATGCTGGATGGTCGACGAATTTGAAAAAACGGAACGAAATTTCACTTCAAATAAAAATATTGTGATAAAGTAATTTATTTCAATGCATAAAATACACTGGCGTTCTAATTATTTTGCTGATTTAACCAGTACCAACATAATAAATTACAAATATCTTAGCACAACATGGCGGCACGTTGACAGTTACAAATGTGCCAGATTGTCAAACAGACATTGTCGAAGCATCCAACGTCAACCTACCGGCTCCAAAAACCGGTTAAGACAATTCTTAACGTTTCTACTTTACAATCAGGGTTGGGCAAACTGTAATTCATAAATACTCTTACAAGTTGCAATTATAAATACAATTGTAAAAGAATACGAATTTTTTTTTTACCCAACACTGGCTGCAATATTTATAATGATCGATGCCAACGAGAAATGAATGTTACAATTGAAAAATAGATATTTTTAACAAGTAAGAGCCTCTCTAAGCTAGACTAGAAATAAAAAAACTAGTTTTCATAATTTTAAACCTGTCATCACAGTTGACACCGACCACCAAAATTCGTATTAATAAATAAAATGTTCATAAAATATTTATATTTAAAAATACACTCCTACTAAATAAGAAAACAGAGTTATAAATAATTATATCACCTATATGATGTTGTTTTTCACTGGATGCATGGCAGCGTGTTAGCAATTTACAAATTCTACAGCAAAGTTGCTTATGGACGATTTTAAAACATGATTCTAAAAGTTTAGAATCAAATGAGTTATATTTTTTAAATTTATATTTGAATACAGGGTTCGACAAAATACAGTTTGAATATACATAGTTATCTAACAAGAAGTCTAGAATATCAATTCGACGTACCCTCTTAAAAAAGTAAAAACCGTCGCCATTTGTATTATTCTGCCAATGTCAAACTGACATAATAAAGATGGCGTTGTTTATATTTTAACGGAATACCTTCTTATTTTAAATTGTGTATTATTTTGCTATCCCCTGTAATATTGTTAGAAATTAATATTATTTATCAAATTTTCCTAATACAATCCCGAGCAAATAAACTTACTAATATCTCTTTTTATAATAGACGGTAATAGTAAGTAATAGGTAACCATTCGAAAAAATGCATCAAAATAGTGCTATACAATCTTTACGATTATTTTTTTAAAGTGCAAAAGGACTTACGTGAGTTAGATTTGACGTGATATTTCGCAACTTTGCAATTAATGTTCCAGGTGTAAAGACGAAAAAAAAGATTAAAAATACTAACAGATAAATTGAAAATTATACACATAATTATCAGGCACTAAAAATATCAAGGCTTCGCGACTTTCCTTACAGCTCCTAAAATTGATTGAGCATATCTGAATACTCTCATCACAAGACAAGTATGGACACGTGTTTTTATTGCTTACAACGGGCTTGAACTTGGCCTTCATCTCGTCTGATCGTCAATGAAGATAAAACCGCTAGCATCAATAACACGATCATCGTAGACTTTTTAAATAATTTCCTTTTTAAACATAAAAGTGCCTCGTCACGCTGTTGCCAAGCGGTCTTACGTTCCCAGCAGTTGATGGGTACGTCAATGCCACATATTTCTAGAATGTAACAATTGACCCATTTGGGACAATTTCTCGCATAATCTACAAATAACATTCTCTGTGAGCCATATCCACGCCTCGTCACAATGTTAGCCAAGCGGTCTTACGTTCCTAGCAGTTGATTGGTACGTCGAGGGCATGTTTCTCGATGTACCGCTGCCTTGCTTCGGCTATCATCTGAGCTTTCTTCTCCTGGAAGCTGAGCTGGCGTTCTTTCGCCGTCTTCGGGAACACGCCGGTAGGTACTGGGGTTATATACCTGTCAATTAAAAAAGGTTGGATGTTATTATTGATTCGAAATTTAAATTTGAATCAAAAACAGTGAAATGCCACTCACATTCGGATTATTGCCAGACAAACGGCAAAAAAATTTAATTGTAGATGTATTTTTCTATATATATTTAGATTATTCCTTGATTTTTAGGGTTCCGTAGCCGCTGTCCGTCTGTCACCAGGATGTATCTCATGAACGTGATAGACAGTTGAAATTTTCACAGATGATGTATTTATGTTGCCGCAACAAATATTAAAAACAGAATGAATATTTAAGGGGACTCCCATACAACAAACTTGATTTTTTGGCTGGATATTGATAACGGCAACAGGTAGACGCTTGAAATATTCACAGAATATTTAGTTATATATTCACTTTAAAAATAAATAACTAAATTAAAACAAATATTTAATGGGGGCTCCCATACAACAAAAGTTGCCGTTTTTATTGATAATGGTACGGAACCCTTCGTGCGCGAATCTGACTCTCACTTGGCTGAAACATCCCTTTTGAGACTATATGTGATCAAATTTGTATGAGTGTCATTCTTATTTATCACGATGCGTTGGACTTGATTTACGCAGCAGTAACTATAGCTCCCTTATCAATAAATAAAATTATTTGAAGAACATTATAAAACGACATTGTTTTCGCGAACATACTTAGGTTGTTCCTGGGAGGTGCTCGGCCTTGGTTCTGCCGCCGCTTCGGGCTCCGGAGTATACCGGGTCACGCCTTCGAGGAAATTCGTTATGGTGACATCCACGCTTCGGGTCGCGTCTGTAAATAATAATAATTATTATTTTATACATCATGGGATTGCACTTGGCTTTAATATCACCTGATGGAAAGACGACGAGAGCATCGTCACTTACCATCAGGTGAGTTAGCCTCCTTGATCAATAACGGGTCTACTCACACAAGTCTCTCATGATGTCCCTCATCGGCACTCGAGGTAGCACCTCCTTGACCTGCTTGGCGAGACGCACCAGCTCCGCGGGGGGCTCGCGACGCGCGGGGGGCGGCGCACGCGCACACACCAGCTCCTCATACTTATGTTCCGTCACTTCGATCTGGAACAAACAAAACAATAGTTTGTTATAGCAAAGAAACAATCGTGAAAATGTTCAAAAGTGGTGACGCAAAATTTTGGTGTCTAGTTGTGAATTTTATTATGTTGCCAAATAATAATAATAAATATCCGTGTTTACCACCGACTAACACAATGCCACCAACGCTTTGGACCTAAACGTCAAATTAGCACCAAACTGTCAACCAATCACACGCCGATTACATTCGTGAACTGTCATTGTCAAATGTGCAGGCAGTAGCCGCGCATGCGCACGTCCAATGTCGAAGTAATTCTTACAAGTTCTAACAGATGGCGCTAAATCGAGTAAGACAAATATCCGATTGACTGTATTGTATTTAATACTGACCTGTAGCGCGTCTGCGATGCTCTGACGAATGTTTTCCACAAGCGCAGCGTCGTCGTCGTCGTGACGCTCGATAGGGGGCAGCACCTGCAGTCAAGCCAGGCATAGCTCGTTAAATTACTTTGACCTTATTTATTCGGCCAACATTAAAATACCTCAGCATTTAAATACAAAAATCTTTAATCATTGCATAATGCCAGTGATGAAATATGGAAACGAAACGGGGTCCTACGGACGATTTCAAATATGGTGGAAATGTTGGAATTGGGGTGGAACTGTGTCGGTGATCGTTACCTGCACGGTGTAGCACGTGACTGGGGCCCACGCGAACCAGAACACGTCGCCCCAGGGGAACTTGTCGCGGCTCGCGCCCCGGTGCAGCGTCACGTGCGTGTAGTACCGCTCGACCTCTGCAAGTCAACAGTGTGAGGGGAAACAAAGCAGAAGACGGTTTCTATACACGGTCACAGGACGGACACTTCAAACAAATATTGTGGTTTAGGTTAGCAGCTACCATCACAACATCTTACTGTGATCACCAAAGCACCTACCGAGAATGGTAATAAGCACACTAAGAGAAAAGTTATGTCCATTTTTAAAACAAGATTTAAAATTGACATAACTTTTAGCCATAGCTTGTGACCATAACTTTAACATAACCAAACAGGGGAACTCCCTAAACGCATAATATTCAAAATACATCCTGTAGAATATATGTAATGTAAACATCTTTGTTTGAGGCTTTAGATATAAAAAATATCTGCTATAAGAAAACCAACCCGTATCTCATTAAGAGTCCAAGCTTAAACAAGAAATGAAGTCCAATTGCAAATCTATTGTGAAAAAAAAACTTACTGATAGCAACAGGTTGCACCCTATTCCCAATAGGGAAGGGCCAGTCTATAAACTGTAGCAGCCCTTTACCGTTGCTGGGACCTCCTTCAGGTTGCAACAGCACTGGCTTGCTCGGGCTGTCGGCGAAGTGTTGTCTGGAATACACACCGAAAGATAGATAAAGATAAAGTTTACTAGCATCGAACATGGTATAGTAACCAGCAAACAACTTGAAAAATGACCCAGACTGCTCAGTAAATGATTTCTGGGTTTCATTCGCGGGGCACGGGAAGGGAATGTCATTTTGACCACGTTGAGGCACGTGATCGGCCAAACAGTCGCTCCTTGCGCCACACTGTCACCCGGGATGCGCGAACTCATCCCCACTATGCCCCTTTTTTGTTCAAGTTGTTTGCCGGGAACTATATTTATGACAGTCAGTAATTTACATAATAAGTTTTTATATCATTCCTTTTCTAGTATGAAATAATAATAAAACAGTTATATTTTGTGTCAGTATGATTATATTTTAAATGAATACTTACTTCCTTACAAACTGTGCAGCATTCCTTATACCCAATGTTGACGCAAAAAATGGCGGCACTTTCCATTTTCTTAACTGAAATTTTTAATAAAAAGTATATAATTAATTTATAATTTTAAATTTATCTATTGATTTAGAAGGGCAGCTCATAATGCTGCTATGGGCGGATAACGCTGATACAGTTAAATGCTAATACCTATTTTATGAAATTCCTCAAGTTAGCTTAAGCTATCTGTATTATATAGGCATTATCAAATAAACTTCAATGATCATATTTGTCCTAGTTGCTTTTTAAAGGAAAGCATAAAATTGAATATAAATAATAATACTGAAAACTTAACCAAAACAGAATATGGTGTCAAATATATATCACTTGATATTTTCCACTTTGTACATAAAAAGGTTTTGTAGAAAACCAATACTCCTCCAATTTCATCTTTAGATGTTTCAGTAATTTTGTCCTCCTTAAAGACAGTTTCATAATAATTCCTATTTTCTAGTACAATCTATGTCAAATGGTAGGCCGAACTTTATTTCTGGCAGCTTAGTTGATATGTAGTCTTTTGTATAAATATAGACCAATAAAAATTACTTACACTGATAGTGCCGAGCACATGTGAGGCAGCCAATGAGTCTAAACAGGATACATAGTTAGAAACCAGGACACTACAACGAGGGTCCCTCTTCCCCTTCACTTGGACGTATACACCTGAAAATAATAAAGTCAAATATAAAAGATATTTCTTAGTGCAGGAGGGAACAACTGGATGCAAGCTACTCAATATCGAATCAGAGGATGTTTTTCCTTGATGTGATGGCTCAATCCACATAATTTTTATCACAGTTTATTCATAAGCTCGGCAACTGTTGATTGAAAATAATACAACAAACTTGCATCAATCATTTCTCTTCTATATTTATCATGAGTACAGCTAAAATACAAAATACACTACAGATTTCCGTGTTCTCCGAAAACTACAACTTGGCAATCTTCAAACGAAGAGTAAAAGGCACCTTCTAGATCAACGCCTAACACTGTCGACCTCATCGTCACTTAACATTAGGTAAGATTGAGGTCAAACGGTAATTTTCTATTGAAAAAATTTACCACTCTTGGACTATAACAATAATTACATACAACAATTTATAAATGCTAGCAATATTATTATTTAAATGGAGAAAACATGAAAAAACACAAAACATGAATGCCGCCTACTTGTGTCACGTTTAGAAAGTTACAAAATTGTCATACTCATAGACTCAGTTAAGGACAGTCAATATGTCAAGGTAAATCAATTTTTTTCTACAAATGCATTGAAGGTCATTTCTAGCACTGATTACATTGTCTTATTTTCCTTGTACACCAGGGAGTATGGAGTAACCAGTAGGTACCTTAATAGCAGAACTGATTGTTGTGAAGATTGATATAACATATGACATGGAGAGAGGGAGCGAAAGAGCGAGAGAGACATATTATACCCAATAAAATGTTTCAATTTATTTATTTGCAAGCCACATAGTCGCAGGACCAACAGTATTAAGTCAATTTGAAGGGTACAAGTGATTCCCCATGAGGGCAATCCAAATTTTGAGAGATTACGCTAATTACACACAATTTGGTTAATGTCAAAAGACCAGATAATGAGAGTCACAGGAAAAAACGAGTATTTTTATAGTAAATGGATTTGTGCTTAAGCTACATCCCTTTTAATGTTAATTGGTAAGTGAAGATAAAATCATAGGACAGAAGCAGGCTCACAAAAAGTTAAAGAGGCACTAGCCATATTCAAAGTAGGCCCTCTTCTTGAAATGGCTTGACTTGGCTAGAATGTTTCTATCTACATAAATCAATGGCTCCTTCAACTATTTGCTGAATAGCTGAACATTTTAAATTAACATTTTTATTGGCATTTTGGACTTTAATTGAATTGTCATTTTAAAAAAATTGATTTGAAAAAAATAAATGAAGATTGTGATTATATCTTGATTGTTGAAAAATGAAACCCATAAACAACAGGTTGGAGCAGGGGGTTTTCGATGTACTTCTGAAAGGACTTAAAGATGATTTTATCATGTTGTATACCAGCATACACAAAACATCTAGTGAATAGTGATCAATGTCAAAATGAGGTTATTGTTTACCTCTATGCCTTTTGTAATATTTAGAATTCTATTATGTTCAACAGTGCCCAGGGTACACCCGACCTGGTTCATAACTGCACCTCTGTGCTCTATAATTTCTGTTGTGAGTGAATAAATGATTATGTTGGATTACAAGCAATTCTCTTCACTCAGTACTGGACACTAAGACGATAATCAACATAGACATGTCGAGCAATGTCTTATGTACACAAAAGCTTGCTAAAATTATTTTATGAAGAAGCTATTGAAACAAGTATTTTAACTATTATTTATGTTGTGATTTCTGAACTCACCAAAGGTCCAGCATGCTAACGTGGATAGCATCTGTCGGACTGCAGATTTATTGGGTAGAATAATTGACGCGATCCATAGCACTAGTCCAAGGATAAATCTGCACGCCAACAAAACCATTCCAATTGGCGATAACAAAATAAACTGGAAGAAATCGTCTCCTTTCCATCTAAAAGAGAAAAAATAGAAGTAAGGTTGGAATCGTTCTAGAATAGACGTAAATAACGCGCAAAAATTGATAAATTGGTGCAATTTTCATAGGAAAATTTCGAGCTTGAAGGTAGTAGAAAACACTGATTACCTCTCGTTGTTGACTAACTTATCTACTGTTAGTGCCATTGTTTTGGACGTTGTAAACTCAATAAACTAACTTTTCTCGGTGTTTACATGTAAATTGTAAAAATTACGAAGTTTTTACACTAAAATCGCGTATGTGGACAAAACTGCCTTTCCATAGTGAAACCTAAACTTTTTGCTCTGACTGTTAACGTCAGTTTACCAACGTCAGTTTACCATGAGCTAGCTAGTGATTTTAAATGTCCTTTTACCGGTTTTCTGATTGTTCGTCTTGTTTGGAAGCACCTTCTAGTGCTGCTAGTTTATTATGTTTATTTTCAGTTAAATGTCAACAAAGTCAAGCACGTCAAGTAAAAATCAAAATTAATTTGATTGATTGTCATTGTCACACAAAACACATCGATTGATGGTGGTAGGTAGTCGTGTTTACTATAATTAATTTTACGAACAAAGGAACTAATTGCTTAGTAACAAATGTGTAATTCATATTTATTCATTATGTAAGTGTTGTGATCTTTTATCGACTACTGGAAGAAAAAACAATAAGCTTGGTCCGTGTACATCGTATGACTGCGTAGGACTCAATTTAATATAGTCCGAATTATAGTAGAATTTATACACATGGAGGACATTACACCTTTGCCCGAGGAAAATGCCGGGTCAGAAGGAGAGGAAGAGAGAAAACAGCACAACAATCATCAAGGTAATCACGTTCAAGGATGTTCCTCGCGACAAACAAACTCGTTTACCGAACTCAATCAGCTGGAGGAAAAAATGAGACGAAAATTGCAGTTTTTCTTTATGAACCCGATCGAGAAGTGGCAAGCTAAGCGGAAGTTTCCATACAAATTCGTCGTTCAAGTAATCAAGATTGTCCTCGTCACGTTTCAGCTGTGTTTGTTTGCTCACAACAGATACAACCATGTTAATTACACTTGGGACAATCGGATCAGCTTTTCTCACTTGTTTCTACTGGGCTGGGACTCCACCAGGGAAATCAATGCTTACCCGCCTGGTGCAGGACCTCTAGCGGTTTATAAAATTGATGAATTTTACAATACTTTAGACTATGCCTTCGCAGGATATGAAAATCTAACAAACAATGCCATTGGACCATACTCATATAATGATGAGAACAACAAAATGCCTGATCCAGTCTTCTGCCAGTTCAACTATAAGCAGGGAATTATTCATGGATTCAATGAAAGCTATGAATTTAACTCTGAAATAGTTGAAACATGCATAAATTTTACAAAAAAAGGCCAAGGATTATTTAAATCGCAGCAGTTTCTTAAAGATGCCGAGTTGAATATCAGTTTTGCTGCTTTGGTTCGAGCTAAGCTTATGTTTTCCATCAAGACTATAAATTTCAGAGCAGCCGGTCCAATCACACCCCCGGATTGCTTCAGATTTGATGTGGAAATTGTATTTGACAATCAAGATCATGATGGACAGATGTCTTTGAGTTTAGATGCAGAACCCTACAAGTTGACATGCAAAGGTGATACAGCCTACACTACCGACAATCAAATTGATCAGGTTTTAAGAAGTATATTGAACATACTGGTTATTCTTATCTGCTCTGCATCCCTTATTCTCTGTAGCAGAGCTCTATATAGAGCACAGCTGTTGAAAGAACTGACTGTTCAATTCTTCCATCGAGCATACAATAAAGATCTAAGTGTGGATGGAAGACTGGAGTTCTTAAACATTTGGTATATCATGATTATTGTTAATGATTTACTTATCATTATGGGATCAGCAATAAAAGAACAGATTGAAAGAAATCAATTTACAAATGACCAATGGAATGTGTGCTCTTTGTTCTTAGGTACTGGGAATCTTTTAGTTTGGTTTGGAGTACTTAGATACTTGGGCTTTTTCAAAACTTACAATGTTGTTATACTTACACTCAAGAAAGCTGCTCCTAAAATATTTAGATTCTCAATATGTGCATTACTTTTGTATGCAGGTTTCACATTTTGTGGATGGTTAATTTTAGGACCCTATCATATGAAATTCCGTTCTCTTGCCACAACATCAGAATGTCTCTTTTCACTTATCAATGGTGATGACATGTTTGCTACATTTTCTATAATGTCCAAAAAGTCACCTATGCTTTGGTGGTTTAGTCGAGTTTACCTTTATTCATTTATAAGCTTATACATTTATGTTGTTTTAAGCTTATTTATTTCTGTTATAATGGATGCTTATGATACTATTAAGCAATATTATAAGGATGGCTTCCCGAAGAGCGATTTGCAGCAGTTCATTGGTGAAGCAAGTATTGATGAGGTTTCTTCTGGTTTATACAGAACCCAAAGCTCAACCTCACTCAATGCTGTAATGAATTCATTATTCTGTTGTAGCTTTTATCGAAGTGCATACTCAAAGATTGGTGGCGGTAGTTCTCAGCAACATTTATTATAAGTTCGTCTGTTTGCAACTATGTTAGATTTTGTTAACAAGGAGATTATTAGTATAGAAGCCGAATGTAAATTCTTAAAGTATTTTGAATTGTGTAAATAATTATCAGCTTGTATAAGTGAATATAAGTGTGTGTATATTAGACTTTATCTGTAAATGTCGCAAATTAATCAGAATTGAATATGTACTTATAATAATGGAAACTTGTACCTTTAAATCCAAAACAACATAATGGCCAAAGATATTTCTCAACATCAATTGTACATAATCTAATCTGTAACATTATTTCAATTCTGTTCCAAAACCTTAATTTTTACTCTGCTCTGTAAAAACGTAAGTATTATTAATATGTTATCATGTGTAATTATTGTTATTTTACTCATATTTCACTGCAATCAGGTCAGTGTTGATGTCATTAGTTATTTGATACAGCAATAGAGGACAATGCATTGTAAAGGCGTGCCAGAGTGTGTTTACGTTTAATTACAATAGATTACTGTCTTATCTAATGTAGTTATCAGGCATTCTCTTTACATATATCTTTTATTTAATTCAATACTGTTACAACCTTGCACTGTTTATTAATTTTAAAATTATAGAACAAATTAGATTGTAAAACCTGCCTAATGTAAGTAGATATTTTAAATGTTATATTTTATTCTTGCCTTTTTCTGAAAATTTGCATTGATCATGTATTGGTGTTAAAACAGTGTGTAATAAAACAAAATGATTGGAATAAAAACAATATTTTATTACTTACATTTATTTTACCACTAACTATAAACCTATTATAGCATAAGCAAGTTAAATTATACAACCAAAGTCATTATGTAGTGTTTTAAACTCAAGTTTTTAGGAACTAGATTTTATTCTTTGAACTTCATTGATATAGTATAAAAGTATGAAAACATTTGATATTACAATCTATTTCCGAACCAACTTACATTACACTTTAACTGGCCTAGAATTATGGCAAATTGGCATTGGCGATGGTCTTGAAATAATCTTGAATGCGGGTTGAGTCATTCTTCAACAGATATACAACTTGTACATTTACAGGAAAAATATATACTTAAAGCAAAACGATTTTATTTAAATGCACACACATTTTGAAGTTCTAACTTCAAATGACATCAATCACACAATAACTAAAGAAATTAACAACATCTAATAATTGTAATTTTGATTTTAAATATTGTTATATTACTACTAAAATATAAATATACGTTTACAAAACTACATTAACATCCAAACATGGCAATTCTTCGAGCTTTCTACTCTAATATAATATCATTTGACAATTACCAATTACATTAAAAAATGTATGGCATTTGTGAAATATGTCTGCTCCGTTTAACATTTTTATATATTTCATATATTATTATTTTTCTTCAAATTTACTAGCATGTTTATCTATTCTCTGTACATTTTGGGAGTTCAGTTACTGTTCTGTATCTACATCTGTTTGAAATTAGCCACGTCGAATTTCTTCAAAGATTTAACAATTGTATAAATTACTTTTACAAATAAATAAGATAAAACTATAAATTCACACATTGTCCCTGCTTAATCTAACCGATACATTAAACATGGAATGGACAACTCTTTGGTTCTTGAAACGAAAATATTGCTCACTAAAAGCACATTTAATACCTTAAAAACAGCTGCGTGTTATCCTCAGTCTTAGTATTAAATAAAATACTATCTTTGATTTAACCGTCAGTCTGTTCAAGTATTATTTCTTTTCATCATCAGCACTTCTGTTTGGCTGCGGTGGGGCACCTAACATTACCTGTATCTCATCGACACTCTTTCCTTTCGTTTCTGGCACAAAGAAGAAGATAAACAAGAAAGCTAAGAGCATTATGCCAGCGAATAACCAGAACACTTGACCTTGTCCAATAGCGTTGTTTAAGGAATTAAATGTGCTGGTCACTGTGAAAGCCAAAAGCCAGTTAAGAGTGCCCGCTGTTGATGCAACGAAGGCTTTGATGTCGATCAAGCAGAGTTCACCGGCCATCATCCATGGGATCGGACCGAAACCGAACGAGAAAGCAATGATGAAGAGGGAAAGGGATAGAAGAGGCAGCCAAGAGATGTTGTCTAAGATCTCGGCATCTGCGCCGTGTTTCTCCAGTAGGAAGAAGTAAACACCAAGAGCTGTGGTGCATAGACACATCAACAATGCCGAGAATAGAAGTAGGACACGCCTGCCAAGTCTGTCGACAACCAAGCTCGATGAGAATGTCGCAATTACTTGAATAACCCCGATGATGATCGTGGCGACTTCGGCAGCGATGGAAGCGCCAGCTGTGCTGAATATCGTCGACGTATTGAACAGTACTGCGTTAATACCGGACAACTGTTGGAACAGCATAAGAGCGTAGCAAATCACGATGGCTTTTAGAGCGGTCTTTTTCGTGATACTGGACACAAATGACACTTGCTGAGCGCTCGACTGTTCCGCTTTGAATTTCAAATTATTCAACTCGCTATCAACATCGTAACGGTTGCCGCGGAGTCTTATCAACGCCTCTCTGGCCTGATCGTTGTGGCCTTTAATAACCAAATAGCTGGGGCTCTCTGGCATGAAGAAAAATACGACAGCAAATATAATAGGTATACAAGTACAGAGAAGATTGAATGCAAATACAGAAACATAGCTTCCTACCACGTACGAGAATAGAATACCGACCGTTATCATCAATTGAAAGAATGTTCCCAAAGTTCCTCGTATGGAGTCTTGGGCGATTTCGCTGGTGTAAGCGGGGGCTGTGACACAGAAAGCACCTCCTGCCACACCTGTGATGAATCTACCCGCCATAAGCATGGCAACGTTTGAAGCGAAGACTATGAGAAGCCAGCCCAGTGTGAAGGGTAGCACTAAAAGCAACATAGTCAGTTTACGGCCTAGACTGTCCATTATGAGGCCGATTGGGAAGCATACAGCTGCAGCACCAAGGTTGATGAGAGATGAGATCCAATCCCGCTGTGACTCGCTGATTTCGAAGTCGTAGTCCGTGCTATTGGCTTGCATCACTTTGTACATGACAGGAGATGACCATCCTAGGATCGAACCGGTCGCCAACGCTCCCAGTGTAGCTGAAAGCATAAAGAATATTTTGATAAGAGACATGTCACAAATAGATATGATGATAACACTCGCACAGGTCCCGAATTCTATTCCCGGTGGAGCCACTGTTCAAACATCACTTTCTGATACTTTCTCCAGTTTGGTTAGGACATTGCTGGTTGAATTCTGTACTTTAGAAGGTATGTTAATGTCCTATGTTATGTTAAAACCTATGTCGTAACTATCTTAGTTTCTTGGAACTGAAATGTGGTACTTTACTTTTGGCCAATTAAACAATCTCAAAGTCACTGAGGAGCTACACACATAATTTATGACAAGGTGCTTTCTACTTTAAATAAAATTTACTCAGTCTGTCGACGGCTGTGCAAATATTGTAAAATATGGAATTTAATAATAATGTCTTGCATGCTACAATCAATTCTAATTTTAATAAAATTTTCATTAAATAATATAAAAAGCATCTCATTTATAACAATCTATTCAGATGGATGTAGGCTAGTATTTATCCCGGAACCGGTTCCATTGGATGTCATTCGCAAGCTACGGCTGCATGTCTTAATAAAAAATTAATACCTATCACAAAATTTTTAACTTGACTATGGATAAGTAAAGACAAAGGATGATGTTTATAACGCGAATGGCAGAACGGCACAGTCTATGTGACGTCATCATAAATCTATTATGTAGGAAACCAGGGGATAGTGTGTAAAGAAAGAAAAATCTATAACTAATTTATAGTAACAATGTATTTATTTACATGTCTTTCTTTTTAAAGCTACTTTCTATTTGTATGTGTATAGATTTATATGACATATAAACCTGTAGAATATTGTGTTGAGGTTGTTATTTTCTAGAACTGTAGTGGTAGGTAATAGATACCTGATAAAGCTGCGATGTACTGTGGGAGCTTGCGACCGGTGTTGCCTCGTGGCTCCACCAGTGCAGACTGCGACACTCCAATCTCTCCCATTGCACCGTTGCCCTCAGTCCGCTGGAAAATTGGAGAAACTCCTATTAATTTCATAGATTTGAAATATACATTAGATTTGGCTTTTGAGGCACATTTGGTTATAGTAGAAACACCCCGATCATATCTCCCCTTTGGTGTCTTGTTCTAATAAAGTAGTGTATCACCTGATTCATTGGGTACAAAAAAGATTATATTCCTGCTGTACCCTTGTAAAATTAAGGTTCTACATAAATTTAATTCGAAGATAGATAAGACTGTGAAAAATCCTTGGCCTGATGAATAAATTATTAAGGTTGAGCGTGAATTATCAAGGCTACCTAGTACATACAATAATTATATCGTTTAATTAGCCCATTGCTAATTTATTACAACAATTGGATAAAAATAATCTGAAAAAGAAATCATCTCAATACTTCTAGCTTAAGCATGCTACCGTAATGAGTTCGCCAAGTGTAACAATGGAATTTTTTCTCTCTCAAATCTACCATAAAATACTTTCGAATACGAACCCCATCGTAAAGACTTGGGCCAGGAATCGCCGGAAGCAACGGTTCAGTTTCCGACCCATCATCTTGACGGCCAGTGTTACGACGATACAAAGAAGATCGCATTTTGGACGGAATTATTTAAAGCTAAGTTTCGAGCGCAACGTTACACGTTTACAACATTGTGTGACTAAACTTATACTGAGCCGAGCTCAGTCATTCAACATTGATTGTTTTTAGTTTTTGTTTACTACTGCTGTACTTTTTACGTAGCGAACACTGCGAAACATCGTCATGACTTTGACAAGTAATCAGCAGTGAAACGTCATCAAACGTCAAAGTCATAAAAACAAGATAGTGCTGAAAATACCGGTATTTGTGCATTAGCATCAATTAAATTAGTAATACTACAGAGGATTTTTTATATAAACAACCCCAAGGGGTTTTTTTATACAAGGAAGCAGAGTTTATCTTCTTCAAAAAGGTACACTACAAAATTAAATTTATAGTCGTACAGTGTACCTGCTTAATTGAACGCCTTGTCCAAGAGTAATAGCATAAGTTTATTTAGTTTCTTTAATCAACAACATTTCCTACACAAACTGCGCACAAATAGCCAATGTCCACTTTTCATAATCATCACTCATAATTTGATTATTAATTTCAATATACTCCCTTCCGCTAATATAGCTGGGTTGTTTTCACACTGTTAAGTGATTAGGTAGACTTCGTAAATATGTAGATAAGTTGTTTCAAAATAGACTGCGTACTATAAACGTCGCAAATTAATAGGTGCGCCGTATACATCATACATACATATAACTATGGTATGTATATACTGGTTTACAGAAACGGTTTTCCGCATGTAGTTAAAACTAGTGAATCTGACAATGCTACAGAAATACAGATGAGAAGCTTGTCTGTTATCCTTTTAGACTGTCATGTCATTTTCCTTGTGAAGACGTGAGTAGAATCTTATACAATAACGTATGCGGAACAAAGTAACCATAGAAAATGTTTTATAAACAAAGAAACACGTAAGTATATGATACATAGTAAGATCAGTTAGGTAGATCACGAACCCGCTGGTTAAATAAATAAAAGTAGGTATTAAAGCGCGCGTGTAAACATTTTTTACATGGCTTATGTGTATGAAGTATGATGGGTTTGCACTTGGCCTTCATTTTAACTGATGAGATAGTATGTGAAGATAATTCGTGCGCACCTAGAAGCTTCAATCTAATGAGGAGCTGGTTCTCTTACCTTTCATATCGGAGCACAAAAGAGCTATTAGCACTGCGGTTTGGCGGCAGACTTAGGTAATATGGTGGTAGCTAGACAGGTGGATATAGAAACTGCACTACCACCAACCAAACCGACACCGACTGATCTCTCCACTGGGAATCGAACCCGGAACCTCCGAATTGTAAGTCCAAGTCGGAGGCGGTAGCTTAGTAAGTTTTAATACCCAGGTTTTGATAAATGGGGTGTCTTGTAATTCGTCTCAATCCATAAGTGTGTCTGTCGATATAAACGAAATGCAATACGTCATTCCATTCATAATAGTTAGCTCTACCTAGTTACCTATAGCCAGCTATAGTTATAAACAGTTTTTATAGCACTTTCGACATGATCCGTGTGGTCTCGGCTTTAGAATCGGATCATCCCATTTATTCCACAAACTTGTCGTATAAAGATGGAATTGTTGTATGAAGCCTACGCAGCTGAAAATAGCGAATTATTTCTGGCGGTATGTGGATATTATCTGGATGTGGCAAATGTTTAATCAACGTAAGGTTCTCAAATATCATAATATTCTCTGGTTACAATAACAGATATGTGATTCACAATGGGTGGAAAGATATACATTTCGAAACAAGTGAATTTAAAACACATAATTATAATTTAATTTGGAAACACGTCTCGGGTTTCGAATAGGATCCAAATAAGGAAAGAATATAAAAGAAATTTTTGTCTACGGTGATTTAAGTAATTATCCCACGGGCCTTCAACTGCTCTTATGCCGAAGTTCAAGCCATTCTGACTCTCCGTTACGACGTCAAGAAAGGACAAACAAACTACAATATCAGTATGTTTAGCAGCAGCATCTACCTATGTTACAATATCTAATCCCGCCCAACCAAGCGTGGTTAATATGAAAATTCCGTCGTGACGGTCTTAGTTGAAGGCTCATGTCCAACAGTGGATAGCAGTCGATCTAACCTTGGTATATGTTACTCTTGATAGTGGGGCTACCTATCGGTACTTGGTTTGGTAGCCAAGTCCAAACGATTTATTAAAAATTGAAGCTGACATTTCAAATAAGTACTAGCTTTATACCTGAACTAGAGTGTACACTCTGGGGCCAGCTCTTTGTACACTGTTTTAAAATAAAGGTAAAAATATGGGATTAACTTTAAAAATGGTAATGATCAGATTATATGGGTAATTTCCGTGTACAAAATACTTTCTTTTTCTAGGTCAATTTAACGTTCATTTTTTCAATGACAGCTCTGACTACTTAGCATTTGTATTATCACGTATTCGTTCAGAAATTGTTATTAGCACGAGTAATGTGTCCACTTATGAACCATGTCACCCTTGCTTGTTCCTATGTAATGTGTTGAAGGAAATGTCAATTAAAAGTGAATGTGACATATGGTTTAAAAGTGGATACACATTTTTGTACTCGAATTTATTAACATACTAGATTTCTAGTACGTATTAATGCACGCAAGAATAAACGTTCTTGACATTGGCATAATGCCGCGCCCTTGACTCTGCTCAATTAGAATAAACCGGCCGTTTTAAGTCAGTGGTCAGATATATGAGTCTGTATTTCATTCCCCGTTCACCTAATTTGGTCGGGTTATATAAATTATTTCATGACCCTATTGTGTGCAAATCTGTTTTCAAACTAGTCGGGTAATTGCTGGAATTTTTCAAATGTTTTGACAGCTGGTATTAAAATCTACAGTACTGAAGCCCGTATGTTATGTTAAAATTATTATTCATTTATTTAAGGCAACAAGACCCAATACAATAAAATAAATTAAACTACTATAATAAAACTATATTCTACACACTTATTTACTAAGGCACGTTGGTGTTGTCGGTCCCTATCCTCCCTCGGAAGCGATGGCACACCGTGCCCATCGACCAGAAGTGAAGGTCACCAGATCGTAGGCCAACTGCAAACCCATCTACATCAACAGCCTATGTACATATGTCCCCACTGCAGGGGCTCAGGCCTACTCTCCTGCAGAGAGTGTAAGCCACCCAAACAAAAATAAAATAAATATACCCTCTTTAATTATCTGTTTATTACAGCGACAAATTTTGTGAAAATTTATAGTGTCTACCTATAACACGTCAAAGATACAGTGTTATCATAATTTTTCGACGTGCCAAATGTAATATTCTAATGAGGGACTTTTTAAAAAAGTTCTTCGTTCATGGATAAATAAATGGCACCCACAGATTAGGTACATTTTGTCAAATGTATATTTTGTGGTATGAATTGAAAGCAAGGAGTTTATAAGGTATACTGAAATCGTACACCTACCAAAGAGAATATAAGTGCTGTGTAAATTAATTTGTCAAAGTTGTTAATACGACTTTTGGGAATGTATGGACTAGCTGCTTTGATAGTTTATGACACATTAATTTCGATCTCCTCCACGCCATCTAGCGAGTCCTGAAAGGCCATCATTACAAGTAAGTTAATAAATGTAGCGTCTGGAACTAGAATCTATCTTTTCTATAGTACAGCCCAAGTAATGTGGTCTCGTTGAAACCCTTAGGTACGGAACCCTAACTACAAAAAAATGTATCGAGCATATAGTATTTACTTTTTTGCTCTCATTTAGCCAAATGAACAGTTCAGTTAATAGATTACGCTAACCGTCAACCTCGGGTTAACGATGAATCGTCAAATTCAAGGAGTTCACATTTGTTTTGTTTAGTTTAGAGGTAAGTACGTGGCATTGGCCAAAACCTTTCTTTCGTTGAATAACTTTAAAATTGTTCGGTTATGTAGGATTCTGAAGTGTTTATCTGTATAAGTTGTTATAATGTTTTAAAAGTAGGTAAAACTAGGAAGAGCAGGACCTCCTTTTTTTTTACGGAGTGGAAATCTTCAAAAGATACCCGTTACTTCGGGGAAAGTAGCCGGGTTATGCTGGATTCTTACCAGCTAAAACCACTCCGGTATCCCTCTCTCGCCTCTTTTTGCCGAGTCACGGGAACGTACTACTCATCCGCAACTCGGCAGGCAAGAGCAGGACCTCCTAACTCAAGTCATCTTTAAGGAGCCACTGAAGAGGAGCTCCTGAATGTATTTTATACATTCTAGTCTTTTTAAGAAAAATAAACTTTTTTATTTTATTTATTATTATTATTTATATAGCGTTATTTTAGAAGCGAAATGTTGCCATGGAAAAAATACCTTTTTTTAATGCAAGATGAACGAACGATGTTAGTGACACATCATAGGCAGCGACTTCTGTCAGTCTCCATCTCAGTCGCTTTATTGCACGGTCACTGAGCAAGTAATCACTACGCCACGGAGGAAGAAATGAAAAGAAATATCAATTCAAACAAAAATGTTATAACTTTTCAAAATTGACAAGATATTTTGAAGTTTCGTATTGTCATGTAAAATTAAATAACGATTACAGCACATATAAATTTTATTACAACAAATTACATCAATTTTATGGCAAAACACTAAAACGGTTATTATCTAAGCATAATGTCGACCGCTACAAAGCGAGCGATGAAGTTTATTATTTTATATGGGCATTAATCTCTATATGTCGATCATTATCTAATCTCGAGTATTTTATCTCATATATCAGATACAAATAGTGTCATATGATATGACACTTTCTATTTTGTTCGTGCTAGCTAGAATTCTCGACTATTTGCGTCGTGGTTCTTATCGTTATTGTATAAGCAACCGACTTCAAAAAAGGAGGAGTAGGAGATATCCCGAACTATGCTAGTTCAGCTTATACTGGAAATGTACAGCTTGACCTGTAGCCGTGGGTACAAATAAAAATACATAAAAATCTGCCATCAGAATTTAGAAAGGTTTGTAGTGTCTTTAGAGGCCATTATTACCTGATAACTGTATATTACTAGTAGGGACAAGTTAGCAAGTATCTATACGATGAAACACTATTTAATCATATACATTTTGACAATCAGAAATTAGCCCTGGAATCATGGACCATAGCATATGTCTCTCTATGCCAGAAGACGGCTTGGTTGAAACTTTTTGGGTACTTGCCTAGATTTGGGAGATACCTGTTTTCTCAACGAAACTCTTTATCAAAGAATAATCTGTGTCTGTACATTTTGCTTTTTCTTAATATGTTACGTCGTCTCTAAATAATGAGTAACCATCACTTGAAAGAAATTATCGAAAAAAGCAAAACGTACAGACATCCTTTTCTGTAAGATCCTGTCCAAAAATCATCAAGAAAGGTGGAGATTTAGGGGCAGCAAAACGTTATCCCTTTTTGTATGAAAATTTGGAGGTTCATTTCCGTCTTAATCAGGATATTTCTCCGGGAAAATCAGATCAGTCAGTTTGAAGAAGGTCTTTGCCTAATTTAACTTAAAAAGCTTTGAATGATGTATGCTGCGTTGGCAACCTATAAAATAAAATAAAATAAAATAAAACATTTACTTGTTTTCTTTATGTGTGATCTGTGATGTTTTAAAACATAACAAAATGTGTTGACGGAAAGTTCTTACAAGTTTGGATGTCCTAGGACAGATCAAGGATCAATGTCCGTGATGAACTCGTATGACTCTTCTATTCAGAGAACACAAAAATACTATTAAGACAGCGTCGGGTGCAAAATGTACAATTTGATAAAGATAATTGTATTTCTGAATCCCGTATTCCTTGACTCGATTTACAACAACATCTGCTCGACAAGACATTGCCCTCGTCTTAAGAGGCTATGTTGGTAAGACCACGTGGCCGCGTTCAAATTTGGATTGTTTTGTCGCTGTCCCTATCCGAGCCCTATCCTACCCGAGCGCGTACGGTGAGACAGCATACACTACGCGAAGTTATCCACCCGTTATTTGGATGTTTCGTAGTCCAGTGATCATTTGAAGGATACAGTATATTATGTAGCCATTTTTTTAATACAGTATATTAATAAAATTTCAGACGTCGGTGGTTTTTCCAAATTGTTCTAAATTGATTCATACTCTTGTAGAACAGGTTCAAAGTTGGGGCTTTTTATTACCGAAAAATACAATACTTTGACGCCCTGTAACTCTGGAAATATATAAAACGAAAATCTGACTCACCGACACAGATATTTGATTCTAGATTGTGTCTTGAAAATTTCATAGATTTTCATAGCTTAATACTCAAAATATGACTGGACTACGTTTGTATGGGCGCTTTGACAACAGCATACCCTCTTAAGCTTAGACTGTATGTGTCGTGCTATCTCAAAGCATACATTTTGTTTTATCACACTCTACCTAGTCACATCACACTTGACGTACTAAAATTATCAATGCAAAATTCTTCTGTCTGTTCGTCTGTTGCATTTGCACGACTAAACAGCTGAAACGAGTTTGATGAAATTTGGCACACACTCATAGTCTATCTATGGCGTTGAGAGAGACAAAGGTTACTTTTCATCTTAACAAAATTCACGGCGATGAAGTCGCGAGTAAAACGACTAGAGTAGAGTAAGAGTATTATAATGATGTTATGTACTCGTAGTTATGGCACCTAGCCTGTCGAAGTCCGAATTTCAAGAGCTTCGTTGTTACAAAATGGCGTCGGCGCGGGCGCAATCCGCCTTGTTACATTTACGTCGATATTACTGAGAGAATTTGAACCTAATGTCAAAATTGTGCCATTTGAAAGTAACTGGAGAGAAAATCCTACGCACACAGCCGGTAAATAATTTAATCAAAAATCCACGTAGTAAGGACTATTTGCGCATCGGTACGCAGCGCGAATGAAGGAAGAGGGTGCCACTGTCAAATCAAAGCGCTCGATATGACTTTCCCCCGTCGGGCTTCCGCCAAAAAGACCCGAAAATATTTATACAATTTATGAAGTCGTCATTTTCATTGAAATATTACACTGAGATGAATCTGAATTGAAATGAATGAAATGAAAATGAATTGAAATCTGAATATGCATAAAAATATCGTATTTGATCCTGCCGTTTGGTATTTACAAGGGATTAGTACAGTAAAAAGGACTGCTTTTTCCACAGCAATAAAAAAGTTTTTACTAAAAAGTATATATTTACCATCCGTGGCATATGGCACCTACAGACAGTGGAAGTTGCAGCACTGGCCACTAAGATTCCAGGGCCGAGAACTGGTACGCTCATTGCCACCAACACGTTCGATCCAAAATTAGGTCCAAACAAACCGAACATTGCGAATAAAAGGTACCGTATTGACTATTACAATATATCTCGAGAATCTTGACATGTTTTCCTCAAGTGAGATTTCATGATTAGGTTGTTATTTTTTAGATATCCCGATTATCACAGTAGATATGGTCTGTTTTGTGACAACAAGTGATGTAACCTTCTTAAACGTATCAAGGAGAAGATAATGGTAGCTAAGTAAATACTCAAGTGCTGAAATATCTCTGTTTCATGCCAACCAACGAACGACTGCAAATGACAGCATAGTGATGGCATATTGCTATCCGTGACGTGATTACTTGCTCAGTGTCCGTGACATTCTGTTCTTAACGGGATTCCGCTCAGAATGCTTCCATACTAAATTTCTGTTGCCATAATCTTTTAAAATAGAATCATCATCATCATCAACAGCCTATATATGTCCCCACTGGAGGGGCTCAGGCCTACTCTCCTACAGAGAGTGTATGGGCCATAGTCCACCACGCGGGCCCAGTGCGGTTCGGCGGACTTCACATGCCTGTTCTGTTCAAGACATGCAGGTTTCCTCACGATGTTTTCCTTCACCGTTAAGCAATCGGATAATGTACTTGAATTGAAAAACAATTCATAGGTACACGGCTGGATTCGCACCCGGTACCCTCAGATTGAGAGTCCGCGCCTTATCCATTGCGCCACCGACGCTTGAAAATAATATAAGAAGAAAATAGAATAGCTGGCTTTAATAAGTAATTACCTAAAAATAGGAGATGGAATTATAGTGTCGCAAAATGAATATAACGTACAACTTTATACTTAGCTACAATAGCTTAAAAAAATAATCGAAAAATAGTGTGTAAAAATGAAAATTGTGATTCCCTAGGAAGTTGGATATTAATGATACTCATTTCGCGACATTTAAATCCGATGTCCTATTTTTAGATAATTACTGCACAAAGCCTTCTATTTTAAAAGATTATGTCAACATAAATTTAGTATGAAACTTTTATCGAGCAAACAACCATAACTTCAGTTTAACAATATTTTAACATTTACTGAAATTTACCTATTGAATTTTACTTAATATATTTACAAGAAATGTCTTTATCCAAAATTCGCATTTGGCCTTCATTTTAGCTGATGTTAAAGTGACGATGAGGCAGTGGGATGGAAAAGTGCTCACTTGAAAGTCTCAAGCGCGTACACCCCTATCCAGGAAGTAAGTAAGTAAAAAAAGTAAAAAGTGTTTATTTCTTAAATAACTTTTACAGAGTTTTGCAGGGGCCTTCCAGAAAGTAGTCTTTCGACACTAGTGTTGGAAGTGCACCGCGTCTTCCAGACGGATTTACAGAGTATTATTTAAGGAAAAGACTTCTTATTATGTTAGTAAAAATTAACCTGTTTTAAATGTTATGGTTTTCTTTTAATCTTATTTCCTTATTTAAGTTTGCTATGCTCATGTGTGTGTGTGTATGTGTGTGAGTTGCGAGAAGAATTGAACACTCCTATGCCCTAGGAAACAAACATAACTCCGGAATGTAAGCCCGTTGAGCCCGGTTCGGTTAGACATACATCTTCATTGAAGGTTACACAGTTCCAAATAAAGAACAAAGTCTGTCATACTATCCACAGCAGTGTACGAGTACCTATGGAACATTCTCTACGTGTCCCAAGCTATGAATATCTGATCAATCACTGATCTAAATCTAAAAGTCAAGATGAAATATCTAATACACGTTCCGAAATATATTCTAGTCGACGCACACTACACGTGCCTTCATGTTTATTTGAAAAGATTGGATAAAGTATCTTTGTATACTTGTTGTTGTTGTTAAAACTGTTAAAACGAAATCATATACCTACTCAAAAGAGGCAATTTCAAAAGTATTGTTTATCCATATATAAGTTTATAATTAAATACCTAGTAAATTAATAACACGGTGATGATTATGTCCTGAACTCATTTCTTAGGGATTTTATTTCTTAACTAGCTTCTGCCCGCAGCTTCGCCCGCGTGGACTTTATTTTTCGCATTAAAAAGTAGCCTATGTCCTTTCTCAGGGTCTAAAGATTGTCTGTGCCAAATTTCATCAAAATCGGTTGAGAGGTTTAAGCGGGAAAGCGTAACAGACAGACAGAGTTACTTTCGCATTTATAATATTAAGTAGGGCTATATTATATGTATTAGTCAGTCAAATTACTGGATCTCTTTCTTTCTTAAAGTCCCGATTTTGATCAATAATGGCCCAGTTAACTTCAAAATTATCTAGATACGTGAAGTGACGATCAGGCCGTTGGGGGCAAGCGTGCGCACACAGAAGCATCAAGCTACTGAATCTGCTGTTTAGCGACAGATGGCTAGCCAGGCGGACATAGAACAGTGACCTGCCACCAAGGACTACTTAGTTATCCTAATAAACCCATGGAATACCAGAGTTATAGTAGGAATTCTAAATTCAAAACGACAAGGCACTTTCATCTACAAATATCACGCTAAACTTGGCATATTTGGGACCAAATTTTCCACACCCGAACGAATTCAATGTTCCAATGACCAAATCTTCTAAGAATTATTGGTATTGACACATTTTCCATATACGTAGAGTTGCAAGCTAAGTTGTAATTGATTTGCGTGTACAATAGTGGGTGTGGTTTAATTAATTGCGTTGTCAGATTGTTTGTAATTTGATGAGTGTTTAGAATCTGAGATCTGATTAAAAATTCATCATTAGTTATATTCCTTCAGTTACATAAAATATTGTACAGATTTAGTTCTGGTTGGTTGCTTTAGTTACGTCACAGGTTAGGTGAATTAGCTCAAGAATAAAATTAGTGTAATATATGAGATGTCGGAAAATATAGTCTGACACAAACTGACACAAAGCTTATTATTATTTTCCCTTACGATATTTACGATTATCACAACTTAGATCTAAAATATAAATCGACTTTTCAGTTCCGAAATCATTGATCGATTATTTAGAACTGCATCAGCATGTTCTACCAACTTAACGAACCAGTCGACCTCTTCCTTCCGGTTCCGTGCGGATGTCAGCACTGTATCCGCGTATGCTGCGTATGCGCATAAACACATACGATAGTCAAGTGACGTTTTATTGACACCCTAAGGCGCAATTACATCAGCAATTACTTGATTGAAAAGATATGTGTTTTATCAATTTATAGATAATGTACTCTATTTACGATTATGATATGCTTATAGCATTGTATAATGTACATTAATTAATTTCATAAACGTAAAATTCGATAAACACAGTTGTAGGTAGTTGTTTGATGGTTTTGCACATGGATTTCGTCTCACCTGACGGAAAGTGACGATAAGGCCGTTGGTAAGAGTAAATACCTAGAAGCCTCAACCTAAAGAGGCGCTGCCACTGGCTCTGGCACTAGCTGACTTGGCGGCTAATTTAGGGTTTCATGTTGGTATTAGCTAGCCATGTAGAAATAGAGAATGCGCTACCAACAACCAAAATTTTTACTGATTTTTGAAAATATTTTATAACACTTTGTATTGAAACCAATATTGAACTCTTTTAGCTTTCCATCAGTTCATAGACAAAAGATGTTACTCGTATAACCAATATCAAATTTGCTGTATATTAAATATGCGTAATATAATATCTACGTCGTTCATTACAACAACAATTTTCATAAAAACAGGCAAATGAGCTCTGAGAGAACCACAACAGAATTATATCTGACTAGCGGCCCGCCCCGGCTTCGCACGGGTGGATATTTATGTTTTAATCATTTTAGAATAAACTAAGTAATGTATATTTATGCTAGACAAAAAATCATCAAATTGTAAATCTATACCATTCTTGAATCCACTTGAACGCACACAAAAAATTTCATCAAAATCGGTCCAGCCGTTTAGGAGGAGTTCCGTGATATACACACGTAAAGTAGATTTAAAACACCGGTCGTTTAAATTTCTATAGTTATGAAATGTTAATTTATTTCTTTAGTGTTTTTAGTTCTTATCGAAATTATATAAAGGTGATAATTAGGTCGTTTATGCTGCAGCGGGCTTTTCCCGGCTGTGATGTTAAAAATGACGAATATTGTTCATCTAGAAATTTGTGGAACCAAATTCTCTTAAGGCTTTTCACCTCCATCAAAGTTTCATACTAAATTTCTGTTGCCATTAGGAGAGGGATAACGTTAACTCGTATGTACATATATAATATGTTCACGCTTTTTCATTTCTGATCGCATTAAAACTAAATTCTAGTTTCGAAATCGGTATGGATAATTTTGGGTTTGATTTTCATCATGTAAGTAAAGACGATATAAATTATTTCCTAAGACATGTACTTTTTTAATTAAAGCGATGCAGAGCGCTTTGAAATATGTATGATTATAATAAAATAGGTACACTCTAGTACAAAAATGACGTGGTTCAAAAGTATATCCATATTTTTTACTCGCCTTGCCTCTGTCAAATATTGCAGTAGACATAGTGGTTTTCCCAAGTACTACTGTTTAGGTATTCTGTTACGTATTTAATAAGCATAAAACATCGTTACTTTTTATATAGAAACCCATTAAAACGACATTTGCAATATCTCGACGACATTTTATTTAATTGGCTGATTTCGACGCAATTTTCGCGAATGTTACAGTTTTTACGAATCGCAAATTACATAATCGCCGTGTTTTGTCATTTTTAGAGATCCGCGGTCAATGATTCAACACAAATACGTCTTTATTGATTATATTTGCTAGTTTAAAATGTTGTACTGTCACGTGGGTTTATATTTAGAATAGGGCCACTCTATGTCTATCTATGGGAGTCGTAGACGGTACCTCCAGTAACACTTAATCTGTGGTACACTCGAGTAAAAAAATATGTATCCACTTTTGAACCCTGTCACTAAATAACATTCTTTCTTTAATTAACATTCACTAAATAGGAACACGCAAGAGTGAATGTGATACATATTTTTGTACTTGAGTGTACCACTGACATTTTACTGGGATCACATTTTTTTGTCTGTTTAATTCTTGTATCAAATTTTCCAAGCACAGAACACAAGAGTAGTGCTACAGTACTCGCACGCTATGTTTGCCCCTCTGAAGTTAGCTACAAAAGGCGGCAAAGTATCAATTATTAACGTATTCGGGAGGCAAGGCAAGTTAGCGGGAGGAAAGAAAAGTTCTAGTGTTCTATGTCATCTAGGGATAGTTATTATCGAAAATAATACACACACATTCCGTCTGTACATGCGCGAAATTCCGGAGAGCTAACTTCAGAGGGGCAAACATAGCGTGCGAGTACTGTACCGCTAGTGGTTGTATTTACACAGACTTACAATAAAGGCCCGGGTTCGATATCCGAGTGAAGGGCTTATACGCAGATTAGTTGGTAGTATATTTATATATTTTATATATTATTATTTATATTTGTATATATTCGCCTGGAATTTTTTAAGTCCTTCATGAAATAGAATGGTCAACAGCTAGTGCTTCATTAGCTTAAAACTAATGTGTGAGCTCATTGTCATCCAACAGCCGAATCATCAGTTATTAGCAAGTGCAAACATCATTTACATACAAAATTTTATTAATTTTTAAAATTTGTTTGATTAATAAAAGTTTTAGTACTGTAAGACCTTATTTTAAACAGTCTGACTGAATATTATATGAGCTGTTTAAATACTTAACTGCTAACCTAGTCCACTAAATTGGGTACTTGATTCTAGTAACGATAAGTTGGTTAGTTTCCAAAATATTATACCAGCATTAGTTTTAGCTATGCTACAGTATTATATTATAGGGTGGCGCAACACGCGATCTTTAAAAACCGTAATATTTAAGTCACGCTATTCGAAACAGATTCGGTCACTCTCTGCGAAACCGTCCAATTTTTTCTGGTATAAAAAAATATCTAAACCGGCAACTTTTACTTAGTTTAGGCTCCAGTCTCCCACAAAATTTTACACTAAAATTGATTTAGTCTTATTTAAATTTATGTATATACCTAATCATTCTTTGTGAGAGAAAAATAAAAATTTCCATTAAATTGCCAAGCGTGTTAATTAAGGAAAATTGTTCATGGAAAGCTAGTTCGACAGAGGCTTATTCGAAATTCATCAGTGGACATTTGCTGACAAATAATTATATCTTATCTTGGTAATATTATTGTTTCATCTTGACCGTTCTTCAAGTCTGTTGTTCAGGCCACACTGTTATACATACACCGGCGGTTTTTTTAACGATTAAAACGAAAATTTGTACTTTCGTCCAAAAACTCCGAGCAAAGCTCGATCACTCAGGTTATTATTGTATAAAACTGCAACAATTTTCAAAAATTACATATATTGAGCGATGATGACTGTCATATTTAAACTTGATAAATATATATGTAATAAAACTGTTGATTAATCTTCAATGAACATAGCAATATCGCTGTAGATATTTGCACAGTTGTGCCAACAATATTTACTTTTGATGTGTCAGCTTTGCCCCCGACGAGAAAACAAGGTCGATATTTTGTGATATTGAATTGATTACAGCCACAATATCGTTAATTCTGCCAATGCATTATGATCATAAAAATATTGATCGGTAATTTTCCTAACCGCACATTATACTAATTTACTTGTTAATATTTTTTATTGATTGCTTTTTAATTAATTTCCATGCACGATATATTTACGGTTCTGTTGGATTTCGTAAAACCGGCAAGGAGGTAGAAAATTACGATTGGTGATATGGATTATTGGTGGAAAATGAAATTTGATATAGTATATTTTGTTTATTTGTGTATGGTGGGTTTGCACTTGGCCTTCGTCTCATCTGATGGTAAGTGACGTTGTATGGTAAGCGTGCGCACTCAACCCCAACTGGGAATCGAACCCGGGACCTCTGGATTGTAAGTTTATTGCACATAATAATAATTACAAAGTCAATTATAACTTAAATTGTATAATTAGAGTGGCCTATCCCTAACAAGAGATTTCTCCCGGCACTCACACTGGAGCTTTCAAAAAATAAATATACTGTAAGTAGACCTACATACATGTACATAAACAAAACAAAAAAAGTATATATTAGAGAAAACAATGTAGAAAAAAAAGCATAACAATAAATAAAAACACGATTTACATTACTGTATTATATACATAAAAATACATATATAAATTATAAAAATATACATACATACATACATATAAAATGCCTATTATTTAAATGAGGGATAAACAGTGCTCCTTGAGTTGCTCCTTAAGTCCAAGCGTGTAGCCACTAGGTCCCGGAGGCGGTCATGTTTTGGAGCTAAACGCTATATTCGGTATACCACCATAATGGAAGAGTTTTGTTTCATCATCAACTCATTGTCGTTCATCATCATTGTCAACTTGATAAGTCCAATGGACGAAGTTATGTGTGAGCGTTCGTTGAGTGGCAAGAAAGGACAGGGTAATCTTATTCTAAAGCAGAAACCGAAGGGCGTAGCTTCTTGAATTGATATTTGATCGCAAGAAGATTTCAAATATATAATTAAGGAAGCTGTTTTTTGTGTAATACTTTTAGCTATAAATACATTGAAGCCCACTGATTCTCGTGGATATACGATTCTAAAAAATAACCATGAAAATAACCGATAAGCAGAGCTAAGTTAAGCTATCGTAAAACTATTCGCAAAAATTACATTAAGATGTCGTAAAGAGCATCTAAATTACATATAGTTTAGGATTTTAAGTTTTTATTGAATTTAATTTTACGGTAGGTAACAAATGAAGTTGTCAGCATTGGTTCAACGATAATACACAATTGATCTAGATTTAAGATTATTACTGATAGTGATTAAAAATCTAATTAGATTTTTATCTTTAGATATCATTAAATTGACCATCAAAACTTTCCGCTAAAATAATTGTCCGCAAACAACAATATTTTAATTAAATTTATTTTTAAAACAGAACCCTACAACACTAGTTAATGTATAGCAACTTATTGTTGCAAAGAAATTAAGATATTGAATTAAAAGCGTGTTCCTAATTCAAATAAAATTAAAATAACCACTACATTTAATTACTTAGCAATATATGAAAAATCTTACCTTTAAAAAAATGTTGCGTAAAAATAAACCGAAAAATCGATTTAGTTACAAAATACTCCTCGAAACGTAAACACAAAACTTTTACGATAAGAAGAAAATTGCAGCAATATTTTCGCGCTATCACTGAATTTATGTATTTATATCCCTTACTCCCGCGTGAAAAATTCAAAAATCGAACTAGCACCAAACATGGACTACTTTCGATTAATATTTTCTAATTTCTTTTTCACGCTCGCGTAAAGGCAAAGGCTGCCTGCATGCGGCCTATTTTCCTGAATAACGCGTGCTTACTGGCCGCTTTGCTAGTGTGGGGACATAACATCAGCTCTACTCGATACGCAAGTTGCATTACAGGAAATATCTGTGAGATACGGTCATGACGCATGGATAGCTTAGGGCGGTACGGACTTGTTGACCCTAAGCAATGCTTTTACTTATATTGTGACGATCATTTTAAAATATAACACGTCGATATAACTCCATACAATACGAATTCATTTACTTTAACTCAAATATTTTATTTTTAATTAAATAGCGAAACATTTATATCAATAACATTTTAAAGTGTGCTACAAAAAATCCTAGCCAAAATGTCACTCCGTGTGCAGAAATAGACAAAAAACGGTCAAGTGCGAGTCGGACTCGCGCACGAAGGGTTCCGTACCATTCTCTATAAAAACGGCAAAAAATCACGTTAGTTGTATAAATATTTGTTTGATTTTATTTTAATTATTCATTTTTAAAGAGAATATATAACTAAATATTCTGCGAATATTTCAAGCGTCTACCTGTGACCGTTATCAATATCGAGCAAAAACGAGACACAAAATCAAGTTTATTGGTATGGGAGCCCTCTTAAATATTTATTTTATTTTGGTTTTTAGTATTTGTTGTTATAGCAGCTACAGAAATACATCATCTGTAAAAATTTCAACTGTCTAACTATCACGGTTCATGAGATACAGCCTGGTGACAGACGGACGGACAGACAGCGAAGTCTCAGTAATAAGGTCCCGTTTTTACCCTTTGGGTACGTAACCCTAAAAACACGTTAAAATTTATGTTATGAATATAAAATTTAAGAGAGTAATTTCCATATATTAAAGATGGCAAAACCTTGAATTTGAACAGAAAAACTTCTCTCAAACCAATAAAAATCGTGTTAGGATTGACGGTTCTTTTGGGAAAATACGATCAACTAAATCGACGTAGAATAATTACAGGAAACTGATTATACAACCTTTACTTTGCTGCTAAATAAACCCAATATCGGTAAATCGAAGTCAAATGATGCTAATGAGTGCTGATTGACAGCAAAAAGATACGTATTCAGAAGCTTTGTCAGTAATAATTATGATTGATGACTTGAGCTAGACACGTTTAAACTGTACACTTTTAAACTTTATTTACTAAACTTTTGTTGTTTAACTATGGTCCATTTTTGTTAGTAGCATATTATTAAGTATGTTAGTCCTTATCGATGTTTTTATTCAAAATTTATACCAGTACAAAGCTATCGTGTTTCTACAAATAAATGTTTAGATATTTATACCATTTGTATACTTTTTTCCAGAGAATTGAATAATTTTAAGCGACAACTTGTCCAACAAATTCAAAACAAAGAAAAGATAAAATATTCTACAAAAAATCATAGAGGGCGACGATATAATATAGATATATTCTTAATCACACAAATAAATAGCAAGTGTTACAACAACTACTAACTTCTACGTTTAATTTTCTAATTAAAAAGAGCTCTTCACATTATTAACATACATTACCATCGCAAATTTAAATATCCTACTACGTCTCTGAACGATAGTGCAGTAAACAAGGCCTCCTGCGCATTGGCATTCTCAGCAAGGGCCGGACGATCCAGTGAATTTCCTACAGACGCGTTTTATCGATATTTCACCTAATCAGAGCTAGATTAACCATGTTCTAGTTGCATCGACGTATGTATAGAAACGTGTCAGTTCGTAGTTCGTAGTTCAATCTGTCGATAAAGTCCGATTAAAAAGGTCAGAATAAGTTGACATCACTATTGGAATTCAGAGATATTCCTTTGCCTTTTAGTACAGTTGTTTTGTCAAGCATTATCCCTTTGCGATTTCTAAATTTTGAAACAAAATTCTAATCATGAAAATAGTAGGGCTGTCGATTCGATAGAGATACCATATCATTTGGTATCGGTAACTAGGTGAAGGACAGGATTAGAGTCTCTTTAACATCACGTCAAACTAAAGAGATCGCATATCTGACATTTGATTTTAAGTAGCTAACAATCAAATTGGATATCTCCAAGTTCGTTTTCGATAACATTTTTCAATTAAAGCAACGTGAAAATTTCCGTTGCAAAATTTAATGATGTGGTAATTCTACACGAAGCTGTATTAATTAAAATTATGGTTGATGTTTCGTTTATGAATAACCTGTACTCTTTGAAAAAAAAATCGGTATTTGTGTAACTAGAATTTGTGTGTGTGTGCAATGAAGTATAACCGCCTCCGTAGCCGAATATCTGCATGCTTGAACAAATAATCCGAAGTTCCTGGGTTCAATTCAATTCCCAGGTACTCGGTAAGGTTGGTGGTAGGGCAGGCTTCTATTAAAAACTGTCTAGATAACTATCTGAATGAGTCAGATTATTGTTTGGACACCCTAGTATTAGACACGTGCGTTTAAAATCTGACTTCTAGATTTAAATGGTCGTGTGATACATCGTTGCAATCTGCATGCGCTGTTCATTAATTGGTGGCAATTACCACACCCACTAGCGAATCAAAAGGAACACTACAAATGAAATAACTAGTACTGATTTAATTGGTTTGATAATTTGGTTCGCTTTAGTATTCCGTAATATCTAAATTTTGGTTCGACAATACATCACATCACTAGACAACAATCATGAAGGTAGTCAATGTAAAATGATACTAGATTCTGTAAATTCTTTCGTCAGTTATCTAATTTACGTAAGATTTAGATAAAATAATTTTATGGTTTTTGTAATAACATTTATCTGAGAAAAAACAAGTACTCTTCCTTCTCTAAATAAAGGTGTACGATTTTGTTTTGTTTTTTAAGCAGAGCACTAATGTCACGTCTTTGCAAAACAACACACATAAATTGATCAAAAGTTATGTCGTCGATAATTATGTTTTTCAAATGAACTTGTATTTAGACGGGTTTTAGCTGAACTGGTTTTGTATATCAAAAAACCTATTTATTCGCTTCCAAAAATATATAAAACAGAATAAATTTTAGGCAAAAATGTAGGTATTACAACGATAGCTTGACGGGTTTCCGCATGTCTCTAAATCCAATCTCAATTGCTCTCTCTTTATCAACAGTCTCATTTTTTCACTAGGCAATTGTGATTACTTGAATCAAAGAGGAGAAGAGACAATGAGTATAAATTGACGTTGAAGTTAATCACATAAAGCTATCTTCTTCGCTCATAAAAATTATTATTGAAAACCCATTATTGAAAAAGGAGCCAACTTGATTTCAGATAGACATCCGATGACGAAGTTTTTCTCTCTTTGTGGTCTATGTGTGCACTACTGTTCATGGGTGTTCAGCAAGTGATGTCAAACTATGACTATAAACCGACTAAATTCAACGACACCTAAACTGATTAATAATGACACTTGACAGCTTGCGGACAAGTCTACGGGCGTAGCGAAATAAATTCCATTGTCTATGCAAGGTCTGAGGGGCTCAGACCTACTCTCCTACAGAGAGTAGAGTCTCTGTAGGAGAGTATGCCTGAGCCCTTCCAGTGGAGACATATATAGGCTGTTGACACAACTTGGCGGGAGGCATAGGTGGCGGTCATGCCGTGTGGTCTCGGCTTTACACTTGGACCAATCCATGTCATCCCGTGGTTATGTCAAGCGTGGTGATTATGGCAAATCCCCGCATGGTAAGTACGACGTGGGGACCTATGAGGCTTGCGTCCAACAGTGGATTTATTCAGCCGATTATAAAATGATGATGATTTCTCCACTGATGATCCAATGATGATAATGCAAAAGTTGCAACCTTGTTAAGGGAACGTATCATAGGACGAACAATACCGTTATCATTTCTATGACCATAAAAGATAAACTCCGCTTGTATGTTCGACACGTTTATATGTAACTAGTAGTTCACCCGGGGTTTTGCCCGCGTGGGTTTTACTTCCTTAGTAGTTCTAGAAATTGATCGATCAGTTTTAGAATTCAAGATCTACTCATAAACAGCTAATTTTATGATTTCGAAAAATCATGTCGTAGTGGTATACTATCACCACCATCAAAGAGATCGATGTTCCAGACTAGAGAAGGTTTGTCTTTTTTCAATAGTTTAAAAATAAATCTGCAATTTATAGTCAAGAAGGTCGCAACTTTCGCAACAATTAGGGATTTCAAGAAAACTTTCCACACTAGTAGGGACAGGGCCACTTTGACAAGGGCATTCCCATCCCGGAACTATGTATCTTTTTCCTTTTGTTATATAAAAGGTTCTATTTGTGTCATCCCAATAATTAGGGCTGTCAAAACATAGTTTCATTCGAAATATCAGTGAAGGTGCTTTATTTTGGCAACTCGAGTAAAGCTATAGATATAACATACGAACTCACATTCACACATTATTATTAGTAAGGTCATCTGACGTACCTAATCCACGCTGTCATTGCGATTATCTGTCTCATATACTCGTATATATCAAATACAAGTATATATGTATATTTTATAAGTAAACGAGAAAACAGTTATCTTTAAAAGCCACGATGGGTAAAAGATGAATCAAGTTGGTATCTATTCTTATCAATATGCCGCTGCCAAAGATAATTGTGGAGCAGGACCTAATTTGTTTCTTATTATATTTATTTTACTATTAAAAGTCCTAATATATCCGTGGTAGCTCAGTTGGATAGAGTCAGTCCTTAAAAAATCGCAGCCTGGACTCGATCCTGGCTCGTACCATTGAATTCCAATTGGATATTTGGAATTTATGTACGAATGATAAAAGTCATTACCATTGGCTTTTCGTTGAAGGAATACATCGTGAGGAAACCTGTACAGTGTACACCTCTGAGGAGAAATTTAAAGGTGTGTGTAAAGTCTACTAATCCGCACTGGTGATGGACTATGGCCAGTACACTGTCTGCAGGAGAGTAGGCCTGGGCCCCTGCAGTGGAGACGTACATGGGCCGTTAATGATTGATGATGATGATTTAAAGTTAATTATTATCTGTAGGTACTTCCTACAATAAAATTTTGGTGTAAATGCATCACAAATCTAACTTACATACCCTTTGTTTTTTAATAGCTTTAACTTTGTGTTAGTTAAGTTTTTCCTGTTGTTCATATAGTCTTGTATGGGTAACAAAGACATAATCATAGTATTAGTTAAATGTTTCCGTGACATACTGTCGGCCGAATAAACAAGCTCAAAGTCACTCAAGCTATGGAACGTGCTATTTTTCTACGTGATAAAATCCGAACTAGCTCGACGAGTCAGTGAGCTGAAGTGGCAATGGGCAGGTCACATCACTCGAAGAACAGATAACCGATGAATTGTAAAAGTTATCCAATAAATAAAATAAATAAAAAATTAAAACAGACAAAATCTATTTAGTCAAAATTACTAATTTATCAAACATTAAATCATAACTAATTTTACATATGTTTGTCCTCTATTTTAGTTACTTATTTTAGTTCCTCTAGTTACTAGTGGTCGCCCAGTAGTAGAAAGTAGATCATATATAATTTAAAAATTAAAAAAATTAGCATTCTGCACTACTGCTCTATATATAAAAGGGGTACAACGTTTTTGCTTCACGTATTAATATATAGATTACAAAAAAAAAAACATACCCAATCACAATCCGTCGGATATTCCTTGTAATAGACATGCGACACATTACGACCCCTTCCCATTTTGATTCGTCACAATGTCACACTTTTAGAAAATCCTGCTTTCAAGCGTCCTTCTCTCTACCTAACAAGGCCAGTAAAAACTGAAGCGAGACACACAAGGCACGTGGCTTTTATGCATCAAGTTTACAACTATTTTCCTTGAGCCGGACTGGCAAGGATATACCACCTGGCAGCCTTGGTGTTTTTGAAAAACCCCGGGGATCTTCTTAATGGCTTTTAACTTATCGGGCGAGATTTAGAAGAATATTTTGTAATAGCTATTTCCTTTTTATATCTGGATTTAGTACGAGTATATGGATTAATTTCGTTGCCACTGGTCGCTATCATCTAGTCTAGTCGATGTAGTGCTATTTTTTCAACTGACTTCAAAAAAGGAGGGTGTTTGCAAATCTGTATGTGTTTTTTATAAATGTTACGCGATAATTTCGCCAATTGTGAATCGATTTAGAGGATTGTTTGGTTGGTTGGTAAACATAGTTTAAATTTTATCGAAATTGATTGAACGCTTTTTGAGAAAATCAACAAAAACATATATGTACCCAGATAATTCTACTTCTAAGGGTGAACATTTTTAAGGAAGTTGAAGACGGCTTTTAGTTCTTTGTGAACGCGTTAATTAATATCCTGCTAGATCGAAAATACTCAGTATTTTACACAGTTTAGCTGTATATTGAAAGAAAGAAAAATGATAAAATATACCTAACCTACCTCATTCATAAAAACACGATTAAATGATTAGAACAATATCATGATATTGATTAAGATAAATATTTCGCAATGAAATGCAATCGAACATTTAAAAATGTATGTATTAAAAATACCTCTATCGTTAACTACTTTATTAGCGGTCGATTACGTAATCTCATGATAAAAAAATTCATTTAACGCAGTATCCATAGCGAGAAAGTCGAGAAATACATCTAAACAATAATTTTTTAGTCCCGAATCAGCGCTTAAGTTCATTTCAATCCAATATTACTAAAACAAAAACATCAAAACAAGACTATCAAACTATGACCAAAGAGTCTGGTCTGGTCTCAAAGTAGAATAGAAAAGAAAAAATATAAGTACGAGTGTATTATAATTTTAATAAGTATTGCGGGTCTATATTTGTTGTTTACTGTGTTATATTACGTTTCTTTTTGTTTAAAAACAAACTATACAGAGGTGGGTCACCAATTTACTTCATCATCTGCAAACGTCCAACACTGGACAAGAGGCCACTGGAACGCGGGTCGAATGACCAAAGGATAGTTACTCCTGGTTTCAAAATAAACATATCACAATTATTTTAATAATAAATCATGTTTATTTTTTCTCCACAAAGGTTGTACATATTAATTCTGAAATCACTTTATTCTATGGTTTCGTGACTTTGTGAAAACTCGCTCCTTTTGAACCCACTGTTTAATTCTGTTCCACAATCTGTGTCTTAGGGTGTCCATTTAAATCTATAAGTACACAAGCTGAAAACAGTTCGATAAGGAAGCTAACTCCAAGGACACGAATGTCGTCAAAGAATAGTCATCAAAATGAAGTCATAGGGAGACGTGAGCCCAACCGCACTGTAAGCGTATTTCATCACATATGGTATAGTGACGTGTCGAAGAGCCTACGTGCTGACGCTGCCTTCCACAAGGTATTGTCTACGTAAGTGATTTACCCCTTGTGGCATATGCGTAGTCGCAGGAGTTTCCTGTCGTGGTTTTCCTGAAAGGTGTGCCTCAGATTACATTGCAACCATAGCTTTTGCCTGCGAATTTGTCTGCGTGGACTTCAGAATCATCCCACGAGGTACGAGCCTTCCATTGTGGTTTTCAATTGCCGGTAGATGTCAATTGTTTACAGATGTTTTAACCGAATCTGTGACCTGCTACATGCTTAATAATCAGGTATTACAATCTGGAGCTACCGGTTTCGATTCACAGTGATGGGAGCATTTTATATGTCTACCAGGGTAAGTTCCAGAGCCAGCGCCTTGTTTGCCACTAGCTTGAGGCTTCTGCGTCGGTGGCGCAGTGGATAAGGCGCGGACTCTCAATCTGAGGGTACCGGGTTCGAATCCAGCCGTGTACCTATGAGTTGTTTTTCAATTCAAGTACATTATCCGATTGCTTAACGGTGAAGGAAAACATCGTGAGGAAACCTGCATGTCTTGAACAGGCATGTGAAGTCCGCCGATCCGCACTGGGCCCGCGTGGTGGACTATGGCCCATACACTCTCTGTAGGAGAGTAGGCCTGAGCCCCTCCAGTGGGGACATATATAGGCTGATGATGATGAGGCTTCTGGGCAAACACACGTCACTTATCAGCAGATGAGGCGAAGGATGATTGCAAACCCATTATACATATTTCAGAAATGAACTCTGACGGTTTTCCCAGACGAGTCCTCACGGGATTTTCAAGGCAAGGATGTCTGTACAAATGCAAATTATAGTTACGCTATTTTAGCAGTTATCGTACCGTGAAATCAGCGACTATCTGAATCGAGTTTAAACTGCTCCGTAAATAAGTTTCTTTTTATTAAATCATTGTGTTAGCACGTTTATCGTATAGCAAAACGACCTTCGGTTTGTCAATCCTTCGCCTCAATGGGATTTATTTAGTGTACTCAGTTCAAGGCTGTCGTTTGTGGTCTCGTGAAGCAACGCAGGGCTTTCTAAAAAGTCCAATGATTTTGTTTCTCTATTTAATCTTCCGGTTGTTTAGTATTATTTTTATTAAGAATAGATCAGCGCTTGTGTACACAATCTTATCTCATTGTAAGTGGCGATGTAGTCGACGATATGGCCTACACTACAAGGAGGCGATTTGCTCTTGTTCTGAAAACTACCAGGTTGTATTATTCAGGCAGCACGAAAGCTACAGGTCTTACGCATAACTGAGTCTGTTACTGAGGTACGAGAGCGGTACGGGAGGGGTGGATACCTCAGGAATAGACTCAGTTATGCGTTAGACCTATAGCAGCATTCCGTATCTTTATCTGTTATGCGAGCAATAGGACGTTCGGCTGAACGTCTACCGATCTTCTGTTTGTTCGATATTTGAATGGAGATTGTTATTTGAATCACTCCTGCGCACAGTCACAAACATCCTGGCAGGGGCATCCTGTAAAATGTCGATAGACTCGCGACTAGTCGTCTATGTTCGTGGTTTTCTAATCTCTACAAACGTCGACCGTCGTAAATAAGCCAGTCAGTAGGACAATGTCAAGGCCAAAATATATTTGGTCGGTCGGTTGTTACAGTAGTGATGACATTTAATTCTTTAAATTATTATTCTTTTTATGATTTGTTTTTCTAGATCACTTTGGACATCCGGTTTTGGACACGTTTTCTTTGCAGACCATTTTAGTACTGTTGTTGTAGTTCATGAGTTTGACCTCTAATTTTGATTTTATTTCTTATCGTCTGTCTCTGAGTCTATCAAATCTTGGAAGTTAAAGATCTACTTGAGGTCTCCGATTGACTTGAAATTTAGTTTGCCCATGTAATTCGGATGATACAATATTATTATTACATGGAGTTGATCTGATGATGGAAGCGGAAGGTGTCCAAGGGAACTCTGTAACCAAACGACGCAATGCCTTCGAGTTTGGTATCTTTTGATTCGTTTTGACAAGTACTCTGGTCATAGATTATGTCCTTTTTGGACAAAAAGAGCTGGTCGCAAAACATTTTCTGTTTAAATGTGTTTTATTCCTAGGCAACGTAGATCAAAATCGAATGAAGTCTTCAAAACATCCGTGAGCCGTGAGGATGTTTGTCCTTAGTGAGTTGCAGCACTGTGGGATAAGATGTGACGGTGGTATACGGGTGGAAACTGCTGCCCGATATTTTCCGACCGATTTTTTTGAAGAAGTTATTGTAGAGCTTTATTAAGAAAAACAGGATGCAAAGTGTGACGTAGCCGTTGTATAAACATTTAATATTATTGCCCTCATGATGTACCTAACAAATTGTCGATGAGGCGCTAAAGTAATGAACTAACGAGAGTTTTGTTAGAGTGTGAGTGGCAATTACATGACATGATATCTTTTTAACGGTGCATGGAAAATTATCGTCGGAACACGTTTTTCCCTTATTTAAATGTCTATCAAGATTTCCAAGGCCACAATTATGTTTATAGAATAGCCCATTCTAATATTATAAATACTAAAGTAAATTTGTTTGTTAGTCGTTTACATCGTAACGGAGTGTCAGGATGACTAGATTTTTTTATAGGGAATTAAGTGCGTGTGATATGCGTAGCACTGGAGGCTTTCCTTTGGAGGACCCAGAGCTCGTCGATATGCGCAGCGGGTGGCCGCCAGAGGGGTTTAGTAGGTAGAAATCCTACATAACCCGGCTCTTCCCCTAAAGAGCCGAAATCTTTAGAAGATTCACCTCCGTAAAAAAGGTATAATGTAAATGTCAGGAAAGGACAGTCCCTTGAGACATTTTTTTAAATAATCGCGTGAAAAATCTAGTACTTCAAATTATAAAGGGGAAAGTGTTTGTCTGTTTGTTTATCCTTCCTTTACTTCGCGCTCAAGAGTCACGACGACTTGATTTTTGTATGCGGGTAGTTGAAGGGCTGTTGATGGCGATGGCCGCATGTCCCTGTATCGTTTGAATAGTAATAGGAAGACATTTAAAATTGTCACAGCGTGTGTACTGCTATGACTGTTATCGCAAAAACAACAAAAGTTAAAAATTAAAAGAGGTTCACATAAAAGTAGCGCCGTTGTTTCGTTGTTTTTACTCTTCTCAGATTAGCTATTTTCCTTCAGAAATACCACTCGCACTTGCCCGTTTTTTACGCCGCCAATAACCCTAGACTTATTTCGTACTCGATGCATATCACTTCGTGACCTTTGTCCGTAATATTTATCGGTGCATTTTATGTTTCATTCATACAGCAAAGAGAAAGTTGATGCACATGTTTTTCATTCGCAAAACTGAAGCCTAGCCTTGCATTGCAGATTCTTAGCATTTTTTGCTGTCTACAAATCTTCATGGCGGCCGGTCTATAAAAACTCGAACATGCAACATTTTAAGTTTTTTTAACACTTTGTTGTGCGCGTGAGCATCGTTTGCTACTATGACGCATAGATGTCACTTAGATTACTTATGTACCTATAGGTATACATAAGGAAAAACTCATTGTCCGAATGATCGTGTATCTACAGTTTATGTTCCTTTGTGTCTCACCTAATGGATTTAATGAGATGAAATATTCAAAACTTGTGCCACTAGTGATTCATACTGAATTAACTTGTGTACTGTTTATTTGATTCATATTAATATAATAAATGCGAAAGTGAGTTTGTTTATTTGTTTGTTTGTCCTTCCTTTAGTAGTATTGGAGAGTCAGAATGACTTGATTTTATATATGTGGATAGTTGAAGGTCCGGATAAGGACTTAGGCTACTTTTATCCCGATCGAGCGAGTAGTTCTCGTGGGATGCTTTTCGAAGTCCTCGCGGACGAAGACACGGGCAGAAGCTGGTTTATTACAAAGATACAAATGTTGCTTACTCTTGCCTTATATACAGTTAACTGAAGATATTTTGAACTGCAATTGAAATGATGATTAACAATAAAAGAACTACAAACTGAATGACATTAAACGAAATGAGAACCTACGAATAAGACGAATATAACTAAAACTAACTAGGTTTTCTACTATTTATCGCCAATTCCTGCCTGCCATACTCAAATAAATTCAAATTTGTCTAGCAGTGAAGTTATGCAGCTGATGTTATGGTAAAAATAAATTCTTTACCCAGATCAAAATAATATTAACCCCCAAAGTTTGATCCATACAACTTTTGGCTTTAGAATAATACGTCCCATCTTTTCCCAACGACGGCGTGAAGGTGAAACAACATGAAGTAGTAGCTATTTCTTATTTAAATTGAATGTAACATGAATTTTACTGTCCAATGACATCTAGTTTGTATGGAATAGCTTGAAAACACCATGACTGATTCCCACGACAGTTTTATAATAGAGAGTTTGTTTAAAATTTTAAACATAAATCTCGAAGTTATAAAAGGAAAATTCACAACAATTTTTAAAAATCTGAGTAACTTTTTTAAATGCTATCTACTTTATATCCGGATCGATCATATAATTCCCGTGGGATACTTTCCGAAACACACGCGGAAATACGTCGCGGGCAAAAGCTAGTATTTCAAATATACGCATTTTTTGATAAACGTGAACTAATGAACCTGTATTGTATGTATGTATTTCTGTAGGTACATGTACACATTTAAACACATTATGAAACCATCATCGGCTGCTACAGTTCCTGAAACGCTGTGATCCGCAAACTCAGCCAGAAATGCGGAGTTTTTATCTTCGTCGAGGAATCATCTAATTACAAATTCCATGTTTTCCTATTCAGAACTCAAAAGAAACACTACATCGTCAAGATTGTTATTGTAAGGGTCATTTTATTAACTCCGCAGATTACTTTGTTTGTATTGTCAATATTTAAAAGTAAACATGGAGTCACTCACATTTATATTCCAAGAAATCATTCTCTGACTTGCTCTCAAACATCGCAAACAAGTGTTTATACTACGCTTTATACTGGATTCTTTGATACTTTGTATTATTTGGTACTTCGTCATCATCAGCCAGGAAACGTCCACGGCTGGACATAGGCCGCCTCCATGGCACGCTACATTGGTACTTAGTATTCCGTAATAAAGCGTCGGTGGCGCAATGGATAAGGCGCAGGACTCTCAATCTGAGAGTTCCGGGTTCGAATCCAGCCGTGTACCTATTAGTTGTTTTTCAATTCAAGTACATTATCCGATTGCTTAACGGTGAAAGAAAACATCGTGAGGAAACCTGCATGTCTTGAACAGGCATGTGAAGTCCGCCGTTCCGCACTGGGCCCATGTGGTGGACTACGGCCCATACACTCTCTGTAGGAGAGTAGGCCTGAGCCCCTGCAGTGGGGACGTATATAGGCTGTTGATGATGATGATTCCGTAATATTTGGTAATACATGGTTTTCTCAACTCAAGCTATTAATTACTTGAAAACTTTTAACTACTTTTAAAATGTATTACTACGGCTTTACACCCTGACGAACAAGAATATTGGATAACTTTGAATACGGACCCCAAAAACGAAGTGCAAGATTTATCTAGGAGAAGATACGAATGAATAATTGTTTCCACTTTTTAAGTGCATTTCTTCATCCCACCCGGTGGTAAGTGATAACCAATCTGAAGGATGGAAGAATGCTCACATAGACGACTCTACTGGCCGCACACAAAGTGGAAGTCTAGTCTAGTCTTATACTAATCTTGGCTTGATGACAGTAGAAGATATTACATTTGTGTCAGTAGTATCAACCTGACTAAATATATACCATTCTGGGAACCGAACCTGCGACCTTCGCATCGCCATTCCAACAAAGCATAGTTTACAATTATCCTTCTTCAATCATATTTCCTGACTTAATGTGGAATTAAACATTTCAATTAATGAGTCATTAAGTTTAATGAGCGCTAAAAGGGAAATTGCAATCTTGATTACACATTCAGATTAACAGGTGTGTGTGGAGATAACAATTTCCCTAGGAACAAGTAGGTGGCAAGTGGCACCGATTGACGTTACATCCGGCTGCATTCGTTGATAATGCTCGACAGGTATGTTACGACCATAGAATTCGCAATCGCACTCATTCGTAGTAGTCAGACATGGAGCTTTTTAAATGTGACAAAGAAACGTAATCAAAATATTTCAAATACGAAATAAATATTTGAGTGATCGATCGATCATTATTTTAGAAAAAGGCTTCCGTCATTTGTTAGTGAGGCTCTAATCAAGGTAGTTAACAAATTGTTAAATACAATATCAAATAGAATACCTATTCTAAGGAATGTTTTGACAACAAACCGACTTCAACTGTCCTAAAAGTCTACAGTATTCACCCCCTAAAAAGTAAACTCGTAGAGGTAGACTTATCTGGGTATATATTTTGTTTTTGTTAATTTTCTCAAAGCACTCAAAAATTAATTTTATTTTAGTTTAGTTTTACTTTACTCTAAGATACCCTAGTTGAATAAGTATAATATGTATAATTTCTCATGTAAGTGAAAACAAAATTTCTTTATGAGAAAATAAAGTTCTTTAACCACAATTTCGATAAAATTTATATGGGATCATCTCTTAAGTAGGTAGGTATGATCTACCAAAGAAAAACGGAATCATTAAACTCGATTCATGAGTAGCGGAGCTATCGCGTAACATACAAAAAATACAGTTGAATTGACCACCTCCTCCTTTTTGAACACGGTTTAAAAATATTTGTTATAACGTTGTGGCGTGCCGTCTCTGTAAGATGTCGTAAGTGACTCAATCTCGAGTACATAATCTATTCCAAACTCGAATCACCAAAGGTCCGTTATGTAATTCCACTTTACATAATATTTTCTTACGATCGTTATCGATTAGGTCTCCGCGATTGATAAAAACTTACAGAGCCATGGGAAGGTTAGCAATCGACGTTTTATCGAGTTCGGAGCATTGACCCGCTCGCCGGGGCGTGCTAAACTAGGCGGCCGAATCGATTTGTACTAATTTCATCAAATGGCGTACTTGACGGATCGTCAATTACATTTTAAAGTGTATCAGTCACTGGTTGCCGTATGATATAATTTTCAATCTTACTTTACATTATAAACGCAAAAGTTTGTATGTGTGGATGTTTGTTAATCTTTCACGCACAAGCTACTGAATGGATTTTAATGAAACTTTACAAAAACATAGCATAATATATATTTATTTTATGTAAGGATTATCAGAAAAACCTATGAAAATTTAATTTTAATTTAGAACATTAACATTAGGGTTTGAAAACCTCATATTATTCACTATTAAACGATATTTGATATATATTCCTAAATATAAAGATTTTTCTGATAATCCTTACAAAACATAAACTTGCAAGGTGTTGAGTCAAGTAAGTAGGAAAAAATTATGCCACCTGTGAGCTATTCTGGCGTGCGCTACCCAAAAACCGTTAGAGCTACACGTGTATAATGTAAAATTGGAGAAGAAAATAAGCTAATTCAAGCACTAATCCTGCGCAGACAAAGTCTTACTTCTTTGTAAAGAGAGTAGTTATAAGCTGGATGGAGTGTCACCTTAAGTTCTGCGTCTGACGCGCTACCTCAATTTTAATATCTTTCCTCTTTTTAGACAATCTTTGTTGTCAAACTTTTCAAGTCAGTAAGCTCGCTTTTGATCTACAAGCGTTACACTAGATGTTTAAAAAGATACAACAAAAAACAAACTACGTCATTATTGTCCATTTAAGAGACGGATAGCCGTTTCAAATTTAGTTTTACGCTACTCCGATGCGGTGAAAATTTGCACCAAAACAATTATAGAATACAAACGAGAACGTACTGTATTGTAAAATGAACATACAATTAATTTTTCAAAATGGCGGGCCGTCAATTAACATGCTTAACACTGGCAGGTTTTGTGGTAAAGTTATGTTTTTCGCACCATGCGATTGTATATGTTTGTCGTTTCACATTAACAATTAAACATTCCTACAAATAAAATATAATATTACTAATATTATATAAGGATATTGGAAAAGTCGGAAAAGGATATGGGCTACTTTTTATCCCGATCGGGCAAGTAGATCCCGTGGTATAATGCCTGAAGTGCACGCAGATAAATTCACAGACAAAAACTAGTATAACCAAAATATTTAGACTAGTGTACCGGCAGATGCAGTCAAGCATGTCAATAACAAAAGGTTTTTTTTTTCGAACCACTTCCACCATTGAAGCTCACGGCGACATCCTTGATTTAAATATAGATTTATATAACAATTATTACAATAGAACTATTCATCGCCATAAATAAAAATTATCGAGAAAAACTGTGGAACCTTGTATTTATTGACAATCGCAACACTTCATCACTCCTAAAAATTGGATCAAAGAGGTCAACCGAAGAATACAACTCGTCTGGACCACTTTCAGGAAGTTATGGCATATCTTCTCGTTCAAAATACGTCTAAAGACAACAACCAGTCTTTATTCAGAGCGTTGCCAGTGATGGCATACGAAAACCGAAACGTGGTATAAAATACAATAATACTGCTGAAGATAAATTGGAACAGAGTTAGGGTTTGCACTTGCCCTTCATCTCAGCTGATGGTAAGTGACGATAAACCCGTTGGATGGTAAGCGTGCGAACCCAAAATTCACAACCCAATGAGGCGCTGGCTCCACTACCCTTCATACGGGACACAACAGTGCTATAACATTGCTGTTTGGCGGCAGACTTAGGTAACAAGCAAGCTATGCAGATATACCAGGCAACCGGGACCTCCGGATTGTGAAGTCCTAGCGTGTAGTCATTAGGCCACGGAGGTAAATAAGAGTGGAACTTGCCGTTGTTAGCTTTTAAGTTGCGGGTTGCATACAGTTTGTGAGCAGTTGGATAAAGTGTGTTGCACCTGCAATGCCGCGTGCGCCTTTTACACCGCCTGCACCTCTTCCGTCCATCAGCCGGTGTGCAATCTCGAGTCCGTCCAACAGCTCACAAACCTCGTCCAAACTATCGTATTGAGCAAACCAATCATTCACTAGACACCTTATTCAAGGGAACACTTTCTGACAATGACATTCAAAGACCTTAGGTCTGACCAATTACATGGCGCAAATTCGAACGGTCCAATCAGAGTGCACTACTCTACTAACTGCAATTTTGCAGCTGACTTGCTGACCATAAGCAAACGACGGCAGACACTTAATAGAGCTAATGAAAAATCGAAATAAAAATAAATACTTTATTGGACGCATCGCACAGGACCAGAAACAAGCGAATACAGTCAGAAGGACGATGTAGAAACAAAACCAGTTATTATCTAACTAAACGGCCTATATTGTTAAAACAATTAATTCACATTACATTAATTAGTTATACATAATGAATTCGGGTTTTAATAAGGCAAGGCCAGACACACGAGTTTTAAAAGTAATGGTTGACGATATAAATCAACGAAATGCATGACGAGCAGCACAACGCCTTTCAGATATCAATAAGCAAGGATATGATTTGAGAACCAATAGAATATTACTTTTTTTTATCACAATATATAACTTTAAACCATCCAAAAGAGGTGTTTCAAATTCGGCCTTCAGTTGTACACTATTTAAAAAATCAAGTAATAATCTAAACATGTATAGAAAAATACTAGAATTACACTCTTGCGTTTATTTCAATTGTACAAAAACATTCTTTTTGTACTAAGTGACAGCGCCAAATGACATTTTATTGACGCCATCTTTGTTTTCAACGTTAAGTCTTACCTGTTTCGTGTGTTTTATATATTTTTGTAAAAATAAACTAAACCAGAATATACAAAAACTAAATCACTTTTATTTGATAATGGCCTATTAAAATTATAAGTATACGGAACGTGTCATTTCATCATTACTCGAATTCCACCATAACTGTAAAACTACGTTGCGCTCAACTACATACAAGTTATGTAAATACATAATCAATCAGTTTGTATTTTTATTTTAAGAGGGTATGCTGGTGTCAAAGCGCCCATACAAACGTAGTCCAGTCATATTTTGAGTATTAAGCTATGAAAATCTATGAAATTTTCAAAACACAATCTAGAAACAAATATCTGTGTCGGTAGTGAGTCCGATTTTCGTTTAAATATATACTTGCAGAGTTACAGGGCGTCAAAGTATTGTATTTTTCGGTGATAAAAAGCCCCAACTTTGAACCTGTTTTACAAGAGTATGAATCAATTTAGAACAATTTGGAAAAACCACCGACATCTGAAATCTCATTAATATACTGTATTGAAAAAATGGCTACATAATATACTGTATCCTTCAAATGATCACTGGACTACGAAACATCCAAATAACGGGTAGATAACTACGCGTAGTGTATGCTGTCTCACCGTACGCGCTAGGGTAGGATAGGGCTCGGATAGGGACAGCTACAAAACAATGCAACCTTGAACGCGGCCACGTGCTCTAAACAGACAATCCTCTTAAAACCGTGTTACAAATTATATATTTACGTGTCTATTTAGTTTACGCAGTTTTATTAGGCAGGCAGGCCTACCTACCTATAGCTAATGGAAAATCTCCAATAAACATTTGCTTGATCCTGTTCGTTTTATATTAAATTAAAACAAAACTTAAAAGATCGCAATAAAAAAAAACACGGAGTGGACACACAATACATCAAGTTTTTAGCGTGTGGTAAAAAATTATGTCTTCATATAGCAAATAATTCTACTTTTTTGTCATCTCTAGGTTGGCATCACAAAGAGTTCGGACTTCAAACCATGTACTCGTACAGAATCATTTCTGGATCAAGTATCGCTTACTTGGCTAAGCTATTTATTACTCGTACCAAGGAACCGTTGTTACTCTATGCTCTTACCATACGCTCAAGTGAGATCATGTATGGAGTACCTCTGCCATCTTTGGGACGGTTCAGCTCGTTAGATATTTATCGTGCATACAGCAAAAATATGGAATACACTACCGGTTTCCGCATGCCCCGAAAATTATAACTAGGAAATCTTTAAAAGAAGAGTAAATAGGCACCTTCTAGACCAACGCGTAACGTCGTCGACCCTTAATCATCATCATCGTCGTCACTTAACATCAGGTCAAGCTTTGGTCTATCATTTGTAAAAAAATATAAAAAAAATACAAACTTGCTTCAACGAACACTCCAGCATATTTTGTATTTTATAGTTTTACGCAATTTTCTTTAAGAAACAAAAATAAAAACGTTGGAAAATTTTGTAAGTTTTGCCTCATGGACTAGACTAGAAAGAAATAAGGTTATCCCAAGGAAGCGTAATAGCCAGTAGGGAATTCCATTTCTTAGCAAGGCGCCATTTTCGGCATATCAACAAAGTAATTACTGAATGTAATTTTGTCCGTCAGAATGAGATCCTAAAATGATCGTGATCACTACTTATTATGCATAAATCTCATTGCTCCGTATACCTTAATGTGATCTATTATATCTTTGTGATTCACGTGACATAACATTATTCACGAGACTGTTTTGTGACGTATTTAAAGCACCTCATAAATCAAACGGAAAAAACTCGTGGAACTGGCTGGCGATTAAAGCAAACAGCAAAAAGTATTTAAATAAAATTATTTATTCTGCATGCATTCTTATTGGTTTGGAGACAATTTTTTGCTCATAAAAATGTAAACAAAGATTTTATCCTAAATTAAGATTTATTTGTTGAAAACAATTTCAAGTCCGACCGTGCATAAAAACCGGCAATTTAAGTGACCGGATTTATATCTGGGATGGCTCTGCACGGTATCAACTGGCTGATTTGGACGTGGGGTCACAGAATACATAATGCGGTGCATGTCGAGCTATAACACTGCCAGGCTATGTTCCTAAGCGACAAGGCGCCAGCTTATTGGTATTTTTAGCCTCTGACGCAAAAGAATTATAAATTTGACATCGTAGCTCTCGAACGGATGGACCGATATTGATGTTTTATTTATGTAACAACAAGATTCCATGCGGTGGTTCTTAGATATATTTAGTAATCGTATGATTATTGCGTAGGTTTTTTTAAATTTAATTTACTTGTACAGGATACATTTTTGGGAGTGAGTACAGGAGCATTAACTCTGACAAAGAATATAGCTTGAGAGTCTGATGAATTAATGAATAGTAAATAGTTCACCTTCTAGGTCAACTCGTAACTTAACCATATCGTCAATTCATCATCTCTTATTTTAGGGTACCGTACCTCCTAATAAAAAAGGACCCATTACTGTATTGCGTTACCCTAGAAGTTTGATTTTTTCACAGATCCAAGGGACAGCAGACTTGAGTATTAAGTATTCATTTCAACGTCATACCTCTACGCACTCCTGAGAAAAATGGTCTTGACAGACATACATAAAGGCGGACATCAAAGTGTTCCTTTTTAGGTTAAAAGAATACCTTGTCCACCATTTATTGTCTCTCTGTCGATATCCATTTTCTCAGGAATGCGTGGAGATATCCAGTTGAAATTAATAACAAATACTCAAGTGTGCAGTCCCTTGGAGCTGTGAAAAAACAGAGACACGGCCGTTCATGCCGCATATTTTGACGATATCCTTTGCGCTCGCAAGGAATTCAAACCTATAGGGCACTTCCCGTTAATCTAGAATCCTAAAATTTTGCAAAAAGCAAGTACAAGTACAAGAAACAAGTATAGGAATAAATCTGAAAACCATTTTTTATTATAAAATTCTATATATTAAAGAATTCTCGATTCAATCGGATGTACACTTACGTTATAGCATTGTTCGATGACCTTACCTGTAATGTATATAAGATTAACAGTATGTTAATTAATCATATTCTGTACGGAACCCTCAGTGCGCGTATGACTCGCACTTGACCGTTTCCCCTGTTTTATCCTGATCAATTATTCCTGACGGTATTCCTGAAATCCGCGTAAAGTCGGAAACAAAAACCTGCTTAAATTTTTTGAGCTATAGCTAAATAGGTGAACCCGTCTACAGTGAAATTATTTATTCCTTGTTACTATTCCGTAGAGTGCTATTCGTTACACGTTGTCTATGTTTAAAGAACTAATGGTTAGGTATGTCTGAATCGTGACCATTCTCAGATATATAATGCATAATGTATAAGTATGTATAGTCACGTATAGTTAAGATTAGCTACTGTTCTGTTGTGACGAGACACGCTTTCTCGACATCGAGATAACATGGATGCTGGTTTTGTGTTTAATTAAATCTCAGTCATTTACTAATACGCTAGATGACACCAAATCAGATTGGGGTGAAATTGTATTTTAAACCATAAAGGGCATTATAAAACTCACATAAAAAACTTTAATTAAAATATCTAATATTATTTAAAAAAATCTGGTCTTTTACAGCTTATAAAGCTCGCAATTTTTTTAAAAAAAACCTAACTCGTATTAAATTTTTTATTTTACATTTTGCTTTGTAATTACATTGTGGAGTTTTTTTAGTAAGGGAATGGTCACGTAAAAACGTTATTTTACGAGTTAACTCAATTATTGTTTAAAGTTTCATACATTATCTACTTCAAGGCGCAGATGTGACGTCACTCATATGTACCGATTTGCGTTGGAGCGTTGGAGCGTTTTTGCACCACGTGACTAAAAACACTTTTCGACGGGTTATATTAGGAAAACTATAAGTCGTATCGAAATTTTTTTAACAAGGCTATTTATCTTTTCACGCTGTCTTTCGAATGAGGGAATAATTTTTTTTTAGTCGTCATCCTTATTTAAACCTCCTAAAAATAAATTTGAGTTGAATTCTTTAAACTACTCTAGCTAAAGCATCAAAATATAGGTTAGGTTAGATTTCTTTAACATATGGTTAATAATTAATCTTTACACATCGTTCCCATAGTTTATTAATCGGGGTCGCGACTGCCATGTGACCCTCCAACGCAGAGGGGAACTAGATCCTATTTAGGGGTGCGTCGCAAACTGTTAGAAATTTATCAAACCACCTGAACTGGGATTTATAGCAATCAAATTAATTTGTACACGTAAAATTATAAAATACTGAAGCAATATTGAGTACATAGACTTCAGGAAATAATATTTTGATAATTCCACATTTATTTGTTCAAAAAGAAGTAAGAAACAGACTTTATTTGACCACGACATTATAAGTATTGAGGAGTGGGTGAATTAGTAACAATTAAAATAAAAATCATCCACTAATTTTCGACTCTGAGGGGTGAAGTCATATTTAAACTGGAGTACATTTAAATAATTAATAACACACACACACAAAATACAATCGAATTGAAAACCTGTTCCTTTTTTGAAGTCTGTTGAAAATGGCTTATTAATTAGTCTAGGTATACTAAAATTATCAATAAGTGTAACAATTTCTGTACCTTTAATGTTTACCTCACTTTACGTGATTTTAGAATCTTGCTAATCCAATTACTTGCATTGTACATACGATACTATCCGTCATGCATGGAAAACCATAGCAAGGTCACTAGTATACTCCTCGTTGATATGTTTATTAATCGTGCGTGCCTTCGCCTCTCACTTCAACATCAACCAGCTAAATTCTTGAAATCACAAAACAAGCAATCAACACTGCTAAAATCTTACCTTATTCGAATTCCACACATTTTTCTCGTTCAGAACGAAGCCAGAGTTATCATATCCATATTTCTCCCCGTGTGTATTCTCTCCGTTCACAAGTTTGTCTTTAAAACTTTGAAAATTATCCGAATTCATTTTCAGTTTCTTTTTTCAAATTCACATTTATGTAAAAAGTCTCTTATTACCGGAAGCGCGTGTATTTAAAGCGTCGAACCACAAAATCAATGACGCACTTGCCGTAATCGAAAACGTGATTGAAAAAATCAGAGTAAAATCTCTATGGTAGCTTTCCCGCTGAAATGAAGTGACAGCTGACAGGAGCGCGGGAAAACCGCGCCGTGTGTTGCCCCGACATAGACTGGCGGCATTAGAGTTGTTAACTTCAATAAATACAGCGAAAACATTGCCTTTGTAGTTTTTCTTTAACGAAAACTTTTTGTTACCAATATCCACAATGCAATTATGACTAGGTATAAATCCAAAGGCGAGTCAATAAAGACTAATATTTAGGTCGACAGAAATTTTCTAAATTCTACTACGAGCGAGCATGTTTGTTGTTGAAAATTTTCCTAGATTTATAACCACTACATTGCGGTCGTTTAGCAATACGCTATAGATAAGCATAACCGGTAATTAAGAAGTTATTCGAAAATTGTCTGGAAAAAGTCTGCTTTGTTTGTTCGTATATTCAACAGACTTCAAAAAACTGTTTGTATCTATGTTACGCGATTTTGTAATTGTACAGAGGCGACTTTTAAGTGATGTAATTAAATTATCTTCAATTTATTTTTATCATTTGTTGTTTTAGCTGTCACAGAAGTACCATTCCGTGAAAATTTAAACTGATACTGATATCGGTGGCGCAGTGAAGCGTCGGTGGCGCAGTGAAGCGTCGGTGGCGCAGTGGATAAGGCGCGGACTCTCAATCTGAGGGTACCGGGTTCGAATCCAGCCGTGTACCTATGAGTTGTTTTTCAATTCAAGTACATTATCCGATTGCTTAACGGTGAAGGAAAACATCGTGAGGAAACCTGCATGTCTTTGAACAGGCATGTGTAGTCCGCCGATCCGCACTGGGCCCGCGTGGTGGACTATGGCCCATACACTCTCTGTAGGAGAGTAGGCCTGAGCCCCTCTAGTGGGGACATATATAGGCTGTTGATGATGATGATGACTGATACCCGCTGACATTCATACGTAATATTGCCCTTTGCGTATGGAACCCTAAAGAGCAGCCGAATACCGAATAGTACCCGAATATTCGTGACATCTATAGTATTTCTATAAATACATAAGAATTAGAGTAAAGGTACCATATTTTTCACAGTTTAAACCCATATTCACAACGTTTTCCGTATACATCAATACTTGACCACAATCCCACGCAAGTGAAAATTGTAGAAGGTAGATGATGGTACACTCGAGTACAAAAATATGTGTCCACTTTTTTACCATGTCACATTCACTCTTGCTTGTTCCTATGTAGTGTGTTGAAGGAAATGTAAATTAAAGTTGAATGTGACATGGTTCAAAAGTGGATACATATTTTTGTACTCGAGTGTCCCACGCAGTACAGTAATACTAGTAGGATGCAGTAAAATGATTGTTCATTATTGATTTATAATTATTAATGATGTCTTTATTATTACAACTTATTACTACATCATCTTATTGTAACCTCGCTCCAAGTTATCTACAAGTCAATCAACATATTATTTATTTATTACCCTTAAACGTTAACAATATCTAATTTAAAATAGCATCGGTGGCGCATTTGATAAGGCGCGGACTCTCAATATGAGGGTTCCGGGTTCGAATCCAGCCGTGTACCTATGAGTTGTTTTTCAATTCAAGTACATTATCCGATTGCTTAAGAGGGTATGCTGTTGTCAAAGCGCCCATACAAACGTAGTCCAGTCATATTTTGAGTATTAATCTATTAAAATCAATGAAATTTTCAAGACACAATCTAGAAACAAATATCTGTGTCGGTGGTGAGTCAGATTTTCGTTTAAGTATATACTTCCAGAGTTACAGGGCGTCAAAGTATTGTATTTTTCGGTAGTAAAAAGCCCCAACTTTGAACCTGTTTTACAAGGTTATGAATCAATTTAGAACAATTTGGAAAAACCACCGACACCTGAAATTTTATTAATATACTGTATTGAAAAAATGACTACATAATATACTGTATCCTTCAAATGATCCCTGGACTACGAAACATCCAAATAACAGGTGGATAACTTCGCCTAGTGTATGCTGTCTCACCGTACGCGCTCGGGTAGGATAGGGCTCGGAGAGGGACAGCTACAAAACAATGCAACCTTGAACTCGGCCACGTGGTCTTACCAACATAGCCTCTTAACGGTGAAGGAAAACATCGTGAGGGAACCTGCATGTCTTGAACAGGCATGTGAAGTCCGCCAATCCGCACTGGGCCCGCGTGGTGGACTACGGCCCACACACTCTGTATGCCTGAGCCCCTGCATTGGGGACGTATTATTATATAGTCTATTGAGGTGTTCGGAACACTAAAAATTATATCCAAATGACAGGCAAAAACAACTGCTAAGGCAATTGACACAAAAATCTATTAATTTTTTCGCTAAAGTTTAAGTGCTAATGATTTTTTTGAGCAAAATAATCTTCTATTTTGATGCGAATGCGGAGCTATGAGATGTAGATAATAACAATAAAACCACATTTCAATAACTTTTATGCAATTAATTTCTGACAAATGAATATACAGAGGTGCTACAGATAACCACGTGTCTTGATCCCACGCCACGGTCTGAAAGCCTAATTTCGACTTGACACGCTTTCGGGCCCCAGTCGCATGACACTCTTCCCGATATCTTTATACACTGCTTTTTGGGGTCATGGAGCCAAATGGCAAAAAACAGAACCCTTATGGATTCGCCATGATTGTCTGTCCGTCCGTATGTCACAGACACTTTTTTCCGAAACTATAAGAACTATACTGTTGAAACTTGGTAAGTACGAGTAGATGTATTATGTGAACCGCATTAAGATTTTCACACAACAATAGAAGAAAAATAACAATAAATTTTGGGGGTACGCCATACTTAGAACTAAAACTCAAAAAAATTGCTGCTACGGAATCCTTCATGGGCGATTCAAACTCGCACTTGGCCGCTTTTTTAATGTAAAATAGGTTAAGGTATTGAATGCCTTGCAATCGCAAAAGAAATCTTCAAAAATAAAGCCAATAAGTTTATACAAAAATATTTTTATTGCGTTCGCCTAAAAGTTTGATTTTTTCACAGCTGTAAGGGATTGCAGGTTTGAGTATTTTTTATATTAATTTCAACTTGATACCTTCACGCGTTCCAGAGAAAAAGGGTATTGACAAACAGACAGACAGATGGACAACAGTGATCCATAAGGGTTCCTTTTTAATTTTTAGGTATTGAACCCTAAAAACGAATATGAATACAAACAGCTTCTGTAAATAAGCCATATTTAGTTGGCTTATAAAGGATACAAGTTCAATGCGCTCTGAATGAACATCCAACTCCTATAATGGTCAATGCACCTTCTTAACGAGGGAATAAATACCAATGTTAACTGTCAGACAATTAACATTTGACCTTAACCATCTTAAACACAATATATCAAACAATTTGATAGTTAAAATACTAAGTTAAATTGAATCTCCGCATTCTAAGCATAATAAATTAATATAAAAAAATTTCATAAAGAAGCTTTTATTTAAATGCTCTAAAAAGAAGAAAATAAACTTTAAATTAAATCAAACCCATCAATTGATTACATTGAACAATTTATATGCTATAAAGCTTGTCGCGTGATTTTACTTGTATTGATGTCGATATGGCGTACCATGAAGGAGGCTTATGTGTCAATGAACTAGAATACAAGAATTATGTAAACTGATCTAGAGAAAAAGTATGTATTGTATAAAATAGATAAATCTACATACATCTACACTAGTATATCACGCGACAAGCTTTTATAGCATATAAATTGTTCAATGTAATCAATTGATGGGTTTGATTTAATTTAAAGTTTATTTTCTTCTTTTTAGAGCATTTAAATAAAAGCTTCTTTATGAAATTTTTTTATATTAATTTATTTTTTATTTTTTAGTTATCGTGTAAATGTTTCTTAAGACTAAAAAAGTCTAGTTAAATTACTGAATCTATTTCAATTTAAAAAAGTATCCAAGTTAGGTCCCACGCAGGACGATGTAAAGTAATTTTGATTGGAATTTGTACGAAACTTTCCTACTCATTCACGGTTCATGCAGCCAGATTGTGGAACTCGTTGCCTCACACTGTACGCGACAGCAAAACTGTTTCCGCCTTTAAGAAAAACGTCAAGGAACATTTTCTATCACTATAAGATTATATATATTTATAGTATGTAAAGTATGTATGTATTATTATTGATATATATTAGTTTGTTTTGTATCTCGTATTTATGTAATCGTTTATTATGGTTTATTATATTTATTATATCGTACACGCCTAACTGCCCTTTCTTCAATATTTCTCCTTAACCTAGGACTGCTGTAAGAAATTTCTTTTAGAAATAAGCTGTTCCTTTTGTATATATTTTTTCTGTTTTTGTGTTCTGTAAATCTTTTCTGTGTACAATAAACTGTTTAAATAAATAAAAATAAAAAACTTTCATTATGGCATCTCGAAGTCTATTTTTATAATTTGGTCGACCATTACTCGTTCACCTGCAAAGCCAGCTTAGCTTAGTCATGATAGTTTTTTTCTTTTAAGTTCAGTGTACATACCACTGTGAAGTATCCAGATTTTTAAAAGCAATAATTTAGAAGATATACGGGGGAAACGCGAAAATAGTAAATACATTTCGAAACTAGTTTTGAACGACATTTCTTAATACATTTGCTAAAAAATATAACAAATAGTAAAATTATGATGAAGATGATTGTGTTCCGGTTAGCACAGAAAGCAAAGTAACGTTTCTAGATGAGCACGCTTCCATTTGTCAGCTCTAATCACTTAACATCGGATGATATGAAGACGAAAGTACCAGGACCTCATACCTAAGGTGGAGCCTTGCACTTATGTCAGCCTGGTATTCTGATTTTGAGATGAGCCCGAATTCGAGGGGCCTATTGAAGAGTTTCTCTTTATTCCTCCTGACTCCAGCATCAGACCAGCTCGATAGTACCAGAAAAACGCATTGTCATCGGAACTGAACCAACGTACAAAATTTCAACTCCCTAGGATAAGAGGAAGTGCTTCTAATTCAGCTTGCAAGATTTGACCCGAACATACATACATACATACAAACATTGCAAGTTAAATAAAAGCTTTTAATTTTAAAAACGAGATTAGGATAGTGGCATTGAAATAACCACTCGGTACTAGATTTAGTTGGTGTTAGAACGTTTTCTATGTCCGCCTGGCTAGCTACCTCCATGCTACCTAAGTCTGCCGCCAAACAGCAGAGTTAATAGCACAGTTGTGTTCTGGTGTTAAGGTAGCAGAACCAACTTCTGGCGCTCTCTTACCATCCAACTGCCTTATCGCCACTTACTATCAGGTGATATGAAGGCCAAGTGCAAGTCCATCATAGATTAAAAAACATAATATGCATAAATGATATAATTATATATACTACTCCGATATTAATGTGTAAGTTTAGGTGTTTGTTTGTGACCTGTTATCAGCTACATAAGTCCAGGGTCCACTGTTGGACATGACCCTTCCTCATAGATTCGTCACAAATGACTTTTTCTAGATATGTCCAATGTACATACTGTTTTACCGTTACGATTTTTTTAAATGTACTCGTACTCTTGACCATTCCACCTATTCTCGTTCGTTTTGTTTTTAAACTTCTTAATCGACTTCAAAAAAGTAGGAGGTTATCAATTCGACGGGTATGTTTTTTTATGTTTGTTACCTCAGAACTTTTGACTGGGTGAACCGATTTGATTGATTCTTTTTTTATTTGAAAGATGGTGCTTTCCGTGTGGTCCCATTTCAATTTGGTCCAGTTCTGACAACGGCACCCATGAGAAAACGATATAAATCTTAAATTTGCCTTAGTAAAAGTACGAGTAGATTTTTTGGGCAATTGAAGTCGGTTTCCAATTCTTTTTGAACGCATTTACTTGTTATTAATTTAATAGGATATTATAGATCCAATAGCAGTATTGTTATCGCAAGTAAGGATCCAAAAACATGACGGCACCGGATGCATCTCATTCCGGCCCATTACTGTCCATTGTCCGTCTAAATATAGACTGCAGATGAATCTTTGTGTTGTTCGCATATCTACACCACAGCGCTTGTTCTGCAAGGGTATTGGCCCACTTAGAATAACAACACATACAAGGCGGAGTGAGCAAGTAATTCTGGCTAAGGTTGTCTATAAGCCCGTAATGGTCAAGTTCGAATCTTAGTGCTTTTAGATTTTAGGAAAACTAAATAGTAGTTTTGCTCGCTACCTCGTCTGCGTGGACTTCAGAATGTATCCCACGGGAACTAATTCTTAGATTTAGCTCTTTTAAACCCCTACCAAATCACTAAAGCTTCAACAACTGAGTCATCTGTTTGAACGCTCCACAGTCGCAACTCGGCGAGTCCCTAACTCCCCACTTATGTAGGTCGTAGTTGCATCTGCTGACCGACGACGGAAGGGAATAGCTCCTTCATCAATCATCAACAGCCTATATATGTCCCCACTGGAGGGGCTCAGGCCTACTCTCCTACTGAGAGTGTATGGGCCATAGTCCACCACGCGGGCCCAGTGCGGATCGGCGGACTTCACATGCCTGTTCAAGACATGCAGGTTTCCTCACGATGTTTTCCTTCACCGTTAAGCAATCGGATAATGTACTTGAATTGAAAAACAACTCATAGGTACACGGCTGGATTCGAACCCGGTACCCTCAGATTGAGAGTCCGCGCCTTATCCATTGCGCCACCGACGCTTAATAGCTCCTTAGCCTAGATATTAAATTATAACTAAGCAGGAATTAATGCCATACGAAAATAAATAATAATACTTCCTCGATCAGGATAAAAGTATCCTATGTACTTCTTCGACCCTTCTACTATCCCTATACACAAATTCACGTCATTCTAATGATATATGATGGAAGGACAAAAACAAACGCTAGTAAGTAAATATAAATAGAAGCTAAGATCACGCATTTTCAAGCAAGTAACCTGAGTGCTATCTAATTTATTGTTCAGTCGCCTATTAAATCAGAATGAACATTCTATTGATTGAACATGGAAGCTCTCTCAACAAACCACCTTTGTCACATGATACATGTTTACGTCAGTACGTTCCAGACGAGCCCACAACCTTTGGCTTTGTAGATTTATTTGCTTTATCAATCGTTATCTGAGTGCCCCCGCCCGTCATCATATCGATAACGACAAGCCGGAGTTGTTTACTGGCAGTGAAAGGAGCTAGGAGGGTCATAGGATGCCACAGACTATGTTCGGTCCAACACAAACTTACTTACTTAGATCACAGAGAACTATAATACCTGATATACAAGAAGCCATGGCAGCTTAGTTGGGTAGAGCGTCAGTCCTTGAACAATCGGGGTCTGGGTTCGATCCTGGCTTGTACCAATGAGTCCCAATTTGTTATTTGGAATTTTTTGTACGAATGATAAAAATCATTACTATTGGTGACATTTTCAGTCAAGTCTTCCAATCTGCACTAGTCCCGCGTGGTGGACTATAACCCCATACACTCTCTTAGGAGAGTTGGCCTGATCCCCTGCAGTGGGGATATACACATGCTGTTGATGACGACTAACTTACAGTCTTTAAATTGTTGTCAAGCGATGATCATTGTGCCCGACAAAGACAAAATGATGGATATGATTTCAGCGCCCTTTGTATGTTTGTATATTTGTTCCCTTATATCTACTAAACCTATTGTTGTATTTTGACAAAGTCCACCACGCGGGCCCAGTGCGGAACGGCGGACTTCACATGCCTGTTCAAGACATGCAGGTTTCCTCATGATGCTTTCCTTCACCGACAAGCAATCGGATAATGTACTTGAATTGAAAAACAACTCATAGGTACACGGATGGATTCGAACCCGGAACCCTCAGATTGAGAGTGTGTGCATTATCCAATGCGCCACCGACGCTTAAAATCCAATATGGCGGAGTTATACGTTTCTTGTTATAGTTTTTTAACTTTCTTTTATGTATCAGTTATAAAACACAGAAGCCGGCAGGGAATTCCACTTTTTAAGCATCTAATGGATGCACCGAAACGCTTCATGCACGGTGGAATTCGAACTAGTGGAGCACGCCGTGTTTCTGTTTGACTGAATATAAATCGGATAAATTATCCTATAATTCGTTGGAAAGTTATTCTATACGTCGAGGAAAATGGAGGGACTTTACTCGCTGCAGTAGATATGGTTATCCGTGAAGTCAGTTCTTCGCATCGATTTGACCACAGTTTGACCCGGCGCACGAGAGTTTATTGTATACGTATACGACAATCATATATTGCTGTCATTGTTTCTGTATTGCTTTAACATTATCCCTGTTATCCGTCCAGTTATAAGGTATTTTATATAATTTGTTTTATCGTCAATATTTTAAGTTATAAAATAACTGTATAACAGATTTACTTCAACTGGGCTAGAAACTAGAAATTCAAATACCTGCATATAGATAGATCGCTTCGATTGAAGCTACTGTTGCCAGTTATTATATTTGCACTGCTTCAGTCCCGGACTATTGTGACAGAACTAATGTTTCTTTGGGTTGCGTAGTACCTCCGCTGTCCATCCATCCGTCTGTCACAAGGCTATATCTTTTTGACGTGACAACGTCTTATAAATTGGTTTGCCGGGTGACACTTCAAGAAACTGCGTTACGCTCCGCTCACGTTATGCGCTCACAATGAGAGCGAGTGAGAGGCACGCGTCCCTTCCACTCGGGCATGGTTAGCCCGCCTAAGAGCGAGAGAGACAGACATAAAAAGTGAAAGGCACGCGTCCCTGAATGAATATTCACATTAAAATTATTTTACCACTCAAAGTCGTTGTCACGTAAAACTTTCGCCCGTATACCGACTTTACAGGCAACCAAATTTTTTTATTTATTGAAGATAGACCAACACTTGACCTCAATCTCACTTGGTGGGTAAGTGACGATGAGGTCGACGATGTTACGTATTGGTCTAGAAGGTGCCTATTTACTCTTCTTTTGAAGATTCCCAAGTTGTAATTTTCGGGGAACACGGAAACCGGTAGTGTATTCCATATTTTTGCTGTACGCACGATAAATGTGGAAGCGAAACGCTTGGTGCGAGCTGTAGGAATATCCACAGTGTACGGGTGAAGGTCTGCCGTTCTTCTGTTTGACCGGTACTTGAACGGCGAAGGTGGAATCAACAAAAATAGCTCCTGCGCACACTCTCCAAAATGTATCCTATAAAATACCGAAAGGCAGGCAACCTGACGCCTATGTTCGAGGCTTTGGTACTTTGCCTTAAGTAGCGTATCGTTGCCTATCAGTCTCATAGCTCGACGCTCCACCGAGTCCAAAGCAGCTAGTTGATAGCGAGCTGAACCATCCCAAAGATGGCCGTAAACCGTAACAGATAAACAAATGAAATTTTCACAGATTGTGTAACACTAAAAGATAACAAATTTCTTGGGTTTTATTCGCCGTGTTTTGCTCGATCTGGTGTTAAGTATTACCTCTATACGGTGGTATTTAAACAATTTATGACCTTGATAAGCACTGTTTTGGTGTACGAATCTTTGTAGGCGTCTCAGAATGACGTAGTCGGGTGAACACGCAGACAGACGCTTGTTAAAGACGAATTGTTACCGCGCCCCGGCAAGGTTCAACTTGAACCGATGACCTCTAAAGGGACGAAGGTCATTTGATCCATATGATATGTATGTGAGGGATGACCCTACGAATAGCAGCTTCCTATCATATATTTATTTACCATCTTTCTCTCCTATCATCATTTTAAATTAAGAGACAAACAATGCAACTTTGCTGGCATCAGCACAGACACTTGAACTCATTGGCTGTAACGTCAATCTCGACATCGAAATATTTGGTACGGAGTTTTCACTGCGGCCTTAGCGCTGAGATTTAAAACATAGCACTACTGACTTACTTACTCTATTCGACTTTACAAGTTAATTTAACAGTTTTGACGTTCCGATAAAAACAACAATGAAGTCAAGTGCAATTGAACATGGAAAACTGGAACTGGAGCACAAGTTTGAGGTAAATGAAGAATACTTCATCATCATCATCGGCCGGGAAACGTCCACTGCTGAACATAGGCATCGAGCCTACGTCCAGCAGTGGAAGAATACTTATTCTTCATAATTACAGAAAGTTTGCAGGTGTACGAAAGACGCTCCTTGGGATTTTTCCTAGGTTATTTTTTACAGCACCGGCAGCACTTTCTCTGTGTATGTTTTTTTGCCTGGGTTTGCACTTGGCCTTCATCTCACGTGATGATAAGGCTGTTGGATGGTAAGCGTGCGCACCCAGAAGCCTCAACCTATTAAGGCGCTGGCTATGCTAAGGTCACGGAGGTTTCCTACTGAAGTCATCTATACATATATTATATTATACATAATGTGTACACAATTATAGAAAAGCAGGTCCTCCTGTTCAACAAATTATGTAATAATTAGTTTTAAATCATTTTTCATATTTTTTTATATTTTAGCCGATGATAAGTGACGGCGACCTACGGTGCAACGCTCTATTTCGCAAAATTAAATTTGCAAATAGAGAACATTAAAAAATTAATTTAATTTGTTACTGTATTTCTACTTCCCAAATGTAGATGGCGTGAGATTAGAATTAAAACATACTCCAGTAAGTAAGTTCTAGTCATAAATCCATGTAATAATAAATCTAAATAAAAGAAGATTTATGTTTTGCTTTCATTTGTCTGATTTAAAGTACCTAAATAAATAAATAAGTTTTATATATATAGTTTTAGTATGTTTTTGCAAATATATTCATAAATAATATAATAAAATAGTGATATAGCTCTCATACAAAATTGTTATATATCATAAATATCCTATATTTTGATAGTTATAATAAATGTCGGATATTTTCGAACCCTGCTACTAAGTCTGTTACCACCGAAACGAGCAAATATTGTTCTAGTGTTATCTGACGCGAGTTTTAAATGTGGACTGGGTTATCACTGGGTACAAGTTTATAATTTTCATTATCAACGCTTAAACTTATTTCAACTAAGTTATTAAATTTACCACTGACTTTGTGTTTTTAGGGTTCCGTAGTCAAACAAGGAACCCTTATAGTTTCTCTCTGTTCGTCTTCCCGTCCGCGGCCTAGCTCAGAGACTGTTACTAGAAAGCTGTAATTTGGTACGAGTTTCCAAAATATTAAGCTTTAAAGAAAATTTTTGTCCGAGTACGTGCCGATCAAAATTATTGATTTTTAAAATCTGAAAAATTAAACTAACTTAAAAGGAAAACTATCACGACTAAGTTGGCTTTACAGGTTAACGAGTAATAGTCGAACAAATCATAAAATATACTTGTATTTCGTACAAATTTCATCAACATTATTTTGTTATAAAACCAGTTCAACTACGGAACCCACCCTGCGCGTGGCCCGACACGCACTTGACTGCTTTTGATTCTTACTATCCAATCATTCAGGGAAAGTCCACGTGTCGGCAATGCTGTAATTAGTCTTTTGTGGTCCCAGATATCTCTGCGTCCACGCAAGACTTATAACTTGAGGTCATTTTTGCGCCTGATGCGCCCTGTACCTGGGCACCGCTGGCACCGACCTATTTTCGTTGTCGAGATCATGACAGACTTATATACCTGATAATGATTAACAACAAATGTCATTTAACCACGCTTAATTGACTAAATAAATAGTGATATTTCTTCTAAACCTGGGTGGGGCAAGTACACCCACGCGTAAATGTAATTCAGTGACTATTTACTAGCACGGAATGTAAGTTCTGTAACTCAAATTTTATGGGATTGACGTTGCTACCTTTATTGATTTGGGGGAGCCATAACGTTCCTAAAATATCGGTTCAGGGCAAGCACCTAACGTTATTTACCTGTATGCTTGCTTTGTTTGAGGGTGACTTCAGCAAACTGTACTGTAGGTAAGGACTACAGGCTTGGCTACTATGACTAGAAATAAGCTGTTCTCAAAACGCCAGTAGATTGATTGCAGTTTTTCATAGTTTATTTTGAAAGCGCCTCGTTAGCTTCAGGCTTTGGCTTCAGGCTTCTGCGTGCGCGGGCTTACCATCAGGTTAGATGAAGGCCAAGTGTAAACGTAACGTTTTGACATCTTTGGATTCTTTGATTTAGCAACGTGATGTTTGTAATCTATTTATGTCTAAAGCTATTCCTAAGTATCTTATGAGCACATCATTTTAGCTTGCTGTCGATAAACAAAGTAATAAATATTTTCCAAGAAATTCAGACGCGTTCTAACAACCGGGTGAGAAAATTTCGTTCGCGGATATTCGTTAATTCTCAAATCAAACAAAACGAATCGAAAAATATTTTCGTCAATCGATGTTTGCTGTGTGTTTTGTTTACTCTTAAAATTTTAAATATTCACCATGTACCGGATTTACTTCTTTTGTTAGGAACCTTTTATTTTTAAAGTTTGCCGATTTTAGGTACTCGTACTTACTTGTAAAAGGGCTGAATAAATAATTAAAAAGGTTTAAAATTCCAAAAATGTTGGTACATATTTATATTTTCATACTATACAATTAATAATTACTGCAATGAAAGAGAATTTCAAAATATGAACCCATCAGTACGAGTACCAATATGTCACCACAATACACATCGAAATCCAATTTCTTACACAAATTCTCACATTGCATTCCCAAAGTTACACCACGTCTGCCATACAAAAATCAACCCTCACCCCTCAACGCAACACTTAAAACACCCTCCACAAAAAATGACCTTTCGCTGACATTACATCATTCTAAACTTACCTTTTTATCGAGGAGTCCAATTGTTTCTCCGGGCTCAGACGCCTTCTCCGCCATTTTCACTGTTTATCACGTAAATATTATGTGAATACCCGATTGATATTTATTATTATTTCACTGTTATTTCTTTAGATATTTGATTAGTTTCCCGGCAGCGTGTTGCGTGTTATATACGTCTGTCACCCCCGTGGACGCATGCGCTGTGGCCTGAACAACGCGTTGGGGACCCCTATTCGGCAATTGGATCCGTGACGTCACAAGCAGGGAAGTTGATGACGCAAGCGGCAACATGCTGTGACGAAATAGATTTTTATGGGCTAAGTTTTTTTGGATAGTTCCTTATTTAACGATTTTATGCATTTTAAGAGATTCTGTTTATTTTTTATTGACGTCAGTTTATTCTAGGCACGCTATATGTGAAAAATACTTAGTTTTAATTTCATAACGTTCTAGTAAATTGCATTTAATGTACGTGATGTTTATTAAGTGAGTGAAGGTCAGATTTTAGTGTTTGAATGAGTTATTTTACTTATGTTACAAGAATTTCACTGGAGATCGCTTTGACGTTCACGCTTTCTATGATAATTAGTCATACAATCACAACCCGAGCAAACAATTTAGTAAGTTCATTTCTGAAATTCAAACACTAACAATAATTTTGGGAGTCATGGGATGCTCTATTCTAAAACTGAGCCCTCACAACTGTTCAGAATTTTTTTTAATTCGCCTTATTTTATCGTAAAATAATTTTCGAAATTGGAACTGGAGCTATATGATTCAGGTATTTCGTCATCTCTCCGAAACGACCTTTGCACCCTGCATAGAGCGAGATGTTAGATGATGCAATAACTTTCAACCGTACCCTGAAAGGATAGCTCTCTTTGTTCAAGATGAACATTTTTGTTTCTTTCTATTGCGATGAAATGGAATAAAATATAGACATATTGATAAACTACATAAGTTCACTGCTGGGCTCACGGATCGACATGTGGCGTGGGTCTCAATATGAAGGAATTTGCCATAATTACTACACAGGTGGATTGGTGATCGCTGTAATATGTTGTTGATGCATGGGTGATGCCTTTTTTACTGCCTTAGTAGTTTTTAGGCGTACTTATCACCTATTGTGGCCAATCAGTATGCATTCCCTCCCGCTACTAGATTGTAATATTTAATAATAATTATTAAATCATCCGTAAAAAATTCCTATTCTGAATTATCTTCATCCTCGATGTATTTTAGCTACCATACATTCTAATAGTATAATAAATGAAACATGAAATGAATAAATGAAACAATTTATTGAATTTGTATATGTATAATTTAATTTTAATTTACATAGACAAGACATTCATGATTCCGTACTGGTTTGGGGCCAAATGTTCTTACATTTAAATATTTATTATTACAATATTATATATTTACAATATGTAGAGCTAACTTTATATTTCTATAGAGATGGCATTTTTAAATTATTAATATCAGTCCACGTCACAACTGTAATTTAATTCTATAAATATTTTAAATATAATATTTAGAGCTCTTTTGAGTACACGTTATCAAAATTTTATGTCACGGATAGTTTTAGAAAATTTTCTTCAGAAAACGACAAAAACCATCCCAGTTTTATATGTATTCATTTCGTATTAAGCCGAAAATATGTTTGAAGAAATTATTTTTTTCAAAATTGAATTACCAACATAATAATATTAATTTTTTGTCAACGTATTAGTGCCAACGTAAAAAGTGCAATTAAATAATTCAGATGCTTTACGAAATATTATAAAATTTAGTTTCGTGTCTAAAACTGAATTCTAAACTGGCAAGAAAACATTGTTTTGAAGCTGGCCACACCTTACAATATTAATATCAATAATTATTTTTATACATAATAGTTATTATAACATCTCGAAAAGCGCCGAGTTTTAGAGCGTCTACTATAATTATCAAAATCATACAAAAAATATTTACACTTAAATACCTTAGTAGGTACATTGAATTGAGATATGTACATATGTTTTATTTCAATGAGAGTTAACAATTAAATACATACATATAAAGATTTCATAATAGATCTTTTTATATAAATTCATGGAAATAAATGTTTATATAATTTAATATAGTAAATAACTAATTTTATATTCATAATGCTATTATTATATACATTTTCGAAGATTTTTCGATATATCATTAATTATTAGGCCGGTCCACTACTCGTTGTGTGACATTTTATAACTGAATATAATAATAATAATAGATATTTTATAAATTCATATTATGAATAATATTTGTTAATTGACAATTAATTTATTTTATATTTACAATATTATCGTTATATTAAATAAAAACAACGTGTTCTTGAACTAACGTAAATAGTACAGAATAAAAATGATACACAAACAAAGGTAGAACGTCAAATTATATCTAACATAAGATAGAAAAATGTAAGTTTTTAAAATATTTATCTATTTCCTGAACTGGTAGCAACGTCCACTTATGTACCACTGAAATCTTACTGTGATCATCAAACCCGCAAATCAAGCAGGGTGACCATAGGTACGAGTAATAGAAAAATCGTTTTTTGTGGCGATCATCAGTGTGGTTATCCAGTTGACAAAGGAAGAACAAAATTTCTGAAAAAGTACAGTCAGTATCACAAAATATAAACAACTTTAAACCCCGATACATTCACAATCACAAACAATCAAAAATTTTATGACATGTTAAGCTGACTGAATATACTGTGTTAATTCAAAAACACGTGAAATTTTATTGCATAAACGATTTATCAAATTTTTAAGACACGTTTAAATATTCCATAAACAGGCAGGTACACAATATCATTAAACACTATGAGAATATGATATGTTTCACAGTTTCACGAACGAACAATCACATATTTAAGGCTCCGTTACAACTAGTTTGGCAATAGTGCAACCACAGATTCATAAACTTCAACAAAAACTGCATAATTTTGTTTTTAGTAAAGGTGCAATTATAGATGTCTGTACAGTTCTTTTAGCTCTTTCCTGAGCGTAAAACACTTTTGTGAAAGTTTAAAAGTATATTTACTACCGTCAAAAAAGATTGGCTTCATTTTCAATAAACAATTTTTATTTTGACTTTGAAAGTAAAGCATTTTCAGTGTGAAACCCCCTTTTTCGATTTGATTCAAATAAACGAAACGATATTATGTTACGAATGACAGCTAAGACGATGTTACCAAACCATATTCGCAATTGAGCCTTAAACGATTTTGATACACAAATATTATATTTACAGCATGTGAATATCCTAGCTACATATTATACTGAGAAAGACATCGTTTTTTAAGCTTTTTACAAACGGACGTACGTTCCTTTGCATCTTTGAATATCAAAATAACTTTTGAGTTTTGTCTCTTTAGGATATAAAACATGATCTTCCTTTCTGTCAGCGAAGCTAATTATGACGAAATTTTAACACGTGTTTATGTCAAAATCCAGTGCGGGTTTTATTGAAGTAGTAATAATTATTAATGTAATAACCTCAGAAAAATATTATTTTATAAATAACGTTAAATTTCAACCCAATAATTTAATAACAACAGGCGCAAAGCTAGAACAAAGGTCATTTAGAGGCAAATTTCAAAAACTACAACAACAATTGAAAATCATGCTGTCCTGTTCAATCTTTGAAAAATATATAATGTCCGAATATGAATTTCTTCTGTTTATTTTGCAATTCCATTGTGGAGGAAATTATTTCGTTACAACATTATTTAATAATTTTTTGCGCTAATTCGTTTAAAATAAATAGGTTAAAGTCACCAAAAGTTACGTGCTGACAGTTGACAACTATAGAATAATATAGAAGTGGTGACGTCACGAGTTGCCTTGCCTGTTCCTGCATGACGTCACGAGCTACTCGACGACCCTGGCCGCGAGCGAGTCCAGGAGGTTCCAGAACTGGTCGCTCCAACGACGGTGGTATCATAACCTCACCGTGACGTCATCGTCTAGTGTCCCTTCCAGCTGGAATAAGAGACAATGTCTTAAAACAAAATGGCGAAAAAAGTCGGCCATGTTGGATTGCAGTAATGTCATTATAATGCAATATGGCTGATGTTATAGCGACAGTGATGTCAGTTATTAAGATTTTCAAATATATGTACTAGTATTTCTGCCACTACTTCGTCTGCGTGGTCTTGTTGCTTACAAGAGAAGTAGTCATGATAGATCTATCAAGGTCGCAGTGAGTGGTTGGGCCCGGTGGACCACCCTCTTGTCTCAAAGTCTATTTAGGACCCCTTTTGTTTTAGGTTCCGAATTGCTGATTATTATTTGTATTTATCTAATTTATGTACACGATAAATATATGTATGTGGTGTCAAGTGTGTCGGTAGTTACAGACCGACCGACACGTCAGTGGTGTCTCATTCTCAATTAACACAGGGACACACTCTGTCAAGAAGACCTGCGATTTTGGCTTGGACCAAAAACTCCGAAATGTTAACACTTGTTTCCTTCAATCCCGAACCTCCAGCTCGTAACAATATAAAACCGTCTCCATGGCTTACTGGTTACATAGACTGATAATTTGTCCGAGGTTCAATTCCCTGGGGGGACCTACGGGTACTTGGTTTGATTGGTGGTAGGGTATATTACCTGGCAGCTGGACGCGAGCTCACAGAAGGACATGCCATCTACTGACATGCTCACTAGAGATATGCTCTTGAAGAGAGCCTCAGGGTCCAAGTCGTCAGGCAGCTTGGTCAGGAACTGGGCCGCTGATATGAAGTCCATGTCTTTCAGCTCATCTTGGTACAGATGGAGGATACCTACAAAATAAAAGAACATTTTATAATTTAAATAAATTAGTGAATAGGCTATTTCTAGGCAACCGTAAACCGTATTGAACCACATCGCCGCTTAACATCTAGTGAGAATGTAGTAGAACAAGGCATTGTCTCCTTTCTTGCTTACTTCCATATTTTATGGCTACGTTTAAATATCCGCAAATAAATTCACAAAAATTTATGTATTATATCTCATAGAATCGAAACTGGGATAATATTTATATAGGAAATCAAATAGTAAGTATGTATAGCCATAACATGTCTTTTACGTTGTAGAAGCAATTATTATTGGGTGTCGACCTCAAAAATATCAGATCGTAAACTTAAAAATTTATATATAATTTAAAAATAATTTTCTATTTCATAAGTCGTTTCTTTTTTGGCGGGAATTTTTTTAAGTATTTTTTTTATGTATCATGGGTTTGCACTTGGCCCTCGTCTCACCTGAAAGTAACGATAAAGCTGTTGGATGGTAAGTTTGGGCACCTAGAAGCGTAAATGACACGTTCCGCGAATGTATGGAGCCAAGGCTTTGTCTTGTACACTTATAATTTTAAAAGACCATTATAAAATAAAAGTCACTTTAGTACCATTTTGTATATTTTGGTATAATTTATTTATACAAAAACATATAAAACGCACATAACAGGTAAGACTCACAGAGAGGATCACCACCAACATCATCATCCACAATAACAACTTATTCATAGTTTATAAATGAATTTAGAAGCCTGTATGTACTTTATATATATATTTATTTATTTTTCTGTTGTCTTAAACTAAAATAGGCTAATAAGATAAGAGTCCAGGAGGATCGGCCCTGCTAGCTGAAGCACAGGTTCCACCTAGTTCGGCAGCAGTGGCTAAATTTATGTTAAAAACCTAAAGCCAAACAATTTTCTAACGAATAGGTATATTTGTATTTATTTTATATAACTACATTTAAGTCAAAATTTTATATTATTATTTTTGTGGAAATAAATAAATATTTGATTTGATTTGATTTGACTTGATGTCGAAAACAAAGATGGCGTCAATAAAATGACATTTGACGCTGTCACTTAGTACAAAAAGAATGATTTTGTACAATTGAAATAAATGCAAGAGTGTAATTCTAGTATTTTTCTATACATATTTAGATTATTCCTTGATTTTTTAAATACTGTACAAGTGAAGGCCGAATTTGAAACATCTCTTTTAATGAGGCGCTGGCTCTACTACCTTTCATACCTGAACATTATTATTACTATTAAAAACAAGATTATTATTAGCGTAGAATATGACCATAGTAATCTTGTCTTAGACATGAGCCTACACAGTTGAAGGGGGTTGCACAGATCTGAGACAAAGCACACCAGAGGTAAACATTGCTGTTTGGCGTCAGACTTAGGCAGCGTAGTGGTAGCTAGCCCTACCACCATCATTATTCAGGTGTCACGTACCTAGAGCTGTGTTGAATAGGAACGTGTCTCCGTCGCGTAGGAAGACGTCCCACACGCGGCACGCCGCGTCCAGGGGCATCGCCTTAGCGAACGCCGTGTACAGCCACTCCAGCAGGTACAGCTCCGGCGCTACGGTGTCCACTAGCTCGGGCAGGTTGTACTTGAGCAGCGTGCTGTACGCCTTCCACAAGCGCTGACAACAAAACACATTTAAATTGTATTGAATTTCATAAAGGAAAATATTACATTTAATTAGTTGTTTTTTAAAATACATTTCAACGTTTTGCAATGAATAAAACGTTATTTTACGGTAGCACAAATATCCACACAATCTTCATGCATTTTACTACCCAGCGCCGGTCTGTTACGTCACGGACCGCGCCCGATTTGACGAGTTTAAATTACTTTTTAAGTGTATAATCTTTGATTGGGTTATTTATATTTTCACATGGTCTCATGGTTCAGATAGAAACGTTCAACCAGTTACCAAAGACATCTAAACAGTCCCAAGAGGCTTGGACTCAGCTCACTTAATGGAAAGTAACGACCTCACATAGAAGCCTTCTCGAATTTTGACCACGCACCGGGGCACGTGTACTGCAACTGGATTCCTCACTTTTAACCGTTTTTTCGTGAACTGTGCTACTATAGACTGACCACGTTAATCGTTTAAGCTATCTACCTATAGCTCATGGTATATTTCGTGGGATATTTTGAGTTTGCTCTCTATGGCTAGCTGCCAAACTTTGGCCCGTATAGATAGTGGAAGCCCGCTCCACCATATATGGACTGACGAGCTGGTAAATTCGCGGGCAGTTGCTGGATACAAGCGCCTCGGGGCCGGTCAATGTGTCTTACCATGGAAGAAGCCTATGTTCAGAAAAGGACCCTTTCCATCTGATGATGATGGCTATATGTCAATACATATACATGTATGTTGTATACCTGCATGGTAGCCCCGTCCCTGGTGAACGCGGCGCGCAGCACCGGCCCGTCCAGGATGTTGGCGAAGCACACGAACGCTTGCGGCGCCTCCATGTTCAGTATCAGGACCGCCGCTATGAACGACATGCCCTGCAACATACATTACCATCATTATCGTACCGACGCAAAATTAATACAGTACGTACAGAACTGACGTTCATCGCCCCCCACCGATCCGCGATACCTCACCTCCCCCGAGAGAGAGTGACGTCAACGATCGGTAATATGGCGTGAGCGTATTGATATCCGCGTGTACAACGTCATCCGTTCGATTTGGGGAATATCACATTTCTATGCATACCTGTGATACGGAATGATTCTCTCTTGCTTATTAAAATTTCAGATCTAAGCTATGTACAGTGAATCTACCATGAGTTTACGCAGGCGATAACGTGTCGTTAAATTTCGCTCTGTCCTTGTCACCCGCATCTCGACTGAGCAGCATTTCCGATAGTATTCGATATACGTTACCGCCTGCGTAAACTCATGGTAGACGCACAGGTTATAAACACTTGGGAGAGATCGAACAATTGCCTGACATTTCCAATTACAACAGGATAAGTTCCAAGACCCCTAACTTATTTGTTAAGCCTAAATAGTTTGTAAGCTCGTACTAACAGTTGTTTTTGGTCAGTTCAGATTTTTTTTCGTTGGGTTTCATAAAAAAGACAACGTTCATATTTTGAAAATCGTGAAATAAGATCTATTGAATCGTTGAACCAGTTCGCGTATCGGAGCGCTGCTTAGGTGAAGGGTCTGACTTATCAACGAGGTCTAAATATCACCCCTCAACTGTTCCGGACAAAAAAAGGTCATTTCTGCGCACTGCGCAGTCAAGGACTTTGGTTCACATTTCAGTCGGCTACTGTATCGCGTGGTCTTTAGCGTTTTTCACGAATTCAGACTGAGAGACGGTTGCAATTCCACTAGTGTCGACAATTTTTAGGGTCCCGTATCCGAAGCTTACGCAACGGACTCCATTACTAAGCATCCGCTGACCTCTCGTCTGTCCGTCCGTCCATCTCAGTATCCGTAATAGGTAGACTAATGAAATTTTCACACAATGTATATTTTTACACAATATTTCTTTTTCGATAGTGCGGAACCCTTTATGCGCGAGTCAGACTCGCAGTTGGCCGGTTTTTTTAAATATTTACTCACCTGAATATATCCGATATCTGGCCTATAACAAACGTACGCCGCTAACAACTCGTGCAGCACATCGAAGTACGGCCCGCCCGGCTGGAATATACACAAGTGCGGAAACGTCCTGGCTATGTCCAACTGTATCAACTCCATAGAACATTCATCACTGTAATCTAACAGGTTAGGGTTGGATTTTGAACAGCACTTATTTGGTCCCCTCTCTCTATCCTGAGACTTCAAATTCGACTCCGAGTAATTCCTAGGCAGACTGACTCTCACTTTCTCACTATCCACTTCTTCTTTCTCATCAAACTTATCTCCACTCTTCGTCTTCTCGGTTGATTCTTCTTTCTGACAGCAGCATGTGTCTTGGTTCTTCACTTTTAACCGTTTCCTCCTGAGCTGCGCTTCTAGCAACTTCTGTTTAGCCTTCTCTACTAGTTCCTGGTATATTTCGTGGGATATTTTGAGTTTGTTCTCTATGGCTAGTTGCCAAACTCTGCCCCGTATCGATGGTGGCAGACCGCTCCACCACAGCTCCAGAGTGCGTTTTGAGTTCTTCCTGTAATTACAATTCAACAATTTACAATAGCTACTTTTATTTTACAATACTCATTAACGATACTTTATTATAGAAACACAGAAGAATATGGTACTGATAGGGACCTGACCTTATTACTAAATAGAATCTCTTACAAGCAACACTGTATGGAATATAAATATAAAAACAGTTTAGAAACAGTATGTGGCCTATCGGTTTAAATTCTAGAATAATAATAAAAATCAAATATATTGAAAATATTCCTCGATAAATTCCTGAAGGACAACGAGCAGCCGTTTTTTTTCTTCAAGTGTTAGTCTTGAAGCTTCCAGTAAATACAGATGCATCGGTAGTAAGCTCAATTCCCACACAACAATTTCGCTGTACACACAATAAAAGTTGAAGAGAAGGCGATTCTGTTTTTATGGTCAAGAAAGGAAAGTAATTAATTATAAATGAAATAATGTAAGTATTTGGGCAAAAAATCGTAAACAATTGCTACTAGCAGATACAAATAAATTTCTAGAACAAAGTTCATTTGCAGTATTTAGAAAGCGAGACAGCTTTTGCACCTACACAATAGGTGTAGAATATCAGCTATTATTCATAGCGGCTTTATTCTAACAGTGACACCATGAAAGGAGTAAGCATCATTGTACAAACAGTAAGCCACGACGGTCAAAACACGCTTGACCCCCTTGTGCAGTATGGTGACGATTCCGTTCCTTTATATACAAATAACGGGAAGAGTTAAAAACAACATAAGCTTAAGCGACATACAAGGAGTTCATTACTGATAAATATAAGAAAGAAAAAACATTTACTCGTTATCATTATAAATGGATTCTTCATGCCGAGTTTTTTGGCAGCGGTCTTTGCAATGGACTCGATGTAACTCCCAAAGTTGAGGTCGGGTGTGATATACAACCCCAAAAGCTCAAGATGGTCAGTTATAGGTACGGAGACATTTTGGAAAGATGGAGCGAGATGGACTGAAATTCGCTTTGGAGTAACAGACACGTCTGTCTTTTTCGCATTGAAACTGACAAGATTGGCATCGCCCAAATCGGACACGGTCTTTATAATGTCAGCTCAACAGGGTCCACCATAGATTTTCTAAGGGATCGGGTTAGGTAACTGTCGGCTTGCGCAGTGGACAAATATCTCTCCGAGACTGTGTTGTCATTAGATACCCAAAGATACCAGGCACTAGTGGTACGTGTAGGATACGAGTATATGGTATAAAGTAAATACTAACATGGAGTTCCACTCCGGCAGAATATTCTGTGTCCACTCCCTCGCATGCCTTGCGAGCCTCTCCTCCAGCCGCAGCGACTCCTGTAGTCGAGCGTGCCGGGCTGCCACCTCCTTCTCGACGCGTCTGCGGGCCGCCTCCACCATGCGGGCGTGCTCAGCCTTGTGGCGAAGCGCTTCCTCAGTACACTTCGCGGGCAGGTTCGACGGTCTGTAATAGTGGTAACAAGACGATTCAATTTGGATTTAAAGTTCGTTCTGCAATAAATACGGGTTTTACAAAGTTGTTGGTAAACTATGTTTTACTTTCCGTTGCTTATGATATGATCTATTTAGCTATATTTAATAGCAAGCAATTTTTTTATACAGTGCAGTTCTACATTTGGGTATCGACAGACGCGTTTGGTCTCAGTATATTGTTGGAATTTCTCTAAGTGATAAAATCCGGAATGAGGAAATCCGTAAACGTCACTGACATAGCTCGACGAGTCAGTGAGCTGAAGTGGCAATGGGCAGGCCACATCGCTCGAAGAACCGATAACCTCGAGTGGCGACCACGTACAGGGAAAAATCTACCGGGCCGTCCCCCTACTAGGTGGACCGACGACCTGGTTAGGGTCGCGGGGAGTCGCTGGATGCAGGTAGCTCGGGACCGGTCGATGTGGCGTGCTATGAAGGAGGCCTATGTCCAGCAGTGGACGTTTCCCGGCTGATGATGATGATGATATTGTTGTCTTCCCATACAAAAGTTTGTATGATGGATGACACGTATTTTGAGCAACAATTATAATGAACTAGCGTTTTGCCCGCAACTTCCGTCCGCGTGGACTTTAGGAATTAACTACTAGCTTGATCGTTTTTAAAAGTATGCAGAAAATATGAAGTCATTCTAAATCTTCGTTACGACTCTTACGACGTAATGGAAGTACAAAGCAAATAATATTCGTATTGATGTAAGTTATTCCGTTTATTATTTACGTAAAATGAATACAAAACTACATTGTCATGAGAGTGGCACCAAACTACAACCAAACACCCGAAAATTACAACTTGAGAATCTTCAAAAGAAGAGTAAATAGGCACCTTCTAGACCAACACGTAACATCGTCGACCTCATCGTCACTTACCATCAGGTGAGATTGAGGTCAAGTGTTGGTCTATCTTTAATAATAATAAAAAACTTATATTTGGGGAATCAACCATGAACTATTAAGTTATACATTTTATTTTATTCCTATAAAATACAAAATGTCAATATTAAAAATTAAAAAATACTTATAAACTACTACGAACTACTAACGAACCATTATGTATTTTTATACTTATTATACTAATAATTATTATTACTAAATCAATTTAATATTCAAACACAAGGCGAAGAATACAGGGGCAAAGCTATTTACTAGACCACTCGACTAATTAAGAGGCCAATGAAGCAAAGTCTCCGTAGAATAGTAGGTATTTGAATATGTTATTGCTGTCGCGATTCGGTACGCACACATACAGCCTTTCACATGCTTTCACTCACACAAATAACGCTGCATAACATCCTAAAGAGGCCCCTGCGCGCCGCGCATAGTCGCTACCCCTCCGCCTGGGCTAGAGTGTATTTTTCAAAATTATAATAAACTTGACGTGAGCGTGCGTCAACCCTTGTTTTACGTTTTGAGAAATTATTGTTCGCATATTGGTTTAGTCTCGACATACTGTGGTTGTATTTGATATAATTGACTAGTAAGTACCTATCACATATAAATACAATATAAATTATGGCGTTGCTATTTTAGGGTTCTACGGTCAACAAAGAAACCTTTTAGTTTCACCATATCCGAACGTTCGTCTTCCAACGATACTTTAGGTGACCTAGAGGTGTTTTAGTACCTAGAGTGCTAGAGTCTAAGGACTAACAAGTTAAAGCGTTCAAAAAGAACTAGAAACCGACTTCAACTGCCCTAAAAGTCTACTTTTATTAAGGAAAATTTAAGATGTATATTGTTTTCTCATGGATTCCATTCTAAGAACCGGACCAAATTGAAATGGGACCACATGGAAAGCATCAGCTTTCAAATAATAAAGAATCATCCAAATCGGTTCACCCAGTGAAAAGCTCTGAGGTAACAAACATTTAACTAATAGAATAGAATAGAAATAATTTATTCGGCATACAGATTACAGTACAGTTAAAACATTAATTTTAAATTTGCTCTGCTGCACTGCAACGCCGAAATACACACTTAACATTCCCAGTCTCAAAAACTACTGAACCGATTTTGATGAAACTTGCAGTCTTCCCTAAGTTTTACAATACCTAGGTAGACAAAAAAGGGATTATTTAAATCGAACTTGTAGTTCCGGATATATAAAAAATAAATTAAATAAAATAGCCTTTATTGCTGAACTAATTTTTTGTTACAATTTTCTTAAAAATATGCTTACTTTATACGTTACTTATCTTTTTATATTAAGTATCAGTAACCGGTCGTTCCTACATTTCAGCTTGTCTTTCGACATAGGCCTCCTCTAAGGATTTCCACTCTATTCTATCTTTCGCTATGCGGGTCCATGTTGGACCCGCCACTTGTCTGATGTCGTCCTCCCATCTTCTAGTCTGTCTGCCTCTTTTTCTTTTGCTATCTCGTGGTTGCCATTCAGTTATTAGTCTTGTCCATTTCTACATACTCTATTTCTCCATTATTTACTGTTATGGGCTCTGTTTGTGAGGAATTTGACATTACTTTTGTTTTCGTTAAGTTCGTTGACAGGCCTGCTTTCTCGCTCTCTTCCGCTAACTGTTGGAACATTGTCTGTAGGGTTTTCGGGTTTTCCGAAAGTAAGATCAGGTTGTCTGCAAAGCGTAGGTGACTCAGCTTTTTGCCATTTATATTTAGTCCTTTATTCGTCCAATCCAGATTTGTGAATATCATTTCCAGGATAGCTGAAAATATTTTTGGTAAAATTGGGTCTCCCTGGCGTACCCCTCTCTCAATCGAAAATTCTTCGCCTGTAGATTCTAGCTTCACTTGTGCGGTGCTTTTTGTGTATATGTTTTTCAGTATTCTTATGTATTTTGCATGTACGCCTTGTTTTTCCAGTGCGTCCCAGATAAATCTATGTTCGAGTGTGTCGAATGCTTTGTTGAAATCCACGAACCCTATGTGTGTTTTTCTTTTGTGTGTGTGTTCCGGATATATGCGAGGACAAACAAACATACACTTTAGAAATTTGGCACACTTCTTTAGAAGCTGGTATAGACTAACATATATGAAAACTGGGCAGTTCTGGAAATATTACATACATACAGGTCGCATTGATAACCTCTTTTTTTGAAGTCGGTTAAAAAACTGTAATTTCACGACACCTCACACAATAGAATAGACGAGTTAAAAATCCCGTCTTAAGTGTATGAGATGTATAACTGGGAAAAAATATTTCAAGTTTTTATTTGTCGACATGAATAATAATATCGTCGAAATCTATCGTATTTCCTACTGTCATACTTCATATTATACTATTATATTTTAAGTACCTCAAAAGGAAAAAAGGAATCCTTATAGGATCACTGTGATATCGAATACTCCAGTCTGCTGTCCCTTAGATCTGTCAAATAATGAAACTTATAGGTCAACGCAATAAAAAGATATAGCTGTATTTTAGACCATTTCCGTACAAAATGCAATGAACCCAAAATCTATACGGTATTTCCCGTTGACCTAATGTCTTGAAATTTGGCAAGAAGAAAGCTTTTACAGCACAACCATAGGAATAAATCTGAATTTTTTAATTGTAACACAGTAAAATTGATTTTTTAATGTTTACAAACTTAACTTCGTAATATGTAATTTAGCTTAGAATTTCATTTTCGGTAGAGCATTGTTGGGTGCATATTACCGTACCTATTATTTATGATTTTCAGTATGTCATTAATTCATATTCTGTATGGAATCCTCGGTGCACGAGTCCGACTTGCTCTTGACCGGTTTTTGAGTTGTTGGAGAGCCATTTCAAGCTCTTGCTGGCTGATCTCCGGGATATCTTCAGTAAAGTGTCGGGTCATATAGTCTCCGTAGCGATTTGTACATGCGATGTCCATATAACTTCTCGTTCTCTCTCAAGACTTTCAATAATAATAAATAACAAAAAATAATATAAAAAAGCTTTTAAAAAAGTTATAAATAAACGGATGTCCATGCAATAAATGTTATGTTTTTTCTGTGTTTTTTTTCTGTTTAGATATTTTACAGTGGTACGGAACCCTTTGTATGCGAGTCCGACTCGAACTTTAACATTAAAAAAATATTTGAAACATAAGTCACTTATTCATAAATCATATTTAATTATTTACACGTAACAAAACGTAACAACAACTAAGAATTTCAGGGAAAATGTTCTGTTCTAGAGATAAAATAAATTTCCTTAGAATTATTTGTCTTTATATTTGTTTATTTAGATCAATCTAAACATTAAAACTAACAGGTAAAACCATTATAGCTCGAGAAAGGGTATCTATCGATATATTTTTCCCACCACTATTAGTCGAAAAAATCGATAAAGCTTATTGACATCACTAATGCATGCTTACTTTATTTTTATACATATAATACACAGTATATAGTTGTGATATAGTGTACCCTGCCTCCCGAACCGAACTGTGCGAGAAGGACAGTTGAAGCTTTTTTTGGTATTTGCCTAGTTTTGCCGTGAAATTAAGGGTTTGGGATATAGCTGTTTTCTCAACGAAACGTTAGCCAAATTCAATCATTTTGATCTTATTCTCTTTATCAAAGAATAATCTAGGCCCGTTGGTTTTGCTTTTTCTGAAAATGTTACGTTTACTCTAAATAATGAGTACCATAAGTTGAAAGAAATTTTTTCTGAAATTTTGAGTTTTGAGATGCCCATAATTCTAATTGTAGACAAAATATTGAAAAAAGCAAAACCAACGGGCCTAGATTATTCTTTGATAAAGAGAATAAGATCAAAATGATTGAATTTGGCTAACGTTTCGTTGAGAAAACAGCTATATCCCAAACCCTTAATTTCATATGAAATTTTTTATCTGCTGTTCCCTCTTAACAATATCCGAAGAAAAAAAACTGAGAAACCTTAGCACGGTTTGAAATAGCGTGCTGCATGACCGAATATACTCAATATTCAATATGGCGTGCGAGCACAGCGTGTGATTATGAATATTAGAGAATCAAATTATGAATGTTCGTTCGGAATGTCAGCACCGTTCGATTTAGATAATCGGGCGTCGGCTAAAATTTTCAATTCGTACGTTGATAGGTGTAAAGGAGAAACAAACAAATAAAAACACTTTCGCATTTACTCGTATAAAAATAGGTAAGGATTATTCTATCGGCACAAAATGGCACCAATTAAATAGGATTTCAGATTATTTTTAATCGACTTCAAAAAAGAAGGAGGTTATCAATTCGACGGGTATGTTTTTTTTAAATTAACGTTCCACTTAAGGAAGACTGCAAGTTTCATCAAAATCAGTTCAGTAGTTTTTGAGATAGGGAATGTTAAGTGTTGTATTAGTTAAATGTTTGTTACCTCAGAACTTTTGACAGGGTGAACCGATTTGGATGATTCTTTTTTTATTTGGTCCAGTTCTGAGAATGGCATCCATGAGAAAACGATATACATTTTAAATTTGCCTTAATAAAAGTAGACTTTTAGGGCAGTTGAAGTTGGTTTCTAGTACTTTTAAACGCGGTGACTTGTTGGTATATGGAATCGTGGAAAAAATGTAACAGTTACAAAACCGACCACATTTATTGCGATGTGTTACATACATTTGCATGTCATTGTGTGCGCACGACTGTAGAAGTTGATTTATTAATGATTTATGCGATGTGATTTAATTAAATGTTTTCGAATAGTGATTTCTTAGATTAGCAAATTGATCTTTCAATTCAGAACGTTTTAGCAAAAGTGATAAGAAAGGCTGTGGCATTATTAATATCCACAAAAGCTATGCTAGCATTGTGAGACTTGAAATCTAGGGAGAACCTACCAAGTTTTGTCTAGGCTTGACCGAAGTGTACCATCGTCTTCGGGTAAATCGTCACTTACAGTGGTAATAAACTAACACTATTGAATTGAGAGAGACAAAGAAAAGTATCATGTCCTACCTCCAATCAGAGTGTCAATGAAAAGGACTGGAAATACCACAATGAGCCCTTTGTAAATCTCTAAATTATAATTACAAGATCCCATCAAACAGTAGTTGTAGTAAATCTTGGGGCGTCTAACAGATGGTTTTCTATTTGCGGTGGAATTCGGCGTTTTATAAATAGGCCCGCTTCCTTGCATTGTTCTGTGGGAGGGAATGTGACGCTCCAGCGATCGTGTAAAGGGGCCCTTTGTACTCTTATAAGACGTGTATTTATGACTCTTTATTAATATTTAAAACTCATTTTGGTTTTATCTGGCACGGGACCGGTCGTTGTGGCATACCGTGGGTGAGCTATGTCCGTCCAGCAGTACACTTTTCTCGTCTGATGATGATGTTTTGTTTTTGCTTGTCTATTATCTATATTATAGAGATTTGGTATCAAACTATCCACTGAAGTTCATAGAACTCCGTAGAAGGCGATTAAAAGATGACAACTACGTAAAACAAAGGACGAACCGAGAAAAACCAATTTTTGTATTTAGCTTACTGTTATTTATTATTATTACAGCATCCATTTATTCTCCACTTGTCATTGTTTTATTTGTTTATACTTTTCAAAACTATTAATAAAACCAATAATAATACACATTCGCAGATTGCGAATGAACGTCGCGGGGAAAGCTATCAAATGGGCAAACCCACTCATAAATTTTGTAAAAAGTTTGTATTTGTGTTTGCAATTGTGTTTGTATTATATTATTTGTATTTCTTAAATTTTGCATGCCAGTTTCTGGCTAAATGTGAGATACTAACATAGTATTCAATAATGTAATTTCGTACCACATTTATTCATAATAAATAACTTGAACTAAAGCAAATTCAAGGATAATATTCGCGTCAGTTTAAGAGACCCTAGCAACTGATGCATGGCAGTGGACACTGGAAAGGCAACAGTCGTGCAGCCGTAGGGCTATTGTGAGCCCGACCTGCAATTTGTAGCCAGGAGTGTGTCATTAGTGCGGCATTTCCGCTACCAAGTCAGCAACCGACTCGACTCACAAAGATTAACAAGCAGAAAGATCGGTTGATCGTTTTTTATTATTATTTTAATTTCTAGCTATGCAAATGATTAGATCGAGCTGTTAGTTCCCGTGGGATAGTTTCCAAACCCAACGCGAAGTCGCGAGCAAAGTTAGTATCCATACTAATATTATAAATGCGAATTTTGTTTGTTTGTCCTTCCTTTACGTCGTAGTAAAGGAGCATCAGATTGACTTGGTTTTTCTTATAGTTGAAGAGTAGGAATTGGACATAGGACTTTAGGCTTTATCCCGATCCAAACGAAAGCTAGTTGTTTATATAAAGTGAGTAACAGTCGCTAGAATAAATTTTTCTGTAGCCTTTATTGTTGCGGGACAAGCGCAAGAGTGCGAAAGGGACACCAACTGCTAGCAATCATTCACTTAAATTGCTACCACTCCCGCTCGCGGAAAATTCATGATGGTGGAATCTATTTTAAGTTAATCATGATTTACATTGAATTAGTGATGTCAGCAATGTATCATTTAGGGATAATTGAGAGAGGCACCTAAACAGTCATCCTTATACTTGTTTATAATTGTTTTTACATCGAGAGGAATGACGCGTCGCGTGGATAACATGAAAAATGAAAATGGAAAAAATACTAATAGCACTATTGTGTTCCGGTATGGAAAAATCACAACCAGTCTCACTGTAACTACACGTTGACACGTTGGTACTACTTTCTTCCCAAACAGTAGCATTCTAACATTAGAAGAACACCTCATTTGATTTTGAGAAAAAATAACAATTTAAATTAGATCAATGACCAATCCGGACCAGATTGCATCCAGCGACTCCCCGCGACCTTCACCTGGCCGTTGGTCCATATAGGGGGACGGCCAGGTACAGTTTCCCGGTACATGGTCGACGCTCTTATTCTATAAAATCCGTCGGATAACCATCCGTTCTTCCCTTATTGTCGAGTAGCAGTAGACTTTTTTATGACGCGTTTGCACTTGGCCTTCATCTCACCTGATGGTAAGTGACGATAAGGCCGTTGGATGTTAAGCATGCGCATCCAGAAGCCTCAATATAATGAGGCGCTGGCTATGATAACTTTCATACCGGAACACAACAGTACTATTAACAATGTTGGTGTTAGCTAGCCAGGCGGACGTAGAAAATGCCCTACCGCCAACCAAACCGATAGGTACCCCTACTGGGAATTGAACCCAGGACCTCCGGATTGATAGTCCAACATTTATCCATTATCCAAGGAATGAGAGGTGGCGAGGTGGAAAGACGACTTACGTAGGGTAGCCGGACGTGAATGGATGCGGAGAGCAGAGGACCGAATCGAGTGGCGCACTCTGGGAGAGGCCTATGTCCAGCAGTGGACTGCCGCAGGCTGTACATGATGATGATGAAGGAATGAGTTTAAAACTAACTGTGTGGGAACAAGCTCCTTTGGCTCACCGTTTCTAGCTGATAGCCGTATTGCGCGTGTAGTCCTATAACGTAAACCCCAGTCAATAAACTAAAGCCACCACGACGCGTGACCCACGGCCGTCACACGTGACCCCAAGCACATTGTTTGGCAACACCTTGTTCCAGTAATTAGCATTGGAACGTGACTAGCTTGATACAAAATGGCCGACTGTAGCACTTTCCAACGTCCACGTGAAGCGAGTGTATTCAGTCGGAAAAAACTATTACGGTCAGTGCAGACTGTATCAAGCGAGGTGTGACTTGAATTAACATTAATTAATTAACTAATGGAGCTCGATTGATTAGAGGCCACACCCATTTCTTCCCGTGGGCATCGTTAACGCGAATAATTAAAACGAGCAGCGGCTTCTGAATGTGTGTCACCAATATCTGCCTGCGTTTTAATGAAAAGCATGAAAAGCTCGTTATAGTAGTAAGGATCTATGGGGGGACAGGATCAGCAGTGAACTTTACACCTGACAAAAAGAATAATTAGGCTTTAGCATATCTAGAGGTAGTGCTAGGTTTGGTAAAAATATCTACGCAAGAACTATTCGAATAAAATCTCGGAAACATCTCAAATTGACAAATTAAGGGCGACTTCTCTTTGTAGTCCGTATTCAAAGTAGTTTGTAAGATTGCGAGGAATGTTGTGTGCCAAGTCACACTGCCGAGATATTGAACTTTACACATACATAGTATTCTTCTCATCTTTTTAACATTCTACTCCACGAATTCTTGTGTTTTCAATTTCAATTCAAATTAGCCTCGGCTATACCATCCAATTTGTCCGTGTAATCCTATCTTTATTAAAAGCCAAAAAACGAAACAAGAAATACTTGCAATATAGACTTTACTGCTCACAAATAAAGGGCAAATTAATCCAGAAAATGTTTTTTTTATCTATAACGCCGAGTACACAAACGGGCACACCTATCCTGTCGTAAGGGTAGGGCTGTCACCCGCGTCAGTTTTCTGTTATCCCAGTTTAGAAATCCAGAGTCTGCATGGGTTTGGTTTTAAAACTTCGGAAACAAACAACCCGAACCAATGCATAATCGCTAATCCAAATAGATTTTTGATGTTGATGTGATTTTTACAATGTATAATTGTTTGTCTATAATTTTCATGTTTGAATAATATTTTAGACTAGAACCTGGTAACCCTTAAAAAATCCAAATGGCGGGACAGGGACCATTGCAACTTATCGTATCAAGATCCTATTATGATCCCGAAATTAAATTCAGCTGGGAATTCAATTTAGTTGTAAAATCTTTGATCTTTACAATGATTTTAGACATGGCAACTTAACAACTGGCAGCCCTAACCAAAGCTGACCTCTTCGTCGAGCGGGTCGTTGTACCGCGGATTCGGGCCATCAGGGCCACTTGTTAGGCCATTCGAGGGGCACAATGGCCTAGTTAAAGTGATCAATTGGCCATTGAAGAGCCCGCACGAGATATATTGCCTGTTAATAGATTAGAGAAGCCCTAGTCGGAGCAATTACGGGACATTGTCCCAAGAGCGAGTTCAAAGGTTTCCGTTCGTATTTTTCTAGATGACAATTGCTACTTAGCAACACTATCTCAGAACATCTGAAGAATCATGAGTTTCCATATTAGTGGTGACATCAAAGTTTCGGTAATGTCGGAATCCTGGGCGTCGCAAAAAGCAACAAAACTAAATGTAGTCTGAGGATAAAATATTAGAATACTCTTCTACGCCAATGAAAACTTCCAAACAAATCTTCCCAACGAAAGAGCGCTTGCAGTGATTGCTTGCAATATTATACATGAGTATTCTATTCTATGTTTGTTATCTCATAACTTTTGACTGAGTGAACCGATTTGGATGATTCTTTTTTTATTTGAAAGGTGGTGCTTCCCGTGTGGTGCCATTTCAATTTGGTCCAGTTTTGACAACGGCATCCATGAGAAAACGATATAAATCTTAAATTGGTCTTATTAAAAGTAGACTTTTAGGGCAATTGAAGTCGATTTCCAGTTCTTTTTGAACGCATTTACTTGTCACAATATTAATTGATAAGTCTGGGAAGGATATACTTAGGAGGCAACTCTTCATGGCAGACCACATCAAAGACGTTACGAAGAATAAGTAATCCAAACCTGTCATGCTGTATAAGCGCGATGGACCCAACCAGATCTTCGAACTGCTTCTCGCTGGCAGAACTGCCCTGCCGTTTATGATGATGAGGAGTATTGTTCCCTGAGGAGACAGGAGTCAGCGACTTGGGTTCGCTCGTGACCTTCGCGGCCAGGTTACTGCTGGATTTGCTCCCGAAGATCCGCCAGGAGACAACCGGTGTTGGTGATTCGTGAGACTTCGATGATGAACTGCTTTTCCAGGGGAATACCCCTCTGTAACAAGAGACAAAGCATATGATTAGGTAAGGAGCAGCAATGCTAATAAGAGAAAACTAGTTAAAAGTGTATCTATATTAGCTTTTTTAGAATATAAGTTTATGGTTGCAGTTGGTAATATGCCACGAATAGTTATTTGGACGAATACCAAATAGTGAAAAAAAAAGTGTCCGTATACCGAATAGTTGCCGGATATTCGTGGCACCTTTGCATCTACCATGAGTTTACGCAGGCGATAAAGTGTATCGACTGAGCAGCATTTCTGATAGTTATTCGATATAAGTTACCGCTTGCGTAAACTCATGGTAGACGCACTGTAATATAAACTATGGGTCTTGTTATCTAACAATGAACGAATAATAAATATACTATTGACAGTTAATTTAACTGAGTTAAATTTTAGCTTTACTAATTTGTTAAAATTTTACTCATTTGTTGTTTACTTTTAACGCCGAGAACTAACTTTTAACCACCAATCTTAGGCTTGTTGCAATAAATTACATCCAGATAGCATAGATACACGAAGGACTTACAATTAGTCATGTATCAATATTTCTTCGGCAGTCTGTCCAAGATTTATCCAATACGTCAAAGCGAACATCGCAGTATTCACCATAAGTCATTAAAATAATACAGTTTTACTGAAGGCACACTCAAAATAAATAACCGGACGAGAATAAGTCAAAGCAAACGTCACATTATATGGTAAATTGGTAATGGATGTTTGTACAACGCATTTCGTCTCGCTTTCTTTGCTTGTAATAGAGCCTTTTGTTTATACAGCTTTCTCTCTCTCACTTTCGACTTCAATTAGTTTCGTGTGTACTTACAGCGATGTAACTAATTACAAATTTTAATTAAATTTTATCACGTAGTTGGAGCGGATTGCAGACTTTATGTAAGACTTTCGGCTTTAGAATATAATTTCGAAACAGGCGACAAAGGCAAAATTCTGGAGATGGCAGTAGCATCTGATAGCTCACTTGATGGCACGCTTGAAGCATGCTTATCCAGAAGCTTAATTAAACACATATTTATACACCATGAGACAACACTAGCTAGCTAAATGGACATAGAGAAAACTGTAATATTATATACACATAAAATGTCTTTGAATCAGGAAATCCCCGTAGATACTCAAGGTTGAACTTAATAGCCGAATTTAGTTGACCACGTTAGAAAAACATTCCAAATTCGTAAATGCAAACTGCTTCTGTTTTGCGCTATACTGATAAATGTCATGGAGCTGGGGATTCACAAGTCATCAAACCGCTGGCCAATTATAGATATAAAAATATAATAAAAAGATTTTCCGCGAAAGCAAAGCTGCGGTTGGTACACTAGTTAGTAAACAAATCAAAGTCCATGAACAAATTGAAGAATAAAATCGTATCTATCGACCGTCATGTCGGACTGTCGAAGTTTAGTGCGTACGCGCAACTGGAATGTCATTGTGTGATAATTAGTGCCCGCTGGCACATGCGTGGGATGAGACGATAAACTGTCACTATTCGCGAATACTAGAGTATTGATTTCTGATGGTAGGTATGCGTTGCTGCTGCAGCAACAGCAGTTGCAGTAGCACTATTCCATACCGGCAACACGATGATTTGAGATGAGCATGTCGTTAGTTACCATTGGATGAAGGCGAATTGTATAAAACATTTTACCTAATAAAAAAATTGCTGAACGTTTCAAATTCTGTACATTTAAAACTAAAATGTTATTGGACGAGCAATTTGTTGAAGACCAAAAAAAGCTAACATATGTAATGACTAACCAGATTCGAAACACAAAATCTTTAAACTTGGTAGCATTGACCCAACAAAGCTATGGAAGCCGCATATAAAAATTATAAAAATTCATCATAGAAACAAGTCATTTACATCAAACTATAAACCAAGTTAAGCTCGGCTACACACGAAAAGAAATAAAAGATCAAAGCAATGAAGACGAATGTGAATGAGAATTGGATTCTTATTACAAACGTTGAAGGGAGCCATATAATTTATAAATATTTCGCTACCGACATCAATGGTACTGCAAGCAAAACAAACATCAAATAAATATAAAATCTATTTATAATGCGACAACACAAATTATAATTGAAGAATAAGAACTAATTTCGAAACAAACCTAGCATTATATTCATCACGAATTTCAAACATAATGTATAAATCCTTCGCCTGAATTACACAATGCAAACAACTGTAGCGTGTTGAGATCATCTTGGAACACAAACTAAGATAATTTTTCCTCCAGTACATGCGTACTAGAGAAACCTAGGACTGTACAACAGCCTACTTTCTGACTAAAAGCCTACATATGGACTCTCACATTAATACGCTTAGCCAACCACTTCTACATTACAACGAGTAAAATATGTTTAGGACAGTTCAACTTATACATTATCATATGTATGTTAACATTTGTTCCGCTTTAATTAAAGCTACATATGTTATTAAAGTCAAAGAAATATAATATAATGAACATTCTATAATGCGCCGTACCGTGAAAACATGCTCCGTAAATTTAGAAATGAATAACATTGCCGTGAAGCCTTGACTTTTGATTAAGATGTCTAACCCCGCGGGTGTAGTACAAGGCGATTAAGGGAAAAATAATTAAAAGATGGGACAGCGACATCTACTTATGTAACAACACATCTTACTACGATCACTAATTCGACTACCAAGCGTAATGATTGTGGAAAACCTTATGGAAAGTCCGACGTGGTGGTCGATCTATGAGGCAGGCACGTGGACTTATACATCCCATGTTGAAACAATGCCACACATCAATTTTTTAAAATGTGGAAGGAATGTATTCTCTTTTAGACCAGTTTAAAAATGTAGTCGGAAAGCAAAGAAATAACAATGTTTAATAATTTAACCAATCTATATGTATTATTAAAAGATAAGCCCTTCACTGAGCGCAAAACTTTAAATAAGTACATGGCTTTATGTACCTACTAATAAAAGTATGTAATCATGTCAAACCTTCGATTCTCATAAAAGTTTCCACTCGAAAACATAGTATCCATATAGTCGTATCAGTAAACTAAATCATAGAATCGAACAATAATTAATATTAGCAATCCACTCACGTTACGTCTTGCATAAATATAGCCGGTGTCCTTCATAACAATTTGCGTTGTGACATTCTTGGCATACTCGAAGTAATGAATTGGGTACTTGAAGTACTACAGAAAAGATAAAGAGTAATTTCAGATACAATCAGCTTAATCAGAAGGACGTTCGTAATCATTTATTAACTGATAAAAGCGTGACTGGACATGTAGTAATCTTATTACGATTCCTTGACAATATTGCTTGAGATATGTTATTCCAGAAAAAATCCGACAAACGCGGTAATCCTGGATAAACCCAACAAATTAACCTTATCAGAAATCAAGCAATTTTCCCTGATTTTAATCTGGTACAGCTAGCAAAAGCAGACAACAACGAAGACGCAAATTATATGTTTAGGACAAACCGTGTCTCGGTCACAGCAGAAATACGAAGTGGACCAACACACGATTAAGTGCCCTGATAAGTAAAACAACCATGTTTAACGTACCATCATATTGAGAACCCCTATTAATATATTTTTTAGACCTTTGACTTAATAACGACCATAATATTACTGATAACCCAAAGCAGCAGTATTTAAATAAGCAGAATAGTAATGAGTAGTTGAGTTCTTAAAAATTAAATTATTTATGAAACAGCTAAAGATATGGTAACTGAAGCGAGTACAGAAATCAACAATGAAGATCTAATGGCGTACTAAGGTACTACAAGTTATGAATGTTCAAGGTAATTTAGAGAGAGACATTTGCGGTTGAAAGTTACGAGCGCCCGTACTTAGTGATGATTATCTTAATTTGAGACATTCGTAACTCATTCATTGCATTCCACCCTTTCAAAATCAAGTACCCAGATAAATTTAAAAAAATGTACAAGCAGCCTTAACTTGACACGTACAAGCTGTCAAGCACAGAAGCTTGCGCAACATATTTCCCGCGATTGTTTCGGAGGTTAATCTCGGAATAAAAACAAAGCGGGCAACGTGCGCGTGCGCCGGTGCCGGCCTGCGCATGGTACGCTCCGCACTATGTTATCACTGTGTCGGCGAACTGTTACGAGACTGGTACGAATTGAGCGCAGGCGGCTCGACTGCTATGTATTTTACGTTCACATTTCCTAAACATTGTCTATATGTTGTAAGCTGATACTTGAAAGTACAGGATATATATAAAAGACAACCTGAAAAATAGCCTCCAAGAATAGAATTCTGAAACACAATATTCTTTTGAAGAGGTTTCTCTCTCGAGAGATACATTAGAGAGAAAGAGTACTGGAACATTATTGGCATAAGACTAAAAAATCTAGAGAAAATAAAAATAAAAACACGCCACTGTTTGGATAAAAATTCAAGTTATACTCGCAGGCCAGTTATTTTTACTGTAATCATATTAAGTATAGATACCTACTCGTAACGGGCAGACCTGTGAGGAAATGTTTTATCCAAGAATAGATTTATGCAGATGACTATGATGATCATACATAAATTCATGTACGCAAAACTGCAGATGTACCGAGACTCCCAGACTGACATGCGGAACGCTCTTAGCATGCTAATTACGAGCACTTATGGTCAAAGCATGCCAAATACAATTTTAGTCTTCAGTTAGGATGCTATGCACTGGATCTTTTTTGAGGAGATCATCAAATGAAAGTGAGACTATAATTTAAAACGCAATTTTTAAAATCTAAATCATAGAGCCGAATCAGCGTTTTTACTAGTGATTATCAAACTATTCCTAAAGGTACAGTATAAATGTTTCGTGGGTTACTTTCTTACAACCAAACTTACAAACAACGTCTTTAAGTCATTAGTGTAGACGTAGATAAACTCAACATCAGTATAGCTATTGTAGACTCCTCAGTTAAAGTTTAAGAACGTGATATTCCTATAATGTAGTGCGGTTGTATTCAAACCCAAACAGGTGAAGGTTTATGCAAGACTTTTTGATGGCTCTATAATAGTATCATTGTATGGTGAAAGAAAGTTTTGAATACGACTAACGATGGTAGTAAGATTACATCAGATATAACTTATAATGTGAAGTCATTGTTGTTGCTGAAAACAGAATTCCCCAACCCCGGTGGGTGGGAGACATAAAATGCGACTATAAAAGGGAAAATTACAGCCCACGGGAAACAGAGTCTATGTATCAACAACTACTGCATTCGATAATCTGCTTGTCAAGCGTGATAATTATGATATCCTCGTGGAAATCCAGTTTGTCGCGACAGTCTATAAAGAAAGATTATGGACATACAGCTAATGATGATGATCTTTCCAAAATCGACGTCATTTTCTGTAGTAAATTTCACGCTACGGTAGCAATAAGAGATTAGTAATTTCAATTCTGTAACGAAAACCGAAGTTCCGATGACTTTAATGACAAATTAAGTACAATCGGTAACTATAAAGTTGCAGTGTTATACTATAGGCAAGAAGGCTCCTTCATAAATATACAATTCGCTTCGAAACAGGTTCTCACGAGATGCACGACTAGAGTAGCCAGAGTATACTGGTACGCTGTAGCGAACGATTACTTGGTTTTGATCTTGAAGCGTACTATAAGAAGAAACAGGAAAACTTTGTGTTTTTCTTGCGTTACCCAATAAAACATAACCGGACTTTGGTGTGCTATAGATTTGTTATAATTTTGCATCGGATCATCCAAAGTTAAAAGTATGTTTTTTTTCCGTTAACAGTCATTCGTTATGATTGCTTTCTATAACAAAATACACTGGCAGAGATAATATTTCAAGCTTTAAAGCAGTCTGGAGGAACAAAATCGCAAGACAGAAAGGTTGTATGTAGGTAGCAAGAGAAAAAGCAAAGAAATAAAATAAAAATTAGTGTTACTCATCTGCGGAACACCTTTTGCTAAAATAATAGTACCTTCAGCAGCGTGATGATAGATCTGTGATCATGCATAAGGAGAACAGAAAATAAAACTAGTTTGTACCTAGATGACATTTAAAAAAAAGGAAACGAATTAGAAAACATATTACATAACTTAATCACAATTATAAGAGAGCCAAGACATAACTAATATGTTTGTAAACAAAACACTAGGATACGTAAGGCATGACGTACTTACAACGTCTGTGCAAACGTTATGCTGTAGCACACAATGGGAACAGCTGGTTTCCAGTTTCCATAGCTTTATTTAACATTGTAATCATTTCAAAGATGTATGCAATGAATATACAAGCGACACCTAGGATGAAGTAAACAGGATTGATGTGTAGTTCAAGTTCTTTATTTTCGAAATAGTTTAAAACCTTTTTGGAAGGCAATGAATCTACCGTTACGTTATGAATGTAGTTCATAGTGAAATAAACTCTAACATTTGTCGATTCCAGTTTGGTGAATTAAAGTGTTTAGCCAGGATATTTTCTACTGGGCATTAAAAGTCTTCAATACGATTATCCTATAACATCAATAGACTAGGCTCAACTTCTTTTGATTTGACCTCAATCGAAGTCACAATAAGCATAGCATATTCACATAACCATATTCTTTTCAGAACCTCACAATTTGTATCGATTATCGTCATGAACTGGCGAGGTGCACAGGAATATGTGCTTAAATCAATTTTTATGGATGTAGATATTTGGTATAATAAGTACAAATTATTCATATTTTGTACGAGATATTGAAGACGAAGCTTTTGTTAAACTTACATAGAATAATGCTTTAAAAATTCTCCGAATTACAGTATGCATGATAAATATTGATGATTACGACAATCTTTTTCGTGTTTAAGTGTCAGACAAACGAGTGAAGACAAACGAAACAAACAAATTGCTAATGACCGCAGCGTTGTTCTCAGGAAAAGCACCAAAGCGTAAACAAGTTGTCAAAATTCATGACATCACTCGCGAAAGCTAAGTACACAGTTGGAAAGGCTGTTAGCGAACGTTTTGCTGCCGACGTAGAAGAGAAACTAGTGGTCAATGTTTGCTAACGAGCTGGGCATGTATTGAAAGCGTGTGAAGTGCACAAAACATGGGGTTGAGATAGTTTCCTGGCATGGGAAAGTAAGGACTCATTAAATGTGCGTGATCTCGTGTTATAATTTACGTAACTGCACTCGTAAAAGTGAAATCAACAAAAGCTGCAATCTAGACTCATTTCTCTAGAGAGCATAGCATGTATGTGTGGTTTCTGACAGATGTATAAATAAATCAGAGCCAAAACAATAGAAAGAAGAATCAGTGGAGCAACTTCTATTTCAGATTACTCGCTCTTCCTGACAAAGATGAAAAAATGACAAAAGAATGAATGAATTAGAAATAATCAACCAATTATAATTGAATAAAGTGCTTCGATATTTGATGGCCATGACCATGTCAACTGTTATTTTAGAGATAACATATCAATTGACCGTAATATAATTTTAGTTTAAAAAGTCATAATAAACTATTAAGTACATAAATACTACGAAATTTAAAGATCTGTTCAACTGAAAAATGATAACTAAATTAAAATACCTTAGCTCCTTGAAAACAAAGATAAAAAGATTACAAGACCCAACATACCATAAACAACAAACAGTTCCAGAAACAGCTACATTTGAAGTTCTACAAAATAAAGCAGTAACATCTAACAGTACTAAAAGGCATTCCAAACATCAGCCTAAGTGCGTGTACCTTCATCATCCTACATTAACCTCATTGCTGTGAGCTGTGAATGCTAGCTATCTCAGAGTGGCATGTGGCGTTTATCATGCGAGATGTGCCATTATGTCGTAGGTTCATACTATAGGAGTCAAATGGAATAATTGTGCTGGCAATATTATTATGGGATATAGTTGATAAAGATGTGGATGAAATGATTGTTGAACAAACTGATATAATTGGCCTCTGTGTTTTCATAATTTGGACTCCTATTGCAAAATGTGATCCAGAACTTGATTGACCGTGTTCATAGACGACAAAAGACAAATGTAAAAGAAATATAATTGATGACGATTTGAATTAACATTCAAATGATAAGAATGAAACTCTAAAGACTTCTCCTAGACCTAAGCGTATAGTATCAGCATTAATATATGTTTTGTCACTTACAATAACATGTAATTATTGTCATCTCGACGCTCACCCTTAACCACTTGAGTATCATCTAACGATTCGGAACATGGATGGATCCCTTAAATTATGTAGATTTTAACTTAGTATGAAGTATTTTTCTACGCGGGCAATCCCAATAGTTCACTATATTTAAATTTAATTGAATTCCAAAAATTGCACAAATTTACACTTTTCAGTAAAGCAACAATCAGCTACTACAGTGATATATTCAGGCCAGGTGAATAACTTGACCGTTATCTTATCCCTAATCAGCCTTGGCTTTACGTTTTGAGTTTCTAAATAGAAAACTACAATACTAGTTCCAAATTAGCTCTGATTTGAAGGCAAAAGCAAGAGAAAATGAAGCACGAGGTAAAACACCAATAACAATACCAAATCAAATACCGTTGTTTTTATAGTTTCTTGGGCCCCTTCCTGTACAATAAAATTAATAATATACTTGACATTTTCCCCCTAAACAACAAGCTTTGCAAAGAGAAACTTTCTCTATGGTTGAAATCATTAAGTTATGATAAAACTGAAGAACTTTTGCATATTGTTAGTTAAAGGCCTTTATTAAAAATTTAACTCTTACCTTGTGTTTGACATAATCAATTAAAACCTACTACTGTTACACACCCTCTCACACCATACACTCACAATTTCACCTTACACACAGAGAGGACTCACTTCCACAGTGCTGTGGAACCTAGAATAAGTGATTTTGCTTAATAAATATAAATGGATCTATTTTATAATGGCGGCTAGACGTTCCGTCTGCTTTTATGAGGGATGCACTGTATGCTAAAATACAAGTTTTTCAAAACTTAGTTTAGCTGCAGACGCTTTCGTTTTCAATAAAATATTCTAGACAATTAGATTTAAGAAAACATTTTGTACATTTTTATAAATAAATTTATTCTTATTCTTAACAATAAATATATATGTATTGCGTGATCGAACCTAGTTACGATTATCATACGCCTAGGCGCGTAAAAAATTGAATTACGAAACCGATGGGGGCATGATAAATTACATTATCGAAAACGTATTCAAACCACGCCTGCCTAACCATTGTTGCGTTGGCTACATTCTTTTGTGTGTTCGTGACCTTCTGAGCACCATTGAATGCTGTGCATCTATCGCGCTCCGCGTGGGATGGACGGAGGAATCTGAGATTTGTTGCAAAACTCCAAGAACATCATTTTATCATCTCCAAAATGATTGGACTTGAAATATATAAAAAATTGTACATCAAGATTATCAAGTGTCACCTGTAAATAAAATAAGACTTTATGTAATCAATATTCGTGTTCAAGACCTTAATTTGGACAACATAAATGAGATCAACCTTAGCGATTGTTTCACCAGGCGTCAAATCTTTTGTAAAATTGAATAACATTTTCATCCACAAGGATTGTTTGCCAGAAGATCAAATATACACGTCCACCCGCGGTAGTCATTCGTCCAAAAGCCAACCATTAATAAACAAAGTTATTATTGTTCATGGCTATCATATCAGATATACTTCCGTCATACAATCAAACTGTCCGGCTGATGCTTTACAGTTATACGCTTGACGACCTCCATTAAATTGTACTCTGCTCTGCTAGTATGTACCAGCGTCGACATTAAATAACGATCACGTATATCTTCATTAGAAGCAATTGCTTCCTCTGCGGTTTTATTAATACTTACCCTCGGTATTAAAATACTAGCTCTGGTTCTTAGAATTTATCTGCACCTGGAAGTTGCCTGTACCTAAATGTAAGTCGCCGTCATAAATCGAAGCATCGACATAATATTGGTTTATTATAGAGGACTCAATAAGCTTAGATAATTGTTGCACATTTATTAATATTATTTTAATTTATATTAACATTATAAATGTGATACGCTTTCAGGTTATCACTAGAGAGTAGAGGCATTTGAATTATGCCTACGTACTGGGAGATTTTTTTACAAAATTGTCCTCACAAGACCCGACGACCTGATGAACGGCGTAGAAGCTGCAGGATGCTGACAGCTTGACTACTTGCAGAATTATACGGAAAAGACTTCTGTAAGCTTCAGATTCTCCATAAAATAAATTCAGCGAGCGCAGTAGATTATTTGTGTTCAATTTGAGGCTTTGAGATACGACAAAAGTTTAAGGATGTGTATACCAGGTGGCATTATTACTGCTAGGTAGCAACTAATCCCCTTTCAAAACTTATCTAGAAAGCCTTACGCTAGAAAGGCCATCTACAATAAATCCTGCAGCCGTCACAACAATAGCCGTTTTTATCGCCTACAATCCGCGACCGTCTGCATCGAGGCATTAATAAAACATAGCCGTCATAGCTTTCTTTGTGTCTGCCCGTCAACATTCCCGAGCAGCGAGTTTTGCGAAATATCTATTTTAATTTGTTGCACCTTGATTGTTTACTGTGATATTGTTATACTGATTACTTTGCCCAGAATGCAATTAAAGTTGGGCGTTTAGAAATGGAGCAATACATACTCCTAAGTGACGTCAATTCAAGCCATTTAGGACTGTTTGCACTGTCATTAAGTGAACAAGTGCTTCGTGCTTACGTCACGAGTTGCTCAATCCTAAACGCTTCAGTCAAGGCTCTTATTAAACTTATTAATTTTATTCGTGTGGTTCACGAATAACTTGTATATCCCCAGATGTCAAAAAACAGGTTTAATCGAAGAACACATCAGCGACGCATTCAAAACACTTATATGCAGAAGTTTGAAATACCGAAGTAAACGAAATTTCAACGCAACAGCTCAAACAAAGACTAATTAATTTTAAAATTCGACCGCTAAATACAATAAGAGGAAGTTAACAAAATAATCAAGCAAGAAATCAAATCTTCATACTAGCAAAGGTTGAAATCGTGATCTCAAAGATGAGGTATTCGTTACATTTATCGAAGCGTGAAGGCGGATATCTGACTTATCCGAAATCAAAAGCTATTACTGAAATTGTATTTTGTAACGGATCGGAGAGTGAGTTATTCGATCAAACCACGACAGGATAAGGTTTCCGACCTTTGAAGCTGTGGGGGAAAATTTTGTGGCACGTAGACAAAGTAAACAGGGTCCTGTCACAAACAAGACTAAGGATAAAATATCTAATGGATTGTAACAGCGTACCTATAAAAAAAAGCTTTAAACAATGTAAACAGATCGCTTGATAGGCATATCACCTGATAGTAAATAATAATGTGAAACCATTACAGTTGAAATGTGAGTGGTATTCGCCCTAAAAAAATACTGATTGTACCTCTTTAGCTTTTGTTGCATTTTATGAGACCTAACATCCTAAATAAATAAAACCAATCTTAAAACTAATAATCCAACTACAAATTGATGTGAAACATAGATAGGATCAACAGAAGAAATTTTCCGATCGTTCTCTGTTGTAAATATTGAATACTAATAATCAAAGATTGTCGTGACGTGCTCATCAATCCATTACAGTACCTCTTTAATTTATCTATACAGACTTGCTCTTATCCTTCTGTGTGGAAAATATCTAAAGTAGTGCCCATACATAAATCTGGCCCCAAATCTGACATTCGTAATTATAGACCCATAGCTGTACTGCCCGTGTTTGGAAAAATATTTGAAACAGTTATTTACAAACATATTTACAATCAGCTGCGAGGTTGGTTTTGCGAAGAACAGCACGGCTTCTTGCCAAAAAAATCCACCACATCTAACTTAATAAACATTGTTAACTTTATTTCCGGCAATATGGACAATAGAAAACAAGTGGACGTCGCATATTTCGTCTTCCAAAAGGCTTTCGATAGAGTCGATAATGACACTCTCCTTCGGAAGATGGCACTTACAGGTTTCTCCTTCAAACTATTATCCCTATTCTCGTCGTACCTATCTGAAAGATATCAATACGTTATTTATGAGGGCTCTATATCAAAAGTGTTCAATGTGACATCTGGTATTGGACAAGGTAGTTCCTTAGGTCCATTATTATTCCTGCTGATGGTCAATGATCTGCCACAATCGATAACTCACTCCCGCTGCCTGATGTTTGCCGATGATGTCAAATTGGCACATCCCGTACTAAACTTCAACGATTGTTCTGGGCTCCAGGACGACATTGACGCTGTCTGTAGGTGGAGCAATAAAAATGGACTGCACCTGAATGTATCTAAGTGTTGTCTGATGTCTTATACGCGAGCGCTTAGACCAATCCACTATAATTATACCTTAAACGGGCAGTCTCTTGGGCGGGTGAGCACTGTGCGTGACTTGGGAACTGTATTTGATCCTCAACTCACATTCAATCATAACGTGATTCAAACTTGTACAAAATCCAAAAAAATATTAGGTTTTTTGATGAGGCAATGCAAGCAGTTCAGCAGCAAGGAAGCCATCGCGGTCTTGTACAATGCATACGTACGTAGTCGACTTGAAACTAACTGTGCAGTCTGGAGCCCGCACGAATCTAGGTATATACTCATGATTGAGAAAATACAAAAATCGTTTTTAAGATTCCTATATAAGAAACTCTACGGCTATTATCCGCTCCTGTACCCCACACTCTATATTCAGGGTATGGTAGGTTTCCATTCGCTGGAACTAAGGCGAGGTCTAACCCTCGTCAAATACTTCTTCCGTGTACTACGTGGCCTTGTAACCAACTCAGATACTTTGGCCGAAATATCGTTACACGTGCCACCAGTGCGAAAGCTTGTCCTACGTCCACGTCCCCAGCCCACCTTCCATGTTCCCACAGCTAGAACTAAAGCGCTCTCTACATCACCGCTCCACTGCGCCCTACAACTACTTAATAAAACTATCACCTATGATGACTCAGTAGACGTTTTCTACGACTCGGAATCGAGGTTCCTGTCATCAGCCGCTCGATATCTGGAGTCTCTTGCTGGTCCCAGCACTGTGAGTGTGACAGACTATGACCGATCTAGAGCTGGCACTAGCAAACTACCAATAGTAGATTTAGTTTTATAGTTTAGTTTTATAATTTTGACAATATTATTATGTGTAGAATAACTGTAAGTAATAATTGATACGAATAAATGAATTGAATTGAATTGAATTGAATTGAATACTCGTACCTCTTAAATTACTCCCTCTTGAACACATGGGACCGCCGCAAACAAACTGTAGCAATCCCAAATCCCTAGAGCACGCAATACTGCAATGCAGGGCATGTTGCGGAGATAAACTCAACAGGTCCAATGACCAATGCAACGATACTATTTTAATACAATTATGAAAAATGGGTCATATCTTCGAGTAAGAGCAGATGGCAAAGTAGTTCCCTACAAAACAACAGCTGAATATAGAATGACACGTTTGACAAACTTCGAAACTGGGTGAGGCTAAGGGAAATTATTACAGACGAAACTAACGCACACCGATACGCAACTTCTTATTCACGAAAAACTTGTTTAGTTGGATTAATTACTCCAGTTTTAGTGATACATTTATGGTGAGCCTTTGAGCATAGATTGATGATCACAGTAGGATATTGACATAGGTGAACGTTGATTCCGATCTCGTGGTTTTTTTCCATTAGTCGCTGTATGACAATGGGTGATTATGATATAACGCCTAGACCATATACTCGTACCTAACGCGGCTCCTTGCTTTAGTAGCAAGGTTTAGTAATGGCATCAGCCAAAAGCAGCAACGTTCAATTCAAAACGAGTCTAGACAATAAGAGTACTTAAAAATCAGAATCAGACAATTAAAAATAAATCAAAAACACAGAACTCGATAGTATTTCGGCACCCCAAATACCCTCAGAACCGGCAAAGCTCGTATCCGAAGCAATCTTACATGTCAGCGAAGTAGTGCTATAACAAGGCCATTTCGACACATTCTCCAACAAAGACGTTCTTCCCCTTGGCCTAATTGCTGAGATATCCTGTTACGGCAACAACACCCATGTCATCATGGTTTGGCAACGGTTTGCCAATCTCCGGTGTCCGGGTCGAGACGAGACGACACCGCGACTCAAGCGTGAGAGCGAAGCGGGTCTGACGCAAGGGAACGTGAGACGCAGGGTTGGTGTTAGCAAAAAACTCAGACAACACTTTTTAGCGTAAGAACAACCACTGAGCAGATGAACGAGACATTGCACACTGCATCAACATATTTAGGAAGTGACTTTGATTGTTCTTAAAATCAATCCGAATTGATGTGCAGAAAATAAACAGGTATACGGTACATTCCACAGCTCTGATGATGACTGACATAATCCAAATTATGATATCATCGCATTGCAATTAGGTATGGTTTATATTTATATTATAGAACTCTGATGGCTGGCTGATGAGTTGCCGAGACGTTCATGAAAAGAAGCTTTTATTTACGTCTAAAATGAAATAAAATTATTTTGCATTTCCACAACTGATAATGGTGAATTTTTTAAAATTGACGTCAATGCAAAAGTGTTGCGGATATCTTGCTTTTCAGATATGTATTGGTACAATGCTGGCAATGAATGAAGATATACAGTCATTCATACATACATTTTGAATACTAAACTACAAAATCTTGAATTCATTGTTCCTATACGTATGAACTTGGCAAGATTCCAAACTCAATTTGTTTTATTAACCTAATAATTTTCGATTTAATCAAGACATCGTCAACAAAAACATCAATTAAAAGCTTTAATTGTAATTTTGCGAACACGAAAGGAATTATGATACATCAATATCTGTAATAATGACTGTTATCTCATTTTTTTATTCATGATGCACGAGACGGAAGCAAAAAGACCAGTGGCAGTATCTAAAAATGGGTCTGACATCATAAGGTTTATTTTCTGTCGTCTAGACGGTTTTTGCAATGAAAGATTGGTAGATAGTCACCATCATACTCTTTTTTACGCTTAATATACTACCACGTCAGTAGTTTAGGAGTAGTAATGGTATAAACCATGTCGAGAAACTAATTCAGGTGCTGCGGACGAGTTAGTCGGTTTTTCCCTTGGTACAACATTTACCGAAGCCAGTATGTCTGTCTTCCTAGAATTTGCCAGATCTCAGAACAAGTGTAAACAACCACTTTTAATGAAAAACGTTAGGTTCTTAATATTAATGAGTTCCCACGGCTCGGTTCAAGGTCCTTACAAAAAATAACTACAACTTAAAATGAGCTGTTTTATTACATTAGCACGTAAACCGCGTGTGAAACATCACTAATACGTAACTATAATCAAATTTATAATGTCAAGGTTTTCAGGATAGCAAGTATAGAAACCAAACATGAACGAGAAACATTTGTGGTGTTACTAGATTCACTTGCAATTACACTTTTATCTTTCATACATGGAAACAAATCTGTATTTCTCAAGACAAAATTGTCAATGATAATGTTAAATGATATTTGATAGAAAACAACAGATATTATTGCACAAGCCAGTTAAAATAAGGACGTAACAACAATATCAACAAAAGCCTGGGGTTACAATGTTAAGGTCAAATTTAATTAAGAACAAAAGGAGATAAGATCTTTTAACGATACCTCTATTTTATTTACAACGATGTTATAAATTAACATAGCACAAGTGTAGGCAGATAATTGCTTGTATCGATTAATCGATGACCTATACGAGAAGTTGGAACGGAATCATGTTTTAATTACATATAGGAATACCAAAGGAAATCCAAGGGAAAAAAACACTGATTAAGTCGTAGCTGGAAAATGATTTAATCACACACTGGGAAGACATAGTTTATGATAACGGTATTCCACATTGTTTCTTCTTAGTAAATTTTATGTAATAACAGACATGACGGTATTTTATAGCTTAGTCTTAGATGGTGAAGTACTGACAGTAGTATAATTATTGCTGGGAATATTGATTACCCATTAATGTGGTATCTAATTATAGGTAGAATCAATGGATCTATAGAAGATTAAAAGTAATCGCAAAGTTCATTAGGCCTTGGTTGGGTAGCAAAAAATTGTGAGCAAAATTGACTGTAGCAACGTTTCCGCTTCCAAGCTTGTGGAAATGGAAGAGCCCGGGTAATGTCTGGCCGAGACCTATTTACGTATTTGGCAGACCCCCACGCATTTACAGGGATGCCAACTTCTGAAGCTGTTTATTTTGCATTCTGAATTAGCATCCACTTGCTCTTGACAACAAAGTCAGTAGCATTGAGACTTCAGTCCTTTTCATAGTTTATAATAAAGTACACTATACTCATATTTTATGGCATTTCTTTAAATACCAGTGAAGGATAGCAGTCAGCTTTAAAAAGTCAATTTCTCAACTCATGAATCCTCAAACTGAATCCTCTTCTATAAGTAGTAGGTACTATTACATCCTTAGAATTCGACTGTAGCCAGCCCTAAACGTCCTCGTGTAAATGGATAGCAAACATACAAATATTTGCTCTTATGAAATGGAAGACGCGGGAATATCTTGGCCTTTGAAAAGATACAATAGGGCAGAAGTGTTCCAGAGAGATGAGTTTCTTTACAAATGTTAAGATGAACTCTTGGGATGAAAATGGGAATACTAATTGGATACCAATTAATTTAATATGGATCGTAATGGAAAGCAAAAATAAGTAATCACTAGGGGGAACTTATTTGTTTAGTATTGATGCTACTAATATTATAAATGTGTATCTAAATTAGGATGTTGTGTCTCCGTAACACATAAACGTCAAAACATGGCACACAGTTACGTGTACAATATGTTTTCGTATTCGCATGGAATAATTTCTCAAATCCAAGCAACGAATTCGCAAAACACAGTTCTCCATTAAAAAGACTAAAAAGACATTAAGAAAACTAATAAGAAACGAAAAATAGAACTGTAAGCACGTTGAAAGAATATCAAGATCTCTATACAATATTAGCTACGTAGAGCTAGGCAACAAGCTCTGCTATAGTAACAACCAATCCAAAACCCTGGACGTGATATACTGATACATCGAGCACTTATCATCATTAGTACTCACATCGTATTTGAACACATGTTCCAACCAATGACGATGAGGCCCCTGCACGCGGTATACAATACAAGCACGCCAACCGAACCATCTGGAACTTTGCACACTGAATTTGTATAAGTACACAATGTTACTGACAGTGGCAACTGATAACATTGTTATTATATACGTTTAATAAACATAACGAACACAACGCATTGAAAACTTAACGAGAAACAAATTCGATTGATAGACACAAATAACATTAACAGTTTGAGGACCAGTAAAGACAAGCACGAAGATTTTAAGCCCAAAAATAACATTAAAAGGGAATCATCATCATCAGTGGGAACATACACTGCTGGACATAGGCTTTCTTCATGGTACGCCACAGAGATCGATCACGAGTCACCTTCAGAAAAGGAATCAAACGGTCCTAATACTTACAGATGTATCTAAACCATTCGTATTAATTGTATTATTATGAGACAGAATAAGATCCCAATGATGTTAGACTGTGCGTATGAATCGAGTGTTCCCTATCAAAGAGAGTCGAACAATTGTTTAGAAATGATTAATGGTCCAGTACGACGTAACAATATGATGGATAGTCTAGAGAAAGCTACTTTATCGCATCATGGATGATACTCTGCGGACAAGAGCTCACTAAAAAGATTGTTATCGTTTTGACATGCAAAATTGCCGGCATCAATATTTTTATCAGGAAATCTGCCATGTCAGTCTGGGGACTTATTTATGATTATTGTGGAAATGGAGTTGTGAAAGTTACTTATATAGAACATAGTAAGGATTTTGTATAAGGCAATAAAGGCAGAGACGTTTGAGAGTCACTTTCAGCAAAAAAAAACTATCAGAAACAAAATAAAATGCTGTTACCGATGTAGAATAATAATACCGCTCCCTAAAAGTAAGCACACATGCACGTTAGTTTTGCAATCGAATGAAAGTTAAGAAAGAATAGAATTACTCGTTTACGTAATCCAAGATTTAGCAGCGTAACGCTACATGAGCATACGGCGTATGCAATGTGTGTGTATGAAATGCGTGTAACGGAAAGTTTAAATAACTGTCGAAACGACACTTAAAGAATACTTAAAAACAAGTATTTATGAAAACGTGAAATCGCCAAATCTATTAAATAGGCTTTGGACACAGACGATAAACAAAACTACGATCACCCAACAATAGTTTTCGTAGAAACAAGCTGTAATGATCTTGCTGTGCTAGAAATAATTGCAATCACAAATGAATCTAATCTTTCTGATCTTAAATTGTAATTAAAAACGGCACAGCATGATAGTGGCGATTCATTGCGACAGCGAGTGACATCATATTTTGCATAGTGGCCGAGATATTAAAGATCTCTCAATATAAGAGATTTCTATGACATAATCGTGGCCAGATAGACGTTCCGGTCAGTAACTCAACAAGCCCGCAAACCTGGTGGATTGCTTAGTCAAATATTAACAAAACTAAATGAAAGGTTGTTGTGTTGACCCGACCTAGCCCCGAGGGAAATTTCCCGGCGTCAAGGTAGTTAAACCGTTCTGAGAGTTACATGTTAGAATTTTCATTTGACAGGTAAGAGTATATACGTTTAATTACAGCTCTACCAGATTTGCGATTTTAATAAATACCATTTATCAATAAATTTGTCTTCGTCATTCTATGGTCATTCAAAGAGGTCCTCTATTTATAATCATCTATTTAAAATTGTAATTTTGAACTCTAAGTTAAACTCTATGAGTGTCCATTTGCTGTGTCACCCTTGCTTAATGGTCATCACGAAATCATGGTATCTCTTAGTACTAGTATCAATTTTCTGCAGCATCATTTTAATGTTCTTTTTTCTGTAACATCTTTACTTCAATAAAAAATATTACATCAAACGATGCAGATTCCCGGAAAATTACTGCACAGACTGATTGCTGACGTAAGTGCTGTACTGACTGACCGTGTCGTATATGAATAAATTGTGTGATTGCCTGAAATAGAACAGACGTCATCCGCTATATTCGTTCCACCATTGTTAATGTTGTTTTCATTCTTTGAATATCAATTCAAGATGTTCGAAAGTTTGTTAACTTACAGCAAAGATGTTGACATCATATTGATCAGCAGAGCAACTGGAATGCAACGTCGATGATATTTCAATTGGAATCTTATTTCAAACGGCGTTGACGCGTTTATTGTGTGAACACAAACACCCCATCGTTTCAGTAGCAATGTCTCATGTCAGCATGAAACCTCGCCGAAATCCTTTTACGACTTCCTTCCAACGTTTTTACGTTGCCTTCAAAGTATGTAGTGTCAACGGCAACATTCTCGGACAGTTTTCTAGGTCAGTCAGGCGGCATTTCAGTCGGATACAATTACTTACTCCACCGTACGGAAGGCTGACTGACTAGTCGTCGATACAACCAAAGATATCATATACAATTCGTTCATGGTTGACCGATAAAAGCTATTGGATATAGTCATAGCCTTGACGGATATTTTACTTCAATAAGTACGTTCTTTTGACACGCAACACTATCAACTATCATACGTAAATCTGTCAAGTTCACAGCGATATTAAAATTATATTTACGATAATTTGCTTCCTTAAATTGAATTGGTTTCACTTGTGTTATGAATAGAAATCAGCTGAGTTCTTTTAAATCGATAAGTAGTCCATCTAGTCGTAGTTACTCATGCCCAGCCTCGAAATTTAAACTGTTGGTAGTTATTTAGGCACGATTACTAGTTTCTCTAACGAGCAGGTGTTTAAACTGAACAATTGATAACAATTGCTCCAATCCTGCACATTCAAAACTTCCAAATTAACAGCAATTGAACCAAATTGCCGCTGTTCGATATAAATAGCAGTCGATTCATTCCACGAGTACAATCGTGACCTTACCAATTTAATAGTGTCACTAGTCTATGTACTAGATTGTAGCAACCTCTGTTCGAAAATAAGAAACCAAAAATGTGGGGCACAGGCTTCGGTAACATTGTTGGAGACTTTTGTGGTTATTTCTGGGACAATTTTGTCTGATTATTTTTTATTGTGGTCAGTCATAGAATCATCTTTCCAATTTGAAATCAAGTAATCGGAGACTGACATACTTTGCAAAGTCATCATAATTGTCCGTTGAGTGTGTTCAAGTCTCAACACGTGGCTTCCATATACCGCCACGATGAAAAGCTTGATATGGGAGACTTCGGCATCAAGAGAGAACGTTGTATTCGGAACAAGATGTCAGTGCTACACATGTGGACGCAACTTTCCGACTCCTGGAATTGCCCTTTAGCCCTCTGTTACGATTAGGACTTATGACTACATTCGATGAATATAAGTTAAGGCTAGCTGTAATTATATTGCCAAAACTGATCTATTGCTTCTCGAAGAACACGCAGCACTCCAGGAAGTGTACATTTCCAGCAGCTTTATTAGAATCAATCATTTTTTAATGGCGGATGGATATGTTAGCAGAAAAACAGTTAAATAACGTTATAACGTTCAACTGGTCGTACGTTCTGAGTGCAATAAAAGGTTTTACGGTCGTTTTATATCATAAACTGGGATCTGTTCGAAGCTTTACGTAAACTTGCATTAACTGGGTGGAAGTAAAAGTTGCATGATACATATTTAGAGACTTCTTAATAGAAAAGAGAAGGTGTACGTTTGATACAGCGTTTGTTGGAAATGCCGTTATATTTGATTGAAAACTAAGGCCTGAAATTTCATGTATCAGTATTATGTATTATTAAACGAACCTAAAATATGCGGTACATTTAAACGGAAATTTGTATATTCGAGGATATTCAGCTATTATATGTACGGCGTGACCATGCCGTTAACGAACGCTGGAGGTCTAGTGTAGAGTGCCCAACAAATTTTGATCGGAAGCTATTTACGGCAGAGAATCTCTGTTCATTAAATGTATAGAGATTCGAATACCCAGCATTCTCATAAGTATCTTCACTCTGTTAGTCCTTTGACCTCTTCTATTAGTAATAACGTAGAAAAGACGCTAGACTTCCGGTATGGACAACTTATACATGACCAAATAAATTAATGTTATAAATTTGTCAAACAGAGAAGCCGATAATATTTCACAGATCAGATCGTAGAAGTCCATTACGACATTAATCGCCACTGAAATGGATTGCTTCGTTTTATGGAAAAAGAACAGCTAAAGACACAGTTGTGACTTTAGGTGCAAATGATGTCATACTATACGGTTATTTAACATTAAACCGTACTAGCCGGCTTCCGCGTGGAACACAAATGATTCAACATTTTAACCGATCCATGTAACAGCACGCTTTTGGCCGTAATCATATACTTTCACTGGACGAAATGTAAATACGTCGTCGCTGTTTGCTCCAGATTGTATTATGAAGTCGTCTAAGGGAAGAGCTGCTTTTGCTTCTTTTATTATGCAGTTTGTATGAACATCGTCAGTGAATTATATGTATATGGACGTATAATTCATAGACGCATAGAATTATACAGCCTAGAACTTTGCCGACGAACCAAGCTATCAAAGGATGAAAACATCATTTGAAATCAACTTGAACTTGAACTATTCTAGATTACCGTTATTCCTGACTTGTGCTATATAATGTTAAGAGGGTATGCTGGTGTCAAAGCGCCCATAAAAACGTAGTACCGTCATATTTTGACTTTGAGAGCCATGAAACTTTGTAATTTTTAAAATTGTTAACTGGTTTCAAAATTGGGTAATTTTCACGAAATACCGAAATTCGGCTATCTTAAAATGACAAAAAATATTGAAATTATTTGAAATTTTTTTGATGTGAATTTGATAGTACTAATGTTACTATAATTTCCCAAAAATTATCGCATTTTATGAAAGGTATGAGGACATTTAAAAAAAAAATAATAAAAATAAAAGTGAGGGAACGAAGTTAGGAACATTATGGCTATGCATTTTTATTTATTTATAGGGCTTTTAAATCTTATGTGAGACTTTTAGGTATAGTTATGTGGATTGTATATAAATTTTAGTAACATACATTTCTTTGTTGGATTTTTTTAATATATAAACTCGAAGGACAAGAATTTTGGACTTAGAATTACCCAATTATGTTCAGTTGCATTTATAATTACGTGAACAGTTTCAGTAAAAAGGTAGGCAGACAGTTTTTATCTAAATTTAATTACTGAAATAAAAATCTAAAAATATTATAGAATTACATAAAGCAATAATTCCTATATACTCGTAGTAACTGTCTGAATTCTATTCATATAGGTATGGACAATAGCTTCGTAATTGCAAGTAAATATCCAATGAAGTATATTAGAAAACATTGTGTTTTCATTGGTTACAATATTTACGCGCCAGAATAAGGTTGCGCGCGTGGGGCACGGGACGGGTAAGGCGAGCGGCGGACAGAGACAACTACAAAACAATCAAAATTTGAACGCGGCCACGTGGTCTAACCAGACAATTCTCTTAAAGGTAAGCGTACACTTTCATATCATCCATCACTGCTACTTGAACTTATACAAGATCTTGAATAGATATTTAACTAAAGATAAATTTTGGTAATTTCCGTTTCAGTTCACGCACGATCTGCTTTAAATGAAAATTAAGCGAATGTATACAATTTTTTAATTAGTTTGCCAAATGTTGTGTATATCTTAACAGTAACTTTTAATATCTGATCTGATGAAATGTATAACATAATAATAATATGTTTTAGTTGCATATAGTATACATATATAACTTTATTGTTGTTAATCTATTTAAATATTAGCCTCAAAATAATAGATCGTTGTAACGAAATGTATATGATGATGTATTTATTTTTTGTCATTAAATTAGAACTATGTGTTTCATCTAAATTTTCTTTGTTACAATTTTTAATGTGTCTGTATTGATCTGTATTGTTATATTTTAATGAAATGGGCATACACTTGGCCTTCATCTCACTTATGGCCGTATGGCTCACTATAGCTTACTCGCAGATACAAGGTGAAAAGTACACCACCAAATACCAAAAAAAGAACCATACACGTGTTTGAGTTCGATCAAAAATACATTATCAACCATCATATACAAAGCGATTTCTGCACATTTTCTTCGAAACAAAACAATACATTATGATACCGCTAAGTTCTTTAAATATTGGAAATGTTTCGATATCAAATTTCCGCACACTCGCCTCAAATTCCTTGTGTTTCCAATTTATAGAACTCCAAAGACAACAAAGCGGTGTTTCTCACGCGAATACACTTTCTTTGTAAAAGATTTCGTAACAGATAGAAGGTCGCATTATATTACGACATGACAATAGTTATCAAATTTTACGTAAAAGATAAGGAACGGACGCAGACGATAAAACAATATCGGTAAAAGATCTCGACGTATTTCCTTTATAAGACAGTATTCCTTTATTTCGTTGTTTACGCCAGGGACTACTTGGCTTACATCCTGCTTCAGGTTTGAATTTCGAAACACATTTTCTCAGTGTTTACTTATAACTAAATAAGGCCCAACTCGTGATACAAAGGTTATAGAATTTACTCATATTTCCAGCTATTTCGTGATCTGAGTCACTGGAAATTCGATTATATTGCATACACGAGTCTGTTTATCAGGGAAGCACTGGACGAGGTTATGAGATCAAAGTATGATTATCAAATGGGATAAGAGTTGGCAAAAGCATTGCGTTTCGGTGAACCTGGGTGGGAAAGCTCACCAGGATAGCAGCAAGGCAGGTACTTAGACTGCTTAGCTATATTAACACACATATAGCCATATAGCTATCAACATTTCGTGAGCTATATGCGGCGATTACGAAGCCACCACTCCAAGACCGACAAGCCTTGAGGTAAAGCGCCCTTTGATTAGGGGGAAAAGTAAAGCCACAAGGACAGGTTTTATTAAAGAATGTTCTAGAAAAATTACGAAACTAAAACGTAACAATACTGAAGTATGTTGAGACATGAACAGAATTTGCGCCTCCGTAAAAAGGTTCAAACTTCTCGTCAAAGAATAAATGTAAATTGAATCGTTCTGTCTACAATTTCTTGTGTATCTAACAGTATTAAAAGCGAAGTACAAGCAAATTTATAGTTAGCCTTATTTATACCGTTATAAAACAAAAAAGCTTGTATTATTATGTAATGTTATGATTTCGTTCTATTCAAACTTTAATAACGTTATAGACTAACGAAACGGAATAGCATCGAAACACTATCGTTAAACATAACTTTACGGTGGGCATACCATAACGTTATACACACCAAGAACGCCCTAAATTAATTACAATAACCATGAAGGTAAAAAGATTATTGCCCGGCGCAGTAACATCTTCTTAGCTTCATGACAACGCTCATCTTAGTAGCGTTATGGACGATCTAGGTCCATATTGTTGCGGGTGGTCAGAGTAGGAACTCTGGCCGCTCTATCGGTGTGAACCGGCAACCACTGGAAGGCAGCAGTAGTACGGCGTGGTCCCGTCCCGCTGCAGCCTGGAGCTGCTGAGATGTAGTGGCTGACTGGTCAGGGGGTGGGCTAAATGCAAAGCGCGAGAGGAGCACTGGTGTGTTCCGCTGGAGTTCCGCCGAGGCTTGCGCCGAGGATGACCACCGAGGGGTTTTTAGTGTATATAAATTCTGCATAACCCGGCTTCTCTCCTAAGGAGTCGGGTATCTTTGAAAGATTTCCCCCTCGAAAAAAAAGGTCCATATTGCTTGCTCTGCTTGAATTTTTTATCACAAGTCATGAAATAAATTATAATCATAAAGAACACCTACTTATATCCAAAATATCTCAGCCTTAGTTGACTCAAGTCAAACTGAACATTACTCACGAACGCCATCATAACAAAGCTAACGATCTCGGCTTATTTGGGTTAGTCATAGCGCAAACCTCTGACTAATTAGGGGGTATTTCTGGTCTCTTTGTATGCTGATTACTAAACTATCTTCCGTATTTATTTTCCGATATACGGCGAAGCATTTTTCAAAATAATAACGCAGAAATATCTCCGGCCTTACGAACGATTAAGAATAAAACTCCAAATGAGGCCGTAATAGTTATTTGTTATGCAAGGCTGCAAAGTTGTTGTTCGGCGCGAGTTCTCATATTGAACCCGAGCTAGCGAATGATTCTAGGATTGAACCATGAGCGAAGCGAGGAAAATGGCAGATTGAAGGAAAACAATTGCACCTTTGAAAACAGTTGAAAACTAGTGTTTTTTCTTTGTAAACTAAAGTTTTTTTTTCGTGTAAAGCTTTCGGAAACGGGAGCAAGTGAGTTGAAAAGTAAATTAACCTTTGCCTGCTGAGCTAAACGACTAAGACTTGTCTGTCTGCACGCACCTGGTTTATGAACGCCTATTAGTGCCGTCCTGTGCCCTATTGTCGCTTTAACACATGTAAGACAAATCCAAAGAGATCGTGTCATTAAAATAGTCCTTTACTTTTTTAGTTTTATTCAAACAACCTAAGCCTATTTCAATTCATTGCAAAGAATGAAACGCCATTTGTTATTCGACAAATGAGTAGGAACAATGTCGATTGTTTTCATCGTACAACTATAGTTTCACAAAGAAATCTGTAAGTTGTTGTCTATGATAGAACACGAATTATATTATAAAGTAGCTTCGCCAGGTTAGGTTGGAACATAACTTGTAAGAAATGTAACATAGGTTTATCAACCGACTTCAAAAAAAGGAGGACGTTCTCAATTCGACTGTATGTTTGTTACGCGATACTTCCACCAATTGTAAATCGATTTTGACGATTCTGTTTTTGTTTGATAGAGTATACTTCAGAGGTGGTCCCATATAAATTTTATCGAAATTGATTGAGCTCTTTTTGAGAAAATCAACAAAAACCAAATATGTACCCAAATAATTTTACCTCTACGGGTGAACAGCAAGGGTGATCCCATTCTCAAGCCAAGACCACACTGCCACGTAATAATACAGAACAGAATTTAACAAATCGGTGAAGTAATTTATATTTAAATTGTACATAAAAATACCAGGCATTCCAACACACGCTGGATCAGGATTGATGAGGATTAGTCATAGACATATGGGATTACATGCTATGGGATTAGTCATGTGAATGCGTGAATGAATGACATTAAATTACTGTGTTATTTCCGGTGGAATACGATCGTTTATTTACGAAACGCTGACACATACATGTTTAAAAGTTCGAAGTGTGGTTGACTCGAATCCGAAATTCACTGAAATGACCGAAACATATAAAATAGCTTTTATCGCAAATTCGTTTTCGTGGCTTTCAGAAATTATCCCTGAGGATTTCATGCTTCGTGCACGCCAAATTTCATCATGATTAGTTATGTTGTTGAGGCGCAAGTCAAGAGAGAACAGGCAAACAAACTTTCACGTTTATATCATTAATGTGACTTCATGAGTTTTTCATTCACTGCGCTTGCCAGGCAAATTAGTGATAGCAGTAAGATGTTGGTGAAACAAAGGAATACGTACCTGCATGTCTCCCGGAACGTTCCGATCCAGCAAGCACGGGACGATATAAAGAACTTAATACCAATAGCAACATGGTAAACATACGACTTTATTCTTATAAGTATCTACTATAACAAATTAAAACTATAATTATTATTCACTAATTTCATAAGTATTATTAATTATCGTATATATATTATTTTTCAGTAGATATCTCGAATGTGCCCATCGCTCCGAACTTCGCACCGAATCCACTTGACCTCGAATTTCCGCTCGGGCGATGTTCGAGCGAAAGCACAAGCGATGTGAAGTGAGACTCGAACGAGCTAGTGGCATACGCCATATTGTGGGAGTCAATATTATTCGTTTGCCGTTCCTTTTTAACAAAATTCCATTCACATTAACTACTTCTTTTAACAGATCTATAAACAAAAGTTGTCTAAAAAAGTTTTTACCTGTGCCGGCGGCTGTTTGACAAATTGTCTTTGCCTCCTTGTCAATAATGGAATTTGAGGTTATTTGAGTCGTGAAGTCGTAAGTGAAGTGGATTTTCGATGAGACTTTTTGAGTGAGATTGTTTTTTCATGTTGTGGTTTGGTTTTCTACGTCACGTGATTGAATTAAAGAAGAAATGGAGTGAGTACCTACTTACATATCTACAATTATAACAAGTTAGCGACCCCTTTGCCCGCATAACTTACTTGACAAGAAATCAAGGTACATTTTGTTTCACAGACTAATATAAACCTTTGTTTGTTACAGAGTCGTCGAACGAAGGGCTAGTCACCCATCTCGGGCACAAATCGAAACACTTCTCGATTTTCTAGAGAAAAATCCAGCCTTAGCCAAGGGATTCGCTAGAGCACCCTGTTCTCGAGTTGGAGCAGTAAAAAAGTGGGATAAATTTACCGTCGCTCTAAACAGTATGGAAGGAAGTTTAAAATCTAGGAAACAGTGGACAAAGGTAAATGAAGTTGATAAGTAAAACTTGTATTAAACATGTGATATTTACACAAATGTCAAAAAATAGTCAAATCTACTATATATTATGTAGGTATTAAGATAGAAAACTATTCCTGCAGTAACTTAATACAAGATAGATAAACTAAATAAAGTACACACAATGTATAACATTTTTTAAGCGTGGAAGTGCTGCGGTGATAAAAGGTATTCTCGTATGCCCATTGCTAGACAATGTTCACTATCCCAGGACTGTGGATAGCTGAGGCAATACAGTGAATATTACCCATATAGGTACATAATATATTAGTCTATGAATATTACTTTAAAAGAAATAAATTTTAATAATTTATAGATATGCAATTTATATTATTTACTGTATCGTTTTTTCTATTATTACACCTGAATAATAATAAATTATGATGTGACTATAATTTTGTTATAGTATTGGGCAGATAAAAAAAACGCTGTTAAGAAAAAGGCTGTTTTATGTGCGGCCGAGCGTCTCAAGACAAGTGGTGGCGAGGTAGATGAAGCTGTGGAACTAACTGACATTGAGGAACGCATACTGGCTTTGATGAATGGTGAACACAATGCAACAGGGGACAGCCATATAGGGAATCAGCCGTCACAAGTATACATTGTATTTAAATAACACATCATTTTTCCTAAAATAGATGCAATAACAAGAATATTATGCATGTGAAAATGAATTACCTCAAGGCGCCTCAATGGCTCTACCAATCATGATAAATTTGGTCATATTGCAAGTGGATTCCTGGGGAAAAATAAAATTAATAAAATAGTTTAGTTTAGATAGATGATGTACAGGTAAAGGGTTCGGCAACCTTCACTTTCATCATCATCAACAGCCTATATATCGTCCACCATGCAGGCCCAGTGTGGATTGGTAGACTTTGTAATTGCCTCATGTTTTCCTATACTGAATCTTCACTTTAACTTCATGAAATTGAGTTTCTTTTCTTACCTAAGTTTGAACTTACTGTTTGGTTTTCTGATTTTGTTACTTTTTTTTCAGACATCAGAATCACCCTCTTTTATGAACACAAAGGATATTAAAATTGAAGTCAACTTACCTGTGAGTGATTTTATGACTTTTTATGCCAAAGATTTAGTTGTATGATTATAAAAGCAAAATTTTTCAAGTGCATTCAATTTTTTTAATGAATGTTGATTTTAAATCAATGAATTTTTTTAGATGGGCATTAATCCAGAGGAAGCTGTGGATAATACAGATGGTGTTATAGCCTTGGTAACATTGTTATTTATAAAATTAACTGCATGTTATTATTAAATAAGAGCCTTCCACCAGTTATTTAAAAAGAATTAAGTATGTACTTATGTGTTTTACTTGCTTTTGACTAGTTAGAATATTTGTTTGTGTGCTTCAAAATATTTTCATTTATAAATATCTATTCTGTGATTGTATTCTGATAAAGTATATTTTATTTCAGAGCCCTTTGAATTTAAAACACACTGTAAGACCAGTTCCAGTTTCGAGACAAATCCCCTTAGCATTGGTATGACTTTTTTGAATAATATTAAAAGTGCTTCTCTTACATAAATGCCATTGTATAACTTATATTTTGATTTGTTGTAGAATTCAGTTACAAGCGGGCATTATGCTTCTGGGACGTCATATGGATCTAATAAACCAAGCTTTGTATTGGTAAGTTATCTTTATAATATACACATTTTTGTTACTAATAAGAGCTTTTAAGGCTGCAATGCCACAGAACAGCCTCTGTAGCTTTATAGTGGCTATACAAACTAATTTTTTTTTAATTTATTTATGAATAGGAAGTGGTGGTACATATCTTAGTTGTCCTGGACAATCGAAGTTTGCCATCAAACAGCTGTGTTAATGCTATTATTGTGTTCAAGAAAAGGTTTGTTAGTGTAGTGGAAGTTAACATAGCTAGCAACTCATTAACATGAAGCCTTTAAGTTAGGTAAGTATGCATACACAAGAAAACAAAAGGGGGGTGTGTGTCTTTTGCTTAGTAAGTTTGATGGAAGTGTGGAAGATGTGGCACTAGACACATTACGTTGCAGGAATATAATACTATTTTTATAGTCAGACAGATACCCAGACGAACATATGAAAGCACCCGAATATTACAGTCCCCATCCGCAGCCATGCAATATTGTATGATATTGTTGAAAGTGGTAAAATGTTGTTGTTCCCAGGAATCACAGCCCGAGCCCTCCCCGCCGGAGCCAGCGCCGACCGCTAGCCCACCACCAGGGTCGCTGTCCCCGCCACAGTCCGGTTCTACACAACTTGACATATCTAGGGAATCTTCTCCGATCACCCTCAAAAAATCACCCTCCCCCGATCTTAAGAAAAGTAAGTTCATCGAGTTTTGAATGAGCTTATATCAATTGTTTTGCCAGAACCACCTCGCCTGGCAGGTGGGTTGATGTTAGATACATTTTTATTATTTCTTAATTATAGGATCAATATATATTCTTTTTAACACCACTTCTTAACATTTGCTATGTCATGGATGGGAAATAAAAATATAGTTTTTTCTGTTTAGTGTTTAACATTCATTATTGTGAATTTTAAAAATTTCCCAAATTGATCCATCAACAAATATTTTCCTAGAGCATTCTCTTGGACATCCATATGCTAGTTTTTATAAGTCAGTTTCATCACTCGTTAACAACAACAAAATTATCCAGGGTCACGTCGAGGGCGAAAGCGTCGATTAATATCACCGCCTGGACTATCTAATCGGCGGTCACAGTTACTAAGTCTCACAGACCGCTTCATAAGAATGGAGCAACAGCGGATGGCGCTGGACCGAAAGAATATACAGGTCTTGGAAACCGTGACCAACTTGGTCAGACAACTGCTGGAGCGAGATGCTGATAGAGAACACGCGGTCGCCCAAGGATTGTCATCTATTGGTCAGGGCTTAAAATTACTAGCAGGGGCTTTGGATAAGTAACTTTGGTAGATTTAGTCAATGTTATCCACGATTGTTACAGTACATGTACACCATGGCTAACATCAAGCTAAATTTCCACTATAGCCTTTCTTTCATTGTGTAGGCTGTCCATGCAATGTGGAAATGAAGGACACCAATAAGAAAATGTTTTTATTTTACCGTTAAGTGAACGAAATGTTGTTTTCCATTAAACGAAGATTGTATTAATCTAAATAAATTCTAAGACATACAAAAACCTTTTTTTATTATTGATTCTGACCGACCTAAAAAGACAGAAATTGATAGAAACATAATAACGAAGTCAACACTAACAACAATGATCAGAGAGGCAGCCCATTGCAAAAAATGCTTCATCATTGCGGTCACCCATCATGGGCGGCATCCAACCGACGCATCAAACGTATGCTATTCAAAATTACATCATGATCATCAACAAGGGTCTACTGCTGAACAAAGGCTAGCCTGTACTGCAGGCGATAAATAATGAATGCAACTTCTTTGCAGATTAAGCTTTCGAGCCTCGCGCAAAATAAAACCTGCTCCGAGTTATTTAATAACGTTATGACGCCATTTATCATTGATAAAGATCTAACATAACGCCGCAGGGCACCGCAGAGAGCCGTAAGATCTAGGTAAAATGAAAATGAAACAGATGCTTCTTAAACTACACTAAATTAGCTCCAAAATTCTCTGTTTGTATTCCTTCAACACTTGATAGACTTGTTAACAGTTTAATGCTTTTCCGTTCGCTAGCGAGCTAACAGTTGTTGATAATAAATAAATACAATTTTAAATTCTTCAGATTTATAAAGTGTTTCACATTCCTCACTAATAAGTTTCAAATAAAGCTTTGGAAACGAGGACAAAGGACAAGAACCTCCTTGAGCTATAGATTTCTTTGAATAAAGGTGCTTGAAAGGTTTTAAGTCCGTAAACTTCAGGGCGATGAACCTTCCAATTACTGAACCGACCACAGACTACACTCAACGGAGCGTAAACTAAAAATTGCTGTAATAAATATCTTGGGAACGCAGTGTAATCAGTGCCATAAAAACGTAAGACTGCATGTTGCTTCCGATCTCGAGCGAAGGTATTGTGACGTCATTCGCAGAGGCATGATAACGTAAATGAGATGCAAGACCCATTGTTTCAATTCATCTGGACGGGTCAAGATAAGACTCGAGAATTAGTCATAGCTTCGTCATAATGGCCTCAACACGAAAAAAAGACCAGCTGACTCGAAATTTTAATGAATTCAATGACATTGGCGTTTTGCCACGTTTAAGCGTGACAATACTTGTGTTGGAGGGAGATACTGTATAGGCAAGTGATCCGAATCTTCTAATGGGCGACTTTGAAAAGTTGAAGACCTTGGCTAATGAAACCGAATAAACAACGTTACGGTTTTGTGGGACGACACATATATGGAGACGTCGAAGTTTTATCCTCTCACTCGAACACTGGTTTACAAAGTGACCAAAGCAACGGTAAAACACGGCACGAAAGATTCGTAAATTAGTCCGTAGAATATATTACCGCACACATGATGTTTACAAACATACAAGTGTGCACTCAATTGATACAAAGAAAAAATCAAGAACAAAATTGGATTCGTCACAAAAAGTAGCTCCTACATGAAGTCCGACAACTTTTTATTTTATAACATACACTTATCAACATTCAGTGAATACTTCGGTAAGTTCGATGCGAGAGAAATCCCGACGCAGTTTTTGCCCTATTTCTATTAGCTTATGGCTGCATCAAGTTACTACAATCTGTCAAATTACATTGAATGAAATACTAACTTAAATACCAAAGCATAAAGCTCTTGATCGATTGGAGAAAATTGACAGACTTAATCTTCCGGACAACCGTAGCAGATGCTTCAGAAATATCAGGTGACACGCCGTCTGCGTCATGCATGGCTGCACCGCATCGCCGACAAACTAGTAATATTGCACCTGCATCCTACCAAACACGATGCATTTTACAAGTGACTTGTTAGTTTTTGGTACTTGTGCCTTCACTCGATGCACCTTTGTTCAGCAGACTTTTACTAAGACAACAATTTAGGTGTAACTAACTGTGAAACTGTATTTAAATTCGGAACCCATTGCCGCAAACCTTCGAGACTCGTTGAAAGGTGAACGTTCAAAAGCCAGCAATGGATTTGTTGCTTCCGTTCAAGGCCAGGAGTCAGCAAGGGCTACGGACTAACTCTCGGGGCATTTGAAACAGGTTTTCCCGGTCAAGCATCGGGCAGGGGATTGGCCATTGTACTTGTTTGGTATTATGTATGCAGCGAGTTTACTAAAGTTTATGTTGCATTGTGTTCTTAAATTGATTTTAAATTTTATTTCTCGGGTTTACATTTCTTTGGTATGCTCACAATATTTTTACATTCTCACATTCCAAATACCATAACAAAACTATTGAAACAACAACACAGCAAGAAGAATCTGTGACTTATCGTTCTCACTGCAACAAGGGGTAATAAAAATACGAATTTGTAACAGTACATTGAACAATGGAAGATTTATATTACGTTGATGATAAGAAAAGTCTTGCAGAATATATTAGGAATTTGAATCGAGTCTTGTAGTGACATTTATCAGCTTAATTAAAACTATGCAAATAGCGACAGATACATAGAGAGAGATATGTTTGATTTTTTTATGATGGGTTTGCCTTCATCTGAAGTGATGGTAAGTGAGGATAAGACGGTTGGATGGTAAGCGTGCGCACCCAGAAGCCTCAACCTAATGAGGCGCTGGCTCTGCTACATTTCATACCGGAACACAACAGTGCTATTAACACTGCTGTTTTGCGGCAGACTTAGGTAACATGGTGGTAGCTAGACAGGCGGACATAGAAAATGCCCTACCACCATATATCCGTGTTACAATACATTAGTAATGGAAACGCCAATATCGACATTTAGCCGATTGACGTCAATCAAGAAAATTAAATTAAAAAACGACCGTCATTTTTTAACTTTTTATTTTTATTTATTTTATTTATCACTTTATTTCAGGCACTAGACCCATACAAATTTTACAAATAGTACTTATAAATATTTTTGATTTTGATATAGCCAGTTTCACTATCTCACAGTAAATACGAATCTAACGACACCTCTCAAGCTAAAATCCATCGCGCTGTTCCGGCCATAGAGCGCGCTGAACAAATATACATACATAATATACTCTCGAAAAACATAGCCCTCCTTCTGTCGCAGTCGGGTAATAAACTCTTCGCGAAGCGTTTTAAAAATATATTATTCCGACTTACGTCACGCACCGACGACGATCCCGCTCTATAGGTTCAAAGACCCTTAATTATTATGACCAAGAGAAGAGCCACCTATATGCCGTTATTAACGCTTTTAAATCAAGATAACTTATCAATGTCATTATCACATCACATAGTATTTATTTTATTCGTCATTTGGGAATCGTTGAGATATGAATGTGTGAAACAAAAAATGCATGCATGATACTCGATTTTAAATCTACACTAATATTGTAAAGAGGAAAGATTTGTAACTATTTTTGTATGTTTGTAATGAATAGGCTCAAAAAGTACTGGGCCGATTTAAAAAATTCTTTCACCAATAGAATGCTACATTCTTCCAATTTGACATAGGCTACATTTCATTTTGAAAAAAATTAGGGGTTCTTGGTAAAATTTAAACAATGTAACCGAAGGTGTAGAAAAATGAGTCTTAAAATGTCTTTCGTCGAATGCGCTGCCGAAACTATTAGCGATAGAACAAAATAATGTACAACAATATTGAAGAACATCATAATGTCTACAAAAAACTCCGCGGTAGCATATGTCCAACTATTGTAGTTATGTCACTACAACAACTTTTTTCATTTTAAACATTAATGAAAATGCTAACCAAATTCAAACCATGCTATTTATGTGTTTATATTAATCCTTATCCAAATAAATTATTTTATGGTCAAGACCATTTAACTACCTATAAAATAGTTTTTAAATTATTTAAATTGGACTTTCCATTCAAAAGATATTACGAATTAAAAAATTCAATCAGTAAACAAAACCGCCATAGCGCCGTGGCCGTTGTTTGCGATGTAGTCTGAAAAGCGCGCCGGGCATCGCGGCGGGCGGGGTGGAGGGGACACTGAAATAATTTTTTTTAATATATAATTAATAAATAATAATTTTTTAATAAATAAAAATATTTGTGAAAAAAAGTGTTTTATATCCAAATTTCCAAAAATAAATAATTGTCTACCCCGTGCGAAGCCGGGACGGGCTGCTAGTAGCTGATAATACAGATAAAAGTACCATTTACCGGAAAAACTAACAGAACGAGTTTAGTCGATCCGATAGTTGTTAATTCCATAGATACAAAAAATAAGAATTTATAGTAAACTGTAGTAACTTCAACTATCCATACCAAGAAGTCATTCTAACTCTGCGTTACGACGTAAAGGACAAACAAATAAACAAACTCACTTTCGTATTTATAATATTAGTATGGATAAAAAGTGCAGCGGAACGCTAAATAATAATTACAAACCATTAAGAAATTGATCGTTTGAAACTTGATTTATTATGATAGAGCGTAAATACATATATTTGTACATTACAAACATTATTATCCTCAGTTCGACAAAAAATATCAGGGTTTGTTAATTTGTTTGAATAGGTCTCATGTTGGATCAAATATTGAAACGGAACGCGCCAATAGGCAATCTTTCAACTTTTCAAACAATCGAGACAAAACGTCAGCAAGCTTTGAAATTGAGTGAGATTGCATCAGCCGTTTACATTCAATCAATCTCGAGCGAGACGGGTCAACGTTATCACGCAAATATAATTATTGTCCAGTGTTTGTCTCAGTGATTTGTAGGCAATTTTTGTATAACCGTGAGAAACACAGTTGAATCTTAGAGAAACTGAATTTATAGTTATTAACTTATTATTAATCGGTGTTGTTCGAAACAAGCGCAACTACTTACATTCTACAGGACTAACGGTACAGAATAGAATACAAACATCAAGCGAGAGAAAGCGTTGATGATTTCCAGCCGAGTGAAAGCAACAAACGGCAGTATATTCGCAGCGTCGCGTCGTACGGACGAAAACATAACCTCAAAATGTTCCCCGCTGTTGTTGCTGTCACCGTTTTTACCACGGCTGTAACGTTCTTCTGGTATAGAAACAGAAATAAGAAAATAACGCACATTCTGAGTGAACTACGCAACAGTTTAGATATGCAGGGAGCCGGCGTAGGAGGATTAATCGACGACTGGGTAAACTTTAGAAAAAACAAAATAGTGTTGCCAGATGCTACGAACAAAGTTGCTGTTATAACCGGTGGAGCTCGTGGAATAGGCACGGAAGTCATCAGGGGACTTCTCAAGGCTAACATGATAGTGGTTATGGGGATAAGAAAGCCTGAGCAAGCGAAAAAACTTATTGATACAATGCAAAATGGAAGTAACTTGGAAGCAATGGAACTTGATCTAGTTTCTTTAAATTCAGTCAGAAACTTTGCTAGTAAAGTTCTTCAGAAATACCCGAAGATACATCTGTTGGTAAACAATGCTGGAATTATGTTTGGCGAGTACAAGCTGACTGATGATGGAATAGAATCACAGTTAGCTGTCAATCATACCAGCCACTTTTATTTGACCCACTTATTATTGCCAGCTCTTAAACAGGGAGGCACACTTGATGCATCTGCTAGAATCGTTAACGTCACATCTTGTGCTCACTATCCTGGTAAAATTGATTTTGCAGACATAAATATGAAAGAGCATTATGATTCAACTGCAGCTTATTCCCAGTCAAAGCTAGCACAGGTAAAAGAAAGCTTTAAAACTTAACAACTGTAAAAACAAAGGATGTATTTTAACGGCTTATTTTTTTTTCAGCTTATGAGTTCGAGGTTCATCAATCAGATGTTGACCAATCAAGGCTGGGCAGTAAGAAGCTATGCGGTACATCCTGGCATTGTAGACACGGATCTTTTTGATAAAACTTTATTTAGGAAATTATTCCCATGGGCAATGAAACTGTTCTTCAAAAGCCCGGAGAGAGGTGCTATTTCAATACTCCATGCTTGTTTCAATGAAAATTTGGAGGAAAAAGGTGGATTATATATAAGCAACTGTATAGAAGGGATCAGTAGTAAGTTTTCAAAGAACAATGAGTATCAGAAGCTATTGTTTATTTTGTCTTGTGAACTAGTTGGTATTCATCCAGCAAAATTTGGATGTTCAAAATAATGTGGACCACTAGATTGAAGGCAGAAAGGTGTCAGATGAGTATTTAAGAATCTCTTCTAGTGTAACTTTTAGTAAAAGCATTTAGTAATTATTATCTTGTCTCATAAGAATAATTATAATTTCCAAAATACAATTTAGAAATAATAAGTTTTGTCTTTTATTAAAATATCCTTTTTACCTCCTTGATGTTTCAGGATCTCTCATAGTGTAGGATCACAATTGGCAGAGTTATTGGTAACATACATAAAAAACACAGTCGAATTGAGAACCTCCTCCTTTTTTGAAGTCAGTTGAAAAGGGGCTTGTTACCTAATTGCCGACTTGCACTCACTGCACTTATACTTCCTATTACATGACATATTGTGTAATGCACTTGGTTGGTTCATTAGTAAAAGTACCCAATCATAGACAGGGTTAGCATCATTAAATCACTTTGATTTGTTTAAAAAATTAGGATCTGGTATTTTTGAGGTTGATTGATACCCAATAATTGTTTCTACAGTGTCACACTAAACTATTTTATTGCCTATATAAATACCTTTTCTCAGTCTAGACTATATAATATATAATACACCTATTTGCATGTTGACTTCAGAAATATCAGCGTACATTAAAAAAATCATTTCAAACTTAGAGCGGAAATGAAAATTAAAAAATATTTTTAGCCCTTTTTGGTCTTTGGTTTTAAAAAATATAATAGTTTTCAAAACTAAACACACCCTTATGTCAGTAATTCAGTCAAATAGCTACTGTATCCACATCCTGGCTCCATCCTAAGACACTCTTTACCAAGTGTAATGAAGAGTTAACTTTCTATTTTTTTTTAAAATTAGATAGAGTTGCAAAGTTTCAAATTGATATGACAGAATTAGCTCACACTAAACAGAAAAACTTAGCTAGTAAAGAAAACTAAATTCTCAGGAATACTAAATGAATGAAAATTTCCATAAAAAATCATTTTTACAGTAAATTCATTAAGTATCAAAGAAAAATACTGTTTTGTTAATAATATCTAGAAGGGCTTCTAGGTGGAATGTATATGAAAACATATAATTGGTTCATACTTGTGTATGTACTAGTAATAATACATTTGTTTTTTACAAAGAAGAAATAATAAGGAGTGTGGATATCTTCTTTCAAATAAACCAGTATAGATAAATACAAGTGTATAAATAGGTGCTGTCAAATAATTGTCAATAATTTAATTTTAGAGCATTTATAAATGATAAAAAGCAAGAACAAGACTCACCTGCTAAACAAGCCAGAAAGTCCCTTCTTCTTTAGCTTAGGGTTTTCTTGATCCGGAGAAACAGCATCAGGGAAATCATCATCTTTGGACACACTGGAGCCGAGAGAGCACTCAGAGAGACTCGAGACAGTACTCGAGAATGAGCCACCATCCTTCCCTCTCTGGTGACCGCTGACACTTCCACCCCAAGTCAATGTACTTTTAGGAGAATCACTTGTATCACTTTTTTCACAAGTAGAAATTGAAAAGTTTCCTTCATCACTGAAGCTACTCTTTTTAGACAATTTGTCTACATCATCAGACACTTCTTCAGGCTTGGCTGCCTTAGGAGATACAAAATGTAATTGTTTTGTTATAGGGTTGTAGGCCAGCTGCATATTGTCCAATGCTTCGCTGAGCCGCATCCCGCCTTTTTGGCACGGCGACGACATGTTTCGAAATTCGAACACTGACTGTGTTCAGAATCCACAACCATAGTTATTCATGTGAAATGAATTTACCAATGTCATTATGCTCATTCATATTGATAATTATTTAATTACCATTAATACACGCTGCATTGAGTTTAGAGATACCAAAACACATCACTTAATTATAACAACACTTGATAGTAATGTAAATATCATTTGTTTTGTTAATTGTTGTTTTTCTCTGAGATTTCTCAGTACACACAACCTCTGATAAAAACAAAAGCTTTACTAACTTAATTTGCACCAAACCACGAATTTATAATAATCGTCAGAATTATTGCTACAGCTAATTTAACTATTTTATCAAACAAAAGTCTATATTTTCTAATTACAAATACAAAGCAAACACACCCATTCGCCTTTTACTTTCGACTGTAAATAGCTTGACATTCAATGTTTCGTTCATAAATCGAAATGCGCGTGCGCGATGACATTGAGTTTGTTTTGTACCTATACAACGTTCATAAAACATAAGAAAGAGACAACGCTCTATGAAAATCATAGTTGTAAGATTCTTAGTGACTTCCACAGGTTACTTCACTTCTTAAATAAAAAATAAGTAATGTAATATAATATGTTTCTTCCAGTTAGTGTTGGGTAGCGGTAGGTACTTTCACAGAAACATATAGGCTACCTAGAGAATATAGAGCACTACTCCTACTTCACGCCGCTTTTATTTAGTATGCATATTCCTATGTTCGGCTCGAGGTAACTCATTTTTGAACGAATTTGAAACGTTTTGTTTCTGCAAGAAGCAACTATAATGCGGTAGGCGGTAGTCAGTCATAGATAAAGGCAAGATAAAGGCGGCAATTATGACTTAGACTTCTTATAGCAAATCTAAGGATATTAATTAGTTATAAATTAAGCTACTTAACTCGTGAAATTTAAAATATATAGCTTCTAGGTTTGTGCTGAGAGACAAATACATAATACCAATATACATACTTTACCTATTTGTTGCTATTGCTCATTGAATATTTACTCGTTTTAATGACGACCTAAATTTTTATCGCACATTCTGTGTAAATATTAAAACTAATGTTGGTATCGTTCAATAAAATGTGGATAGTCTAACGTGTAAGTGGTGTCAAACACATACCAAAAAGATTTTTGTAAGTACTGGGTACGTATCATTATTTGTATTTCTTAATTGTGGAATTAACTTAACTAAATTTCTTCTAAGAAGTGGGATGGGTGATGAGATGTGGATATTGCTCTACCAGATGTCTACGAGGCTGGTTCTTCATCATTACAGGCCACCCCTTCATCCCTCTCACACCCATGAGCGTAGCTAGGGGTTAAAAACTCATTGCCCACCCCAAAAAATTTAATTATCTACTTTCAAAAGATCAGTTTCCAAACTGACAGCTGGGCCATCTGCCTTCATAGGAAGACTCCGTAGCTGTGCTAATGGGCAAGCCTGTATCACACTGTATGTAATTTGTAGTGTAGCTCGGTATATTTTCGTTCAACTACCATTAGGTAGAATCAAGGTACAATGAACGATCGGTCGCGTCGCTCCATTGTGAACGGTCATAATAAATTGTCTGCTTCCGTCCAAGCGTGGTCCAAACCAATGACATTGACTATTATTTACATGTATTCTATTTTTATAACTTCGTCATTTCAACTCATCTTTATCTTATCGTGTAGTTTGAAAGGTCTATGACCGACCTCACAGACCCTAGTGTCAGAGTTGTTGAGCCGACATAGTCCTCTGGCATGGCTCATGTAGCTACTACCTGTCGTAGATAGTGTCCGGGACAAACGGATTATCGTGCCTTCTGAAGCAAGGAATCATCTTACTGTCCAGACAATCAGGAGGATTCAGCCTGCAATGTCCTAACCAAACTGGGGAAAGTCCTACAAAGTCCCCGCCGCGTGTCGAACACGAGATCAGCAACGTTTCTGAGTCTAACGCTCTGAAAACTGCGGCGGTTAATTCTGCATTTAAAAGAATGAAATGTGTTTCTTTTACGATCTGATATATTTGATGTCAGCTATTTTTGGTTTCCTACAGAAGCAATTCCCTATTGGGTGCCGACCTCAAACATAGATTGTGCAGAAGTCAATTATTTAAAATAAAAAATTGGTTGCCTGTAAAGTCGGTATACGGGCGAAAGTTTTACGTGACAACGACTTTGAGTGGTAAAATAATTTTAATGTGAATATTCATTCAGGGACGCGTGCCTTTCACTTTTTATGTCTGTCTCTCTCGCTCTTAGGCGGGCTAACCATGCCCGAGTGGAAGGGACGCGTGCCTCTCACTCGCTCTCATTGTGAGCGCATAACGTGAGCGGAGCGTAACGCAGTTTCTTGAAGTTTCACCCGGCAAACCAATTTATAAGACGTTGTCACGTCAAAAACTTAAAAATTGCTTTAAATCAGTCGGTTAGTAATTCATCTGAGTTACAATATCGTGTTGTCAATTGCTCATCATCTTTTGCAAAATAGTGCTTTACCTGATGCTGGGATTGAAGAGTTTGCACTTCATCTAACCTTACTATACCATAGGCATTGTGACGAGAATGAGTTGCTAGCAACCATAGTAAAGTAATCGTATCGCAATAATGAGTGTCGAGTAGTTCCTGTGACCACCCGTGGTCTTCAGCATCAGTTCCACTTCACCAAATGGCGCGTTTCAAGAGCAAATACATGTGTTGTAACTTGGTAACTCATTTTAACAGAAGTATTTAAAGAGTTCCCCCGATTTCTCCGGAATGCGATCATCAGATCAGAGACAGTAGAACGAACTATCTGAAGTATTACCCGCCAAACCAATAAGAACCATCAAAATCAACTCATTACTGGTTACATTAGTAATCATGTACAAACAACAACAACAATTTATAACAAGTCGTAACATTTTTGAAGTCGGTTAGTTGTTAACTTAACTACACTATCAAATGCAATATTCAGTGTAGAACTAATTTCATTGTGATTATCGACCAACTGAGTTATAAAAGTGTTATGATATATTATTTGCTCAGACTAATGTGATTGTATAATTCATCATCGTAATAATATGTAATAGAGACGAGATCGTCTACAAGACCTCTTATTAAGAGGCTATGTTGGTAAGACCACGTGGTCGGTAGCTGTCCCTCTCCGAGCCCTATCCTACCCGAGCGCGTACGGTACAGCATACATTATGCGATGTTATCCACCCGTTATTTGGATGTTTCGTAGTCCAGGGATCATTTGAAGGATACAGTATATTATGTAGCCATTTTTTCAATACAGTATATTAATAAAATTTCAGATGTCGGTGGTTTTTCCAAATTGTTCTAAATTGATTCATAACCTTGTAAAACAGGTTCAAAGTTGGGGCTTTTTACTACCGAAAAATACAATACTTTGACGCCCTGTAACTCTGGAAGTATATACTTAAACGAAAATCTGACTCACCACCGACACAGATATTTGTTTCTAGATTGTGTCTTGAAAATTTCATAGATTTTCATAGCGTAATACTCAAAATATGACTGGACTACGTTTGTATGGGCGCTTTGACAACAGCATACCCTCTTAAAATAAAAATACAAACTGATTGATTATGTATTTACATAACTTGTATGTAGTTGAGCGCAACGTAGTTTTACAGTTATGGTGGAATTCGAGTAATGATGAAATGACACGTTCCGTATACTTATAATTTTAATAGGCCATTATCAAATAAAAGTGATTTAGTTTTTGTATATTCTGGTTTAGTTTATTTTTACAAAAATATATAAAACACACGAAACAGGTAAGACTTAACGTTGAAAACAAAGATGGCGTCAATAAAATGTCATTTGGCGCTGTCACTTAGTACAAAAAGAATGTTTTTGTACAATTGAAATAAACGCAAGAGTGTAATTCTAGTATTTTTCTATACATGTTTAGATTATTACTTGATTTTTTAAATAGTGTACAACTGAAGGCCGAATTTGAAACACCTCTTTTGGATGGTTTAAAGTTATATATTGTGATAAAAAAAAGTAATATTCTATTGGTTCTCAAATCATATCCTTGCTTATTGATATCTGAAAGGCGTTGTGCTGCTCGTCATGCATTTCGTTGATTTATATCGTCAACCATTACTTTTAAAACTCGTGTGTCTGGCCTTGCCTTATTAAAACCCGAATTCATTATGTATAACTAATTAATGTAATGTGAATTAATTGTTTTAACAATATAGGCCGTTTAGTTAGATAATAACTGGTTTTGTTTCTACATCGTCCTTCTGACTGTATTCGCTTGTTTCTGGTCCTGTGCGATGCGTCCAATAAAGTATTTATTTTTATTTCGATTTTTCATTAGCTCTATTAAGTGTCTGCCGTCGTTTGCTTATGGTCAGCAAGTCAGCTGCAAAATTGCAGTTAGTAGAGTAGTGCACTCTGATTGGACCGTTCGAATTTGCGCCATGTAATTGGTCAGACCTAAGGTCTTTGAATGTCATTGTCAGAAAGTGTTCCCTTGAATAAGGTGTCTAGTGAATGATTGGTTTGCTCAATACGATAGTTTGGACGAGGTTTGTGAGCTGTTGGACGGACTCGAGATTGCACACCGGCTGATGGACGGAAGAGGTGCAGGCGGTGTAAAAGGCGCACGCGGCATTGCAGGTGCAACACACTTTATCCAACTGCTCACAAACTGTATGCAACCCGCAACTTAAAAGCTAACAACGGCAAGTTCCACTCTTATTTACCTCCGTGGCCTAATGACTACACGCTAGGACTTCACAATCCGGAGGTCCCGGTTGCCTGGTATATCTGCATAGCTTGCTTGTTACCTAAGTCTGCCGCCAAACAGCAATGTTATAGCACTGTTGTGTCCCGTATGAAGGGTAGTGGAGCCAGCGCCTCATTGGGTTGTGAATTTTGGGTTCGCACGCTTACCATCCAACGGGTTTATCGTCACTTACCATCAGCTGAGATGAAGGGCAAGTGCAAACCCTAACTCTGTTCCAATTTATCTTCAGCAGTATTATTGTATTTTATACCACGTTTCGGTTTTCGTATGCCATCACTGGCAACGCTCTGAATAAAGACTGGTTGTTGTCTTTAGACGTATTTTGAACGAGAAGATATGCCATAACTTCCTGAAAGTGGTCCAGACGAGTTGTATTCTTCGGTTGACCTCTTTGATCCAATTTTTAGGAGTGATGAAGTGTTGCGATTGTCAATAAATACAAGGTTCCACAGTTTTTCTCGATAATTTTTATTTATGGCGATGAATAGTTCTATTGTAATAATTGTTATATAAATCTATATTTAAATCAAGGATGTCGCCGTGAGCTTCAATGGTGGAAGTGGTTCGAAAAAAAAAACCTTTTGTTATTGACATGCTTGACTGCATCTGCCGGTACACTAGTCTAAATATTTTGGTTATACTAGTTTTTGTCTGTGAATTTATCTGCGTGCACTTCAGGCATTATACCACGGGATCTACTTGCCCGATCGGGATAAAAAGTAGCCCATATCCTTTTCCGACTTTTCCAATATCCTTATATAATATTAGTAATATTATATTTTATTTGTAGGAATGTTTAATTGTTAATGTGAAACGACAAACATATACAATCGCATGGTGCGAAAAACATAACTTTACCACAAAACCTGCCAGTGTTAAGCATGTTAATTGACGGCCCGCCATTTTGAAAAATTAATTGTATGTTCATTTTACAATACAGTACGTTCTCGTTTGTATTCTATAATTGTTTTGGTGCAAATTTTCACCGCATCGGAGTAGCGTAAAACTAAATTTGAAACGGCTATCCGTCTCTTAAATGGACAATAATGACGTAGTTTGTTTTTTGTTGTATCTTTTTAAACATCTAGTGTAACGCTTGTAGATCAAAAGCGAGCTTACTGACTTGAAAAGTTTGACAACAAAGATTGTCTAAAAAGAGGAAAGATATTAAAATTGAGGTAGCGCGTCAGACGCAGAACTTAAGGTGACACTCCATCCAGCTTATAACTACTCTCTTTACAAAGAAGTAAGACTTTGTCTGCGCAGGATTAGTGCTTGAATTAGCTTATTTTCTTCTCCAATTTTACATTATACACGTGTAGCTCTAACGGTTTTTGGGTAGCGCACGCCAGAATAGCTCACAGGTGGCATAATTTTTTCCTACTTACTTGACTCAACACCTTGCAAGTTTATGTTTTGTAAGGATTATCAGAAAAATCTTTATATTTAGGAATATATATCAAATATCGTTTAATAGTGAATAATATGAGGTTTTCAAACCCTAATGTTAATGTTCTAAATTAAAATTAAATTTTCATAGGTTTTTCTGATAATCCTTACATAAAATAAATATATATTATGCTATGTTTTTGTAAAGTTTCATTAAAATCCATTCAGTAGCTTGTGCGTGAAAGATTAACAAACATCCACACATACAAACTTTTGCGTTTATAATGTAAAGTAAGATTGAAAATTATATCATACGGCAACCAGTGACTGATACACTTTAAAATGTAATTGACGATCCGTCAAGTACGCCATTTGATGAAATTAGTACAAATCGATTCGGCCGCCTAGTTTAGCACGCCCCGGCGAGCGGGTCAATGCTCCGAACTCGATAAAACGTCGATTGCTAACCTTCCCATGGCTCTGTAAGTTTTTATCAATCGCGGAGACCTAATCGATAACGATCGTAAGAAAATATTATGTAAAGTGGAATTACATAACGGACCTTTGGTGATTCGAGTTTGGAATAGATTATGTACTCGAGATTGAGTCACTTACGACATCTTACAGAGACGGCACGCCACAACGTTATAACAAATATTTTTAAACCGTGTTCAAAAAGGAGGAGGTGGTCAATTCAACTGTATTTTTTGTATGTATGTTACGCGATAACTCCGCTACTCATGAATCGAGTTTAATGATTCCGTTTTTCTTTGGTAGATCATACCTACCTACTTCAGAGATGATCCCATATAAATTTTATCGAAATTGTGGTTAAAGAACTTTATTTTCTCATAAAGAAATTTTGTTTTCACTTACATGAGAAATTATACATATTATACTTATTCAACTAGGGTATCTTAGAGTAAAGTAAAACTAAACTAAACTAAAATAAATTTTTGAGTGCTTTGAGAAAATTAACAAAAACAAAATATATACCCAGATAAGTCTACCTCTACGAGTTTACTTTTTAGGGGGTGAATACTGTAGACTTTTAGGACAGTTGAAGTCGGTTTGTTGTCAAAACATTCCTTAGAATAGGTATTCTATTTGATATTGTATTTAACAATTTGTTAACTACCTTGATTAGAGCCTCACTAACAAATGACGGAAGCCTTTTTCTAAAATAATGATCGATCGATCACTCAAATATTTATTTCGTATTTGAAATATTTTGATTACGTTTCTTTGTCACATTTAAAAAGCTCCATGTCTGACTACTACGAATGAGTGCGATTGCGAATTCTATGGTCGTAACATACCTGTCGAGCATTATCAACGAATGCAGCCGGATGTAACGTCAATCGGTGCCACTTGCCACCTACTTGTTCCTAGGGAAATTGTTATCTCCACACACACCTGTTAATCTGAATGTGTAATCAAGATTGCAATTTCCCTTTTAGCGCTCATTAAACTTAATGACTCATTAATTGAAATGTTTAATTCCACATTAAGTCAGGAAATATGATTGAAGAAGGATAATTGTAAACTATGCTTTGTTGGAATGGCGATGCGAAGGTCGCAGGTTCGGTTCCCAGAATGGTATATATTTAGTCAGGTTGATACTACTGACACAAATGTAATATCTTCTACTGTCATCAAGCCAAGATTAGTATAAGACTAGACTAGACTTCCACTTTGTGTGCGGCCAGTAGAGTCGTCTATGTGAGCATTCTTCCATCCTTCAGATTGGTTATCACTTACCACCGGGTGGGATGAAGAAATGCACTTAAAAAGTGGAAACAATTATTCATTCGTATCTTCTCCTAGATAAATCTTGCACTTCGTTTTTGGGGTCCGTATTCAAAGTTATCCAATATTCTTGTTCGTCAGGGTGTAAAGCCGTAGTAATACATTTTAAAAGTAGTTAAAAGTTTTCAAGTAATTAATAGCTTGAGTTGAGAAAACCATGTATTACCAAATATTACGGAATCATCATCATCAACAGCCTATATACGTCCCCACTGCAGGGGCTCAGGCCTACTCTCCTACAGAGAGTGTATGGGCCGTAGTCCACCACATGGGCCCAGTGCGGAACGGCGGACTTCACATGCCTGTTCAAGACATGCAGGTTTCCTCACGATGTTTTCTTTCACCGTTAAGCAATCGGATAATGTACTTGAATTGAAAAACAACTAATAGGTACACGGCTGGATTCGAACCCGGAACTCTCAGATTGAGAGTCCTGCGCCTTATCCATTGCGCCACCGACGCTTTATTACGGAATACTAAGTACCAATGTAGCGTGCCATGGAGGCGGCCTATGTCCAGCCGTGGACGTTTCCTGGCTGATGATGACGAAGTACCAAATAATACAAAGTATCAAAGAATCCAGTATAAAGCGTAGTATAAACACTTGTTTGCGATGTTTGAGAGCAAGTCAGAGAATGATTTCTTGGAATATAAATGTGAGTGACTCCATGTTTACTTTTAAATATTGACAATACAAACAAAGTAATCTGCGGAGTTAATAAAATGACCCTTACAATAACAATCTTGACGATGTAGTGTTTCTTTTGAGTTCTGAATAGGAAAACATGGAATTTGTAATTAGATGATTCCTCGACGAAGATAAAAACTCCGCATTTCTGGCTGAGTTTGCGGATCACAGCGTTTCAGGAACTGTAGCAGCCGATGATGGTTTCATAATGTGTTTAAATGTGTACATGTACCTACAGAAATACATACATACAATACAGGTTCATTAGTTCACGTTTATCAAAAAATGCGTATATTTGAAATACTAGCTTTTGCCCGCGACGTATTTCCGCGTGTGTTTCGGAAAGTATCCCACGGGAATTATATGATCGATCCGGATATAAAGTAGATAGCATTTAAAAAAGTTACTCAGATTTTTAAAAATTGTTGTGAATTTTCCTTTTATAACTTCGAGATTTATGTTTAAAATTTTAAACAAACTCTCTATTATAAAACTGTCGTGGGAATCAGTCATGGTGTTTTCAAGCTATTCCATACAAACTAGATGTCATTGGACAGTAAAATTCATGTTACATTCAATTTAAATAAGAAATAGCTACTACTTCATGTTGTTTCACCTTCACGCCGTCGTTGGGAAAAGATGGGACGTATTATTCTAAAGCCAAAAGTTGTATGGATCAAACTTTGGGGGTTAATATTATTTTGATCTGGGTAAAGAATTTATTTTTACCATAACATCAGCTGCATAACTTCACTGCTAGACAAATTTGAATTTATTTGAGTATGGCAGGCAGGAATTGGCGATAAATAGTAGAAAACCTAGTTAGTTTTAGTTATATTCGTCTTATTCGTAGGTTCTCATTTCGTTTAATGTCATTCAGTTTGTAGTTCTTTTATTGTTAATCATCATTTCTGTTATTTACGGGCGTAAAATATATTAAATAAAACCACCATTTTTGGGTTCCATGAATGTACTGTAAAAACAAAAGCTAAACGTATAAAAAACAAAAGAATAAAAAGCTTCATAGACAATTATTCTAAGAAGTTCGGCGTCGGCAACATCGCGGGCCCCGTGCAGCGCACAACTTAGTAGGCGACGTCGCCGAACAAATTTAGAGGGAATTTAAAGTGAGGAGCCCAACACCACGAGCTTCCTAGTAGGGCGCCGTAACACCCCAGCTGCTGTAGTCACGTCTGCGACACGAATTACGTTGTCTTTGCCCGGGTAGACGTTGGAGACGCGACCTCTAGGCCACACACCGCGTGGCAGGTTGCCATCTGCTATCAGCACAACGTCTCCTACCTTAAGAGGCGACGACACAGAGTTGACGGACGGGCGAGGGGTTAATATTGGCAAATACTCCTTTACCCATCTTGCCCAAAAATGATCCGCCAGGCGAAGCCCCTTACGCCAATTTACCCTTCGAATAAGATCTGTGTCATCGACCCGAGCAAGTGGCCAATATGGCGATGATTGCCCCAACAAAAAATGGTTCGGTGTGATGGACTCTTCGGAGCTTGGTTCCGTGGAAACGTGCGTTAAGGGCCGCGAATTTACCAACGCCTCCGCTTCTAACAAAAGCGTATAAAAAACTTCTTCACTAGGTGAGCGTTCCTTTAGCGTCGCATTCAGCGCAACCTTCACGGTACGGACGAGACGCTCCCAGCATCCTCCCATGAACGGTGAGGCTGGGGGAATAAAGCGCCACTCAAAACGTAATGTACTTGCTGCAGTTTGCATATCCACTTGATATAGATGTTTGAGAGTTGTATCTGCTCCAACAAAAGCTGTGCCGTTATCAGAATATATCCGTGTAGGACAGCCGCGCCGGGCCACGAAGCGACGTAAAGCCATAATTGCGGAATCTGAAGAAAGGCTACTCACAACTTCCAAATGGACCGCTCGAATCGTTAGGCAGGTAAACAGAGCCACGTATCGCTTTTCTCTACGCCGTCCAATTGTCACAGTGATAGGGCCAAAGTAATCTAAGCCAGTAAATGTGAATGGCTTACTGCCGAAGGCAAGACGATCTGCAGGCAAATCTCCCATTGGTGGAGTAGACGGCAAACCTCTGTGTATCCTGCACCAATAGCATGCTTTTACAAAGCGCCGCACAGCTGGTCGCAATCCAAAAATGTAAAATTTCTGACGCATTTCGTTTACGACTGTTTCTATATTGGCGTGAGCGTATCTTCTATGATAATGGCCAATCAATAGTTGCGTGACGGGATGCTTGGCAATTAATACAATCGGATTTGGTCGAAAAGATTTTACTTGAACAGCTGCAGTCCTCCCGGATAAAACTAGAAGTCCATTTTCATCTATAGTCACGTCCAATTTGCGTAGTGGACTTCTGCTGGGAAACGGAGAGCTTGATTTTAAGTGTTCATATTCTTCTCGAAACGAATCCAGTTGAGACTTGAGGAGCAGGTTTCTTTCCGCTTTATCCATATCAGAAGAATTTAGAATTTTGTAATTTTGAGGTATAGTCTGAACCAAATTAAGCCGAAATAATCTAGCAGCCAAAAAAATGCTAGCTGTAGCGCGAAGTAAACGCAACCAATCGCTAAAATGCGATATATCTGCCACAACCGGTGAAGGTAGCGATACAGCGGTTTCAATAACTCCCACCTGCTCTGTTTGTTTCAGTTCATCCAGAACAGGTGGAAAGTTGAGCTCATCGAACGGTAGCTTAGGCCAAGTTGCCGCGGCTTTGGTCAAAAATTCAGGGCCAGAAAACCAACGTGACGAAATTTCGAATTTAGATTTAGTTTTGGTAGCATCATCGGCAACGTTTAAAGAGCTTGGGACATATCTCCATTGATGTCCTTTTGTTGTCTCTAGAATTTCACCCACTCTATGGGCCACAAAAGGTTTAAATGTTCGAGCATCACTTCGAAGCCATCTCAGTACGGTTACACTGTCGCTCCAAAAGACAGTAGATGCGACTGTGTATCTGTGAGCTTCCAGGATATAAGTTGCCAGGCGAGTGGCAATAAGGGCTGCTTGTAATTCCAAACGTGGAATAGAGACTGGCTTCAAAGGAGTAAGTCTTGCCTTGCCAGCGATCAAAGCCAGCTTTATGCTTTTGTCAAGGTATTGAAAGCGCCAATAAGCCACACAAGCATACGCAAGCTCACTCGCGTCGGCAAAAACGTGGAGCTGAATCTCGCAAGGATCATTACAATCTACGTAACAACGTGGAATAGACCCGACAGATAGATCCACTAAGTCTCGGAACCATGACTTCCACAATTCTATAAAACGTTCCGGAAGGATAGAGTCCCAGTCAGCTACCAATTTCCAGGTCTGCTGAAACAAAATGCGTCCGCGGATAATTATTGGCGTTAGAAAGCCTAGAGGATCATAAACCTTCATTAAGTGTGAGAGCATGGACCGTTTCGTAAAAAGATCTGGTTGATCACGTAAGTCTCGTAAGAAAACTAAAGAGTCATCGCATATATTCCATGTGACACCCAGAACACGAACGCGCTCGCTGGACGGCCCTAAAGAAACTTCACGAACTTCGGGAGCCCGAGCTTCAGGGGAAAGCCGTGAAAGTGCTTGCTTGCAGTTTGAGACCCACGACCGCATCTCCAATCCAGCACGAGAGTGCACCTCTACAATGTCGTGAGCTAGCTGAGCTGCTTCCTCCACAGTATTTAGACTACCCAAATAATCATCCATGTAGTGGTTAGTGATGATCTCTTCAGCCGCCAGCGGGAACAAATGCCTATGATCCTCAGCGTTAAGATTTTTTAGGTAAATTGCTGTAAAGGGACTTGAGACAGCACCAAAAATCATCGAGGACATTCTAAATTCACGCAGAGGCTCTTCTGATGTATTACGCCATAGAAATCTCTGCGCATCGCGATCCTCTACCCTAATCCTGGTCTGCGGAAACATTTCCCTAATGTCTGCTGTAAGCGCCACTAAACCTTCCCTGAATCTCATTAGGATTCCCAGCAGTGGTTGCAATAGATCAGGTCCGGCCAATAATAATGAGTTAAGGCTAACACCCATAACTCTGGCGGCGGCATCGTGTACCACCCGCAGCTTCTTTTTTTGAGGGTGAATAACACCAAAGTGCGGCAAATACCATTTGACACCGTCAGGATTCGGTGGGGCATCACAAAGTTCAGCGTAACCCTTTTCAATAGTGCTATTTACGTTATCGCGGTATAATTTTGCGTATACTGGATCTTTTTCAAACTTCCTTTCGAGAGACCGAAAGCGCGACAGTGCTAAATTGTAACTATCCGGGACATTCAAATTATCAGCACACCATAATAAACCGGTAGAAAAACGACCTGAATCTAAGCGACATGTAGTTCTTTGCAAAATGTTGAACGCACGTTTGTCGTTTTCAGAGGGAAAGTCTTTTTTCGTAATGCCAATAGAGTCCAGACTGTAATGTTGTTTTATAAGTTCGTCTAAAGAATTTTCAGTTTTATGAGACATTGTTACGTGATTAAAAATGTCGACCGGAGCGGTTTTACTCGAAGTGTAACCGAATAGGACCCAACCGAGTAGAGTTTCGACTGCTACCGGTTGATGACGAGTACCACGACGCACTGACAATGGAATCGTAAGATGCCAGTTATCGGCTCCGATCAAAACTGTAGGCTTTGCATTTTCGTAACAAAGCGTAGGTGCTATGTCGGCCAAGTGAGTAAAAGCCTTAATTTCATCGAGAGAAATAGACTGAGGTCGTATGCCCAGGTTTGAAATAGCCCGTGCATTTCTGAGCACATGTGAATCCGAACTATTTTGACCTTTTACGGTCACATCGACAAAACTTATTTCAGATTCTTTTGAAAGACCGCCTATGCAGTTTACCTTGATAGATGAAGTAGGACCCCGAGCACCAACAGCTGCTGTGACTTCTTCATCTATTAGTGTTGCCGTGGAACCGTCATCCAGCAGCGCGTACGTAGCCACGCTACCTAGAGGACCAGATACTGTGATAGGTACCACCTTAAGTACCACCGGCAACAGCTGCGAGCAGTCTGGGAAAGAATGTGCCACTGACACATCAGGGAAATCTTTCTTCAATGAAGTACTCGGCTGTGCTACAGACGAAGATGGGACACATGTAGAGTCAAAGTGATTAGAACATTCTGGTTCTCGATGAAGAAGCGTGTGATGACTACGAGCTCGATGACAACTAGGAGCCTTGCAATAAGGCATGCGCCTACATGTATACACGTTGTGAGAGGCGGGCCTAAGGCATTTCCTACATATTTTATTATTAACTACATACTGCCACCTGTCGTCAACGCTCAGAACTAGAAATTTCTTACAGTCAATCAGAAAATGACAACCATCTTTACAAAGGGAGCATACAGTAGCTACAGAGTTCGAGGACTTTCGAAAAGATGTCGCTGTTTTGCCTGGGAATATAGAGGAATACCGTTGCGTACTCACATGTTTAATCTCCTCGTCACCAACCTCTTTACTCAAAATGACATCGTTCAAAGAATGAATTTTGACACATTTGTCTGATTTATGTTTGTCAAGATGCAAATCGGGTATGAAAGCCAGTTGCAGATGCAAACTCACCTCTTGAGAGAGATATTCTGCCATCAGCTCGATCTTGGTTTTCCCACTATTAAGTTTAGGAGCTGCGTAGTCGACAAATCGAGCTCTCAACAACGGTGTCAATTTTACCAACACCGCAGTGTAGAGCTCTGGTGAAGATAAAAACTCTGTTCTTTTCATCAGTTTAATAGACTCTACACAATTCCTAACCTTAGAGGCGAAAATATTTAGTTCTTTACCAACCTCATTGGGTAGCTTGGGTAGAGCACGTATCGACGCTATTTCATGCATGATGATGAATTCTGGTTGTGCAAACCTTCGCTGCAACTCCATCATGACGAGATCAGGATCTTGCGCAGAAATAATGAGACTACTAACGGTTTCACGTGCTGAGCCGCGAAGCGCAGCGTTTAGCCTTGCTAAGTTCCCTGCTGCAGTGAACGCCGCCTTTGAGTCTTCGTAGCACTTTTGGAAGAGAAGCCACTCAGTGACGCGCCCATCGAACAGCGGCAAGCGCGAATCTAAGGATTTAGAACAATCACCAACCTTATTGTCCGTTAGCTTCTTGAGGATTTGCACGAGGGTGGCCTTGAAGTCTTGCTCTTCATTTTGTGTAGCCTGACCACTATCTAGTATTTTATTTTTGTTACAAGTTTGTGTTTGTGTGCCTATTCTATTTAGTGAGTGTTTATCGGCGCTGCCAGAGGGCGGAGACGGCAATGGTAATGGCGGGCACGCTAGCTCGCTCATTTCCACGCCGTGGTTACCTGAAAACATGACTTGTGTCGTGTCTAACCAATCCTCTACCCTGGCTCGACTGGAGGCGCGACTTCCACGAGAAGCGGCTTCAATGGCCGCAAGCTCCGCTTGCAGCTCTAGCTCCGCCACGGCGCGTTTGCGCTCGGCGGTGCGAGCGGCAACTGCAGCGCGCTCCTTCTCCTCTTCAGCTATTGCAAGGAGACGCGCATGCCGCGCCTTAGCGGCAAGCTGTTTTACAATGGTGCTAGACGAAGTACTAGCTGTGGATTCTGGTCGAGAAGAGACGGGCGTACAGGGCGTGCCGCCGGCGGCGGCCGCCGTTTCAACTGTGCCCATAGGCCCCGCGATACCCGAAGGTCCCGCAGTTGGGGCTTGAGCCTCTTCTACAACAGCGCCTGGGCGCTCCACTTTTGCGGCTTCGCCTGTTTGGCTTCGAGTTAGCACCATATTACACTGCAAAACTATTAAAACGCACTATTACCGCGCACTATAACACAATATTGCACTAGCACATCAAATATACACCACTTCTGACACCAATATTATTTAATATATCCCACTTCTGACACCAATGTTATTTACGGGCGTAAAATATATTAAATAAAACCACCATTTTTGGGTTCCATGAATGTACTGTAAAAACAAAAGCTAAACGTATAAAAAACAAAAGAATAAAAAGCTTCATAGACAATTATTCTAAGAAGTTCGGCGTCGGCAACAATTTCAATTGCAGTTCAAAATATCTTCAGTTAACTGTATATAAGGCAAGAGTAAGCAACATTTGTATCTTTGTAATAAACCAGCTTCTGCCCGTGTCTTCGTCCGCGAGGACTTCGAAAAGCATCCCACGAGAACTACTCGCTCGATCGGGATAAAAGTAGCCTAAGTCCTTATCCGGACCTTCAACTATCCACATATATAAAATCAAGTCATTCTGACTCTCCAATACTACTAAAGGAAGGACAAACAAACAAATAAACAAACTCACTTTCGCATTTATTATATTAATATGAATCAAATAAACAGTACACAAGTTAATTCAGTATGAATCACTAGTGGCACAAGTTTTGAATATTTCATCTCATTAAATCCATTAGGTGAGACACAAAGGAACATAAACTGTAGATACACGATCATTCGGACAATGAGTTTTTCCTTATGTATACCTATAGGTACATAAGTAATCTAAGTGACATCTATGCGTCATAGTAGCAAACGATGCTCACGCGCACAACAAAGTGTTAAAAAAACTTAAAATGTTGCATGTTCGAGTTTTTATAGACCGGCCGCCATGAAGATTTGTAGACAGCAAAAAATGCTAAGAATCTGCAATGCAAGGCTAGGCTTCAGTTTTGCGAATGAAAAACATGTGCATCAACTTTCTCTTTGCTGTATGAATGAAACATAAAATGCACCGATAAATATTACGGACAAAGGTCACGAAGTGATATGCATCGAGTACGAAATAAGTCTAGGGTTATTGGCGGCGTAAAAAACGGGCAAGTGCGAGTGGTATTTCTGAAGGAAAATAGCTAATCTGAGAAGAGTAAAAACAACGAAACAACGGCGCTACTTTTATGTGAACCTCTTTTAATTTTTAACTTTTGTTGTTTTTGCGATAACAGTCATAGCAGTACACACGCTGTGACAATTTTAAATGTCTTCCTATTACTATTCAAACGATACAGGGACATGCGGCCATCGCCATCAACAGCCCTTCAACTACCCGCATACAAAAATCAAGTCGTCGTGACTCTTGAGCGCGAAGTAAAGGAAGGATAAACAAACAGACAAACACTTTCCCCTTTATAATTTGAAGTACTAGATTTTTCACGCGATTATTTAAAAAAATGTCTCAAGGGACTGTCCTTTCCTGACATTTACATTATACCTTTTTTACGGAGGTGAATCTTCTAAAGATTTCGGCTCTTTAGGGGAAGAGCCGGGTTATGTAGGATTTCTACCTACTAAACCCCTCTGGCGGCCACCCGCTGCGCATATCGACGAGCTCTGGGTCCTCCAAAGGAAAGCCTCCAGTGCTACGCATATCACACGCACTTAATTCCCTATAAAAAAATCTAGTCATCCTGACACTCCGTTACGATGTAAACGACTAACAAACAAATTTACTTTAGTATTTATAATATTAGAATGGGCTATTCTATAAACATAATTGTGGCCTTGGAAATCTTGATAGACATTTAAATAAGGGAAAAACGTGTTCCGACGATAATTTTCCATGCACCGTTAAAAAGATATCATGTCATGTAATTGCCACTCACACTCTAACAAAACTCTCGTTAGTTCATTACTTTAGCGCCTCATCGACAATTTGTTAGGTACATCATGAGGGCAATAATATTAAATGTTTATACAACGGCTACGTCACACTTTGCATCCTGTTTTTCTTAATAAAGCTCTACAATAACTTCTTCAAAAAAATCGGTCGGAAAATATCGGGCAGCAGTTTCCACCCGTATACCACCGTCACATCTTATCCCACAGTGCTGCAACTCACTAAGGACAAACATCCTCACGGCTCACGGATGTTTTGAAGACTTCATTCGATTTTGATCTACGTTGCCTAGGAATAAAACACATTTAAACAGAAAATGTTTTGCGACCAGCTCTTTTTGTCCAAAAAGGACATAATCTATGACCAGAGTACTTGTCAAAACGAATCAAAAGATACCAAACTCGAAGGCATTGCGTCGTTTGGTTACAGAGTTCCCTTGGACACCTTCCGCTTCCATCATCAGATCAACTCCATGTAATAATAATATTGTATCATCCGAATTACATGGGCAAACTAAATTTCAAGTCAATCGGAGACCTCAAGTAGATCTTTAACTTCCAAGATTTGATAGACTCAGAGACAGACGATAAGAAATAAAATCAAAATTAGAGGTCAAACTCATGAACTACAACAACAGTACTAAAATGGTCTGCAAAGAAAACGTGTCCAAAACCGGATGTCCAAAGTGATCTAGAAAAACAAATCATAAAAAGAATAATAATTTAAAGAATTAAATGTCATCACTACTGTAACAACCGACCGACCAAATATATTTTGGCCTTGACATTGTCCTACTGACTGGCTTATTTACGACGGTCGACGTTTGTAGAGATTAGAAAACCACGAACATAGACGACTAGTCGCGAGTCTATCGACATTTTACAGGATGCCCCTGCCAGGATGTTTGTGACTGTGCGCAGGAGTGATTCAAATAACAATCTCCATTCAAATATCGAACAAACAGAAGATCGGTAGACGTTCAGCCGAACGTCCTATTGCTCGCATAACAGATAAAGATACGGAATGCTGCTATAGGTCTAACGCATAACTGAGTCTATTCCTGAGGTATCCACCCCTCCCGTACCGCTCTCGTACCTCAGTAACAGACTCAGTTATGCGTAAGACCTGTAGCTTTCGTGCTGCCTGAATAATACAACCTGGTAGTTTTCAGAACAAGAGCAAATCGCCTCCTTGTAGTGTAGGCCATATCGTCGACTACATCGCCACTTACAATGAGATAAGATTGTGTACACAAGCGCTGATCTATTCTTAATAAAAATAATACTAAACAACCGGAAGATTAAATAGAGAAACAAAATCATTGGACTTTTTAGAAAGCCCTGCGTTGCTTCACGAGACCACAAACGACAGCCTTGAACTGAGTACACTAAATAAATCCCATTGAGGCGAAGGATTGACAAACCGAAGGTCGTTTTGCTATACGATAAACGTGCTAACACAATGATTTAATAAAAAGAAACTTATTTACGGAGCAGTTTAAACTCGATTCAGATAGTCGCTGATTTCACGGTACGATAACTGCTAAAATAGCGTAACTATAATTTGCATTTGTACAGACATCCTTGCCTTGAAAATCCCGTGAGGACTCGTCTGGGAAAACCGTCAGAGTTCATTTCTGAAATATGTATAATGGGTTTGCAATCATCCTTCGCCTCATCTGCTGATAAGTGACGTGTGTTTGCCCAGAAGCCTCATCATCATCAGCCTATATATGTCCCCACTGGAGGGGCTCAGGCCTACTCTCCTACAGAGAGTGTATGGGCCATAGTCCACCACGCGGGCCCAGTGCGGATCGGCGGACTTCACATGCCTGTTCAAGACATGCAGGTTTCCTCACGATGTTTTCCTTCACCGTTAAGCAATCGGATAATGTACTTGAATTGAAAAACAACTCATAGGTACACGGCTGGATTCGAACCCGGTACCCTCAGATTGAGAGTCCGCGCCTTATCCACTGCGCCACCGACGCAGAAGCCTCAAGCTAGTGGCAAACAAGGCGCTGGCTCTGGAACTTACCCTGGTAGACATATAAAATGCTCCCATCACTGTGAATCGAAACCGGTAGCTCCAGATTGTAATACCTGATTATTAAGCATGTAGCAGGTCACAGATTCGGTTAAAACATCTGTAAACAATTGACATCTACCGGCAATTGAAAACCACAATGGAAGGCTCGTACCTCGTGGGATGATTCTGAAGTCCACGCAGACAAATTCGCAGGCAAAAGCTATGGTTGCAATGTAATCTGAGGCACACCTTTCAGGAAAACCACGACAGGAAACTCCTGCGACTACGCATATGCCACAAGGGGTAAATCACTTACGTAGACAATACCTTGTGGAAGGCAGCGTCAGCACGTAGGCTCTTCGACACGTCACTATACCATATGTGATGAAATACGCTTACAGTGCGGTTGGGCTCACGTCTCCCTATGACTTCATTTTGATGACTATTCTTTGACGACATTCGTGTCCTTGGAGTTAGCTTCCTTATCGAACTGTTTTCAGCTTGTGTACTTATAGATTTAAATGGACACCCTAAGACACAGATTGTGGAACAGAATTAAACAGTGGGTTCAAAAGGAGCGAGTTTTCACAAAGTCACGAAACCATAGAATAAAGTGATTTCAGAATTAATATGTACAACCTTTGTGGAGAAAAAATAAACATGATTTATTATTAAAATAATTGTGATATGTTTATTTTGAAACCAGGAGTAACTATCCTTTGGTCATTCGACCCGCGTTCCAGTGGCCTCTTGTCCAGTGTTGGACGTTTGCAGATGATGAAGTAAATTGGTGACCCACCTCTGTATAGTTTGTTTTTAAACAAAAAGAAACGTAATATAACACAGTAAACAACAAATATAGACCCGCAATACTTATTAAAATTATAATACACTCGTACTTATATTTTTTCTTTTCTATTCTACTTTGAGACCAGACCAGACTCTTTGGTCATAGTTTGATAGTCTTGTTTTGATGTTTTTGTTTTAGTAATATTGGATTGAAATGAACTTAAGCGCTGATTCGGGACTAAAAAATTATTGTTTAGATGTATTTCTCGACTTTCTCGCTATGGATACTGCGTTAAATGAATTTTTTTATCATGAGATTACGTAATCGACCGCTAATAAAGTAGTTAACGATAGAGGTATTTTTAATACATACATTTTTAAATGTTCGATTGCATTTCATTGCGAAATATTTATCTTAATCAATATCATGATATTGTTCTAATCATTTAATCGTGTTTTTATGAATGAGGTAGGTTAGGTATATTTTATCATTTTTCTTTCTTTCAATATACAGCTAAACTGTGTAAAATACTGAGTATTTTCGATCTAGCAGGATATTAATTAACGCGTTCACAAAGAACTAAAAGCCGTCTTCAACTTCCTTAAAAATGTTCACCCTTAGAAGTAGAATTATCTGGGTACATATATGTTTTTGTTGATTTTCTCAAAAAGCGTTCAATCAATTTCGATAAAATTTAAACTATGTTTACCAACCAACCAAACAATCCTCTAAATCGATTCACAATTGGCGAAATTATCGCGTAACATTTATAAAAAACACATACAGATTTGCAAACACCCTCCTTTTTTGAAGTCAGTTGAAAAAATAGCACTACATCGACTAGACTAGATGATAGCGACCAGTGGCAACGAAATTAATCCATATACTCGTACTAAATCCAGATATAAAAAGGAAATAGCTATTACAAAATATTCTTCTAAATCTCGCCCGATAAGTTAAAAGCCATTAAGAAGATCCCCGGGGTTTTTCAAAAACACCAAGGCTGCCAGGTGGTATATCCTTGCCAGTCCGGCTCAAGGAAAATAGTTGTAAACTTGATGCATAAAAGCCACGTGCCTTGTGTGTCTCGCTTCAGTTTTTACTGGCCTTGTTAGGTAGAGAGAAGGACGCTTGAAAGCAGGATTTTCTAAAAGTGTGACATTGTGACGAATCAAAATGGGAAGGGGTCGTAATGTGTCGCATGTCTATTACAAGGAATATCCGACGGATTGTGATTGGGTATGTTTTTTTTTGTAATCTATATATTAATACGTGAAGCAAAAACGTTGTACCCCTTTTATATATAGAGCAGTAGTGCAGAATGCTAATTTTTTTAATTTTTAAATTATATATGATCTACTTTCTACTACTGGGCGACCACTAGTAACTAGAGGAACTAAAATAAGTAACTAAAATAGAGGACAAACATATGTAAAATTAGTTATGATTTAATGTTTGATAAATTAGTAATTTTGACTAAATAGATTTTGTCTGTTTTAATTTTTTATTTATTTTATTTATTGGATAACTTTTACAATTCATCGGTTATCTGTTCTTCGAGTGATGTGACCTGCCCATTGCCACTTCAGCTCACTGACTCGTCGAGCTAGTTCGGATTTTATCACGTAGAAAAATAGCACGTTCCATAGCTTGAGTGACTTTGAGCTTGTTTATTCGGCCGACAGTATGTCACGGAAACATTTAACTAATACTATGATTATGTCTTTGTTACCCATACAAGACTATATGAACAACAGGAAAAACTTAACTAACACAAAGTTAAAGCTATTAAAAAACAAAGGGTATGTAAGTTAGATTTGTGATGCATTTACACCAAAATTTTATTGTAGGAAGTACCTACAGATAATAATTAACTTTAAATCATCATCATCAATCATTAACGGCCCATGTACGTCTCCACTGCAGGGGCCCAGGCCTACTCTCCTGCAGACAGTGTACTGGCCATAGTCCATCACCAGTGCGGATTAGTAGACTTTACACACACCTTTAAATTTCTCCTCAGAGGTGTACACTGTACAGGTTTCCTCACGATGTATTCCTTCAACGAAAAGCCAATGGTAATGACTTTTATCATTCGTACATAAATTCCAAATATCCAATTGGAATTCAATGGTACGAGCCAGGATCGAGTCCAGGCTGCGATTTTTTAAGGACTGACTCTATCCAACTGAGCTACCACGGATATATTAGGACTTTTAATAGTAAAATAAATATAATAAGAAACAAATTAGGTCCTGCTCCACAATTATCTTTGGCAGCGGCATATTGATAAGAATAGATACCAACTTGATTCATCTTTTACCCATCGTGGCTTTTAAAGATAACTGTTTTCTCGTTTACTTATAAAATATACATATATACTTGTATTTGATATATACGAGTATATGAGACAGATAATCGCAATGACAGCGTGGATTAGGTACGTCAGATGACCTTACTAATAATAATGTGTGAATGTGAGTTCGTATGTTATATCTATAGCTTTACTCGAGTTGCCAAAATAAAGCACCTTCACTGATATTTCGAATGAAACTATGTTTTGACAGCCCTAATTATTGGGATGACACAAATAGAACCTTTTATATAACAAAAGGAAAAAGATACATAGTTCCGGGATGGGAATGCCCTTGTCAAAGTGGCCCTGTCCCTACTAGTGTGGAAAGTTTTCTTGAAATCCCTAATTGTTGCGAAAGTTGCGACCTTCTTGACTATAAATTGCAGATTTATTTTTAAACTATTGAAAAAAGACAAACCTTCTCTAGTCTGGAACATCGATCTCTTTGATGGTGGTGATAGTATACCACTACGACATGATTTTTCGAAATCATAAAATTAGCTGTTTATGAGTAGATCTTGAATTCTAAAACTGATCGATCAATTTCTAGAACTACTAAGGAAGTAAAACCCACGCGGGCAAAACCCCGGGTGAACTACTAGTTACATATAAACGTGTCGAACATACAAGCGGAGTTTATCTTTTATGGTCATAGAAATGATAACGGTATTGTTCGTCCTATGATACGTTCCCTTAACAAGGTTGCAACTTTTGCATTATCATCATTGGATCATCAGTGGAGAAATCATCATCATTTTATAATCGGCTGAATAAATCCACTGTTGGACGCAAGCCTCATAGGTCCCCACGTCGTACTTACCATGCGGGGATTTGCCATAATCACCACGCTTGACATAACCACGGGATGACATGGATTGGTCCAAGTGTAAAGCCGAGACCACACGGCATGACCGCCACCTATGCCTCCCGCCAAGTTGTGTCAACAGCCTATATATGTCTCCACTGGAAGGGCTCAGGCATACTCTCCTACAGAGACTCTACTCTCTGTAGGAGAGTAGGTCTGAGCCCCTCAGACCTTGCATAGACAATGGAATTTATTTCGCTACGCCCGTAGACTTGTCCGCAAGCTGTCAAGTGTCATTATTAATCAGTTTAGGTGTCGTTGAATTTAGTCGGTTTATAGTCATAGTTTGACATCACTTGCTGAACACCCATGAACAGTAGTGCACACATAGACCACAAAGAGAGAAAAACTTCGTCATCGGATGTCTATCTGAAATCAAGTTGGCTCCTTTTTCAATAATGGGTTTTCAATAATAATTTTTATGAGCGAAGAAGATAGCTTTATGTGATTAACTTCAACGTCAATTTATACTCATTGTCTCTTCTCCTCTTTGATTCAAGTAATCACAATTGCCTAGTGAAAAAATGAGACTGTTGATAAAGAGAGAGCAATTGAGATTGGATTTAGAGACATGCGGAAACCCGTCAAGCTATCGTTGTAATACCTACATTTTTGCCTAAAATTTATTCTGTTTTATATATTTTTGGAAGCGAATAAATAGGTTTTTTGATATACCAAACCAGTTCAGCTAAAACCCGTCTAAATACAAGTTCATTTGAAAAACATAATTATCGACGACATAACTTTTGATCAATTTATGTGTGTTGTTTTGCAAAGTTGTGACATTAGTGTTCTGCTTAAAAAGCAAAACAAAATCGTACACCTTTATTTAGAGAAGGTAGAGTACTTGTTTTTCCTCAGATAAATGTTATTACAAAAACCATAAAATTATTTTATCTAAATCTTACGTAAATTAGATAACTGACGAAAGAGTTTAGAGAATCTAGTATCATTTTACATTGACTACTTTCATGATTGTAGTCTAGTGATGTGATGTATTTTCGAACCAAAAATTAGATATTACGGAATACTAAAGCGAACCAAATTATCAAACCAATTAAATCAGTACTAGTTATTTCCTTTGTAGTGTTCCTTTTGATTCGCTAGTGGGTGTGGTAATTGCCACCAATTAATGAACAGCGCATGCAGATTGCAACGATGTATCACACGACCATTTAAATCTAGAAGTCAGATTTTAAACGCACGTGTCTAATGCTAGGGTGTCCAAACAATAATCTGACTCATTCAGATAGTTATCTAGACAGTTTTTAATAGAAGCCTGCCCTACCACCAACCTTACCGAGTACCTGGGAATTGAATTGAACCCAGGAACTTCGGATTATTTGTTCAAGCACGCAGATATTCGGCTACGGAGGCGGTTATACTTCATTGCACACACACACAAATTCTAGTTACACAAATACCTTTTTTTTTCCAAAGAGTACAGGTTATTCATAAACGAAACATCAACCATAATTTTAATTAATACAGCTTCGTGTAGAATTACCACATCATTAAATTTTGCAACGGAAATTTTCACGTTGCTTTAATTGAAAAATGTTATCGAAAACGAACTTGGAGATATCCAATTTGATTGTTAGCTACTTAAAATCAAATGTCAGATATGCGATCTCTTTAGTTTGACGTGATGTTAAAGAGACTCTAATCCTGTCCTTCACCTAGTTACCGATACCAAATGATATGGTATCTCCATCGAATCGACAGCCCTATTTTTATGATTAGAATTTTGTTTCAAAATTTAGAAATCGCAAAGGGATAATGCTTTACAAAACAACTATACTGAAAGGCAAAGGAATATCTCTGAATTCCAATAGTGATGTCAACCTTTTTAATCGGACTTTATCGACAGATTGAACTACGAACTCACACGTTTCTAAACATATGTCGATGCAACTAGAACATGGTTAATCTAGCTCTGATTAGGTGAAATATCGATAAAACGCGTCTGTAGGAAATTCACTGGATCGTCCGGCCCTTGCTGAGAATGCCAATGCGCAGGAGGCCTTGTTTACTGCACTATCGTTCAGAGACGGAGTAGGATATTTAAATTTGCGATGGTAATGTATGTTAATAATGTGAAGAGCTCTGTTTGATTAGAAAATTAAACGTAGAAGTTAGTAGTTGTTGTAACACTTGCTATTTATTTGTGTGATTAAGAATGTATAAATATATCATCCGTCATATGAATATATATATTATATCGTCGCCCTCTATGATTTTTTTGTAGAATATTTTATCTTTTCTTTGTTTTGAATTTGTTGGTCAAGTTGTCGCCTAAAATTATTCAATTCTCTGGAAAAAATATACAAATGGTAATTCATCGATAAGGATTAAAAGTACGAGTACTAACAAAGTTAATAATATGTTTAATTACTAACAAAAATGGACCATAGTTGCCGAAAAGTTTAGTAAATAAAGCTTAAAAGTTTACAGTTTAAACGTGTCTGGCTCTAGTCATCAATCATAATTATTACTTACAAATCTTCTGAATACGTATCTTTTTGCTGTCAATCAGCACTCATTAGCATCATTTGACTTCGATTTACCGATATTGGGTTTATTTAGCAACAAACTAAAGGTTGTATAATCATTGTCCTGTAATTATTCTACGTCGATTTAGTTGATAGTATTTTCCCAAAAGAACCGTCAATCCTAACACGATTTTTATTGGTTTGAGAGAAGTTTTTCTGTTCAAATTCAAGGTTTTGCCATATTTAATATATGGAAATTACTCTCTTAAATTTTATATCAATAACATAAATTTTAACGTGTTTTTAGGGTTACGTACCCAAAGGGTAAACACGGGACCTTATTACTGAGACTTCGTTGTCTGTCCGTCCGTCTGTCACCAGGCTGTATCTCATGAACCGTGATAGTTAGAGAGTTGAAATTTTTACAGATGATGTATTTCTGTAGCTGCTATAACAACAATACTAAAAACCAAAATAAAATAAATATTTAAGAGGGCTCCCATACCAATAAACTTGATTTTGTGTCTCGTTTTTGCTCGATATTGATAACGGTCACAGGTAGAATCTTGAAATATTCGCAGAATATTTAGTTATATATTCTCTTTAAAAATAAATAATTAAAATAAAATCAAACAAATATTTATACAACTAACGTGATTTTTTGCCGTTTTTATAGAGAATGGTACGGAACCCTTCGTGCGCGAGTCCGACTCGCACTTGACCGTTTTTTGTCTATTTCTGCACACGGAGTGACATTTTGGCTAGGATTTTTTGTAGCACTCTTTAAAATGTTATTAAAATAAATGTTTCGCTATTTAATTAAAAATAAAATATTTGAGTTAACGTAAATGAATTCGTATTGTATGGAGTTATATCGACGTGTTATATTTTAAAATGATCGTCACAATATAAGTAAAAGCATTGCTTAGGGTCAACAAGTCCGTACCGCCCTAAGCTATCCATGCGTCATGACCGTATCTCACAGATATTTCCTGTAATGCAACTTGCGTATCGAGTAGAGCTGATGTTATGTCCCCACACTAGCAAAGCGGCCAGTAAGCACGCGTTATTCAGGAAAATAGGCCGCATGCAGGCAGCCTTTGCCTTTACGCGAGCGTGAAAAAGAAATTAGAAAATATTAATCGAAAGTAGTCCATGTTTGGTGCTAGTTCGATTTTTGAATTTTTCACGCGGGAGTAAGGGATATCAATACATAAATTCAGTGATAGCGCGAAAATATTGCTGCAATTTTCTTCTTATCGTAAAAGTTTTGTGTTTACGTTTCGAGGAGTATTTTGTAACTAAATCGATTTTTCGGTTTATTTTTACGCAATATTTTTTAAAGGTAAGATTTTTCATATATTGCTAAGTAATTAAATGTAGTGGTTATTTTAATTTTATTTGAATTAGGAACACGCTTTTAATTCAATATCTTAATTTCTTTGCAACAATAAGTTGCTATACATTAACTAGTGTTGTAGGGTTCTGTTTTATAAATAAATTTAATTAAAATATTGTTGTTTGCGGACAATTATTTTAGCGGAAAGTTTTGATGGTCAATTTAATGATATCTAAAGATAAAAAATCTAATTAGATTTTTAATCACTATCAGTAATAATCTTAAATCTAGATCAATTGTGTATTATCGTTGAACCAATGCTGACAACTTCATTTGGTACCTACCACAAAAATAAAATTCAATAAAAACCTAAAATCCTAAACTATATGTAATTTAGATGCTCTTTACGACATCTTAATGTAATTTTTGCGAATAGTTTTACGATAGCTTAACTTAGCTCTGCTTATCGGTTATGTTCAGGGTTATTTTTTAGAATCGTATATCCATGAGAATAAGTGGGTTTCAATGTATTTAACTAAAAGTATTACACAAAAAACAGCTTCCTTAATTATATATTTGAAATCTTCTTGCGATCAAATATCAATTCAAGAAGCTACGCCCTTCGGTTTCTGCTTTAGAATAAGATTACCCTGTCCTTTACTTGCCACTCAACGAACGCTCACACATAACTTCGTCCATTGGACTTATCAAGTTGACAATGATGATGAACGACAATGAGTTGATGATGAAACAAAACTCTTTCATTTATGGTGGTATACCGAATATAGCGTTTAGCTCCAAAACATGACCGCCTCCGGGACCTTTTTTTTTTTTTTTTTTTTTTTTTCGAGGGGGAAATCTTCTGAAGATACCCGACTCCTTAGGAGAGAAGCCGGGTTATGTGAAATTTTTATCCACTAAAACCCCCTCGGTGGTCGTCCTCCGCGCAAGTCGAAGAGCCCTGGGATCTCCTAGGAACACACCAGGACTCCTCTAGCGCTTCGCAATCAGCCCTTCCCTTGGCCAGTGAGCCATGACGTCTCCGCAGCTCCGCGCTGCAGCGGGACGGGACCACGCCGTACTACCGCTGCCTTCTAGTGGTCGCCGGTTTGCACCAATAGGACGACCAGAGCTCCTACTCTGGCCGCCCGCGACCCCAGGCACCCCTAATCTGGGGCATCGTTGTGACGCGGGGGAGCGTTTGCGCCTCCCCGACGTCGCCGTCTACGAGTGGGATCGGAACGTTCGCGGTCACGTTCTGCTTCCTCCTTCTGGAGCATGACGGCCTCGCAGAATGCGACCACGGCATCCCACGCCACCCGGCTCCCCAACATCGCCGCAATAAGGGCCGGTGGGGATAGATCCAATCCGGTAATTTGAATCAGGACTTGCCGCTCGGTGTTCCATGCTGGGCATTGCTCGAGCGTGTGCTGGGCAGAGTCCTGATTGTCACCACAGTGATGACACTTCGCTGTGTCTTCTCTTCCTATTCTACTCAGATACTCACCAAAACAACCATGTCCGGTGAGCATCTGAGTCAGTCGGTAGGTTACGCGTCCATCCCGTTCCAGCCAGGCCTGAAAGCTTGGCAGGATTGCCCGCACTGCGCGCTGTTGCGCACTTCGCGGCTCGTGCAGCCGCTCACGCCAGCGATTTAAAGCGCGTTGGTGGGCTCTCCGCCGGAGCTCCACGACCGACCTCTCTGGCACGACTCCCTCCCTCTGGCGGAGGTCGCGAATCCGGGCATATACCCTCGCGTCCATATCCGCTAAAATATCTAAGGGAGGGAACCTGGCCAGGACAGTTGCCGCGTCTAATGAAATTGTTCGGTAACCTCTAACGATCCTAATTGCAATGTGGCGCTGTGCAGCGTTCAGCTTAGCTGCAAGGCGCCGAACCCCCATAAGTCTATGCGACCATACGGGAGCCCCGTACAGCGCAATGGATCGCACCACCCCCGCGTATAGACGGCGAACTTCTTCCCTCGGTCCCCCAAGATTGGGAAGCAGCCCGTGCATAGCACCTGCTACTCTTCTGATTCGGGGGATCAGGCGGTCGAAGTGCTCTTCGAAGCTCCATCGGCCATCCAGAACTAGGCCCAGATATTTCATGTGCTGACTTACTTGGACCTCAGCGTCACCCACCCGCACTCGAGAGCTTGGGGGGACCATGCCTCTGCGTGGTTTATAAAACCATAATGCTTCGGTCTTATGGGGTGCCACTTGTAGCCCCAGTTCGCAGATCTTTCTCACAACACAGCCTATCCCAAGTTCAGCCAGGCTTATAGTCCTGTCGAAGGATTCCCCTTCAGTGAGCACCAAAGTATCGTCCGCATAACACACGACACTGACGCCTTCAGGCAGGTCCACCCGCAGGACGGCGTCGTATGCGAGGTTCCACAATAGAGGGCCCAACACTGAGCCCTGTGGCACCCCACACACCACCTCCCTCTGCTGGATGCTTCCATACCGACCCACGTAGCAAATGCTTCTGTCAGACAGATACGATCCAATGACGTTCCGCAGATATTGAGGCATGCCATGGTAGATCAGCGCCTCTTTGATCGAACTCCAGGGCAGAGAGTTAAATGCGTTAACTATGTCGAGGCTAACAGCCAACACCACCCTGCCCCGGGATATCGCCTGTTCAGACAGTGCTCGGACGCGAAGAATCGCGTCCACTGTCGAACGTCCACTGCGAAAGCCAAACTGGCTGTCTGACAAATCTGGGCCATCACCCGATAGTTGCTTGTGGATACGGTAGGAAACAATCCGCTCGAACAGCTTTCCCACCTCATCCAACAAGCATACCGGTCGGTACGCAGACGGAGAGTCCGCAGGCCTTCCGTTTTTCCGCAATAGGACCAGCTTTGCTTCTTTCCAGTCTTTTGGAAAGCATCCATGACGCAGGCAGCTGCTAAACAAGCGCCTCAGCCTATCGCCTAGCACGGCCTGCACTAACACCCAGGCCCGACCTGGGATTCCGTCTGGACCCGGTGCAGTATTTCGTGCCCCAAGACGTCTAACTGCCCGCGTCATTTCCGCCTCCGAGACATCTAGGCCGTCCTCCCACTCCACCAGCGCCAAACTTTGAGTTTGGATGAAGTCTCCGGTGTTCTGCGGGAAAAGTGCGTCAACAACTCTTCTCACGAAGTCAGGCTCGAGGGTTTCTGTCAGGGGTGGCACCCAGGGACGAAGCTTTCCAATGACCATTTTGTACGGTCGACCCCAAGGATCTCGGTCTAGGCTCGCAAGGAGCTCACTCCGCGCCCGAGATTTGGCATCGGCTATTGCGACTTGCAGTGCCATAGTTGCCACCCGATACTCGGAGTAGGCGTCCTTTTTCTCCTCTTCTGTCGCTCGACGACGCCTACGAGCCCTCGTGTACAAACGTCGAGAGGCGAGGCATACTACACGCAATTTTGCGATTTCATCGGACCACCAGTACATTTCACTAACACTCCTAGCCTTGATTCGAGGCATCGCGACATCGCAGATGGACGTCATGGTGACCCGAAACCAAGCAACTTCCCTTTCCGATTCGAGTACAGACTCTGGATCAAGGCTTTCTGACCAGGCGGCGACGAGAGCCGCGGCCACCAGCTTATCCTTATCTAACCGCTTAAGAGCCCAACGTTGCCGACTATTGATGCGACGGCTGCCTGTGGTATCCGTAGGGCGAAATGACACTTGGAATGATATGTGGCGGTGGTCAGAGAGAGTAACCACTTCTTCCATCACCCTCCAGTTTGACACTAACGGTTCCGCAGAGCGTGTCGCCCACGAAAGATCTACGATTGACTCCCCCTGCCACCGAACACAAGTGCTCGTCGACCCTCGATTCAGCAGTCGAAGGTCTAACTCCGCAGACCAATTTAAAATGGCTCTCCCTCTTGAATTATCCTGGCGGTCTCCCCACTCGCTAGAACGAGCGTTAAAATCACCGAGGATAAGTAACGGCCGAGACAGGTGTCGGCGAATAACTCCTTCTACTCTGTCCAGGTACGCCTCGTACTCGACAAGGCTGCAGTTAGGGGAAACGTAGCACCCCACAACGATGAGTGACCCCCACTCCACCGCAACTATACCCGGCTCATCCGCTTGTAAAAGGCATGGAGGATCACCCTCTCCCCCTCCCCAGTATATAGCAACAGTGCCAGCATTTGTACCAAACCAACGAGGGTGATCAGGTACTATATACGGCTCTGCCATCACTGACAAGGCAATCTTCAACTCTACGAGTGTTTGCAGTAGCAGGTCCTGCGCCACTCGGCAGTGATTTAGATTGCCTTGAAGTACTTTAAGGGTTGGCGTGAATGCTAAGCCTCCATAGCCTCCACAGCAGGCTTGTTGCCTACTTGAGGCGCCACATTTGTTTTATGGGCCCTGCCAGCACTGTTGGAAGCAGCGGTAGTGGGAGCCTGCTTACTCCCTCCACCACCTTTTTTCACCTTGGGAGGGGTGCATTTCGTGCCCCCTATCCTGTGTTTAGCGGGAAGACCAAGGGCCGAGCACATAGGGCATTTTGGCTCCGTAGCCTCGCATTGGCCTGCTTTGTGGTCAGACTGGCCACATCTGAAGCACAATGATCTGCGATCTACAGCACTAGTGCATTGGAGGAGGGTGTGGCCCTTCTCAAGGCACCTGAAGCACTGTAAAGGCCGAACAGTTAGCACCTCAACTCGTGCGGATACCCAGCCCACCAGCAACCTTTTGGCTGATGCAATTTTGCGTGCTGCACTTAGTGGGCACCGTACCCAAGCCGTGCCAAGACGTTTTGGTGTGAGACGAATCTCACCCACCTTTACCTGCCCAACATCACAACCACCAGCACTGGCGATGGCTGTTGCGACATCCTGGGAGACGATGGACTCGTCAAGATCCACGACTCTTAGCTCACCAGTCTTCACTGGACGAGCAATACGCACCGGCATATCGGCAAGATTTTCCCTGAGTCGATTAGCCAGCGCATCGGCCTTCTCTGATCCATCCGACCCCAACACTTCTAATAATAAGCCCCCATTGATAGCCCGCTTCTGGCGTATTTCGGATATACCAATTTCAGCCAATTTAATCCGCTGTTTGGCAGCCGACATCACTTCAGCATAAGTGATTTCAGACCCATCTAGTATAGTCACAGAGATAGCTGCAGTCTGTGGCACTCTTGGCATTTTCGCCTTACTAGCTGCTTTATGTTTAGGCGGTGATGAAGTGGGAGCCACTTTTGGTGTCACTTTGTTGGTGGTTTTCCCTTTTTTTTTTCCCACCACCGTAGACCAAGACTCTGAGGTGTTTTCCCTTGGTACATCAGACCCCTTTGCGGAGGGAGTCAAAGTTTCCGCGCCCGATTCCCTTGCTGTTGTCTTTTGAGAAGACACCGCCGATGACTTGGGTTTTGAAGACACTGTGTGCTCGGACTTTTTACCCTTGCCAGAACTTGTGGGTCTCGCTTCTTGAGACTTAGGCTTCACAGTCTTTTTTGACAGAGGAGGTCTTATAACATCTTCTGGCTGGATTTGGCTTTGTATGAAAGCCAGTTTTCCGTCAACGATAGCCTTGACCTGTTCCAAGATAACATGATCAGGGCTCCTGGTAGAGTCCTTCCGAACCACTTGCTCTTGGCGTAATTGAGATAGTTCTAGCGTTAGCAAGTCAAACCTGGTGTTTAGGTCAGCAAGCTGAGATCTCAGCATGGCATTTTCGGCTACTAGGTGATCCGCGGATGACCGTTTTGCCATTTCTATCGTAGCCGCCTTAACCGTTTTCACGGCTAACCGAAGAGAGTGGGCGTAGTCGCCCTTGAGGTTGCGCGATTCGTCCACAACTCTATCGACATCACCAAGACTCTTCAGAATCTGTGCTGTGAGATCAGCCGTATGCAGTTCCACCATGTCTCCGGAGAGCTCAGTTGGTGTTTGGACAGACCCCTCCGGCCTACTCCAGTCTTCTGCTGCAACCGATTTTCGTTTCGGATTGCCGGAATTACTGCTAGTGGTTGGTCGTCTCTTTCTCGTTTTGACGGAAGCCGATGATAACTGAGAACACTCAGACATCAGTGAACAATCCGTCTCCTCGCCGCTCTCACGTTGAGAGCTCGTTTGTGAGCGCGTCGATCGCGTTCGCCTTCCCAACGGTGCTGCCGTCTGAGGTATCCCAAACACATTATTCGAGCATAATGAGCTTTCAGCCATCCCTGGCAGATTAATACCTTATTATGTACAATAATAATTTATGAAATAAATAATTGAATTGAATAAGTGTGAAAGTCAATTCGTTTTTCCTTTCTTAGTCTAGTCCAAGGGACGGAATAGGACATAGACTACTTTTTATCCCAATCCAACAAATATATCCCTTGGGATAATATTATTACTAACGGTTACACTCAGGTTAGTCAACCTGTTCGTCTTTACGACATTCGTAAGTTACGCTTACGCGCTACGCTATAGTCAGTGCTGTATGTTCTATATTATTTTAGTCACAGCCTGAGTAACTTTCTAAGTCGGTTCCGTAATACTAAGTACTACGAGTATTACTTTGTCGTGTAATAGTCATATTATTATATTACATGTGATTAGAATTCATAATAATCCATAATGTATTTTGTTTCCAGTCTTGAAGCTATGGAGAAAACGTTGTTTTGCCTCCTTCTTATGGCTGGATTCCTCGCTGACTTCATTTATGGAATGAATAATGGGTAAGAGTTGCTTTTTTGTGTATATATTGGCGGTTTCGTACTCAGCCATATTTTTTGGCTATTGTCCGTGAGAGGAAGTTGAGTCAGCTAGTCCAGAACGCCATCTCCTCCCAGAAGTGTGCTAGACACTTGTCACTGCACGCCGAGTGATCCTGGATTGTTTAGGATCATCGTCCGTTGTGTGACCACGCTGCTGCAGGTCGTGAGCATATGTGCGGGAGTTTCCTCGGCGACCATGCACCTACAACACAGGGGGATGTCTGTGATGTTCAGTTCATGTTTGTTGAGTGGCAATGGGTAATAATAATTAATCCGAAGACTAATTTAATAAGCTACAATGTCATGTTTCGACCCATCTGCCGAGTGAACGAGGCTTTGAAATTATCGGGCACTTATTTTTGAAAGACGATATGTCAATACCCATTTTATAGACGCCAAGTAAACGAAAATCCTTTTGATCGAAAGGCCATTTCACCGAAAGACCAAATGTGTGACAATACATACTCATTATACATTTTTTAAAGACAACTAAGGGATATATTATATGTATGTACATGCATACATAGAACAGACATCAATTTACTGTGCATCAATCACTAACAACGTACTGAATTCACAAAACAGGCTGCTGAGCGTAGTGATTATGATAAATCCCGTCAAACCTATGAGCGAGGCTCCGGCTCCGTCTGACAGCAGGTTAATACGACTGACATAGAAAAAAAAATATATCTATGAACTTTTGTCAATTGCAGAAGCAATGGCGAAACATGCACTAATGTCCCCGGGAATAGTAGATTTGATTGCTACCCAGACAGGAACGCTACAGAACCTGGCTGCAAGGAAAGAGGTAAGACAATTTCTAGTCTTCACAACTTTTTTCGTAGCTCTTTGGTCCGATTTTGTTGCGGTCGCCCATCAGAAAGAAAATCGTCTTCAGGAATTACTTATCCAAAACTATTTCGGTGGGGATAAAATGTAGCCTTTTCCTATAAAAAAATCAACTCATTCTGATTCTCCGTTACTTCGTAAAGTAAGAACAAACAAATACACAAACTCACTTTCGCATTAGTAATATTAAGTATGGACTTATGAAATTTCACTTGGTCGTGTCATAAATTCCTAAAGTAAGCGAAGATAACGCCGCAAGACGAAAGCGTGCTCGTCCATCGGGTATTCAAATTGACTTGTTACAATTTCTTCTCAAAATTTCAGTGATACCACGAAGTTGCCTCAGTGATACATAGCCACACACGGGAAGACCTTATCAATCATCTATTCCAATAATAATCTTGAACAACTTATCTCCAGGATGTTGTTGGGACGAGACCAACACCGGTCCAGAGCCACGATGCTTCTTCCCGACGAATTACAGCATCTACCGTTTTGTAACCTCCGCTGGGAGCGACCACGGTCTTCGCGTCATGTACGAGAAGACGCGCAGTTCCGGCTATCCAGGGGATTTCGAGCATGTAACCATGGAAGTCAACTTCTTATCTGATGATGCGCTGCAAATAAAGGTATGAGCCCCTCTAACAATCACACGGCACCAATTCATTGGTTCTACCCAGCACCAAAGTCAATTCAGTCTCACGCCTGTCCCTTTCTTATTCTTGCAGATTTTTGACGCTGATCGCGAACGTTTCGATACGCCAATTCCACGCATACCTTCACCGGCGATGACGGTTTCTAGCCCGAAATACCACTTTCATGTGGACAATTGCAGTGTTGGCTTCAAAGTCATTAGGATATCTGATAATGTAACCATGTGAGTGAACTTAGTAACCCCTAAAGCACCAAAGTAGTAAAATCATTAAACCAGTAGTAAAGATTGAGAAATTAAATCTACTTTACAAAATGCGTAATTTGCAATGAAATACACATCACGTTAGAGTCGCAGGGAGTCGCTGGATGCAGGTGGCTCGGGACCGGTCGATGTGGTACATCATGGTACATGAGGGAAGCCTATGTCCAGCAGTGGACGTTTCCCGATTGATGGTGATGATGACACATCACAAGCATGTAACGCTTTGGTACCACGAAACATTATTTTAGGGAAAGTTTTTATAAATATTTTTAAGCTTTTTAGGAAGTTTTTAGGAGGAAGTAATCTTTCAAGCACATTGAAAAACCCGCTTTTCAATTTCCACAGCGTGAATACACAAGAGGCAGGTCCAATGATTCTCTCAGACAAGTTTCTTCAGATATCCAGTCTTCTGCCAACCGATCGTGTGTTCGGGTTTGGAGAGCATCGAGCTCCTTTTAAGAGAAACATGGACTGGAATACCTTTACTATGTTCAATAGAGGATCTCATCCTAAAGATAACGTAAGCTGACGAACGAATTACGTAATAATACTACCAAAAAACCTAGAGGAAAGGAATGTATTGTGCTATTCGTGGACACTTCGACCGATCACAGACGACTTAGGTGTATGTTTTTCATACGCAAATCTGATTTGTAATAATAATATTCTTATGATACAATAAATCTTACATACCTTGTTTGACGCTACATACTGGTCTGGCAAGATCTTTTTCATAGGATGTGGATCCTATCCTTTGCCATTAACACAAAAAGAAAATGCTGGTTTACTTTTTTGGGAGGTCTGATTACGTCACACCCTCTGAGATTGAATCCATCATAATAACTAAGTTTTAATTCATCAATCATACATAGCTAAGTTATATTGCCTCATGTATGAACATTGTATATACATTACAGACGAATTTGTATGGAACTCAACCATTATACCTGGCGGTTGAAAGAAATGGCCAAACACATGGCATGGTACTGATCAATTCTAATGCAATAGGTAAGTACGTATCAGTCACATACATAGAACCCTGACAATGAACTAATAACAAATGCAAGAGCCTTTACAGATGTGGCTCTACAACCAACTCCTGCAATGACTTACCGAGCTATTGGAGGTGTTCTTAACTTGGTTGTGTTCCTGGGCCCGACGCCTGAAGACGTGGTATCCCAGTATACAGGCGTTGTCGGTAGACCATTCATGCCTCCCTACTGGTCATTGGGGTTCCAACTCTGCAAGTAAGCTCAACAACTCGTAATTGCCTTTTGATGGAGATATTTACGTGCAATCAAGAACAATGGTCAACCAGTGGCTAAGTGCATAAATTGCTCAAATTTGTTTCAGATTTGGCTATCAAAATCTGAACGAGGTTCGACATGTCTGGCAGACGAATAGAGACGCTGGAATACCATTTGTATGCGATGCGAACTGTTTTGTTTTGAATTCTTGGACACTGTCTCAATTTCTCTAATTTCTGATCCACTTCCTCAGGATGTGCAATGGACTGATATGGACTACATGATAAATAACAACGACTTCACATACGATCCAGTAGCATTTGCAGGATTCCCAGAATTCGTTGATGAGGTCCACCAATCAGGAATGCATTATATGCTCATGTTTGGTAAACATTCTTAATTTTAATTAGCTTTAAAAGCTCTCAGATACTTATCGCATTGATTTCTTTCAAGATCCAGGATTACGCGCTGCAGAAAAGCCTGGCACATACCCGCCTCTAGATCGCGGTTTAGAGATGGACATATTTATTAAGAACAGTACCAATCAGTTATTCCTTTTGAAGGTACAATCCACTTCCTTAACACAAATTCATTGAAGTCTAAATGGAATAGTCATGAACTTTTTTCATTTCAGGTGTGGAATCCACCAACAATCCTGGTCGACTTTACACATCCAAATGCTACACCTTATTGGAAAGAGATGATGTCTAACTTCCACAAAGTTGTGTCTTTTGATGGTGCCTGGATAGTAAGACCGTTATCATTGCTTACGTTCCTTTGCACAAACTATTACATTTCTCTGTCTCTGCTACCTTACATACCGGAACACAACTCACCATCCAAACCGATTAACGACAGATACCCCCACTGGGAATCCGGGATCTCCATATTGTGAGACCAAGTATCCATTAGGCCACGGAGGCGGTTGGTCTTTTGCGAAAGGACTATATCCAGCAGTTGAAATGTATAATTTTGCAGGATATGAATGAACCAACTAACTATGTTGATGGACAATTAAACGGGACTTGTGGCCCAGAAGACCTTCCTTACAAACCTGCGTATCTTCATCCCAAAGGCTTGAAATATCACACTATCTGCATGGACGCCAAGCATTACATCGGCCAACACTACGACGTGCACAATTTGTATGGGCTATTTGAAGCAGTCGTTACGAACTCGTAAGTAAATTATAAATTTCTATCAAATTCAAAACTTATTGGCGTATGTCAATATAAATAGATATCCAAACTGTGCTTTAATACATTTAGAAATACATTTTACTGAAATCTCTCACCTACTGCATCCAACATTTTGGAATATTCACTTCTAGATTACAGATACCTCTTCGTACATACACTTTTTTTGTAAAGCTTTAGATATGATTTTTTTTTAAATTAAAGCGCTTTGACACTCGTCCGCGGCAAGCGGCCATTTATAATATCCCGAGCATCCTTCCCCGGTTTGGGACACTACGCAGGACACTGGAGCGGCGACGTCAGCAGTACCTGGGATGACATGAGAATGACTATACCAGGCAAGAAAATTGACCCAAAACAATAGATACTAAACTAAATAGTACATAAACCTGTGCAAGATACGCATTACACAACTTTTAACCGACTTCAAGGAGGAGGTTATCAATTCGACGGGTATGTTTTTTATTTATGTTTGTTACCTCAGAACTTTTGACTGGGAAAACCGATTTGGATTATTTGAAAAACCTCCCGTGTGGTCCCATTTTAATTTTGGTCCAGTTCTGACAACGGCATCCATGAGAAAACGATAGAAATATTAAATTTGCCTAAGTAAAAGTAGACTTTTAGGGCAATTGAAGTTGAAATTCCAGTTATTTTTGAACACATTTACTTGTCAGACAACAAATCACACGAACACTTTTAAGACACGGCGCGATTTTGAAGTCGCCAATTCGCGTGTACTTCTCTCTGCCTAGGGCCTATCAGCGTTCAGGCATGCAGGGGTCATTACTGTAACCGTTTCGTGTGTGGATAGTCTGCACTGACACCAGAATAAAATACGTAACCATTTCAGATTTGTTGAGCTTTAGCCTGTTCGGCATACCGATGAGTGGGTCGGACATCTGTGGATTTGCTGGAAATACCACAGCAGCACTATGTAAGCGCTGGATGCAGCTAGGTGCGTTCTATCCTTTCTCAAGAAACCATAACGACTTGACAATGGTAAGATGAAATATTAGATAGAATGCAATTGTGTTAAAGGTGTTAACTTGGATTTTTCGCTTGATAACAGGATCAGGACCCAGTAAGCTTAGGGCCAGAGGTAGTTGCCGCAAGTATTAAAGCTCTACGAATGCGTTACAGACTATTGCCTTACTACTATATGCTGTTTTGGCGCGCACATGCCTTTGGAGAAACTGTCGCTAGACCTCTGTTGTTCTTGTAAGTATAATGTATTTGATTTATCTGAAAAGACAGCTCTAAATTATTAGCATTCGAAATTCAAAAAATTCCAGGGCACCAGACGATCTACAGCTTGATGATATCGATGACCAGTTCTTGATTGGCCCTCACGTTATGGTTGCACCAATTCTTGAAGAACACGCGATAAATAAACGTGCCTTCTTTCCGGGACCACAGCGCTGGTACAACCTTGCTGATGGCAAGTTTATAGCTTCTGGGCAATGGTTCAACGTTTCTGAAGATGAAACTGTCTCTGTCAAGGTAGGTTATTTAATATCATGCAAAATAACTGACTTATCTTAAAGCTGTAAGCATATTATGAAATCCCCAGGGTGGCGGAATTCTAATATTACAAGAACCACCGATGCAAGGGCCTGTAACAACTACGAATTCTCGGACTAGACCATTCCAACTGCTCGTCGTCCCTGACAACGATGATACTGCAACAGGGGAAATGTTTTGGGACGACGGAGACAGCATTGGTAAGTTTAGGACATGCTTTGACTTCGTTAATGTATTCGTGTCACTGAGTCATTCAATCAAAAGTACTGAAATCAATACCAATCAATACAATGTAATTACTAAAGTTGGTCAGTCATTCTCAAGGCTCCGCTTTGGGAATTCTTGGTGAAATAGCAAATCATGCTCATGCCTAACGGCTGTGTCGTTTTTCGCGTTCATGTTCGCCTTGTGATTTTAAAAGAACAATAGCCCTATTCTTTTCATCATCATAATTAGCCACTTATGTTCATTTTGCTTGCATTTTATCAATGCACGTGTATGATTTCCTTACAGACACATTCGAAGAGAAACAATACAGCCACGTTGTCTTCAAGCTGAAAGGTCAACAACTTAGCTCTAACATTAAACATTGGGGATATGATGCCGTCCCACATCTGAACAATATCACAGTGCTTGAACAAAACCCTGTTAAATCTGTTACTGTACCTGGCTACAACACAAGCGTCCATTTTAAGTATGAAAGGTCAAATCGTGCTCTCGTTATATTTGATTTAAAATTGACACTCAACGAATCATTTACTGTAAAATGGAGTTATTAGTAAAGGGACATGTGAAACATATTATGTAATGCGAATAAAAGTATGGTTTAGAATATAAACAAACACATGTTTTATTTTTTACTACTTACATGTATACACGATGATTTGACCTCAGGAGTACTACCGAATCGAAGAGTATTTGAAAATAAGAATGTTTTTATTTCTAAATGATAAAATAAAATCATACTTGAAATATTTAACTATGTATTCGTTTAGACATTCTAATACTAAGACCCGACACAGACCTATCTGTTCTATTCTACCTAGAACGGTCCGCAACGGTTCTTGTTAATTCAGATCGGTAGGTGTGTGACGATCGGTACATTTTGTATTGCCTTCCAGTTTCAATTCTACCTACAACAATACAGAATCAGTAGATGTGGGACGGGACTAAAATGTAAGGATGAAAATAAAATAAATAGAATAAACGTAAAGGTAAGGATGGATTGTGTAAATAATGATAAAAGTTGTGATTACTAGACATGCGCAAAACAGTGCTTCTTAAAGTAATTTGATATAGCATTACACTTCGTACCGCGTTATATATGTTATATGTAATGGTACCATTGCTCATTACTCGAAACATCACCTGAAATATGCTCCATTCTCTGCTATGCGACCGCTCTTTTTGCTATTGTAATATTTGTTCTCTAAATATCACGTGCTCGAAATTGAAATACGTAGACTATAAACCTTATCGTCCTCGTAATACGGTTTCATTTCAGTAACACATGCGAGTTCTATCCGTCTTTATGGTTTTATCGGAGGATCCGAGCCCGCGCAGCGCGCCCTTTCGCTCGCGCCGCGATAGGTGCGAGTGAGCGGTGCAGAACGTATACCTGCGTGCGGAATGCCATAAGTAATGCGTGATGTTTGAGATGGTCAAGTGATGTGTGCTGCAACGCACTTACATATACTGAGATGAGGGTTAAGTGAGACGAATGAAAGAAGAAATGTCACGGCCACGCACTGATCAGGAAGATAAAATAAAACATAAAATATTTTATTAAAATAATGTATTTCTGCGGTGTTCCTTCCCTACAGTGAAATCACTCAAGAAATCGTATAATTATTTAGGTACATTCAGTGGTCGCGTCCAGACAATGCCGTCGGACGATGACTACGAGACTCCTCGAACAGAAACGCTGCTTCAAACACAACAATCAAGGATACAAAGGATAATTTAAATTATACTTTACTATACTTTCCCATCCCAGAATGTATTCTGGAAAGGAAAGTGTCTTGGCTTGGCTTGAAATGTTGTGATATCAGTTCCTTCCCATACATCAAACGGGCGATGTTTCTAGATAACCGCATGTGTGAGTTAATTCGCACGCTCCATATTACCGATCCTTGAGCGGGTCACTTTCTTGCGGGGAGAGGTGAGGTATTGAGGATCGGTGGAGAACGATGAATTACCGTTCTGTCCGTGTTCTGTATTTTATTAATTTTGTGGATTGGCTTTGATGAAATGTATTGCGGATTTTGATTCGATTTTCAAAAAACATCGATGATTTATCAATCGATATTTTCTCAAAAATCGATTGCACCAAAATAAACATCGTTATTTCCTCTTGCGTCCCTGAGCGCAGTTCATTAATCTAAGATCCCGTACGCGTACATAAGACAAAGGAACCCTTCTCGAATCAAACTCGCGACCAACGCATTGTGAGTCCTACTTAGTAGCTACTTGTCCCGTGGTCAAGGCGATTTGAACTGTGAATCACATCAAAATCGAAGTTATTTCCGAAATACTAATTTATATAATATTATATACTAATTTATAAATAAAAATTTATATTTACAAAAATTGCTCAGTTAAAAGTATAATACAACATAAATTTGTATATTTGAGCAGCGTTTCAGGTAGAGTGCATTTTACAAAACAATTAAATATAAAAATATAATTTACTATACATTAGATTATTTACATCTAAATATAGGTTATAATATAAAGTTAGCAAAATAATTACGCATCTATCACCACCAATTCATGGCAAACTTAAATTGAAAAGACAAAATAAATACGTTTTAAAATCACATTTGTTGCTTTAAGGTTCCTAGCTTTCAACTCTTTGGTTTCTCGTTAGTTGTGGCACTCAATTCCGGGAATAATTCTATTAAACACAAGTCGAGAAGGTTATACACCAACTGCAACAAAGAAAAAATCGGTTAAGAGCGAATAAATAATAAATAAAACTCTTTTTTGGTCCTTGGAGCCGGATGTGAGACAACTTACTTGTTTGTTCAAGTGTGGTGTCTGTACGATGTCAAATGCAGCTGCGACGGCGGCGTGCAAGCCTGGCCCGGCCAGCAGCGCCGCGCCGGACGGGATGCTGTCCAGCAGCTGTTTCTTGGCCAGCTCTCGGTGCTGAGCCGCGTCACTGCGCGGGGACGACTTCTTTCCGAACAGGACTCCTGAACATCAGACATCATCATCAGATGCAAAAATCCACTGATGGACACGATCCTCCCTCATAAGTAGTCACTACAGTTTCCATGACGGATTCGCCAAATCATCACGCCTGTCAGGTTGCTGATTGCAGTATTGCAGTAAGATATACAGGTACCTGTTGGCAATTTCTAAAAAAGTCTTTTACGTACTTCTAAATCTAATTAGGTTCGGTCAAGTTTAATTCGAAATTATTTTAAAATGTACGTGTTTGTTTTTTATTCTGACGCAAAAGGATGGATGTTTTGCCTTTGTCTTTCTGTAGCATCGTAACTCTACAAATGGAAACTCTATGTCTGGTTTAATCGGAGTGGTTTACTCGAATTTGTTGATATCAGTACAGAATTTCGAGTATTTACCGCTCAACCAACTCACCGTGCCCCAGTCTAATGAGATGCGCCAGTCTCCTCTCGGACAACAGGTTGCAGAGCGCGGTGTTCAGCAGCGTGTTGAACGCGTCGTCCGCCACGTCCCTGCAGATGCCGAGCACGCTTCCAGACAGACCCACCACTGCTGATCGAGCGTTTATCACTTTGGTCACTGACAAAAAGGGTTTGATTCATTAATGACTAGGTTTAGTCTGCGTGGCCTTCAGAAGTTAACCCAAAAACATAAAACATGCGGCCAAGTGTGACTCGAACTCGTAAAAGTCAATTTATGGGAGCGCAGAACTAAGTTTGTTTGTCAAGTATTTTAGCTGACTGATACATAAGCTGGTTTTATTAACACCAATTACTCAAATCCAGTCTGAACTTTTTCACTATTTGAAAATCAAGTAATAATCTAAAGATGTATAAAAAATACTAGGAATACGTTTTTGATTTTCACGTCAAACGTGATTTTATGGACGCCATCTTTGTTTCTACGTTAAGTCTTGCCTGTTTCGTGAGTTTTTAAGAGGCCATAGAGCGATACTGGCGCCCTCATTCACTCTTCTACAATTCTCCGCAATTATACAATAATTTCAAAACCAAGCTGTACTCATTGTAGTCATTTCTGGTTTACGGTTGATCGATACATCATGTATTGATATATCGATTGTGTGCAGTTACTATTAAAAAAACAGTTAAAAGTGACCACTTTAGACGGTTCAATTTATAATAACTAGACGGAATCTAGACATTAATCTATAATGTACTGATAATCCGTGCAATGACTATAAAAACTCCGGCACTGTTTTTGAAATTATTGTATAATTGCGGAGAAATGTAGAAAAGAGCCAATGAAGGCGCCACTGTCGCTTTATGGACTCCTAGGCCAAAATATAGATATATGATCATGAGATCATACTTACATATGAACATGGTGCACTGCGTGAACCCCCTGACGGCGTCCTGCCGCGCGCCGGGCTCGGGGATGCTCGGCTCGATGCCGAAGTTGTTACCGAACACGCTGTTCATGATGTCGCGCGCGTTTCTCTGTCTCTCTCGCACGTACTCCACTTCAGACTCCTCGATCACTTCTTGTGCTTCCTCTACGTGAGATGTGCCCTGTTTTCTACGGCATAAGATTTATATATATCTGCTGGCTTTATTCAGTAATGATCTACAAATAGGACATCGGATTGTAATGAGTATTATTAACATATCCTTCACATTGAATCACAAATTGCAGGGCCGGATTTTGGGGAGGGCAACCATAAACGGGCCTCCACAAACGGGGGCCCCCACAATATATATATATGCTATGCTATTTTACCTTTACCTACAGCCTACAGTACTTTGTACATACATGATTATTTAATTATATTTTTTTCCGTTTATATTTATATGTGTTTGTTCAATATTAAAGGAGTCTACTTGGTTTCACAATAAATTATTTATTGAAAAACTCTAGTAAAAAATGGTTTACTTTATTTGGAAAATAATTTGGGGCGAGGGGGCCTCCGCTCCTTTATTGCCCCGAGGCCTCTGTACCTCTAAAGCCGGCCCAGGCAACTTGTATGTCTACCTTTTTTAATTATCGTTCAAAAACATTACTTTTCGTCGCACCAGTTTCTACACTGACTATTACCGCGCGAAGCGTTAGGTTGTGGAACTTCCTTCCCGAGGCTATCAGACAAGCGAAATCTATGGCCACATTCAAATTTATTTGCATTCATAAAATAGCGTATATTTAATTTGTCTGTATTTATTATTCAAGTATATGTGTTTATTCACCCAAAATATTATGCTTTATTTCTTATACGCAAAGGTGGTCTGGTAGAGATCGCTTTTAGCGACAAGACCGCCTGTTGTACATTTATTTTAAAGTTATATTGAATTGAATATTTATAATCCAATGTCCTTACTTTCAAGCGAGCTATTTTACTTTAAAATGGTAAAAGAAATTTTGTATGGAGGCATTCTGGGGGATTTCCCATTAATCATACAATAGGATCTTAAACTAAATACTTACAAAGCTTGATATCGTTCCATATCCGAAGAAATCAACAAATTCCTTAGAAAGCTCTCCAAATGCTGCCCCTTCTCCTTCCTTAGCCTTTGTGCAACAGATTGATAAATATTCGCCAAATCTGAACTATTTGCGCTTAAAGTTGACGCTTGGACCACCATGGAGAAATCCCCGTCCACAGTGAGGAACAAGTGGAGAAGTTCACTACTCTGGAGAAGGGTCTTTTGGAGAAGTCGTTGGAGAAAGTCTTCGTATTTGTAGCGTATTGTTTCTAGAGGGCTGTTGTCTCTGGAATAAAAAGAACATCAATCCAAAATATAGTAAAAAGCTTTTTCTTTACTTCTACGTCGGAAAATACTCTTAATTTCCGTAGCACCTACGGATAGGTTATCATTATATGTCAGTAGAAGACAGGTGAACAGTACCACAGCAATCCACTAGCACTCTCTCTTTCAGCAACGCCCAACGGCTTCCATGGCGCAGTTGTCTGAGCGTTAAACTCAAGACGCACAACACACGCACACACAGGTACCAGGTTCGATTCCTAGTGGGGATATTGTCAAAAATAACTTTTGGTTAGGACATTGCGGGCTGCTCCTGATTGTCTGGACAGTAAGATGATTCCGCGCTTCGGAAGACACGCTAAGCCGTTTGTTCCGGACACTATCTACGACAGGTAGTAGCTACATGAGCCATGCCAGAGGACTATGGCGGATCAACAACTCTGACACTAGGGTTTGTGAGGTCGGTCATATACCTTATAACCTGAACGATAAGATGAAGATGAGCGATATCTAAGGGATCAATTGGGATGTTTCTATTTTAAAGCTGTTCAATATTGCAGCTCGCTCCGAAACTGGTGGAAGTCGTGCTCCGAGCGCTCTAGAGTGCAGCGACCTTGTTATCCGTTGGTCAAAGCGAGTCACACTTGCAGACATACCTCCTGCTGGGTAGGGGGAGGTCATGCAGCAGTCTGTCGCCGTGGAACTCGTGCAGCTTGCTCCTCAGCAGGTGGAAGTCGTGCTCCGAGCGCTCGAGGGTCCAGAGCCGGGCGCCGCCACGTTCGCTGCGGTGCACTGTGCATGTGAACACGCGCACTGTGCCGCGACGGGGCGGGGCTTGCTAAGGACAACATAATACACCGACTGAGCGAAGCGAAAATTACTTTCTGTATATTTGTATACATAAAAACGTGGTCTTTTACTGTGGGCCGAATAAACAAGCTCAAAGTCACTCAGCGAGCAATGGAACGAGCTATGCTCGGAATTTCTCTACGTTTTAACGTCCAGAATGAGGAAATCCGTAGACGAACGAAGGTCACCGACATAGCTCGACGAGTCAGTGAGCTGAAGTGGCAATGGGCAGGCCACACCGCTCGAAGAACCGATAACCGGTGTGGAGTAAAGGTTCTCGAGTGGCGACCACGTACCGGGAAACGTCTACCAGGCCGTCCCCCCACTAGATGGACCGACGACCTGGTTATAGTCGCGGGGAGTCGCTGGATGCAGGTGGCTCGGGACCGGTCGATGTGGCGTACCATGAGGGAGGCCTATGTCCAGCAGTGGACGTTTCCCGGCTGATGATGATGATATTTGTATGTTTTCCTCTACAAGTCGCAATTTCTCAACCGATCTGGACGGCCATGAGGCCACGGAGGCGGTATAACACATACTGTGAAATAGAAGCTTGAACTCACCAATCTCGACTCTACCCCCGTCAATACCACTTTGAAAGTGCTGAGGTCCTGCTCTCGGAGGCTGTCATCGTTTGCGATGCTGTCCAGGTAGTTGAGGATGTCCACGTTGTCTAAGCTGTCGGCGCCGTCCGCGTCGCAGTTCGTGAAGCAGTCCAGGACCTGGCCATCCATGTTCTGTGAGCGGAGAGCGCCCTTCAGTTTGTTTCCTAGCTTTAGCGCTGAGTGCAGCAGCTTTTCTTGTGGCCTGAAATGTTTAGAACACATTATAAATGTCAAAGTATATCCGTCTGTCTGTTTATTGCTGTTTCACGACTAAGCGGTTCATCCGATCTTTATGAAATTTAGATAGATAGATAAAAATCTTTATTTCCACAAAATTTACATTTACTTATATATATAATTCGTTGCTTTCTGCGCTGGCGCTGACTCAGCATGATGCTGTGGGCTCTGCTCATTAACTGAACAGAACACACAGCGCTGGTATTCTGTCAGAACCGGAATTAAAAGACGTTATTTCACAAACATGTGCTACAATTTGTACGAGGGGCATACCGAAATGATCGGGAATATAAAACAATACATACAGGAAATAACTAAATTTATTTTTATTGCTTTTCGAAGTATTCTCCGTTGCAGTTAATGCACTTTTGCATTCGTTCGAACCAATTATTATAGCAGCAATTCCAGTCCGAAGTTGACATGGTCAAAATCGTCGATTTGTATGCTTCCACTGCTTCTTCTGGACCTTGAAACCGCTGACCACGCAATAAATCTTTGATTCTAGGGAATGTAAAGTAATCATTGGGACTCAGATCAGGGCTGTATGGAGGATGATCCATTAATTCAACGTTTTCCTGCTTCAAAAACTCGCTTGTTTTCTGAGCGGTGTGAGAGCTCGCATTATCGTGATGGAGGATTATGCGTCGTTTCGGGTTACCTCTACGGAGTTCGGATATCATCTGTGGCAAACAAACCGTTGTATACCAATCAGCGGTAACCGTTCTCCGTTCCTCTAAGGGAACTGTGACTACATGTCCTGTTTTCGCGACAAACGAAGCGACCATTTTCTTCGATACGCTGCGAGAGCGGACAACTTTTGTTGGCTTGATCTCACCTGCGAAGATCCAGACAGCCGACTGATGCTTTCTTTCTGGCTCATATGAATAGATCCATGATTCATCACCAGAGACAATGTTATAAACTGCTTTTGACTTTCCTCCGTTGAAGCGTTGCAGAGTAGACCGGCACCAATTGACACGAGCCGCCTTTTGCTCTTCGGACAAATTATGGGGCACCCAGCGGGAAACTAGCTTTCTCACTCCCAGTTCACAATGTAAAACAGTTTGTATCGCAGTCATACCTATCCCTAAAGTAGCCCGAATCTGCTCATATGTAATATGTCGGTCATCCTGTATCATTCGGCGCACAACAGCGACATTTTCTGGTGTAACCGCTGTTTTTGGCCGGCCTGTGGAAGGTACGGTGCCAAGAGAAGCACGTCCACGCCGGAATTCAGAATACCAGCGATATATTGTCGTCTGGCTAGGCGCTTCACTCTTGAATATAGATATAAGCTCAGCGAGACATTGTCCCTGAGATAATCCTCGTCGAAAGTTGTAAAAAATTATGGCACGGAAACTTTCTCTTGTAAGCTCCATTTTTTTATCGACCTATCAATTTCAAACTGATATTGTTCTTTAAAAAAAAAAATTTTTTTAATTCTGTCAATTGTATTCGATTTTCAACTAACCAGTGTTTATTCATCAAAAAGAGTTTTTAATCTAATTAAATCGAAAGTACTCGATTACCGATCTTTTCGGTATGCCCCTCGTATTTGTGTGTGTGTTTTATTCAAGAAAAAAAATGAGAAAGAAAGAGATACAGGCATTAAGAGTTTTGTTTGGAAAGAATAATTGTTTTTATATCTGATTTAAATTTTGACTTTGATGTTTTGACATTGGGTTTCCGTTAATTAAATAATAAATCGAGATAAACAAACTATAAAACAAGTATTATAATAAATAATTAATACCCCATACCAATGTTATAAATGCGTGAGTTTTTATTATTTTTTATGTTGTAACGGAGAGTCAGGATGACTTGATTTTTTAAATTAAAGTTGAAGGGCCAGAAAAGGACATGGGCTACTTTTATAGCGATCGAACAAGTAGTTCCCGTGGGAAATCGCGTGCAAAAAGCTAGTAGTATATATTAAATTTGAAAACGTGGGTGTTTGTTACTCCAGCATGTGTAAACTGTTTAACGTATTTAGATGAAATTTGGCACACAGATAGCATGTTTCAGTTGAATAATTTATGAGATCAACGCAGAGATAATTCCGGGTATTAATTTATAATTAATAAAAAATAAACACTCACTTTTTGGCCATTTGTTTATGATAACCGGTGGGTATTCTTGATCCTATTAATAACCTGTAAAACTGAAAACAAAACAATGGTTACCATCTCTGGCCTGTCACGTGACCCTGTGTGACGTCACTACGCGAGTCATTTGGCTAGCGAACTCGATACTCTGTAGCCGCGACTTTCGCGCAAGCGTTACGTACGCCTGCGAAGATGAGCGAAACTTTACACGCTTCGAAACTTGGTTAATACTGTGTAATTTATACAAATATATGTCTCAAATTATCTGTTTTTTATTGTTAAATTCTTACCTGTTGGTATTAATCAGTAAGCTTTCAAAAAAATACTATTTTAACAGGCATCTCAAAATCTACTTTTAGAACGACGTAGAATATCGTTGGGAATTTTATTATGAAATCGAACAGTGTTGAAACCAGAAAATGATTTTTACGGAGTAAAAAAACAGTTGAAATCTATTTACCGGTTGCTATACCTCGACTATTTTGACAATGTGCAGGCCACATCGCTCCAAGAACGCATAACCGTTCTTGGAGCGATACCCATATACGATATGCATAATTTTTAAGTGGACAGTGGCCTGACACGACCACCTGTAGCAACCACATACCTCGCCGTCCCCCTACTAGACGGACCGATGACCTAGTTAAGGTGCGTGGCATGCCGTGGAGGAAGACTACATCCAGCAGCGGACTGATGATGACGGATGATGATGATGATGCTTACCTCTTCACTATGTAAATACTTTGGCAGCATAATCTTCTCAAGTTCTGTGTGCGACTGTCTCGCTGCTTGATATAGCGCGCGGCTCGTCTGCAGGCTGAAAACGTTGCATGTAAATCAATACAAGTTGTAAGTAAATAACAACGTAAGTTGTCTCTAATTCGAGAGACCGTGTGAGGAGAGAATGATTTTTTAATAAAATTAATACTTTTCGTAATACTACCCGTTGAAAAGTAATTTTCGGCACGCAGTGCAAAATAGGGTGAATAGGAACGGAAATAGGAACTAGAACAACGCACACCATCTTAGGCCACATCATCGCTTGCCATGGTGAGATCGTGGCCAAGCGTTGATCTATGAAATGTAACAATTTTTGTAAAATAAATACTTATTATAATTATCCCCAGCCCGTGACGTAGCAGGTTAGACCATTAAATATATCGGTATTTCACTTTATCTATTAAATTAATATTTTTATGTACATATACATATATTAAAAACGTCCTAAACTAAACGAAAAACTAAATCTAATAAGCTTTCTGGCCCATAGATTAATGGACTACTTACCGCTTTGCTGTAGGTAAAATCTAAATTGGCATAAACCTGTGTATTTAAGTATCCTGCTTTCTGACAAGTAATCGACAAAATGATAAAGACTGCAACATTTATGTTATAGATTTCTACCTCGTTACTACACAATCTGTCAAAAACTGAACGAAAAAAAAAGCTCGGGTCAATTGAGATTCAGGGAAATAAAAAAATAAGACGTCGTGAGGGTTTTTACCATTCGAGTCAATTTATTTATTTATTTTTAAGACCTCTACTTTATTTTTAAGACTTCTACTCGTTTAAAACCCAAATTTTAAAAATATTGATTATGATTATATTTTTCTTATTTTTATAGTTTTTGGATTTTTTTAATGTCCTAGTGGTATAAAACACAAACATTCTATGTATTTGTTATTTCGTCTACATTATCTTTATTTTTAGGGCTCCTTACTAAAAGTCTAACCAACGGGACCCTATTACTAAGACTTCGCTTTAAAAATGAATAATACATACTCATACAACAAACGTGATTTTTTTGCCGTTTTTATAGATAATGGTAAGGAACCCTTCGTGCGCGAATCCGACTCACACTTGGCCAGTTTTTATTATTATTTTACCGTATGTGCGATAATAATATGAATAATAATATTCATAAATTACCTCTTAACACTATCTGGCTGGTCTCTCGGTAAAGCTCTGAGCTCATCAGCCAGAGGTCTCAGGGACTCTGGGACACTCTCCTCCGACGAGAAGTATCTCGCGTACATCTCCATCGCTTCCATGTGGAGGTACGACACTTCCTCGGGACCAAGCTCGGGGTTTAGAATCTTAGTTTGGAATGATTCTGCAAAGAAAAGATACACGTTTACTTAAGCTTTGAGGAAATCAGTAGCAGTTTAAAAAAACAATGGCGTTCGCTCTGCTACCTTCCATACCGGAACACAACAGTGGTATTAACGGAAAAAAAATACCCTACCACCAACCAAACCGAGTACCGAGGAAATGACAAATTGAACCCGGTGTCTCCAGATCGCGAGTTCATCGTTGTGGCCACGGAGGCAAGGTATTTTCTAACTCAAGATGGCTGCCATATTCCTAGGTACGACAATTGTACTCAAGGTTGCATTTTTCCCGCGAGAAAACTTCACCGTTAATTCTGATACCGTTAAACTGATAGAATATCAGTGTGCCAAATTTTATCTGAGTCCGTTTAGCTGTTTATGCTTGATTGAGACACAAATATATAAATATTCACATTTATAGTAGTAGTAGTTAGCCCGTTTAAGACCCTTACATTAAATCATTCTGCAAATACAGTCATTAGCAATGCATCCCACCTAGACAATGCGTGCCGTGGCACTGAGTATAGCCACCATCTTTGAATTTTCTCGCGGGGAGAGGACACAGGTATCGCGGATCGGTGGGGGACAATGTACGTCCATTCTGTACGTAGTAGTATATTCTGTGTCGCATAGTAGGCGCGCATGTCTAGTTCCACCCCCTAGCTGTCCGCATCACAAGGTTTGAACCATAAGGAAATTAAATTAATTTAAAAAAAAAAAAAAACTACTCAACAAACTCCTGAATCGACTTTTACCAAATATAGCTAAGAACCACCGCAAGGAAACATTCTTTCACTCATAAAAAAACCCTGAAAATCGGTCCATCCGTTCTAGAGCAACGATGCCACAGACTGACATTGGCATCAAACTTGTAACACCCTTCTTTTTTCGTCGGGGGTTAAAAACGCTTAGCGTGTTCGAGGGATTTGATCCACGACCAGGGTTGTGTACGCCTGTATATATGACTCACTGATGTCCTGATAGAACTGCAGCAGGTGTATGTGGCTGTTGGTCTTCATGAACTGCATCAGCGAGTACAGCTGTTCCTGTTGACTGATCACCAGCTCCAGGTCCACTCGGAGGAGCTTCACCCGCTGTGCGTATATCGAGTCCGTCTGTCGGACGAACGTTTCCAGGAATTCAACCTGAAAGTCAAAAGCACAATGAGTTTATTTGCTTTATAATAATTCTCCATACATACAAATAAAAATCAAGTGAAATGATTCCATTAAAAGTCGTGATATTGGTTCGTATTCGCATACATCGAACGGATTAAGTTTGTATGCACACACATATGTGAGTCTATTCGTGCGCGCCATATTACCGACCCCTGAGGGGAGAGGATTGGTGGTGGCGGTGAACGTCCGTTCTACTATATTAATTATGAGCTGTATGAAATAATAGGTAAATATATTGTTGCGAGCTACCAGGTTCGATGGATTGAAGAAAAACACGAGTCCAAAGTTCCGGATTTTATTGGTAGCACAGGTCCACAAACCAATCTTCAGAATCACGAGTCCCCCGTCTCACTGGGTCCAATCTTCTGCACTGACTTATATATAAAAATGTTATAATCGTATGCCAGTTACCTTGTAGTTTGGAGTGTTTGGCAATTGTGCCATGGTCTCGTTACCAGTTGCCAGCGCGACGAGGGTGTTGAGGATGTATGGGTCGGCAAGCACGTCCGTCAGCGACAGCAGCACCCACCCAGCGAATATCTCGCGTATCAACACACGGAAAATGCTGAAATCAACGCATCCAACTTCGAACGTTACCGTGCCGAAACATTTGTAAAGATATGCAACACGCCGCACAGGGCTGATAACAATAACGGCGCCAAGCTAGCATATGCCTGTTACGTACTCTAGTTTATCTATATCTCAATTCAAGAGGTTTGGGCAGGGCAGGTCACACTCAGGGAATTTCATACACACATATTATTTGCCTCTTTTGTAATTTAATAACCGCCTCTGTGGCCTTAACGCTTAACTTATAATCCCCAGTGGGGGTTACCTATCGGTACTCGGTATGGTTGGTGGCCTTACCACCAAATAAACCAAGTACATTTTCTATGTCCGTCTGGCTAAGCTACCACCAGTGTTAATAGCACGGTTTTGTTTCAGTATGAAAGGTAGCCGAGCCAGTGCCTGATTAGATTGAGGCGTCTGGGTGGCACTAATTCCACCCAACAGCCTTATCGTCACTTATCATCAGGAGATATGAAGGTGCAAACCCATCATCCATTGAAAAAATCTGACATGAGTTTTTATTTTTTTTCTTGCTAAGAGCTTCTTCGTCTCATCATTTCACGACTCCCCCTATGCCGCTTATTATAATGGCTTCATAAGTCCGCTATTGTAAATGTACGACCCTACATTATGTTCTTCCTTCTCAGACTTTCAATGAGTAAATTTGCCATAATCACCATGCATGGCATGTTATTGCTCACGTGTTTTGCAGCTCGTTTCTTCGTAGCAGGTATGGCATGATTGCGTTTGTGATTGCGCGCAGGTACCGCAGCTCGGCGTGCCGGCTGGCCGCAGCCGGGTGCACCGCCATCTTGGAGTCTAGCCGCGGCGCCCCGCCCGGACGGCCCGCGCACACCGTGTAGTGACGTAGCGCGCACGGCAGCAGACGCTCCGTTATGAACTGTGAGTAGTTTATCTGAAAGTATCACACACATGTGATTGGAGTAGATGTCTGGTCTGAAATATTTAGAAAATTATTATAGAATATTAAGAAAAAACAAAAAGATAACAGAGCTTTTATCATACAGCCTTTTCATAAAAAAGTATTGACTTACATTAAATAATATTTATATGAACATTCAAGTGGACAAATCATGAAAGAAATATAGCATTATGGTTGTAAAGGGACTAGGAAACAAACAGGCTTTTAAAGTATGAAGGTCAAGCGCAACAAAATTTTCAAATTAAAGTTAATGTGTGTATCTCACTTTGATAGCCCTCTGCAGCAAACAGGAGGATGCGTAGCGGAGCTGCTGCCGGAGCTCGTCTAAGAAGAACGGCTGCAGAGTAATCTTGCTGTACCATGAGTTCACGAACTGCTCCAGTACCGCATTGTAGAACTATCAATACACAAGTAAATATAGAAGAGAAAATACAAGAAGGATAGGACATAACAAATTTAATTATTCCCAGAATTAAAGTGGTACAGTACTCCTCTTTTCAATCGGTCATTCAACAAGCTAATGAATGACTTAAAACAAATTACGAGCCGAATTAAATTTAAAAACTTCATTAAATCCTTTTTATTCCGAAAGTTTTAGTATTCAGAAGATTAATTTATGATAAAATTTAATTTAATATCTTAATTTTTAAAATCTGTGTTAATATTGATGATTTGATAATTCTGCAGATATAATTATTTTAATGGTAATTTAAAATGATAGGTATGAATATGTTATTTTTATTAATGTGTAAGTCTTAGTTTACAATTTCATTTCAAACCCAGTTAATGTAGGTAGTTTAAAAACAATAAAAGTATAACTTAGACCACTTAAGTCTCCACAGTAAAAATAATTTATGTGACCATGAAAGTATCTAGTCCATAAATGTTTACTGCAACAGTTGCCATTGGAAACTGCTGCATCAAACAATAAAGCGTTTGACCAAGGACAGAACTATGTATTACTAAGACAAGCCCTCATTGGTATTCAATAGTAAGTAATTATCTATTGTAGTCCGACAGACTCCATTTGTTTAGCTTCTCCATTGGCTATTCTTAGCGGGCTTTATATGGAACCAGTGAAATACTCAGCATGTTACATAAAGTGTGGATTAGATAAGAGAAGCCTTTTTGCAATGCAACTTAGAGCACACAAATCAAATAATATTACAAATTGAGGAATGTTCTCCTTTTAGGGTTCTGGATCTCAAAAGGAAAAAAGGAAGCCATGTAGAATCACTTGGTTGTCTGTCTGTCAAGACCCTTTTTCTCAAAGGTATCAAATTGAAATTAATATCAAATACTCAAGTCTGCAATCTCTTATCTGTGAAAAAATGTAATTTCTAAGTCAATACAACAAAAAGAGATATCCGTTTATGCTACTAATTTTGATGATTTCCTTGATGATGATGTGCTTTCACATCAAAGCCTATAGGGTACTTTTCATTGACCTAGAATTCTAAAATTTGGATAGAAGTCAGGAGGTCATACAGCACAAGTTTAGAAATAATACTGAAATGTTTAATTTTATATCGTTTAAATTCCTTTTACAATTATCAAACGTTCCAGCGCTTGTCTTTATATTCTCAATGCTAATTTCTTAACAATTGCTCATTAATTTCGTCAGGAACATTCATTAGAGCAGTTCTCAGAAATATTACCTATACCTTTTACTAATGTATATAGTAATTTATAAAGTAGTAATTGTATTCATTTTGTGAATGGAACATTCAGTGGGCTAGTCTGATTCGTACTTGGAAAGTTTTTTGAAGTTCAGTTACATATAATGAAGAAAATAATAAGCTTAAAATGAGGAACATATGTTAAAACTTACATCCTCAATAGCTTGATCAAGCTGCTTGTGAATTTGTAATCCAACCCAAGGATCTGTTGGCTCCCCAGCATCATGTCGGGTACATTGCTTTGACCCACATGTATCACAACTCTGAAAGAACTTCACAGCTGTATGACTCATAATCTGTCTAGAGGAATGAATTAAAACGAAAACAAAGTCCAAGGTATAAACAATTAGCTATACAGAAATAACAGAAAAATAAAGCAATTAAGACATGTTAATGCGAAACAATACATTAAATCGTATTGTAGAGGCGTAAACGACCGCGAAAATGTCAACAAAGTATTTTATGTGCGAAAACAAAGCCGATAAACTTACTCTAACTGGGACTTCTCTCTGGCCCTCATTAGACTTGTTCCTGACATAATGGCACCTCAGTTGATCGACGTACTTGTAAAAAATACGCGAATTCAACCCGTAGTAGCACACCGCAAAGCCTAGCGTATAGCTGAAGACGATGGTTACGAAGTGAAATCTGCGAAAAGCAAAATTGGGTTATCAACACTACAACCACATAAGAAACAACAGAGACATATTTTGTACAAGTGGCGTACCTGTAAAAGTAAAATACCGCAAGAGATCCCACGACGAATGCGGCGTAAATAATGTTATTTTGATTATGAAAATTTTGAGTAAACTCTCTTTGACACCTTTCAGTCATGGTTAGTCCAAGTTAGGCGAAAAATGACGTTTTGACATTAGTAATGTTGCTACCGTTGTGGCATAAAGACCCTATAATGCAATACTTTCAAAAATAAAAATTATATACGGCATTTTTCAGTACTAATTTGCCACGGAGATTCAGAACTTTACCTTTGACATAAAGAATCTAGTTCTGGGTTCTCTCAAAATAAAATATTCTTTTGCTAAAAAAATTGTTTATACCAACTACTCTTGTTCCAGTATAATATTGATTTACCTCGAAAGACAATTAACGTTATCCATCTCCTAATGCTTCTATACTAAATTTCTGTTGTCATAATCTTTTAAAATAGAATAGCTGGCTGGATGATAGATGAAATTATAGTGTCGCAAAATAAATCACATTAATTTACAACTTTATAGTTAGCTACAATGCTACAATAGCCGTTACGCAGCTAATGGTTCATAGATGGCGCATTCAATAGTAATCGAAAAAAAAGTGTTTAAATTGAAAATTTTGATTCACTGTGAAGTTGTATGTTAATGACACTCATTTCGCGACATCAAACAAATCCAGCTATTATATTTTAAAAAATTATGGAAACAGAAAATTAGTATAAAACTTTGGTGAAGGTGGGTCGGGTCGCCTTAAACTGAGCTGGCAATAATGTATATTTTCTGAAAAAGGCTGGCTCAACGTATTTCCCTGGCCATTCAGCGGGGCAACGCTGCCAGCGTCATGGGTACGTTTGAGCCGGGTAATCGATCCGTAAGTTTTTAATTATATATATATTTAATAATATTTAAAGTGTAAAGTCTAAATAATTACGTGCATTATTCTTCTGAAAAATAATTTTAATACAGATTTTTTCATTTTTGTTCAATTTACTACAAAAAAATTACATTATAGGTGAAATGTAAGTGCCTACCATTTTTACTTTTTATAGGGTAATGTATTTCAAAGTAGCAATACTTTATTTCGTTTGAAAATGTAAGAATTTTGATGCAATGCTTTATAAATAGAACTGTCATCAAACGCAATTTCCGAACGAATATAACCCCCAAATATTGTCAGCTGTTTTATACAAACGTCAGATTTTTGTTCCGGAAAATTCAAAAAATTGTAATTGTAAATTAAAATAAGTCTTATGGACTTTTGAAACTTTAAAGCGGTAAGTATTCTTGAAAACACAAGTTTTTTAAAAGGTTTAAGGTGATATCAGCTAACTGTTATTTTACACTTTTCATGATGAAATAATGTGAGCAAACAACAGTTGCGTATGGCATATCTATGTCAACAATAATTTGAGCCGTGATATGTTTTCTGATAATATTAAATCACATTAATATGCAATATAGATGCTGTATTTCGCGCAAACCTCAGATTAATATATGGCGCAATACAACATAATTAGCTCGAAGAAATACTTACTGATTTTCTTTTTGAAAGATAGGTATATCAAGAATGTATTTTGGTAAAAAGTTACATTATTTATGCAGTGTATATATAATCCCTATATCAAAATACATCTGTTAATAACATTTGAGAGCAATTATTTTTGGAAATGCCATTTCTTTACTTTACTTGCAATATTGTACAAAAGATCTTATAATTCTTCATAATAATCAAATGTAAGGCTGCAAGGATAATGTAATGTATGAGACTCAAGCTCTGCACACATATCTCAGTGATTTGCTTGTATTTAGAAGATTTGACAGCTGTAGAGATACTTGCACCTTTCTCGACAGAATACTTAAAAAAAAATTGGTCTGACATGTTACAAAGTTGTGTACTTATGACACTGACTTTTTTATGTATGTAAGTAATCTTACCTGATGATGAGTGATGATAAAGTCATTGGACGGAAAGTGTGTTCACCTAGAAGCCTTGTCCGAATGACACACTGGCTGTTCTATCATGCATGATGGAACATGACATTGCTTTAACACTGCTGTTTGGCAGCTAACTTAGGCAACATGGTAGAAGCTAGCCAGGTGGACACAAAGAAACACCAAACCATGCATTTAAATATTACCATCCCTAGAGAGATGTATTTATTTCCCAATATTTACATTTTCACCCTTATTTGGAAAAATCTACTTTTTGTATCATCTCGTTATAAAAGATAATTTTTATTCATTGATGGGCCCTAAATGTTTTATGATGTTTTAATTACTTTAATTTTATTTAGTCTGGGTTGTCCTCAAACAAACATTCTTAATGCCTAGTAAATTTTTTCTCATTTGAGTTCATTAAAATATAAATGAAATCATCAACAAAGCTCTGATGATAATAAATTATCTACAAATAAACAGTAATTACTAATATCAAGTTCAACATAGGGGTCAACATTATCTATCTTTGAGTTCTTGTGGCCATTCAGTAACAACCAAGTCTTATTACCAACTTGCTGTGTTCATTACAATGTAGTTTAGTTTCTTCATAATTTGTTTGGATTGATTGCAAATTTACTAAAAGTCATCTATATTTGAAGGTAAAGCTTTTTGTTATTATATTAACTATATGTGTGAGGATAGCTTTAGAATAAGATCAGTCCCGTGTTTTGCGTGTTATTTGTGACCAGGGGAAAATTACAAAGGATTGTCAGAATTCTCTTGTTATCTCAGACATCTGATAGCGATCACCAACCTGCCTGAGAAGCATGTCATGCTGAATCCCCTCGATAAACGTCAGTATTTATAAGTAGCGATTATCAGCGGGTATCATCGGTCATACAGCCTCGGGTTTTTAATAGGATGACCTCAAGAGACGACTAAAAAATTCAGGAGCCTTTTCTGTCTGACAGTGAAACTTTAAAACCGATTTTAAGAGTTCCTTTCATATGTAGGTATAGTTTTGTTAATAAACTAATTTACATATCAGATTTATTAAATGTTTATTATTTAGTACAGTTGGAGGTCAAATAAAGGTTTTATTACTTAGTAATTTAGATATAGTAATTTTTATGTATAAAATAATGAGTATATGTGTTTGGAATTAAATTTTGAGAACAACCCTAGGAAGCCCTTTAAGACCATCATTGTAATCAAATTTTAATTTTGCTCAAATATTACTTCACTGACCTAGGGAAGAAACAGTTAATTGCCTTCATAGATAATATTATCTACAAGGTTTTAATACAAGCGTAAATGTTTCACATATGAGTTAAACGTATAAGTTAAAGATTAACTTCAACATTATCTGTCTCTTTTTTTCTTGATGCTAGATTTTATACTTTATCTTGAATAAAAGAACTTGCCCGCGGCTTCATCCGCGTGTATTTCAAATATTACCCCACGGGAATTACTTACTCGACCGGAATAAACAGTATTTTATATCCTTTTCAAAAAATCAAGTTTTTCTGACTCTCCGTTACGACGTAAAGGTAGACTAAATAAATTCACTCTCCCATTTATAATATTAAGTATGTATTGTAAAGTTATCATTTAGCGGCTTTAGACGACTGTGTGATTCCGTCTTTGCAATAAAATCAGCCCTTGTTGCAGAAGACAGGCAGGCTTAGCTATACGTAAACAATATCTCATTGCGAGCGATAATTCTCTCTCCTGAAAACCTGTACGCCGTGGTATTGAGGGAGAATGTTTTTTACTCCATAGTAGGTACTACAGGATTGCTTCGCGAAAACATTCAAATAGTTATCTTACTACGACACAATAAGGAGCAATTCAGCTTGTATGTACGCTACGACCCTAAAATTATGTTACGTCTACGACCTTATCACCATCAGCTGAAACGTAAGCTCCAAGTCCAAGTGTATCTAATCCCATTAGTCATTAACGAGAAACCAGCGGAATAATATTATATATTTCGATGCGTATCACGTGCAACGGTGTCACCGTTCTAATGAATCTTAACTTTTCTCTATTTTTCTGTCTCGCTGTATTTCAACAGTCGTATCGTACGGTCGTACGGTTCATGACCGAGATTGGCCTTGGGGAGGTGATATGATCCATAGGGGACTGTCAAAATAGATCTATACAGATTGCAGTGACACGCAGGACGATAGGACTGCGCCCCCCGTGCCCAAATAATAAAAAAAAAATTTAACAGTCCGATTTCAACACAATAGATACCTAAAGATGCCTAAAGTTTGTAGACTTTACAGTACTGGATCAGTTTACCAAATCATTATATTTCTTTTTCCAGCTACAACAATGGCCCTCCAAAGATGTATCTACCAAGCGACCAAGCAATATCTATCTAGACGCATTTTACAAACGAACATCAAACAGTCGTACTGCGAGCTCCGCCATAAATACAGCACCGGTGCTCCGAGGAAATACACCGACAGACACGAGTGGGTAGTCGTAGATAAAGGCATCGGGACAGTTGGTATAAGCAAATATGCTCAAGAATCTCTTGGAGATGTTGTGTTTGCGCAGCTTCCAGAAGTAGGAGCCGCTGTTAAAGCTGGTGACGAATGTGGGGCCTTAGAAAGTGTTAAAGCTGCTAGCGAGATCTATTCTCCGCTGACCGGAACTATAACAGAGAAGAATAAGAACGTAGAGGACAAGCCGGGGCTGATAAACTCTTCATGCTACGAGCAGGGGTGGCTGTTCAAGATGAAGTTGACGAAACCAGAGGAACTCTCTGAGCTCATGACCGAGACCCAGTATGAGACGTTCCTGAAAACAGATGCTGAGAAGGAGCATACATAGAGAAGATTAATTTAGATATTTATTTACGGTTATGTGTTAGACAGAATAAATGTTGCTGTTGTTTATGATTACCTCGTTGTTATTATTGTAGTGTTTGAGAATGGTTTGACAGGACATTATTATGGAAAATATGCAAAGGAATTTTTTAACTGTACAGATAGTATATACCTATTGGTATATACTGGAAGATGAGCTGCTAGGTATCCTTAATGGGAATCGAACCCGGACCTCCTGTAGAGTCCAAGCGTGTAGCCATGAGATCACGGAGGCGATTAAATGAATTGGTAATATATATGTATTTTTATATATATATTTATATTATATATATATTTTTATATATATATTATTTATATAATTTATATATATTATTTATAAATATATATATATACATATATATTACCAATTCATTTAATCGCCTCCGTGATCTCATGGCTACACGCTTGGACTCTACAGGAGGTCAGGAGGTATATATATAGTACCGAAACAAATTTGCGCATCATCAACAGCCTATATATGTCCCCACTGGAGGGGCTCAGGCCTACTCTCCTACAGAGAGTGTATGGGCCATAGTCCACCACGCGGGCCCAGTGCGGATCGGCGGACTTCACATGCCTGTTCAAGACATGCAGGTTTCCTCACGATGTTTTCCTTCACCGTTAAGCAATCGGATAATGTACTTGAATTGAAAAACAACTCATAGGTACACGGCTGGATTCGAACCCGGTACCCTCAGATTGAGAGTCCGCGCCTTATCCACTGCGCCACCGACGCTCCAAATTTGCGCATATTTCACTATTTATAAATTGTTGATTTGTGATTGATTGTAAACGTTCAGATGGATTTTTATCCTTACTAATGTTAAAAATGCAACAGTATGTTTGTCCTGTCTTCACGACGTAACAAATTCATAACTTGATTTTGACGTGATAACGTCTTATAAATCGATGAACGCCGGCTGCACGCACAAAAGTGTCACGTTCCGCCTGAACCGAGCGTGCAAGCGAGAGCGGGGAACAAGCGATAAAGAGGCACGATCTGCCTAAGCGTGCGACTTTTAACGCATCTTTTCTTATGACGTTATCACGTAAAATTATCGCCGACCGACCTTACAGACAACCAATTTATTTGTGTGTAGAGATAATTGAAGGGTCACAGTTTTATCCCGATCGAACAAGTAATTCCAATACACGAGTATTTCAATAAAAGACAAAATAATGTGCGTAATGTTTATTAGTGCGATAACTGTAAAAATAATAAGTGTATAACACAATCACTTCGAACCTTTGGCGAATGTCTCTTATCTATCACTTGTTAACGTACAGTAGGGTTAATATATCACATAAAATATGCTCCGTCTCCATTACATTATAAATATGGATTTTTTATTTAGAAATGCGCTGAGACAATTAGTTTTCTCTTTCTTACACGCTTTATTCACTGTTCACTTGTACTTGTATGTAACGATTTGTGTCAACGAATCTTGAAGTACTTCTACTACTGAATAATTTGGCACCATCGAACTGATCTGACCCTGGAGCTAGGAGGTGGATAGAGCAACTTTCCAATGGGTACTAGTAAACCCCTCGAGTTTGGATTCATTTTGTTTGTTTGACTTTTTTTAGTGCGTTACTGAAAAAGGCGTGTCTAGTTTTTAACACAATAACTTTTTTATTACAATATCTACCGTCATCTTACCTAAAGAAGCTGTAACATTCGATTCCTGCTCGGAAATTATCTTCTTACGTCTTTAAAAACGAGGCAGAATACACGTCATTACTGTCGTACAAATATTCGGTAGAAAAAATATGGAACTGTAGTAATGTGCAATTGTTTGATAATGTCAGTAAATGTCAAAAGACAAATTGTCAAAATCAACAAAATGATACTGACCACTTATTTTTCATCTACAAGTTTTTTACGTGCGCGTAAAAGGCGTCTGCCTTTTGTTTTATCTGAACTTTAAATTTGGATAGTGATGATTTCATGACGTCTCTTTTCCTCGTAGGTATAGTATACAGCACTATGTAACGGGAGAAGGTGCAATTCCAAACTCGTGTTAAGGCCCTCGGCTTCGCCTCGTTCCTCAAACTACACGTTGGTAATGAATGGGTTACTTCCCTCGGTGAACAATGTACTTATATGTCAATAGTCAAATCAATTCAGTGAGTAATCGATATTTTAATTCGGGTCATATGCGGAGTTATTTTTGGTAAGTCCACACCGTGTATCAATATGGACTTTAGATTATTACATACTGATAACGTAATGAAGCCCCAAAATTACAGTTCAAAAAATAAATGACACACTGTTATACGACATCAAAACTGGAGATATGTCCATAAATTGTACTTTGGAAATGGTATTATCGTCGATGTATACCTATATGTTGGGGAAAAATATTTCTTTACCCGACTACGAAGAAAATGGTATTGAATTATGTGGAAGTATGTACGCTTTTTATGCATATCTGCACATATCAAAACAATCATCATCATCAAACATAGCTAATATTAATTTTAATAAATCTATCTTCCAATCTAAAATCCACATTGAAATAGGTATACCATCTTAGAGCTACGATGCCACCTGATTTAACAAAATGAAGTGACAAGTGACAATAAATTTTGTTAAACTCAGAAATATCATAGAAAGATTGAAAGATCGGTCGATTACATTCTATGGTAAATGCTTGAAAACTAACACAGAAATATCGTTTCTAACTTTTAAGTAGTCGGGGTGAAGTTTATATATCAAAAACTTTTTTTACGTTTTCGAAAAATTTGGTATGCACTTTGCATCACCTGTTATGATTCTTCTACCCTAGTAATAAAATTAAGTACCTAGCTAGTTGAATTCATTTAACATCCATAATTTGATTACCATAGAAAATAACATACATAGATAATATAGAAGAGCGATGGAGAATGACTTTTCTATGAATGGAATAAGTTCTTATTTTGTTTTAAACTGAAGTCAACCCTGTCATTAAAGTATTATGTTGATGTTATTAAAATTTTTATATATGTATTGAAACAGGTTTAGCGTTTTTTCATCCAGAAAAACATAAACAGACTGTTCACCATAAGAAGTCCCGTAACTACATACACAATAATATGGCAACAGGGGACTAATTATTATGAACGCCCTGTAACACTAAAGCTTTTTTTTAAATAAAATAAATATCTTTATTCCACTAACAAAAAAGTCATACCTTAAAAAACTAGTGATAAACATGTAAAATAAGAAATATCTGTACAGATTTAAAGGAAAAAATTGCTAATGATTTTACTGCCACAATACATTAAGAATAAGGTTCATAACCCCACAAGTGTATGTACTTACAACCTAACTTAAATCTAAACAGCAATAAATGCCTCTACTAAACACCATATAAAACGAACATCTTGGGGGCGTATAACCGCTAAAACTTACGACTAGACAACACACGATAGGATGAACATCATAGGTTCTTATAATTGGCATTTCATATGACAAATTATATACACGAAGACTCTTTAATCGGTGACAATCAACTAGTTGTCACAGCTAGTGTCCACTGTGACACATACAAATGTCGTGATATCGAACGAATTATGTTTGTATACACGCGCATTTGTGAGTTCGCGCGAGCTATAGTACCGCCCCCTGAGCCGACAATTTCTTGCGAGGAGGGGTGAGGTATCCCGGATCGGTGTGGGGGACACGAAAGTTTAGTTTATATAGTGTTTTGTCGTGTATATAAAAGTTGAAGTTAATCAAGATTGTCTATCTCTTTCTATTTTTTATGTCTGGGACAATTCAATGAAAATGTCACACTTCGTTTCTTTGATTACCTAAAAAACGATGTAGATGAGCTAAAGTCACCGAAATGAATTGACGAGTTTAAGTGGCGACCACGTACCGGGAAACGTATACCAGGCCGTCCGTCTTCCTACTTGATGTACCGAAGACCTGGTAGAGGTCGCGGGGAGTCGCTGGATGCAAGAGACTCAGGACAATGTTCAGCAACCGACGTTTACCGGCTGACGATGACGTCATATTTTAGAGCTCATGATTACCGATTAAGTCTTCGTGTATATTAAGGCTGACAAGTTAAACATGGACTCTGATACATGATCTTCTGAATCATCATGATTTATCATATAGTAACGATACTGACGATTACGTCACGAAACTGTGTAAAAGAATTAGTTCCTGCAAAATCCGATAGATGGCAATTATATTCAACCTGCAGCCCGGCGACACGCATATAAAGCACTTTAAAAAAATTGCCCACTGTTTTTTCTAGAAAAACAATCAAAAATAAAACATTCAAATATTAATTTAACACGTTCCATATTTAATATTTTTAGTGCAACTGTTTATGAATTATACTGGCAACGCAGGCAAAATAAAGTGGAATTGCATTTATGAATAATTATCTAAAAACACAACATATTGACATTTAAATACAACATTTACTTAGATATCTAATATAAATAGCACATGGTAAGGTTTTTCAAAAACTATGTTATTGTTATAGTTGCATTTCGTTTTGAGGGCGTGCGCGATATACATTTAGGTGCCCTCTAAATCGTATCAGTACTTTTAAGCCGAAAATAACTCGGACACATTTCTACCTTGAATGTTAAAGAGTAAATCTTACAAGTAATCGGCCTCAACGGGCCCAAAAATGAATCACATTCCTACATTCTTTTTTTACTTTTACATGTCAAAAATGACTAGCATTCCATGAATCTTACTACCTTGCAGGTTAATGAGTAAAATCTTACAATATAGTCATACTGTCCAATATAACTAGCAATCCATGAATTTCACTGGCCTTTGAATATTACAATATAGCCATAAACTATCTAGCCATATATATAAACCGTGAGAAGAAACGGGAGACTAGGGCAATGATGATGATCCATAACCTATCCAAAATAACTTGCATTACACGAGTCTTACTGCCTTGAAGGTTTATGAGTAAAATATTACAATATACCCATTATGTATCCAATAATAATTCAATGAATATTACCAACTTGCAGGTATATGAGTAAACTGTAATAACAGCCAAAGACAGTCCGAAATAACTAACGTTCCATGAATCTTACTGCCTTGAAGGTATATGAATGTAAATTTACAATTTGACTTACTAAAAAAGGGTTCGCTTACATCAAAGTTATAAAATCATTGCCCAAAATTATTATAATCAAAAACTTCTGGACACTGCGAAAATGGTTCAGCTTTCAATGACCCTCGACTAGACGCAAAGGTAATTTGCAATTGTCTAATAACTCGACAATACATTGATTTCTCTACCTTGAATTCCATTGAAATGACCTTGATAGATCAACGGGAAAGTTCACTCACAAATGAGTTCCTAATCACATTTAATAGCCAGTGCAGCCGATACATTCAGGAAATTTACTCGGATCAAACGGCAGAGTGCCTTTAGCCCATTCCTGTGTCCACACAATGATGAAATGTCTATCCAGTGGTAAATCTAATAATACCTGCATGCTCTGTATTTCATCGTCGAAGTCGTAGTGGCAGTGAGGGGGGCGGCAAGGTACGCCGTCGACGGTAAGTGTGGCGGGGGGTCTGGTCTGCCCTAGGATGGTAACATTGTTGATGGAAGGCACCCCATGGCCCCACCATTTGACGGCGCCGCGTAGTTCCAACTGGAGTCTGTTCCGATCGTGCATTTGATCCCTCATTATGGCCTGTAGCGAGAATTCTAGGAGGCTGTACTTCTTTTCTTCGTACGTGTCTGTAAATATTAAATAATAATCAAATTGTAACAGGCTGATGGCTGTATATTCTACACGAAGTAAAACTTCATATGATAAGGGTGTCTTTGAGGGGCAACAGAAGTCAAAACAACAATTTTTTAGAGTTTTCGTCTGTCTGTATGTACGAATCCAATTCCAAGCATTACACATGTCTAATATACAACATCGTCTTTTAACATCAGGTGAGATTGTGGACAAACTGAAGCCTGTGTAATAAATAAAGTCATCCTTGGTGACACCAGTGTTACCAGGTACATGATAGGTTTTGGCTAATTTGGTCTCAATCCCTTAACTTATAAGAGCTAGAAGCCTCTGACATACAGACAGGCAAACAGTTGCCTAGAACAGGTCATACGAAACTCCCGCTCCAGACGCGTTCAAGGTCACACAACTAGCCTGTTTGACGTTTTCTGAAACAACAAGGACTGGCGCGCGCCGTTTCGCGCTCGCTCGTACACGTTTCATCCGTTCATTTCTGCAACTTATATGTATCAGCCTTAGGGGGATGGGGTCGTTGCGGCGTGAGAGGGTAAATAGAGGTACAGGTCGGACACTTCAAACAAATGTCGTGATATTGGCATACATAGAACGGATGACGTTTGTATACACGCGCATGTGTGAGTACATTTGCTCACGCCATAGTAACGATCCGTGTCTGGGTCACTTTCTTGCGGGGAGAGGTGAGGTATCGCGAATCGGTGGGAGGCGGTGAACGTCAGTTCTGTACGTAGTAATATTGCATCCTTGATTCGGAAATATGAATACTATAAGGTTACTTACTAATACTGTCCCCGTCGTCCCAGTATAGTTCCCCGTTAGCGCTGTAGTGGTTGTCCGGTACCACCAGCAGCTGCATCGGCTGGCTGCGGCAGACGGTGGTGGTCACCGGGCCGTGCAGTGGAGGCTCTTGGAGAACTATGATGGAACCACCCTGCAATGTTTTTTTTTACAGAAGATAGACCAACACTTGACCTCAATCTCACCTGATGGTAAGTGACGATGAGGTCGACGATGTTACGCGTTGGTCTAGAAGGTGCCTATTTATTCTTCTTTTGAAGATTCCCAAGTAGTTTTCGGGGAACACGGAAACCGGTAGTGTATTCCATATTTTTAAAAGAAAGAAAAGTGTTTATTTGGCACAGAAATACTTAACACACTAAAAATACAAAAAAAACTTATTTTATATATTATCTTATAAAAAAAGGAATACACTTAACATACTAAAAAACTTAAATACATATTTCTAAACTATGAATAAATAAATAAAAACATTAACATGTATATATCTGTGCCAAAAAGTCCTCCGACTGAGCATGTTGCTGTCCCTGCAGCATGCAGCGACAGCGCTGGTTGTCAGCGGAGCACTAGGCAGGTGCGGTTGCGCGTGCAAAGGTACCAGTTAAATGTATAAATAGAATAGATAAATAGATGTGTTAGAAAAGTAATGATGTGTTCAGTGATTGTTTGCTCAGCGGTAGTGGACTGTATATATATTTTAATATCAATAAATATATAATATGTGGATAAATAAATACGAGTAGGACGTTGCTATTTAAGAAAGAAATATATAATAAACATATTTAAAAATAATGATAAGGTACTACGAGTGAGTCTACTTGAGGTAGGTTGGAACAACACGGCCACCTATGGGAAATTCTTTTTGATATGTTAATAATTGGGATTTTTGCTGTACGCACGATAATTGTGGAAGCGAAACGCTTGGTGCGAGCTGTAGGAATATCTACAGTGTACGGATGAAGGTCTGCCGTTCTTCTGTTTGACCGGTACTTGAACGGTATGTAAACGAGATTCGTACACTTCTAATGTTTTCAATTAATGATTCTTTTGATGGATAATAAAAACGTTGCCGGTTGAACACACTTTCATCAAATTAAACAATCCTAACTAAACAAAAGGAACAAACAAAAAACACCAAAAAACGTAACTTCATTTTATCAGAAGTCATTTTGAGCCGATGCTATTTTTTCAATGAGATGCTATTTTTTCAGGTTTCACTTAGCCTTAATATCATGGTACGGTTGTTGGACGGAAAGCTTGCTTGCAGAAAAGCACTCAAAACCGTTTTTTAATTGAAGGGTTTCGTGTTTTGATTATCGCCCATTGACACCTTTGAAATTTGGGAACAAATTAGGAAATGTATGCGCCTGGTACTCCCCACTAATATGTCTATGAATTTTACATTGTCTATTCTTTTTGGCAATAAAATTACTCGAGTTATATGTAAAACAATAAATATAATGATACACTCGAGTACAAAAAATATGTATCCACTTTTGAACCACGTCACATTCACCCTTGCTTGTTTCTATGTAGTGCAGGGTTTCTTAAACTTTTTGCAGTTACGGACCCCTTTTGAAATTTAAACAATTCCACGGATCCCTGTCAAAAAAATTATTTGGTAATAAAAAAAAAGCCTCGCTTATATATTAAAAAAATACTTTTATTTGAACTTTCATTGCTCTTATTACTAAGTTAATGAGAAGGGTGCTGTTGTTTGGCCTCAATGAGAACGTTAAATTGTGGGACTGTTTTCGACAAGGCAAGTCGCATGTCATCTGCGACTTTTTGTCTTTATTGGCACCAGAATCGAGAACCCTGCCTCGCAAAGATACGTAGTAGACTTGACTTAAAGAACCCCAGAAGTCGCCAAGATATTTTGCATGAAATTCAGCTTTCAAAATTTCTTTAGATCTCATATCAATTAAGTCTTCTTTAATAAGATCTTCATCGATGATACTATCAATATCGATTAAAAATTGACTCCGCGCCCATGTTTCTTTTTCGCGCGCAGTTAGGGGTCCGTGGACCACACTTTAAGAAACCCTGATGTAGTGTGTTGAAGGAAAAGATGAATGTGACAAAGTTCAAAAGTGTCTGCATATGTTTTGTACTGTAGTGTACCTGCACAGCGACCATCTCGTTCTCGGTGATGTTGTTCCACTGCCCGGTCGCCAGGAACCGTCCGTCGCGCATGTTGTACCAGTGCTCGCGGCCAGGGTAGTACGCTCGACGGTGTGTCGCGCCCTCCTCTAGTATCGGAGCTACCAGGATGTTCGGGCCGAGAGTGAACTCGTCATCTATGTTTTCCACTTCTATAACCGGGTTGTAAGGTTCTCTGAAAACACACATATTTGATTACTAGTTTCTGCCAGCTACTTTAAGATGTAATCCGTAGGAACTGCTTGTTCGATAATGTAGCCTATGTCTTTCCATGACCTGTCAACTATCCCTCTAAAAAAAACAAGTCATTGAAAACTTTCTGTTAAGCCGTAAATGTATGAAAAAATGATAATTTTTTGTGAATTTATCCCTTGTTTTAATAGTTATTCTGCTACGGGACGGAACCAAATACAACAAATTAAAAAACATCAAAATCGGTCCAGCCATTCTCGAGTTATAAGTGTTCGAACAAACCCGACTTTGTTTTATATCATCATCAACAGCTTATATACGTCCCCACTGCAGGGGCTCAGGCCTACCCTCCTACAGAGAGTGTACGGGCCGTAGTCCACCACATGGGCCCAGTGCGGATTGGCGGACTTCACATGCCTGTTCAAGACATGCAGGTTTCCTCACGATGTTTTCCTTCACCGTTAAGCAATCGGATAATGTACTTGAATTGAAAAACAACTCATAGGTACACGGCTGTATTCGAACCTGAGACCCTCAGATTTAGAGTCCGCGCCTTATCCAATGCGCCACCCATGCAAACTTCTACTGCAAAGAACAAGGTGTAAAGGTAGGAACAGCAAGCGGTAGCGAAATGATAGATGACTCACATGAAGAACAGAGGTCTGGCCACGGGGTCTCCGTAGACGTGCGCGCGCCAGAACAACGTGTAGAGATAGGGCAGCAGGCGGTAGCGCATGCGCAGCGCGCGGATGCTGGCGTCCAGCACGCGCGGGCCCATGCTCACTGGGTCCTGCGGCTAGAGACATCGTCTATAATTACGTCACTAGTTAACAATAAATCATTTCATATAAGATTCGAATAAGTGAACGAAAAATAAATTTAAAAAAAAAACCGACTGCGGAATTTTTTAAACCAAGTCACAGTAAATACGAATCTAACGACACCAATCAAGCTAAAATCCATCGATTCGTTCAGGACTATTATAAACCATTACACATACATACATACTCACGAAAAACATAACCGTCCTTCTAGACCAGTCGGGTTATAATAATCACGATCAAAATTAAACTGCAAATGTTATCTTGTAATCGTAAAAAATAACACTTGAGACCTTGCCCTTGTTTCTTGCCATATTTTACGATTATAGGTCAACGGGAATAGTCCTACAGGCTTTGATTCCGTTGCATTCGCAAGTGAAATGGTCTAAATATGTTAATGGCCCTCTATGACCGTATCTTGTTATTGCGTTGACTTAGAAGTTTGATTTTTTTACAGATCCAACGGATTGCTGACTTGAGTATTTGATATTAATTTCAACTTGACACATCCACGCGTTTCTGAAGAAAAAAAAGGGTATTGCGCGTAAAAGGGCGCTGTTAAGGCTTCCTAGGTTTTGTAGCGCATCAACTATGTTTGCGGAGGCGCTAACAGATGGTTTTAGCGCTATCCTAAGAAAGAAAGCAGCGTCGCTGCTACGTAGAGTTAGAGGCAGCACTAACAGCGTTCTGAGGGTGATTGCTGGAAGATTCGATTGCCCGCTGATGTGGCATCTTATTACAATAACCAAGTCTGTAGTAGAATATAAGTACTAACATAGATAATAGGATATTACTAACAAAAATGGATCAAGGTTGTAAATAAATAAATATAGTTTAAAAAAACTAAAAAACACGCTTTTAAAGAATATCGAACTAAAAAGTTTAAAATAATTTTTAAAATATAATAAGCTTAAAACAATAATGAACGAACAATAAATACTAACTAGTATTATTGTTATCGTTCATGATTGTTTTAAGCTTATTTGATTTTAAAAATTATTTTAAACTTTTTAGTTCGATATTCTTTAAAAGCGTGTTTTTTAGTTTTTTTATTAAACTATATTTATTTTTCACTTTTTAGTTTAATATGCTATCGCGCTTTGCTATATGTAAACTTATTTATTTGAAATGCTCGAGGTCTATACAGTGCGCAGTTGAATAATTCAGGGGTATAGAAACAAAGTTGGATAGGTCCATCAAATTCCGAAATTGATATTTTAATGGCAACACTTTCTTCTCTGTATTCGCCTTTACCAACATAAATAATTTTGCTACAAAGTTAGACAAGTCCGCTTATATTTCAATTCAAAAACAGAGCTTGGAAACAAAGCTGGTTACGTCCATAGACGTTGAGTTTCAAAACGCGAAAAGTCCACCTCATCCAATAGGGAGGCTCCATTTCAATAAAAACTGTAATGGCCGCCCAAACATTTTTTGTGTGATCACGCTGCAGGTTTTATTCAATTTTAATAGAAAATATTGTGATTTGGAGTAAGATTTATGGTGCTAGGTGAAGATGGAAAGCCATCCTGTAAGGCAAGATAAAAATAAAGCCAGGAAACGGACTGCACAACCCGAAAAATGGAAGGCAAACCGCGTCAAAAAACTAAGGTAAGTTGACCGTTTGCCAGGGTCGGATTATGGTTAACTTCGCTGTACGAGTATGTATTGTGAGTTTGGTTTGTGGATCAAGTTCGTTTAATTCATTGTTTAGATTTTGCATAGTCAAGGATGAAGTAATAAACATAGACATTTATTAGTTAGTATTATTAGTTGTTATTATTATTCTTATCACACTAATATTATAAACGCGAAAGTTTGTGTGTACCTATGTGTTTGTATGTTTGTTACCTCTTTAGGCCTAAACGGCTAAATGGATTTGGATAAAATTTGGTACACATATAGATATTTAATCTAACTTAACTATTTTTTACCGCAAAAAAATATCAAATTCCCACGGGAAAACTGATTTAGCTGCGGGTGAAACCGCGGGATGGAAAGCTGGTACAACATACAACATAAATGTAGCCATTTGAAATGTGGCAGGCGATCTAACCCAAATTGATGATTTTTCATGGTGTGTTTTTATTTCAGATATTCTGCAAAATCATTGCCAACTCCAATAAAGTGCAACCATACAAACAAAAAGTTAAAATGCAGTAGTGTAACTGGAAAATTATTGCGCCAATTTCATACTGCATTCTATAAACACGCTAATAAATCTTACCAAGATGCAATTTTGTTAAAATGCTGCATGGCTGTTCCCGTTAAACGAAGGAGACCTCGCAATAGCACAAAGAAAGCTAGAGAATTTACAATAAAATACTGGATTATAGCTGATAAAAAGAAAGTGCCTGTCTGCCAAAAATCATTTTTAGGAGCATTACGCATTAAAAAAGGACGTATAATTTCATTGGTTACCAAATCATTTACAACTGGAGAATTTCCTGTGGAAAAAAGGGGAGGACATCATAAAAGTCACAAATTTACCGAAATTAAACAATCAGTACACACTTTTATTGATAAACTACAGTGTTCTGAGCCGCATTACTGCCGCAGTCAAACATCTACACGCAAATATCTGTCTAGTGATTTGAATATTCGAAAACTATATAAAATGTATAAAGAATCAAGTCCCCAAGGTCCACATGCAAAAGAATCATACTTTAGAACTATATTTAACACACAGTATAATTTGGGTTTTGGTAGTCCACAGACTGATATTTGCTCAACTTGCTTACAACTAAGTGAAAAAATTAAGTTGGAAACAGATGAAAACGAGAAACAAAAGCTAATGACCGAAAAAAGAGTCCATACACTAAGGGCCAAGGCATTTTTTGACTTGTTGAAAAATGAAGAAGATGGAGTCAAAATCATTAGTTACGACTGTCAAAAGAACATGCCCTTACCAAAATTACCGGATCAATCATGTTATTACAGCAGGCAGCTGTATTTATTCAACTTCACCATAGTAGAGGGAACATCGAAATCATCTCTAACAAAAAGCAATGTGTTTGCTAATGTATGGACTGAAAACAGTTTCAAAAAAGACTCAAACACAATAAGTTCTGCTGTGTATAACCACCTTAATAAAACTGACCTTAACGACATCCACACCGTCAGGCTGATCGCTGACGGCTGTGGAGATCAGAATAAAAATAAAACTATGATAACAATGTGTTGTAAGTGGCTTTTAGAACATCCTACCATCCAAACCGTGGAACTCGTTTTCCCCGTCACAGGTCACTCTTATCTACCAGCGGATCGAGTCTTTGGTAACACTGAAAAAAGATTTCGAAAACTAGATACAATTATCTCGCCAAAGCAATATCTTGATATTATTTCAGAGCAAGCAACGCTTGTAAAAGTTGGCGATGATTTTCCAGTATATGATTTCAAATCAGCAGCTGAGACTATTGTAAAACAACCCGGACAGTGGAAGATAAATCTTTCCCAATGCAAGCGATTCTTTATAAAACGTTCGAAGACTGTGGGCAATGTACTCGTTAAAGGTGAATTGTTTTACAAAACTATGACAGGACACTATGAAAATATTTGTAAAAAAGACAAAATCATAAGTATGTTGTCAACTGATGGGTATATTTTACAAAAAGGTGTTCCGGTTAATAGCCTGAAGTTGCGAGATGTCAATTCACTGCTTTCGAAACATTATGGTGATGACTGGAGAAATCAAGATGACTTGGCATTTTATTCACAAAATATAAACCTGGAAGTTAATGAGGCCGCCGACGATAGTGAACCGGTAGATATTTTAGTGTGCGAACCGCATGAAGAGTCACCACTTTTAGTTGTATAGTCTTTTTTGTCTAAAATAACTCATTTATGTCAAAATTAAAACCTCTTGATAATGTTTCTTGGTGTTTTACTGAATTCGTCCCTGTCTAGTGAGTTGGTAACAAACGTAGATAAGTCCTGAGGACTATGTAACAAACTTAGAAAAGTCCATATGTTAGAAACAAAACTGGTTAAGTCCATCATAAAAATTAAGAATTACGCAAATCTAGTGTACTAATCGTGTGATACAAGGTTATAATTTGATTTAAATTTTATCAGCATTAAAAAAAACTTACTTCAATCGTAACCCAAGTAAAATAGAAAATAAACGTTTTTTTCATTTACTGAAAATTTTGGTTCCATGGACGTGGCCGGTTTTGATTCTATACCCCTGAATTTTAATATCGCGTTTTATCTGCACGGTGGCGTCATCTATCGATGAATTGTTAAACACAGAAGGCAGCAGGCGCGCGAAGGAGAGTTACAAACTCACATACAAGTGAAGCTAATATAAGCGTGTTAAAAATGGACAGACAACAATGTGATCCTTTAAAGGCTTCATCTTCCCTTTTGAGGTACCTCTGAATAAGGATGATTTTTTATCAATGCTTACTTTAGAGTCTATATCAGCATGGTTCCTCGAGAATGGATAGAAGGCTCCCAGCTGCATCCACCGGTAGCACAGCTGTTCGGATGCGTTACCACGGAACCCGCATATGTCCGCGCCCATCATCGGTATACCGAACAGACTGAAGCTTAGTAAGTCTGCAAGTTCAATTCAAATACATTTTACTATTCTTGTTTTTTAAATATATTAGATAGGATTCCGTTTGATCACAATTTCACCTGATCTTAATTCGACGATCTGGTCTAGGAATAGCCTATTCACTCTGGCCTTGAATACGTCCAGTTTGTAGCGCTTGGGAAACACAGAAGCCGGCAGGGAATTCCACTCTTTTTAGCTGTACGCATAGTAAAGGAAAAAGCACAACTGTGTAAAATGGGGTTCTTTTCTCTCTTTGGGAGCAGGCATGTTACACTAGCAAGATATTCTATTTAAAAAGACTCATAACAGAGATTTCAAACGAGATTATTTTTCGTGACATCATCAGCCGGGGAACGTCCACTGCTGGACATGCCTTCTCCACGGTAAAGCACATTGACCGGTCTACGATCTTTATTAGTTCGTCGATTTTTCGACGGCCCGGCACACCTTTCCCGGCACGTATCCGCCACTCGAGAAGAGAACTTTTACTCCCCATCGGTTATTCGTTCATGTGGCCTAGCCATTTCCACTACAGCTCACTGGCTCGTCGAGCTATGTCGGATCGTTCGTCTACAGGTTTCCGCATTTTAGATTTTATCATGCAGAGAAATTTCAAGCATAGCTCGTTCCATAGCTCGCTTAGTGTTTTGAGCTTATTTATTCCAACAGTAAAGGACCACGTTTCGGTTCTGTATGTCATCACTGGCAACACGGACGGTTTAAAAACTTTTGTCTTTAGACGCTGAGATGTTTAGTGAGAATGACATTAAATACAATTATGATAAGTTACGTACTGGGTATTGTCATCCTCATGTCGTCCCAGGTGCTGCTAATGTCCCCGCTCCAGTGTCCCGCGTAGTGCCCGAGGCCCGGGAACGACGCTCGAGATATTATGAACGGACGCTTGCCCCGGATCTCCACGAGGCCGCTGAAAACATTGACCGTTTATCAGACTGCAATAAATAGATCGACCAATTTCGAGTCATATTCGAACACCATTCGTACCTTCGCACAACATTGAAGGCAAGATCGATCCCGAAAAAATACCTTCAATTTTAATCTTTTTAGCTCCTCAAACCTCTCGTGCCTCAAAAGGAAAAAAGGAACCTTATAGGATTAACCAGGTCGTCGGTCCATCTGGCACATGGTTCCTACTCGAGAACTTTGACACCCCACGGGTTATCGGCTCATCGAGCGATGTGGCCTGCTCGTTTCCACTTCAGCCCACTGACTCGTCGAGCTATATTTAATATCAGGTTCATACTCGAATGCAAGACGACGGAATGAATCGGATGTAATTGCTCGATGTAATTACTTCTTGGCATTGTTGGTCATTTGCTCTGCGTGTGTCAACTACGAATTGACGCGCTTGTCTTTGTTATAATCGTAGTAATTTTTTAAAGTGCTAATATAACTATTAAAAATAGGGGTTGGCGGTAGAAGGGTGATAATTTTGGGGTTTATGTATGTTTAATGCCAAATCGTTAAAAAAAATTATAATTAAATTTTTTGTTGAATAAATTTTAAAAAGTTTAGGGGTAGAACCACCTTTATCACTTAGGGGTATGAAAAAACTCTATACTGTTTACGGGGTGAGAAGTGACACCGGTAGACTCCTAGCGGGAATAACTGATCGAGTGGTAACTGATCAATATCGACCGTAGTTATCTATTGTAAAATAGGGGTTGGTGGTATAAGGGTGAAAATTTAGGGTTGTATTTATTTTTCTATGCGAAACCTTAAAAAAATTTTTGTTAAAAAAAAATAAAGATATATTTTAGGGGTAGACCAGACCACCCCTTACCACTTAGGGGTATGAAAAATAGTTTAAGTCCTATTCTCAGACCTACTGAATATTTATATGAAATACCACTTAAGGGGTATGAAAAAACTCTATACTGTTTACGGGGTGAGAAGTGACACCGGTAGACTCCTAGCGGGAATAACTGATCGAGTGGTAACTGATCAATATCGACCGTAGTTATCTATTGTAAAATAGGGGTTGGTGGTATAAGGGTGAAAATTTAGGGTTGTATTTATTTTTCTATGCGAAACCGAAAAAAAAAATTTGTAAAAAAATAATAAAGATATATTTTAGGGGTAGACCAGACCACCCCTTACCACTTAGGGGTATGAAAAATAGTTTAAGTCCTATTCTCAGACCTACTGAATATTTATATGAAATACCACTTAAGGGGTATGAAAAAACTCTATACTGTTTACGGGGTGAGAAGTGACACCGGTAGACTCCTAGCGGGAATAACTGATCGAGTGGTAACTGATCAATATCGACCGTAGTTATCTATTGTAAAATAGGGGTTGGTGGTATAAGGGTGAAAATTTAGGGTTGTATTTATTTTTCTATGCGAAACCGAAAAAAAATTTTTGTTAAAAAAAAATAAAGATATATTTTAGGGGTAGACCAGACCACCCCTTACCACTTAGGGGTATGAAAAATAGTTTAAGTCCTATTCTCAGACCTACTGAATATTTATATGAAATACCACTTAAGGGGTATGAAAAAACTCTATACTGTTTACGGGGTGAGAAGTGACACCGGTAGACTCCTAGCGGGAATAACTGATCGAGTGGTAACTGATCAATATCGACCGTAGTTATCTATTGTAAAATAGGGGTTGGTGGTATAAGGGTGAAAATTTAGGGTTGTATTTATTTTTCTATGCGAAACAGAAAAAAAAATTTTGTAAAAAAATAATAAAGATATATTTTAGGGGTAGACCAGACCACCCCTTACCACTTAGGGGTATGAAAAATAGTTTAAGTCCTATTCTCAGACCTACTGAATATTTATATGAAATACCACTTAAGGGGTATGAAAAAACTCTATACTGTTTACGGGGTGAGAAGTGACACCGGTAGACTCCTAGCGGGAATAACTGATCGAGTGGTAACTGATCAATATCGACCGTAGTTATCTATTGTAAAATAGGGGTTGGTGGTATAAGGGTGAAAATTTAGGGTTGTATTTATTTTTCTATGCGAAACCGAAAAAAAAATTTTGTTAAAAAAAAATAAAGATATATTTTAGGGGTAGACCAGACCACCCCTTACCACTTAGGGGTATGAAAAATAGTTTTCGTCCTTTTCTCAGACCTACTGAATATTCATATGAATCGTTTTGGATTGGACCAAAATTTCATATGAATCGGTCAAGCCGTTCCGGAGGAGTTTTGTTACAAACACTGTGACACGAGAATTTTATATATTAGAGATAAGGGTGTCTGTATATACACGACGTTTGACTTACAAATTGGTAGCAACAGATTCCATGAGCGCGTGCAAGTTGTGCACGTCGTAATGTGTGCCGGCGTAGTGCTGCGCGTCCATGCACAGAGTCTTGTCCGACAGGCCTGCGTCCGTCATGTACACCGGGTGGAACGGCAGGTCCTCCGCGCCGCACTTACTGTGCTTCACGAAGTTTGAGATCTCGTTCATATCCTGGGGGAATGGGTACAAAAATGGCTTTAGAATAAGACCACCCCTTATCATCCCCAAGGGTATATAATTGAAGAACTAAAATTTTATTAGCATTCATCCCCTAAAATGTTCACCCTTAGAGGTAGAATTATCTGGGTACATATTTGGTATTTGTTGATGTTCTCAAAAAGCGATCAATCAATTTTGATAAATTTTATATGGGACCACATCTGAAGTCTGCTCTACCAACCAAAAAAGGAATCATCAAAATCGATTCATAATTGGAGGAGATATCCCGTAATATACATACAAAAAAGCATACACTGGAATTGATAACTTCCTCCTTTTTTGGAGTCGGTTGTAAAGGCGATCAAGGGAAAACTTTTTGGAACTTCCAGAGACATCTACCTACGATCATCAATCCGCTTGCCGAATATGGTGATTATGGCAAATCGCAAACTAAAGAGTTCCATTTTCAAATGTTGTATTTACTTTTTAAATATTGTTTATGTAAATGGCCAGTTCAGGAAGCTCAATTTTCACCCTTCTATAGACCCGACCGAGACCGATGGACCCTTGAATAAACTATCCAAGATTAGAAAAACATAGAAATGACATTCCGTAGGTTCCGTAGTCAAACAAGGAACCCTTATAGTTTCGCTCTGTCCGTCTGTCTATCCGCGGCTTAGCTCAGAGACCCTTACTACGAGAAAGCTGTAATTTGTTACGGGTATACATATTAATTACGCCCACAAAGTGGTAGTGGTCAAAATAAAACTTTCGTACATATTTTATTCAAAATTACTTTTTATAAAACCAGTTTAACTATGGAACCATACACTGCGCGTGGCCCGACACGCACTTGGCTGCTTTTTAGCTATGTGTTTTTGTATTATTACATATCTGTTTAATAATAAAAAGTACACTCACAATCCAAACGCCATCGAATTTCAACTTCTTGTGCAAGTCTGTCAGCATTTCAACCCAGTACTGAGTAGCATTGGGATGACTGAAGTCTGGGAACAGCGTGAGATTCTGCCACACCTGAAATTTAATTTATCCTGTAATTAAGAAAAACACTGTACTACTACTAATTATAAACATAATAAAAAAAAAACTTTATTTTTGATTATGTTTATTCTTTTTACATGAGTTATACTAGGTTCTCTTGTATCATCATCATCAACAGCCTATATACGTCCCCACTGCAGGGGCTCAGGCCTACTCTCCTACAGAGAGTGTATGGGCCATAGTCCACCACGCGGGCCCAGTGCGGAACGGCGGACTTCACATGCCTGTTCAAGACATGCAGGTTTCCTCACGATGTTTTCCTTCACCGTTAAGCAATCGGATAATGTACTTGAATTGAAAAACAACTCATAGGTACACGACTGGATTTGAACCCGGTACCCTCAGATTGAGAGTCCGCGCCTTATCCACTGCGCCACCGACGCTTTTTTTTTCTTCTCTTGTATATAACTATGTATGTCAACCAATCTAGCAGTTTAACCTTCTTTGTCAGGAGGTGGATAGAAGAACTCTTCAATGGGTACTGGTAAACCCCTCGAGTTTGGGCTCATATGGATTGGTTTCACGAGTTTAGTCCATCAATAGTGATATACTTGGTGATAAGGGTCTGATGATGAAGCCAGGAAGTAGAAAGTGTAACTCTTCAAATTTCGTCGGTGTAGCTATGGCGTAAGGGGACACAGAGAGCGAATTAAAAAAAAATATTAAGCCAAATAACGCCACGCAAAGACAGTTCGCTTTGGAGGCAAGTTTCGAACAAAATGTTAAGAGACCTACCTTCTTAGTTGAATTCATATCTTCTTTAGTTGGTACATAGGTCTGAATTCCAGCAAAGCGTGCACGGAATGAAAATGTTACAGTTCATTTTTTTACCCCGAAATCATGTTTAATTTACAAAGCTTTCTTTAAAATGTCTACGAGTTATATACCTGCTGGCCTAGATCTTTCTTTCAGTAGTAAAATAGTATTAAACACTAGCACATAATTAGCCAGAAACCAAATCTAATAGGTTTTTATAATACATGGCCGATTGGCGCAGTAAAAATTTTTTTTACCATTCGTTGGCCAGGTCTAGACGGACCTACGACCTAGTACAGGTCGCGGGGAGTCGCTGGGTGCGGCAAGATCTTGGATTGACGACCAAGGGACCGCGGGTTCGAATTTTAATGGGTATTAAGGGAGGAATCAATTGGCACTAACCAAGTCGTTGATAGCATTAAAATGGAGTATATACCTGTCCAATGAACGGCTGATTTGTGCTGTTTTTGATAAAGACGTCCATTTCCATGCCGCGGCTGTAGGGAAGATACGATCCGTTCAACAGCGTGTCATAATCGCCAATACCAGGATCTGAAATATTCAGTTTAATTTAGACAATCCAGAATTCTGAGCTTGATCTGTATAAGACCGAGATAACCCTCTCTCGCTCCCTCATGAGCTAAAACTGATGTTAATATGCTAAGCTAATTTGAAAGTGAATTCAGTGTGGTTCTGATAGTCACACAATTTTATTGATAAAGCCTATATTAAACGTAATATTGTTATAGTCACCTCGTCACTTAAAATAAAACCATTTCGGCCACATTTTTCAACACACTTATTTACTAGTCGGTGGAATTCCCCTCACCTATCATGATGACGTAGTGCATGCCTGCCTTGTGAACCTCGTCGACGAACTGCGGCAGGCCCTTGTACGCGACCGGATCGTAAGTGAAGTCGTTGTGGTCTATCATGTAGTCTATATCGTTCCATTGAACGTCCTGCAATTCAAAATGAAGACAAAACTGGTTCATTATTTGAAACTACTTCGAGTATTATTGTACCAACATGCAACTGAATTTCAATCTTCTTCTTTGCCTGGCCCTTTCCCATTTTATTTGGGGTCGGCCCTCCGTATCATGCGTCTCCAGGCAGCGCGGTCCTGGGTCGTCTCTATGTTAAGTTGGGCTTCCTTAAGGTTCTTATTTACTACGAACATCCATGTGATTCGGGGTCTTCCTCCTGGGGGTTAGTCGATGTCTAGCACTTTTGTGGTCATGTGGTCGGATGGTCGCCTCATAACGTGTCCGTACCAACGCAGATGGCTCTCCTGTAGTTTAGTTGTAGTTTGCAACTGAATTTCAATAGTCTTATAAATGTTTCGAGTCTCGTGATTTGATCTATATGCCTACTTATTTTTATATGACACTAGGAAGTGAAGCAAATCGATTGAACTAGACACACTAGAAATTCGTTAATAAATTGTGGTTTTAGTATCCGTGCCTACGTCGATTTTAAAAGTAAGTAATAAATAAGAAAATAATGCGATCATACTTGAAAATTAGTACTATAATGACTAAATAAAAATAATAGCTGGTATTCGATAATTTCAACGACTAATTGCCATTTTTTACTTACAAATGGAATTCCAGCATCTCTGTTTGCTTTCCAAACGCGTCGAGTTTCGTTCATACTGTTGTATCCGAATCTGAAAATAATTGAATTTTCAAAATAATTTTGAGCGTCAGCCTCACTTGAATACAAGCCAAGGTAACTCTTTTATTATATATTTTATTAAAAATAACTCAAGGTTATCCAATTCTTTGGGCGTCTTCGGAAACTTTTTGTATGGGGTAATAAGTAATGCGATCGATGCATTACGCGTGATAATTATCCGATCGCGCATTGTCACATTACACATTACTCGAAAAATCCAAACATCACGCATTACACATGACATTACGTGCTACTCAGTCGCAGGAAGCCGGTCGGTAAATAGTGTAGCTCTGTTCGTTCTGCATTGCTCGCTCGCACCTACCGCGACGCAAGCGAGAGGGCACGCGCGCGGACTCGGGTCCTCAGGCAGAATGACAAGGACAGACAGGACGCGCTTATGGTACTGAAATGCAGCACTATTACTAAGAATAAGTAACGCGTTCAAAAAGAAATAAAAACCAGCTTCAATTGCCTTAAAAATTTGTTTTTTGTTGATTTTATCTAAAAGCGCTCTATCAATTTCGATAAAATTTATATGGGACCTCTCTGAAGTATTCTCTACCAAACACAAACAGTCGAATTGATGACCTCTTCCTTTTTTGAAGTCGGTTGAAAAGGCTTACATTCAACGTATTTTAATTGCATTACAATATGAAGAAACTAAATCTAATAAGCATTTTACTATTCGAGGAAATCTATTTTGAGCAATTATGAGACATTCAATTCTTGCAAAATCTAAGTAATTCAACCCCAATCTAGTTAGCCCACGGTGCGGTACATCAGTGCCGGGCTCAACTCACTTGCATAGCTGGAACCCGAGCGCCCAGTATGGCGGCATGAACGGCCTGCCCACCACCGCGGTGTACTGCGACACCACGTGCGCAGGAGTGTCTCCCAGCACCACCACCAGGTTGAGCACGCCGCCAATGGTGCGGTACGTCAGTGCCGGCAGCGGCTGCAGGGCTACGTCTGCACAACATATTGACGACACGCTTTAATAAAGGCAATCAACTACGACGCACTAAAATTAGTCACGCTGATGGATCTATGGCATGTCGAGAAAAATATTTTATACTTTATGTAGTGACTTTCTTTTACAAGCTCGATCATTACTTTTGGAGTTTAGTTTTAAATTTATACGTTTTCATACATAGAATAACATCGGTAGAATAAAATAAATAAAAAATATTTATTTCGTTTACAACCTCTCTATATATACAGTACGTGGAGGCTCTCCTTTTAAGTATGTATAATACTTGTATTAGGAGGCCCCCACTCTTCCCCGCGGAAAATAGCTGCAGCAGAAGGCTGAGTAATGAAATACATTTCCGACTACTTATAAGTATAAAGTATGTAAAAAGAATTATCAATGTGAAAAGAAAAGTTTAACAATATTTAACCTTAAAAATGAGTTATGGAAAAAGCATGAAAACTAATAAAATTGTAGATTAAACATCTTAAAACTAACAATAAGGTGTGTGAGATTAGAATGTGTGTGTGCAAAAACCTACATTCCACCCATGTATCGCAATGTATCCATGATGTATCCAAACGCAATGAAACACGAACAATAGTTTCTTACCTATAGCATTAGAGTTGAGTAGCAGCATACCATGACTCTTTCCTTGCTTCTCCGTCGCCAAATAGAAAGGATGAGTACCGTATAAATTGGTCTGAAATAATCATTTAACATAAAAATAAAATGGATAAAGTATTTTGAACAAAAATACAATATTGAACTGATTAAAAATGCTATAATCTCAAGTACTTACACCATCATACGGCGGTTGATCCTTATTAAACATAGTAAATATATTCCAATTCATGTCTCTTTTCAGACGCGTCCGATGTTCACCGAAACCAAACACGCGGTCAGTGGGCAGCAGAGTGGAGATCTGCATGAACTTGTCAGAGAGGATGAGTGGGGCCGCGTCAACAGTATTTATACTGTAAAGTGAACACGCGGTCAGTGGGCAGCAGATTGGAGATCGGCAGAAACTTGTCAGAGGATGAGTGGAGCCGAAGCTGTTATTATGTATACAAATACAAAAATATTTATTGGATAAAACAATTGAGTAACAATAGTATAGCCATACAGTCTGTCATAGGGGAAGCCCTGTGCGACAGGTGTAGGCTCTCTCTATGGATGACATTTTGCTTTGTTTCGTACAATATTTTTAAAATTTTAAAAACATGCTTTACTAAGTTGGGTGAGTGTGAGTGTGTGTTTAGGGAGCTGCCACCAAGTGACAGCTTTCACTTAACAATCATGTGTGAGGTGAGAGTTGAGTGTGAACAGGAGCGTATAAACCAATATTATGATTGTGACCATTCTTAAAGAAGCAGGTTTTACTTTAATTATTTTAACATAGTTAGTATACAACAATACTTACACAGTGACATTGTCATCGTTGCGTATCACTTTGAAGCCGACGCGGTCGATCTCGACTATCACGCGATACTTTAGGTTGGTGATAGACGATGCAACCGTTGGTATTTCAGGAATGGGCACCTCGAATCGTTTATGATCAGCGTCATATATCTGAGGGTGATAATTATCTCCCATTATTTTATGTTCATACAGCTCAAGCGAAACGTTCAATAGATGGATGACCACTTTTTGAATAAATTGGAGACAATATTAAGGAAAGAAAAAGAGATTCCTGTCAGACGCATGTCATCCATCTTCCTGCAGATACTGAAGATTATCGATTCACTTCCTTATATATTCAAAATAAATGTGTTATTTAATATCTCGGAATGTTACCTTATAAGACATAATTAAAGGGTTCAAAAAAAAACTAGAACTTCAATTGCCTTAAAAAAATTGTTTTTGTTGATTTTCTCAAAGAGTGATCAATCAATTTCGATAAAAATTGTATGGGACCAGTAGGTCAATGAATAAAAAAGAATTATCAAAATCGGTTTACTATTGGCGGAATTATCGTGGAACACACATAAAAAAACATACGCGTCGAATTGAAGAAGAACCTCTTTTTTGAAGTCAATTGAAAACCAACTGCGGTTTTTTAAAATCTTTATAATTACAATCTTTATTTTGCTAAAATTTGGTGAAAACAGATGTTCCATAAATTAAATTATAAACAGGTACGCATATTTCACAAAAAGAGAAATGCAAAATACAATAGTAATAATGAAAAACAAATGCTCGACCAAATAACAATGAAATAGTCTAAATAATGTAAAAAGTAAAAGTATGTCAACAATTATAAATCAATCAGCGAAAGTCAAAATATAATAAAATTCTAGCTAAGGTTTATCAGTTTTTGCGATGGTTAAATAACGATGGCTAATACCCTTGCGTCTTATTTTGTTATATGTACCTACCCACTAATATAAAGAATATTATCTACTATTTATTATTTATTTGCTATTATTGTTTAAAATTCTTTAGGTGTTTTCTTTAATGACTACACTCTTTTTGTTTTTGTCTTGTATACTCTAAAATATATATATATAATCTCATAATTTTTATTTCCGAATGTTGTCTGTGAACATTTTTGCTCTAGTTCTAAGTTTTCTCATTAAGTGACATGTAATTTCTTTTGAGAATAAATATCTTTAACCACAAATATTTCCTTAATAGTATACTATTAAGCTAAGAAAGCTAAGAAACTATGCTACTTCAGCCACTTCTTTAATCTGCTTTTCAATAGCTCATTAGGAATTTATTTTATATCATCAGGTGCGTCATTATATATTTTACCAATATTAACAATACCAACAGTAATACTCACTTTGACTTGTAGGATATCGTCAGCCAAGTAGCGCACATCCATTAGCACAGTTTCAAAGTCGCCGGGGAAGGTGGACGGTCTAGTCAGTGTGTATACAACACGCATGCCGTGACTGTTCTCAGAGACATTCACGACGCGGTACAGGGCGTAGTCGGGCGGGTAGAAACAGCGAGGGCCTACTGTTGATGACGCGTCCCAGCAACAACCTGCGACGAACGTAAACAAATAAGTGAGATTTTATGGTTTGGTGTAAGCAAGCTGCCAGTAGACTGCACATGCGCTTCCCCAGTGTTCAACTTGATACACGTTCTTGAGAAAAATGATTGATTTTGAAAGTCTACAAAGTAATCTTATAACAAAGACATTTAATATTAATAGACTGGACAAAGCAAACAAACATTTTGATCCTAAACTTATTACCAATTGGTAATAAGTTACTCAATCTAGTGTCACATCACGTCACGCGGCCGTACAAGACATTTGACATACCATTGACTTTTGAGATCAAAATGTTTATATGAAACGTTTCCGAATGACCGCTCTATAACCTATTACTATATTTAAATCTATCTTATAAAGTTTCCATTCATCATCAGCTGAAGCCCTACACTCCTACAGAGAGTCAATTACGTGGGCCCAGTGCAGATTGGTAGATTTCACACGTTTGAATTTATCCTCAGGAGTCAGGACATCGTGAGAAAACCTGCATGTCTTGAACAGGCATGTGAAGTTTGTAAGTAAGTCTGTCCGAACGTAGTGTGCAGGTTTCCTCATGATGTTTTCCTTCACCGAAAAGCCAATGGTAATGATTTTTATCATTCGTACATTCACAAATAGCAAATGTAAACTCATTTGTATGAGCCAGGATTGAATCCAGGCCTGGATTGGTCAAGGACTTACGCTCCACTCAACTGAGCTACCATGGCTCCTTAGGTATAGAATCCTAAAAATAAGAAATTAACTACAATCTTACTTCACAATTATATATATTTAGTATAACTCATAACTCACCCCTTTTCTCACAGTTGGCCTCATTCGTGTCCTGTGAATACTTTCCGGGGTAACAGTCAAACCGAGCGTTGACTGACACATTGGCACAGGCAGTCACTCTCTGTTCCGGTGACATTTCTATGAGGCTCTTCTTATTGAGTTCAGACTTCTTCTTAGTGCCATCTGTCATGTTCAGTTTGTTCTTCGTGCTTAGGTTATTGTGGTCATGGTAGCGGTATTCAGGGGCGACCTTACAAGTTACAATGAAATAATTAATTTAAAACATGTTTTGTGATAATATATATTGTATGAGACTAATATTTATATGTCTAAAGTTATTAACTATTTTTATTTGGTAATTACCTACTGATTCATCATCATCATCAGGTGGGAATATCCACTGCTGAACATTAACCGACATAAAGGATTTTTCAATACTTTTTTCCTTGTTCCTTTGTTCATTGATGTTATTGTTTGGGAACCTCTGCCAACCATTTCAATGCTTTTGAATGTTAGTTTGGTACTAAATGTGATAGTCTTGGCCTAAAAAATTTAATACCCTACCTTAAAAATATTCACCTTTTCTAATGGTATTGGAGACAGCGGCTTCTTTATGTTATCAGGGTGTGCACGCTCCCATAATTTCCTTAAAGAGAAGTACTAGAAATTATAAAAGTTCAATTCGATTCAACTTTATTGCACACACACACACACACAGAACAGATCTTCTATGCAACCGTGAGGCAGAAGAATCGTATAAAATCAATAAGGGTTAAATGGTGCTACATAAGTATAATAAAATAACATCTATAAGTCTAAAGTTAAGTAATTATGGTGACCTAAAAAGGAGTAAAAGAATATTTTAGGAGATGGGTATCAGCATATATTTTTGTATGTATATCAACATAAGCTTGTGTATGTATGATGAGTTTCTACTTGGCCTTCATCTGATGGTGAAGATATGGCAGTTGGATGGTAAGTGTACACAACCACCTCAAGCTAATGAGGTACTGGCTCTGCTATTCTTACTGGAACACAGCAGCACTATCAGCAATGCTACTTTAATATTCGCAAATATTTATCTAGTCTGTCTTAAAACAATTCACTGGCGTAGGACTGTATTCATTACACAAATTCACAAATTTTCTGAGGTTGGTACTACATGGAGGCTTGGTAAGCTTTGTAGACTGCCTCTGCCAAAGTTTTGATGTTACTAACATTGTTATGTCCATTGAGTATTTCATACATTTCAATGAGGTTACCTTGTTCATATGTATGTTCACCCTTTTGTCTCATGTAACTCAATACTCACCGATAATGCTCCTCCCCCCAGGTACCCCCCACTGCCCCGCTAACAGCCCACCAGACTCCTACACAGAGTGCACACACTAACGCCATGCCCAGCATACCGGATCCCAGTCCTGGGAAATTGTCCCATGCTCGCCTACAGAAATTACGCTCCTCTGAGAACCTCTGGTACCTGGAAACAATTATTTTGCTTTTAAAATATCAAATCATACTAGATAATACACATATTTGACTTATACAAATTGCATATACAATACAACAGATACATAGGTGTGTGATGGCACTTACTGAAACTAAAGTGAAACCCGCATGAAACACATAATGTGAGCTAAATCAAAACTTCTGATTATTATGATAGCCTGGTACTTCAAAATATTTTTATTTAGTTTGTTAGGAGTAATAGGTAACCTACAGTAAGGAAATCATATGCATGCTCTCTTACACTTATGTCAACCTAATATTATTGTATTGAGATGAACACAAATTTGAGGTGCCCCATTGAATAGTTTGTCTATCCATCTCTTGACTTGACCAAAGTGAGACCAGCCCCATGGTGCCAAATTATTGTATTGTCATCCTTATTACATAAAATTGCAAAGTTTCATATCGATAAGACAGAAGGTTAAAATTTACTTGCTAGATTTTTGTTTACAATAAAGTTAGAAATAAGTGAACCTAATATAAAGATTGTAATAAAAGCTGTTAGAAAGCTAAGCAGACAGAATATAACAATGTAATTCTGTTATCACTCAAAATGTGTAGTTCTGATCAGTGAATATCCATCAGTCTCTCTAGGTATAAATGGTACTCTTTGGTTGGCAGAACAGCTTACAGGGAGCTGTGTGCTCTTGCCTAAAATCAGACTGAAGAAATGTGACAGCTTACATGGCTACTTCAGGCAGAAGTATCCATAGTTTTAAAGTATAATATTTACACAACATAAAGTATTTGAAAAGTTAAAAGGTTATTTACGCCTTACATTAATCTCACCTATGCTCCTTCGAACTACCTTCACCGTCGTTCTTCGGTTTGGGGATGACACCACTAAATAATGACCCTTTCTGTGTTTTCCCGGTAGACCTTCCAAATGGCGCAAAAGATCCCGAAAATTTCCTGAAGGTGACATTCTTTCCACCGTTCAAGGCAGTCTCTTGCTTCTCGGGTTCTCTAGAGGATGATTCTCCATCCCCTTCGGCAAAGTTGACGGGGTTTTCAGCCTCGTAACAAAGACGATAGTTTATATTGTCGTTCAGAGTCAACAAATCAGTTTTGGAACCAGGCGATTTGTCACAGAAGTCCTCAAAAGACACGATTTCGTAATCGTCATCATCGTCCCGCGATTTTTCAGACTTGTATGGAATTTTTGGCATTTTTCTTACTTGCGTAAAAATTTTCAGATCGCGGTTAAGTGAACATTGTGGTGCTGCAAACTACGCTGCGAAGAAATTTAACTGTATTCACATCACTCAGGTCACGCAGTCGCGGAATAATTCAATGCCAGGAATCCTGAACCCGAAACTTACCTGGAAACTCGAAAAATATTCAGGCAAGGCAAATAAAATCGATTGATGCACTTTTCCCTCGTCAGAAAAAATACGCAACTCGCAAATAAAAAACGGTTTTATTATTATTTTTGATTTTTTGTTTGGTATTGCTTTGTTGCTCTTTGGCTTTGACATAGGTACATATTTTAGTCTGTGGCAAGTCTGTGATTTTGACTAAACGAGTGAATGATTTAGGATTTGAGATAATATTCGGAAAAAAAATATTGACATTATGGCTGGCCACAAAGGGGGCCACTAAATTAATAATAATATTTAAAATCTTTATAACAGCAAGAACAGAAATACATAGCTCTAATTACTAGTTTTATAGCGCTTTGTCAAAGTGTTTTTTTCTTCGTCCAAATGTATCTGAATTCTCGTATGCCACTAGTTTTATTTAGCTAAATGAAAAAAACATAAAAGTTTTGTTATAATAAGATATTGTCCTAAAATACTTAAATGATTGTAAAAGTATGTGTAGCAAGGCTTTCCTTTTTAAAAGAAAAAAATTAAATGAGGGTAGTTTGAAAAGTTTTTTGGCCAAGTGATTAAATTCAAGAATGACAGATCAGATGCGTGGAAGACATGGTGGAATACGTATAACCAAAAGTAAATTCTTATTGATTTGTGTCGAGAAATTATAAAAATGGATTGGAAATGTGCAAAAATTATTCTGGCTTCAACTGCAACGTTTTATGTTGCCACACAATTGGTAACGAGAGCCTGTAAATACTTTTTTACTCCAAAAAAGGTTGAGCCAGAAACGAACGACGATATTTGCAGTGAAATTGTGAATTTCAAGAATCGTGAAATAAACGACGTCATTTTATTCTCTGACGACACCATACCAAGAAAGATAAAAGTGACACCTAAGAAGAATATAACAGTTTGTGAAAGTCGTGAAATGAATTGCTTTAAATTGATCAAGTACATAAGAGCAGCCAGAGAAACATTAGATGTTTGTATGTATTTGATCACAAGCAACGAAATAGCTGAACAAATCATTAGACTGGGACAGAAACACGTTCTAGTTAGAATCGTTGTTGACAGCGACATGGCTTTCTCACCACCGTCACAAATCAATAAGCTCAAGGAATTTAGTGAGTACAAAAATCCATAAAAAATATACTTAGAATATATTTTTTTCCTCAATATGTTTATAAAAGAAACAGAGGTGATATAATTTGTAATAAATATAATTTTAATGCATAAAGGGCTTCCCATTGGCACTCATCTCACTTGCTAGATAGAATAATTGAAGCGTGCTCACTCTGGACCCTCAATTTGATTACGGGCATAGAAAAAAGCCGTACCACTAATCAAATAGAGTACTTTAATGGCAATGGAGTTTTAAAGGCTATACACTATATCATTGATATCAAATTAATGACTTACAACAAAACCTGCTTTGACATCACTGTGTGTTGTGTTATGTAGCAAATGGACTACGAATGCTTACTTAGTTTACACTTTGACTGCATATTCAGTTTAATTATATAAAATATTATTTCCTTCACAGGTTTTATTCAAGTGCAAACAACAACAAAATCTATTCTCATGCATCATAAGTTCTGCGTTATTGACGGTCCCAGAGCCATTAGACGAAAAAATTATTTAAAATGCCAAGCAGAAAAATTAAATGTGCACGCACAATCATCCTACGCACGTAACAAGGAACAGATTAACCAAAAATTTGTCAGAGGTTTTGTAATGTCCGGCTCAATGAATTGGTCGACTCAAGCAATGGTTTCGAACCAAGAAAGTGTTATTGTGACTTCTCACACCAACATCGTCCATAAATTCGAAAAGGCATTTGAAAGCTTATGGGTGGAGAATGAGCCGGTAAGGCAATTGTGCATATGTACTTATAAATAGTATTTTAATTGTAATTAACATAGTTATTGGCGTCCCCTTTGTGTTCTCTGGGCCTTTTATTAAATTTACTACTTAATACATCTCTACTCTCTCTTCTCTCTCTCTCTCTTCTTCTACTCTATCATAGTCTACTTTAACATTTTTTGTGCCCTTAACAGAATTTTTTTTCCAGGTTTTGTTGGCAATGAATTAATTCTTGCCAGCTATATCTCTTCACAAAAATTCGGACTCGGTAAGTTTCTTTTTTTTCCTGGCTCATATATATATATAATAAAACTAAAGTTAACTCAAGTAAGGACAGAATTGTGTCAATATAATTTTCATAGAATTTACTGAAGTATCAAGTACGAGTGACAAGTACAGGTATCGAGTTATTAGTGTTTCGTGCGTGTGGTCAAAGAATTTCATATGCAAAAAAGTTATATACTAAGGTCATTAAACAAATATGTACGTTTGTTTTAATATCTAATTTGATCTTACTGCAACGGATGTTATAAATAAAAATAAAGCTAACAGTTTTTCACTAAAAGAATTTACGACATCAATGTACCGAGATACGTTAAGTTATGTTAAATGAACTAAAATATCTCGGGTTGCACATGTTTGGAAGATGATTTTTTATTTTATCATAATGAATTTTAGTCGTTTTTTTTCACGCCTGCTATCGATTTTATCATGTTTGGGTTGTGGCCACAAAATAATGAGTTTTCTAAGATATCGATGTCGCAAGGTTCCATACAAAAAAATGCCCCATGGTACTGGCCTTTTACGAATTTGCATTCCTGATGTGCTGTCACGTGTACAAGGTACAATTCAATAATAATCATTAATATGTACTATTCAAGTTAAATAATAACACGGAGCGCAGTTCATGAAACTATGAGTTAACTTTTTGTACATTCCCTGACTCAATTGAATTTAGTGTTTTGTTTTCACTTAATTAATTTAATAATCTGTGCACTGTTTACGACTCACTCATTTTTTCATTGTCATTCAAAAATATATAAACTGTGGCACAAGGTCATATTGACCATAGACAATACTAAAAATATTAGAATTATTTTTGAGCTTAGTTTTCATTGTAAGTTGAATATATTCATAAATTAATGCAAAACTTGGAACACCTTGTGAAAAAGTATAAACATTGCATTACATTTTTACATAAAATAGCGAAAAATCATTGTTACAACAGCGCCCTCTACATGCACATCCGATCTCCGTTTTTGACATTAGGTAGTCCATAGACAACTCCATGTGCACTTCAATTTCGATCGATCATATGTTTTCTTTGTGTAGTTTTTTCAGCCGCTGTTATTCGAATTGGTTAGAAGATTCACGTGTTAAAACCCCTAATAATCCCTTCTTTCAATGCCTTCTAAGTTCATCTGTGTTTCAGTGAGATATCATGCTTTTATCGGGCAAAACCTATGGATTGCATAGAAGTGCATTGAAGGGTGCACGTGCTTGCACTTTTCAAGCTATTTTCTGAAAGTTTCATTTGTAAACTGGCGTGTAAAGTGTATTTTTAAGCATCTGAACCTCTTTCCTGACGTCTATTAGTGTACACGGGATCAATTAGGCGGATTTCGTAAAGAAAATGTGCTCGAAACTAAATGTGAGGTTCAGTTGCAATCGTGATTTTGGTTATTTTTTTCATCGTGGTTTTGCTTTGGATTCTCTGTGCTGGATAATATCACAGGTGGATGAAGTGTTAGTGGTATGTATGAATAGTTTCCATGGTATACTTTATTGAAATTATATATAAAAATGTGATTGTTCTGGCCAGGACTTTCATACTATAAAGGATGCAGTTTGATTGAAATTTAGGTTCAAGATTCTGGCTTCTAAAGTTTTTGTGTGTGCTAGTAATAATACTTTAGAACTTAAATGGTTGACTTTAACAAATACCACATTCATTGTGTGGTAAATTAAATGATCAAGTGTTATTTTATAATTTCAGAGATATCTTAACAGAGCTTCTAAATCAATCTTCTGAAATGTTTGCCTTTACCTTGTGTGTTTTTGTATAATTTAATCAGGCATATTTTATAAATAATAATTCAAGAAGAAACCAAGAATTTTTTGGTCGTTTTGTGATGTGCCTGCCCTCGATAGAATAATCCTTGATTGCAGCGATTAAATTATTAAGTGTTCAAAGTAGTTTTAAAAACAATACTATCTCTTTATGAAGTTTTAGAAATTATGTGAACATTTTAATCACTTTTTGGCAACTTTTTTTATAAATATCTTTTATTGTTTCAGATAAGTGCATTGCTTAGGTTGATGCAACACCTCATGTGCAAGTGTTTATGTGATAAAAATATTTATTCAGTGTTACAAAGTGGGATTAATTGTGTAAAAAACAGAAATGTAACGTGAAATTAAATATGTCACAAAGGTGTTTAGTGCGCATTGGATGCAGTGTTTTTCAATAGATGGCGCTGTTCGGATTGTTGTTGGGGAAGCGAGATACTTGTTCCGCTACTCATCGCTAGGTGGCGCAGGTATGTAATTTTTGATAAGTACAATGAAACACAGAGACATCTATCATCTAATAGCTATTGTCTTGTTTACACGATAGATGGCGCAACTAGTTACGTTATTTGGTTTAGTAATACTAAATTTATATTGCCATAATCTTTTGAAATATAATAGCTGGATTTGTGTATTAACTATCTAAAAATAGGACATCAGATTTTGATGTCGTGAAATGAGTATCATTAACATACAACTTCATAATGAATCACAATTTCGATTATTGTTCAAAGCGCCATCTATGTACCATTAGCTGCGTAACTGCTATTGTAGCTAACTATAAAGTTGTAAATTACTTATCAAAGTCAATAGAAACTTAGTATGGAAGCATTAGGAGAGGGATAACGTTAATAATGAATAAATTAAATATACTATATACGACTACTACGATATACTACCTGCATAGATTATAAATAAAAATAGAGTAACACCCGTATTCTAAGACGTTTCCTTCAGATTTACTCACCTTGAAATGACGTCCCTCACTCAAAATGGTATCATAAGTCGAGTAAAATCTACTAGACTTGAGGAATTCCCTCGGTCGAGTGGAGGAACTGACATCCGTATTATTAAACGTTTCCTTCAGATTTACTCACCATGAAATGACGTCACTCCCTTCAAATTGGTATGATAAGTCGAATGAAATCTCCTCGAATTTAAAAATTTTGTCGGTTGGGTGAGGTAACTGACTGTCAATGTCAAGGTACCTGCCGACCTACCTTGAAGATTCCTCAATGTGAATATCGCGTTGTTTCGATCAAATTTTAACAGGATTTAAGCATGTCTTTCGAAGAGTTTATTGGTTATGTTTACGATAGTCCATACAATTACCCTTCAAGGCGTTATTTGCGTGATGTAACAAATCCAACAACTAACAAAAGTTTATTAGTATCATTGTTCTGTTAAAAGAATTAATATCTGGGCGACCGAGCTTTGCTCGTAGTTCTTTAAAAACAATCAAAAACTTTTTTTCTGCCCCTGGTTAGCCATAAAGAGTGGAACAATTTGCCAATTAAAAAAAAATTACAAACTTGAATAAATAAATAAAAACAAACAAAAAACAAAAATAAAAGCAATTTGCGTCGAGTAATGCGAAGGTAAAAGCGCATGAAAACTCAAAAACGCGCGTTTTCCCAGACATGAAACTAATCTAGATCGATTTTTCGCCTCCAAAACCCCCTAAATACCAAATTTCATCGAAATCGTTGGAGCCGTTGCCGAGATCCGAATTATATATATTTTATATACATTGCTCGTTTAAAGTTAACCTGCAACACTTGAGCCAGCCAGTAGTGTCCAAAATTGTGGCTAGAATATTAAAGGAATTAGCACTAAAAGTGGCTATTTACGATTATATTTGAATTGAAAACGAATTTTATGCCAGTTGACCTGTTAACTAGTTGCAGTTCGTTTCACGTCAGTTACTAAGCTTGTGACTATCAAAAATATTTAGAAACTCATCTTTTTCATGTTTTTACTAATTATAACCAATTTACTTTTTAAAGTTGTTTATTTTTCATATGTATTTTAATTTCTGAATGTTATTTGCCACATGTTTTGAGCTAGAAAACGTAAAGTTATTGCGTATAACGAATACTACATGATAGTATTCAAAAGGCTACCAACAAAACAAACATGAAATCCTCGAAACAATGACGCGATCACTCGAATCAATGACGTCATCCACCTCGCGGGAGGAACGTCAAATCGCACTCAGGTTTCGACTTAGAATACCGATTCTGAGAAAGTTTTGACGTTTTCCTTTCGGTGTCCTTGAGTAAAGTTGAGTCAAGTAAATCTGAAGGAAACGACTTAGAATATGGGTGTGAGACTACGAATTATCGAAATTCATTTAAACGAAAGTCTGAAAATGATTAGGTAATTTTATCGTGTTTTTGATGTGTAAGTGTAGCTAGTAGCTAGTACTCGCAAACTAAGTTTGCCCCTCTGAAGTTAGCCACAAAAGACCGCGAAGTATCAATTATTACCGTATAAATAGGAGGCAAGGCAAGTTAGCGCGTGGAAAGAAATGTGTGTTTTATGTCATCTAGGGATAGTTATTATCGAAAATGATATACACACATTCCGTCTGTACATGTTTGAAATTGCGGAGAGCTAACTTCAGATGGGCAAACACAGCGTGCGAGTACTGTAATCATAATTGAAATAATTCGCTATTCCATGTTCCTGCTGCCATACGATAAATAAACAAAAATTTGATTTAAACTGGAATAAGTTTCCTATTGGTGGCATTCGCCAGTCTAGTCAGAAATTATTTTCTAGAAACTAATTAGAATGCAATAAATCGAATTTTTATTACGAACGGAACGCATCGGAATTCTGTACTGTTTCCTAATACTTGAAATACCAGTTGAATATTCCCATTGGTTTTCAAGTTTACGACTTTCGAGTCGTTAGGTTGGCATTACCTTGTTGGTTTTTACTAAGCATGACGGAATATTATAGTGTTGATACTCGGAACGCCCCTAAATTTAAAACTTTATAGATTGATCAAATCTTCCAGACGTTTTAATAGTGTGAATGAAAAATATTATAATGCCATTTTTATATAGTATAGACCTGGTCGTTAAAGTCCGTATGTTTTAGATGTGTTTTTATTACTATTTTAATGGCTAATTGTATTTTTAAATAGTTACATAAATAAATTACAAGGTCTCACACCACTGCCCTAAATAATATTATTGGAACTTTGAGATAATTATGGCTGTTTGATATAATGTTGTGATAGACGTGCCCTCAAGGCGGTCTTAGTATGAAACTTATTTACCACTGGGGTATTTTACTTGACTTTAAATTTAGTTGCATTTATTTATATGATAAAGGCGGAAAAAACTGATAAAGCTTGGTTGGCTTTAAATATTGAAAGTATAAATATGCTTTTTAAGTCTTATTGTAAGAATGTATTACTTCTTGAACCAGCAGTATTTATTTTTTATATTTAACCGACTCCAAAAAAGGAGGAGGTTATCAATTCGATGGGTATGTTTTTTATGTTTGTTACCTCAGAACTTTTGACTGAGTGAACCGATTTGGATTATTCTTTTTTTATTTGAAAGGTGGTGCTTCGTGTGGTTTCATTTCAATTTGGTCCAGTTCTGACAACGGCATCCATGAGAAAACGATATAAATCTTAAATTTGCCTTAGTAAAAGTAGACTTTTAGGGCAATTGAAGTCGGTTTCCAGTTCTTTTTCGTTCGCATTTACTTGTATTAAATAAGGAGCATCAACAGTCTCGTATTGAATCTCTATATTTATACAATAAATATATAGAGAGAATAAATAATAATATAATTATATATAAATTTTGATAACAAGGAGTTTATAAAACTTTCCCCTTGCTTTAGAACCATTGTTAAACGGCTCACGTTTGAACAATCAAAACAGATGTCATGCAAACTAAACTTATCATTATTCCATAACCCGCGTCCGTAAACTGTTGAAATTCGACAAAAACTACAATCTACGATCTCGGACAACTTTCCAGGGCCCGTGAGCGAATACAAATTCGGCGTAAGCAGTTTCTTTTGGACTTTTTCTGGGGCTATCTCTTGGCTTTAGGTTTACGGCAGCTGGGAGGAAATGGAAAGAGACAGCGTGACAACAAATATAATAAATCTGTTAGGTCATTTATTCGCAATTCTTTCAACAGCAAATAATAGTCCAGAGGGATGAAGCTATGCTCAACGGCTGGCCGTTGTATGCCCATGGCCATAGTGAGCGCGCATGCGGTAGTTTGAAATAATATTTCGTTTTTTGTGTGTCACCAGGCTGTATCTCATGAATCGTGATTAGACAGTTGAAATTTTCACAGGTGATGTATATCTGTTGCCGCTATAACAACCAATACTAATAAAAAACAGAATAAAATAAACCTTTTTTTGTCGTTTTTATATTGATAACGGCAACAGTTAGAGGCTTGAAATATTCACTTTAAAAATAAATAGGTAAATAAAAAATAAAACAAATATTATTTATGCCTTACAAACAAACGTGATTTTTAGCCGTTTTTATAGATTTTTAGGTTTGTTTGTACGTAACTTTTCGTGCGCGAGTCCGACACGCACTTGGCCGGTTTTATTACAATAACCACATATACCGTATGGGTTGGGTTTACCGACTCTATCTAAGGCTTAGATTACTACCACTAAGTACTAAACTACCCTCCCCGTTATCCTGCGTCACTGTTTACCATATTAACAATGTTTATTTACAAACAAAGCCCCTTAGCTAGTGCTTTGGACCGGAAGTGTGTCAGAAAACGGCGGGAAGTAATAATGGGATCGATATCCAAATTGGAAGGTAACATTATTTACAATCGGGATCTTTGGTCGGAGGCGGAAACCAGTAGTAATGTATAGTACCAATCTGCTTTTGTCAGCGACTTCGGAACATGTTGGGATCTGTCACCTCTCTGCCATAGCCTGCTGTGAGACAAATTCCATCTAGTTCCATTGAAAATGCTATAAAGTTACTTTTCTAGTGTGATATATTGAAACTCGATATTTATTGGTGAAAGGTAAAAGAAAAACCGGTTTTTTATGTTTCTAACTATTAACATGAGTCCGCTGTGTCCATTAGAAAAGAGCTTCCCTTTTTTATTTATTAAAAAAACATTTATTAACTAAAAGGACATCACATCACTATAACATTTTAACTCCCGCCAAAACCTCATAGACTGCCGAATTGCAGCTCCTATGACGGGATTAGCCTTAATCACCACACTTGGGAGGCAGATTGATGAACGCTGTAAGATGTGGTTTTTAAATAGCATGCTGATGCCCACACCCTGAATAGTTTTCCCTTAGTCGCCCTTTACGACACTCGCTATGACATGGGGTGGCCTCATTCAAAACCCAAAACCACACTGCTCTCCATAGGCTTCAAGCGTCACTTTTTTTATATTAATTAAAAACATTTAATCATATATTATTACTATTGTATGTGCGACTCAAGCGTCAATATAAGTGCGCACGCGCACTTGTATTATCCTACCTCCCAGTGTTATATTTTCTATGTAATATATCTTGTCGTGTCTGATATCCGTTACCAACAAGCCGTAAAACGACTTTGGTTTATACGCCATAGCTTCCATGCCATAAATAAAACACTTACGAAATCTCATTTACATTACAAACGTTTAAATTAACCCAATACACGTATTTAGGTTATAACGATGCTTTAATGACATGAAAAATACCGTTTACAAAGACCGCTGACGCGCGCAACGAGAGTACAGGCAATAAAACGTGACGTTTACTGACGTATCACATACCTCCCCACAAAAACCTACTCGCGTATTCTTTAGCATAATAGACTTAGTGCCCTTAGTGGTTTCGTGTACTTATACTCGCTATAATTTACGATCAATTTGTAAAAGTGGCCGGTTTTACGGCCGCTCTCTTAAAGGAATCGTATCTGTCTCCGTAAACGCAGCTTGCTACCCCGCCCGGCAACAGGATTTGAAACGCTCCAAATTCGTATTGTCAATACCCGAATAATTGAATCTCAGTTTTCTATACACTGTAGCATCACCTGCATTCCGTCTAAGATGTGAAAAAATAGAGCGGATCCCCTGCAATATTTGGCATCTCGTTACTCAAGTCTTGTTCTTTTGTACGAGACGGTTATTGTTCGTAGTTTTTCGCCACGGGCGAGCTTGGTTCCGTATTAAGCAATTATGCCCTTATTTATAGTGGGGCAGTATTGATTTACGAGTGTCTAGTAATGGCTGTTACAGCTATTCGAAATTGGAGCGGGGCGGCGTCTTCCCGCCAGGTGCGTTCGAATTTCGAATCCTAGCTTTGTGCGTCCGTTTCACAATGGATGCAAGATTTGCACAAAAACGTCTCGCAAGTCGCAATACAAAAAAGGGGATTTAAAAATCGGTGCATGGCACCGCAGGGCTGAAACGGCGTCCATCTGTAAGCTGGCTGGCGGTTGTGGTCGCGTGCCCCGATATATATTTTTATGCGTTTTTTTCATGGGATTATAACGTCGAATCGCGCAGCGCAGCGTGACGCAGACGTTCGGTTTTTATTGTGTTTTATAAACTTCTTGATTATGTTTGGAAACCCTATTTAATCCATTCTTTATATTAAAGCCAAAGGCGTTACCTAAGAATGATAGCTCCTCGAATTAAAAAAATTCTCTTGTAGACATTTTTAAATAATCAATGGGTTGGGTATCAATGGAGAACAAAAATTATTTGTCGTTATTGCTGTCATAGTTATGTCATAGCATGTCATTAAACTTCAAGTGATTTATCGAGTTGAACCAAGATCTTATTAACGTCCGCCCGCCACCAAGGCACGCTCTCTAAATTCATAAAACCAATCTGCCATTCATAAACCCGCCCGTACGTAAACCGTCGAAACTCATGGAAATCATAATCAACATTGACGCACGTGGGAGAACAGAATTCCGATTAAATACAAAATACACACGTCGAAATGTCAATCAAGTTGACGTGGAATTGTGTTTTTTTCGCTTACTCTATGGTTCCCTTGTCAGTGAGATTCGTACAGAGTCCAGTTACGTGCCAGTGACTAATCTTATTGTCTATGACCCTTACAATCGGGTGTGGCTATAAATAGAAAGCGGTGGTGTAGGTGTGTACTGTTATGCATTGATTGTCTTTTTACTTACGATTATAGTTTGATTGTATTCCGAATGTAAGGGCAACACTCACACCTTTATCACATAGTAAATGCGGACATGTTAAATGTGAACTCTGACAGTGTTGGTACTAGGAACTTACGGAAAATCAGTAATTCATATATTATTGGGTACTTAAAACAACTGCATGTTTTAGGGCCTCATTAGCTTGAAGCTTCAGGGTGCACACTTACCATCTAACGGACTTATCGTCACTTACCATCAGGTGAGATGCAGGCCAAGTGCAAACCCAAGATACATAAAAATGATGTATTCATCGCTCTATCAGTCCAATAGTCAAAAGCTGTTATAGTCGCGAGCAGAAGCTAGTTTTTCTGTAATTAAATACTTTACGAGGCACCAACGGTGTAGTCTCTAGTAACGGCATTGAAATCCCAATAATTGCGCAAGCGCATCAATAAAGCATATGTCTACGTAGCATGCGATTCACTTCTCAATACACCTTGCTACATTACCTAAGCAAATAGAATAGTTTTTAGATTGTAATAATCTTTTTTGAATTTCTGTCGGGAACATCATAGCGTTCCAACAAGTTTTTCCGTGATTAAATTAAATACAGTGCGGGGTAAGATCGACTTGTTGCATTTTCTGGATGGAAGTATATTATTTTAATGTAAAATATTTTTATAATAGTAACAGTTGCTGTTTGGCGGCAGGTTTAGGGACTGTATTCATTACTAGAATCAATTAGGCGGATATAGTAAAGGTAATAGTGAATAATCTAGTAATGAAAACATGATGGTAGCCAGGTGGACATGGAAAGTTCATTACCACCAACTAAATTAAATGCTGATTGGTCCAAGTTGGAAATCGAACCCGGTACCTCGAGGCAGTTACTTTTACGGTTGGACGTCAGGCGTTTCTTCGGCGATCACAAGCTTCTACCTGTCGCAGGTAGTAACCGGGCCGGGTAATTAATATAGCACTCATAGCGTGCCTTCCAAAGCACGGAATCATTTTCCTTTCCAGACAATCAGGTAATCCAGCCTGCAATGTCCTCCCGGGATCCGAACCCGGGACTGTTCGCGTTTGTTGCGCGTCTGACAACTGCGCAACGGAGGGCGTTATAATAATTCGGAACTTTTTAGAATGCAGCCAAATTAAATCTGAGTTGGAGGCACGTACCTATTTATGACCGTTGCAATACATACAATTGCTATATTTTTCCTTTCTGTTGTGTCACCTGTTTATTGCAGAAAGAAACAGTCATTTTGAATAAACATCTATTTTTAATTTTAATATATTTATTTAGAGACAACAAGTTACATTCCAAATACACAACTTACACAAAATTCAAATTAAAAAGAATGACAATCAAAAATTCATATATTGTTTTTATAATTGGGATTTAAAAAAGTAATTTTGAATCTTTTTTTATAATCTAACAAACTATCATGATAAATATATAAATATATAAATTTGAAGACAGCGTTGTACAGTCTAACTGATCTGGACAATTGAGAATTGAAACTCAAATTTGACTTATGAACTGATTACATTAAATCTATGAAATCACTATGATGCGATCTTGAGCTATGAGCCAAAATACGAGTAGGTATCATAGTTTTACAGTACGCAACTTCTACTAGTATGATGGGTATATTTTAAATTCTTTCTACCTTACTTTAAAGTACACCTTGATAAGCATTATATATCCGTAACACGTTTCATTATTAATGCCAAATGGAGGTATTGAAATAATTTAAATTCGCGCACGCGCGTATCATGGCACGAAGATATCTGTTTAAAGGTCTGCCTTCTTTTTCTATGCTTTCATTTGTACAATAGTAATTTATACTCTTCCAAGGAAGTGTTATCGTATAGTTGCATTTATTATTTCTCAAGTAAGCGTGAAATAAAACTTTGAATTTTTATTTCCGCTATACGCTTTCATTGTCAGCTGCATAAGTCCTCTGATATGAGCTTTTTTCGTGGATTTCAATGTCCTACTTTTCATCAGATAGTAAGGTGTTGTCGATAAATACGTAGATGTCGCTGCCTTTCTGTTTAGAGTTCATTATGTCAGGAGCGATCCTAAAATTTCGATTTCTAAAACCGAGACAGACTGAAGGTACAATATTATACACGTGAAAGTGATTTTTTGTATAGGTATGCTGATCCCGCCCGGAAGAGGAGAAGAAGGGGTGATAGTAACCTTCACCCGGTAGTCACGCCACCGTAGCCCTGGATGCAAAGGGCAAGGGACCGGAGGCAGCCTGAATGGGGGCTCCGGCTGTCCGGCTCCGATCCCGAGAGGGCAGTGGAAATGGCGTGGCCCCTTTTCCACTGCGGAGTCCGCTCTGCGAGAGTGCAAGGGCTGGCACATCAGCCCGGGAAGAGCGTAATGCATCTCGCGAGGGGAGCACTGGCGACGTTCCTTTGGAGGACCCAGAGCTCCCTGATATGCGCAGCGGCTGGCCACCGAAGGGGTTTAGTGAGTAGGAATCTCACATAACCCGACTCTACCCCTAAGGAGTCGGGTATCTTTCGAAGATTCCCCTTCGTAAAAAAAAGGTATATTTGAAGTGCCGGAAAAGGACATAGGCTACTTTTATCCCGAACGAACCAGTAGTTTCCGTGGAATAATTCCTGAAGTCCATGCGGACGAAGTTGCGGGCAAGAACTAGTTGTAAATAAAGGTGAAATAATTTTTCCAATCGAATCAGTAGTAGCTTAGTAGTACGAGTAGTTACCTTATACATCAAAACCTACGAATTTTTTCTTTATTTATGATTACATCCGTGAAGAGGCGTAGAATTTCAAAATATCAACAGAGCACCTTGTATTTACGTTAAAATCGAACTACCCACACAAAACCTTACTATACTTATTAGCTAGAACCTCCATTTATCTAGCTAGACCGTAACAGCAAATTCATAATTCCATCTGGACGATATTTAATTACCGCGTTAAAACGCCGACACAGGCTTTCAAAACTAAATATTTATGTACAGTTTATTAAATATTAATGTCGATCGTTAGCACACGCGACTGCGTCTAGACGGGAAGCCGTAAAGGCTGTTTTTATGGATTGAATAAAATCTGTCGTTCCCCCTCCGGGAGTAACTCTAGTACAGATTGCAGGGGGTCAGAACTTATGCGCGCTAAGTGAGAACCAAAATAATTGTCAGAAGTTGCAGTTTCGGATTTAATTTTTTTTTTTAATTCAATGAAATCGAAATGAAAGATGAAACGATACAGATGGTTGAAATATGTCTATTTATGATTTTATATGTCGGCCTGGCTAGCTATAAAACCAACAGCTGTCTTGACAGCACTGGTTTTGTTCCGATATGAAAGTTAGCAGAGCCAGCGACTCTTATTAGCTGGAGGCTTCTGGGTCCGCACGCTTACCTTCCAACGACGCTATCGTCACTTAACGTCAGGTGAGATGAAGACCAAGGGCTAACCCATCACACATACCATAATTAACGCGTTCAAAAATTTGGTTTTTGTTGGTTTTTTCAAAGAGCGATCAATCAATTTCGATAAAATTTATATGGAACCACCTCTGAAGTATGTTCTACCAAACAAAAAAGAATTATAAAAATCGGTTCATTAATGTCGGAGTTTCCGCATAACATACATACAAAAAGCGTAAAAACACATAAACGTAAACATAAGCGTCAAATTGAGAACCTTCTGCTTTTTTGAAATCGGTTGGAAAGAACAAAAAATTCATCAAAAATACGGATCGTGATATGCTCAGACCTATTTACTACCAAAGAAATAATGAAAACTTGGCTACTGGATTGGATTTCACATTTAACACACCTTCAGCGGGTAAATAACCTGTCTGCATTATATAACATGATAAAAAAACAAAAATATCTAACTACATACATCTCCTAGAAGTTTGTCTTAAGAACGCTATTGAAAAACTTGAGTATAAGTTTCTTTCTAGCAGTAAATTGTACACATTTCTGATGCCATTTTTTCCTCCCCTAATTAAGTGCTTGTTAAGTGCACCTTATTTTTTGTATGTTGCCAGATCACTGACTTAAGTATGATAAGTATGATCTAGTTTTTGCACACATTTTTTGTAAATCGATCTCTAAAAGTAAATGCAAATTTGTGCAAATCAGGATCAGTTTAATGTCAGTTGCAACGTTTAGAGATCTAAGCTCCCGCATGATTTGCATAAAATCTCTTTGCGTCACCATATTTGAACGTTGGTGGCTGGTTGACGCGCAATTTCCGAAGCGTTCGTTTCTGACAGCACCGCTTCGCGCCTAAATTTGAAATGGGAACGCGTGAGAAACCGCTCGCGGCCGCGGCTCGAGTTACCACGTTCGGGAATGTGAATGAACGGCTTTTTTGTTTAAAAGAAGAAAAAAAAGGAAACATGCAATCGACTTTTTTGCTTGTTAAGTGTAGCGCGCTCCGTAACTTCGAACCAAAAATTTCAGGTGTGCCTCTTTAATTAATTAAATTTACTGTAGAATCTCGTGAATTGGTGATATTTTTTACTTCAGGATTCTGGGTGGACATTTCATGTTGTATTTTATTTCAACAATTACGATATAAATTTAATTTAATTGCACTGGTTATTTTTTGGAAAGCCGAAACCACTAGCTCTGCTACCGTGAAGTGAGTTAAAATTTACGTCGATAAAACAGCATTGGAAAGAATTCTCACGGGACACTGATAATTGGCATGGGTCTTTAAATATATTTCACTTGTGAATTCTTAACCTTTTTCTCGAAAACTGCCACCCCAGTGAACTCGATTTCTGTCAATTTGCGAAGGTATAAAGAAATCTTCAGAACTGACCAGTTCCTTTCGAGATCGACCGGTTGTCAACACTGCGGTATGTAAGGTCAACACGAAAGTTAAGTTTGTCGAATTTTGACAGAAATATTATAGACACACAATCCGCACTGGGCCCGTGTGGTGGACTATGGCCCATACACTCTGTAGGAGAGTAGGTCTGAGTCCTTACAATGGGGACATATGTAGGCTGTTGATGATGAAATTCGATTTAATGTCCTTCTGCAAAATATACATAGATACTATGTGTTTTGCTCGTGCCTAGTGGTTTTTGTTACGGATTCACATGACTCACTTTGATTGTTATATTTCTAGCACTATTAAATGTAGAACAGTAACGCTTTTATGTTGACAATAGTCTGGAAAATTTGGAAGAGATAAAATGGCTTTCCGGTTAATCGTCGCGTGGCGTGGTGTCAATTTAAGAATTTGAGGTCTAAATTTAGTCTTATTCCATAATTTCAGTTGACAGCTGTAGCACTCATCTCTATATGTACTGACAGCGTTATTATTTTATAAAGCTCCTTAAGAGGATTGTCTGTTTAGAGCACGTGGCCGCGTTCAAGGTTGCATTGTTTTGTAGCTGTCCCTATCCGAGCCCTATCCTACCCGAGCGCGTACGGTGAGACAGCATACACTACGCGAAGTTATCCACCCGTTATTTGGATGTTTCGCAGTCCAGTGATCATTTGAAGGATACAGTATATTATGTAGCCATTTTTTCAATACAGTATATTAATAAAATTTGAGATGTCGGTGGTTTTTCCTAATTGTTCTAAATTGATTCATACTCTTGTAAAACAGTTTCAAAGTTGGGGCTTTTTATTACCGTAAAATACAATTCTTTGACGCCCTGTAACTCTGGAAGTATATATTTAAACGAAAATCTGACTCACCACCGACACGGATGTTTGTTTCTAGATTGTGTCTTGAAAATTTCATAGATTTTCATAGCTTAATACTCAAAATATGACTGGACTACGTTTGTATGGGCGCTTTGACACCAGCATACCCTCTTAAAGTAAATCCCATTCGATGTCGTGACGATTTATGATCAGTTAATGTCCAACACTGCATCCATGCAATTTGTGGTGATTAAGTTTTATTTTATTTTTATTTGCTGACTGTACGTGAAAGAATTCATGTCCTTGTCGAAAGTTGCACTTGTTTAATCTTTATAAAATACGGTGGTATCGGCTTTTGGGAATCGAATATCGGCATTCATTTTATACTTTTAAACGCGGATCATTAAGCTGGTTTCCGAACGGACCACTTAAAATTTTGTAACTCTATGGCTTGGTGCGTTGATACAAGAAATCAATTTTGTGTGATAATAATTGCTTTGTATCCGTGTGATAAGCGTCGGTGGCGCAATGGATAAGGCGCGGACTCTCAATCTGAGGGTACCGGGTTCGAATCCAGCCGTGTACCTATGAGTTGTTTTTCAATTCAAGTACATTATCCGATTGCTTAACAGTGAAGGAAAACATCTTGAGGAAACCTGCATGTGTTGAACAAGGCATGTGAAGTCCGCCGATCCGCATACACTCTCTGTAGGAGAGTAGGCCTGAGCCCCTGCAGTGGGGACGTATATAGGCTGTTGATGATGATCCGTGTGATAGTGACAAATTTAATGTCTCTTTTAATCGTCGTGGCTTCTGATGGTACACTCTAGTGCAAAAGTGGGTACGTATTTTTGAAATGTAACCTAATGCTAATCTGTTCTTTGACCTCGCTTGTACTCACAATCCGGAGTTTTTTAAACTCAACCGAATTAGTGTCATTCATTACACACCTAAGTAGAAATTCATTTTGTAAGCGGCCTTTCACTGACCACACAGTAGGTTTAGTAACTTCAAAGATGTTTGAAAGAGGGCAGATTTAGCGAGTGACGTCAAAGAATATGTAAATCTTGAGATATGTTTCTTATCTTAAGAGATGTTTATTGAATTTTTAATCGTCATTATCTATTCTTTGCCATTGCTACATATATGCATGGTATTAATTTTCACAGTGCAAACTAGAGCGTCCTCTTGAAACGATACCCGTGCTTGTTGACATGTTCCTAAATTCCGCCCCCACTTGCCCCCACTCACCCTGTGCTCAAATTACGAGGATCCCATTGCTTAAGACTACCCTAATAAAGTTTCACCTACCGTCTACAGTTTTAGATTCGTTTGAATATAATATGTAACATTGATGTAATTTTGAAATAATTACAAAATACGACGTCATCGCCACGAATACCACTGCTGAACATGAATATTCGTTATGATGAACGTTCAGTCCTAAGCAACGGGCTTACTATTTGTCGGTACACTTAGTACAAAAATATTTTTGTACCTACCTACTTTTGTAACACGTCAATTCATCTCGACTACTACGAAATCTTCAGTACACGGTGTATCGATAATTTGCAGGACATCACTAATAATGGGTAGCATTAAAAGGAATAGTGATTCCAAACGATACCAGCGGGCGTGTTCTGGTCGTGTCGAGTGGAATGAACGGTAATTCTAGTATTTTTCTGTATACCTTCAGATTATTCCTTGATTTTTAAGTCGTGTACAATTGGGTATGTGAAGATTTTTATAAGGCATGAAAATAAAAAATCCATATGTAGATATTTTGATTTTACATTAAATTTTCTTATTTACTTTTCGAATTAGTTAGTTTAATAGTATAATTTCTTAAAAACCACAATGACATTCATTTGACCCCACATTCATACATTTCGTAATGAATCAGATTTCTAAATACTCAAAACTTGAAAAATAGGATTGACATTGATAGTTGACACTTTTGTTGATATACTAAGGACATTGTAATCATTTCATGGTTTTTATTATTTTTAATCAAACTAACACGTGGGTGGTTCGCTTCATAGTGTATGAACTTATGACGTTATAAGTTCAAGCGGTGTCGTGATCAAGTTAGGTCTAAAACCAATGAATAAATAAATCATATATCTAGTGATGTTAGAAGCAAAATATTCAAAATAGTTTCTTAGATTTGTGTTTTCTTCCAAAATATGTCATAATATAAACGCGAATAATTTTTTTGGCATACCCAATTGCAGGCGGGACTTGAAACAGCTTTTGAGAAGTGAGTTCTATTTGGAATATTGAAGGTATTTCTGTAAACTGTACAACGCCGCCGCCAACAGGTAGGTTGTTGCGTGGAGAGTTATAACAACAAAGTTTTAAGGTTTCCCGGCCTCGGGTCCGACTCTCCCCTCCCTCCCTCCGACTTATACCTGCATCTCCACTCGTTTTGCAATGCTTACGTCAAATGTTCCTTTCGTATATTATTGGTTGATGGTTGATTGATTACGTGACGTGAAATATACATACTTGTTTTGTTTTATCTGTTTGTGTGAAGACTTTCTTGACTGACTGACATATGCCAAGGACAAACTCCAAAAGTCAAAATCGCTTGAGCTATGAACTTGAAATTTGGTACATCGAGACCTTTAATGATTAGAGTGTCCTCGGGAGAATGGCGAGTGACGAAGTGAATGTCAGAAAGCTGTGGGGAAACTGTTTGTCAGCTTGGAATTTTAAATTTCGATCCATTTGAAGATACAGAAGACACTTTAGAAACCAGTAAGAATTCAACCAGAATTTCGACGCGGGGAAATGTATCTCACTATCATCATGAGAACAATGAATGAGGTTATAATATATTTCCTGTATCTATGATGGGTTTGCACTTGTCCTTCATGTCACGTTATGGTAAGTGACGATACGGCCGTATACAAACAGTGCTATTAACACCGATGTTTGGTGGCAAAGGAGCAAGGTGCTAGCCAGACGGACACAGAAAATTTCCTACCACCAACCAAACTGAGTACCTACCGATAGGATTCCCCACTGGAAATCGAACCCGGAACCTGCGAATAGTCCGACTTTAAAAGCAAACTTACCAATTTCATGATGGAAAATTCTATTACTCCTTGAATGAGTTTTATGGAGATAACAAAAGAAACGAAAGGGATATTGTGGCTTTTTAATATTTAATTGTTATTATTAGAAGAGACTTTTAATTTAATTGACATCATTATGTCATTATTATTTTGTATTCAGCCATTAAGTTTGACATGACATGTAAATTTGATATATTGTTTGACATAATTATGACTTAAGTTGTATAATATAATAATATTACAGCGCCCTGTCAGGGTTCATGTCTGCACCGATGTATTAGTCTTAAGAGGCTATGTTGGTTAGACCACGTGGTCGCGTTAAAGGTTGCATTGTTTTGTAGCTGTCCCTATCCGAGCCCTATCCTACCCGAGCGCGTACGGTGAGACAGCATACACTGCGCGAGTTATCCACCCGTTATGTGGATGTTTCGTAGTCCAGGGATCATTTGAAGGATACAGTATATTATGTAACCATTTTTTAATACAGTATACTAATGAAATTTCAGATGTCGGTGGTTTTTCCAAATTGTTCTAAATTGATTCATACTCTTGTAAATCAGGTTCAAAGTTGGGGCCGGTTCCGGGTTCCGGGTTTTTACTACCGTAAAATACAATTCTTTGACGCCCTGTGACTCTGGAAGTATATATTTAAACGAACATCTGACTCACCACCGACACAGATATTTGTTTCTAGATTGTGTCTCGAAAATTTCATAGATTTTCATAGCTTAATACTCAAAATATGACTGGACTACGTTTGTATGGGCGTTTTGACATCAGCATACCCTCTTAAGATCTCTTGTATACACGACATGAAGTAATAAAATAATTGAATTGAATTGAATTGACATTTAGCCATTAGGCCATGGAGACAGTGTAAATATCATCTTTCTGTGAACAGATCACTGACCCCAAACGCTGACTTATGACACCGTGAATGACTTATGCAGCTGTTAGGATGATGTGACACCTAATTTTCTAGAAGGCTTACTTTACGCATGTCTTCATGCCCTTACCGTCTTTTTTATGAAACGATTTCCCATTCAATCAAATCAAGATAGCAATGGATTATCCCATGCAGTCTTATCTGCTGTCTTCGAATGCATTGTTGTTGTTTTTTTGCCATCAAATTGCACTATGGTCCCAACACGTGCGCTGTAAAATTACGGTCCCCACGAGGGTATTGTTAGATTTTGATAGCGGGTAGGTGTGGTGCGGTGACAACGCTTTGTGATAAATTTGATTTTATGTGTTGTGGGTGGAAAGGGGAAGACAGTCGTTTCTGCATTTGTGTAACTTATTGATTAATAAGTTCGATGGTGTTTGTTTTTCAAAAATTTTAAGTGGTTTTTTTAACCTCAATCTTTTGCAGCTCGGGTCTGTGTTTGACACTAAACATTTAATGTAATAGGATGTAATGTGTAAGGGGCGTAATTCTTTTTGCTCTGTAAGTTTGTTGTAACATTTTTTAAAATTTAATCGTGCTGTACTTGGCCTTCATCTCGCTTGATCGTAAATGACGATAAAAACTTTGGATGGTGAACGTGCGGTCCCAAAAGCCTCAAGCTAATGATTCGCTGGCTCTGCTACCTTTCATATGCTTTCATACCGGAACACAACAGTGCTATTAACACTGCCGTTTGGCGGCAGACTTATATATGCCCTGACAAAGATATGAAGATAAGTGTGAAGCCATGGTTTAAATATCACTGTCTTATTCTTATTTTAATAATATTCCCCTCAACGAAGGTACAAACAACTCTGTACAAGTTTCATGCAAAAATCATTACGCGCAACCCCGATCGTAACTTTAAATTTTTATATCCCACTTTCCCCCTTCTTACAACAAAATTAGAGCACTAAAAACACAGTCCCGAGAAAATGGCATCGTTTGGTCACATTGTATGTTGTAACTAGGGCTGTCACTTGCCACTAACACCTCAACTTAACTTAAAGCGATCTGAGGCAAATTCAGAGCTTTTCGGTAAAATAATAAATAAAATTATTGGCTTCGCTCTATTACACGGACGCTGTACCTACATCTAACTTAAAACTAATGAAGCAAAATGGCCGATGGATTCAGTTCTACTAGCGGCAAGCCACCGACAGACCTGCTATTCAGCCGACTTCAATTCGACTGTATGTTTTTTAGTTTCTTTTTGTATGCATGTTACGCGATAACTCCGCCAGTTTTAAATCAATTTAATGATTTTTTTGTTTGGTAGAGCATACTTCAGAAGTAGTCCCTTATAAATTTTATCGATATTGATTCAGCACTTTTCGAGAAAATCAACAAAAACCAAATATATTCCCAGATAATTCTAAGTCTAGGAGTTTAAATACTCTTTAGTATTTGTATTGCTATATTCGCAAAAATAATAATTAAAGGGGGTTCCCATATAGACAACACGGCCTTAGGATAGGACCAACTCATTCTGCGGGAGTTATAAAAAGCGAATAAAAGAAAACTAATTACGAGATGGGCAGCAGCACCTACCTATGTAACAACAACATCTTACTGCGATCACCAATCCGCATGCCAAGCGTGGTGATTATAGCAAATATCCTTAAAGGGAGTATAATGTTGCAGTCTATGCCTGCCATGTCTGATTTGGTTTCAGGCTTTAGCATAGGCCGGACACTTCAAACACATGTCGTGATATCGGTCCCTATTCCCATACATCGAATGGAAGACGTTTGTGTACTCGCGCATGTGTGAGTAATTGGCGCGCGTCATACTACTGATCCTTGAGTTGATCCTTTCTTGGAGGCGGTGGACGCCCGTTTTCTATATTATGTGGTTTAGTAAGATCGTGTAATCATCTGACAACCCTAGCGGTAAGTACAGTGCCGGCTGCGACAGATGGTGCCTCAGACGATCCCTTTTCAATTGGCCATCTTGGGGAGTTCCATATTTTTTGCCGCCAAAACTGATTGTGATCGCCATTGTAGTGCAGATGTATTGTGCCGGATGGGGCATTGTTACGGTGAAATTCTGAGATGCGCCGCGTTTTGCAGGCAAATTGCAATTTTCCTGGGATACTGTGGGAATCTTGCCGCGACTAGGTGCTAGGGATATTCGCGGCTTCGGCACAAAGAAGGTTTAAAGAAGGAATTAGGGTGAAATTCATAATGAAGCAAAAAGTTCGCCTTTCTTTGTGGAGCCATGTTTTTAATTTTTTTAACTTTACGTAAATACCATAATGTTGATATGTCAGAATATAGTTTTCATCATCATCAGCAGCATCTTTACGTAAATACCAGAATGTTGATATGTCAGAATATCGTTTTCGTATACTGCTCTAAATTGTGTAAGAAAATTTTATAAAACAAACTACTAGCACTTTTCTTAGTTCGTCTCCAAACGTTGCCATCAAAACCCTAATTAGCCGACTAGAGTTAATATTCATAATTAATCCGATCAGTCAATAAAGAGAATTAGTATTCCTACCCTACAGCGCGTCCATTTTCCACATTGCCTCCCGACTTTACAACCCAAATTACTACCACATTTTGTTCCGCTGATCTCTTCCATTCCTTATTTACGAACCCCAAAGGGTTCTTGACGGTACTTGCGAGTACCCTGGTCACGTCGCAGCGATAACGTGTCGAGATCCGAAGAACATCTGTGACCTCGCCTTATAGACCCCATTTGGGTCTATTTGGGCCCTTAAGGGATTTACACTAAACAGTGTAACTTATTGTCTTCGATACCATTTGTTGTCGAGATTGTAGGCACACGGTTCTAATAACAAATTAACTAACACCTTAGTCATCATTTATCATCATCTCTTAAGGAATCTTCGTAAATCTTCTTTGACGTTACTGATGCCGCTTTCGCTTTCTGAAAAGGAATTCTGCAGAGAGAAAAGTGTACGGCTATTTCTAAATTTCAGCATGTCTTTCTTGATTGGGATAAAACGTTGCCTATAATGTCCTCTTCCTTCCCTTCAACTAACTTTATTAAAACATCAAATCATTATGACTCCGTTATGACGTAAAGAAAGGACAAACAAACGCACTTTCGTGACACACACTATATATTTATATGGATTTATTAGCCTTTTCCCTTCATATGCAGGCTTCGTAAGTTAACCCAGGGAAACAATATCTGGATAAAAATAGTCTAATATGTCCTATTCCGTGAATGGCTATGTGCATAACAAATTTTACCACGATTGGTAAACAAACTGTTTCTTTTCTTTCTGTGATTGGTTGCTGCCGCATGATGATTGTGATATGTGACCCAGTTAAATATGATAGGTTCAGGGCCACATAGCACACTGCTGGTTATTTTGTCTGGAACAGTGCTCTAGTTTAACCGTATCTAATCGTAGTTATTAATATCCTTTGATTCATACAAGTCATTCTTAAGGCGGCCGCATTCGTATTCGATATCTGACGTGAATGGATGCGGAGAGCAGAGGACCGAATCGAGTGGCGCACTCTGGGAGAGGCCTATGTCCAGCAGTGGACTGCCGCAGGCTGTACATGATGATGATCTGGCAGGTTTTCGCAACCCGACGTCAGGTGAGCCAATTTTGCGTGATGGGGTAGTGTATACTCATGTCACCCTAGCTCCAGCAGAAAGCCCAACAGCTTATTTGTGTTCTTGAAGGCTACTCCTCCGCACTGCACCAGGACCTGAGCAGCTGTCTCCTCGGCCTCCATGGATTCTATGCACAGAGGGCTGACAGTGATACCTAGTGTAAACAGGTGCTTGTTGTAGAGTCCATGTCCTGTGATTGCTCCTACAATCAGGCGAAGTTGACATCTGAGTAGTTTAACAATTGTTTGTTGAGACGTTGGTTACATGTTGGCATGGCTTGTCTCAGTAGCTCGGTCGCTAGTCTGGTTGGCCGAACTTGTGAGACTTTTTCGTCTCATTACGGTCGACCGGACTAGCAACCGAACTACTGAGACTAGAGGGAGTTTTCATGTTAATATTAAGTTGAACTTTAGAAATTCCTTTGAACGTTCTGATTACGTGTACTGATATTCAGCTTAGTATAAAACTTTAAAGCTTCGTGCGTTTGCTTTTCTAAGACAATGGCGGCGTCCTATAATTTTGTCTAAATGATGAAAAAGTTGGGTGCGGTCGATCTATCCACGCGTAATTAATTCTCCGTCCTTAGTTATAATACTGTTCTCAAATCTTTCTTTTTTCAATTTCAGTTCTTCCTTAATCGACCTCATCAGACTTGAATTTCATTCGAAACTCATGAAATCGAATAGATAGTTGAGACCTAACTCGATCCTTCCAATAATCTGAGCCCTTAGTACCTTCGAGAATCTTGTTTCAAATACGTGTACCGATCTTAAACAATTTAGGAATGAGCCTGAAAGCGCTGCGACAGTTCTAGGGGTTAAATTTATTCGGGTATCGAGATTTTTCTTCGTTCTGAATAAAAAACAACATATTGAACACTTTGCGTTTGTTCAATGGTGAATATATGGACTGTTGATAGTATGTAAAGAATAGCCAACTTGTATTAATTTTCGGTACCAAAATACTAATTAAATTGTCGTCTTTATCCGTACTGACTTCTATTTACTGTAAGACAAAATTGACTAGTTACAGTGATGCCAGAAAACTTCTTCAGTTCGAATACTTTGGGCCATTTGTTCCTGTTGTGCAGCGTTTTGCAATAACCTGGGGACGTGCATTTCCTTAACATCACTGTCCCTGCTTTTAACGTCCTCAATTTTCCCCGTGGCCCTATAACATTTAAACTAATGACGACTTGAAACTCGAAATTGAGTTATAAATCTCTGAAACGTCTTCATCCGCGTCGCCTGTCCATTTCGGACCTAACAAAATTAGCGGGGCCCACTTTTTAAGCCCACCCTCGCTCATTCCGGTCACGTAAAGACAGTAATGGGTATCTAGTAGGGGCTCGCTTTAATCTTGCAGGAATGTCAGATGCTCATAACGATGCCAGTTCTGAGTTATGGTCCAATAAACACGTTGGATTTGAATACGGGGCCGTCGAGACGGCGTCATCGCGTCCCTCAGTTTCAGGGTGTTTGGGGGTAATAGGATCCTTTTTAAATGTGGGCACTCAAATTTAGAGTATTTCGATGAGTCCTCGGAGAAAAGGGGTCTGGCATGTGAGCAGTTATGTCCGGTTTGGTTAGAATTTGAGTATGCAATGAAACAAGGCTAAACTTGCGACTTTAAATGTCTTTTGTGAATCTATCCGGAAAGATATTTAAAACTGAGTTTACGACTGCTTGATATGGAAGAGTTAAGTTTACTTCTTACGTACTGACTTTCCATTTTGGTATAAGTTTTTATTTGTTTATTATTTATAAACTTATAGGCTTTTGGTTCGCAGGAAGAAAATTTTTAACTGGAGGTTTGCGAAATCCGATTGACCCAATTAGTTCGTCGGCCGCAAAGATATTCGGAAGTGTCATTCTAACTTACAATGCTAACCCATTCCTTTAGTGACAGAGTTTATCGGGATCAATTATTATCTATCTAGTCGAACTATATGTTTAAGCAGCACTTATCAATCCCAGCTGCTAAGTAAACCAGGCTGTTTTAAATTGGGTACTTGATAACCGTTCGCTAATCGGGTATCTGCTATCTGTCGCCGAGTATTAGTTTTTATTCGTGTTGAATTTTTCCATTGAAGTTGATGGATTGCTCGAATACATACATGACAAGCACTCGTTGCATTTTTTCACTTACTGAGAAAAATACACTTTGCGACAGTGTTGCTATGTGTAAATTTAAAAAGTTAGATTGTAAAGTTTTTCCTAATCTTTTAATCCCTGAATTCTGGCTAAAGACTATAGTGCTAAGCCTTTTAGTTGCTAATCCCTCAATAGCGACGCATAATCTCCCCTTCTACTCGTAAAACAGAAGAGCTCTTTGTAGCAAAATATATAGATAAAAAAGCAATTTTCTACATTAGTAAAAGCCCTTGCATGTTTTATGACAACGTTCGCAGACTGCATAATTGCTAGACTATAACAATGTGTCATTTGCTTAGACTGAGTTATTCTTTGTCCCCCATTTTATGGGATTAACTACTGCATTATCGTACTTTTCACCTCTCTCCCCTTCAGAGGGCAAAACCTTATTTTCTAGAAATATTATATACGAAGCGCGTTATCGTCTCGAAATGTGTATTGTTCTAAAATATGTTTTAGTTTCTCGTTTGACTCATCACTGAACTTGGGTTAGGCTTTGACTTCGACGTAACTATTTAAATTAGTTTTGTATTGAAAAAGTTTCGCGGTATTATTTTTGCTTTCGCGCAGTTTCGTGAAGGATTTATCAGAGATTGTAAGACAGTGGCCGAAGGTGAAATAATAGCACGTTGAATCACCGTTTACTTAACCGATTCACATCAATCTTGTATAATTTTTGTATTTAGGCAATCACTTCAATTATGTACGTTTGAGGGCTCAATAACGACATAATGTGTATGGAATTGAGATATATAAATCGATCGATATAAGTAAATTATTGTTACTTGTTTCAAATTTAATATAATTTCACATTACATCTCTAAATTGTGAAATTTATTAAGTTTAAAATGGAAAGTTCCATCTAGTTCATTTTTGTAAATAAATTTTGTGAAACTTGACAATATATCGTCCCCAGACTATTAAGCTACCCCCCATTGTCTATGCTTTATGTTTTCGGGTCCCCTATTCCAGACCAATTTTATCCTACACTATGTCTGGATTTCGTTGTACTGTCCCCTATTTTATGTTATTTGTTGAACTTTATGGAGATAGGTTACTCTTTTCACCTTCGTCCCCTTACAAGGACTTTGTGTCATTTTCATGTTATTCACTATACCAAAAATTGCCGTAGCAACAGCTTAATTGCTTACGTAGTTTAGATTGATACTAATGCTTTGTTTATTCCTGACTTTTATTAGTCTGCGGTTGTTATTGTCTACCTAATGGCTCCTCTCCTTTTCTACTTTCCGCTATAGATTTAACACCTTGGTTCAATTATAGCATGTCTTGCCTTCTTTGACTTGACCAAAGTAGCACCGTTTAGGTACCATTTTCTGATTACCAGTGAACTTCCACGGTAAACAATATTCCATCGTCATTACTTGCTGTATAAGTCCATCTCTGAAAGAAGGTACAAAGAACACGCTTTCGTAAGGTGTTTGATATAACCACACTTTTCAAACAGACTTTCGATCTCTTTCAGACATTTTGATCAATAGGTAGTCCTGTGGTCCATCTTCTGATATTTTCACGCCTTTACAACACCCAAGAGATGATTTGGGATATTCCTATTCTAAAGCTGGGTTCGCGGAACGATTAATATTGGGTTTTGTTAGTTCGTTTTTGTTTATCCTATTCAAGCATTTGCATTTAAAAGTAATGTATTCTTAGGATGATCTATTATATTATTGCTTTTGTTAATCTTTTCTGTTATTGTTACATCAACATTCATGTCTAGACTAGGGCTAAGTAAGCGGTAACGAGTCAGTTTTAGAGGACACGTTCCTTTTACGTAATATATTTTTGTGTTTTTTGTTTACTTTATTCGGTTAGTGCTAGTTATTTTGTCTGCTTTGCTCGGCACCACTTTAGCTTGTTCTCCTACGAATTATTTCATCGAGGACTTTATCACAGTAGACTTTGAGTATAGCATATTTGTTCCTGAATTTCGAATTCTTAAATATTTGTTTTAGATTTTAGCTCCTTAGTGTCTGCACAAATCTTAGTAAGAGTTTTGGAGAAAAGTAGACATTTTGACAATGTTCGTCGTTATGGTCACGTAGTCATTCTCATTTGGAATTTTGGCGAAACCTTCCACATAGATTGCCACGACAATGTTTTAGTAATTAGAATAAGATGTCAGTGAATGCGACGAGGAGATGCAGCAGGTCTAATCTAAAGTCCAAACCACACGCCACATAGCCATAAAATTAATATAATACGACATAACGGATGCCCTCAGATCCTCGATACCTACCTCTCCCGGCAAGATAGGGGTCGACAGTATGGCGCGGGCGTACTCATCGGCCAGGAACTGATATCATAACATTTCACGTCATTCCTGGGTAGGCATTCAGTAATAGAAAGCATCATTTATATAGCGTATATCAATAGTTTAATTTGATATAAAGTACTACTAGTGTTAAAATAATATACACAGTTCTGTAAATATTCACATTTATTTAGTTGTTAAAAGTTAAAATGTTTAATAATTTAGAATATTTGCTTGCCTCTAACTAAAGGTAGAATGTTGTCTTTATATTTATTTCTATGACGGGCCTGCGACATAACTATAAAGTTTAGTTTGTAATAATATGACTAGAATTGTAAAGCTGCCGACATCGCTGGGCCCACACCACACCCTAAACTAAACAATTCCAGAAGTGCCGTGGCTCCGGATGTTTTGTTTACATTATTTTCGTTTATTGGTCCAAATAATTGTATTTTTACTGCCCTACCTGGCCGGCTTACCTGCCAACTTTTTAATATAATGTACCCAATGACGGTCGTTGTTACAATACTCGACATACGCCGAATAACTCTCATTTACATCGGGGTACGTTAAATTATGCTCATTGTATAGTAATAAGGCGGTGTGGGGTGGCCACGCTGCCAGGTAAATATCTATCTACAATGGTTTTTGTGTTTTAAAACTAGGTTATTGTATCTTCTAAATAAATTAGCTGCCGAGACTTGGTTAAAATTAAGTCAACCGCCTCCGTGGCCTTACTGGTGACAATATTGAACTCACCATCGTTAGGTCGCGTAATCCCATATCAATATTATTTAAATTAGCTTATGTTATTAATTTCTGAAACTAGGTTTTGTTGGTAGTATGGCATTTATTATGCATATTTAGCTATGTTATATCCTAAATATGCCGCCAAACAGCAGTTCTAGGTAATAGCAGATAAGATGTTAAGCGACTCTAGGGGGGTAGGAAAATATTATCCCACTCCACAATTGAAGAGTGGGACATCGCTTCTTTGATACGATCTATCAACACTTATAATTAGGCGTGACGAAGGCTTGTGCAGAAAAACCTGATCCATAATTGTTATAGAACATTAATAACACCGATCATTCTTGACGTTTTCGCTTACACGCACACATATAAACCATGTTGTTTATCTTATTTTCACACTATTGTCATGGTTACATACAACATGACGTCATCTCGAACAATATCCAACCTGATGTTACAATTGTTATAAATATATTCAGTGTTACCCTACGTCCGTTACTCAAAAATATTCTTTTGTAGAAAAATAGCTTTAGACATAGACATAGACACAACTTTATTTAAGAACACACACAACACAATACACATACAAAAAAACACAGTAAGAAATTTATTCAAACTAAACTATGAAAAACAAAACTAAGTAAACAAAAACAAAAATACTTAAATGCTTTGACTCTTGATTACTGAAATAAATACAGTGTAGATAAACAATAAGTAAAAGAAATATTTAATTTTATGCACTTAATTGTATGGCTGAATCTCCTTCATCTCATTCATTAATCCTGTCAACTCTTTTGGCAAACATTGTTGTATCCCAGGCCATATTTTTTTTTTAAAAAGATGCAAGTATTCATGTATATAGGTATAATAATGGTATATACTCGTATAGGGACCACGTACCGGGAAACGTCTACCAGGCCGTCCCCTTACTAGATGGACCGACGACCTGGTTAGAGTCGCGGGGAGTCGCTGGATGCAGGTGGCTCGGGACCGGTCGATGTGGCGTACCATGAGGGAGGCCTATGTCCAGCAGTGGACGTTTCCCGGCTGATGATGATGATGATGACTCGTATAGGTGTAAAAATAAGGTCATCTACTAAATCTACGACATATGGTCACTGTAAGCTAACCACTGCTGCCCGTCAAAACAAACATGCTATGCAATCCATCCGATGATTTGATAACTGCAGTTTACGGTGCGCCGTAAAACTGTGTTCGGCTCGTAAAGCTCGCTCCCTACCTACCCGCTACCCCCGACACTCCCCCACTACGTTATTATTAACCGAATCGTTTGTTTTATTGTTCCGTATTAATGCAACATGGTAATGCTCTCGAACGGTCCTCGAGTGATTCCGTTTTATGGAAATGTGATTGGGTTAGAGATGTTGGAAGATTTCGACATCAGATATTTGCTAGGAGATGGAATATGGACTTTCCAACCACGCAAACAAAGCATTTCCTGTTATTAGGATAGAGTGTCCCACTGCTGGACAAGCTTCTCCTCTCTTTCTCCAACCCTACCGATTCTCAGCAATAACGTTACGTCTGGGCAATCAGCAACGCTTGCTCCAAACTGCAGTTCGGGTGGGGTTTGTTGGGCCAACTGCATTAAGGCTGCCGGAAACCAGTAGGTGTGAGTGTTGCGGGTAGTGAAATTTTGCAACGTCTTGAGGTCCAAATGCAGTCCTTTTTAAATACTCTCAGGATGCACGCTGAATACATGACCAATTTCGCATGAGTGTATCCGCCTTATCAGTTCCTATTACAAAGTACTTTTTAAAGTACGTTCGCTTAGATAGTGTCGCCTTTGTAAAATATCGCCTGCCACACACCGCCTCTAGTCAAAAGACGCCGATACGATATTAAAGAAAGACGACTGCAGTGTGAATTTGCCATTTTTAGCGGGACATCGCAGTGAGGTTGTTTTTGGGGTTTGGGTGACGGCTGCTTGTCTAGAAAATGATTTGTGTTTAATTTTATGCTCCGTCATTATTTGTCGATTAAGTAATTTTTTCTGTCTAAATTAAAATATGTGCATTAAATTAACACTCGTTTTTATTACAACAACCAAATATTGGGTTCGGGTGTACCGACACTAATTAGGCGAACGGACTGTACAAGTACACGCACTTGGGTCACAGAGTGCAAGACTTACTTGACTTGACTTATCAGCCCGTGTCTCTCCACTGCTGAATATAGGCCTCTCCCAACGTGCGCCACTCCTTCCGGTCCTCAGTTGTCCTCATCCACTCGCTTCCCGCTATCTTCTTAAGGTCGTCAGACCAGCGGGCTGGAGGCCGTCCCACCCCGCGTCTCCCGGTCCAAGAGTGTGCAAGACAAGCTAGATACATTACATTCGAGCACAGTGAACCTTGATCGGATTGTAGAGTGCCCCATCAAAGATGAATACATTCGTATCTCTATCTGGGTATGGGAGCAGGTATTCCTTGTGTCAATGTTGTAGTATCTCGTTAGCCGGGCGGTGTCCGGGGCAGCACGGCCGACCGCACGCCGCGGTCACGAACGAGTTGTTGATATTTAGCCGTTCCTTCTATACAACTTGTCGACGTTTTAGAGTTCCATAGTCAAACAAGGAACCCTTATAGTTTCGCTGTGTCTGTCTGTACGTCCGCGGCTTAGCTCAGAGAGCCTTTCTACTAGAAATCTGTAATTTGGTACGGGTATACACATTAATCACAACAAAGTGGTAAAATAAAACCTTGAATTTTTTAAACATTGAGGGTCCAGGAAAACCACTTTTAGATTTAGCGATTCCTTTGCGAAATATTAAGCTTTAAAGTGATAATTTTTGACAGAAAAGGCCGTCCCCCCTCTATCTTCAAAATTATTGATTTTAAAAATCTTCAAAAATAGTAATTGCAGCTTAAACCGTAGTAGTATGTATACTGGACTTAAAAGGAAAACTATCACGAATAAGTTGCATGTGAACGGTGCAAGTTGCAATGCAAGTTTCGTACAAATTCCATTCAAAATTCTTTTACATGTCCAGTTTGAGCCCGTTTTTATTTTCCGGGCAACTACGGAACCCTACACTGCGCGTGCACCGACACGCAGCCAGCTGCTTTTTTATTTGCTAGTACGAGTAGTCCATCATAGGCTTTGCCCGTTCGAATCCTTTCTCAACTGGCGTGGAACATTTTTTATGTCCACCTGGTAACTACGACCGTGTTATCTGAGTATGCCAAACAGCACGTTGTTCCGGTAACAGAAAATGGCAGCCAGCACCTAAGCACGCTTACTATTCAACGACAATATCGTCGTGTGAATTCATTCTACATAAAAAGCTAACATGAACAAAGTGATCTATGATTTATTTTGAATATAGAATTTTTAAAAGAGTCACATGAGTCTCAAGTTTTTAGCCGAAACCTAATCGCCACTCGTCCGTATACTCTTTACCATCGAAATTAAAACAGTGTATGCAAAACGTGAATTTATCAGCTGTTTTCATTCACGGCACAATGTACACGGTACGGTCTGCCGAGCGCAAGATTAACCACCTCGCCCCAGACGACTTTATTAAACCAATTATCATACATTCAAATGAAGAAAAAAAAGATAATTTTACGAAATTAAGTGCAAAAAAGCATGCAACTTTACGCTCCATGTGACTTGTTACAATCATCATTTTTTAAATGTTTCTGTGTGAGTTTTGCTTTAAGCACTTTAGGTTTGTAATTGGTATATTTAATTCTCACTTTGTAAGCAGGAATTTGTTTTAATTTAATTGTTGCAGCAATGACGTTTTTTTTCGTGTTTTATTATGCAATGGTCTATACTTTGGCTGTATACAGTGATCAGTGACGATAAGGCTTGTCTGTTGGCAGTTGGGTTAACTGCCAACCGAGAAGCCTCAAGTCAGCTGTTCAGTGGCAGACCTAAAGCCCTGTTGGTTGCGCTTTCGCAGCCATAGAACAGTGTCCCAACTCCAATCGAAACTCAAATAAAACATTGTTGGTCAACTTGAATTGTTAAATTTTTTTGATGACTCTGGATCTTCCGCCATTTTCGGAATAGCAAGAGGTTAAATTGTTATTGTTTCATGATATTAAATTGGATAGATGTTTGACCACAATTTTATGTATTGTATGTAAGTGATTTGATGATGGTAAGTAATGGTATAGCTAGTAGATGCCTTTGCATTCTCGACTTAAAGACCCCTCCCTGAATCCCTGGTTATTCCTCAGTTTAATTATACACTGATATATATAAGTCACAGAGTAAAGCTTGGTGCCAGCTGTACGTATATCCACTATCTGCAGCTATTCAGTATTTTGCTACCTATCTCAAAAAAAAAACGGAAGTCCTCAATTCGTCATTTTGTGTATTTGTTTGTATTGAATAGGATATAATATCAAAGGTAGTCCCAATTTTTTACAATTTGAAGAATATATGTCCACATCTAAGGGTTGAACTAAGTTTATTACAATTTCCACTACACCGATTTTAATAAAACTTGCGAAGTCTCTTCGTCGGTAAAATGAAATCGGTTCCTAATTAGCTTGGAACTCATTAATTATTAAAATAAATATGCATAAGTACATCAAATTAACCATTGTAAGATATGTAGCAGTGGACTGTATGCTGAAAAATATATGTATATGTATGCTATAAAATATATGTTGAAAAATTATGATCTCTTAATTTGTACATTTTAGAGTACACCGCAATTAACTTTTGGTTGGCCATGTTATTCTAAATTCGCATATGCTTCTTGTTTCTCTGCAAAATTACTGTATTTAATACTTCATCACATATTAAAGTACCCATTATTACATACTTTTTGTGTATATTTGTTTGGGAAAACGTCTTAATTGCTTCAATATCGGTTTTTATAACAAAGCTATTATAAATGTGTACGTACTTATTTATACAATTTATTTTAAAATCATAGCTTCGGTGGCGCAATGGATAAGGCGTGGGCTCTCTATCTGAGGGTTCCGGGTTCGAATTCAGCTGTGTACCTATGAGTTGTTTTTCAATTCAAGTACATTATCCGATTGCTAAATGGTGAAGTGGTGAAAACATCGTGAGGAAACCTGCATGTCTTGAACAGACATGTGAAGTCCGCCGATCCGCACTGGGCCCGCGTGGTGGACTAAGGTCCATACACTATAATATATAGGCTGTTGATGATGATTTTAAAATTGCTCTTAGCTTTTTATTCGCACGAATAGTACACACTTGGTTTTCAGTAGGATGGACGCGTGCTTACCTATAAGCCACAAGTTCATAACACGCTGATATTTTTATGTATTACTGGAACACAACACTGCTATTAACGTTGCTTGTTTGACTGCAAGAGAAAAGAGTCATGGAAAAGCGTCCGTTTATCATTATGAATAATCTCAGTCATAAATGTTTCTAATCTAGATGTTTGTACATGGAACAAATGACACACACACACACACACACACACACACACACACACACACACACACACACACACACACACACACACATATATATATATATATATATATATATATTATCATAGTTTATATGTATACAATTGAGGAGTTTTATCACATTAGCAGTGAGATATGAGGACGTAACAAAGAATTAACGACAGCTCGTTAAACTTCAGTTTTGAACTCATTAAAATGGCGGCCGTGTTAGGTTCGGGTAAAGCAGATTTCAGACTACGCTACGCTATAGCAAATACTGACATATAGCTATACTATATACTCAGTGCATCGCTCAATTTTATTGCGTATAGTAAGCCAATAATACTTACAGTAAAACAATAATTTTCAGACTAATCTATAAAAAAATAATTTTCAGACTAATCTATAATCGAAAAATTGAAAATCGAGAAAAATCGAAACACCTTGCAAGTTTGTTTTGTAAGGATTCTCAGAAAAAGCTATGAAAATTTAATTTAAATTTAGAACATTAACATTTAATTAACATTTGAAAACCTCATATTATTCACTATTAAACTACATTTGACATATATTCCGAAATATACACATTTTTCTGATAACCCTGACAAAACACTTGCTTTGCTATATCGCTGTGTTATAGCGTTGTATAGCTATAGTCTGAAACCTGCTTTACGCTATATTATAGTAGTACCTTGATTTGTCGAGCGCTGCCGCGTAGAGTTACCTTCATGTTCAAACTTAGAATTTACTTATTTATATCTTTTTAAATGTAAACGGAAATGATGGTGTGCCAAAAAACGCTGGTTTTAATGGCGCCATATTCATAAAACTTTTAACACAATTATAATATTCGTATATCCAACGAGGCTTTCCTACGAGTTGTTTGGATCTTTGATTTGTTGTATATATATTTGTGTCGCAATCAAGAGAATTTCTGGATTCATACATAGTATGCTTATAAGTTATGTTATACACAGACGAAGTTGCTGCCAGGGCTAGGTCCGTAATTATTATTATTCGATTCCAGCGTAAGTTATCTTTTTGTCATTTTGGAAATCTATCTCATATTTTAGTCGGGTTTGTCCACGCTTTTATTATTATAAAAAGATCAACGTTTAAACTCAATCCTCCATGACGATGAGGTCGAAGATTTTACGCGTTGCTCAATATATGATTTGCCAGCAAGCCTCAATCAAATTATAATAAAAATCTATCTCTACATGTACGGCGGTGGCTGAAAATCTGAACTCTTATGTGCTCTAGCGACACGCAGAGCTCTGCGCCATGGCGGCCTACTTGCCGTCATAAACAGTCCTTCAAACAGCGTTTCCAATCTCAATGACGCGCAGAGAAAGGACGCGCCCAACATTTATCTCAAGTAATAAATTCAACGGAAGATATAGAAGCCCTGCAGCATAATGCGCGAAAGATATTTATTATGGCAAACCGTCGATAGACTGAAAAATAAATTGGGTCGCGAACATAATAGAGCACTACGCGATGTACTGTTTTTCTTTTCTTGTCTAACGTACCGGTGGGGTACGATTGCTGTTTCGCTTTTATTCATCTTGTGGCAGTTATACTTTTAAGAGGTCGTACACGAAATATTATTATATTGCTCTTTTACGTGGTTTTGCATAGGCGTTTTTACATTTAAAATACTGCATTGCAATAAGTTTTGAATGAAAGATAATTTCAATTTTGAGCGCTTTTTTATTTTTATTATTAATTTTAGATTAATTGACCTCATACCACCGACTATTTTGTGACTTCTTGCTGTAAGAGGTTTAGAATATCATCTATTAACAGATCTTTTTGACCTCTAAATGGTATGAAAAATTCCTAATTAAGAGAAGCACTTTTTATCACTTTCATATAAAATATTTGAGTAAAAAAATATCAAACTTATTCAAATTTTAGAGAAAATAGACCAAAAAATTGCCTTTGATTTCGGCTGCCTAAAACTCTCCTTTATAAAATAAAATCTATATAAATAAACTTACGGTTTACTTTACGGTTTCGGTAGATTTAAACTTCGCCGCCGCTACCAAGCGAAAAACCAACCGAAATCTGATGAAAAAAAGTTCGACAGTGAGACAGCAGCTGTCAGCAGACTTGTAGCTAAGATTGCACTTGTTGCAAATTAAATTCTTTAAATTTTCAATTCTTCATGCCCTTGCCAAATACTTAAATTATTACAATATTTTTATACGTTTATTTAGAATCTGTGTTCGGATCTCATGATCGGAGTAATAAGTAGACGCTATAACAGAAAATAATAAAAATAAATTATTTAGTTAACGCAAAAACTTTACCTACCGTTATGAAATATGTTATCAATGTGTGTGGTGTTCGTTAGTGCATTGTTTGTTGCATATCACCTTACCCATTATTTATGATTTTCAGTATGTTACCTGTACGGAACCCTCGGCGTCTTAAAACCCGAGAACCTTGTGTCGTCGTCAACATCGCCTGTAAAGTATAACAGCCAGTATATTGTTCGCACAGTTTTGGTACCGCTTCGCGTGCTGAGTTATAGGTTCTTGTCGGGGCGATATTGTTCGACTTCGAGTGGGGTATTTTTGTGAATGTGCCCTTCCTAACGATAACTTCCAATAAATCGTTTCGTGATTGCTTAGAATTGAAGAGGTATCTTTCTCGAGTACCTCCCGGGAACAGGCGGGTACTCGAGATAATATTTGTTTGGCGTTTTGTGTGAGGCTCAAAAACATGGAGTTAAGAAATTATATAATGACATTTTATCAAGACACACGACTAGCTTTTACCCGCGGCTTCGTCTGCGAGGACAAGGGATTATTTCACCAGGATAAACAGTTGTGTGTTTGTGTGTGGCATTTTTCGGCGTAAAATCTATTTATATGTTAAAAAATATCATCGTTCCGTTTCTGCATGACATATAGGCAAACAAACAACATTATTTCACGTAAAGCTACGGCTACTGCAAAAACATTTTTCAAATATTTCATTACATTTACACTTACAGTCCTCGCGCAATAAGTTTGCCCCTCTGAAGGTAGTCACAAGACCGCGAAGTATCAATTATTATTAACGTATAAGGAAGGAGGAGGCAAGGCAAGTTTGCGGGTGCAAAGAAATGTCGTAGTGTTTTATGTTATCTAGTTATTATCGAAAGTAATACACACACATTCCGTCTGTACATGTTGAAATTGCGGAGAGCTAACTTCAGAGGGGCAAACTTATTGTGCGAGTAGGTAGTATATCTGGTTTAATTGTTAGTTTTAAATCAAAAGGTTCTAATGGGGTGTAAAGCTGTGAACCCTCTACTATGACTCTACATGCCCTACCCTCACAGTGTTATTTTTACGACTATTTTATTATCAGCTATCAAGAAGCAATGGATTCCGCTTAATATATTTGTGTAGTAACATTGGTGATTACATTAAGATAAGAATTAAGTACAGCGAGAGACATATCGAACTAGAAGCTTTTCAACACAGAATGTGAAATGAAATGAAAAGGTTTCCAACCCCATTATACATTAACGCTATTATAGCGGATTGTTTCTTTCACTTTCTCAAGCTATGTATCAAAAACATCTTACTGTGGTCACCAATCCCCTGCGAAACACCGAAGATGCGCTCTACGAAGTAGGTACTTACATGCCCCAAATCATCGTCATCATCAATAGCCCACTGCAGGGGTTCAGGCCTACTCTCCTACAGAGAGTGTATGGGACATAGTAAACCACGATTGGTAGACTTCACACATACCTTTGAATTTCTTCTCAGGAGTGTGCAGGTTTCCTCACGATGTTTTCCTTCACCGAAACGGTGAAGTAATGAATGGTAATGGTAATGATTTTTATCATTCGAGCATAAATTACAAATAACAAATTGGAACTTATCGGTACGAGCCAGGATCGAACACAGACCTCGATTGTTCAAGGACTGACACTCTACATTCTACCCAACTGAGCTACCACGGCTACCATGCCCAATAAACGATGATGATTTCAATGAATGCTGTTGTCAAAGCGCCCATACAAACGTAGTCCAGTCATATTTTGAGTATTAAGCTATGAAAATCTATGAAATTTTCAAGACACAATCTAGAAACAAATATCTGTGTCGGTGGTGAGTCAGATTTTCGTTTAAATATATACTTCCAGAGTTACAGGGCGTCAAAGTATTGTATTTTTCGGTAGTAAAAAGCCCCAACTTTGAACCTGATTTACAAGAGTATGAATCAATTTAGAACAATTTTGAAAAACCACCGACATCTGTAATTTCATTAGTATACTGTATTAAAAAAATGGTTACATAATATACTGTATCCTTCAAATGATCCCTGGACTACGAAACATCCAAATAACGGGTGGATAACATCGCATAATGCATGCTGTCTCACCGTACGCGCTCGGGTAGGATAGGGCTCGGAGAGGGATAGCTACAAAACAATTTGACCTTGAAACCGACCACGTGGTCTTACCAACATAGCCTCTTAATATGATCCTGTTCTAAAATTGAAATCAATCTGCTAGTAACATCTAATAGAACAAAGCAACAAGCTTCCCTTATTAACGCGGAAAAAGAAGACGGACGGCCTGAAAACCAGCCAAGTCTCAACAGAATATAAGCGGGATTTGATATAAATATCGTCGCAGGCAGGGCAATAACGTAATATTCCACTAACACACATTCCGCGACCTTGAACATTTAGGTATCTAGGTATTGGATCGGTGGTGTTAATACACGCTCAGATAAATTCCCCGTTGCACATTTGTTATACCTACGCTGAGAAAAAATGTTGAAAGAAAATAGTGCCTTACAAACTTATAACATACGGGTTCCGTCCTCTGTTCATTTTCAATTATTTTTTCGTTTTGTAGTTATTTCAACATGAATATGTTTTTAAATTTTCGGTGTCAAATCTAATTTTGACTGATTTTTACGTTGAATGTGACATAATCATACGCACGTAGTAAAAAAGCGGTAGCTGTACGAGTTCACTCTTTCTTCCCTATTAAACGCTTTTCCGAAAGAATAGTAGTATATTGATTGACGTCAAAAAAGATTTGATAGAAATTTATTTTTACTGAGTCTTTATTAATTAAGTGCTTGAAGAGGGACATGGGTATCTTTTACCCCGGCCCTTATAGTCATTCCAAAAACATATAAAATATAATTAAAAACAATAAACAAAACAATATTGCATCGAATAAACACGCAATTATTGATTTTTATCGTTATGTTTGGCGATTATCATCAAAAAATTCCTATGTCAAGAATGATCAATGCATCTGAATAATGAGCTGACATCTTTATTAAAATCTATGAATAAAGACACGTTGTTAATAATACACGTTAATATATTATTTCTCATGTAATTATGCATGTATTTTATTCGAATAGTCAGCCTTTAAATGAAGGCAAATATCTAACAAATTAATTTCCTTTTCCTTGAGGGAACCCTAAAAAAATCTGAAAAGAAATGTGACTGGTCCGCAGTTACACTGCCGATCAAATATCCGGGACCATGCACGACATATAAAATATTCAAAACCCAACTGGTGCACTTGTTAGCTTTTCAGCTAACTTGAGACATCGTCGTCATCGCTTCTCGTTTTTTCCCACGTCTGAGTTCTATTTTCGAACTGTGAAAATTTTTAATTTAGAAAAATTGAACATAGAATGTAGATTTATAGAAAATATTATGTAATCAACATTAGTAACTATCGAGAAGTTAGATTTGAGTAATTATTAAAATATCAATGATGACATTTTTCCTATAATACATCATAGAATGACAGGTAGAAGGGAAGAGGAAGCAACCTTTACGTAATTCCGAAAATAGTGATAAATAAGTTACAATTAAATACTTGAATAAACACCTAGTTATAAGCATTGTGTGTCTCCAAATATTAAACATAATAGAGATGGCCAGTAAATATGTTATAAGTTGTTATAATACGAGTTTTCTCTGTATTCTGTCCGCCAGTGTATGAGCGTGGACACGTAACTAGCTCGTAACGCTGTCAGCTAGACAGTAAATAGCCCGACATTAGTTTTATAAATTCTAGACTGTAACTAGGCGGCTAGACCCACCTAGTTATAATTAGAGCGATGGGTTATTCTCAGTATAATTGACACTGGCTAGAGTTTGGTTGAGCTGTGACCAATTTGAAAGATCTACAATATACTTCCAATATGTGGTCGCTTTACGTTTTACTTTCCATGATATTTTAACACCCTTCAATACAGTATTGCAAATTTTACGATGGTCACTAAAATCCCCTAGTTGGATATTCATCATCAACGGCCTATATACGTCCCCACTGCAGGTGCTCAGGCCTACTCTCATACAGAGAATAAACAGACGATTCATCATCATCAGCCGGGAAACGTCCACTGCTGGACATAGGCCTCCCTCATGATACGCCACATCGACCGGTCCCGAGCCACCTGCATCCAGCGACTTACTTACAGCGACGAAACTTAATCATCTGTTTTGTGTTCGAAACAGACGATTAAGTTTAAGGAAATTATCTGGAATATTTAGTAATTCATAGCTGTGTCATTTTTTCTTGCATAAAAATCTGCAGATGCAATTTGTGCAATAGTCCGGTTTTTCGGATTAACCTGCGCCTTATATGCTTATTTACTTTATACGCTCAAGTGACATTTCAAATGGCCGTTTTTATCTAAAAACCAATGAATGGTGCATCTATCGGCCGGAAATATATGCAATCATATAGCAGTCCAGTACAGCAACCTACATACCCGATGAAACAGAAAGTGCCGCTCAGCTTAGTGGGCGTCAAACGCGAGATAGTTGAGTCAGGCGGCTATTCCCGCGTCCTGGCCCAATTACGTACTGTTAGTCTAGTTAAGGAGACGTGCAACCGGTTCCAACTGGTAGCGAAACTTGATAGGACTGGTTCCGACTTGCCAGCCGTCTGGGGCAGCTGTCTAGGGTTCTTGTAGCCCTTTTTGTTACACCCCTCAACACCAGAATGCGGTCTATAGTTAATACTTTTAGGTCTATACAAAACCTTGACCTAAGATAAGGTACGGTTTCGTTCTGCCAGAACTTGTAACGTTTTCAAGTGTTTATTTTCGTCTTTTGAATATTTATGTTCTCTTTCGACAGTTGTCCCGAATGTATTCAGAACGTTTGCTCTTGCGCAGTTTTTTAAACTTGCTCATAGCAACAAGAACTCCGTGGTAACAGAGTGAAACTCGAAATACAGGTGGAGGTATCGTTAACATTTGTGAAAACTATGAGTGTTTTTTACCTACAGTAATATTAAAACCATGCCCATCCACAACATGAACCAGATATTTTATTGCAACATTGGGTACGTCCAGACCCATCCAGTTTTTTCTGACACAAAAAATCATTACTTACATTTAAAACCAACCTTATATCTAAAGATAAAATTTCACTTTTAAGCTATTTATTTGACACCATATTTTTATATAATTTTACTTTAACACTGATTTTAAAGAGCAGAAGGAGATCGTGATTTCCGAAATAATTCGTCCGTTCAAAATCATGGCGGGAAAGAAATAAAATTTTGTGATGAAGTTTTGTGAGCGATGTAAATATTTATACTTATAGCCTTGACATGTTCTGATTATAAAAAAACTTGAAATATAGCAATTGATCTCGAGTTCAGCCTTTGTCCTTCGACAAGTCTACTGCGGTTTGTAAAGGTTACCCACCATCTCCTTAAATCTGGACTATGAGCCCGTGGGACGTAACGAAACGACGACGATTAGCGAATCTTTTTTAGCGCAGCTAGTGGAATGCGGAAAGCGATAATTTCGCCTTGGCGATAGCAATATCGAACATTACCCGCTCCTATACTCGACGCCATAAATCAGCAACAGTTGTTACGCGGCGGCGATTTAAATGTTTTACTTTCCACCCATTTTTTCTGCTTGACTTTTACGATAACTACAATCGTTGTTTAGTGTTATGAATCGACTAGGTAAATGGTTTCTGTCTTTTGAAATTAATAAGCTTCAATGTAGAATTGTTTCTACCGGTATATTCTTACACGCTTGCTTCGTGCTAAAACTTATGATTTTCTTTTGAAGGAAGTCATCGTAGTCCTAAGTAATTATATACATCGAGCCTCTTTTCCAGTGGAATGGTAGGCAAAGGCTTACGTTGTAATGTTGTCTTGTAAGTACAGTATCTGATTTTTCTTTTCAAAATGAATTTTCACTTAGATTTGATTTTTTCAAATGATAGTTTTACGTTTTATGACGATATTGAATAACGAAACGGCCAATGTACGAATAGCTGCAAACTGTTCACTCACTAATGAAGGCCAAAATACAAAGCCTTGAACATATGAGAGAGATACCCTTGAATGCCCAGCATTTAGGTCTTCTACAAGCTGCATTTCAGGGATTATGTGCTCGAATTACACGACTAATTCCATCTTCCTCTTTCTGCAATCAATTTTTTCTATTTTTCATGTAATATTATTTTGGTAGTTCTAGCTAGGTAGTTTTTTAAACATTAATAGAATGCATTGCCTCATTTATAATGGTAACAAAAGATAGACGAAGAAAGTGATCGAAAATACTACGACAAAAAAAAAGTTGAGATAAAATCTTAAAACAAAGATATAGATCAATTTGGATGAGGCATGCTAGAGGCAGAGGAACATATGTAAGGAAACTTTGTATATTTTTTATTATTTTGCGTTGTTTTTTTAAACTCACGCGGCTGTTAAGTTTTTCTTTTATTCGAGATTTCAGTTGAACTAAATTACACTTTAAGATTATTCTGAATCTGTTGCGCCACCCTTTGTAGATTTAAATATCTGCTTTAAAAAGCATTACTCGAGGAAGAAAAAACCGAATTTTATTGACACCCGACTCCGTGACGTCAAAAGCATCTCAAAAACTGATTCACTTTGAATACGATTTGAATGTGAATCAGAGTGAGCGTTCACAGTGGAACTGTACCTAGCTAGCTAGATTCTAGAACCGTTCTCACAGTATCACAACAGGAAAACCTAGACTGAATTTCTCAGAACCGCCCATATTCACATTTTACGATCTCAACACCACATTCCTAATTACTATTACCCAATGTGTACTTTTAGCTTTATACAGACCTGAGACTATACATGATTAAAACGCGTCACTTGAGACTGGATTGCATTTAACATAAGTCAAAGGTTGTTTGTTTGACTTTCGGATAGCTAAAAATGTGAGGTTTTATTTGGCAGTCGTTGGTATATTCAGAAAGCTGTCAGTCTTTTGTTAATTCAAAGAAAAAAATTTAACAACCTTTTTTGACGTCATTGTTTTTATTTTCGGTAAAGCGTTGTGTGGAGAAGATAGGGCGAAAGAAACTCTACAGCTATCTCATTTTTTGTGGTAGTAGTTGTTTTGATTGAAGAAGCTGTCCCATTTCCTGAAATTGTTACATTGACACTCACGGCATACAATGAATATAGTGCTCAGGGTACAAAGAGACGTTGATTTTAGATATTGGTTTTCAATGTCACTGATTTAACAAATTTTTATCTGATGAAAGATATTGTTTATCTTGTGGAAAGTGATTCAAACGAGTCATTGGTACTTATACAAAATGAACCATATAGTGCCCTAATAACACATCGATCTTATACTTGAATATACCGTGTATTCTTATCATACGCTAGATGCTATAATAAAACATAATTTTCGTTGTCAGTATATATTATTTTTATAGTTTTCACTATTTCATTCATAATCTCATGTAGTTGTTGACATATTAAAGCAACACTAGGTGTCCGGGACCTACTATTGACTATGCAATCCTTCCGCTCGCAGAGGTGTTTACGTAGGGTTAGTCTAAACATTACACAGATCTATATTTAGGCAGACACCTAATCATCGTTACATTGCTGCATATGCCAAGATGCCGCGGCGACAATGCGCTGAAATAGAGACTAACGTGAGATGAGTCATGACTTAATGTGCTTGTGAAATATTCGAGACATTTCCTGAGATTCGGAACTGAAATTACAAGTAGCAAACTAGCCGTGTAACTAGGCCCGTATTTATAGGTCGTGCTCAAGATAGAGTCGAACTGAAATGGCTTTTTTCGATATTTCCAGGTTTCCAAACATAAGATGAAAACATGAAACCCTTAAGTCGAGCATTGGTGTATCAATCTATCAGTCAACGAATAATTTTTACAAATTCAAAAATAATATGAATCATTACGATAACCTCTCTTTCACAGCGCTTGGTAAATAAACCACACTAAACTGTAAGTACACTTTAGATTTTGTCTCACTGGAATCAATTGACCTAGTAGCCTGTATATGTGGCCTCTCCATGATATAGTGCACATCCCACAGGATCTACTTGTTCGATCGGGATAAAAATTTGCCTGTATTCTTTTCAGACGTTCAACTATCCCTATAAAAAAATATAGTCATCCTAACTCTCCGGTACATAAAGGAAGGACAAACAAAGAAACTCACTGTCGCAATTATCATATTAGTATGGATGATGGTGCCTAATTTGATCACGATTAGATGTGCCGCAAAGACGCAAAAAAGCGGTAAGAAGCTAACTCACTTTTCGAGTAGCATGAATACGGGTCCGTAAATAGGGTAATTCCTATTTCTTAATTTGACACATTTTATTACAAAATCAGTCAATATCACACGTTCCTAGTAACCAACTATTGGACTTAATTTTAATTAATGACAAACTGAATGCGCATAATCGACATTCGCGATCTTAAAATATTTGTGGTTTACTCGGCAACCAATTCTGCGTAGCAACTACGGCACACGGCACATGTTGCTACGAGATTACACGTTATCCACTTTATCACTAGTTGTCAGTTTCTGCAACAATTTAATCATACAATTACGCATTAGTAACAACGTTCAATTAGGATTAAATTACTGTCCAACTTTATTTTATAAATGAATTTTTTTTGCTCAATCCTTGGATCAAATACTAGCTTTTTCCCGCGACTTTGTCCGCGATGACTTTAGAAAGAATCAGACGGGAATCACTTGTTGGATTGGGATAAAGTAGCCTTACGTTAATTTTCGTCCCTATAATTATCCCTGAAAAAAATTCAAGTCCGTCTGACTCCACTACGACGTAAAGGAAGGACAAAATACCTACCTTCACATTTATGATATTAGTGTGGATAGCACGGATCCCTACTAATAGTATAAATGCGAAAGTAACTCTGTCTGTCTGTTACGCTTTCCCGCTTAAACCTCTCAACCGATTTTGATGAAATTTGGCACATACAATCTTTAGACCCTGAGAAAGGACATAGGCTACTTTTTAATGCGAAAAATAAAGTCCACGCGGGCGAAGCCGCGGGCAGAAGCTAGTATGAAATATATGTTTCTAGGTCTCAAAGGTTTTCCTGTTTCGTAAAAGATGTAAGAGATATAGTTTAGATAGAGCCTTAGTAATAAGGTCCCGTGGCACACTTTACGCATGGAATTCTAAAAACTACACTCATCAATTGATCATAATTCATCCGCCAATCCATCCGTTTGAGAACTACGATCCCACAAGCTTACTCACTAAGTCTTTTTACGCGTTGAGGGTATATAAAACTACTAGTTGTCGTATGTCGCTTAGCAACAATGTAGACAGATAAGCGGTATGCTATATCTGTCGGTATCGCCTCGTGACTGCGTCGCCACGTGCTATCTACTCGTAGCTGGCACAGTGACCGAGATGCGCGGGCGCACCGGCCGGCGGCGCCGGCGCCCGCGCCGCGCGTGACGCAACACCCCGCAGGGCACGTCACGTGAGGGAAATACCTACGACGATCATGTTGAATCATTTGTGCGAGATTAGATTGTCCACTACGATTGTTGAATGGGATGTTTTGTTTACTGAAATCGCATTGTTAAATAAGAGACTTTATGCGAACGCGTTTAGCGCCGGCCGGCACTTTGTACACTTACGAGTATAATTATAAAACGTCATTGTCAAAATAAATGTGGTTTAATTACGACTTTTGAATATTTTGATCCGATTCGGACTAGGATATTTATTACAAGAACAGTAGGTAACACCTAACCAAAAATAAAAATGGCGTGAATGAAATGTCATTTGACGTTTTCCACTAGTACAAAAAATATTATTTTGTCCTAATACCTTCAAGCTGTTGATAATAATAATCATAAATAATAAGGTCAGGCACCGAAAATAGCTCTAACGAAAACGCAAGTCTTATTGAAGAATAAACTTAAATTTGCAGTTCAAAATGATACCCCATACATTCGTCTAATAACGGATCAATGCTTCAACTGTAAATGTAGATTTGTAATCTTTAAAAAGTGATTTTAGTGTGATAGAATAAAAATTATAGTTTTATATTTATTCTTGTATAAGTGCTGTAAGACCTTGCTTCTTGCCAAAATTCAGTTTTTGTAGGTTAACGGGAAGTACCCGTTTCCCTTCCCTTGCATTCGTAAAGGAAATCGTGTCAAATATGCGACATAAACAGACGTTTCTTTTTAATGCGCTGATTTACAAGTTTGAAGTTTTAACAGCTCGAAGGGATTGCATACTTGAGTCTTTTTATATTAATTTCAATTTATAGTAATTTCAACTTGATACCATCACGCGTTCCTGAACAAAAGAGCCTTGGCAGACGAAAGGTAAACAAAGCGATCCTATAAGCGTACATTTTTTCCTTTTAAGGTACGTAACCCAAAAATTAAGAAATTCTGATTCTACATTTCCGTCGTCGAAAACAAACAACTTCAGTACGTGGCCCCGTACTTACCTTACAATCTAGTGATAAACACATCACACTGTCATTTTACAAATAAAATATCGAAATTTATACGTTTTCTTATGGAATGTATACGACACTCGTATCTCTTTAATCTCCAATGCACTACATACACATATATCACACAAAGAAAGCTCCTCTAACCTCTAATATTGTCGAGGAATTTCCTCTCATATTTGTAGACAAATAATACTAGCGTGGCGTCGTCCACGTATCACGTCCACTGCAGCGAGGGGTCAATAAAGCTATTAGACGCCCTGGACGACCATTACTGATTGTCTGCAAGGGAGTGGAGATAGGGTGACTAAGGGTTACATTTTGCTAGGAGTCTGAAGAGATTTATTTGGAGTCGTTTGCAGGGCTTCCATCCATGACCTGCATTGATTTACCGTGTGCTTTCTACAAGAATGTAGCCAACTTAGGTATTTTCTTAAATGTCTTACAAGGCAATTAATTCTAAGGACCGGACAGCAACACTTACTGCGGTCACCAAACTGCCATTTGTGATAGTGATTATGACAAATCAGCTCACGGATAGTGATCGTGACTTATACTCGTATATATTGCTAGAAAAAGTTAAACCACAGCTAGATGTATACTGGCTGTATGCGGCCAGTAGTTCTTCGCAAGGAGACTGCGAGTCTCTGTGGTGGAGGCGCACGGCCGACGTCGACACCCCCCGCGCTAACCCCTCACTTCCCCGGGGATCAGATTGTCCAAGGAGCGTGCGCTGGTATTTTGTGTCTGTTTAGGCTTTGATATAATTGAATTGTACCGAAATATAGTGGTGTTTATAATATATATTTTAAAAGGAGCATGAAATACTTTTACTCTAGCTACGCATAAATACATCGTATCTCTTTACGTGGTGGTCGGAAAAGGTGATTAATTATAATAAGGAAACATATCCGTTTCCGCTTCTGTAATACATACAGCTAAGACGGCGCTTGACCTTCATTTCATCTGATGAGTATATAAGCTATAATGACTATATAACTGATGAAAGCGTGTTCATTCGGCTGGTTATATTATCTGCCTACCGGTGCATAACAGTGCTATTTATTAACACTCAATTCTCAAGGCTGATTTTAATCATTTCTTCGCATTGCGGCGACACAGTAATCTAACCTTTTGAAGTATTATTACCCAGTTAAAAGCTAGCAATCTCAATTTTGTATGTGAATTAGCACACAAATTGTAATAGTCGTGTAAGACAAGGCTGTGTATGTCCTGAATTCTTCGAAAACCTATTCACCGTAATTGTAAGGGTGGAAGGAAGATAACACGACCAATTTGCAGATCTAATATAGCTGGTCCCACAAAATTGTACAAGAGGCGCCCACGCAGTGACTGATCCATATGGGACACTTCCGTGACGCGGTATCCCATTATATTAACGTGTTTTAGTTGTGAAAATAACGCGGTTTGTTTTGTTATTCCAGTGGCGATGGCGGGCGTTATTAGTTTCGTGGGTGATTCCTTGATGGATGCCCCCTTTGTTATTTTTGGATGACCTTTTATGTTGGTGTTATTACTTACGACGTTGTTCGTTTTTTAGGGTTCCAAAAATCACTCTGGTGTCTGTCTATCCATCAGTCTGTCACAGCTGATTATCTCAAGAACTGCATTTGTTATCGACTTGAAATTTGGGATAAATATGGAAATTGGTGACCACGAGGTGCCGCAACAGTAATATTTGATAAAGTATTTTTAATTTAAAAAGGGTTTCGAAAACAGTAATAACAATTTTTACATGGTTTTTGCAAGGGTTTCCTTGCGACTTCGTCTGCCTTAGCTTCAGAATATTATCATCAGCCAGGAAACGTCCACTGCTGGACATAGGCCTCCTTCATGGTTCGCCACATCGACCGGTCCAGAGACACCTGCATCTAGATCCAGCGAATCCCCACGGCCTTAATCAGATCGTCGATTCATTTAGTAGGGGGACGGCCCGGTAGACGTTTCCCGGGATAAATAAGAAACAATCCCAAAGGGCATCTTTAATTCGGTTGGAATTCTACTATAGGGAAGTGTTTAGTATTGGTTTGAGGTCGCTTTCTAAGTAAGTTTAGTAGTTTTACAATTTCAAGATTGTCATTTAAAAAATACATTCAAAAATAGAATGCAGTAGCGAAACAAAATCGGGAATACCACCACTACAATTTCAACGAGTATCTACTATTGCCAATATTTAAACATTGGCCTTTTTGATACTAGTACCGTTGCATATGCAGTGTAAACTGACTAGCCAGTAAATGTTGATGCAGACGGTACCCAGGCAATGTGTTGTGGCTGATCGATCGAATTTCCCACCCACTGCACACCATTCATGCATTCTAGATTGAAAATATCTACCGCAAACGTTCGACAATCTTTTTTTAAAATCACATTTTCAACTCACCAACCATTAACCATAGAGCATTATCGATGACATGAGGCAATTTGTACAGGATTTATCAGGGTTCCGTATCGCTATGTCGTTTGCTAATGACAGCGGGGGAACTCTAAACGATATTTGAAGCAGGTTTTGTGCAAAACTATTTTTTGGGAGTAGGGGAAGATATCTGAAGGTAACGATGTTGCTGCTTGCATTTTTGCCGATGTACTTCAAACGCAGTTTTTATTAAAAGTTGTTGTCAGCTATTTTGTTTCCGTTGACTTAAAAATTCCAAATTTCTTCTAGATTGTTCCAGGCGTATACAGGTAACAAACAGACAGAAGAACATGACTATATACTTTCACATTTATAATGTAACTAATTTTTGGTCTTCAGAAATGATCCCACGGGATAAAAAGTTGTATATACCATATGTGTCCTTTTATGGCCCTTCAACTGCCCCTTTAAAATTAATATATTTATAAAAAAAACTGACTCCGTTTCGGCGTGAAGTAAGGACAAACAAACTCTAAGTGTGGATGTGTTTTTTAATTATTGTAAAGAAATTATTTAAATATATTTGTATACTTGACCGTCTGGCATATCATATAAGATATCAACATTCACATCACTTTTTTATCCTCATCCCATGACGATTTGATGATGATGGGACTAAAATTCATAAGGTATACAATATCGATGAGGGTGGTTTATGTTTTAATATATAGGTAATTATTTATTGTAGAGTAATATTGTAATAAAGTTGTGAGAGTAAAATTCTACAAAAGTACTACGATAATACCTTGAATTCGTTAAGGAGAGTATGATCATTTCATAAAATTTGTCGATAACTATCTCGGGTCAACGATTTCATTCATCGCAGAGAGTTAATTAAATACTGGTACCATGTAACTCACAATGATGCAAGACAAGTTATCAATCCTGAGTTGCTAATTAGCACTGAGTTAATCATGCTAACACAGACTCAAGTGGGCCTTAGAGGAGCATAGACAGTTTCTAGCAACAATTAACGAGGCTTGTGTACACGTCACACTTAATTGTTTAGAATACGTATATATAATATCCTACACCTGCCAGGAAAGGACGTTTTTAACCTTTTGAAAACGAGGTAGAATGTACGCTATTACATTACTGTTATTCAAATATGCGGGCGGTAAAAGTGTATGAAAATTAATTGTTAATGCGCTGAACGGGAGGAAAAACTGATATGAAAATCCATTGTTACCGTGTTAGGTTTTTAAAAATGAATAAATGGCAAAAAGACAAAAACGTCGTACAATGATACTGGTCAGTTGCTTTTTCTTTAAATTATTACAAAAAGCGCGCGAGCCGCCTTCTTTTGTTTTAAAATCTGAATTGTCGATGTGCAAAATTACAAGCTAATCATAATGTCGTCTAGGAGAGATATCCTCTTTGTAGGAATGATAGTGAAGTGATGATGTCTAATTTTCCTATAGGTCTAGTATAAATCACTAATGTATCACTGGAGAGAAATTCCCACCTCAAATGTTAAGGCTCAAACCACACACTCGTTGGAGATCGGTCACTTCAGTAATTTATGACAATAAGGTAATGACAATCTTAGACATAATTATTTTTAGAAGCATAAATTACTTATTAAGATAGGTTGCTAGATTACATTAAAATAAAACTATAAAGGTTCCAGACAAGGTGACCTAGTAGTTTTTGTTCAATTTACATCTACACAAGTATTTTTCTGGTATTCACGACCAGTAAATGTTCAAGAGACTCAACCTCACTTTCCCCTAAGTGCTGGACTAAGTTGGTCGCAACAATTAATTGTCTAGCATCCGGTCTAGACTTTTGGATACTCAAGTGGACTTAGGTTTAACTTGTTTGTTGTAAGTGTGGACTAAGTTATGTTAAGTCTACTGTCTACTATGATTGTGACTTGGTGTTTTTTTTGCGAGTCTGTTTTAAAACATGCGATATAATCGTAAGAACTTGTTAGAACAAACATTCGTATTTGTACAGTATTTTGGAAATTTGGCAGGCCCGAAAACGACATTACTTTTTATTCCGATGGAGTTCATAGTTCCCGTGGGATAATTTGTGAAGGTTACGCAGATAAAGACGCGAGGAAACGCTAGTACATGTTTGTATATGAGTTAAGGAAAATCCGTTTAGTTCTATTTCAAACTGGGAAAATACACTGCAATATCGGCTTGCATACATTAATATATTACTTGATTTTGTTCGGTAGCTCTATTAAACATTGTAATATTTTAAATGTTTGGTCATCTATTGAGGACATTTTTTAAATTGCTCAGATGGTAATGAAGATTTTATACTTATTTTTTATTCAAATGTTGGCACAGCGAGAACGTCGCGGATGCGTGGCAGATACGCAACGTTTTCGTCGCGTGTTTGTAGCGACTTAATGACATACAATACACTCAGTAACAAAATGAATTCCGACGAGGAAACACTTATGTTGACTTTGTTACTTCGAAGAAGCCGGAGACGGAAACAAAATTATCGATAAATTTGAGAGGATCCAAATTCACGTCGATCTCGTTGCGCGTCCGCGACGAATTCGCTGCGCGTGCGCGGCGTGTAAGTTGCGCGCCCGTTCCGCTTTGAGGACGCTCGTAAGCCGCTAGTATGATAATGCCTGTAAGATTGTAGTTCTCGGGAAATCACACTTCTTAGTGGTGTGCTTTATTTTATTTCCGTGGCTTACAGCTATCAATTCAGAACATAGAGTGAAAAATTAACTACTAATAGCTATTGATAAGCCTCCACATTTACATAGCGAACTGCGGTGGAAATCAACGAAGTCGATGTTGAAATCTTACGTTCTGTAAATTGTATATTTCCTACCATTATTGTGACTATGCCGAAAGGGACGCTCTAAACCACAGCTATTTTTACGCGGCCTAGCTATCTCCAGCAACGACGGACCGCTATGATTTACTGGCTCTTGCTTTATGTTTAGCAGACGGCACAAGGCACAGACTTTGGCCGATGTCACTGTGATCCTCACGATCGAATCATATCTTGTCATAACATTTGAGCATTCTGGGTCAGAGAAACACCTTTGCCCTTTTATCTTTGAAGTTTATCTATGAAGGCTTAGTGCGAGTCTGTCTAGCAATGATTCTAAGTCAGACAAATCTTAGCTTATATTTTAGAACAGGGCCCACGGCGTCCCGTGGATGTCTTAGGAAATACAGCGTGCCGGTTAAAATCGTAATTACTTACTTACTATTTACTCGAGTACAGTACTCGCACGCTATGTTTGAAGTTAGCTCTACGGAATTTCGCACACGTATAGTCGGAATGTGTGTGTATTATTTTCGATAATAACTATCCCTAGATGACATAGAACACTAGGACATTTCTTTCCACGCGCTAACTTGCCTTGCCTTCCATTTTACGTTAATTATTGATACTTCGCAGCCTTTTGTAGCTAACTTCAGAGAGGCAAATATAGCGTGCGAGCACTGTAATGATAAGTTATCTGTTCTTCCTTCACGACGTAACGCAGAATCAGAATGACTAGATTTGTTGTATAGGGTAGTTAAATATAGCTACTTTTTGGCCTAATTGTGAGATAAATTCTGAAACACACGCGGCTGAAGTCGCTCGCGATAGCTAGTTAATAACGCATTTGTTCCTTTAAAGTCCGAACTGTTAAAATATTAAACCAACACTTCCTCTAACGCCAGTAACTTGAATTTCACGCAGCCGACCGATTTACGTGATCCTTGACATGCATTTATCACAATCTATACTGCAGTCGTAGCGTACCTTACCTACCATCACATAGAGCATACACTCGCACGTATAAACTGCATCAGTACGTTCATAACACTAGTATTGTAGTCCAAGTACGAACCATTCATGAAATATGCCGTGTGTTTGATTTAGGAACGCGTGTTTGCCAGAGGTTTTATTGTGTTGGGAGGTATGATATGAGCGGGCGGCGCGCGCGTCGTGATTTACGTGGGTTTACGTAAACGTGGGTAAACACTGATGTACATACGCTGGACGTTTTATTAGGTTCCGCGTACTGCGGTATTGTTATAAAATTGCAACATTGTGCAAGACTTGTGATACTTAAATATTTTTTAAACCATTTTTTGCGCACAGAAAATATTTACCAAACACAAAATACGGATAAAATATCTTATGTTATAAAATGAACAATGGATTTGCACTTGGCCTTTATGGGTGTGCTCACCTAGAATGTCATTAAAACTTTCGTTACGTTATATACCATTTGTTGAAAACGACTAACGCACGTGAATCCGGTATAGGTTGTACTAGTCGCACGCTATGTTTGCCCCTCTGAAGTTAGCTCTCCGGAATTTCGCGCATGTACAGACGGAATGTGTCTGTATCATTTTCGATGATAACTATCGCTAGATATATCGTTTCTGGGATTTCGCCTGGACTCAGCACTGAAGTGGGATTGTCATATAGATGACTTGTGCGGCAAGCTTAGCAAGGCTTGTTTCGCGCTAAAACGTGTAGCTGCAACCCTGACAAAAGAAACGGTCCGGTCATGCTACTTTGCCTCTGTGCAATCATTGTTAAATTATGGTCTGGAGTTCTGGGGCCGCGCCGCGGATTGGGAGCGAGTGTTTCGTCTCCAGAAACGTGCTATCCGGGTGATGGCGCGGATCCGATCTGATGAGACAGCGAGGCCATTTTTCATCTCGTTCGGTATAATGACGTTGCCATGTCTACTGGTCATGCAAGTAGCTGTCTATGTACGAACCCATCTAAACTCGTACACCAGACGGAGAGAGGGTCACACGCACAATGTCCGCCACCCAGACACGCTGCGGCCAGTGGCATCTAAACTAGACAAAATGTCGAGGACCATTCGAGTTATGGGCCCTCGAGTTTACAACAGGCTGCCAAACCAAATTATAGAGGCTCCGAATCTATGCTCTTTTAAAAATAAACTAAAAAAATGGCTTGTCGAGCAGTGTTTCTATAAAATAGATGACTTCTTCTCTTCTCCATGACTAATAGTAATTTGACTAACTTAATTTAACTTTAGTAATTTAATTTTGACTTTTGTGTATGTAACTGATTATAAAATATTGACTTGTACCAGCAGTACCAATAAATTATGATTATGATGATTATGATTATGATAACATAAAACACTAGGACATTTCTTTCCACCCGCTAATTGCATTGGCTCCCATTACTTCGCAGCCTTTTGTAGCTAACTTCAGAGAGGCAAATATAGCGTGCGAGTAATGTACTAGTCTGTACCTATGCCGTTTTTAACAATTAGTCATTCCAACACAATCTGTTCTACTTGTTACTCCTTGTAAAACTCGGACCTAAGTCAGTAATGCTCATGATACTCATATATAAAGAGCTTAATCTACCGTACAATTGAAATTCAATAAATTTATAATAGTTTGACGTTAAATAATGGCAATAACACTTCCTACAAAGATTAAAATAATTAATCAACCATTTAATATGAGGATAAAGTATGTAATATTGTAGTAAACAGTTTTTACAACAGGAAAATAGGTGACTTCCCTATTAAGTTCTTGATATCGTCGCTTTGCATAAATTATATCCAATATGTAACGTCTCATGCCGGTCAGTAAATTGAGTTTGTTTACCAACAGCAGTTAGTGACTCTTGAAACTGAAACGGATGTAGACTTACTATCTCTTTTTGTTCTGCAGATAGAGTATTGAAATGTGTAGTATAGTAATTATACTCGTGCATGTTTAATATTGTAATTTTAACGTCGTTTTGGTCTCGATCTGATCTGCATCTTAAATCATTTCTTTTGTACTAATGTAACTTTCTACTTCATTTTTCAGCAAACTAATATTGGTAGGAAATATGCAAAACTTTCCTGTTGTTTGTTACCCATCGCTTGCTTGCAAATCCGAATGTAATACACCGACAATTATTTTAATTACTTCTTCATAAATCCTGTCTTCAACAGGCATTACTTTTAACATCTTTCAGGAAACTCACATCTGCAGTGTAAAGTTGACACCCTTTTATTTCTGTCTGTTGTCATTTTTTAATCAAATATATTACCATACTGCTTCTTTATTCTATTCTCAATAGTATCATGTCATTACCAACCGCAATCCTCAATGTCATTATTCATATGCGACGGTAAAAGGCCAATAACTGTATCATTACGGACAATCCGCCGGTTCACACAGGGCTTGTTTGGTCTTCACGCTGCCATGCGTTCCTACAAATTGCTCTCGATTGTGCGTCGGCGCCGCTTGCATTAATCACTGTCGGGAAATCTCTGTAGGGTGTAATGGTTGCTAAAACCTCGGTGCTTATCGCTAGGACCTGGTTCTGCGGCTTGTGATGTAATTTGGAAGACACGGCGATTTCCCGAAAGATTCCGTCACGTAAGCGGCTCAAGTTAAACTATTTGGTTACCATAGTTTTTATATATAAAAACGATATTGATGATCAACAGTAGTGTATTCGAAAGTTTTTGTTTTAGAACATTCATTTAGTTGGTTCTTGGTGGAAGTCGAAATAACTCTTAAAGTATGTCTTTTTATTAGGACAGTTCTATACCCGTGTAATATCACATACAAAATTATTTCAATTACAAATCTATCTTACAAATATACCGTACTCAAACAGATCGATCATAAAAGACCTCAGTTCCGCTTTCTCTAACAAACTGTACCACTTACAAACCCTGTTGCGTCCCCTATAGAAGAACTGGTGACAAATGATGTGAGGACCCAGTATCGGGAAAAAACGCCCTGCCATTGTCGCGGGCTATAACCGAAAATCTGTGTTTGTTCTAACGTATAACGGTTAGTTTTGAAATTTCATGTGGGGTGCAGTTCACTTGAAGAATAGCTGCTTTCTTTATTGTCCTCGAAAAAATGCGTATGGCGAAAAAAGCATTCAATAAGTATCTCTTCCATACTTTCTGGCGAAGCCGAATCTTGTCATATTTCAATCAGTCTCAGTATTACAGTACTTAGATTCTCTGCTGTTACATCGAGACAATTTCTATCTGCGCTAACACATTAGCATGAAGGTGGTAAAGTTATCTTCTAATTTGCTCCATTTAAGTCAGGCAGGACTCTCCATATTTCCCAAATAAGATTAACGCGTTCTTGCATCGCCGGCGCGGCTTGTCTGATCCTCTATTACCATTTGAAAGTGTTCCACTATATTTTATGTGTCTGCTACTTTAAAATTCGTCGCCAGTGTTATGCTTAAGCGCCGGTACGCTTCTGACAATTGGAGCCGTCTTAATGAATTATGAGAGAGCATACTCTGTTGAGAAATAAATGTATTTACATATTTTATTGTTATTTCACTCTTTGTGTGGGAACTTTTACTTGGATTTCGAGGCTACTGTGCATGTTTCTTAATTCTGTTTAAGAAACTTATTTCTGTTTTTTTCTTCATTCAGTTCTAAATTTCTATTGGGCTAATGAATAAATATGGTCTGTTTTACTTTGAGTGAATTTGCCTTGTTAATACGTTATTGCTTTAGATATATTGACACAAACACCATCCGTAGAATATTCGTCTTTAAGGTGCAACGCTGCTTCAACGAATATATCCTTTGGATTAAAATGTCGAACGATATTATCACTACCGGTATCGGGTACCTATCGGTACTCGCTTTGATAGCTAGCTACCTCAGTCTGCCGACAAATAACGGTGTTAATAGCACTGTTATGTTCGGGGATGAAAAGTAATAGAAACAGTGCCGAGAAACCTTGAGGCTTCTTAGTGTGCAAGCTGAACTTCCAACGGCCTTATCGTCACTTACCATCACGTGAGATGGAGGCCAAGTACTAACCCCATTAAAAATGTATAATAAGTAAACGTTGTGTACCTTGCTACGACCATGTATACTCTTAGGTTAATGCAGCGTAAAGTACCGTTATCGCAAACATCGTGTATATCCCCCAACACGTAGCTCCTAATAATATACTGGCGAATTATAAATTGCCCACAATTATTTATACACGGTGGCGTATGGCATTTGTCATTGACTTGTAAGTACTAATATGGAATACTGCTGCTACTAAAAATTGTAATGCTCTCTCACTACTGCAATTTCAATCATTTTGCGTCATCTAGTTCTAGTAGATTACTGATTGACAAGGTGTTATTCGGTCACTTGCGCCATATATTTTGTCTGCCTGTGAAAACTGAAGCCCCGCGAATGCTCTTTAGAAACCTTTTAATTGAGAATGTTCTTGATTTAACTTTCACTTTAATGACCACTGCTACAGAATAGAACCACACCATTTCTTTCCGTGGGTTTAGTAGAATGCGACTAGGTAGTGATAACGTATAGCAGAGATAGTGCCGCTGTCATGTATTCCACAGAAATTTAACTTGCCAAACGTGCTGAAAATGTCAATGAAAATTAATCATAATGTACTTTTCCTCGAAGTTCAGTGTGGTCCCGGCTGTACCGTGTGCTCTAGGCTTTAGAATATGACTATCCAATATCATCCTGTGGGTGTCTTAAAAGTCGACTAAGAGAAAAAAACATTCAGGAGGTGGACAGCATCTACCTGTGTAACAACTTCATCTCAGTGATGAAACCTCACCTAACCTAACCCCCTTTCAATTAAAACCATTGTCTAATATCAATCCGACAGCCAAGAGTAATGATTGTGTCCAAACTTATCATAGTCGATACGAGTTATTGGAGTATCTATTTATATAGGTCAATGCAAGTTGCCAATTTTTCATCCAATAGGGGCTCGGGTGAGTCAACTGCAATGTCGGTTGCAATTTCAATCATGCTAATTACAGTTAAATTGACTCAAATTGCTGGTTTGGTGGGAGAGATTTTATCGCTTTCGGTTTTATTTTGGGGTGTGGCATATTATATTATTAATTTTGTTCTGTATATACCTTTAAACTACCTATATGAAAAGCGAAAGTTTATCTTAAGCCTTACGCTATTATATGATTCCGTGCTTCCGAACTGGGAACAAATTTATTTCAAAACCGTCAGACACTGATACGTTTGTCAGACCTGTCGATAGATCAGTTGCTCAACAAATGGACTCAGGTAACTTACTACAAGACTTGTCTTATTTCGTAATTCTTTCGTATGGGTGCAAAATGTATCAAAAATTCGGATTTTGAGAGGATTGAAATCGTTCGAATCTTGTGATTCGTGTGAATCACCAGCAAAGTACCAATAGGTGGTAAGCCACTTAGCTGGCTAAGCTACCAGCAAACATACTAAGTCTGCCGCCAAACAGCAGTGTTAATAGCACTGGTTGTGTACTGGTGATACAATCATGAGCACAGTTATTCTAATCAGGTACCACTTTTAAATAATCAAAGGTATTTCTTTATAGCCTAGCTGCGCTGTGAGAGCGGTTATTATCAAGAAAAGTTACTCTGAAATTCTTTCCTTTCTTTCTGAAATTCTGTACCTTCATTCTTGCTGACCATGCTATACGTACATTGAACGCGTCAGATCGCGCCAACAGGGGATTGTAGCGAATGGTGACCCCAATCACTATTAAGTCATTATTGTACACTGTTATAAAAGGTATACAGGAGGCAACGCAAGTTGTTACCAATGGATTGAATGGTGATTAGAAGTTAGAAACCGAGAGCTCAAATTAAAATCGCCACGATAAATGCGGCCTCCTTTATAATTATATAAATAAAAGTAGCCTATATCCCTCTACCCTTCAACTATCCTTAAAATCAAGCCAATACGAGTCTTCATTACGACGTGAATTATACAGACAAGCGCGCCAAGGGTTCCGTACAGAGTATGAATAATTAACATACTGAAAACAATAAATTATAGGTAAAGGAACAACTATCGAACAAAGCTCCAACGAAAGTTTAAATGAAGAACAAACTTAACTTGCAGTTAAAAAAAGGAGGTCCCATACATCCGTCTATATCACAATCAATTCTCAACTGTAAATGAAAATTGTTTTTTTTTAAAAAGCGATTTAATTGTAATATAATTGAAAATTCTGGTTTTTAGATTTATCCCTATACTTGTGCTATAAGACATTGTTTCTTGCCTCAGGATTCTAGGTTAACGTGAAGTACCCTATAGGTTTTGATTCCCTTAAACAGAGGTATATTTTTATTGTTTTGACCTAGCAGTGTGATTTCTTTACAGCTTCAAAGGATTACAAACTTGAGAATTTGATATTAATTTATTATTGATACCTTCACGTGCTCCTGAGAAAAAGGGTTAATGACCGACAGATAGAGGGACAACAAAGTGATCCTATAAAAAGGTTCCTTTTAAGGTAGCTACGGACTCCAAAAAACACTGCTTACGTAGTAATTATTGATACTTATAAAGCTGTAATTGTTGTGTGTAAAATCGATACTAATACTTTGTTTGTTTGATTAGGTAGCCGATACCGATTTAGAGACGGTATAAGGCTAGGGCATTGAAATGAGTACTTCAAATGAACCAGCTGAAGACTCGGCAGTTAGCATCAACTTAGCGGTACACTGTACACACAACACTAAACAACCCGCATGTGCGCGCGCGCCGGTGCCCGCCGGACCCCATATTGTTTTTTTTAATACAATTGAAGCTCAGTGGGCACGCTCCGCTTAATAGTAGCTTTATTGGTTTAGATTTAAATGGAAATCGTGTTCGGATTCCCGCGCCTGCGCATGTTATGATGGGATTCGAGAAAACCAACTGTGTTTCTGATAATTTTTTTATATGGAAACTGTGTCAGATGATATACGAGTATACTCGTTTTATCTAAGTAAATAATTGTTCTTAAATCGGGTTATATATATATTTTTTTACCACAGTTCAATTAAATTATCAAAAAACTAGTTCCTATTTTTAATTTGTCTTCAAGCTTTTATTTAACTTGCAAATATGTTTTGGCCGAATCTTGCAAATTGAATTAGAACCACTTCATGTTATCTTACGTCCTAACATGTGTAATTTAGGGTAGAATTTCTCCATCCAACATCTGATTCAATTCCAATTCAGATTACCTCGATGGTGACAAACCATTGTATTGACATTCGAGTTACATATAATTGTAAAGTTTGAAACTTTTGAAAAAAATTACTACAATTAGAAGTATCTTTAAATTGACTTGCTAGATTTTTATATAGATAGATAGATAGTTATATACAAGTGAAATAAAGCGAGTAAAATGTAATAAATTCAAAGAAGTACTTCTCTGCATTATACCTAGGGTTCCACTCCAACATTAAAATTCAACAAGAGCTCCGAGAAATAAATCGTATCGTCTGATAAACCGTCATAGTTCTCATTATATGCCACTGCCACCCTCGCAGCAATTTGCCGACGCCGCCCGCGCCGCTAAAGTCACGGATTTCGTTCGCTGCTATTTTTTTGGGTTTAGAATTTATCGCCCCAATGGGATTCGACGGATTCGTGCCAAAACATTTCGTAAACGAATTTTGAAATTTGGTTATATTATTAAAAATCTGGAGATGCGTGAGTCGGGCTATGCGTTGATTTTGGTTCCGTAGCCAATAAAGAAACCAGATTGTTCCGAAAATTGGTAGCAGCTCTTCTTCTGTATCACCGTATCTTACGGCGCTCGCCAATCATCTGACTAGTGTGGCATTATGACATTGTGGAAAACTTCATTATGGAGAGACAGTTTGTCTTGGTGATGAAAGCGGGTCCGGTACAACTGATGATGGCAGTGATTATGAGAATGGCATGCTCAAACTTGAGCAAATCCTGTTTGATAAATCTTCCCTCTGTCGCGGATCCCTAAACACCAAGCCGGAAACGAGTCCCGCCCGTGTCAACACAATCCTTCTGCGAAATGGGTCCGAGCCCAGTTTTTAGTGACCTTAAAAAACGGCATCGCCGAGCCCCAAAGCAAATAGTCTGTTATAAAAGGGACTTTAATCTGTTGCTACACTTTTGTTCCGCGCGGAAACAAAGGCCGTGGCATGTCTAAACGTTGAATGCTTTGGTTTGTTTGGTACTGTACGCGATGTTGATAAATATTGACAGAATCGTTGCTTGAAAGAGACACATTGTAATTATATTCAAGGTGGAATGGAACCTTTATTATGAACCGAACGACCGATAGATGGTCCTGTGTGTGGATCTCGTAGAAGGTTACAAAGAAAAAATCAAGGGGCATGCAGTACAAGCACTTGTGAAGGATTGAAATTTTTCTGCCTATCATAACATAACAAACTCTCTGCCTTAGCGTGGTGAGCTCGCAATAATATCGGCGCTGTAGTTTCTGCTGGTCCATATACAGATTCGAGTCCAGCTAGTTACCCATTTCATAAAAATCGTGGGTAAATAAGATAAGTTCATATTTATTGTCAGCAGCAACTGTTTAGCCAATCACGCACGCGTCCTACCTGACGCCGCCCGTTCACCAAAGAGATCATCATACACCCAATTTATATGTAAAGGTAGAAACTACACTCTTTGTTAGAATATGAAGAACGGAAGACCCAGATTTGTGCTCCACAAAAATGCGGACGAAATAGTTATTAAACGGTCATCTGTAAATATTATTACGAGTGACACCCCAAGTTATCGTCCGTAATAAAACCACGCTGGCTTATTGACAGAGTTGATGTCGCGACCTCCCATCGTTGCCTATCGCCACGATAACTGCTCGAGTTGACGACGACAGATACCACTCAAACGATTTACAAAAATATAGTTCTGATAACGATTGTCGGTTTGTGTTGAAATTGGGAAAGTTCCCGCCTTTGTTGCCAAGTGGCTACACAGTCGGGTTGATGCTCCGGAGGTTGCGGGTGCGATGCCCGGCGGAGTAACTATCCGGTAATCGGTTTTGTTGGTGATACTTTTATATGCCTTGTTAGCTGTCGCCGTGTTGTCTAAGACTGCCACCAAATAGCAGACTGTGTTTCGGTATTGGGATATAAATTAGTCAGTTCGCTTCGTACCTTGTGATAGCAAGTAAATATGTTCGAATAATGGAAGCCAAAAGTCTCAATTTTATGAGGTATTGAATTTGATTTCTCGAATACAAAAGGTAGATTATTACTTGTAATTGGTGGCAGGTTTAGATTTAAAAAGGTGATAAACTACCCAAGAAACCTGCAATTGTCATCAAACAAATGAAGAACAAGTACCCAGCTGAGAATGTTTAATATCTTCTTGCTCTGTTTTCAGTTAGCTCCGTCTCATGTGACATGTCATAAGATTAGCCCTCACTTATGGAAATTTTGGATTACGATCGGATTCCCGCTGCGCAGGGACATTTTCGAGCCTCATACCGTTTATTTTAAATAAAATATAAAGGTCCCGATAAGGCACAAATAAACCGCCTGGGCGTGTTTTAAAATAAAGTGCAAAAGTTAAAATGGCATTAAAGATCTGATAGATTGCATTGCATTGGATTTTGGCATGCGTGCTCGTACGCATAGTTGCGTTCTCTGAAAATAATTGAGGTTTCCTTTTGTTGTGGGCTGCATTTTTAATGTGAACTATCATACCAAGTAATAAGCAGAATTAATGGAATTTGTGTTTCTATAGTCTGCCGTGAAATTCCAGTGAAACCTGCGAGGCTTTCAGTGAACTGTAAAATGATACTTTCTAGATAGACCAAAGCGAACTATAACATGCTATGCCATTAGATCTGATGAGATCGTGTCTAAGCGTTGTTGTCTATCAAATAAGGTTAATTTAGAAGACATGGCTACATATTCAAGCTATGCACATTTAGTACGAGCTTACCTGGGATTAGATAACAGATCCCGATTGAAAAACGAAACAAGGCTATTATATGAAAATGATGATTAATATTACAACGACAAAACAAATGTATGATTCTATTCTGAATAAGTAAACACAAACGTTTTTGAGTAATTGGAATTTGCCTCTAGAACTAGTCCTAAGGTCGATCATTTATTCAAGCCTAGAAATACAAATAACGAGGATAAAATATAGCTCAATGAATTATATAACAAACAGGTTTATTCTATTAAACGACCGGTCTCCTAAAATTTTCCACTCAGGCTGGGCCGCCCATCGTAAACATTAGGCTTTGTAGAAGCATCCTATAAAAACAACTATCGAAAAAGATAATTATGTCGACTTGGCTGTGTGGCTTTAGAAGATCATCAAATTTTCAGAAGTTTTCAGCGATGTATGTCTGAAATTCACCTCTGTTAAGCTTGATGATATTGAAAATAAACGAATGGAAATCTGGTTTGACGTGAATGACAAGAGGTTTATGTCCAACTGTGGACTTATGCATTTACGTAGACTGCGTAAAAAATAACATGCATATTACGTTCACGGTGACGCTGGAACGAAACTGAAAACTAATTTACCTGTCTACTCGTAGCTCTTAGTTTCCAATTTACGAGGCATTAAAAAACTTGCGGTTGGACACATACATTTTCTACTGTTTATAATAGCTAACAGCACTAGAAAAGAAATAAACAATATGATTTATTCATGCCTTTTATCTACATCAAAATTATATTCAGGAAATATTTGTATGTTTGTAGCGAATAAACTCAAAAACTCTTGCATGCTTTTTTAAGAAAATGCAGTGAATTACACACTGCATAGAGACACTTTAAGATTTCAACGGCCGGATTAATTAGCTTTTTGTAAATGTTTTGTTTCTTATTCTATGTAAAACATGAGGGTAGACAGATACTAAATAAAGTACGAAATACGTCGTTATGTTTTTAGGGTAATGTTGTGTGTAGGCTTAGCGATATGAAGGTATACAACCCCTGACGCAAAAAGCCGAGACTTACAAGATTGAAGTGAATCATAAAGTATGTTTCTGTTTGTAAAGAAAGAGCTGAAGCGATTTAATAAAAGATTATTCTGTTCAAAAGCTAGTTATTTGAGTGTATTTGTGGGAAGATTTTTAGGTGGAAAACGTGTTTGGTGGAAAAAGAGTATGCAGTATCCCAAATCTTCCAAGTGTTGTAGGGTGGAAAATGCAGGTCTATTATTAACTTGCTGCTTGAGCTCAATTCATTCCTTTTGATTATTATTTGTGTCGGGGTATATTGGTAATTACAAAGGGATAATCTGATTCTGAAGTCCTTGTTCACTCTAACGATATACACGGTGAGACGTGCGTTGAGAAACAATTTATTATCAAATCTTCTATAAAGTCAAAACGAAGTACCTAGCATCTTGAAAGCGAAAGCTTCGCTGGGTCAATGGTTGTTTCGTAAATCCGAAATGTTTCGCGAAAACACCCGTCCTTATCTTATTGAACTTGAAAAGCAATTCACCTGAAAAGCTAATAAATATCTCTTGAGAATAAGATAGGATTTATGATAAATCTGTCTCTGTGTACTAGAATTTACATTTGGACCTGAAAAGCTTGTGTTACTTACTTTTAGTGCACTGTCGCGATGGATCAAATAATACCTTCTATATAATGCTATTCCTGTAAACGGCGAGGAGACGATGTCGAAGCTTTCGTAAAGCGAATCCGCGAGAAATATACATGTGCAGTAAATAAACGTTAGAGGTCAAACGTTCCTTAGAAAGACGCCGCAGTATCTAACCGACACACCGCTCCGTTGATCCCGCGATCCTCAAAAGCTCAAGTGTTCCACCGATAACGTAATCAGAATAAATTGACACGATACACAGTGGATCTCCGGTGGTAACCCGGCCGTTCTAGAGAGTCGTATCCACTTGAGTTTCTGGAACCAGAACGGGTCGCCCAAACTCGGTCGGTTTGAGGGCGAGGGAGTCAGACAATGTCACTTCTATTCGCCTTTGGACTGAGGTAAACAAACTAATACGTACTCTCGGATTTCGTAAAAGGAGCTCCGTACCAGGTATTAAATTAGTCTGGATGTACTCGGGTTGAATTTATTTGATGAGGATTCCCTTAGTGCTTTTCTTGTGATGCGCAGTAAGTTGCGGCGTGAATTTTGTATGGCGTTGCGTCGAACGTACTGTCTGCGGGTTGAATAATTTACGTGGCCACAGTCTTTTAGACTATAGCCGTGGGCGTTTAACCTGACGTGCCAGATTTTTTTAAAGTGGTGTTTGAGTCTCTCGATGACATTATTGCGTATCTTCAATGTTAAATCAGGTTCTTTATTAGCCTCAAACTGTATTAAGCCGGCAAAATCCCACTGCTATATTGTAGACTGAATATGGTCTCCTTGTTCACATTTTATATGTATAGCAAAAATTTTTAAATATATTTCACATCATTTGAACAAGATATGAGGTTTCTTGTTTGTATACAGACAACATACAGCTAAAAGACCAAGTTGAGCATTTTCAAAGAGATTCCCTCATGTATCGCCATAGTGAGCATTCTATCATAAGTGAAAACATTTCTGACTATACCATGCCATTTTCTCGTCACTTTTTATGACACCCAGATTCGATTTAGGAATTACGACAAACTGCGCTAATATTGTTTTCGAATGCAATGTTGTGTCATCGTTGTTTTTGTTTTTAAATGTGCTTGTTTATTGGTTTATGTCCGTGCTGTTGTTGAGGAAAAGAATGAGTGTCAAGCGGCAACACTTCTATTCATACAAATGAAAAACAATTTCCTTTCCAACCTTCTACATCTATTCCTTGATACCATACAACTGCTAATTGCATAAATCTGCCCCGATCACGGAACGATCCAGAATTACTCGTGGAATCGTACGGGTATAGAAACAATCGGATAACAATTCACTTTGACATTGACCCCATTTCGGTTGACGCAAACGGCTCGGTTTCGGTTCGGTCCTTCCCGCGGCCGCTGCATATCGTTGACCTTTTGATGTTTGTCTTCCTGTCACAGATTATACCGTATTTTTACTTGACAACAGCGACGCAAAGTAAAGGCCATTAATGTATACTCGTATCTATTATGGTTTGTACAATTGTCATCATTATCAGGAGTGTAATACATGTACATCCATGATTGATCATCGCCAACAAATTGCCATGATAAACGGGATTGTTGTGTATGGATATTCTGTGTGGTATGCACGTTTGTGGCTAAAATCAGCATAACATAGTTCCAATGAGTAATTCTGATCAGAACAACGACGATGTGGCGAATGAATGCTATTCGCTAATAGTACCCAAGTGTAAGTTGGCATCAGTTTTAGCTACGAGGCTTTCACTTAGGCGATTTGTCATAATCGCTATTTCCTCACAGTCTCCTACGGCACCTACAAAATGTGATGATCGTATTCCAGCAAATACCAGAGACAAACTATCTTTACTATTAACACTGTTCCTAGAACTTAGCGTGTGTAATTCGCAAAATGAGAATAATGTCCGCATATTGACGCGTTTATAAACCGCCTACTTTCATTGGCCGTGGGCTTACTGGACTACTAGGGCACTCCTACGCACAATTCAACACAATTTCGTATAACTCATGTTTAATGTATGGGGAGAAAAAATACACTGTTGAGCGGATTAATCGCACGCTGTTTTTTAAAGACTTTATCACCTCAGGTTTACCTCACCGATGTTTGTTGGTATTGAAATTGTGAATTTTGTTTTCAGAGTTCAATTATATATACCTACTTTCTGTTGTTGCCACCAAATGCCCTTTAGAGGGATATGGGATTGATATGAAGCTTTGGTCTAGCTGTAGGGGATATTTAGGCAAACATTTTAAAAAATAGTTTGTTTTGGTTATTTGTAAAATGTAGACTTTTTTCTCCAGCCATATGTCTCAACTTCTCTGCACGCAAGTATATTACAACATTGTTTTGGATGTAATTATTGCAAATTGAGTTCGATGCCAACGTCCTTTTCGCGTCGTTGTTCAATAAAGAAATAATTAAATCGTCGACGGTGAGCGTATAATATCTGTTTTGTATATACAATTGCTCGTAAACCTCAGTGTTTGTTACTTGGCTTTAGTTTGGAGTCCATTTGAAAGTTTTTGTTGTTGCAATTGTTGTAAACTGTTTGAACTTTGGAATAAACCCACCCATAGTTTTCCATGGGTCTAATATTTCAGGGAACGCGTTGTATTACTATTGCGTATCATTGAAATCTTACTTACTGCTAAAACTGACTCGATTTCTTAAGTGGCAGATAAAGTGGAAAGTACTTTCCTATGCTTCTATCCTTTGTGGTAGTACTCACGCTCTCTTTCTCGCTCTAGTAAATGACCGTTCTGAGTAACAAAAAAGTATGGAAGCATAGGAAAGTGCAGTTCGGTGTTGCTACTCGTAGATGTAGTTCAACCCTTATTCAGCTTGCAATACTGGCTATGAAAAAATATAAAATTTTTTAATCTCGTACTTTAATATTTTTTCATATTCAGATTTTTAAGTAAATTTGCTTCGTTTAAATTATTCTGAATTCCAAAGCTCCATCGTTAAGGTCAAAACCCGGTGGGACGCAGCATAAACATTTCGTCGCCTCTAAAGATATTTTCGTTTGAGGACAATGACTGTCTCCGTAATTTCGTGAGTGCTTAATCAAAATTCGTTGCTCAAATTAATTTTACCCTAACACAACACTCGCTCAAACAAATTCAGCTAAAAAAACACTTCTCCGTAGTAAAATATCACGGTAGAATTTTACGCCAATTTCCACGTTCGTGGAAAACTAGAAGGGGCTAGGGCTGCCCGCACTGTTTGAGGTGGAGTTTAAGGGCGTTGCATTTATTGGTTTAATTTTCGGGTCGTGATTATCGATGGTTCATTGTACTTTATGACTATTTGTGCATCGTCAAAAAGGTGGCCTGAAGGTGATGTATAGATTCCCAGATCGTCGAGTGTCAGCCTACACTGTACTTGTTTTTTTGTGTACAAATTGTATGGGTTTGTCTGCGTAACTGCTATTGTAGCTAACTATAAAGTTGTAAATTAATGAGATTTATTTCGCGACACTATAATTTCATCTCCTATTTTTAGGTAATTATTAACAAAGCCAGCTATTCTATTTTAAAAGATTATGGCAACAGAAATTTAGTATGGAAGCATTAAGGTAAAACTTATCACATTTTAAATCAGTAATGTATTGTGTGCACCAAATTTTGACAAAATTCGTATCGTCGTTTATGTTTGATTTATTTTAAAAAAAACATTTAAAATTTATATAAGTAGATAAGATTAGTCAATTACTGAAATTATGTAAAATGCAAAAGCTACTAGCAGCAAAATGCATTTAACTTTAGTGTCTGATAGGAATAAATTCTTAAAATAATGGACAATTTATTAGCAGAATATACGAGTACGTAGATACTTTACATGTTTTATCAACCCTAGCGAAGGTTGAAGGGTCGCACGCATGCAGACGAAACGCGAAAAGTTAAGAAATCTAATTATTGTAAAGGGCAAAGCCAAGGAGAGTGCACCGAACCCACTATTCCGGGGAAACTAGACAAAAAACTCCTTGGCAAGCACGCCCGACAGAAATAGCGTGGAAATGTTAAGAGGCTCTTGCAGTGTGAGCTGGTAACCACGTATTTAGACATGCTAATTATCTATTCTACCGGCGTGATAAAATCTGGAATGAGGAAATCCGTAGACGAACTAGAGTCAGCTTGACGAGTCAGTGAGATGAAGTGGCAATGTGCGGACCACAACGCTCGAAGATCAGATAACCGACAAAGAGTAAAAGTTCTCGAGTGGTGACCGCGTGCCGGGAAACGTGTACCGGGCCGTCCCTCTACTAGATGGATTGATAACCTCGTTGGGACTCGCTGGATACAAGTGGGTCGAGACCGGTAAATGTGGCATACCATGGAGGAAGTATGCACAGCAGTGGACGTTTCGTTGCTGATGATGAAGAATTTCATGTATAATAATTAAGATGCTGATGCTTGCAATTGAGAAGTGGCTACGTAATGGCTGTATGAACAAAAGTAAAAAGCCATCTTTGCTATCGAGTATTGACCCGAAAAGAAGAAGATTCGATGGATGGCTTTATATTCAAAAATGCCTTGTTATTATAATAAAATAACGCCTCTATTAGAATTAATTTCAACTATTTTTAATTGAATTGTGATACAGATTATTGGGATGTGACGTAATTAGTGCCTGATACATATTTGTTCCTAACAGACCCTGGTTTCGAAACGTTATCAAACTAGATAGTGATAGCACTCTTAAACAGGTACTGTGGCAAACAAGCGCAACTAATTTTTATGTCACGTTCTACAACGAATGTTTGACAGTTCTCATTATGCGATGAAAAATTTCTTGTGACTCACTTGACCCCCCTTTAGTTCAGCCTGCTCAGACCCTACGCATTATTTAATGTAAATTTACTTTGCTAGTCCTTAGCGAGATACTTCAGGTCACCTTCTGATTACAGGATTGTCTTGAGACAGAGAGGGCTATAAACTTTCTTCGTATATTCGAAATTTAAGTTAAGTGACTTGCACGTGTCCTTCATCTTACCTGATGCCAAGTCAATATACCAAAATGCTCAGTAAGTTAACTGGATCATCTTGGTTAGTTTGAACATCATCATTATTTGATCCGCCTCCGTGCGGAGGGCGGGCGGGCGGACTGACAACCAAGTGATCCTATAAGGGTCCCTTTCCCTTTTTGGGGCACGGAACCCTAACCTTTGAATTTATATACCTTAGGACCATGGGGTATCAGTGTTCTCCCCACAGATCATTGCCATGTTCTTGACCATTATGTGACACATTTGGTCCGCCGGTCGTCTCATCTCGACAACTTTCATGTACATCCGCAAAAGTGATTCCACACCACCCAGACTCATGAATCAAATCAACTCTGTCTCACAATCCTTAAAGCCACAACCAAACCTGAGACAATGTATAAATTGATACCGCATCCTACCGCATTCGACCAAAAAACCCAGCCGCAATCCGCATTGCAGCTAACTCCTGCTGCAACGAAGTTGTTTACGACGCTCGCCCGCCCTCGGCCCCCCGTCTTGCCATTACGCAAATTATATCACTTATTTGACGAAAATATGCCTCTTCTGGACGGTATATAAAATATAATGGTGGGTTGGACGTAGCTGTTGCGAGGTGTTAAATTTTGTATCAATGTTGTTCGTCTTGGTGGGTCTGACGCGTTTACACATTATTGTTATTTTAACCTATCGTTTTCTAAAGAAAGAAAGAAAGAAAAAATTTATTTGCCAAGTACATAGTTTTTTACACGGTGTTTAGATAGTAATTTTTATTTTGTTCGATGTACTTAACCTGTCCACAGGTGTGCAAATATTATGAACATATCTAATAAGGAATTTAATTGTTAAAAATTTTTTTATTTACATCGCATGTCAATTAGTAAAATGTTAATAATTTTGTCATTAAATAATTCACAACTCATCTTATTTATTTATGTCACACTATAATTACAGGTATATTTAAAATGATTAATGCTTATGATTTAAATATTCAGGAAAACTATAAAAGCAGTTTCCAAGAAGCCAATCCGTAATTTTTTTCTTAAAATCTATGCCGTTTTCTAATTGTATTTTTTAAATTGTAATGTAATGTAATTGTAATTGTAAATTTCGTTAGTCTTCACTTTTTTGCCGTTGTTGTCAAATGAAAAAACTAACTTCAACAGTCACTTACTTTCTCTTAATGAGCGCTACAAAAGGGACTGCACATGAGGGGCAGACTATTTTAGGCTTGCTTCTTCAATTCTCAACCTAATCGTCTCTTAAGATCCCTTGAAATTGTAGTTTAACGCAAACCTATTTCATAAACGAAACAGATCTAAAGTACCAGTAAGAGCCTGGGCGCATTGCGGCAGCAACCGATGCCGTTTGCACCGTCAACAATCTGTGATGTATGTATCACAGTGAAGATGCGCGCACTGCGGTTTTTCAACCGCATGTGGCTACAAAATCTGTGATTTGCCACAGATTTGTTGCGGTGCGCCGCCGCACTGTTTGTTTGCATCATAGGAACTTGTATCAAACCCGGCGCACTGCGGCAGAAAAACCGCACTGGTTTGAAAACCGCAACCGCAACTCGCCGCAACGTACTGCACGCTAGCACACACAAACCTGATCCCAATGACCACTCGTCATTTTAAAAATGACCCAATTGCATAAGCACGGTCCTGTACAGCTCACCTAGCTCTCTCTGGTTGGTGAAGGAACGCGATGCGTTTTTGTTTCGCGTGTGTATTACGACCAAATAGCGAGCCGTTCCCAGAATTGGAACATGCGACTCGAATTTGGTTGCAAGACTGTTGCTGCCCTGCAATCACGGGTCAACGCACTCTCGCAGGCAAGCCGCCGACCGGTGCTGTGTGGGGTTCCAAAATATTCGTCTGGATTGCTCAGTATGCTCAGGATTAGAGTTAATGGTTCCGTTTTTGTAAATTCGTTAAATTGGTTAGCTGTTTTCATTTCAATGTAAGTACCCACATTGTGTGCCGATTTTGTTACAAACTTTCTCAAAACGAATTCATTTGGCACGAAGTAGTTGCTTTAGATGAATTGTATTTACGTGAAAAATCTGACATTGTATTCCATAGGGTAGACTGATACAAGCATGTCCAGCTGTGGACTTTTCAGCTGCTGATTATAATGAATTAATAACTATTATAGAGCTTTGCATCCAAATTAATACTATAAGTGAGTTAGTTTATTAGGTCTCCCTTTACCTCGTGAAGGTGACGTAGAATGCTATAATAAGGGCTACTTTTTACTCCGACCGAACAAGTCGCTAGCAGAAATATTATCATTTATATGCATTAAAATGGAATGTTTTACCATTGTTAAGATCATGTTACATCAATTAAACAATAATTACAATCAGTATCTATTTTAATTGTGATAGCTGTTTCTTATTTACAAAAAATTCACATTTAATTGCTAAAAGAATACAAAAACTTCAACCTTATCCAATCCCTTCATATGTGGCAATAATCGGAAAGTTAATGTGAGCCAATTATAATTTAACTGATTTTAATTAAGTTCAGGTTAGTCCTGGTCATTAGCCTGTCTCGTTACGTGAGTTAACCGTGCCGGGTTAACGGAAACACTGTGGTAATTTAACATTTGGTTCATTCATCTTGTAACTATGTCTTGGTTTCGATTTAAACGGTCAGTTAGTACCGAGACCTTTACCGGGTTTATTGACTGGTCGGCAATGGAAAATAGAGCATGGTCCACTTCCATATAGCGATATTTGTAAATTTACACTAAGATAAAATTGTGGTAGTTAGCCAGATGGCCATGAAGAGCATCACCAACCAAACCGTGTATCAAGCGAATGAATTCATTGGAAATTGAACCCCGGACTTTCAGTCTAAGATCCAGCTGTTAAAGTATTAGCTGATGTCTGAAATATTTTGGGGATATTTCGTGTAGGTGCAACCAAAGAGTATATAATATAAGAATACTACGTAATAAGAGATGAGACTCCATACAGCGAAAATAAACCTACCAAATCTCAAACTGGGCAAAATCAACATCCGTTTTCTACCACACATAATATAAATACAGTGGCGCCAACAATGCGCTTGTAACACTTTTGATGCTTGGCGATGTTTCATACAAATTGTCGTGAACTAATTTGGAACTAAGTTGCGTCAGACTGGGCGCAACCATAGGCGCTAGTGTGCCACGACCCTTAGAGAAATACTAAACACAGACTTGGCGACAGAGCACTTTGGCCTAGAGATATATGATATTTTAAAGACACCATTTTAACACGGCCTCACGAGTTAGTTTCAAAATCACCACCTTTATACACTTTCCGGGAAGTATGATAGATTAGGAAGGCCATAATAACCTGGTTATGCTCGTCTATCCATCACTTCCTTGTCTGAGATAAGTTTATCAGTCGTTGAACGCAGCGGCTGAACTGTGAACGCGTACGATTTGAATTTTGGGTTTTTTCCCACGATACGGAGATATCCTCCGATTATTTTTAAGATTATGTATATCTCATAATTACAACATTTAAATAATTTTATGGTGTTGTTGTTTAACTCTGAATTAATTTGTATAATACATATTTGTGTATGCTACCTTAGATACATGTCTTACACGCTATGGCCACTATGTAATCGTACTTAATTTTATAATTATATATAAAGGAGCGGTCACGTGTATTGGCAACTTGTGTAAATGTACAGTGGGTTCGCACTTGGCCTTCGTTTTTTGAAGATAGTATCTATCTTATACCCTTAAACGAGCAATTATTGTATATTTATTTATTTGTTTGCCGATTGCGCTGAAATTTGGTGTGTATGAGTTTTCGGGAGCAAAAGACGATCTAGATTAGTCTTATGTCTGGGAAAACGCGTGTTTGTAGAGTTTTTACGCGGTTTTATTTCGCATTATTCGACGAATATGGTCACTAATTTCACGCGCTCTATAAGCATCGTGGTCAAGCAGCTAAGGCACAAGAATGACAATCACAAGTGTCTGAGTTGAAATCCCGGTCGGATATAAAAATATTTAATTTTGTAGTATTTTTAAGCCAAATTTAAATGAAAATTTTACTTTTGGCCAAAAACTCCGAGCAAAACTCCGGCGACCGAGGCCCAGGTACTGAGACAAAACGAATATTTATTTATATATGTCATTGGATTCTGCTATAGAAATAGTCCAAGTCACCAACCAGTTGGGTGTTAATAACCGAACACGAAAGAACACTAATTATACCATAGTTGCTTTTTATCACCAAAGTCAGGGCAGTGGTGCAATTCTATACCAAGGGGACCACACAAACCAGACTTACACTATACTTACTTATACATTATGGGTTCATGTTTAAATTGTGTGTTATTATAAACTAAACCGGCTAAAGTAAATGTTTTATTGATAGTATCTGCACACAATCTATATATCAATACATGATGTATCGATCAACCGTAAACCAGTAAAGATTACAAAAAGTCAAGAGAAATGTAGAAAAGAGCGAACGAGGGCGCCACTGTCGCTCTACGGACTCTTAACTAGGTCATGCCTAGTTTACAAGTTGAATGTATTGTGTTTGACCGATAACAAATTACAATTTTTCCACGACTCACGACTTTGTGTTCTTGTTACAGGACCGAGGCTCAGTAGCTGATAAACTCCGCTGATAATGGGTGAGTTAAATTTAACTGCTTAGTTAGTTATGACTGATAAGTTTTGGCGGTGATTGGCAATTGTTGCTATGTGGATTTCATCAATCATGTCAAATGCCAAAATGTTTTCTACTGAGGTAGCAGTGCTTTAGATATGCAAAATCAGATACCTTGCTATCATTGAAAATGCCTATATACAAATAAGTCTGCTGTATTGTGTTGAGCATGAGCTTCCCTCAAATATCGCCTCATTGAACTTTCCATTACGTAATTCTCCGTAGTCACCACGATTGGCACGTGGATTGGTGATCGCAGTAAGATGTTGTTGTTACATAGATGCTGTTGCCCAAATCCCCTAAAATTGTTTTCTGAGCCAATAGCTCCAAAAAGTACTTATTTGTCTCGGTTGAATAGCAGAAACTTTTAGCTCTTTTCTGTTATGTTCTACGCTTATTTTTGAGACTAAGCACGTCAAAAAAGAAAACCACAAAATCATAACCACCTGGATAATCTGCATCATCGTTTCCTCGAGCACTACAAATTAATTGTAAGTGAAAACGGCAACAGCTGATGGCCGCTCCAATTAATATAATTTGTTTGAGTCAGTCTCGCAACTAGCGACGCTCGCACGCATGCAAATAAATCAACTCTATTGCGCGCGCGCAGCGAAATTGCTTAATTATTGCCCGATCTTCTCGCGTTTTTTGTTGCGATCTCTGATATTGGGTATTGAAGATCCGTTATCGGTTGGTTTACTCCCGCTTCGACCATGTTTATTTGTTGATAGAAAGTAAATTTTACTGTAATTTTAGATTGACCACGAACGGTCTGTCTCTGTATTCCACCATGTCCACCTGGGAGTATTCTAAACGATGACGACATTATAGCTAGTCGGACGCGTGCCATAATCGGCAACATGTTCACCATCAGTTAAGCGTTGCTCTTTTCTTATTTTTTGTAAAGGGATAGTTGAAGGTCTGGAAAAGTTACAGCTATCCCGATCGAGCGAGTAGTTCCCGTGGGATACATAACGGAATCCACTCGAAATCAAGTCGCGGGAGAAGCTAGTTAAAAAAAGACCAATTCTTGATCACGATTTCATCTGGTGACCATGGGAATGGTCGTATGACTTAGTCGGCAAATCCCATACGGCATCCTATCCCGGTATCAAATACCTTAAATAATAATTTGATATAACGTGAAACGACACTATCATACTTTGAATCGGCCACCACCGGCGATGCAACGACTTTCATATTTCTCCAAAGCAGGAATGCACCAACCATATTGTGCAGGCAATAAATCAGGGCGGCTGCAAATTTAACCGTCTCCCCCCTCATATCCCCCCTCCCTATTGTTCCAAGTGATGGATGGTGTCGCGAGGGGGGCGCGACGCGATCCTAACCCGATAATGTGCCGGGGCTGTTTACTGCGAAAAGTTTGCTGTGCCTGTGCCCCCTCAAAAATGTTTGTCTTGAGTTTTAATGCGTCACTCTTTGCGTCTTGTTAGACTTACTGTATCTACTGTATCCCAGTTAATATACTAAATTCAAGCCTCGTTATCCAAACTTCGTCATCGCCAGCTTCCCTCACAGATCACCATTCTCATAATTGACAAGATACTGATGTGATGATATACCCTAAAGCCACAACGCTGGTTGCATTTGGCGATTTACAAAACCATAAAGGTAGATTCCGAGTGGTCTATTATTATTTCGTACAATGCTACAACACCTAATAAATGTTCTTAGTACTTAACAGTTTAAATGACTCCAGAAACCTCATTACGGGTTTTCCCCGACCCAAAAACAACAATCGTCCCCTTTCTGCCGACATACTGAAAGGACCAAGGGCGCTCTAGAAAATTCTTGGAACAATATCCCATCGTACAATGAATGGATTTCTTAAAAGTGGTATTGGAAGCGCCGTCGCGCCGCTCCCCGAGCACCCCGAGGTCGGATGCGCAGGCGCAGAATTCCGCGAACGCATGCGTCATTGCATTCTACAATAGGTCTTTTGTTCGGATATGCGTTTGTTGCTGACATACGAGAACCCGTTACGTGTCGGTCAGTGTGACAATTGGTTCTTTACTTTTTTAAAGTTTCGAATTTGTTTGCGCTTGACCTTGTTGTTACAGTGTCCACTAAAAATCCTCTTTTTCGCTGTTTTCTTTACTTCCTGGAAATACTAGATATCTTTTTTTCAACTTCGTAAACTAATACAAGAATCGAATATCGGTTAACATACAGACTGTGTGAATCGTAAATTCGAAATTTTTTCGATTTAAATTTATTTTCGGAGTAAAGTCTCTTCTTTGCGACCGGGAAATCTTTTAAATATACCCGACTCCTTAGGAGAGAAGTCGGGTGATGTGGAATTACTGTCCACGAAATCCCCATCGGTGGTCATCTTCGTCGCTAGTCTAGGAGCCCTGGGAACACCAGCGGAACACACCGGTGCTCCTCTCGCGCTTTGCATTCAGCCCTGCTCTTTGGCCAGTCATTCTAGTCCCTACTTGTCTTTTCATCCGTCTTTTACACTCATTTACTGAAATTAAATGAAAATTTCAAATAAAAATTCAAATGTGTTCCTAACAGAATAAAAACTCGCACAAGAATCCTTCCTCCTCATGCAAAAAGCGAAATAAAATAGCTCCCATATACGCGAAGGAAAAACACATTGTATCAGTGTTACTCGATAACCGTTATTTTAGATATTTATTCACCCCTTGAATGGCATCTCGTATTTCCATATGGCATCGGTTCGGGGTGAATGTATTGGCTTCCAGCGATGCCCATTCGACTGGAATACAACCAATTTTGGAATAAAATCGTTGGATGGTCGGTTACGGTGGGAAACTCGTACACGCAGCCACGTGTCAAGCTGTACATTTCCAATATAAACTGACCTCGCGTTGGATTTTTCGGTCGATTATACTGGATATATGTGTATAGAGATATAGATAGATAGAATATAGAGAAGCGTCGGTGTCGTAATGGATAAGGCGCGGGACTCTCAATCTGAGGGTTTCGGGTTCGAATCCAGCCGTGTACCTATGAGTTGTTTTTAATTCAAGTACATTATCCGATTGCTTAACGGTGAAGGAAAACATCGTGAGGAAACCTGCATGTCTTGTACAGGCTTGTGAAGTCCGCCAATTCGCACTGGGCCCGCGTGGTGGACTATGGCCCATACACTCTCTATAGGAGAGTAGGCCTGAGCCCATGCAGTGGGGACGTATATAGGCTGTTGATGATGATGTGTATAGCTTGAGATGTTGCCGTGCGTAGGTATACGATGCATCTTTTTGTTTTGAAACATGTTTAGAAAAACTGCCTCGGGTAACTAGGGTATAGTTACTACATGATCGACAAGTTTTCATTTCTTGTTAGGAAGTAATATAGTAAGATTATTCCACGTACGGGGAAACCTGTACCCGGCCCTATGCGAGATAGTGACCTGGAATTGTCAAGTAGTTGTGGACATACGAAGCGACGAAGAAATAATTTTTGGGCCCAAAAAGAATTTTATAAATTCCAACACTAAACGAGTAATGAGAGTGAGCATATGGGTCCTTTAGTTCATCGAATTATTTTTATATTTTAAATTAAAATCAGAGAGATAATTTATGGAACTGTTGTCAATTGAACGAATAATCCAAACAAATAACGATGAAACTTTTCTATACACAGCTGTCTTGGTGTGTAAACAACAGTGCAACGTGCACTGTTTTCTATAGTTCATTTTTCTAATATTATCTGAATTACAGCACAAATATAACGGTGCTATAAGTGTCATGTAAGCTGACTCCAATAGCCTCGTTCCCTGGGCGTTAAAGCTGGACCACCGGCAACGGATTATAACTGTCGATTGTTCCTCATCAGTGTCGAGCGTGACAGCTTTATTGATCTTATTCGAATATCTTATTTGAATTTACTTCTGAACGTAACATTGTTATACAGCGTTGGTTTATATGTCTATTACATTATCTTTTTGGCCTAGACGTGCCTCGAATCCGTCGGCGTGGAACTTCAGCTATGATGCCACGCGAATTTATCGTGAGTTTCTGAAAACCAACAAATTAAAACGTACAATTTTCACGTGAACCATTACATCGATTTACATAATATCATTATGCTTTCAAATGAAGTTTTTCTCAGCTCGGGGCAGGCGTCGTCGCGCGTCGATGTGGCAAAAAAATAAAACAAATGAAAGTATTAAACTATGTTAATGTAACCGCCCGGTGGTGTTTGAATAAATGAATTGTAAAGCCGCCGTTAGGTCGGAGGTTCAACGCTGTACAAACAAAAGGGGGGTATTCTTGATTTATTTGTACTAACGAGCTTATGTCTAATGAGTTTTTTGCGGTTTGCGTGGAATCCGAGACTCCCTGCGTGGGGAGCGATCGGCGGCGGTCCGGTGTCACACGACGACAAATTAGAATTTTTGGGTTCCGAAAATCTGATGAAAAAGCGGAACCCTCTGTCCATCCGTCTGTCACAGCCAAGAATCTCAAGAACTGCCAATGCCATTGACTTGAAATTTGCAATAGTTATGGGAAATAATTGACAAAAAATATCATGTCGCAATTTCCATGTGGAGTAGAGGAAGAATTTCAGAGTAGAGAGATAGGGCAAATCTTTATTTGTACATTCTACATTTTTAATATGTAAAAGATGATCAAATTATACATTTTGTCGGCCATGATCAGAGCCACCATGTTAAGTGATGAGGTCGACGATGTTACAGTTTGAACTAGGAAGTGCCTATTCATTCTTAGTTTGAAGATTCCCAAGTTACAATTCTCTGTGAACACGGAAACTGGATTTGTTAGTGGCAGGGCATTTTCTAAGTACGCCAGGCTAGCTACCACTGTTGTGTTCCGGTATGGTAGCACAGCCAGCGCCTCAGCAGCTGGAGGCTTCTGGTTGCGCACCGGCCTTATTGCCACCATCAGGTGAGATGAAGGCCAAGGTCAAACCCATTTTACAATAATAAATATTGCTTGACAGACGGATTGGTGATCGAAGATGTCTGCTGTACGCAAGTGGACTCGACTGCCGACCTTGACACCCGCGGAAATGCATTGTGTGATCACAGTGTGGTTTTATTCTAAAGCCGAAACCACACAGTCATCATTCACAGATTTCGATTTAAAAAATGGGTTTATCATATAACCACTCACAGTACAGTGACTCCAATATAATATGTAACATATGAGATCACCAATTACACCGTGTCGTGTTACATTACGTAACTAAAAACAAAAATCGTGAGTAATTAACACAAATAACACAGACGATGATTCTTGGAGATCAGATCAAACGAAAATTAGACGATACAACAATAATTCACATCAATTGGACGTTAACTGATGGAATCACATGTATTACGAACGTAATTAAAAGGTATTGCGGAGATATGGGTGCCGAATTACATTAAATTACGGGGTGCAACGTTTTTGTAGGTGTCATTATGTCTGTGCGATGTGCGTGCTTCGGGAAATTATAGCTTTCCGATTCGTGTGCGCTTCCGATTTACAATTTTGTCTGGTCTAGATTGTTGCCTAGGTTTTGCAAAGGTATATATAGTACAGGCTTTTTACCTCGGTAGCTGTCTTACCTTTAGTTTTAGTGATTGTTTTCTACGCCTGGTTGTCTCAGAAAATCTTTGTCACTTCCAAATGCGTGACTCAACTTGTGCGCCCAATTTGAAACGGAAAAATAATTGGCCCAAAATAATATTGAAAGACACCTTTTGGGCAATTGGGCATTTTTTGTATGCGTAGATTAGTGTTGTTCTATTTAAGTAGCCGGAAGCAGGTGTAATTTGTGCGTCGCCATTTTGTTTACTTATACAGAGGTTAACTACCTAAAGGGCACGTGCGAAATGACGTACTCGCGGCCTATACCCACGGACGTATCAGATTGATGGCCGATTTCCACTGGAGTCTGAACGGAAGTTCTGTAAAATATTGAAACACTGGGTTAGACTTTTGTGCCATACAATAAGAATGTCCAGTTTTAAGAGCTCCGTACCCAAAGGGTAAAAACGGCACGCTATTACTAAGACTCCGTCACACGGACGTCTGTCACCGGGCAGTACCTAATGAACCGTGATAGACAGTTGAAATTTTTACAGATAAAAAACAGAATAGAATAAATATTTAAGGGGGCTCCCATACAACAGACATGTTTTTTTTGCCGTTTTTATAGATAACGTGTACGGAACCCTTCGTGCACGAGTCTGACTCGCATTTGGCCCGTTTTTTAACTCGAACCGTTTTAAGGGTTTGTCCTTCCGATGAAAAAGTGGAACTCTGGTGTACTGTTTGATTATCTCAGCAAATACTAGGTTACACAAAATAGCGTATTATTTCCAGTAGTTCCTCTGAAGTACAATAGCGGAAAAGAGTTTTCTGTTTTTCGTAGTCTCATTGTTTTCGACTTCTGATGAAAAATGATTGAAAAAACAACAACATCAAACTGAATTGTAGATGTCACTTCGTCTTATTTGCGTATACAATGCGCTGTCAACGCAGTGGATCAAACAATCCGATCGGTCTGTGTGTAGACCACTCCAAACAAAGTTGCTTAATAGTAAATGAATTTCTATCTACATGTTTTATATTCTTGTAATTGGATTTCCGTATTGATTACGATCAAACTTCTGGGCGGCGGGGGCGGGCGGCGGGCGGCGGGGAAGCGGTGGTGTTGTGTCGCTCCTCTTTAAATTGATTTTTTGAGTGAACCACGAATTATGATTGTTTGATTATGTAATTTGTTTGATGATTAAAATCTTTTGTGTGCGGTTATTACTGACATGCAGGGACAATAAAAAAATATGGCGGGCGGAGTTTGAGGGCGACGCGATCGAAATTCGACTTTTGTACCTCTATTATCTTTTTTATGTCTAATGGGTTTTTGCACTTGGAATTCATCTCGCCTGATGTTAAGTGACGATAAGGCAGTTTTGGGTGGAACGCGTGCTCATCCACCGTTAACATTGTTAGCTTTCATTCTTGGAACAGAGCAGGGGTCTTTGCCGAGGCGCATGCAGACTGCTACAGCACGATGCGCAAGAGTGCGGCCTCTAGCGCGCGCAGGGTGCGGGGTGCGGGGCGGCAGTCTGCTCGCTGTCGTCGCACCGCACCGACGCACCGACGCTGCGACACTGGCTGTCATTACATGCACCAGCGTCCCAGTAGCATGGCTGAATATTTACACAGCGCTAAGATCTACTAACAATGTTATTGATGCAAAAATATGAATTTAATAAAACCATACCTTATGTCATGCAGACTCATATTACAAATTTTACCGCCTCCTTGGCCTAAAAACTAAATGTTGGATTCACAATCCGGAGGTGCCGGGTTCGATTCCCAGTGGGGGTACCTATGTCCGCCTGGCTAGCTACCACCTTGTTACCTAAGTCTGCCGCCAAACAGCAATGTTAATAGCACTGTTGTTGTGTGTGCGCTCGCTTACCATCCAACGGTCTCATCGTCACTTACCATCAGGTGAGATGGAAGCCAAGTGCAACCTATCATACATAAAAAAAAACGCTTTCCCCGCACCAATCGTAAAAATTAAAGAATTCACAGTGAATTGTATTTGATTTGTAAAATTATAATTGATTTATTGATTAATTGTTTGCTATAAATGTAAATCTCTCCGGCAGTTTTGTCTACTCGAATAGAAACTAGTTTTTCATCGTGTCCGTAGCACCTGTTCCTATAAAACTTTATTAACGACGTTATAAAAAAAAACTTAGCAAAAAAACCTGACACGGGGTACATTAAAAAGTCATTGTGTTCAACATTAACAAATATTTAAATCCTCGTTAAGGGGTGGATAGGAAAATAATAATTTCCTATGAGGATGCGTCATCTGTCCGATCTGTACTTTGCAACTTACCACTTTTTTAAATTCCTTCTACCACAATCTTTTAAAATAGACTAGCTGACTTTAATAAGTAATTGATTACCTACGAATAGGACATGGGATAATAATGTCGGGAAATGAATACATATTATTATTTTACAACTCCAAATATTTAGTTTAATGTCGTTACGCAGCTAATGGTCCCTAGATGGCGCTTTGAACAATAATCAAAAATAGTGTGTAAAAAATGAAAGTTGTGATTCATTGTGAAGTTGGGTGTTGACCTTTTCACTTTTCACTTTAAAGGTTTTCATTGAGCTTATTTCCTCCTCCACATACCTTCACACAGGTGAAGCCAAGGCAAATCGTGGCAATGAAACCAATCATCATTAAAGCGACGTGTGAGTCGTAAAGGAAAGGGACAGATGAGTGATTTAACAAGGAAGCGTGGTGGCAGGCAGGTGCGCACCATTACAATAGATACAGATGTTGAAACAATGAGACCTTCTGCTAACTGAGCAACACCTTTGGTGCATCTGCCTTCGTTAAGTGACGGACAGTGTGTCGGAGATCGGTTGGTCAGGGTTCCGTACTATGTATACGTTTATTTTTGGTGTGACAAGGTGTCCCAATCAGAAAACATTCACTCGTTAACACAAACCATCGCATATAAATACAACTTAAGCCTATAGTAAATTTTTTATGTATTTGCAACGGGGTGAACCTGTTTTTCTAAGACATATACTTTTGCTTAGTTAAGGGCGGTGAAGGGTCGGTGGCGCAGTTGATAAGGCGCGGACTTTCAATCTGAGGGTTCCGGGTTCGAATCCAGCCGTGTACCTATGAGTTGTTTTCCAATTCAAGTACACTATTACACAATACACTACAGTATATCCGATTGCTTGACGGTGAAGAAAAACATCGTTAAAACCTGCACACTCCTGAGAAGAAATTCAAAGGTGTGTGTGAAGTCTACCAATCCGCACTGGGCCCGCGTGGTGGACTATGGCCCATACACTCTCTTGTCTTGGACTTATTTTGTTACTTGAAAGTTCATCAACATATTCACAAGTCCACTGTTGGACATGATCGTCCGTCAAAGATAGCCAGCTCGCAAAGTTGTAAATGGAAAGCTTTTATTAAACTATATCAAATAGAATGTCCGAGTTTTATTGGAGCTTTTGTTTCTTGTCTTGTAACACGAAGAGACCCTAAAAGCAAGTGTCATAAATGACACCTTCCATTTAACAATAAGCTAGACAAAGCCTATTCTCAAAAACGTTATTATAAAAGGTAGAAACCCGTAGATTTTGATTCATGGACTCAGACCGAAGCAGAAAAGGCTTTCACAATGCGTCTGCTGCCTTTTGTTCTCCCCCTGTTTGAGGAGAAATGGACGGAGTTCCCGGAAAAAATAGGTTTTTGTTTACCGATGAATAAATTTTTATTGTTTACCTTGAGGGGGCCGACAAAGGTCCCTCGAAGATTTCCTCGAGATATTGTTTTGTTTTGTGCGCGATGTGCATTAGCGTTTTTTGTCAATTTTCTGGTTGGTCAGACTTTGCTGCGTCGCGACTAATTGTCCCTTTCTTTACTTGCAAACTTTAATTGTTCTGTTGTTCACTTCTCCTAATGGGATATTTGTTTTGAATTTGATATTTTTAAGATACGCTTATCGTAAATTACATTTACGTTCATTTCCTTAAAACATGTTTAAAAAAAGAGTGTCCGATAGATTTTTGGGAAAAGCTTCCAATATATGCGCACATTTGAATTTGGTCCGGCCAGGCCTGCATTAACAGTAATCAAGTGCAGTTACCGCAAAATGCCTATTTCCATCATTCTGATATCCTCGTACACATTAATTTCTAACCGACTTCAAAAAGGTGGAGGTTAGCAATTCGACGGGTACGTTTTTAAAAAGTTTTTGTTACCTCAGAACTTTTGACTGGGTGAACCTATTTGGATGACTCTTTATTTATTTGAAAGGTGGTGCTTCTCGTGTGATCCCATTTCAATTTGGTCCAGTTCTGAAAACGGCGTCCATGAGAAAACGATATAAATCTTAATTTGCCTTAGTAAAAGTAAACTTTTACGGCAATTGAAGTCGGTTTCCAGTTCTTTTTGAACGCATTTTAATTAATAAGACTGAGTATCAATTTTTATTAAATATTTTTAACTCTCAAAACGTTTGCTTAGAATGTGATTTTGTGTCCTAACAGCTTTTTTATTGAGTTTATTGTTACGTGTCATTTTAATCTAGAATATTAATTGCAGCATGCATATTGATAATTACGTGCAATTGTGCGCTTTATGTTACTAACTGCACACAAATTAACGGTACTAATTAATAGTATGTGTATACATTATGCACTTTATGCAGGCAAGTACAAATTTATACACAACATTGTTGTGACAACAAAACCTCTTTACAGAAATCGATAACGTGAAATTAAAAGCTGGCAGGATAAAAAAACGTAAACGAAAGAGAAGTAGAAGAAAAAAACGGTATCTGTTATCGTCAAATTGTAAACCTCGAACGATTTCGGTGCATCGTTTCGTAAAACCGTTTGTCGGCTGCCTGCACCAACTTAGTTTTATGGCTTTTTTCATTCATTCCCGTTCTAAGAATGGCGGCGTCTCTTTGGCGCCTCCAAAACCCTCGCTTTTTGCTGGGAGCGTAAAAAAAGCTTTTGGCGCGAAACGTTGATTGCACTGATATTATAATCGTCGTGTTGGCGCTAAAATTTCAAACTTGGAACGTTTTGTTTATGAATACCGCTGAATGTTTACATTCTAAGAAAAAGTGTGATATAGAAACCAGCCTTGTAATTTAATAGCCGAATCTGTAGATTTAGGATTAGGTAGAAAAAACTAAATTTTCACCTACATGATCAACTAGGTATGGTTGTGTTGGTCGTAGAAGGAGCTTAGGAAACCAGCAGTGTCTTTCTGTGAAAAAATCAATATCTTAATATGATCAATATTGTAAATTCCATTCATATGAAAATTGCATTTGCTATGGCAACCTATAGTATGCTTACTTTTAATTCTGGTGTAAATAAAGGTCTTTACGTTAACACATCATTATTTCAGTCTTCGTGAAGATTAATACTTCGGAGGGTAAAGTTGCGCGCGCATTGCCACAGACGCAGGAGTTTGATCGAAAACTGATGAGCAAATAATTGCAGGCACCGAGATTGTAGTCCACCGTGGACCTATGGTCCCTTAGATCATTTGTTTCAAATGATTTCATTGGTTAGGAAACCGAAAATATTTTAAGCTTCTTTTTGCTTTGGTTTAAATTTATGTTTGGTATTTTTAGGTAGGTTTACGCTAGGCTACACTTCGTTTGGAGCGGGACTTTCAAAAATCGTAATGGCACCCTCATTGTTAGCCAACACATTGGTGCTAAAATGTCAAATCAGCACCAAAGTGAATTCAGTCTCACGCCGATCGCGTTCGCGAACGTTCATTTTGGCAAAAGTGTCAAAAATCTTAAAGTGTATTTTGTACATGTACATTTTTCATTTGTATTTCATTTCATTTGTACATAGATAACACATTGACTTATTTTATGTATATGCTACATTAAACCTGTATTTTGTAGCTTTAAAAATATAACAACTGTTAATTTCATATTTCCCTTCCCCTATCCCTTGTATTTAGGCCCTAAAAGGTAAAATTACCGCCGCAAAATTTCGGTAACGATTAAATCTCGTGCTGGCCAGATTCTTTTGGTAAAATACCCTTTTCGAGAACAATGAGGTGATTATCCACCCTTAGCTGAGCCTTTTCTCCTTGGGCGTCGGAATTACTTCGCGGAATTCCGCCATGTTTTGATTGTCAGCCCTCCTCTCTTCTACTTTTTTCACGAGCTTGTTGAATGTTATTTTAGGTTTTGATTTAGGTTGAGCTTGACTGCTTAATTACTATTAAGCTTGGTATTAAATGGCTTTCAATTCTGATCAATTCTTTGCTCAGCATAAGTTCTAGGAATTTTCGACGAGAATCTAAAAGATTTCTAAATAGAATATATGTGACCTTTGAAAACTCTCAAAGGCGTAGTATCATCATCATCATTATTAAAAAGTAACGCTGGTTTTAGTATTTAACTAGCTTTTGCCAGTGATTTAGTCATGCTGACTCTCCGTTACGACGTGAGGAAGGACAAACATACAAACAAACTTTTGGATTCATAATATTTGTGTTTGTATAATATTTTACAATATTCGTATTTGCAAAAAAATTATACTTAGCATTAGATACGTTCTATATTGATTTAATGCTGAATCGTTCTCAAATTTGGGTAAGTTTATTATGCAGTCGTCATTTAACATTAGTATATCATTTGTGTCAGCAGTCACTGTGCAATCTCATTATCGTATAAAACAAAATGATAATGAATGACTATTTGGTTTGTGCTAGTGATTTTCTCCGGATTGGCCTTAGATTTAATATAAAAACTGAAAATAAGTTCACTTTCATCTATCCTGATTTGTACGGAACATTTGAAATCTAGCACCAATAATGTTTCATGCATTATTTTATGCAACAAATTGAGCATGTTCTGATCGTAGTTTTAATACTACTAATAATTTCTAATAGCCGCAGTAGCTCGGTTGGATAGAGCGTCAGTCCTTGAACAATCGAGGTCTGGATTCGATCCTGGTTCGTACCAATGAGTTCCAATTTGTTATTTGGAATTTATGTACGAATGATAAAAATCATTACCCTGAACCTGAAACCTGCACACTCCTGAGAAGAAATTCAACTGGACTGTGGGCCCGTACACTCTCTGTAGGAGAGTAGGCCTGAGCCCCTGCAGTGGGGATATGTATAGGCTGTTGATGATAATGATCTACCTAATGGTTAGGAAATACAATACACATTCCATATGCATATAAGAACTAGACAGAATCACAGAGGAGCAGAAATCAAAGAAACAAAGATGTCAAATATCTTTGGTACGACAGAGTAGAGAATAAACAAACCATACCAAACCAAGCAACTGAATAGTACAACATATCGGACAAACAAACATTTCCTTGTAGTCACGGGGCGGGAGGGTCGGCCGTTAACCGTCTGCGTTCCTCGGGTCAAGGTGGCTCCGGACGTTTACTAATCAACTAATTCACTGATTCGCAGATTAATCCGCTTCATTAGGGACCAGACGTCACCGGGACGTGACTTTGTGGGCTGCAGTTTATGTTTCGTTTGTGAGAAACACCCGCGTCCATAATTATTACGTCTAAATGATGCCAAAGAACAGATATGGCTTTGGGTTTGGCTTATAATCACGCAAACAGTCAGTCTTAACACTGGTATCTAAATATTTAAAAGTCTAAGTAAGCCCCGTCACAGACCTATGTGTCCGAGCAACCAAGAATCTTTCCGAACCGTTCTGGGTAGATCAGACCAGACCAGAACAGATAGATCTGTGACGGCGCTTAGTCCTGGCTGACTGACGGATCAAGGTATAAACCAAAAGTGTCCTTATTTGCACCAAGCCTATGTATATGATGGCAGTCAGAAAGTTTTAGTTTCTCACATTCCAACTTTAGAGACATGCAAATATTTTAAATTGTGAATATTTTAATTTAATGTTACTTATGAAGTGATTACAGAACCATGCATATTATTATATCACTAAGTAATTGGGTTTAAATACATTTATTTAATCAAAGAAAATTACATTTCGCGTAAGTGAGTAAATTAAAACACAAGTAAGTTTTAATAGCTAATACTGCGCATGCAAAGCAGTTTAACAGATAAAACAAAAATATATAATAAATTTGACATATTTACAGGAAGAGGGTATATTTAAAAACAGAGGATTATCGGTCATTAGGCCGATATCGGTAATTTATTATTACATGCCATGAATATGATGCTGAAACCATCATCGTCTCACATTTTTCGCGGATTCTTTAACTGAATGAAAGCTTTATTTCTAATCAGAGAAGCAGTTCTCTGATATACCTAGGAATCAAACCATAATAATTGCATTAATACAGCGCGGTTAAACATTCAGGAATTAAAAGACGTGTTGGATCTCTGAGTGTCTCATGAGTGAAATCACGAACTGAGTTTTGATTGATTGATTTTTACGCGTATTTATAACACGTATGCTCCTCCGGCATTTAATACTTGAACCTGTCATATAAATCCTTAGCAAGTTCAAGTTTCCCGTAACCTTTCCACGCCATATAAGTCACGTCCCGCGGCATTTCTCGTGTCTATTACGGGTTGAGTGTAGGGTGTCGTTGGCTAGAAATATCTTACTGGCTAAATACGGGCTGACGGTTACACGGTCGCGTAGCAACGCTCTGCCAGTGGAGATATTGGTATTTTTGTGTCCAAAATACGTCAAATTTCCGTTATGAAAACTCATTGCTCAACTCTCAAGTTGCCTAAAAGCGCCAGAGGCAATTCGAGTTGTTTAGGATTTACCGTATCTATTAATATTAATAAAAAGTCAAAAATAATATTGTATGCGGAAAATTGATAAAGGCCTGAATAAATTCCAGGAAAAAGGTAGGTGGCCTACACGCGATGCTGCTGACCATATATATATATCAATAACATCTTACTGCGGTCAAGATCCGCCTTCCAAGCGTGTTGATGATGGAGTTAAAAGTATGTGGTATTATTATTACCTACATTCTTCCCCTAATTTTCCACCCTTAGAGGCGGATTATATGTTTTTCAATTTTAATGGAATTATTAATTATTTACGTATTCGTATCAAATTTAAACCAGAGCAAGCCCTTGTTCAAGGATATGTCTTACCTGAATAATTCCTTTCAATGTATTTAACTAATTTAGCCCATAGTAGTAGTGACTTTAATTTTACGAAATTTCGTGCAGTATCCTCATAAATAAATTGTCATGTCAGTCAGATATGAAGAAGCCCACACAAAACAAAGTTGAATTGAGAATCGCTTTTTAAAAAACGGTTGAAATTATAGTGCACGCCTCGCGCTCGTGTCGTTGTGACAGGCGTTCTTTCCTGAACACGGTCCTATCTACTTTTTGCCTCACATTTCTATATCAGTCGATGTCTCGATGTCGCGCAGCTAATTCCGGACGAGACTCCCGCGCCAGGACTTCCTCTCGCGTTACGTAACCGACAAGACAATTGGTAGGACGCGGCTGCGCGGACGCACGAACCCGATACACGCGCCCTAACCTAAATAGGAAACGGACGCTCTTTTACTTGCTTCCCTGGGTCACTGTACTGCGTATGTTTATTGTATAACAGTGAAACCTTAGTTAAGTAGGGTCTGGATAAGTGAGAAACCTAAATAGCTGGAACTCATGCTGAGGTCCCGACTCAACCACTGAATTACCTTGTTAGTGAGACAAAGCAAATCGCTATATCTGGGATTCGTTCATTCGATTTTATTGTCATAGGTACCTCTATAATTGAGGCAGGTACATATTTTACATCTTTTACACTGAGATTTTAAAGAACACTTCCGGCCCTTCAACTATCACTACACCCAAAATCTTACCATCCGTTTCAATGGACAGGAAGGATTAACAAACTAACTCACTGTCGCATTTAGAATTAATATGGAGTATGGATACGTTTTTGTCTGGGCAAAATCACTATTTTTTGTACTATAAGTGAAAATGTCAAGTGTCACTTCATTGACGCCACATAAGTCTTGCCAGTTTTGTGAGTTTTCAATGTTTTTGTACAAATACTCGTAAACTAGACCAAATATTCAAAAATTGTGATTAAGTCACTTTGACTTGATAATGACTTATTAAAATTAGTAGTGAAGTACACAGGCCTCCAGACATTCGCGGAACGTGCCACTTCTTCTCTTTGAAGCCAATCAACTTATTCGTGATTCCTTCTCATACCATATTTGAGTTCATCCACCTGCTTATCGTTCGACCCATCAAGGATGTCACCGTCATCTTGACAGACACACACTCCATACTGGGACGCAGTGATTGTAGACAGATAACGAACGTTGATAGTGATCCGAAGATCGCAATCGCTCATAGAAAGGAAGTTTATAGAAGACAAGAATTGCAAAATGTCCCAACTTGTTCGTATTTACCATGGAATGATTTCTTGTTGACCTCTTGTTACGATTTCGGTGAATTACATTACAGCTTTGCCGACTTCGTCTGCGCATACTTCAGGAATTATAGCATGGGAGTCTCTATGTTAGATAGGATAATGGCATAGGTAGGCTACGTGATTCCCGATTTTCATCGATCGTTGCAGACGTTTATTTAGAAAACCTAAACTTATCCTATTGGCTACACAGTTGAATTCACACTACATTTGGTGTGGTAGTGCATTTTGTACATTTCTGTCTGCTTATATACCACCATCTTGCCTAAGCGTAACGCCATACAGTAGTGTTCATATTACTGTTTTCATCCTGAAATATAAGATAACACAACCCGAGGCTTAACTCAGTGCTTCTGAGCTAGCACACTTTCCATCCAACTGCCTAATCATTACTTAACATCAGGTTAGACAGACCGTGCGGATCCATTGTAGTACAGTCAAAAAGCCTACATCTTTGTAAAGTGCATTATTCCTCGTTAACCTGACAGCCGCGTATTTCCTCAGCAACTATTGTAGTCTAGAATAGTCTAACAGGAACGTCTGGCATGCGGTGCGCACGCGCCGCGCCGGTGCGCGCCGACCGGCTAATTAATACATGCCCTTCTAGCTCACATTAATGTGCAGACGGGTTTTTGTCCGGACACTCGTGTATGCCACTTGCTGTGGAAAGAAATGGCTTTGTAGGGTCGCTTTTATTATTATTTCATTGTTTCAATGTGCTATTAGGTTTAGCTCTGAATGCACCTGTACGTTTAGGTATTATTAGTTTTACAGTTGATCATGATAATATTTGTGTAGTTATTAGCCCAATTCACAAATGTTAAGGAACATTTAGAAGAGAAAGAAATCCAGCGTTTTGACCACGATCTTACTTGATAATAAGACGCGTTGGTTTTATAGGTTCACTCTCGACTTGCAGACACCTTGGCTTTGCTCTGGAGAAATACAGATAGCCGGCAGGGCGTTACACGTAAATTTTTTGCATTGCACTATCCTTTTCCTATTTCAGAGTGAAGTAAGGAACGTCTAATGCTAAGTTTAGTATAGAATGCAGTACTTATTACCCGATGGTCTCTTTGCATGACGCTTTTACGAATGAGCAGTAAAGTAGATTCATAATAAAGTTCTTTTTTTAAAATGAAGTATTACTGTCTATTCTATAGATAATGCATCTGTCTGTAGATAGAGCTGTTTAGCCATAGATTTTAATAATAATAATAAAGTTCTTTATTAAAGGCATTGCCCATATTACATTATAAAAATATAACAATTTAAACTAAACTTAACTACATTAAACTTAAATTAAACTAATCCTTACTTATTTACATATATTGCACATATATATGGAGCGGATAACAGTTAGGAATACAGTGGCCACAATTTTGTTTTGACTGCTCGCGAGTCTGTTATAGAAAGACACTTTGTGTCGACTCATTACGGCATAAAAGTCGTCGACCCTGTTCTCAGCAAACAATTAATGCAAGCATAAATATTAACATAGTTTTACGTTTGTTGTTGCAAAATTGTTAATTCACGACTTGGCATCCCCACATCTCTGACTTGAGCGAACATTTGATTTGCCTCTTGTAGACGCCAAGAGGTTACGAGTAGCAAGCAAGCAAGTAGGTGTGTTGTGACATGACAGTACCTCAGAAAGTCAAACTCCGCTAATTGTTGGTTCAGTATCTTTGTAGTTGACGTCTATATGCTTTGTCTATTTTAAAATCAGTTGCTCTATATGCTTTACCTCTTTGTTATTTGTGTTTGGTCTGTAAATGTCCAGTACACTGCGAATGACCTCAGTTTTGTTCTTTACTTATTTATCACGTTTCTGAGTTGGGTTGTATTGTAGTATTTCTATTCTAGATCCTGCTTTTTCGCAGTTACAAGGGATGGTTATCGTTATAGGTCTCTTTAAAGTAGCTTCAGCTTGTACAGAAGTGGCACCCAACCTTTTTTATTACTAGGACTTTATATTTGGCACAAGGTTCTAAATATTCAAAATAAAATCCGAAAACTTGAAATTAACTAATTTGAACTTTTTATTAAGTCTCTCCGCTGCCCATGTAACTAATACTTATGTTATTGCAATTTAAAGATAGCATAAGATAAACCTTTATTTGCAATAAATGTGGTACATTTCAGATGTTCAAGTAAATTATTCTAGATCACACATTTAGCCAATGTTTTGACATGCAAACAGTAATTAAAAGTAATAATATCGAGCATTTAAATTATACAATTATATGATGTCAAGACACGTACCTAATTGATATCTATACCTATGTCAAATAATATTAGTCAAATGTAAAATTAGTCAAACACAACCAACGGTTGATGACCACTGTTCTAGAGCGACATAGGTAAGTGACGTCACCCTAAATGCAATATGGCCGGTGATATACGCCTATCAGTACTACGGATATATGTTAAATGAAACACTTGATACTCGTACATCGGCACCTCTAGTGTGAGTTTATAACCGATATGAAGAATCACAGTTTGGTAAACGTGCCGCTAGAGCGCAGCACAATTCTTCATACAAATCGGACGTAACGGATAGTATCGGTTAAAAACTCACACTACAGGGAATGATTTACTACGTTTTGTCATTTTATATGGAAGCAGCTAAAAAGGCTGTAGAGTACCAGTACCCAGACAGGTGGACATAGCCAACTAATAATAACTTTACATTATAGAAAGAGCGATATATAAAACCTTCCGACTTGACAGCGTTGTACCTAAAACGGCATTTTACCTAAAACCTATTTTTCTTGTCCCGAAATTCATCATAAGCTGGGAAACGTACACTGCTGAACATAGGCCTCCTACATGGTATGCCGCATTGACCGGTCCCAAGCCACTTTACTAGGTCCGCATCGGTTAGCCGTTCTTCGAGCGATGTGTCCTGCCCATTGCCACTTCATCTCACTGACTCGTCGAGCTATGTCGGTGACATTAGTTCGTCTGCGGCTGTCCTCATTCAGGTTTTTATTCCAGGCATATCTCGTTCCATATCTCGCTGAGTGACGTTGAGCTTATTCGGCAAACAGTAAAGGACCACGTTTCGGTTGCGTATGTCATCAGTCATTACTGGCAACCCGTACTGATACCCCGAAAGTTATTAGACCTTTTTTGTTGTGACACGATTTTTAAATCTAGATTAGTTCGTTTTAGTGTGTGCCGAAATAAAGTTTTTTCTTTCTTTCTAATGCCTCGTCTCGTCTTTAGAATAGGCAAAGGGTGTCGTAAAAGACGACCAATGGAAAATTTTAAGGTGAGAAGTAGCTCTACCTATGTTAGCAATACCTTAGCTATCATCAAGGCGCCAAGCGTAGGGATTACGGTGAATCCCCTAATGGAAAGTCGGACGTGCCACGAGAGAGGCTTATTTCCAACAGTGGACTTACTATATATTGTTGTCTATCTATGTGGGTGTATAATTTTAAACACTGAGTCACGGTGACATTGTAAATTAATATCAAAAATTACATGCTTACATTTTTTTCTTGATTAACACAATAAAAAGAAATTTAACTGATTTCGTTGAAAGTTGCAAACAATTGAAAACAACAAATTATTTCCAAGTTGAATTAAACAAAATCGATTTTATATCGAATCGAGCTAATTCGTTTTTAAATCCGATTATAATCTGAGCAATTTATTTGGAAGGCTAGGCTTAACAAATCCTATCATTTCCCCTTTAGCATTTAGATTCGATTCTGCCAGTCGATTCATCCGATCCGATGATGGGACCGAGCCCGACTCTCGCGGTCTCGCCTTTATGCCGTCCGCGTCCGACAATTCGGATTAAAAATCGATTAAAAATCGATAAGTTAACAGTACGGACGCATTCCAGCTAGGTCTTTGACACGACCACTGAATGTTTTTACTTTTTGAGCTACTTGACACTCGGCTTGTGGCAGAGTGTGAAGAACTCGTAGCTCTCAAATTGTACCTTGTACTCGTACAATAGTTTAATTGTCAGCTGTTGAAGTACACTGAATATTTATACTTCCTTATACTCGTAGTACTGCAACGAACAATGATTTTGTAATCACTGTGCCTTGCCGACGATGTCAGTGACAGAGTCTGAAACTTCAAATTTTGTTAATGTATGATGAATATTTGGATATGTTCATATACAATACTTGCTTAGACTTCAGAAAGTATCCCACGGGAAATACATGTTCGGTTGGGATAAAAAGTAGCCTGTTTCCTTTTTCGGCCCTTCATCTATCCTTATACAAAAATTCAAGTCATTTTGACCCTCCAAACAAACAAATCGACAAACAAACTTACTTTCGTATTTATATAATATTAGATAACAGTGGCCAAATCTAGACGAATAAAGTAGTCTAAACATACTAACATAATATTTGAACGGAACCCTTTGAGCGTGTACCGCTATGTACTTGGCTGCGTTTTTTTTTTAAATCCACCGTGTACGTGGTACTGTCAGACGGACGGCTAGACGGTGAGATTGCGGCGATAGTAGTTTGTTTTGTTACGTTTATAACGATCAGACTGGTGTTACGATGCAGACGGGTTGATGCTTCTACACCGGGCATACTTCATACGGGCGTATATTTTGAAGGCAATTTGTGCTGGTCCTAAACAACACATTTACATAAATTTCATTAATTAATTGTGAAAAAAAAATGTAAAAAAATTTCATACCAAATAATTGAGCACGCAATGTTTTTATTAGATTACATCTGGATAAATAATACGCCCGTATGGAATATACACGCTATATATCGTAATCGGTTGCAATCGTCCACTGTTGGGCATGAGATTCCCATGCTAGGCTATTAGCCACGTTGCACTTTGCAAGAGGTTTGGATTTTCAAGGTTGGCAGGCTGTGTCGTAATCGCAGTAAGATGTTGTTGTTACGTACTAGTAGGTGGATGAGGATGCCCGTCTCCTGAACATTTTTTCCGTTTGTCGCTTTTTACGACACCCTTGGGATGACATGGAGTGATCCTATTCTAAAACCGAGACCACACATGTTGCTGTATAGAATTCACAAATATATGATTCTTACAAATGATGAAATTTTAATTTTTTTAATAAACTACTGCTTGTGATGTACTAATGTGTTGAACTAATGTGGGAACACTTTTTCGGGATAAAAGTATAACTTATCCTAATCCAGAGCTTATTTCATGTATGTGCAAAATTGCGTCCAAATTCATTCGACCGTGGAAGAGTCACAAAAAAAATGCCAAACAAAAACTCAAACCAACAAACCATCTTTCAAAAGTATAACATTGGTTTTTTGTTGTAGTCAGAAGTTTATGTGTTCTCAAGATATAATATTATTAATATGGAGACTTCGTGGAGCTTATTTTAAATGACTAGCTTCGTCTACTGATTCTCCCAGTCTGAAAGCACAATAGCAATAAACCTGTAGTGTTGCAAGCTCGGAGATTCCGAGTAGTCGTCCCGGACGCGGCGCGGCACTCTGCATATCTCGGACAGGAAAGGGCAACGGAGGATTAGTCTCCAAATCACAGACTTACATTGTCGACATGGCATACTAAACTGGACGTTGTCTGCAGATAAGGTTCAGCTATAAAACTCCTGGAATTTTTTTGTAAAATGGATTTTTATTGTATTTTAAACGCCTTCAAAAAAGGAGATTCTTAAATTCTCAAAAATGTTGGTTGCTTGGTTTTTCGTTTGTTCGATCGATACTTGAATGACGATGGCGGAATCAACAAGAATAGCTCCTGCGCGCACTCTCCAAAATGTGACTATAGAATATAGACATGTGTTCAAGGCTTTGAAGTTTGGCCTCACTTACATGCACCTACTTGCCTCGTCCTAAATTTAACTTAAGTAGCATCTATAAAGCTTTCATAATTCTACGAGTATATCAAAAGCATGATATGATTACTTTAATTCTCGACGTTGACAGATAAAGTTTTGACTTATAAATGGCACCGTTGACAGAGTAGATGCAATGCGAATCTAGATTATTGCCCGGATCTACTTGCTTACCAATCTGTCTGCCATTCATGGTGATTATGGGAGTGTTTGGGCGTTTCGCCCTTACTTACTTACTTACCTTACTGGTTTTGCACTGGTCCTTTCGAACCGGTATGAACTAAAAGCGGGGCGAAGCGCCCAAACATACGTTGAGACGCTCCCCCGAAATTTCACCTTCAGTGGCGATCTGAGGGAAGACTTGTTCAACTGTTGATTTTTCCTGCTGAAAATAAATTTTCCTTTTCTTCGTACGGCCAATACTACCACAACACAAGTTTTTTTACTTCTGCAGACACTTTTTTGACGAATGGAAACATTGGGATCTAAATAGTTTTTAAAGATGCGACTATCCTTTACCTATTTGGATAATACCCTTAGTGGGTTTGGACACGACCCCTATTTAGATACGGTATAGCTTTAGGGGAATGATGACTATCAGTTACCTATTCCAGAAGAACAACTGAACAAATTGAAGAGAGATATGCCAAATTTCAACTTTGAAATAGTTAAAATTTGTCAAACCATAGTTGCTATAGTTACTCTACAATGAAATAAAGACAGATGCCTTCTTGAGCCATCTAAAGATGAAAACTTTGCAGTTTGCATGTGGATTAAGCCGAATAACCATTGTCTGAAAGTACGAGTACATATAAGGAATATTTTTTTTTGTTATTTATTTGGATTTCTTATTTGAGTTGTGTGATATCGCTTTGAATTTTCGGAATACATCAATCAATCCATGATTAGACGCGTCCATCAAAGCGCCACGGTCGGTTGGGTGGAATGCGTGCCATGTTTTTGCATCTCCGACACTCGCCATCCAGCCTCATTAGTGGACGTGGTCCAGCTCTCAACCTTCGACGAGAGGTGCAAAAAAACACCGACACGCTCCGAGGGTTCCGTGATGGCTCTATCCGACTGCTGAAGAAGAAGGATTGTGTGTATAGATTTTTATTTTTAGATTAACTACATTATTTATATCCGAATTCTATATTCTTGTTAGGCTGTGATATGAACGAAAAAAGAAAATGGTTATTACGCATTTCATTCGCTAATATAAACCTGCGTGAGAAATTACTGAACACATTGCGCTGTTTTAATTGGATCTAATCTAAAGAATATTAAGGTCAAAAAATTATACTGGAAAAGATACCGAGGGTAACACGTGTTAGTTTCTGGGTATCTGTTTAATGCTTTTACAGTGAGTTTTCTATAGAACTGCAGATAAAAGTCGCTGCCGACTATAATAGAGAGATACAATGTGAACGTATAAAGCATGTAAAACGCTTGTAGACCGTACACTGTTTGGATATGTATATCGTTCGATAGATAGATATATAACATCTTTATTCGGTGACTCAAATTATTTACAAAAAGAAAACTTAAACCTAATACTTATGTAAAACTAGCTTCCGCCCGCGACTTTGTCCGCGTGTACTTCAGGATGTATTTATTCTACTTGTTCGATAGGCACAGGTGACGTTTATGACAAATTATTGTACAGCATAAGGTACAAAATAGTGTTTATTCTGTTACGTAGTCTAATAATTTAAAGACTCAATATCTGACGTAGTAGACATTCAAATAGTCTTTACACCAATATTATAAACGCGAAAGTTTGTATATACGAATTTACATATTCTATGGTCGGTTGCTAGGCAACGCGTTTTTGTTATGCCAAAATTGCCCATGTAATCCCGCTAATATTATAAGTGTGATTTTGGACAATTTACATAATATGTCTTTAAAAATTATAGCCTACATGTTATTCTGAAGTATAAGCTATATTGTTGTAAAGTTTCATTCAAATCCATTCAGTAGTTTTTCCGTGAAAGCGTCACAAACATCCAAACATCTAAACATCCAAACTTTCACACTTATAATATTAGTAGGATAACTAAAATAAAGTTAAACATTTAAAAAAAAAACTAAAATTAGGTACAGTACAATAAGTCGACCGAAATGGCGCTGACTCAGCATGTGCTGCAGGAGTCCTACAGCGCTGATATTCTGTCAGAACCCTCCATCCAACCATCACCAGGTGACAACGTTCTTCTTTAGGAAGGTATATTTGTACTGCAAGAACTGAAGCAAGTAAGATTTATCAAACTGCATGGAAACTCCGCCTTTTTAGAAGAAATTCTAGCGGGAAGACTCCTCTTATGTTTTCACGTCCGGTAAATAGTTCACCAGCCTCAATGTGACACGTCTTCTACCGGTCGCCAGTGTGATGAAGTGAAGTGAATTGTAGACGTCAAACACAGGACAAAGGGTCTATTCTGGTCGCATTCGCAACGGAACCTTGAAATCGTCTCTGATGCGCGTGTAACCAGTTCAATGGTCGAAACACATCACGTAATCCGCTATGAAATTCACCTTTTCATAAGAACCGTCAGAGTAAAACGTGGTTTAATTGGCGTTCGCTGAGCAAAAAGCAAGCGCGTGTAAGGTTTTGATACAGATGGCGTTGAACCTCACGATCGATTCGGGAGATATCAGACAATGGAATGGAAATGCCGACTCAGCCTTAACAGGGTTACCGAACTTTCTACTGCGTCTTTGCTGTGATTTTTTTTCGGCCATTTGTGCAATTTCGTTCACTAATGCGGGCTTGGATGACTACCAAGACTCGAATAAATCTTTCTTCGCGTTTGTCTCTTATTGGGCGGTTTTGGAATCGTGTGTCTTTATAATAAAACTCGCTTCGTTGCTAGACCGGAGTAAAATGTAGTCTTTTCTTTTCCAGGCCTTCAACTACTCCTATACAAAAAGTCAAGTCCGTTTGACTCACCGTTGCGATGCAAAACAAACAATTCACATTTATAATATTAGTATAGATACAGAATGTGGTCTCAGTGGAATCAGCTTGGGTGATTTTAACGGAAGAATAATAAAAAGTCAGTTTTTTTAATCCACTATGTGACGGGTTTGGTCGAGCTGCGAATGAAGATAATGAAATAGATTTCAAAAGGATACCTTTTCTCTATCACGTTCTTCACACTTTTCATCAAATGCAATGAGAATTGTGTGAGTGAGATTAATAATTATAGTTTAAAAAACTAAACACACGCTTTTGTCAGTAATACACTCAAATATCACCTGCGCTAAAGAAGCGTTTACACGCTCCCTTGCACTTATGTCAACCTGGTATTCTGGTATTGAGATGAGCGCGATTTCGAGGGAACCATTGAAGAGTTCCTCTACCTACCCCCTGGCTCCAGGGTCAGATCAGCTCAAGAGTGCCAAATCATTGTATTGTCATCCGACTTACATACAATAACAAAGTTTCAGATCGATACGACAGTTGGAAGTAGGTTAATATTGACTTGCTAGACTTGTTTACATAGTTACATACAAGTGAACCTTATATACTCTTATAGCGTGTAAAAAGAAAGCAAAATACAGTAGCACGTATGATGCTAAACGGTTGACGGTTGTTTTTACTCAGAAGAAAAAAGGCTATTGTCTTTGTGGTGTGTACATGCCATTCTGTGCGAGATTTGCCTCATCTGTGGTAAACAGGAAGCAAGTTTTTGTGAATAAATATGTAATGTGAAATGTTATATAGGTATATGTTACAGTTGGGGTCTTGCCGCTTTCATTCTTGTAAACAATAATATTCTCTGTCTCTTCGCCATTCGCATTTCCAGTCCTCCAAACCTCTACAACGCGATTGCACTTGACCTGGCCGTTAGATGCATAGCGTGCTTGCTTATCTAGTAGCCTCAAGTTGTTTTCACTACAGAAACATAACAGCTTTATTAATACTGTTGTTCAATGATGACAGCCTTAGATATGGTGGTAGCTAGCCATGCGAACATAGAAAAATTAACTAACACCAACCAAACCGAGTGCCAGAGATGCACAGCACTGGTAATCGAACTTGCGATCTCCGAATTGTGAGTCCAGCTCAGGCGAAGTTATAACTCAATGTTTTGGCATACAAAGGTCACCAGAAAAACATTATTATGCACCGGACGCAAATTCTTTCGCAATTTAAAAAAAAAGTTTTTTTACACAATTTTCTCCTATCTCCGAAGTTTCCAAAGTGTAAAATATGTAACAATGCTATAGACAGGATTTTTAGTACAGATTTTGAGAAATCAGCAAAAAAACATGAAAGACAAACCTAGTTATGCGGTCGATAAAAAAATTTATTTGAAGATTAGTTTGTTTCCATCATTCGGAACCCTCGGTGCGCGAGTCCGACTCGCACTTTTCATTTAAAGTTGTTCTCAGAGCCAGCCCTGATCAACGGCACATTCGCAAAATCACGATCCGACCAGCGAACAGATCCCGAGCAGCGTTGCACGTGTAGCTAATTGACCTGAAAAGAGAGACAGAATCTGTTGCTACTAATAAACAACAGTATCAATAGTGCAACAATAAAAAGCATTATTAAATTGCTATATCGCTTCCTGAGAGCAGACCTCTAATCATACTTATATTTACAAAGGTAGACCGAACACAGTGAACGTTGTTTAATGTGGCAGATTTTGTTGTCTCTGAATCTTACTGTTATCCCTCTCCTAATGCTTCCATATGAAATTTATGTTGCCATAATCTTTTAAAATAGAATAGCTGGCTTTGATAAGTAATTACCTAAGAATAGGAGATGAAATTATAGTGTCGCAAAATAAATATCATTAATTTACAACGTACTAACTACAATAGCAGTTAGCAGCTAATGGTTCATAGATGACGCTTTGAACAATAATCGAAAGTATTTAAAATGAAAATTGTGATTCACTGTGAAGTTGTATGTTAATGGTACTCATTTCGCGACATCACAATCTGGTGTCCTATTTTTAGATAGTTTTACACAAATCCAGTTGTATTTAAAAAGATTATGGCAACGGAAAATTAGTATGAAACTTTGATGGAGGAAACCGTGTATGTCACTGAGATTGCATTGTAACGCTAGAGATCCAAATAATTAAGCCATACTCGTACAGTGTAGAATTGTTACTTCAGCGATGCTCTGTTCCATTTGTTGTAAATAGTGATTGTGCTAAATCTTGTATAAATATTGAGAACTAGTGTTTTTGCCCTTGAAAGTGGATAAATTATCCCATGGGCTAAAAAGTAGCATGTGTCCTTTCTCAATGCCATGAGCCATGTTGATGCCAAATTTCATCGCGATTGTCGATGCCAAGAGGTAAAAACCAAATATATTGTTTATAATAACTAAATATATTACTAAAAGCGTCGGTGGCGCAATGGATAAGGCGCGGACTCTCAATCTGAGGGTACCGGGTTCGAATCCAGCCGTGTACCTATGAGTTGTTTTTCAATTCAAGTACATTATCCGATTGCTTAGCGGTGAAGGAAAACATCGTGAGGAAACCTGCATGTCTTGAACAGGCATGTGAAGTCCGCCGATCCGCACTGGGCCCGCGTGGTGGACTATGGCCCATACACTCTCTGTAGGAGAGTAGGCCTGAGCCCCTCCAGTGGGGACATATATAGGCTGTTGATGATGATTGATGATATTACTAAAAAAATTAAGACTATGTGTGTGTAAATGTCATGGACCAACCACCGAAATATTCCATTCACAATTACTATATTTAAATCTCTCTGCATTCACAGAAATCCCATTCGCAAAATTCCTCAAAATAAGACTACCGGAAAGCACGAAGCTTGTAAAAAAGTATAATAGGTATTGGCCTTCATCTCACGTTATGGTAAGTGACAATAAACCCGTTATGGAAAGTGTGCTTACTGAGAAGCCTCAAGCCAATAATTGTATTATTTATCAATTGCAAAATTTCAAGCCAAGCGCCAACCTAAAGATATTTAAAGGAAATAAATCTCCTTCGAGATCCGGTCGCAATCAATTTCACCTTTTTTTCTTCCGATTCTGTTCAAAATGAAATGATCAACGAGTGTGTCAAAATAACACGTTATTTATATCTTGGTCGTCTAATTTAACTGTCAAATTCGTTGTCAGATTAGTTCCGGTGCGGTGTCCGACCAGCCAGATCCGGGTGAGGTGACTTGGGAGTGTAGTTCATTTTAGTTTCATTTTTTCTCTCGATATGATTAAGAATATAAGATTGGACTAGGGTGTGTTGTAATTAATGTAAATCAAACAATAGAAAATGTTTGTGGGTGAAGGCAACTCGATATTGAGATGTCTTATATATTTTTACTTACATTTGGTTTGAACTTGGCTTTTATATCTCTTGATGCTGACTACCTGATTATCTGAAAAGTGAGATGACTTTGAAGGCACGTAAAGCTGCGGATTCTGGCTATTATCTTTGAGAGTTATGAGCCTTATGGCGCTTTAATTAGCTTTAACAGCCTAATCCCCCAAAACATGTTCTAGTTTCCCCTCTGGTCAGATCTCAGTCGCTTCCGTAAAAACTAGTACCTACGCGAATACCTTGGGGTTATCCCAACGTAAGGTGTCTTGCGGCAATTGCCGCACCTGAAAAGCAAGTGGTTTGAAATTAGAACGATTTTGCACGCTGATGAGTTTCGAAAAACACGGTTTCGAACGTTTTGTCTGACAAATAGTCTTGTTTGAGTGTTTTAATTACATGCATACGTGACATGCTTATATTTTATGATTAGATATTGGAGTTTTTAAAGCTTATTATTATTTTAGGCAACCGCTACGCTACGTCGTACTTAATACATATGTTATACGTATACAAATGACACCTTCCATATAAAGCTTAGGAAGTAAGCTTCCGCTGATTTTGAATAGAATATGTAATATATTACGGCTATCTTATACTGTAAGATATAGTCTTAGAACCTTATAAATAAGCAACTTTATTGTGTTACTAGCATTTATTAACTCGTACCGGTTTGCGTCGTTCGACCACGAATTTACAAACTCAATTACAAATGTCGAGTACACTGCCATTATAGTATAAACCTAGGTTTATTAATTCGCACTTTTACGTAGGCGTGTCTGCGACATTGGAGGTCAAGGTCGCGCCGGCCGCTCGCACAAGGTCACATCGTTTGACCGCGAATTTCACACAAATACCTCGCTGGAAGTGTCACCGGCACTGATTTATATCGCGGCTCGAGCGTTTTAAAATGCAATCTTTTTAGTTTTCATCTCGTATAAATCAAGTTATAATGAGATGGATTCGCTTTGGACTTTCGATTTGGATTCCTCAACATATAAAAAAACATACTGTTTCTCAGAACTATATGAGTAAAAAATTTATCAACTCTTTACAGCGGTGGGGTGATACACTTATTCTACGCTGTATTATCAACATCAGCTGCGTAAGTCCTACGATGACACTGACATGAGCCTTATTCAGTGCTAAGCGTATCCTAATCAGTGTATCAGAAAGGGACAACATGAATGAAAGACATCAACGCGCGTGTCATAGAAATCTAAAATTATAACATTTTGTTTTATTAAATTGTATACCTGTGAAATGTTATCCCATCCGTATTGTAACTTGGCGTAACTTAATAACGAACATTAGTTGGCCTTTGACGACAATATTCGTCGCATGCGCTCGAAAGCGCGTATGTTTGGTGACTGGGTGCGGGGCTAACTCACACGCCCTCCACAGACAGGCTTTTGTTACTGTGCTCTGTATGTGGACTATATATCTAGTACAATACCGCCGAGTAGTTTTATCTGACGACATAACCAACCGGCCCCTACCACTTTATATAAATGGTGTCATCATTACGGAGATCACAATCTACCCTCATGGCGACAACAATAAAGTTATACTCGTGAAATTAAAATCTACCTCGGATCTCGCGTAATAGCACGATGACTATGACTAACGCGAAACGGCAGACAGAGTTGACGGTGTGTGTGTAATGGCAGCTTCGATCAACAATAACTATGGATATGGTTGATCGAAGAATGGCAGTGATTATTCAGTTCGTAGCTAATTAGCTACACCAACTACTATGTGACTTAAAACGTACATTTTTCTAGGGTGGAAAACATATATTTATTTATTCATGAATTTTTGTAGATGTTCTTATTAAATCTAAAATTTCTCGAGAAGTTGATACGCACACCAAAAGACGATGAGGCTATAGTCTCGCACCAAATCTAGTCCCAAGTAAATTGTTTCGTCCTCTAGGAGCAAATTGTAGTATTGTTTGACAAATTGAAATAAATAAATAAATCGATGTTGTGTGACCGCATGTACGCGAAAAATACCATTATTTTCAAGTGAAATGTTAACTTTGTACTTCTGTTGAAAGATTTTGGTGGTATTCAGGTGGTCCTGCTATGACTTATGGATATGTCAAAGAACAAACCTCGTTAGGAAATAAAATTTCTTTTTAAAGATTCAAGTGTATCGTGTAAGTTCTTTTGTACAGTTAATCTTAATACGTGTTCGGAATGTTCCGTCTAACTCTTTACGTATAATCTATGTTTACTGCGTAACGATTTGAAGTTCTACACACGCCACGCCGGTAAATTGTTTTTGAATCCGTTATTAAAGGGGATTACACTATTTGTTGTAGGAAATGTCCGAACTTACCGTGTTAAGCATTCATCACAAGTTCCACAATAAATTGTTTCTGTTTTAATCGTGGGAATCAGTTGCATTTCAAACTAAATCTGTGAGTGAAGTGACTTCGTCGCTGTATTTAAAACAAGTCGTATTTCCTTTATTTTACATTAGCTCTCTAGTATCCAGCTTAGCATGAGCCGTGTCGTATCGGCTTTAGAATAGAACCATCCCATGTCGTCCCGCGGGTGTCGTAAAAAGATGACTATGGGAAACATATTTAGGAAATGGGTACCAGCATCTTTGCGATCATCAATCCGCCTGCAAAACGTGGCGATCTATGGGGGAGCTTATGCTCATGTCATGGATACGGTAAACTGGCATTTCATGTAATGTCACGGCATATTCTCGAAAGCTTAGCAGAGCGGATTGGTGATTGGAGAAATAGGCTGTGGCTAAGGAAGACTACACAACTAAAATTGACTTTAGAACAAGCCCAACCAATATCATGATCTTCTTCAGCCTGAAAACGTTCGCTGCTGGATATAGTCCTTCCTCCATGCTATGCCACAGTGACCGGTCCCGAGCCACTTGCATCCTTTACCAGGTCGTCGGTACATGGTCGCCATTCAAGAACTATCGTTAAATGGAGACTTCTGTGTACGCACGATTACTATCCAACGGCTTTATCGTCACTTACCATCAGGTGAGATGAAGCTCAAGTGCAAACTCATCATACATAAAATGAAAAGAACTCTTACTAATCCGTTGTTGGTTCTTCGAGCGATGTGGTCTGCCCATTGCCACTTTAGCTTACTGTGACTTCAGTTCGATTCCAGATATCCTTCCGAATTCCACCCCGTACCTATTGCATAGCTCCTACCATGAACGTTCCACGAAGCTCGAGTGACTTTGAGCTGGTTTATAACCCAGCCGACCAAGAAAGCTTTCCATTCTTCAAATCAACAATTGACTTATCAGTCTAACATTTAGCACCAAAACCAATCTTCTATTAACACCACCATTACCATTAATAAAACCGCCAAAACCCCTGTTTATTTTCACCCCAACTTCACTAACAACTATATATATACATGGCCAATATAGCCTAGACTCGTGTAGCCATTGTACAAATATCGATCTGGGAGTTCAAGGCAGTTCGGACGGGTCTCCTTTATGCGTATTTGATTAATGACCTGACGCTTGTTTTCGTCGGAATATTAAAATTTTTGGCGCGTGGAGGAGGGAAACAGGTACTTTGACCAAAAATAGGTGCCGTAATTTTTCATGAGGCTAAGTGGCCTTATGTATCACTGTTAAGATATACGAACTCGCTTGCTTTGATGTTCCGATTTTTACGTTCCATTTAGTCTCTTCTCATGTCTTCCCGCTGATGACTTCTGGATCGTCTCAGGGGACGTTTCAGCGTGCTAGTCCAATCGCCAAATTTCCTGCATAGCGGGTTCCATTCCTGGTGCGGACATTGTCAAATCGTTCTGTGAGATTTTTCCCAGTTTGGTAAGAACATTGCAGGCTAAATCACCTGATTGTCTGAAGAGTGAGATGATTCCGAGATAATCCGTTACTACCAGTTAATATCTACTACATGAGCCATGTCAGAGGACTGCGGCGGCTCAACAACTTTGATAGGGTTTGAGATCGGTCATAGATCTTAAACCTATACAAAAAGAACATAATCTATATAAAATCCGCATACATCCATCACTAACATGGATAGACACGAGCAAAAAGCATGCAGCTTCCATCCACATTAATAGATCCCCACGCAGGGGATTCTTTATGACTGGATCTTCCATTAGAACCATGCTCAGCTGGTTCACTGGTGATCGCAGTAAGAACTCAGTGATGTCATACAACATACATACATGGATGATACTACCCGTTCACAGGAACTTCCTCGTGGTATCTACAACAGCTACGGAAAGCCACGTGATTCTATTCAAAAGCCGATTCCAATTCGACCTACCAAAAACTGTAGTATTGTCGTTACTACAATAAAAACAACAACAACCACATTATCATCACGTTCTTGTACAACCTGAGGCAGTCCATTGCTGGACATTGTTCTCTCCCGTAGAGCACAATTAAACTCTGTCCGCTGCTCTTCTCATCCAGTCATGTCCTTCTGCTTCTACGTTAGTCTTTTTTCAATCTTTTCGGAATGGCGTAATATGGCGGTAATATAACGTTTGCCTAGACCCTAGGTCCACTCCGGGATAACATCATCTCTGACTTGGTAAAGTATACACGTTATAGCCAAAGCTTTTCTTTATTTGTATTGTATTTTGGAGTAAAATAGCTACCGCAGAAGTATTCTTAGAAATAATAATAAAAGATACATTCGCAAATTTCCAAGTTGGAGGAAGGAAAAACGCAGTTTTGATTCGCATGCTTGTTTTATAATTTTCGTACGCCAACACGCTATTTCGATGACCGATGAGTAAGGCGGGCATGAAGTCACCTCGCTCTCAGACAATTTCGTCCGGAACGTCGTGAGGCTAGTCTGTTTTCAATCAGTTTTTAGATATACATATATGCACTACCTTAGTTACCGTTTTAATATTATAAATATGTTTGAAATTTTGGGTGTTTGTGGTTCAATCACCAATTAATAACTGAGCCAATTTAAATGAAAGAATGCAGTTGGTCGTAAACTCAATATCTTCTTCCTCGAACGGAATAAAAAGTAGCTTTTGACCTTTTTCGGCCCATCAACTATACCTATACAAATCAAGTCATTCTGACTCCGTTGCGACATGAAATATTAGTATGTATTTACAATAATCAACTGGTGCAAATGGGACTGAGACTGGTCATGTCAGCTGCATGTCTGTAGACCTGTGGGCAAAAATCACAATCAAATGAAATCGACGTCACGGCAGGCCATAAACAGATAGCGGGATGAATTGGTATCGTTCCTGCACTAATAAACAGAGGAGGCTCATGAGTGAGAGAACTGGATGAAAATAAGAGAGGCCTCCTTTGCCCAGCGATATGACAGTACAGGATAACAATAATAAGGTTTTCTTTAGTTTTCTTAGCGTTGAACTGCGCGTTGCTGGAGTAATTCGCGTGTGCCCATGGCATTCTAAATATACGTGAAACGGTGAAGCGAAGCATTGACCCCGACTGAATAGTTCACTGCCAAAAATAATGCTTGACAGCGCTACAGCGGCCCCGAGCCACGTCAGCAAACTTGCGGGACGATAAAATGGTGCATGTGATGTGATTTCCCCTAAAATATTTTTCCTTGCCAGTCCAAAGTTGGAAATAAAACCCCTAGCGGGTTCCCTAGCCTATCGTTACTTGGTTTGGTTTGCGGTAGGTGGAAAACTTTACTGTGCCACTTGTGCTTGGCCTGAATCTCACTTGATGACGCCGATACCATAGAGTCGTTAAATGATGGTTTCACTCAGGATACTCAATTTAATGAGGTGCTAGCTCTGCTACCTTTCATATTGGAACACTGCTGTTTGGCGGCAGACTTAGGTAACGTCGTGATACCTATAGCTAGACCGACATTGAAAATGTGTTACCGAGCAGTGATAGGTATCCCGGGACTTTCGGATTGTAAGTCCAAGCGTGTGTAGCCATTAGACATCAGAGGTGGTTATAGCTACCATCATGAAATTGCTTATCTATGACTGCCTCATAATCTCAATTAGGTGAAATAGACGCCAAGTGCAATCTCATTTTTCAGAAAAAAATTCTGCGAAATGTTTGAAACAAAGAAAAGCGCTATTTTACCGGTCCAATATTTATTGGTATACTAGACGCAAGGGTTCAAGGGCGGTCGCGTCACTTTGCTGGCTGGTGGATGATCTACGACAGGGGCGGCGAACCTTTTCACGCCCGCGTGACATTCTAATATTTCATTTTTTTACGTTTTGCACATCACACTTGATGGTGACGATAAGGCCGTTAGATGGAAAATTCTCACCTAGAAGCTTCATGCTGATGCGTCTACAAGAAAGTAAGAATAATTATTATGATCGTATACTGAGTTACCTAGTAGTATATGAGTAGACTACCAGGCCCTCCTACTAGGTGGACCGACGACCTGGTTAGAGTCGCGGGGAGTCGCTGGATGCAGGTGGCTCGAGACCGGTCGATGTGGCGTACGATGAAGGAGGCCTATGTCCAGTAGTGGACGTTTCCTGGCTGATGATGATGATATGAGTAGATAAAATAAATGTAGTTATGACGTAATTATTTAATTTTACCACAAATGTCGAATATTTGGCTGCGGTTTCCACCTTTGGCACGCATGCCAACGGTTCGTCATCTCTGGTCTACGGACGGATAATATGTCGGTTTGTATATGGCTGAGAGTGACGTGAGAAAGGTTATAGAAGTGATTTATGTTTATTAGATTATCGTCTTTGCCTATATCAATGGTAATAACTCTCACTTGTTTAAGACATGTGTGGTTTCTGTTATAAAATAGTATCACTCTAAGGGTTCATCTTCTTGCAAGAAGTCTCGCTGAAGGTGACATCCAGCTAGCAGCAGCAGCATCCATTTGTGTGCAAATGATAACAATCATTACCATTGGCTTTTCGGTGAAGGAAAACATCGTGAGGAAACCTGCACACTCCTGAGAAGAAATTCAAAGGTATGTGTAAAGTCTCCCAATCCGCACTGGTCCCGCGTGGTAGACTATGTCCCTGACACTCTGTGTACATATATAAGCTTTTGATTATGTTGATGATATAGGGAAGAGAAGTTTCGTGGTTAACAGAAGACGTTTCACGCGAACAATAAAAGAACACGAGCTACCCTTGCTGCCTGCCCCATTGCTTTGAAACAGACAATAGCGAGGTTACTTTCATAATATGTACATATTGGAGGGTTCAAGCATAGTTCAAGGGCGTTCGCTTGTCTTGAGCTAGCATAAAGACTAACGACTGATGGATCGTATTAGTTCTTATATAACTGCTTTCAATGCCAGGAGAGAGAGAAATATAGGAGTTGTTATTATCTATTTAGATGTGGAGTCTCAGTGGTTCTCAATGTCTTAGACTTCGTTTGATTGATCCAAGGATAGGCGGAGTAAATATCCTTGCTGAATTATTCATTAAGATAGTGTACAAATTACACCTAAGTTATTGGAAGGACTTGATACAATCGATAAATCCGAGACATGGGCCGCCGCCGGCTTCATCCACCATTGTGATCGGGGGAATTTCGATTTGCCCAGGCATTCATGCATTGTAGAAATAAATAAAATGTAGGAATATTCGAATTCGAATTTTCCACGATTCGAATGTCTAAACTCGATAAGTGCATTTAATTGATAATTTTATAGACTACCACTTTTATGTTTGCCTGTGAGATTGTACACCTCCGGCCTCATCGCATGCCTCACCTTGTCCGACCTCGCGAGTTTGCTCAACTTCACGTGTACAGTTGTCGCCGGTCGTCCTCGTAAAAATATCAATCTGGAATGTAATTATTCTGTTGCTATTTATATGTATGGATAATAATTGTAATAATAACAGTTTATTTCAGACGAAATACTGTCAATTCGTCAATTTCAGAAATTGTCAGCGATCTTATGAATCACCAACTTCTTCTTCAGACAGGAAACGTCCATTGCTGGACTTAGGCCTCCACAATGACCGGTCCCGAGCCACTTGTATACAGCGACTTCCCGCGACCTTAACTAGGTCGTCCGTCCATGAATGAATGGTAGATAAACAAACAGAATTATTTGGTTCAGTTTATAATATCATCTGTCCACCACTCGCGGCTCGCTCACCGTCCGCGTCCGGCGCCCGCGCACGTGCCCCAAGTTCAAGGGCGCGCCGGCCGGCGGCGGGTCGTTACACTCCGTTTTTGCTCAACTGCGCAGATGGTAGGGTCGCCATGATACCACATATATTAGGACATAATAAAAAAACGGCAAAGTGCGAATCAGAACCGCACACGAAGGGTTCCATATTACCTTGCAATATTTAACACAAGATTGAAGAAAAAAAACAGCTCCCTTGAAACATGGTTCATGTGTTCAAAAACCAAGGGACGCCTTTTAATTTTTTACTTTTTATTTGTTGCTATAGCGTCCACAGCAATACACATACTGTGAACATTTCAAGTATCAACTGTTCAAAAGAAACAGATCTGTGACGGACTGACGTAACAGTAAAACGCCCCACTCCCGTCACTTTAGTTTTTCAGCATTCATGATTCAGGTGACCAACAAGCACACTATGTCTGGCTGTGGCCTTACGAAGCAGATAATGAATTCTCATAATGAATAAAATTTTAGTTTGTTCTAGCTGAAAGCAAATTACTGGACGAAATTCAGACCTAATATATGTCAGCAAAAAGCATATTTATATTAAACGAGCAATCCTATATATATATATATAATTCGGATCTCCGAAACGGCTCCAGCGATTTCGCAGAAATTTGGTATTTGGGGGCGAAAAATCGATCTCACGCTGTCAAACATAATCACTTTAGCCGAGTGGTTCACACGTGTCATTCCGTCCAAGATATCCGCGTTCAAATCCCGGTTGGGAAATTGCTTTTATTTTTGTTTTTTGTGTTTTTATTTATTTATTCCAGTTTGTAATTATTTTTAGTGGCAAATTGTTCCACTCTTTATGGCTAACCAGGGGCAGAAATAAAGTGTTGTGTGTGTTTTGTTTGTTTCTAAAGAACTACGAGCAAAGCTCGGTCGCCCAGATATTATATTTTATATAACAAATGCTACAATTGCAAAAACTTTTCGAAGTGTGTTAGTAAATGACAGAGTTTTGGTCACCATACATTTAGGAATGACGACATTTCAAAATATTTGACGAACAAATTACAAATGCCTTATTTCTTTGTCTTGTAAAATAAATACGTTCCATTTTGTCTGTAATTTACATTAGAATTTCTATTATGTTTTTCAAACACTCGTTCTTCGATAAAATTGTAGACCTAATTAATTTGGATTGCTAGTAGGCGGCAAAATTGTAATGCCTCAGATGTAAGCAACTTTTCCTTAAATATTTTTGGCAATTTTCTCGAAACGGGATACAGCAATTAAAAAGCTCTGGCACCATGAAGTTATTTAATGGCGGTGTATAATTTTATTATTAATAGGTCTACATAGATTAAAGAACCACGCTCCGCTAAAGATACAATCTCATTTAGCATAAATCTGCGTCAGTAAATCCTATACTGCTTTCGCACATAATGCGCCAAATGGACAAATGAGACTGAAATGTTTCAATAACTTTCGATTTCTTCTTCGTTACTACATAATCTGCCAAAGATTGTTTAATAACCGAACGAAAAAAGTTCTGGTAAAATGACGTTTTAGGTAGTCTGTCATTTCGGTAGGTTTTATCTATGTGTCTTTCTATAACCTAAGGTCCACACCAAATTTTCTTTTAAAAGCTGCGTTAATAAACGTTGATTTCAAGACTGCCATGCCAGCATCATGGATATCATTAGGTACCGTCTTATTGTCTAACCAAAGAAAACCAGCTAAGAAACAGTTAATTTTTTTTCTGCCTCCTTTGTAAGAACCTCTTCCATTTTCAAGTGGGCTCAATAGAAATTTTTTTTGTTCCGAATTTTTTTCTGCCTCTATTAGCGTATTCTTATTCCATTCTTTACGTGGTGTGTGGCTATTGTATATTTTTTATAGACCAAGAGGCATTACCTGAATTACTTAACTAAACTAAGTTTTTAGTGTTACATTTTCAAAATACCGCGGCCGTGTCTTTGCAAGGTCCGACGCACTAATATTATGCTGAGTTCGAAGACCTTCTCCATTCATCTTCATTCATCATCATTAGGTTAGTGCACGGCTTTGAAGTTTTTCTTTCCTACATTTTTTAAAACATTTTTCGACACTTACATACCTAATTACTTTAAAAGTTCAGCTTCAGTACCCAAAAAGCTTGTCGTGCAATTTTTTAAGCTAGTTTTTTTGAGATCTCATTCATACGAGTATGTTTCTTTTTTTAGAATGGCTTTTTATAAGGCGTCCGTATATCTAGTCTAGTCCATATACTCAAAATAATAACATCGTAAAATCATTAAGCACAGACGTAGTATACTTGAAGGAATTAATTTATCGTATCTTACTTGTAAATTTGTATCTAATTAATGTAATTTATACGATAATAATCTAGTGACGTCTATTTAGATAAAAATAAAATTATGACATCTGCATGGTTTGCTAAATACATGTGATCTGATATTTTTTTTATCATCTCTGATGTCCCCCATTCATTGCAATTTAAAGATGCATCATTTTGTATTCTATTATCTACCTTACTGTTGGTGCAATTGCGCAGAATTTTCGTCTGATCACGCGTGACTGATTGTGACTCATGTTGGTCTACAGTTACCATCTACTTTTTGATAAAAGCATGCGTTTATGTTAATTTGTAACAACTTTATTACATCATATCGGTTCTCGGTTTTAAAAGAAATATTGGGGCGAAACACCAACGATGAAGCTTGATGATGGTACACACGGTTACACATCAAGCTTTGCATTTCCAGTATACGCTGACCTAGAATTGGATGTACTCCTACACGATGCTAGTTCAGCTTATATTAGAATTTTATAGCTTGACCTGAAGCCGTGCGTACGCTTTGGTGTAAGACGCTATTCCGTCTATTCTCTGGAACTCAAGACTGAGCTCAGAAGAATGCCCTATTTCTAATCTACACTTCACTGGCAGCAATATAAAACGCTTCAGTTTTTTCTCATTTTTTGACGCCGCCTCGTGGTCTACGATAGAGGCGACAGCGGGGGGCCGTCTCACACCAATTGTCATTGTAAAACAAACAAACAATTTGTATGTCTGTCTGTCGTTCACACTTCTGGAGTGGCGTCCCGCCGCGGCATTCAGGTACGGTCTCTCGAGGGCCTTTATTCATTAATTTCTCGTTCGCTTTTAGGGTTAAAAGGGCTTTTAGCGAGCGATGTACTTGACAGACGGCTTTTAAAGTAGAATGTGTCAACGCTTTAGCACACACGCCTGATGGCAAGTAGGTGACGATTGCATGAGTTCAGCTGTTTATGAACTAAATCTGTTGCCTTTTTACCCACTATCTATAACATGTAGAGGGGGCATTGACAACGTTTTGTCTGAATGAAGTATTCGCGGGAGGTAAATTCTGAAGTGTACGCAAACGAATTCGCGGGCAAAAGATGTTATTTGTTGAAATGAATTCACTAAAACGGGAATTTATCTCGCGTGATGATTCTATTTCTTGTGTTTTGCGTAGTATTTCTTCGGCACGTGCTGAAAAGTTCACCAAAATGTCGAGATTTACATTTAAAACATTAGCATAAAACACTAATTTTAATAGGCCATGGAACAGGCCTATCAGTAGGTCACGCTTACACGCGTAACAAATGCCATATAAAACCTGAATCGTAAAAGGAGCTATAAACAATGTAACTATATTTATACTCATAGATATGACGTCGAAATTTTGCATTTTATTCTGTTATTGAAAGCGAATTTGACTTGGAAAGGTACACTTTACATTAAACGAATTCACTGGCAACTCTGCTATATCCTGATGCTAACCATGAAATAGGTTTGGTGAATTTGCGGTAATGATCATACATAACGGTAGGCGGATTGACAATATTATCAAGGAAGGTAATCTCTACCTTGCTACCTACTAACCTGCAGCAGACGCTTTTGTATCGAAAACGTTGGGCGCCATCTTGGATATCATTCTTTTTATACGAACAACGGGAGCTGCGTCCGTTGATGGCAAACCCAGCCATGGCATACCCATGGGGGGAAGTGGGAACGTCTTTACCACTCCACCCTATTTCTTTATTCTAAACGAGTCTGGGGTCCCAAGATAGCTTTATAGTCCGTAGGAAATTCATCCACCTTCAGTGGACGCGTTTCAAGTGTACCGTTGTAGATCCTGGCTAGAATAAAAAACAGGAATAACAGTGGGAGCGGAGAGGAGGTGGGAATAAACCCAGCAAAAAGACATGGGTGTTCATATTATAAAGCCACAGACCACACGGCACTGATGTTAGCAAATTCTTAAAGACATAGTTGACATATAAAACATTGTTGTAGGCAGAGAGATTTAAATATAGTAATAGGTTATAGAGCGGGTATTGGGAAACGTTTCATATAAACATTTTGATCTCAAAAGTCAATGGTATGTCAAATGTCTTGAACGGCCGCGTGACGTGATGTGACACTAGATTGAGTAACTAATTACCAATTGGTAATAAGTTTAGGCGTCGGTGGCGCAATGGATAAGGCGCGGACTCTCAATCTGAGGGTACCGGGTTCGAATCCAGCCGTGTACCTATGAGTTGTTTTTCAATTCAAGTACATTATCCGATTGCTTAACGGTGAAGGAAAACATCGTGAGGAAACCTGCATGTCTTGAACAAGGCATGTGAAGTCCGCCGATCCGCACTGGGCCCGCGTGGTGGACTATGGCCCATACACTCTCTGTAGGAGGGTAGGCCTGAGCCCCAGCAGTGGGGACGTATATAGGCTGTTGATGATGATGATGAATAAGTTTAGGATCAAACTTTTTGTTTGCTTTGTCCGGTCTATTACTATTAATGTTAAATGTCTTTGGTTGTAGGTAATATATACAAGCGTTAGTGCTGGTGCTGTGTGGTGGGTGTATGATTCAACGGTCGAAGTCCTAAGCCGCACAAGGTCGTCTCGAGACCTACGCGTCTAAGTTTTATGGCCCTCCGCTGCTCAGTGATTTGCATAAATTTGGATTAACTATAGCTATGTCCCACGCAAGGAAACTCTGCATCGGCGTGCACCTACTTTTTGCTTGGCTGGACATACCATACATGTCGCGAACTTTAGCCACACACAGTAAACATGAGATAATTAAATTAACGTTTAAACGTTGAAAGAGTTCTCTTTTGACGCAGGGTCACTTTTGTGTGTAATGTGTCGCCGCAAAGAACGATTACACGATAATGCTTTAGTGAAATCACGCGTTCGTTTAGGGAAGGGATTTGGTGCGATAAGTTGCGCTGAATTTGCTTAAATAAGCCGTGTTTTGCCATCATTGTCTGTAATAAAATTGTGCGTACTTACATATTTGTTTGTGTGTACTGTGGAGTAGTTTTAAAGAATGAGACACAAGCGGCGACACTTGTTTTCATTGCAATCATAAACAATTTCCTTTCCAACCTTTTTATTTTTTATTCCAGGTTATCGTCATACATACACGGCAGATAAAGTTTGATTGAGGTCAAAATTTATTTTCAATAAAAAAAATATTTATAGATTTTGCAATTAATTGCTTCCGAGTAAGTGACCTACATTTCTCTCCTCCTTCCTCCTTCAAGTACCCTCTCTATAGTTTATCTAAGCAAATGCCTACTGGCTATATTTAGCACACGATTCATGTGTGACATGACCTTTTTTGGGATTTTCCGTAGGTCGGAAAGCGGTTAGTCATAGGAAAGGTTTTAGGGCTAGACATAAAATGTGTTATGAATTTCGTGGTGTACTGAATTCCAGTCGAAATTGTCGATTAAATGGTTAATTATAAAGACTACCTTGCGTAAATAATGTTTATGGCCCTTTGTATATTTTCAATAATTTAAATATTCTTCTAGCTTGACCCAGGTCTGCTTTAAGAAGTTTTTGTTAGAAATAAGTTTAACTATGTAAAAATTCTGTTTGTTTCTTCATGTATACGGTAAAATATCAAATCTTATTTTTTATTAACATTGTCCCTCTCCAAATTCTAGCTAGTGTTTAAAATGAAAATTGTTATTCATTGTGAAGTTGTATGTTTATGATACTCATTTCGCGACATCACAATCCGATGTCCTATTTTTAGATAGTTATTACACAAATCCACCTATTGTATTTTAAAAGATTATGTCAACGGAAATTTAGTATGAAACGTTGATGGAGGTGGATCGCCTTAAATCACGTTTTTTACCTGCCACTTTTGAAATGATGATAGGAAATTAAGAAGAAGAAAAAAGCGACCACCAAGTACTACTCGCAGCACTAAAAGCTTCTTGTGATAACAATGACCTTAATCTGTAGTCATTTTGACATAAATAAACTACCATTTATATTTAGCACCAGATTTTAGACATCAAGCACAATGAATTTTTCACGGCACTTTTTCAACTCTAAAACGCAGGTTTTTTTTAACGAACCTAAACTACGAGTATTCAGGTTTTCAATAACCACTCCTAGTTTAATAGGTGTCTCTGTCACGCGATTTTCCTCGGACCTTTCAATCGATTATTTTTCGATTATCGGACAATTAGTCGTTCTAATTTTTCCTGGTATGTCCGTGTCGGTACCTCAACGTGGACTGTAAAAAATCTGTCTGTAATCTGAGCTAGATCTGAATCGATAAAAAAGCGTGTCTAACGGGACCCCCTGTGGTTTTCCAACTAACACAGGCCAAATGAAAAGGTTGAAGTGCTAATAGTAGATGTTAGTTTCTGTCTGGGAGCATTTTTTTAGAAATTTGTATCAGTTACATTTGGTGTTTTTTGGCCGACTGTCCAGGTCTGTCTTTCTTAGGAGATGAGTCTCTCGAATTGACTCGCAACTCATTGGGGCTATATTTGCATGAGGAGTAGCTGTTGTGGAGGCGGAAGAAATAGCTGCTTACGTATTGCTGGAGTGCGGAGGAATGACAACTCTACGTACGAAATATCTCAGTTTGAGATCGCTCCCAAAATCCTTCAACGACACACACACACATTCAACAAGCTGTAGTAGGGTTCTCTGATGGAGCTGACATGGCACGATCGTAGTCTTCCCAAACGCATTTCTTCTCGCTAGAAAGTGACCCGCTCAAGGATCGTTACTACGGCGCGTGTGAATCCAAAAACGTCACCCGTTGGATGTATGGGAATAGGAATCGATATCACGACATTTGTTTGAAGAGTTTGACCTGTGATCGTAGCACGAAGTGTTCTTTTGTGCATAGAACCCCTAACAGGAGAAAAGCGTACAACTAATACAAATTCAGGGGGACTACTGACTCTCCCTACATTTTTGCTTCTTTATAAAAAGACACAATCCTATCTCATTTCATTTAACGCCAAGATATCAGATTCGCCTCCAGTGAATGGCGGTGAATCATTACATATTCCAGAGCCGTTTCACACACATCCGTTCTTGGCATCCGCCGACTTCCGCCGACTGCCGCCGACTGCATTGTTAGGCCACTGACTACTGTACACACATTGCTACAGATTATATATTAGTTACATTGCATATACTCTACAACCAAACGTTTTGGCCAAGGCCATCTCACCCATTAGCGAGGATCAATGCAGCATTTGGACAGCAAGCCACCTACAAAACCACGGTTCAAATGCAGTTGCTACAATTGTATAATACGTAACTTGATGCAGTTGTGGCGCTAATTAACTTTAAAGAAACTGCACTTTAACTGCAGTTTTGCAGTTCGCCTTTCTTGGCCCAGGTCGTTGTTTACAATGGTACGGGTTGGCCTTGTTGGGTGAGTTAAGACATCTACTGGTGCCTTGAATGACACACAATAATCATGGAGCATGGACGATAAATCAATTAAATCCGAGGTGGAAAAGTCAATTTAACACACAACGAATCGACTTTCCCAACGCGATACGATTTATAATCACTACGATTGCCAGGGTGGGTTGATGATCTCAGTAGACCACAAGGGACCGATGCTGCCAATGAAGTCTTACCCTTAGCAGTAGTTTTATTAATACAATTAAAATCTTCATTTATGTATTAGTACAGATACTACTCCACCAAATCAGGCACATGACAGGACAGGTGTGATGTTTCGTCGCCCGTACTCCTTCGTAATGGTACACTTTTGAAGCCGATCCCTGGCGACTGTCATTTTGTGTCAGTTCGGTTCGACTACACCACCGCGCCTCTGTCAGCTTGCGTCATAGTTCGTAGGTCGTTGAGATAGGCTGCGGAAGTACGAGGTCACGGGTTCAAATCCGTTAGCCTGCCGACCGTCGAGAAATTGAATTAGCCGCGTCGTTAACTCCTTAACTTGCAACTTGACCGACTCGCGGACCGCGGACCGTTATGATTGTGGCGATCATATATAGTCTCTATGTGTTAGTAATGCTGTACATCACCTAAGTTAGTTTCCATACGGCTGCTATGTGTGGTTTTCCATTTTCCTCGAAGATTTTAGTCAGTTTAAGGAACGTATACTACGTGACCCGTTTAGGGTAGGGAGTCTCTCCAAAACACCACGCTGGGTTTTCTTCTTCCACTCGTCTATAACAACTCACACCTTTCACAGGCTAATCCTTCTGTACCCAATTCATCCATCCATTATTCATCAACAGCCTATATATGTCCCCACTGGAGGGGCTCAAGCCTACTCTCCTACAGAGAGTGTATGGGCCATAGTCCACCACGCGGGCCCAGTGCGGATCGGCGGACTTCACATGCCTGTTCAAGACATGCAGGTTTCCTCACGATGTTTTCCTTCACCGTTAAGCAATCGGATAATGTACTTAAATTGAAAAACAACTCATAGGTACACGGCTGGATTCGAACCCGGTACCCTCAGATTGAGAGGCCGCGCCTTATCCACTGCGCCACCGACGCTTCTTCCATTATTACGTCTTCAAAACAACCTGAAATGAAATAAGTTTTTTTATGTATAGGTTTGCCTTCTTCACCTCACCTGATGATGGTAAGTGACAATAGACCCTTGGATGGTGCGCGTGCGCACACAGAAACCTCAGTTTAATGAGGCACTGGCGCTGCTACCTCTCATACCGGGACATGATAGTGCTATTAACTCTGCTGGTTGGCGGCAGACTCAGGTAACATGTTGGTAGCTAGTCAGGCGGACATAGAAAATGTCCTATCACTAATTAAACCGAGTATACCAATAGGTACCCCAACTGGGAATCACGGATTTGAACAGTTCAGCTATAGCCGCCGGGAAAATACAATTCTAATGTTGGTGGTACAGAAACTAGAGCAGGGAGGAGGAGCAGAGGCTCAATCTTTTCAAATAGATAAAACGATATCCCCAACGAACAATCAGCATTAGTAATTTTCCTTGTAAACGCGGCGCCAGTGAATCACATAATAGCAATCCAATAATCTCATGCTAATACATGAGTCATTGGACACTTGTCCTGATACTAAGAAGCTGTCGGTTTTGGAGTGTTTTTGCATTTGTCTTTGCATATGGAGTCGTTATTTGTAATCTGGAATCCGGTGACGCATATCACGTGAACAGGATAATTTTTGGGGCACTTTTCATCTGAGGGATAATTTCTGAAGTCTCCTCTGATTTGTCGGATAAATAATCTTATGTCCTAGAGATCGCAATAAAAATCATAGAGACCTACAGTACGTTGACTTCTAAATGAAAAGATGGAAAATTTTATATGTTCGTCCCACTCAGTGACGCACCACATGTGTATATATATACAGAAGCGATGAGCGTTGAGCGTTTTTTCATCATTTTTTGTCCGTCACTCCAGTTTATCGACACCGATTCTATTTCGTCTAAGAGTCTAACAATTATTTTTATTAGATAACCACGTAATTGGCCCACCATCTGTGGCTAGGCCATTCTCGCCGTGGGAAACAAGAATTTCTAGATCTAGACTTCTTTATTGAGTAATTATGATGTTGCTAATTGTTTGTAGGATTCTTTTTGTTTTGTTTTATGTCGGTAAACGTTGGCGAGTGTTAATATGTCGACGCGGGCAGTCCTTCTTCGATGGATTGATTGATTTTAGAACAGTTTATAAAATTGTGTGTTTTAGTGATAGTTAAGCGTTTTTCCTTTTAAATTTATATTTGCGTCTTTTCGTTTATGTGCGTGTTTCTTTTAATTTCGTAAGAATTAAAGAAATATGTAGTGGGCTTCGGAAATCGAGTTCAGTAATCAATATTTTAAAATTTGTTTTAATATCAATTACATCCTGGACAATCTAAATCTAAGCTTAATAAGACAGGTGTACCTATGAGTACTTTGAGTGATATATAATTGACTTTGGCATATTCGGCTTTTAATTGAAACAATAAATGTGAGTAGAGACCGTGGGACCTCAGTTACGGGGCTTTCGTAGTAGATGTCAATCGTTTATCAACTGCATTAGTCCACTATTGGACATGCCGCCCTCGTACATCGCCACGTTAAACTAACTTTACACCATGAGAGGATGGGCCTTATACTCCACTCTTGGCAGGCGGATTTGCGTAACAAAGGTTGCGGTCTATCTAGTTTTGTCTCCTACATTCTCCTTTTACCTCGCCTACAGGAGGGTCTCGTGACATGACCCTTATCTTCAAGCAGATGTAACTAATCAACATTTTCTTATTTTCCAGGTTAACACGGCCCATGGCAACGAATACATCTTGTAAGTATTGACATATTTTCTAAGTCCTCTCGCACCACACACCCTCAAGCCCCATAGACCGAGTTTTCCTGTTTATCTATCGCACGTTCGTTTCCAAGAAATCGTATCTTTTGGCCTCCAGGGACTAATTAAGACACGATTTTCGAGGGTCGTAACGTAATCATAGTCTAATTAAAAAGAATATTTGCAAATCTGTTTTTACGTCGATCAACTGCTACTTATGGATTTATTTTGGTTCTAAGGCTATTAAAAATGGCCAAGTGCGAGTCGAACTCGCGCACGAAGGGTTCCGCACAGAATATGGATATTTAACATACGGAAAACCAATCTAAAGAATGTGCCTCGATTTTCGTTATCAATTTAGTTTTGCAGTAGCAGTAGTAGACGAGTACGACACTAGATGGCGCTAGCTGTATGTTACATCACACGTCTAAAAAATCACGTTCGTTGTATGGGAGCCCCTTTAAATATTTATTTTATTCTAGTCTTTAGCGGCTGTTGTTATAACGGCAACAGAGATACATCGTCTGTTCAACTCAAAAATTTCAACTCACTAACTAACACGGTTCATGAGATACAGCTTGGTGATAGACGGACGGACGGACAGCGAAGTCTCAGTAATAGGGTCCCGTTTTTACCCTTTTTACCCTTGGTGTACGGAACCCTAAAAAACGATACGGTTGTCTTCAACCTCCATGGAGAATAAATATTAATTAAACATACATTAACGTTGAAAAGTTTTTATTGTTGATTTGTAGAACCTAATGACTAACACCAATGTAAAAATCGTCCTGTTTACTGTTTATTGCAAATTAAGTTTTTCCTTCAATTCTTATAGCACGCCCCCAAAAAAAACATTTATGATCATGATTATACATTGGTGTTAAAGTTACCAATAGAATTTTTTTCGAAAATGCTTTAGGGTTCTGATGAATACTTGGGGCCCCCATGAGTGGCCTGAGTGCGACCCTCATACTTTTGTCTGTGTGCTGCGTAGTAAAGTATCGTGCGCCCAACAAGAGCGGTTGTTGAACTTATTTGATGGTTTTTGTATACAGATTTTAATAGAATGGGTGTTCGCACCTATTTTTTATTGAGCATCATTTTTTCTTTTGTTAAATCGTTATTTATTTATGTAATGAGTCACGATACCTTAATAGGGAAATTCCGATAACCCACAAAAAACTAAATGAACTTTAGTAGATTTTCACTCCACTTCTTGACGCTCTTTCAAATCCCTAGTCGCTAGTCGCCGTAAATCTACTATTTTGCTTCCTTTGAAACATTAGCGACTTTTGAAATCATGTAAAACCTTTTTTCTGTTCACACTCAATTCAAATGATTACTCAATATGTAAATTCGTTTATAAATAGCAAATTATTGTAGGAAGTTACTTTGAGTCCGTCTTTATCAATTGCCCTATTGGCCCATTGACTTGATAATTACCCCGGCTATTTAAATAGTATCAAACTGTATAACTGAACCGTGGTTTACGTGACCGTTTCGATTTGATCGTGAAAACTGTCGTTTAAGTGACTAGGTCAATTAAAAAAATATATATAAAACATTGATAACATTGCTATGAATCTTTAACAATTTTATTGTATTAATAATAATTAGTATTCACAATTGTTGCTTTTACTGTAGATTCTGTTTTAATAGTATGATATCATACTAATGACGTCGAAAATTGAAATCAACATAAATTAAATAGGTAACGCAAGCGTTTTTCTTTTATGAGGCACCAAGAATAACAAACTGACGTTCTGGGGGATTTAAAAAAACGCCTTTCGTACAGATTACATAGTAGGAATATTAAATGAATCGTTTGTGAATCCTCCTTGACCTCCCCGCTTCGTAAATAGCCCCGCGACGTAATTCTTTATTTGTTATCGACATTCGGCTGTCGGCGTTCGATACGCTAGCTGCCGGGAAACTAGACAATCCAACTTTCTTTAAAATGTCTAGATCCCACCCTAGCATAGACACACAGACAACCGTCTCCGTAAACTACTTGCACCACAGATAAAATGATTTAAGGAGATGTTAGACATAGTATATGCAGAGTATTATGTTCTGTATCCGAGTACCATAGAGCAACTAGCGCACCCCACAACCTCAGGAAAAAGAATAAAATACTTTGAAATAATAATGGATAAAATGACGTCACTTAGCATTTCTGCTGCTTTTCGGTCTCCCCTCGTTCAGACAGCGCAAGCTTATATTAAATTATAATAATAAAGAAATCAAAAAGCATACACACATAAGCCACGCAAGCTTTTCTACGCGACATTCTTATAATCATGAAAAGCATTTATTTATTATTATTCTACTATATGTTACATGGCAATTGCACGGCACAGTATTTTAATTGCAAATAGTGCAATTCGGGCATCTCTTTATTATTTTTGTTCTGTGGGACAGACTGATTTGATTAATTTATTTTGTAAAGCGATTACTTTTATTTATAGAAATATACACAGTGTACTACAGCTTCAAGTTACAGAAAAGATGGGGTAATATTTCACAGGTATTAAATTAATAAAACAAAATGTTCTAATTCAAAATTTTATACGACTTTACTTTCCCTTTCTGATACACTGAAAAATACATACATTATCGTTGTCGCATCTTATCTCGCTTCCCACCGTGAATCGGTGAAAACAAAACGTAGTTCACGTTTTCTCCACCCATGTTCTGCTACGGAGGCGGTTAGATGCCAGACGTTTGTCAAAATATCCGTGTTTCCCGCTCGACCCGTGACGCGTCCATCGCTAGATAACCCTTGCTTCCGAAGGGCGCGGCACCTAGATAGCGGACGGATGATAGTTTGTCCACAGATAAACTTCACTGGAATATTTTGTGAATGAACTTCCAATTGTCTATCGTAAGCCAACTTCCGTGCGCGCTGGCCACAGAATTACATCACAAGTAGCGTATGTCCTCAGCGCGTGCTCAGCAGACCCTTTTTTTGTGTGGGTTTGTGATGAAGGGAAATATACTGTTTAGTGAGACCCTTCTGACTTAGTCTTTGCATACCTTCGGGAACATATGAGGTGATCCTATCATAAAGTCGACAACAACACGGAAACCAGTTTTTATATTACTCCGGTACCCGAATGTGCCCGAATTTACCGTAACCCAAACCTGTCCCTTTTCGTTCCGTCCAAAAACCGTTACCTACTAGTTTGTTACGAGTTTTTAAACCCTTTTTTCTCCATATCTCGTTATTACCTAGTCTCCGTGGCGACATATCCCAAATCTATTAAAAACTCATCAGTGTCATGTGTTTGATACCAAGGAAGTGTCTGCGCTGGTTACTGGGTAGACCATTGCTATAATGATGTACGGAAGGGCTTTTTTCGCTAGGTTGATTAGCTTTTGTTTGATGATTATTTATTTCCATGGCCTGCGTTCAGCAGTGGATATTTACAGGCTGATGATGATGAGTCTCGTCTGCAGTAAGCATTCTGGAGTCCTGGGTCTCATCCATTCGAACTCTGCACGCCCACCATCAGATCTCTCCGAAATCGTATTTGGGTAGGGATAGACCTGAGAGAAGTATAAAGTCGTCATCATCATCAGCCAGGAAATCACTTGCATACAGCGACTCCTTGCAGCACCAGCAGATGGACGGCCTGGTATACGTTTTCAGGCACATGGTCGCCACTCTAGAACTTATACCCCCCATCGGTTACCCGTTCTTCCAGTGATGTTGCCTGCCCATTTCCACTTCCGCTCACTGACTCGTTGAGCTATGTCGCTGACCCTAGTTCGTCTACGGATTATCTCATTCCGGATTTTATCACGTAGAGAAATTCTGAGCATAGCGCGTTAGGCTTTATTTATTCATTTAAAATTGCCACTGTGTTTAGTACAGAAATATAAATTATTTATTGTTGATCTGACCCGTAAACAATGTTTCTTTCAACGTTGAATGCATTACATTGATATTTTAATTTCGTTTTCTGAATCATTTATTGGACAATTGCTCTAAATCATTTTCATTCATAGTGAACAGACTGAGATGATAATAAATTACTTCCCGTCATATCCGCTTCAATACTTGAATGATTGTTTACGAGGTTGCACGCGCCTGCGCCCGCGCCGCTGTAGGCAGACAGTGAAAGTTCCATCGGAACCGGTCCAGCGATCCAGTTATAGGTCTACAATAACTGTCTGATTCACAAACAATGTATTAGCATAACGGTTGACAAACAACTGTCGTGACTCATTCTGTGCTAAATATAATTTTTTAAAGCATAACTCGTAATGTCTCATTGAATGTTTTAAAAGATGCAATAGCTGCAGAGTTTCCGCTTTCCGAAACGGTAGTAGATATTCATTGACACCCAAAAAAATCGTTACAAAAAGCATCCAACCTGGTTGACATACCTAAACATCGTGGTGGTCACCCATCGGGGCCCCCACTATGGGAACATAACATTTTAACGGCCAGTGATGAAACATATGGCAATCGACGGAGAATAAAACTCCAAAATGACTATACTCTTTGACAAATTATCGAAAGTGATATACTTTCGGAGATAATGAGGTTTAAATTTTTTTAAATATATTGTGTGGGCTTCAAACAAAAATTGTTACATGCTCTTTGAATTAAATTTATTTGAATTATGAAATTAATTTCATATTTCTCGAACTTTTGACTCAAATACATGAATTTACCGCAACTTTCAGCATCTGTGCTACGACAAGGCAAGAGCTAACGAAAGAAACTAAAAGTGACGTATTAAATTTCTTACAGTTACATTAGTCTAGGCAAGCATAGTTGAATCAGTCTAGAAAGAAGAAAGGTTTCAGAAAGGCCTGGAGATTTGCCATAATAACCGAGTTTGCCAGTCATGTCAGACACCTATCTGATATTTATCGCATTTCCAGTATTTATCATATGATTCATAAATCTAAATCAATGAGAAACATTTTCGTGTTCGTGAGTCATTGGATTGAGTTTACTTCCGTTGTATTTTGTGAGCAGTGACGTCATCAACTTTTTGGGGAAGTTACCCTGAAACATCGCTCGCTACTGGCTGAGTCATAGGGACGCTGGCATCATAGAAAAGCCTACATATGGTTAATTGATTCATTGATCAATACACTCAAGGGCCTTTTTGACTTCAGCTTTAGAACAGTGTGGCACATCACTGTCCCTGGTGGACCTATTTCGTTGTGCCGATCTATAGTGAGGCTTATGTCCCCATGTTAATCTTCAAACCGTTACACTTCACAAAGCTTACCAAATTTTTGGTATGGGTCTAATTCAATGGCTTTAAATTGGACCTCAATCTCATCTGCTGGTTACTTACCAGTTTTACAACAAGTTGTTATCAACAGTGCATAAGTCCAATGTTGGACACAGCGTCGGAGTTTCTATGAGAAGATTGGCGGATTGGTGATCGCAGTAGGATGTTGTTCGTTACCTGCGCGATGGACGTGGGTCGATTCTATTCTAAAACTGAGACCACTCGGCATATATATCTATTTGCCACACAGACCATATGTTACATTGGACATAGGATAGTTTTAGAGTTCCGTCCCCTAAATATTCCAGACAAGACCGTATCACTGTTCCTCCGCTGTCCGTCCGTCCGCTACAGAGTGTGTATAACAACAAATAAACAAAAATGTAAAACAGATAAACATGAATATAAGCGACGTGGTTTTTCAACCGACTTTTAAAAAAGAGGTTCTCAATTCGACTGTATGTCTTTTTAAATTATTTTTTTCATGTATGTTACCCGATAACGCTAATTATGAATCGATTTTGATGATTCTTTGTTGTTGTTGTTGTTGAACATACTTCAGAAGTGGTCCCATATAAATGTTATCGAAATTGATTCAGCTCTTTTTGAGAAAAATCAACAAAAAACAAATATGATTTCTACCTCTATAGACGACATTTTAGGGGACGAATGCTGTAGATTTTCAGGGGCAGTTGAAGTCGTTTTCTAATGTATGTTAATGTGAATTAAAGTTAACGCGTTCAAAAAGAACTTTAGTGTGCGAGAATTTTAATCTGCGAGTCTGACTCGTGCTTGATTTGTAAGTTCAGTCGCGGGTAAAAGTTAGTCTGTGCCAGTGCATGCGTGTGCATCCGCCGACCGTGTGCGTACGCGCAGCATGTCGACACTGGCCTTTCGGAACTTTCACACGGGCACACATACTTATGAACCGTCTCATCGAGCGGATGCCGTCGCAATTACACACGGGATTATTATTGCGCGGTATTGTACGCGACAAATTATAGCATCTCGTCTTCCCATCCGGCCTGCGCGCGCAATGCGCATCTCGTCCTTCGACAATCGCGATTGAAGACACGAGGGCGAATGAGCCGGGGCCGCTTGTGTGAATTGGCTTCTCAATCTGGTTTTAATGTTTAAGTTTTAGCTCTAGATGTTTTTTCGACATTTCAAATTCAGATATCACTATACACGTCCTGATACAATAGCAATGTAATACACTAAAATGAATCTAACATAATGTGCTCATTGACTGTGAGGTGAGAACCTGGTGTCCTGAAACACGGGGCAGCCTTCTCAGGCACCAGTTTTACACACTGCTTGATGGTTCATATATACTTTAAGTATGAATTAGTATCATATAAATTGTAAAAAAGACCGAATAAAGATATTATCTATCTATCTAAACCGTAACCAAGTGTGTGGAATAATAAACATTTATCTTATTTATTGAGAACTGTTTTGTTAAAACATCACACTGGCATCGCAGTATACATATAAACTGGTCAGTTAAAAGTTTTAAATGTCTGTCTGGCTAACTACCACTCGTTAGTTTGAGCCGTATCATCACTTACCACCAAGTGAAATGAAGGCCAAGTACAAAATTAAAATCATCAGAGGCTCAAAGTTTGACATGAGCCGCTCGACAGGTTCGCAGGACCGCAGGACCGGTCAGATCTGAGATGAATGAGAGCACAACAATGGCGGCAGTCGCAACGCACACCTGTGGCCAATTCAAAAGGAACAAGACAGAAACTCTTGTTTATCGTTGATTTATAGACGCAAATGCACGGAGAAAATCGCACCTTTCTACAAACGCATGGCGGCAAGTCTACAGTCTGCGCGCCCAACTGTGAGGTAGAGATTGTCTTTCCTTTGTGGAGAGAATCTATTCAGCTTATTCACACTGACTGTGAATTACCGTTTCGAATGGGACGCTGCGAGGATCAGTGCTGTGTTTCGTGGAAGGATGCGCCGCAAAAAATTGCACAAATGCACTTATTGGGAATTTAGTATATTGTGTCAAATCCGTATGCACATGTTTAAACTTGTTCCTAGACGACTTCAAACATATTGAGGATGCCAGTTCTTTGAGAATTTTGTAACCTTTTCATTTTTAGATAATGCAGAAGCCGGTAGTTGACACGAGTACTTAATTTTTTATTTATTTGTACAATAGGCTCGACTTTGGCCTTAGTTTGACCCTGTGGTAAGTGACAGTGAGGTATTAGGCTGTAATGTTAAATTAGTGGAACACAAATTAAAATAATAATGCTATTAATTACATTTAATTATAATTACTGTTGGACAGCAGATGGCGTAGACGTAGCTAGAGCCATGCGGGCATTAAAAAGTGCCCAATTTTCAACAGACCTAGTATCCAAATCCGCGAACTCCTGTTCCTACCAGACTAAGGAAGCTTACTCTAGACCAAATCTTCTATCTTCTTCTTCTTCTTCTTCTTCTATCTTCTATACTATAATAAATCTGTAGAATCGACGTGTCTGTACATTGAAATTTTTTGCCAAAAACTGATTTAGGGTGACATAAGAAGTGTAACAGAAGACAATAGGACCATTTTTAAACATTTTGTCTGTCTGTCTGTCTGTCTGTCTGTCTGTTTGTCTGTACCGGCTAATCTCCGAAATTACAAAACCAAATTTGATGCGGTTTTCACAATTAAATTAGGTGTAGGTCAAGGCAACATCTAAGCTTTATTTCATCAAAATCGGTTCACGCAATAAAAAGATATCTTCAAAAAACCTGTAGAATCGACTTACCTGTATATAGAGAATCGAAGCGTCTATCTGTACATTGAAAAGGTTTGCCAAAAATTGTTTGAGGGTGATATAGGTAGTATAATAGAATACAAAAACCAATTTAGTGTGTTCTGTCCAGAATTGCTACAATGCCTGACTAACTTCAAATAGCAAATACAAAAGAAGGTGCTTCAGTGGTTAATGTTTAAAAGTGTTTTTGAAACATTACCTCAGCGTTAGAAGTGACTGAGAGACGAAACCATGTAGGGTAATGAGATTTTGACAATATGTTCCTTTTATGATAGTTCCGCAAAAAGAATATGTGATGCAAGTTTGTGTTAAAGTTTGCAATTGCCGTGTAACGTGTATCGGGCCGTCCCTGGCCTGGTTGGCTGCATGAGTCCACTGTTGGACATGTGCCCCTCTCCCCATATAACGCCACATTAAACTTTATATGATTGGATTTGCAACAAGCACCACTGTTGGTAGGTAGATTGGTGATCGCAGTAAGATGTTGTAGTTACATTCTGCTACCCATCTTCTTAAAAGGCTTATACAACTAAGACCTAACGGAATGTGAGGTAAAATTAGCGATATAAGTTTGTATAAAAAGTTCGCAAATAGTTGTTTTTTGTATGGGTTTGTATTTGACCTTCATCTAACATGATTTTTTTACATTCGATAGGCTTCCGTTTTATTACAATCTCACCTGATGTTAAGCGACGATGTGGTCTAGGATCGTTCACGGTTGCATAGAAATAGTATATTCACTCTGGCCTTAAAGTTATCTAGGTTGTATCGCTTGGGAAACACAGCCGGCAGGGAATTCCATTGCTTAGCTGTACGCACGCATGCAAGGCCGTTGGATAGAAACCTTGCTTACCCTAAATACTGCCTACCCTGCTTAAATACAGGCACTGGCTCTGCTACCTTTCATACCGGAACACAACAGTGCTATTAACAATTCTGGTTGGTGGAAGACTTAGGTAACATGGAGGTAATTTTAACGAAAAACTGAACATTTTAATAGACAAAACAAACTGTTATAGACAAAACAATACATTTCAAACAATATTCACATAACAGACTAAATATAATAAAAGTCAGGTGGGCATAGAAAATGCCTTCATCATCATCATCATTACACAGGAAACGTCCACTGCTGGACATAGGCCTCTTTCGTGGTACGCCACATCGACAGGTCTCGAGAAAATGCCTTACCGCCCAAATCAAGTACCGATAGGTATTGGGACTTATGGTCAAAACTGTATGTACAAAAACAAAAAATCAATCAAAATATGGAACCTCAGGGTTGTTAGTACAAACATGTTGCCATTTTTAAGACACGGAGGCAGATAGTTTTTTAAACAATAGGTATTCAAGTACATTATCCGATTGCTTAACGGTGAAGGAAAATATCGTGAGTAAACCTGCATGTCTTGAACAGGCATGTGAAGTCCACCAATCCGCACTGGTCCCGCGTGGTGGACTATGTCCCATACACTCTGTGTAGGAGAGTAGGCCTGAGCCCCAGCAGTGGGGACGTATATAGGCTGTTGATGATGATGATGATGATGAGGTATTATATGGTGTACATGAGATGTAATTATTATTTTTTAGGTACACATTGGATTTCAATCTATATAAAATTCAAAGTCCTGACTAACTGACTGACGTATATATCGACGCACAGCCTAAACCACTGGTCCTATAGACATGAAATTTGGAGGCTGTGTTCTTTGTAAAGTGAAAGTATCCGCTAAGAAAGTATTTCTCGAAATTCCACACCTAACAGGGTAAAATAAGGGATGTAAGTTTGTACGAAAGTCCGTTATTTTTGAAGATAAATCCATTAAAATTTGTACGTAGTTTTTCGGTGTAGTGTTTCACAGTTTTTGGATATTTATCTTCAAAAGGGGTGAAAAGGGGGATGAAAGTTTGTATGTGCACTCTGTTGTTTTTGTGCCCCATAACATAAAAAGTGATACTCAGTCTTATGAATTAAAAGTAAGGATAACGTGTTTTAAATTAAACAGGGCAAAATTAGGAATGCTAAATAAAATTTAAGTTCGTCATTTTTGAAGATAACGCCATGAAAATTGATAAGTGTTTAGATTAGAAACAAAGAAGTACAAGTGTCACGGATTTCTAATAGGGTGAAAAGGTGGATGAAAGTTAGTATGGGAACTCTGTTGTTTTTGAAGTCAATATCATGAAAATTGATAATCAGCATTATGAACTAAAATTAATAGTGATTTCCAGAGGGTGAAATCATTGATGCAAGTTTCAATTTAATTTCAATTCAATTCATATTCAATATAACTTTATTGTACACCAATACAAACTTAAGTTAAAAAATAAAATTAAAAAAAATTAAAAAAATGTACAAAAGGCGGTCTTATCATTGACAGCGATCTCTACCAGACAACCTTTGTGTAGAGGAAATAAGTAACAATATTTGGGTGGAGGTGTGTGTATTGATAGATTATCAATATCTGTCATTGTAATGTGTAATTTCTTCATTTTTTGAAGATAATGCAATGAAATTTGGTAAGTGGTTAGATTAGAAACAAAGAAATACGTGTTTCACGAATTTTTAATGGGGATGAAAGGGGGATGAAAGTTTGTATGGGAACTCTTTTGTATTTGAAGTCAATATCATGAAAATTGATACTTAGTAAGTGGCTAGATTTGAAACAAAGAAATACGTGTTCCACCGTGTGAATGATAACTCTGATGTGTTTGTAGTCATCAGCATGAAAACTCATACTCAGGGTGACGTTTTTAGTGTTTTAGAAAAATCAACCTCTAAAGGGTGAAATCAGGGATGCAAATTAAAATTTCAGTTCCTCATTTTTGAAGATAATAACAAGAAAATTGTTAAGTGGTTAGAAAGTGGAAACAGATAAATACGTGTTTCCGCATATTTTTAATGGGGGTGAATAGGGGTTGAAAGTTTGTATGGGAACTCTGTGTTTTCCGAAGTCAGCAGCATGAAAAAGGGTAGTTAGCCTTACTAATAAAAATTAAGAGTGACGTAGTTTCACACATAATGAAACAATCTAATATATAAAAATGACACGGTTTTTGTGGTCGCACTTCTGCGAAACGGTTAGACCAAATTTTGTGTGTGAATCTTTCACCTTCTTACCCCCACCTCTTACCCATATTTTAATATCTATTTTATAATTGTAGTATGAATAATCTCCAAATAATTATTCGTTGCCGGAAAGCGTTACGTCAGTTTCATATTTGTTATGTAGTTGATTTATCCAATGAGATAAATCCTAAAGTCCACGCGGGCGAAGCCGCGGGCAGAAGCTAGTACCAAATAAAATGTATTGCGCAAGCTAAACGGATATTAAATGAAAAGAATTGTTGAGACTTGCAATGAACACGTTCCGCGGATGTATGGAGCTCTGGCCTTCCAATTTTAAAGGGTAATTATTAAATAAATGTGATTTAAAAAAAATTGAATACTTTTATCTAGATTATTTGTATAAACACATAAAAAACGCACAAAACCGGCAATTCTTAGCTTAAAACACATATATTGTACAAGTGCAGTCTGGAAACATCTTTTTTCAAATGCCTACAAAACTTCAGAAGAACCTACTCGGCTCTAGACACCAGCAGTATCAATCAAAATCAGTTAGCCAGTAAACGAATCACAAATGAGCTTTCCTTAGTAACGCACCAATACGATGCTAGGGTCCCACAGGATGTCAATTCTAATGTGTAATCGCAAGTCATCCCAGCAGTAGTTTATACAAGAGCAACGACCGGCCGCGCCGCCCGCGCCGGTGAAGGTGCCGGCCGGGCACAGGAACGCACTATGCATGCATATGCACGAGTGACTCACGCGCATGTGACCCGATTCGCACGACGCAGCTCCCATAGAGAGGGATCACATGACGCGGAATGTAGCCGCGGATACGACAACCCTGTTTGTTTCCAATATGGTGAACATGCATCTTATAGTCTAGACCAATGCTTCGTTGCCTACACCATCACTTGGCATCAGATAAGCTCTTGCTAAAGAGTTGTTTGTTGAAATGTGTGCCACTGTGACGACTGTCTGACAATATCCTTCTTGAAAGCTGTTATTTTAACAGCTCGATTCCCAGCGGTAGAGTATTGTCGACGCCCGCGAGTAACGCTGCCACCATGTTACCTTTTTACTCTTATTAGCTTCAGGCATTCTGCGATCACGCTTTCCATCCAACGGCTTTACCGTCACTTGTCATCAGGCGAGATGATGATCAAATGCAAGCCCATTAATAAAGATACCTGACTCCTCAGTCTTCTGAGGCTTCTCTTTTTAAAGGCTTCAGCCTTTAAAAAACTGTCGTGGAAATTGTAATCAGTATAACCCCATCTTAACGCAAGTCGAGAAGCCCTGAGAACTCCAGCTAAACGCTTGCATCACACTTCTTCAATTCAGCTCTCTTCTTTAACCCAGCTCTCTTCTTTAAGAAAGACACAAAGTAGATGTTAATTTGAAGAAAATAAACGTTGATTGTGCATATAAGCCAAGCAGTATGAGAGTCCGCGTCCGGTCGGGCCGGGCGCGCAGATGCCAGTTCTGACCTTGTCTCGGAGCTGTATGAGCCTCCAGCTGCTCCATACAACCATATATGAACATATACAAGTACGGAAAATGTATGTATGCATAGTACTGCTAGATGTTATAGGTACAACTTTTATCCCAGTCCAGCGGATTTAAGTATATTCGTCCCCCGAAAAGGCGAGACGTAAAATACATCATTACTTTTTTGTGACATGCCATTTACAGACCATCATAATTTGAAACTTAACTTTAATCTGTCACAATTAAGACTCATAACAGTAGTAGTCTTATAATATGTATAACATAGTTATTTACTGTCAGTCAGGCCCATGTAGCTGAGGTGCTTGTTTAGCTTGCCCCGTTAGGGTCCGTGTCAGGATCCTTAACTTCTTTTGTGTACGAACTAATGTAGCCATTTCGATGCGCCTTGGAGTAGTTTTGTCCAGGCGTGGCTTTCCCGAACTGTAGTCCTCGTCGGTGCGCCCACTGGTTAAATAGTGCAGTTTAATAGTACAGGATCAGTTAGTAGTTTTGACGGCACATAGATTAATGATATTTCGTCATTAAACACATTGTGTATTATTATTGAAGAACACATACAAATAAATATACACAATATGGTTACCACACACATGTACCAACCATATGTATCCAACTGTAACATACTTATTAATTCACAATACACCATTAAAAACTATCGCTCAATGTCCCGTAATCACCGTAATAATCATATAAAAGCTTCAAGACATTTTAAATAAACCCTTCAAAGAGTTAATCATGGTCATACGCTATAAAAAGCCCTATGATCACCGTTAAAAGGTTGTAACTTAAATGTCAAACCGCAAACTTAATATTTTACTCGCTGAAGCTACATATAGATTCATTGTCACCAAAACCTAATACAGGATTATGTGCTTTATTGTAGAGGTTTTAAGGGCTCCAGTTTCCTCTGACTATATATTTTTAACGTTCTTGAGTCAAAATATTACAATTGAAGCCTAACTAAATGCAGTAAGCACTAGAATTGAATGAAGAATTCTTCCTATCTTGGATCGTATAAATAAAGCCACGAGAAATACGAAATACTATAAGCTTAATAGTTATTACTTTATTATGTTTTAAAATAAGTATATTAAATACATGCAACGTGTGGTTCCAAGGAAACAGGTCGAAAAACAAAAGTAGTGAGTTATAAAATTAAATGTTATTATACAGAAGGTTTATGTTTCAATTAATTGTTCTGAACAAAAAAGGATAGATAAATGTTTTCAACTTTCATTTTTTTCCATGATGTAAAATTTGGTTTCATTAAATCAGATTTATTTACGAATTTTATGAAATTTATGAAAATGATGCAAGTTTTCGTGAATTAAATCACGGTGATTAAAACTTTTGCATAATACACTGGCATACACAACGCGTTCAACAATAACTTAAAACCGACATCAATTGCCTTAAAAATTTGTTTTATGTTGATTTTCTCAAAATAGCGATGAATCAACTTCGATAAAATTTGTATGGGATCACCTCTGAAGTATGCTCTACCAAACAAACAAACAAATAATTATCAAAATCGTTTTACTATTGCTAGAGTTATCGCGTAACATACATTAAAAAAACATACGCGTCGAATTGGTCCTCAATTCCTCCTTTTTGAAGTCAATTGAAATATTATATATAAAAGCCACGACGATACATGGCGGTAACTAGCCAGGCGTTCATATAAAATGCCCTACCACCAACCAAGCGGAGTACCCCCACTGAGAATCGAACCCTGGACCTCCGGATTGTAAGTCCAGGCTTGTAGCTTTTATTACTCCACGGTTAAATTAAATGTCACGTTCCGGGAATGTATGGCGCCAAGGCCTGCTCTTGTACGCTTATAATTATAAAAGGCCATTATCAAATAAAAGTGATTTAGTTACCATTTTTGTATATTTTGGTTTTAGTTTATTTGTACAAAAACATACAAAACGCACATAACAGGTAAGACTTGACGATGGAAACAAAGATGGCGTCAATAAAATGACATTTGACGCTGTCACTTAGTACAAAAAGAATGATTTGTATAATTAAATCACATTTTTAATTTCTTACTCTACTCAAATTTCCCCACTCCCTGGAAACAGGCGAACATTATTCCACTGCCCAAAACTTCTAATCCCACATGCTTCTCCCAGTTTCGACCGATTTCCATTCTTCCATTCCTCTCCAAAGTCCTTGAGCACATTGTCCATAAGTAGATAGTGAATTACCTTAATTCAAATAGTTTACTTTCTCCTTTCCAATCTGGTTTTCGTCCTGGTCATAGTACTGTCACTGCTCTTCTCAAAGTCACTGATGACATCCGTTTTGCGATGGAAAACAGATCGCTAACGGTGCTCATACTTCTCGACTTCAGCAGCGCTTTTAACTCTGTTGACTTTGATGTTCTCCTCGCTATTCTTCGTTCTCTCAACGTTTCCTCTTCGGTAACCAACTGGTTTAGTTCGTATCTCCGTGGTCGCTCGCAACGTGTTCGCACTGAGGAGTCTGTCTCCGATTGGTGTGACCTAACTGCGGGTGTACCCCAAGGTGGTGTTCTCTCTCCTCTTCTTTTTTCGATCTTCATAAACACGGTAACTCCGTTGCTTTCCTCTAACTTCCATCTCTATGCTGATGACTTGCAACTGTATCGCCATTTCACTGTTTCTGATTACGTCAACACAATCGCTGAAATAAATGCCGATTTGCTAAGAATTCGTTCCTGGGCCGAATCTCACGGGTTATTAGTTAATCCAAATAAGTCACAAGCCATGATTATCGGGAGTAGATACATGTGCAACTCACTTGGCCTATCCCTTGTCCCCCCTGTGCTGTATAACGATACTCCAATTGCTTTCACTCAGACAGCTAAAAATCTAGGTGTCTTCCTTAGCTGCAATCTTTCTTGGGTGGAGCATGTCAATGAGATCAGCAAGAAAATTCACTTTGCTGTTCACTCTCTCAAGCGCTTTCAATGGTTACTACCATTGAAAACTAAGATTTCTATAGTCCAAACATTATTGCTCCCTATTCTTGACTATGCTGATTCTTGCTTCTTGGACGTCACCGAAGAGCTATTAAACAAACTTGAGCGACTTCAGAATCTTTGCTTACGCTTCATCTTCGGGTTGCGAAAATATGACCACGTGTCAGTTTTTCGCGCTCAGCTCAAGTGGCTCCCTATCCGCCTTCGTAGAAATGCTCATATCCTTTCCCTTTTGTACAATATCCTAAATAACCCTTCTTATCCTAGCTACCTAAGTGAGCGATTTACATACTCGCATCCTACTGACCAACCTTGTCGAGCTCACATTAGGACAATCCTGTCCATCCCTTCCCATCACTCCGATTTCTATTCCTACTCATTCACGGTTCATGCAGCCAGATTGTGGAACTCGTTGCCTCACACTGTACGCGACAGCAAAACTGTTTCCGCCTTTAAGAAAAACGTCTTTTTTTTTAAAAAAAATTTCTATCACTATAAGTTAATATATAATTATAGTATGTAAAGTATGTATGTATTATTATTGATATATATTAGTTTGTTTTTGTATATCGTATTTATGTAATCGTCTATTATATTTATTATATCGTACACGCCTAACTGCCCTCCTTTCTTTAATATTTCTCCTTGACCTAGGACTGCTGGAAGAAATTTCTTTTAGAAATAAGCTGTTCCTTTTGTATATATTTTTTCTGTTTCTTGTGTTATGTAATGTTTCCGTGTACAATAAACTGTTTAAATAAAATAAAAAATAAAATTAAAATAAATGCAATTCTAGCATTTGTCTATACATATTTATATGTTATTACTTGATTTTTTAAATAGTGTACAAGATCAGGCCGAATTTGAAACAACTCTTTTCATTTGTTATTTCTACTTAGACTATATTATCCTAGTCTCTTAGCATGAACCGCATTTTAGATATCTGCGCTTTCTTCTCGCTCGATCAACTCGCCGGAGGTTTATCGCTTTTTGATATCCACTTTCTTTTAACATTCTTACGGACTATGTAATTGACATATCGCAATTAAGATACAATGTGTGGATAAATGCTGAGTTTTTACGTGACAAGCCTAGTCATGATGTATAGTTTTAGATAATTAAATCATATCTACAAATATTGTGTATGAATAAAGCATTTATTCATAAATGTAAAATATTTAACAATTTTAAACGTAGAATGTGAGAAACTAAAACCTTTTTAATGTCATCATATGTACACTCGAATACAAAAATATGTATCCACTTTTGAACCATGTCACATTCACACTTGCTTGTTTCTATGTAGTGTGTTGAAGGTAATGTCAATTAAAGGTGAATGTGACATGGTTCAAAAGAGGATACATATTTTTGTACTTGAGTGTACCATGCTAGATGCAAATAAACGTTATCTTATTTTTATAGCTCGATATAAGGATGAGTACACTTTTGCGCACTACTCTTGTACAAAATTGTGTCGTTTGATAAGCATTTTACTGTAAGATGTTTATTTACATTTTCAGATATCTTAAGTCATCATTGGCTCTATAAATTGGTGTATTATTAGAAATAAGCCTCCCCAATAAATCTGACTTAAGAACGGTGTCTTTGGAAGGCAGTTTGGTGATCGAAGAAATGGAACCTCGTTTAATAATGCGCGGGGTAATTAAAAATACACACACGTGTAACTGACACTATGCGCACGCATATTGACGGCCGAGTGTCTGACGTTTGGTGTACTTTTCTTTGTGTGTACCTTGTGTATAACAAACGAAAGTGTCTGATGTAATTCCTTCATACGTGATCAGTAGAAAGGCAAATCTACACGAAAATGTTGAAAGTACGATCTTTTTAATCTCTTCGTATCGATCTAAAGAAATTAATATGAAAATGGACAATGAAGCCTTCAACCAGATCCAAACTTGGCGGCAAGCTCTGTCGTGCCGACCCATACTCGCATTGAAATGAAATGACAATAATTGTCCACGACAGATGGTCGAACTTTCCCATTTTTTGTGGTCTTACTCCAAGCGGAAGGAAGTCCCATTGTGTCGGTGTCGTGTGGCCACTGTCAAGTCTGATTTGTGACAGTGTTTTGACAGACGGTATAGACAGATAAATGATACGTGGCTAATCGATTTGCCAGCTATATCCGGTTTCAATTCTTTTTCAAGTAAATAATGGTTGTTTTAATTTTGGGCAAGTTCTGGTAACATATGTGGATGGGAAGTTGAATAAATGTATAGTAAATAGTGCAGGTTCACTCTTGTTCTCATCAAACTAGTTAGATTAGTCAATCAGGCACATAACTATCACTAAAGGCACTTAAAGTAAAAGCTTTTGTGGCGCCAGAGAGGTACTAAGATACATAGAAACTAAGATAATTCATAATCCTATTTTTTAATAACTTTCGTAATGTTTCACGTTCACTGTATTTCAACACTTTGTACCTGATGGGCATGACACTTGGCATGCAAATAGACGATGTTGTAAATGCCTCCGTTTTTATCTCAAAGTGTATAATAATCTCACATACAAGTTTACAACACATAAGTTTTACAAAGAATCGAGTTAAAACCGGAAGCTTTGCAGCCCTAATAGTATATCAAGCCTATGATAAGATTAAAATCTCTTTTCGCTCGAGACGGTATCGTTTAAAAAAGGTTTAACAAGTGTCGAATTCTTGTCATATAAAAAGACCACTTTTATTGAAGGTTTCAATGTGGGCGTGGGATACCATGTTCGTTAAAAAAACACCGGATTTCCTCCCGTACTCGGTATGAATGTTAGATTTTTTTAGAAAAGGCAAAAACGGGGATTTAGATCGGACCTTTTTCGAATAGCTAATTCGAGTGGATTAGATGTTTTGTTAATTCGTTTCATGTACGTTGCCAGGGATTCTATGTTCAAAGTTTGGTGGGTGCCAGATTCTGTTCAGTAGTTTGTTGGGAGTAGATACAATAACTAGCTGTGTTTTTGAGTTAACCCTGTTAACGAAAATGTTAACAAGTGATTGAAATATATCCATTTACCTTTAGAAACCTTCTAAATAACTGGGCACTTCATATAAAACTATTGTAATTAAAAAAATGTCATCGTAATTAGTTCTTGACGGGAAAATGATTATGTTTTGACAGTTTTGCAACGCACCTCTAGTATATTTATTTTTCGGAAAATAAATTTTTTAAATCCACATTAAAATATATAAGTTTATGTTAAAGTGATGATTATGGTATAATTAAACGTCTTTAAAAATATCCTCATCTAATTTGAAAGCACCTATTCTTTACAATTTTTCTTCGATTTGTTGTTCAGATCATTATTTAATATGGAACGGTAGTTAGATACGGTAGCTCATTTTTTATGCCGGACGGAAAACCTTTCAAAGATTCTGGATTTTCTACCACTAACTGAAAGACAACGTCGAACGACGTGGGGAACTCTTTCTAAATAGCACCGGCCTTTCTTTTGTTACTTGGACAGTTTTCGCACTCAGCCATGCATTGGCCATTGTGCGTGAATGGAAGTGGATCCAGCTAGTCCAGCCAGCCGATCTCCTCCCAGAAGTGCGCTAGACGCTTGATGTCGCTCCACGCCTCCTGGAGTGATCCTGGATTGCTTAGGAACGTCGCCTGTTGTGTCCACGCTGCTGCAGGTCGTGAGCACATGAACCGGAGTTTCGGCGGCCATGCACCCTCGGCCCCAAACATGTGTTTGTTAAGTGGACAGGCCTGTCAGCACCCCTATCATTCTCCTTAGGGTTTTCTATTTAGAATGAGAAGTAGTAGTAAAGTAACACCAGCCTTATACTGATGGGGACAGGCCTCGCACATTTTTAATCTGCTCCAAAATCGTCTGGCAATTGACCCAGATGTGTGATGTGACCGGTCGAGTGGTCGCCTCGCCTCGCCTCGTACGAGTCGAGTACCACTCCCATCCCATAGAGGTGAATGCCACCACCTCACCTCACCGGCTCGGCATACAGCATGTCATCAATGAACAGGTAACGGTGAACCATCACCGTCTAATAAATCATCGTCGAGACAGATTAATCGATCTAGAACCAAACGTAGCGTTACTAAGCGGTCATGTGAGTCATTCACACAAATCTGTTGGGCTTAAACAAACCGCAGAACATGACAACTGAGTGGTCATTATATTGCGTCATTTTGGCATCGACTGCTTGGGGATCCGTAGGCGAATCAGAATCTAGTATTACTTAACTAACAAGTATTGGTCATTAGCATTAGTTTTGTCAATGTTAGACATATACGTACAAGTCAACCAAATTCACATAGTGAAAAGAACAAAAATGCCATACTATATTTCTAAATATATCTAACTGAGTAAGGTGTTTATTATAATAATCAAGAGATTGCCTGAGAAAGAAACTATTTTTAATATTATTGTTTTTACATGCTATGCTATGAATCAATTTTTTTGAACGTAAGGTGACGCGTGACGTTACTTTATCTAGTAAAGTAGCAGAATCTACCAAATTGTAAACAATCTTGTAAAGATACATTATATCCATATAGGATCTTCTAATTTTCAATGATGGTATTTGATGGCGTTTGGCTGTAATTTCATATCTGGTGAACCAATTACCTGAACGGTAGTGTAAACTTTTTACTAATGTATTTTGTAGTTTTTTTAATCCATCTATGCACTTTTTATAGCATGGGCTCCAAACGTGATGTGTATGATTGATACATCGCCGGAATGCTACATACATAGTCACAATCTGGAGGTCGCGAATTCGATTCTCAGTGCACTCTCGCTGATATTCGGTTTGGTTTGAACTAGAGCATTTTACTGTCTAACTAACTAACTCCCTTGCTAGCTAAGTCGGCCGCCAAACAGCAGTATTAATAGCATTTGTGTTCCGGGAGTGAAAGACAACATTTTGGGTGAGCTGAGCGCGTTCCCAACCATAACTGCGGCCATCCACATCAAATGCGAACCCATCGTGCTTAAAAAGTCAAGAGAACCCGCGTCGCTCGGCTCGTAGTGTAAATCTATTAGGTTTACATCTCAGCGAGTGTCCGTCCGTTTGCGCGCTCCGCCCGATATGAAAGATTCAATCACGGCGTACGCTTCCGAGAACTAAGCTTTTTGCTCGCCGATGCCGCAGTCCCACGACTTTAGAGATCCGTAGGATGCTTGTTGTTATCCGATTACTAGGTACTACCTATACTTTCTAAAACTGACGGTAGAGGTTAGACGACTGACGCTAGAATCCAATAATAATAATAAGTTTATTCATTAACCATCTTATACATATTTTAACTTAGATCGAACAAAACTAATTTATACATTACTAAATATTCAACGACCTCTGTTGTAGGCAAAGCCTGTGTCACAGAGGTCTACCTTCCTGTTGCACAAATAATTTTTATAAATGTTCCTGCAGACAAATCTAATTGTATATAAACAAAAAAGATTATGAGATAAATTTTATTAAAATATTTCTAAGTAAATAGAAGTAACCGTAAATATACACCGATTAGTTTAAGTAGAACCTTTAGTAGGACTATAAGACTGAAGAGCTTTGATGAGGATTGATTTGGGTATTTCTAAGCAAGTACGTGTTGTGGGTTTGGGTGGATGGGTCTGCGTTTGCTTACCTTACTGAGAATTATGATGTTTCATTGTTTACAATTATGTGTATTAGATTGAAATGAATAATCGTGTTTTACGGCTATTGCAAAATGTTTCATAAGTGACATCTTATTAGATTGGTGTTTCCTCTCGTTTTTAACCTACCGTTGGGTGAGGACTAGACGCCACTGTGGCAAGAGGTCACCCATCCCAGAAATGTGTATCTTTTTCGTTTTGTTTTAAGGTACTCTTTCTTTTCGCTATAATTCCCGCTGTCAAAACATAGTCTATCACTTACACCACATTATTGGGGTGGCACAAAGAGTACCTTAGAACAAAAGGGAAAAGATATATTTGTAGGTAGAGCCAACCCTACTTACAAAGTCACTGGACAGTCTTCTTTAGTACCGAAGTAATACAGTTCAAGTTCAAAATTATGTGTAATTATTGGCGCCTACCGTACTGGCTACCGATTTCAGCTTAAATTTACCTTTAGAATCGAGTGAGAATTAAGGATAATAATATCAATAAGAATCACCCCTACTATCACAGTTATATGGACTTATCCCGCGCGTGAGTTTCGATACTGAGGAGGGATTTAGGGAATGCGTTTGTCATGTACCGATACGAGCAGGGGTACGTTTATGACACGACTATATAGTTATTTTATGTCCTCAAAGTGATACGTCACACGTCCTCGCTGTTTGAAGCAGATATACTGACTTGTTCGATATGTGAAAATATAAGTGTTCTCCTTTGGTCTGTTTTTAACACAAATCGTAGCATAAACAGTTGTCTATGCTTATATTTATCTATTTCTATGAGATTAGATTCGCCGCTGTTATACCTGCAGTGGAATTTTTCGTATATACATATGTTGTTAACAAGCTGCTTACATGATTAGATTTTGTAATGGAATTACTACCTTACAAACATTCAGTTATTCGCTTTTGAATTGTGATCATATTTTGTTGAGATCAATTTGGAAATAACGACACTCAAGGATAATAAAGCGACAAAAGAACGGACACAGCTGCACAGTTTCTAATTCTAATTTTGACAAATTAAAAAGTACTTTTTAGTACATTGTATTTAATTGTTGTCGTTATTGAGAGTGGGTGTATCATTGTATGGAAGACAAGCTAAACCAACCAAAGCCGAGTGATGTCGTCGCTTTAGGGAGTTTTTCGTTAAATCGAGTGACGTTACATACAATGTACACTGTATAAAATACGATTATTTTACTTGACATGAAAAGTTGTCTAATAAGAGCTCTAGCAAACTTAGCATGTCCGTTTTGGAAGCATTGATTTTTATATTTTAGAAAGCAAACTGAGTAAAAGATTTTTTTATTGTCTGATAAACGTTTTACTTTATTTTATCTTTTGGGTTGATTGTTATCTGAGATATGATACAACAGTGTATCTCCATTCTTGGCATCTTTACTACCGTCCTACATTCATGTCAACGATATTTACACGAATCCGCTTCCGTCGGTTGCCAGCAACAAATAACGAATATACATTAAAACAGTTGCAGCAATGAAACGAATAAATAACGACAATTCGCTTTCAAGTTATTTATTGAGGCATTGTTTTATAGGGCCACCGTATGCGGAACCAGCTTGAGATGACGAGTTCGGTCTTGGCGGACGGTTTTTTCAACGCCACCCAATCACTCGGGGAGTCGTGAGATGCGTTTTTTTTACACCAGACCCGTTATCGACCTGTGTCTTGCACCGTTCAACCATGGAATGCGATGAAATCTCCTTCAACGTCATACGTTGCTCTTTTTCTAAGCGATACCATTGACACATATCTATAGGTATCGAGTAATGGACGTTGGTATTGAAATATTTATCGGCGTATTAGTTCCGCATAACAACAGTCCGGTTGGTTATAGTTTTATGAATGTATAAAGTGCTAAGTGGCCGGTTTTTATGATGAAAGTTTAGACGAGTGAAGATTTATAGCTTTTTTTCGTTCTAAGACCACCTTGCTTTCGTTTTGCATTGTTTTAGTATATGTGTGTTTCAGCTATATTAAAAACATAGCAACAAAATATTTTTTGGACATCCATAATAATGTATTAAATCATAACATTGTAAATGCTTGTGGTTGGTTGGATCGCTGTTTAAAAACTAAGAATTACAAAAACGCGCTTGAGGTTACAGGCGATTTTTTCTAAAAAAACAACAACATATTAACGTATTGTATTCGACATCTTTTGTTTTTGTATCTTTTCGGAAACTGAAATCGGTATCGCAACAAAGTGAGAGTAACGAAATAAGCCGATGCAATCAATTCGGCCCGCCCGTAAATGGTTCCATATTTCACGACAAACCGTAAAATCCAATAACGAAACGGAATCAAAAATACAACATACGTGGCAATGCTATTAACCTCAGGCAAATTCTCGATCATTGCCGGAACTGCGATAGAGCTGTTAAAACTTTAAAAGAATCCGCCGAAAGGAGCCACAAAATGAAACGAACGTTACCCCCTCTATATAAATGGAATTCTGATCGTTGATTTCGTATGCTGAGATGTATAATTTTCTGTTGTAACGAACAGCAAAATTTGCTGTCGATCGCTCTTGGCGGTTCTTAGTGGTGATTTTTGAACCGATGCCGATGGCTTAATTGGCAAGACGGTCGTCTCGGAATGACGAGAGATGCAGGTTCAAATCCCGCTCGTATACAGTTTTTTTACCAATTTCAAATTGTGAAGCTTGTAGCGATGAATGGATGTATAGTATATTTAACTTTGCACTTCTTCAACTATTTTTCAATGCATTACTTGCATTTTAATGTCACCTGATTGTGACGATAACATGAAGCCTAGTTAATGATGGTCGTCGTCGAAAGTGCTGTGATCACTTCTTTTGGGCGGCAGACTAAGATAATGGTTGTAGATACGAGTAGCCAGGCAGACAGAAAACCACAGATGGTATGACGATGCGGCCGTTGGGTGAGCATGCGCACATATAATCCTCAATCTAATGAGGCGATGGCTCTGCTCACTTTAATACTAGAAGACATCAGTGCTATCAACACTGCTGTTTGGCGGTAGACTTAGGTAACATGGTGGTAGATAGCCAGGCGGACATAGAAAAGGCCGTACTGCCAACCAGACCGAGTACAGATAGGTACCTCAACTGGGAATCGAACCCGGGATTTCAAGTCCAAGCGTGTAGCCATTAGGCCACGGAATAATCTGTACCACCTGGTGGGAATACAGCTCTAGATCTTAAGATTGTGTGCATTTATAGCGGCGGCTATGAGACGGTTACATTTATCCCGACTCCCAAAGAAAGTTTCCTGATTCTTACTTGCAGACATCAACATTGATGCTTGTGGTCCTCGATGTAAGACATCAATGCCGAGCCAGCCCAGTTTTACACTCTGATATTTACGTTAAAAGATTCACAATGCCGTAACTCCGGTTATGGGTTTTCGAAAGTTTTACGTCTTTTTTTATGCGACATGTAAAGGTATCGCGAGCGTTCATTGCAAGTAAGGAAAATGGAGATTGTCGTGCGAAGGACGAGCGAGGAGCCGGTGACAAGAAATATGAGAAGGCATTCCTGACAAAGTCTACTCACTGTACGCTGTTTGAAATGAGCCTACTGCCTTAGATTGTGATATTGTCACGTCGAACTGGCTTTCTGTGATTACCCACAGTCACCACGATTTGTGTGGATTTGGTGTTCCTAGTTTCCTCCAAGCCATGAAAATCGGTTCAGCCGTTTATTCGTGAAAAGGCAACAAAGACAGAGTAAAGTAAAAAAAGTACAGTAAAAAGTGTTTATTTCTTAAATAACTTTTACAGAGTTTTGCAGGGGCCTTCCAGAAAGTAGTCTTTCGACACTTGTGTTGGAAGTGCACCGCGTCTTCCAGACGGATTTACAGAGTATTATTTAAGGAAAAGTCTTATTATTATATTAGTAAAAATTAACCTGTTTTAAATGTTATGGTTATCTTTTAGAGTGACAGATATCATTGTGATATTTTGTAACAACTGTATAAACCAAATGACATGGCAAAGTGAAATGAAAACAACATTGTCAGCATGATATTCGCCGAACGATATATGTATAAAACGAATCACGTCATTTACGATATTGAATTACGGTGTAATTAAATTACAAGCAAGCAAAGTGTAATGTGACTGTTGTAATTTTAATGATTGCGAGTTTTGCGACATCCTTGAGCGTAAATTTTGATTTAATCGCTCACACCCGTTGTTTTAGCGGTTTGTTTTCACTTCATTGAAGTAAAATGTATTTGGTGCATATATGCCATTTGACGTGATTTTATTTTACCGAGAGCTTGCTCCTTGCAAATGAAGTTTGATCGCAGTGTGACGCAACTTAGTTCCAAATAATTTCAAGACAAATTATATGAAACACGGCAAAGCATCAAAGGCGCTACTAGCGCATTGTTGTCGCCACTGTCCCTATATTATGTATGGTAGAGAATGGATGATGATTTTGCCCCGTTTGAGATTTGGTAGGTTTATTTTCGCTGTATGGAGTCCCGTCTGTTATTACGTAGTATACGCATATTATATACTCTTTGATTGATCGTATTTCAATTATGTTTATTAAAACCTTTTAACGGCACCCCGACTCTGTAGAAGAGAAGCCCTCGGTGGTCATCCTCGTCGCAAGTTTAGTAGCCCTGGGAAGTCCAGCAGAACACAACAGTGCTCCTCTTGCGCTTTGCATTGAGCCCTGCTCTTGTTCAGTCAGCCACGACGTCTCAGCAGCAGCTCCAGGCTGCAGCGGGACGGGACCACGACATACTACCGCTGCCTGCCAGTGGTCGCTAGGACGGTCACAACTCCTTCTCTGACTGTCCGCGATAAGAGATGCCACTAGCTGCAGAAGAATAGTGTTTGGACTTATGCAGCTACGGCAGAAATAATAACAACATTATTTAAATTCCCTGTCCCCCGTCATATCATTTTATCTTATATTGGAATTTTTGTGTGTGTATGTGTTTTTATTGATTTAGTTAATGGGCTACAATCTATTTTACCTACAAATGAGTTTAGTGGTGTATAAAAGTGATGGTATAAAGTAAGAATTAACTTTCAGAGTAGATAAAAACTTTGTGATATGCGTCTGTCGCCCTTTTCTCTTCTGTAGAACACAATTCCGAAAGCGACGGCAAATTAATTGACGTCTTAGAAGGTTTATAATTCAATTTGTAATGAGTATTTCTGATGTCGGTAGGTGGTGTCTGGTCCCTCCTATATTCTACGATCCGTTAAGTGTGGTGCTTGGTTGAGTTGGCAGCGTGTCGGCGGCGCCGGCGCACAAAGCTGACGGACATTTAGCGAGTGCAGCGATTACCTTCACGCTGTGATGAGCTACATGATTAATGCATCTGTCTGTATGTACTAATAGATTTGTGCTGAATGGCCAGCGCGTTGTTTAAACGTTGAATCAATATTACTATAAAACTCGTTTGTACAGGTTCTTCATAATGCGTTCAAATCGAATCAAACTCTTAGATATGGTATTATTAATTCAATTTTAAATGCGACCACTGCAGTATGTCCTTTACAATAGGAAATAACAATTTAAATTTTAAAAAAACATACAGTTGAATTGGCAACCTTAAATTTTTTCAAATGTCTTCGACGCGCCATCTTTTTTTTTTTTAATTTTTAGGTTAAGGTTTAATAATGACGTATTAAAATAATTAGTAAACCCAGTTCACGCCGAGGCACCAACCGCTCCACACAGTCATGTAACTTTCACGTATCTTTGCATCAATATCGGCTTAGCCGTCTCGTTGAATTGAACAAATTTACAGAGAAACAGAGGGACAAACTTCAACTTTAGAATACGGGAAACTTGCGTAATAAATATACAAGACGTATAGTCATCGATAAACTGATTCACGCATTATCAGTCGGTACTTACACAAGCAGACCCAATTTCTATATTTAGACGCATCATCATCCATTATCACGGTTTTCACTTACTTTTAGGGCACGCAGTTCCATCAAGAGTGTAACCAATTTGTAAATTATCACCCTTGTACTGTATAACTCTCACTGGGCTACCCCGGCTCCACTCAATACATAGACATAACTTTATTTAAAACCACACACAACACTAAATAAATAAATTCAGAAAGGAAAATAGTATTCCAATATTATACAAAACTATCACTACGAAAAACAAAAAACAAAACTAATTAAAATATTATTTACATCTTATAAACAAAATATTGAATTATTTACAATACCATCTCAGATTGAATTACGTGTTAGATTATCTGACAGAATCTTATTTCTTGATTTGGTTTTATTTTTAAATTTCCGCAGAGATGCCGAAGAAAATAATTTTATACATATTTTATATTTTAGCTATTATGTGCTCTTTTGGTCACGTCGAATTGTTTTTTCGTGGAAATAGTTGTGTGCTTATTGTTTATTAAGCTATTACATAGCTTCTATCGCGGGCCTTGAGCGCGGGGACCGAATCGAGAAATTCCGTAACGATAAAACCTCACGCTCCCCACTCCGACGGGCACGGAGGTGTGGCTTGAAGGCCGTGCATCGTCTAACGTCGTTTCAGTCCGGCAGTCTTCGACACGGCGTTGTGGGCGTGCGATTAGACGTATTACTGTTTTATAATTTATTAAGTATAATAGTATGTAATTTGATATAGCAAAGCAAATCCGTTATGTTAGCTAAATATTTGATTTGATATATTAAATATAAATTTTGTTTTCCTGTTTGTAATTTAATTTCCATTTTTGTGGTGGGGGTGTTTATGTTCGTGACATAAAAACTTTTCTTATTAAAACTTTCTTAAATAATTATAATTGCATAAGTTGATACAAAATGCTGTGCAATAGTTTTACCGCGGCAGTCCCCGAGTGACACACGTCTTTTTAATTTAACTAATGAAGCACAAGGTTTCAAAATCATATGATTGTCATATCTAGTTTAGTTTAATTTTTTTTCTGCTACTAATCCTCTTCTTCTACTTCTACTAAGCAAAAATGACAAAAATGGCCACTGAAGTGACAAAAATTGCCACTCGTCACTTTTTCTATCTGTAACTTTAGCTAACGATATTTTACAGATTTGACAGTTTATAAAGAAACTATGTATCTGTACATAATTTTCATCGAATTACGTTTTCAAATAAGTTTTTAATTGATGGTGGTGCTAGCTAGTTGCAGGATGGCCCTTAAGTCGTATGCCTAAGACGAGCTAGAAATACTATACCGAAATGTATTTTTAGTCAACTCTTTTGTTTAATAACAAACAAATTATTAAAAATACAACTAGGAGCTTAGACGTCTGTACAAAAGTTAATGTACTAAGTGGCTTCTATTGCATAGGTGACGAAACTAGAGACTTAAAGAAGTAATGCTTTCTGAAGTAGCACACGGTTGAGCAATATTTTCTTTAAAATTGGACAGTATTTTTCTGCAGTGCTGATTCGAACTCGCCTGCATTTTCAGGCTGCCTTTAATAATTCATGAGTGGGGCTGAGAGTCTGGATTCCTCGTTCGAACCCAAGTATTCCCGGGCGTGCTAACAAAGCCGTTTGACCGTAATGCGGTAAAATGGGCGCACTGCGAACTGCTTAGAATGCTTTCTAGAAGAGTTATGTTAAACTCTTACAAGAGTTGTATACGGTTAGGGCTGTTGTAGGGTTATGAGCGTGCCTCAGGAAGCTATTGGTTGCTCGCAGATCATAATTTGACGAAAGCACAGGCCAAACTGCAAAGATGTCGTGATTTTTCCTTGCATCGAACGGATGACGTTCGTATAACACGTTGTTTGAGTGGATTCGCGCGACATATTACCGATCCTTGCGTGGACTCCAATCCGGATTGGTGGTGGGCGTTCGTTCTGTACGTAGGACTTACTACATGAATTATGTGTAGCTATTTTTAAACTCTGGACAAGTTCCTGCTGATTATATAGAGCAGTTGACACGTGGACATTGCTGATGTCTTAAACAGTCCCTGCGATCTATTAATGGGAAATTCGTAGAGAATTCCATACAATTTCATACATTATTCCTTTTACAAAAAATTTGAATAGAAAAAAATTGACTAAAAGTTTCCTACGCAATAATCAAACAAAAAAATAAATTTCGTTTTATACCGAAATGCCAGCATAAGCTACAACTACAACTATTCAAACTGCTGAATAGATTTTTACCAAATACAGCTAAGAACCACCGCAAGGAAACTGGCCTTCACGTAAAAAAAACCGCATTAAAATCGGTCCATCCGTTCGAGAGCTACGATGCCACAGACAGAGACACAAACACAGAGATTAGCGTCAAACTTATAACACCCCTCTTTTTGCGCCGGGGCTATAAAATAGCAGGATGGCGTTTTGAACAATAATTTCTTTTTATTCAAAAATGAAAATTGTGATTCGGTGTGAACTGAAAAATTAAAATTGCGATTCAATAGCATTTTGCGACATAAAGATCCATTATGGTAAAATGAATTTAGTATGAAACTTTTGTCAGCAAAACAACCTTAATGACACACACGGAAAGATATGCAACGATCATATTCTAAAGGCACAAACATACAAAATAAAACAGCAAAGCAGCAATTGATAATAAATGTAATACACTCAATTTTCCACATTCCCCGAATAGTAGACAACAGGTCAAATTACGAACAATCCGCAGATTAAAGTTACATTTAAATAAATCAATTTGTCACTTCATTCTGTAACTTGATAACGAACGTTTCACAATTACACACACTGTCAGCTCCAATCGTAACTACAACCTGATTTCCGCTGAACGACATCAGCAAACAATAAGTGACATAGGCACTCCCTCTTATCATCGAATACAAGTATTATCATTATACTACACTACAAGCTCGCCGTATTTAATAACAGAGACGAAATCATGATTTCAAGGGTACCCACTGTTTAACAAATTACGTAACTTTGTAGGATTACATCGAACAACTCGGTTGAAGTTCTGTCGAACTCGTTTACTTGGGTTGGGTTGAGAGAGAAGTTTCTGGGAATCGTGTTGTCAAGAAGATAGTTTAAAAAAAAACGACTACAATTTTAGAATAGAATAGAAATACTTTACTCGGCATACATACAGTTATTACACTGTTTTTTAATAGTAATTAAATTAAAACTAATTTTTAGTTGATGCATGAGTAGATCAGGTAGATAAATTGTATATATTTTAAAAACTTATTATTTTAAAATTTTATTATATTTATTAGTTTATGTATGTTTGACTTACTTATACTGGACGTGGCATGCCTTTTAAGTTCTGTCGTTTACACATTTACCGGCAATTTCGAACTTCGAACTGCTCAATATTCAAATCGATTTGAATTTAGAATCTAAAAACAATTTGAACTGACTGCGTTCGTTTTGAATCTGTCGGGTCACGTGCGAAAAAAATCTTATTAAGGAAAATGTACGTGCAATAAATTGAACAAAGAATTCAGATTTTGAAACAGGAAAATGTTGACAAGGACATGTTCCACCGCCTCCGCGGCTTAATTTTCGTTTACACGTTACACGTTTCGACTTACAATCCAGAGGCACCGGGTTCGATTCCCAAACCTATCGGTAGTCGGTTTTGTTGGTGGTTTTCTATGTCCGCCTGGCTAGTTACCACCATGTTACCTAAGTCTGACGACAAACAGCAGTGTTAATAGCACTGTTGTGTTCCGGTATGAAAGGTAACAGACAGCTTCTCATTAGCTTGAGGCTTACCATCTAATGTTCTTAACGTCACCTTACGTGAGATGAAGGCCAAGTGCAAACCCACCATACATCAAAAACATTCCATTATGTCCATCAGACCATCCTAAATATATTCTTGACCTAAGCCCTATTTCTTTACATTTCCTAAAATTAAGAAAAATCTTCGTGGTCAAAGATTTTAGTCCGGGGAAGAAGCAGTCGACGCCTTCAAGTAAGCTATATTGATCACCCCATTTTGGAAAGGAATAAACTGGTTCGAGCGAATGTAAACTACTTTGAAAAGTACTATAGGGTTCCAGATGAGTTTCTCCTTCAAACAAAACGTAAAAGGCTTTCCGCTTTTCCAAAAGCCTTACAATCTGGCTCTGTGAAATATCAGTTAGTCATCCGGTAATTGAAGTATTTTGGTATCTCTTCAATAATAACATTACTTTATTTTCACTTGTGACTTCAGGTGCGATGTAAACCAAGTTCAAACCCGCTGTGAATAATGCGCAGATTCAACTCGACTCTAAATTGTCAGCACAAAGGATAGTAAATGTATTGATCAGCAATGAACGACACGACGGTCGTATTTCAAATAAATGTTGCGATTGTTGCGCCCGCGACTATTACGGCAAATTTGACCTTATTAGGAGGTCATTTTGGCGACATTGTATTCAGATATGGATCCTGTAGTGTAGTACCTGTGTTGTCACTACACAACATCGCATCGAAGCTAAGGAAGTAAATGCAAAGCTTTTCGTCAGTGGCGGTAGAATCAACGACGGCATAAAAGATTAGCACAGTTTTGTTTTTGATGTACTTCGTACTGTATACTTGAAAAAGAAGCTTACCTATTTCCTACAGTGCTCAATTATTTAAATTGAGGAAGTATCCATGTCGAATGGAAAACACGTTGTAATGGTCGTACGAGTAGACGTTTTTTTCTTTGTTTTCTTTTTGTTTATTTGTTTTCCGCTGAGTTCGACGACGGAACCAAAACGGCGACTTAATGCACCACAAGCGCATTAAAACCGGGCATATTCGGGCACGTGGAATCTTAAGAGGCTGTGCTGGTGTCAAAGCGCCCATACAAACGTAGTCCAGTCATATCTTGAGTATTAAGCTATGAAAATCTATGAAGTTTTCAAGACACAATCTAGAAACAAAAATATAATAAAAGGTAATAAAAAGCCCCAACTTTGAACCTGATTTTTAAGAGTATGAATCAATTTAGAACAATTTGGGAAAACCACCGACATCTGAAATTTTATTAATATACTGTATTGAAAAAATGGCTACATAATATACTGTATCCGGGTGGATAACTTCGCGTAGTGTTTGCTGTCTCACCGTACGCGCTCGGGTAGGATAGGGCTCGGATAGGGACAGCTACAAAACAATGCAACCTTGAACGCGGCCATGTGCTCTAGACAGACAATCCTCTTACTGAACCTGTTGGCTGATGATAATAGATGACCATTGACTTGTCATCTCACCAGTCAAAGGTATTTTATGGCAAGAAAAATGTACCCCCTAATTTTGGCTTAGATCTGTGATGTGGCTATAATAAACTCTGAAACTTTGGACACTTGTTTCCTTCAATCCCGAACCCCCAGCTCGTAACAATAATATTTCATTTCAAAACAAAACATAGTTTTACATACATTTAAAAAAATCTTTGTCTGCGTCTTATTTATCTAAAAAGCGTTCTGTAGAAAAGAAAGCGCGAAAGAAACTCGACAGTTATAGCATCTTTCTATCTGTTTTCAGTCAATATATTTATTTACAACCCATTATCACGGATGCTTACAAGACCAACGAAAGGGGAATCTCCGTTCTTGCCACATTTCACTCGACTGTACATCCTTCACGCAATCCCTGTAATGATAGCGGCACATCTTATCATTACGAGGCGCCGGCGCGCGGCGCTTGCGCAAGTCTGCATCTAGGCCGTGCCTCCCAAACTGTCCACGCAACGTACCCACTGTTGACGCTGCGATAAATATAGACAAAGCTAACATCACTGTTTTGTTTAGTGAACCGCATTTAGGTTCTCACCATAATTTCGTTGAATTATCTTGAGAAGACTTGAGTACCTCCGTGATCGGAACCTACACTCAATCTGAAGTAAGCAGACATGATCATGCGCATACCTCGATCCTAACACTATACCAAACAGACAGTGACGACATCATCATCAGCAGCAGCCTATATATGTCCCCACTGTAGAGGCTCATGCCTACTCTGCTACAAAGTGTATGGGCCATAGTCCACCACGCGGGCCCAGTGCGGATTGGCGGACTTCACATGCCTGTACAAGACATGCAGGTTTCCTCACGATGTTTTCCTTCACCGTTAAGCAATCGGATAATGTAATTGAATTGAAAAACAACCCATAGGTTCACGGCTGGATTCGAACCCGGAACCTTCAGATTGAGAGTGCATGCTTTATCCTCTGCGCCACCGACGCTTTTGTGACGTGTGACGTGACGTGAGTGGCGACATGATTGATGTGAATAAGAAAAAAGTACAAAAGTTTCATACTAAATTTATTTTACCATAATCTTTTAAATTGGGATAGCTGGATGTGTAGTAACTATCTAAAATTAGGACATCGGATTGTAATGTCGCAAAATGAGTGTAATTAACATACAACTTCTTAGTGAATCATAACTTTCATTTTTACACACTATTTTTTGTTATTGTTCATAACGCCATCTAGGGACCATTAGATGTGTAACGCGACAGTACTATTGTATGTTAACGATATTCATTTCGCGACACTATAATCCGATCTCTTATGAAAAGATTTCTTTTAGTACATTACTTATCAAAGCTAGTTACGTTATTACGTTTTTCACATTTTGCGTTTTGTACATTCCGCTCCGAAGGGCTTCGTTCGTCGTAGGCTAATGCAGCTGTCATTTGACGATGTTTGATGATAGTCCCCACTGCATTTTTCGTAAATCAACTTTTATCGTACCTTGTAAGCTAAAAATCCTACTCTAAGCGGGATGCGTGATCAGACAAACAGTTATTTTAAATCGGGCGATTTCGGGTGATTTAATTTTTTCGAACGAATATAACGTTACGTAATTGTACATCAAAAATAATACGGTAACATAAAATAAAAAGAACTTGTAGGTTCTATATTAAAACCCCCAATGTCTGAACACTGGAATCCAACTATAGAGCTATCCTCCATTAGGGAAGTTGTGGACAGTGGGGATAAAAATACGAAATGAACAACCAACTTCACTCCACTACGATATCGGCGTACTTAGGGTTCGTTACACGGTCGACAAATTCACACACGGCCAATGTCTCTATTACTTGGCCACGAGTATCATTGTGAACTCTATTTTGTCATCGATAGTGTATGATTGTGTGGTTGGCTTCGCAATAATTGACGATATAACCGACACTAAGCTTTCCCTTTTTAAAAAAATATGTATATAATGGGTGCCATTATAGATTATTAGATACTAGCTTTTGTCTTGACTTCGTCCGCGTGGACTTCGGAACGTATCCCACGGCAACTACTTGCTCGATCGCGATAAAAAAGAAACCTATGACCTTTGACTATCCTTATACTAAAAATCTAGTTGTTCTGACCTTCCGTTGCGATGGGAAGGATGGACAAATAAACGAGCAAACAAACAAACAAACTCATTGTCCGTTTCGCATTTATAATATTAGCGGCGGATTTACGCCATGTTACCAAGAATATTTTAGATGATCGTTACGTGACGTCCACCACTAAGATAACTGAATGGTTTTCCAGACGTTTTTTTAACAAAGTCATCAAAAGCTTGAAACTTTTGAGGTATTTCGTCAGTATCTTCTCCTGTTGCGGTTCTAACAAAATCCAATAATAACACGCCTAAGGTCTCAAAAATGAACCCAATCAATGCCTCTCCCATATCCATGATTACAACGTTTACACACCAATTTGGTCACACAAAGCGTCACCGAACACAATCATCCGTCCGATTTGACGGCAACTCGTTCGTGTAATAGCACCCCGGAGCGAGTATCGATATAAACTTCTCAACTGTCCCAACTGCATTAGCTGCAGCTAAAGTTAATCGCGACGCTATCTCTATAAATAGACACGTCTCACTTTGCAGACATCTATATCTCAATTGCAGAACGCCGTATACAAATTTAACTGTAGGCAGATATGTTCCGATTTGTACACGGTTTAAAGCTGAAAATGCTTTGCGTTGAACGAAATAACATGATGGAAACCCCGCTAATGCATTCAGAGGTTTACGTTAGTAGTTTTAAAGTCGATAATGGTAGAAGTTTTAGGAGTACGGAAAACTCCGTTTATAGTGTTTTGTAGTAAGTTAGTTATAGTACTATGAATGAGTAGTATTGTTATGTATTGCTAGGTAGGTATACACTCGCCGGTTGCACGGACTGCGGTGCAAGTTCGCGTGTGTGGGTTTTATACTTTCATGAATGGGTTTGTCTACCTATTTGCGGCTGAGGTTGCGACGTATTGATTTTCCCGTTGCTTTTTTGTTTTGTATTTTTACTCAACTGCTGCGAAACAAGGGTGATGTGTCTGATGTTTTTGTATTTGTGTGATTCTGAACTCCCACATTGCCTTCAAGTGTCTTCTTGGATAGTCACCGCCTCCGTGGCCTTGTGATTACACACTTGGACTTACAATCCGAAGGCCGACGGTCGGGTTTGAATCCCAGTGGGGGTACCTATCGGTACTCTAGTTTTATATGTCACTGAAATCTGAACCGTATGAAATGATTTCGACGATACACGCCATTTTACCCTACTACGCTATGCTAAGCTATATATGTAATAGAATGTATGTTCCTCTAATATCTTCTATACTACTCGTCCTATTTGGACAAATGAGGTTTTATTATGGTGTCATTGGAAATTTTATCCGACAACGTCGAAACCAAAACGAAGCTATGTAATAGTATGTATGACCATTGACCCTCTAATATTTTCTGTAGGTATATAATACTCATTCTATTCGGACAAATGACGTAAAATTGTAATTCTGTAGGGGCTATAGGATATATGATGTCACACAAAATCCAACAAGATGAAAATATCCGTTTGCAGTCAAAAATACAAACGAGCAGTCATGTGCAATAACATCTTACACCTTTTTACAATGTCACTCTTACTCGTTTTAGGCAGTGTTTTGAATGAAATATTAATTTAAGTTGGATATGACATGGTAAAAAAGTGTATACAATATTTTTACCCATAACCGTCCATGAGCCCTCAAAAAAGGATTTTAAGTTTTCTGTTACAGCTAAAATGGATGTTTTGTAGCAGTCAGATTAAGTTGTTTAGCTTTCTTCTTGTGTTTTACATGAGTTCGTCAGTCGGATATTTTATTTGTAAATAATTACCTTGTTCAAACATGTCGTCGTCGTATGTATAAATTTACGAGACGCGTTTGATGTGAACGTTGCCACAGTCTTCAGTGATTGTTGACAATATTTTAGGTTCAAGTTAGCTTCGTCCGAGATACTTCAGAGAATAGATTATGTGATGTTCCACTGTACTTACTTTCACGAGTTTCTCGTATTCTAGAATCTTATAGACATCTATTTCGTCTATGAATGTGGATTATAGTTTTTTACTTTCATATGATCTACCGTACTTTGTAAAGGGTGTAGTTGTAACTGCTCTAATCAAGTTTTTGTTTCCTTGCACACATGGGTAGATAGTGATAGATATGTGTGATGGTGATGATAGATACCCCATAATGTGTTGGTTTTGATACGTTGCGAGATGCGACTTATCTCGCAACAATGCCCGCTGCATTATGTTTGTGTCCTATCACCTATTGATTCCGGGACGTGTTTGTACTCGGTCTGTGTTTGTTTAGGACGGGACATGTCCCCTGACCGCGGTCCCGTACACTAACTCACACCCCGTGGTCAGAAATGACGATCCGTGTGGTGGATTTTGGCCGCCGCAATTTAATTTAATACGCCTTCCGCCTTCGAACTACAAATCCGATCAAACCAAAAATATTTACATAAAATGTATATTGTCAGTTATTTTTAAACGTTACTGAATTCACGTACTATCTTTTTTTTATTTGTCCATGAAGTCTAAGTATGTTCTAGCCATTTGTGAACCGAGTTTAATTATTCTTTTACGCGCTTTAGGTTCATCTCTTAACGTAACTATGTGTGTAAACAAATCTAGCCTATAAATTTTAACCTACTTCTAGTTGTAGCGATTTGAAATTTTGCGAGTGTATGTAGCCGGATGACAATACAATAATTTATCACCATCGAGTCGTAAGTAGTCAGGAGGTAGATAGTGGAACTCTTCAAGGGCTGTTGACTGGCAAGCCCCTTCGAGTTTGGTCTCATTTTGTTTGTTTTGAATTGACGAGTTTAATACTTGTTCACGACTTGTTGTTGATGATGAAGCCAGTTGATAGAAGAACTCTTCGATTGCATTACTGTCAAAAGCATGTGTTTAGTGTGTTAAACTATATATTTTATTTATTTGAATAATTTAGATCTGATAGTCCCTAAATGGGGAATTCGAAGAAAATATTTTATCTCTAAAAATGGAAAGGAAGGAAAGAATGGATGAATTCTGGCGATTATACATTATTAAACATGATTAAACACTGTGAAGCTGTAATGATCTGATTATAATATAGTATGTATAATATAAGCCTATTGTAAAGCCGTTGTACGCATTAATTGAACTTCGCGTAGTTTTCCATCGTGTTTATGTTTCGTCTTGTTGCCGCAGGTATGCTGAAGCTACTGTCAACACCATCGCCAGCTCCTCACCGCTTCCAGCAATGGTTAGTAGTCTTAATATAATAATAATATCAATGACTTTTTAATTTTAATATCTACAGACCTTACACGATCAAGAACAAGTGAATGCGTTCAAAAAGAACTGGAATCCGACTTCGATTCTTCGAACTCTAACCTCCAACCTCACAATGTATGATGGGTTTGCATTTGTCCTTCATCTCACCTGCTGGTAAGTGACGATAAGGTAATTGGATGGTAAGCGTGCTGATCCAGAAGCTTAAAACTAATGAGGCGTTGTCTATGTTACCCTTTTATACCGAAACACAACAGTGCTATTGACACTGATGGTTGGCTGCAGACAGCATGGTGGTAGCTAGCCTGACAGACATAGAAAATACCCTGCCACCAACGAAACCGAGTACCGACAGGTAGGGTGTACCCCATAGCTGCGAAGTTCATTACCGCGATGTACGTAACTGCGAAAGTTCACCATCGCCACGTGTACGTTGAAGAGAAAGATCTCTGTTGCGATGTATACGTTACTGCGAAAGTTCACCATCGCGACGTGTACGTTGAAGAGAAAGATCTCTGTTGCGATGTATACGTTACTGCGAAAGTTCACCATCGCGACGTGTACGTTGAAGAGAAAGATCTCTGTTGCGATGTATACGTTACTGCGAAAGTTCACCATCGCGTTATTTCGTAGTAATGTACATCGCGGTAATGAACTTCGCAACTAAGGGGTACACCCCTGGGAATCGAATCCGGGGCCTGTGGATTGCGAGTTCAACCGTGTAGCCACTGTGCGGAAGCAGATATATTTTAAAAACCAGCGCTCATCTAATTCTAATACCCACTGCAATTGCTTCTTGCTTTAAAATGGACCAACAACATTTATCATTTAGAAAGATAAACCGTCATTCATTATTTAGCATGACATAGGAAAACGACTTGAATTTTTAGACTGCTTCCTTCTTTATATACAAACAACGGAAGCGGTCAAGTCACACTAAATAAACATAAAAACTATTTACCTTTTCATATAGTCGTATACCGAAATGTTATCACAGCCTTGTTGCTATCTGATAAATAGGTATCTCATCTGATAACTCCAATAGGTTTGCTATCAAAAAGTAACATTACTAAATATCTTATACACTTCAAAGTAGCCGAACAAATCCATATGTGTACAGTGAAGATTGACTGATATCTGAGTGTTCATTAGTTTTTGTAGATGGACAGATTTCTACGAATTTCTTGAACAAATTCAACGGTTAAATTCTAGGTCTATTACGTTATAATTCGTTGATACAAGATTTCGATTTGTAAATTGTCTTTGAATATTCTTACAGCTAATAACAATAATTAAAATGTGGAAAGTAAAATTACGAATACCATAAAATGTTAAAGATAAAAATACAATGAAAAGTATTCAATTGTGTAGTCATACTTCTTCAGCAGGAACTATTTTAACTTTAGCTAAGTTGCGATTTTATTCAAGAAATCTGCCTTTTGGTGTAATGCTATAGGACACTGAAAGATCCTGCGAATCTCTAAGTAAAGAATGAATTTATTTATGTCTTTATGTTCACTTTGCAACCACCAGAAACGCGATTCCATGATTTGGCGTCGATAGATTTTATTTTCGAATAGACCTCTTAAACATAATATTTCCATTGTATAATAATTTCAATATTTATTGTTAAACAACATAAGGTATGGCAATCTAAATTGCTTTAATGACTAGGTAACAATAAAATTGTTAGTTCTCAACGTGCGTTTTCCTAATCCTCACGGCTATTTTTTAAATGAATTAAATGTGTATTTTCGCGACTCTAAACGCAGGGCTCACGCGGAACGATGACATTCCCTACCCTAGGGCTGTAATATTCGAGCTCCAGATTCTCACACAAGCCGCGCGCGTTTAAATGTAGCGCCTTAACAGTGGCAAGTAGATATTTCCTCTCAGTGCCCTCTCTCTTACTGATGTCCTCATCTGACTCGAAGAGATGTCGATGTTTGACAGCATCAATTAGAAGGACAACAATAAACAGACTTGGGATTGTCCTGATTTCGAGTTTGCAGGAATATTCCTTTAATTGAGAAATCCTATCTACTGACCTAATGGCCCTTTTTGGTCGATAAAAGCTCGGTTACGATTGTACTTATAACTGCTTCCCCACAGCTTAGAATCTGAGATTTGCAGACGTGGAAAAGTACATATGAATGTTGAAAATATTATCTTTGCTAAGACAGCAACTGATACGCGGTTCAATACATCACTCAATACAATAGGGAAGATGCAACCAAATTAGATTGGGTTGAATTGTATTTTATAGCTTAACGGACATTAAAATAAATCCCACCAAAATAAACACACGTAAAAATTTTGCTTTTTTATTTGGATTTCGCAAGGACTAAATGTCTCAAAAATTTAGTTCCTCGAATAGTAAAATGCTTATTAGATTTAGTTTTCTCATTGCATTTTGAAAACTTTATTATAGGGGTATATAACACATAAACGAGATATTTTACGAGATAACTCAAAATATCAAACAAGCTCCATACATTTTAACGCTCTAAAACACGTGTGACGTCACAAATGTCACCAGATTTATATGGAGCGTTTTAGCACCGCGCGACTAGAATTACTTTTCGACGGGTTGTAGTAAAAAAAGTATAAGTGGTATCGGAAAAAAAATGGTTGAGGTATTTACCTTTTTACATGGACTATCGATTTAGACAAAAATATTCTTCCATGCATCTTCCCCATTAAATCCCAAAGTAACATCCAAAACGTTAATATGTAGGGTTTAAACCAACTTTCCTTATTCACACTATACTTCATCATTAACATACTATATACGTCCCACTGCAGGGGCTCAGGCTTACTCTCCCACAGAGAGTGTATAGGCCGGGCCATAGTCCACCACGCGGGCCCAGTGCGGATTGGCGGACTTCACCTGTTCAAGGCATGCAGGTTTCCTCACGATGTTTTCCTTCACCGTTAAGCTATACTTAATAAAACTAGGTTGGACTAAAATTAATCATAAGTTTAAACATATTATTTCGACAGTTTTAGAATTTGTATATCTTGTGCCACAAATTTTTAATAAATTAATTTATGCAGATAACTATCGACTCTTACGTGTTATCATTAGTGGGGAAGGGAGGACAAGTATTGAATTACGTGTGGGTCGGGGAACGGCCTTAAGAGGAGGTGCGAGTCACTTTGGTCCGTTGTTTGTCATCTTCTATGGAAGCTACACGTATGAAATTTGGGCAATGAAAACTAGAGGGAGGGTTTTATCGAGTAAACTTTAGAATAACAACATTATTGGTGTAAATTTTATCGATAACTTTAATGTTTCAAATCAAATCTTCTAAAACACTTTTTTTCTTCTCATCACCGTATTGTAAAGAGATTCACGTTTAGATTTTATATTAATTTGTAGGTACACGCAGTAATAAAGATTTCAAAAGAACAGTTTTTAATGAATTCACTATTTGTGTTGTGTCGCTTACGTTATTTTACTCCGGGCAGCATTGCATTACACCTTTCCTACTTCCGCAGTAAGAACGGATGAAGTGCTGTCACTGTCTTGCATATGTGGCTAACGGTTAGATATTTCTGACTCTTACCTAGTCTTAAGACATGGGGCGGCCCTACTCAAAAGCCGTAACCATACGACAATCTTAATAGTCTAACGATAGACAATAATACGACCTTATTAAGTCCTTCACAATATCGTTGAATTGAATTGAATATCTACAGATAAACATAGATAAATGGGGCCACCGCGCCGGTAGCACCGGCAGCACCGGCAACACCGGCTCGCTACACATCTCGTATTGTATTCCATTAAATTTATGATTATTTATTTATATGCTATGGCTTTATAGATCCAGTACGTGTTTATTGTTATTGCTTTATGATTGCGTTTAATATTAAATAACGGTGTTTATCATGATGTGTATTAAGATTATTAACTTCTGTAACTGATATATGTTCATAGAACGATATAAAACGTAAAAGTGTGAATATTTCCTCACTTTAGATTAACATTAACTGAAATAAAAAAATACCTACTGGATCTGACATTGGCAAAATTAAGGTAATTACTATAGCAATCAATCACATCATATAGTTATGTCTGGTTTAAGAATTACTTTTAATTAGTCCAAATGAAATCCTCCATTGGCGAGTCGGACTCACTCTTGGTCGATTTATACCACATAGTAACAGAATTGGCGGTAGCAAGTTTGCGCTGGCAAATAGCAAGTGCAGCGATGTAGGCCACTAAAGGTATTAATAAGTTTGTCCTGTTATTATTAGCTGTAAAAGGGTTGCTTTAGAAAGTAGGCCAGGAATAATTTTTGCTAGCGACACTTATTAAGAGGGTATGCTGTTATCAAAGCGCCCATACAAACGTAGTCCAGTCATATTTTGAGTATTAAGCTATGAAAATCTATGAAATTTTCAAGACACAATCTAGAAACAAATATCTGTCGGTGGTGAGTCAGATTTTCGTTTAAATATATACTTCCCGAGTTACAGGGTATTTTACGGTCATAAAAAGCCCCAACTTTGAACCTGATTTACAAGAGTATGAATCAATTTAGAACAATTTGGAAAAATCACCGACATCTGAAATTTCATTAGTATACTGTATTAAAAAAATGGTTACATAATATACTGTATCCTTCAAATGATCCCTGGACTACGAAACATCCAAATAACGGGTGGATAACATCGCATAATGTATGCTGTCTCACCGTACGCGCTCGGGTAGGATAGGGCTCGGAGAGGGACAGCTACAAAACCATGCAACCTTGAAACCGACCACGTGGTCTTACCAACATAGCCTCTTAAGTCAAAGACGTCCTTAAAAATATACTTCTCATCAGAAAAATCGAAACACCTTGAAGATTATGTTTTGTAAGGATTATCAGAAAAACCTATGAAAATTTAATTTGAATTTAGAACATTAACATTAAGATTTGAAACCTCATATTATTCACTATTAAACGACATTTGACATATATTCCTAAATATACTAATTTTTCTGATAATCCTTAGAAAACTTGCAAGGTGTCTAGTTTTTCCTGATGAGAAGTATTAATTTCTCTCGTGGTTGTCGCCCAAAGTGACATCGATAATAATATTATAAATGCGAAAATGAGTATGATTCTCCATCATTTACGCCGTAACAGACAGAATGACTGATGAATCCCGATCGAGCCAGTAGTTCGAAGTCGCATAGAAATGACTACACGCTTCGGCTAACAATACCGAAGTTCTGGGTTCGATTTCCAGTGTGGTACCTATCGGTACTCGGTTAGGTTAGTGGTAAGGCATTTCCTATGTCGGCCTGGCAGGCTACCACCATGTTACAGTACAAACATCGTGTTTATAGCACTGTTGTGATTTAGGTTTCTGGATATCGCTTACCGTCAAACGGTTCATCGTCACTATCCATCGGATGACATTTAGACCAAGTAAATACAAAAACAAATTGAGATCTGTAAGAGTCTGCACTTACTGATTTACTCACCTTAAAAAAAGGGGGCCGAGGAAAAATTAGGGTACCTACACAAACATATTTACTTATTAGAACTATTCTTTGATAAAAGTAGATCGCACATCTAATATTTGTTTTAACATGAAATATACAATCGGTAATCGATTCAGATAATGCCAGAACCATTGACACAGTTACGAAGAATTCAGACGGCCATTGTGTTAACAATAGAATTTTATTGTGTGACAGCTGAACAAACTGACAATGTGGCGTTTATATACTTACGGACACAATGTACCTAAATAGACGTTATATGCCTAATATGAAGCAAGATTATGATGGTCGGTTTGATACGAGTATATGTAGCTGCCATTTCAATACACCTTCATTAATCTTATTATACTCGTACCTTTTAATGAGCAATTCTTGTATTTATATAATCTGAATCTCGGAAACGGCTCCAACGATGAATTTTAGTATTCAGGGGGTTTCAGAGGCGCAGGTGGAGGCTAATTTCACACGCTCAGGTACAAGCGTCGTGGTTTAGCGTTCTAGACGCCAGACTGTCATTCATACGTATCCATCTGTGCGGGTTCAAATCCCGATCGGATATATGTTTTTTTGGTGTGTTTTTATTTATTTATTCAAATTTGTAATATTTTAAGCAAAACTAAAAAATTTTTTTACTTTTAGCCAAAACCTCCGAGCAAAGCTGAGTCGCCCAGATATTATTTGATTAAAACATATGTAACCGCCTCCATTAGCTTAGTCATAATCGACGAAATAAGTCCACTGTTGGACATGACTCTCCAACATAGAAAGCCATAACGGCGTGCCTTTTTTCCCTTAGTCGCCTTTTACGACATCCGGGGATGTAAGGCATGTGGTTATAATTTGTTTCGAATTTTAAAGTCGGTCTGACAATTCGGAGGTCCTGGGTTCGATTCAAATCCGAGATATCTATCATTACTCGGTTTGGTCAGTGGGAAGTTAATTTGTCTATTCACGTCTGGCTAGCTGCTTCCAATAATGAAGGGTAACACAGCCGGTGTTTTTGCTGTGAAGCTATGCAGTTAATAATATAATATAAACACACACAAACACACTATAAACACTGTTTTTCTTTTTTCAAAGTGGTCAGTTAAATCAGTCAAAAATTACTTAATATCCGAACGATAAGCTCAGCCTTAAAAAGGGGTTTCTTATGAAGCTGGTTAATAAGGCAGCTGCATAGTGCATGCATGCGTACGTCGTGCTTTTGACCTTGAGACGAAGAACGAATACATGCGCGTACGCTTGAAGTATTTAGGTCCAAAGTGATAGTTCTTTCTTGCATTGGGTATGCAAGCGGGTTTCACTTGAGACATGTATATTTATGGCCAATGTGAAGTATTTAAAGCTTTTTTGTTTGTTGTAAAAGTGACGGATTTATGGAAGTTTAAAGCAAAGTTCGATCCGATCAGAATTTTTAATTTAAAGTTAAAGCTCTCGGTGATTTTCGGAGCGGGGCGGGGATGTATTTATTGCTTCGCACTACATTTTGATTCAGAGCCCGACAATGGGTTTGCATTTGAACCTTCATCGCATATGAAGATAAACCGTTAGTCTACCAATCTTCCATAAATCTAGGCACTGCCAATTGAATCATGCGGCACGGCCATATGTGACCAAACGAAACGCTCTCTTCATGCAGTCATATGCCGTATGACCAAATGAGACGCTCCCTTGATCGACAAAAGCTTTTATGTGACCAAATGACTCGCTTTCCCAGACACAGACAAATATTGTATTGTACATTTGCAGTAGTGTTACCACACTCTCTTGATGCTGTGAAATCCCGGAGTAAGACAAACAACATTAACGACACGATGCAGTAAAACCATATTTTTATGTAAACGTAATGTTTTTGCACTTGGTTTTAATCTCTCCTAATGGTAAATGACGGTAAGGCCGCTGGACGCATATCGTGCTCACCCAGAAGCATCAACTTGGGTCGGTAGTATCGCGTGCGCGTACTTATCTCACACATTCACGTGTATATAAACGTTCAATGTACGGGAATAGTAACCGATATCGCGACATTTCTATGAAGTGTCCGGCCTGTCCTAATTTAACGAAGTAACACGTATCGAAGCAGTCAACCCCGGTAATGTGACCAAACGAGACGCTCCATTTGAACCCGCCATCGCCGGGCCAATCTAATTTGGTTGGATTATAACTGTATGGGATTAAGAAATTGGGCGAATCGTCAAGATTAGTTTGTGGGTGTGGGGGGAATCGAGGCCACGACGAACACTGATTGATAACACGGCCCGAGACCCGGCCGATACTCGCTGTTGCTACGCCGTAATGTAACTAACTATACAAGAATTGTGTAATGATAAATATTGGTAGGGTTTATTGGTGGATTGACGTGTTATAGCCGTATACATTAGACATTGTTCGTTTGATGTGGAATTTTCTTGGATCTCGTGTTGGTATTGATTAGTATTCGTGTTAGGGATAAATAGAAGTCAGTCCGGGGTTTTGTATGCATGGACATCCTTTTTGGGCTATAATGATTGTTAAAAGCGGTTAACTTTCGTCCAATCGGTGTATGTAACGACAACTTTCGGACCAATCAGAGGTCCAACACGGTGACACTGATTCTTGTATGTCAATGTTGGTGTTTGGGCGCAAATCCATTACGAAAGTTTTAATGATTTAATCCTTTAAAAAAATGAATATGGTCAAGACGAAAATCATGTCAAATATCCATGTGGCACCTATTTGTAGTGTAGTTGTTGGGAACGATGAATTGTTTAACTATGTAGGTCCAACTTCGTCAAAGAGGTCAACTGAAGAATACAGGTCTGGGCAGCGTTCGGGAAGTTACGGCATATCTTCTTGTCCAATACCTCAGCGTCTAAAGACAAAAGTCTTTGATCAGTGCGTGTTGCTAGTGATGACTTCCAGAACCGAAACGTGGTCCTTTACTGTGGGCGAATAAATATGCTCAAAGTCACTAAGCGAGACATGCTATGCTCGGAATTCCTCTACGTGATAAAATCCGGATGGAAATCTGTAGATGAACTCGACATATCTCGACGAGTCAGTGAGATGAAGTGGTAATGAGCAGGCCACATTCGCAGGCTGCAGGAGACAGGTGTACCAAGCTTTCCCCCTACAAGATTGTAGTACTCTACAGGGTTTGATCCCTGCGATTGACAAAATATGTGGCATAAACTGACGTATCTTTGGAAGTGATAACTTCTTATGGTAGGGTAAACCGCTTCGTTACGTAACGCGTAACGGCGCCAGTCTGGCTTCTCTTTCTCTCACGCATACAGCAGCGGTAGGCTGACTCCTCCTGTCTCACTCTAACCCACAGCACTAGCCGTATTTCGGACTTATTATATTAATTTAATTTATCACTTCTGTCGGGCGTCCCGAGACACACATGTTTTTTTTATTGCTTAGATGTTTGATTTTTTCACAGGTCCAAGGGATTGCATACAGTATGTACGACGTTGTATACCTACGAGAAGACCAGTACTCGTTGTATGAAGCCGGAAATGACGCGCCCAATTACATATATGTAGTTGAAATAGAAATGGAAGTCGGTATGACATCCGTGATGGTATCTCCCGGTGCGCGGCGACACGAGCGTCAGGTCGCTGTTACATTGTAGCAGTTGGAACTGGTCACGACGACCGCGGCTCTCTTCCAGCGAGCCAGCGTGCAACAGACGCTAAACCCAATTGCTTAGTGCCGATGTCAACATATTTTACGGGACCTTTTGTATAACAACTCAATCCCCATTAAAATGTTTGTAGATGATAGGTTTGCACTTGGCCTTCATCTCACCTGATTATTTGTGACGATAGGGTTGTTGGTTGGTAAGCGTGCGCACCCAGAAACCTCAACCTAATGAGGCGCTGTCTATGCTACCGTTCATACGGAACATAACAGTGCTATTAACACTGCTGTTTGGCGGCAAACTTAGGTAACATGGTAGCCAGGCGGACATAAAACCAACCAAACCCCTCTGTGAATCGGACCCGGAAACTCTGCATTGTTAGTAAGAAAGAAAAATAATTTATTCCAAGTCAACTAGAAATACACTACATAATACATATAAAAAACATACATGACAAAGAAAAACAACATAGAATTACGAATTAAAATAAGAAAAAAATTAATTTGGCTAAATTTTGTTAGCCATGATTAGGTCACGGAGACGGTTAATTACTGTTTATGGCTTGATATTGATATTCACTAACTTTTGCTGGCCACTTCGGATAAAAAGTAGCCATCAAGCCATTCTGATCGACGTTACGACGTAAAGGCTAAACAAACAAACTCCTGTCGCATGTAAAGACACGTTATCTAATTTTTACTTTCCTATAACCCCCCAGTCATTGATGGTCTTTCTATCACCAGATGTAAAACGAACTGTTGAACCTCCTCTCATTCCTCATGTTTTTTGACCGATCCCTAGGCCCACGCATCCCGCCCTTTTATCAGAGCTGGTGAGTTGGTTGAGGATGTAGGGCAAGATAATTGGAACAGTAATGGAGGCCGCTATCACATCCGCGATGGTATCTGCCTGAACCACAATCGTAAAGTTGTTACATTGTAACAGTTGCAACTAGACATGACGCCCCGGGCTGCCTTCCAGCGAGGCAGTAATTCCAATAGCTGGAATGAGTTACGTTTTGTTTTCTGGCGTGGCTAGCCACTACCATGTTACCTAAGTCTGCCGCCAAACAATAGTACTGTTGTGTCCCGGTAAGAACTGAGGGTTAAAATTGTGCCATATCATGTTGTGGCTTCTGGGTTCACACGCTGTCCAGACAAGGTTAGATGAAGAGCAAGCGAACAAAAATTATAATTTTTTAAAATCCTAATATCATCCTGTGTGAATCGTCGGTGGCGCAGTGGATAAGGCCCGGACTCTCAATCTGAGCGTTCCGGGCTCGAATCCAGCCGTGTACCTATGAGTTGTTTTTCAATTCAAGTACATTATCCGATTGCTTAACGGTGAAGGAAAACATCTTGACGAACTGCATGTCTTGCATAGGCATGTGAAGTCCGCCAGTCCGCACTGGACCCGCGTGGTGCCCATACACTCTGTAGAAGAGTAGGCCTGAGCCCCTGCAGTGGGGACATATATAGGCTGTTTATGATGAAAATACTGTGTACCGGTTACCGAAAATTGCTTACGATTTGGTGATCGCAGTGAGATTTAGTGGTCAAGAAGACGCTGACATCCCTTTTGACGTCAAATAAATGACACTTGCGAATATACATAGCGTGTCATAGTTTAAAGCCGAAACAAACCCAAATGTCCGTTCAATTAAAGCGATTGATCGTCGAAGTCTCCTGCCGTACATCAAGTTAGTGCTAACCAGAGGACTTATAATAGTGAACGGCCAGTGCAGATAGTTTGATTCGAAATGGAAACGGTATGACATCCGTGATGTTATCGTGTGTTCAACAATCGTCAGCTCTCAATAACATGGACAAGCGAGCAACGCCGCGGGGCGCGCGTCCATTGCTGGTAGCTTAGAGTAACCATATTGGAAGGTGCATTCGGAACCAGGCATCTTCTAGTCCAACGCTCACCATCTTAGGGCACATCGTCGCTTACCATCAGGTGAGATCGTGAAGATGGGTTTTCTGGATCAGACGAGTACTCAATTGGAGACCACGCTTAGGCAAATATAGTGTAGGACGCATCCTGACTAGTTGGAAATACGACTTACGTATGGTAGCCGGACGTGAATGGATTCGGAGAGAAGACCGAATGGACTGGCGCACTCTGGGAGACGCCGATGTCCAGCAGTTGACTGCTGCAGGCTGTACATGATCATGAAGAGGCCGAATTCACATTGTTTCAGTAACTAGCATCAGTGCAGAATTCGGTGACTGATTTCTACTGTTCATTCACTCATTTACAGTCAATCAGTCGCTGCACTGACTTGAAATCGATTTACACGAAGGCAGTACCGGGTCACCTTAACTCTAGTAGGTGTTGATCTAAAAATTCTTAACTATATTTTTTAAATTATTGCATTTCATGGTGACCCTACCCGCAGTTATTGATCCAAAAATCAAAAACGCCTCGTCACTCCTCCAACATCAATCCTTCTCCCTTCCCCCCATAGATTTATTACGGCATTCGTCACACTTAACGCAATATTTATAACATTTACTAAGTCCATTCAAACTGCGAAGTACATTCTTTGGTCGCTCTCTTACGAATAGTATTTTTGGGGGAAATATATTTCTGATGCGAAATTTAAACTCTATTATTGAATTTATAGGTTATGTGTATCTATAATTATTTATAATTACTCGTATATGGGCTTTCCAGTTTGTATAAATAACAAAATCTTAGTACTGATTTTCTGGATCGTTCGATTTTCAACCTTTTATTTTACTCCTTTTTTAGCAATAGTAAATTAATATTGTAATAATTGTAAAGCTTACAACACAAGTAATACTAGTATTACCTCTAAAATGTTATAAAGTTAGCCCAAATAATAAACCTTATCGAATGAAACTTCGACAAATGCTTAAAAACGTGTTAGGAAAAACATTGCAACGTCATGATGTCACTCAACTGCAGCACCAAAACAGCAGAAACAACATTATCAAAATGTGGCATGACTTAGCAGTTTTGCTACTGGTTCCTGATTATTTCTCACATTGTCGATGTTTTTGCAATATTAAAACATACTTGAATCGGCCATAAAAGGACATCATCACTTATTGTGTATGAAAAGATCCTCTGGGGCTTCCGTAGAAGTTAAATGGTGAGGCATTTAAACGAAAAAAATATAGTCAAAGGGCCATTATATATTGAATGTTTAGAAGAAAATGTCCCCAAAGAATGAAACCAGTATTGTGTTGAGTTTAGAGGGTCCTTATTAATGCGAAAGTGAGGTACTCGGTTGTTTTGTGTGCCCTTCTTTCTTGCAACGACGTATAGACGACGTTTCTACATGGAGATAGTTTATAAAGTGTGACCGTAGGATAATGTCAGATTTCCGATCAATCTAATTCATGGGAAACTGCCTAGCTCTGTATTGTAGTGAGTAAAAACGAATTATTTCAATTGCGGCCACCTTGGGTCACCACGTCAGTAGCATAAGTGGTTGCTGAGATATGACTGACTGACTGACGGACGGACGGACAGACTGTCCGGTATCAGATTCCGGTATAGTTCCAAAAAATCAAGAAATAATCTAAACGTATATAAAAATACTACAATAAAATTTTTGTTTGTCTAAAATTATTCTGTTTTGTACACTGGAGTACAAAAAGATGAATCCTCTTTTGTACCCTGTCACACTCACCCTTGCTCGTTCCGATGTAGTGTTTTGAGGGAAATATCGATTAAAGGCGAATGTGACATGGCTCAAAGGTGGGATACGTCTTGGATACAAGTGTAAAACATCAAATGTCATTCAATGTCAGCGTTGCTTGTTTTAAAACTAGACCAAAATATTCAAAAATAGTAACACTTTTAGAAGTGTATAAAGTCCATACATTCGCGGAACTCACGCATAGCCCAAGCCAAACTTTGACTAAAAACTGATGGTTTGTCATTTTGCGCAAAATAATAGTTGCAAAGTGCTGTGTGGCTAGAGGACTTGGGATATGGATTGTCAATGTCAAGCAATAGGCATAGGTATTGGAGTCTACGGGCCATTGTTCAAAAGTGGTCCTTTATCGTGTATGTTGATAGGAAAAGTAACGATACTGTTGAAAAGTACTGCTTTAATTTATTTGCAGTAAATACTAAATCTAATAACTAACATTAATTAATGATTTTTATAATACATACTGAATATGTTACCTATGTTAAGATAATTTTATATTAACAAATGATGTCTTAGACGACTCTGCACTTTTTGTTGCAAGACTAACGTATTATAAGTTTTCCTTGTTATTAATTCATAAAATACTTCACACATAATTACTGTGTACTTACTGACCTTCCTCAACATTTTAGTTGTTAAAGCCTTTTTCGCGCGAAGTGGCAACGTCGTCTTGTTGTATTGTATTGTCCGCATAAAATCTTATTTTGCAGTTTACAAAATAACAATAGATATGTTTTATAAAGAATGTTATAGACCAGGAAATAACCGCATCAGTTGTTTTCATAAATCATGCAAAAATTAATTTTTTACTGAAACATGTCAACTAGTACATACAAGGAAATGTTCCCTTTAAAACAAACTTACTTACATATATGCATACTCACATGTTTTTTGTTTGTTTCAGATCCTATATGCGACCTCTGACGTAGACTCCGAACACCTCCTTGAAAGCACTTGTTCCACCATGTTTTAAAAATTAGATGCCTATGAAAAGCCTACACACATTTTGTGCTTGAACATTTTTGCAAATAAATAACCGTTAAAAAAAGAATGTTCTCTTTACCAAGTTTGTTGATCTAGAAAAACAAAGCAAGCTTTTTGTAGGCATCTCATTCTTAGATTGTATTTGTTACAATTGTCATATTTTTCAATATGCTTTAGTCCTAAAAATACAAAGAATGTTACTAGAAATGCAGTCGACCTTTATCACTGGTTTTCAGTACAAACATATTTTTCTACATTTACTAATATGTGATACAAGTTGTCTGCAGTTCAATAAGTTCTTAGGACTCTTTGTAACAATCACAAACTATTTTTTACACTGTTTATATACACATGTTAAAGCCATTGTTGTTGATAAGGGGACAAAGGAAATTGCAAGAATGCTTCTCTAGTTTTTAAGTTATATGACTTTGACTTATGTGATCCTTTTGTGTTTACGTTTTTCCGATTTCCTTTGAGTTTCCTTCGCATTTACTATACATCCATTTACAACATAGACTATGTCAGTATGGGTGAAAATAGTTCCTTTTGGGAGTCCTAGAACTAGAGCTGAAAGAATCATGCGATTTACAAAAAGTTCAAGAGCCATTGCTTTCTTTCAGAGTGTTTCCAAAAGGGACTGTTGTTTCACGAACTTTAAATATAAATGTATTTTTATTATTTTAAAATTGTGATGTTTTAAATATTTTGAATTATATTGACTAACAAACTAAAACGTTCTAAACGCATGACTGAGTTATTATTTTACTTTACACTCGCGAGTGTGCATGACATGGTGTGTAGGATAATTTATTTATATTATTTTTAATGTTGAAAATATCTAGACATTTGCCACATTTATTTTGTATAATTTTAATATTGTTAAGGGTAAATGTAAGTAAGTTTACTTCAACAATTGTATTAATAATAAATTTTTGATCTGTTATCATACGCCTAGCTTCATAAAACTTGATTTTGAGTTTATCCAATCAATTATGTCTTAAATTCGAGTTTTAGTATTTGCATGGCAATCTCGGATTGTATTTTAAAATTTTTTGCAATGAAAAATTTGATTATGCGATCTGCAAATTTAAATTACCGTTTATTTATATTTCGTCAATCGCGTGATTGTATACCACACAGTTGTAAGCAAATTTAAGTTTATATCAAAAAAGATTTGATTATTGCAATAAATATTTCGGCATGAAACTTGTATTTTTTATACTTCTCAGTAGTTACGTGTGGTCAGATTATAAATTATGTACATTGTACCCATTTAACAAAACATAATAATTAACTACACAATATAAACTGTACTCACAGTCTCACATTCACGTGAGTGTCACACCCTAAGCAACAGCAAATATAATCTGACCTTTTAAGCTTATCCCTAAACCCCCCCCTCGGTGGTCATCCTCAGCGCAAGTCTAGGAACCCTGGGAACTCCAGCGGAACACACCACCCTCTGTTCTTATTTCCTCATTTTTAAATATCTTTTACCTGTTCGCTGTCTTATTTTTCCTTTTCAAAAATAACTAACACTTAAATACTAGCTCGATGAGGTCTGATGCACTCAATGTACTAATTAACACTACAAACAGATTTTTAAATATAATTTTAATTCAGTCTCGTCATTAATGACGGATGTGGATAACCTCTAATGACCCATTCGTCAGATTCCGCTTTCGTAAGTTCCTTCTTTGGGAGAGAGAAAAAAAAGATCCGAATCAGATTAGTAAATCACAAAACAAAAGGTTTGTTTCGTATATTCCACTAATATTATAAATGTGAAAGTTTGTTTGTACCACAATCATGCCGAAACGTCTAAACGATACAGTATACAGACAGATAGACCACGACAAAGACATAATATAATTTTATATTGAATGATATTTCAATATTAAGGCAAAATCTGTAGTCTACGCGGACAAAGTCCCGGACATAGATACGGTTTCAACACCCACAAGATATGTAAATTCTGACCTATACGGAAAAAAGAAGGGATCTGACGAAAGCGGAATCTGACGAACGAGGAATCACAAGAATTGCTGTTTCGTCTCTAGCTTCAAAATTCTGACCTATATGGAAAAAGAAGTGTTCTGACGAAAGCGGAATCTGACGGACGTTCTAAATAAAAAAGGCGTTTCCAGACAAATGAAAATTGACTTCTGTCTGATTTGACGTTACCCGACCCTGCATATACGGCATCCTTAAACGTTTAATTGGCCTTATGATAATTACATTCGTTGACAAAAAGATTAACAATAAACTAGCGTCTAGTTTCTGTGCGAACGTAAAACTAATTTTGCGAAATATTCAGGGGTACCACAAGAAGAATATGAGGTATTGGTAATTGAATGTCAATGAGTCAATTTTAACGGAAATAAATATAATAACATGTCTTTCTGTTTTTTGTTGTACATTTTGTAGTCAATTTGTATATTCTAAGCTGACGTTTAATAAAGTAGGCATACTGCGACTAAATCCATTACAAATGAAAATAATTGTCAATCGGAATAGAGTGATGTTATGTATGAAGGTTCCATAAAGTAGGCATGTTGCTACCGATTGCTTGAATTATTGGAAAGTTAACTAACCGTGATAGTAGGCATCGCACTACAAAATCGCGAATAGCCATAAACATTTGTGAAAATAAAATGGAACTTGGTGTATTATCAAATAAAGGGAAAATGTAAATTTGGTAAATTGTCTTGCACATGACAACAGCAATTATTACGGGAGTTGTCTGCTGATATGCGTGGCTTTTTCAGGCTGCAAGTAAATGCCATTTTATTTACGAATAAAGCGCTCGTAGCTTTTCTCATCATCAAAGTACCCGATGTTCTAAATTGCAAACTTCTATAGTCCAAGTGGTTGGCCCAGGTGTTTAATTTAATACAGGTTTATTTGCTCTTTATCTTCTAAACAAGAACACAGGAAGAATATAAATAAGATATTCACATAAAGTGGGCAGCACGGTAGGCGCTTGCGCATTACTTACAAATATCCTGATTCTATTTTTAAAATTAAGCAAAGTAAACTAATTTTTAAACGCGATCTAAAAACGAATGTCTGTGGTGTGAGAGGTAAGGTAATTGGCACAAAATCTATGGATCTAAAGTTACATGGACCCAGATTTAAATGGCGATGAAGGCCCGATTTTTAACATTATAAACTTTACCAAAAATCTGTTGAACGTTCGATTTTAGATAGGGTTCCGAAAATTTTACTGACTTTGAATTCAGAATACAAAAAATAGGATCAAACTACGAGTAAGTTTGTAGTGCCCTGCTGTTCAGTCAAGAAATCGTATTGTAGCACTTGAGAGAGATAAGACAGGAAAGATACGTTGTCGAATTGTCGTGGGACCTTCTCACAGTAATCGGTCAGTATTGGCGGTTCGTACGGATGGTATAACTCATTTTTCAATTAGCGCAATGTCATCAGGACATCGCGACCTCTACCAATGAGTAACCTGGTCGATACAATTGAATTACCTAGTTTGGTACCTAGGGATAACTTTTCTTTCTAGGGGGTTTAAAAAGATAGGCTTGTGTTTGACCACAATATTACCTGATGTTTATTGATGACGTGGCCATGGCCTATTCATCCAGGTTGTAGCGCTCAGGAGAGACAGGAACCGTCAGGAAATTTCACTCCTTAACACAAGAGTGGTACTATGAATCTGAGTATGTGAATGAATGAAATTTCTTTAAGTTCAATTTTATGTAAAACGCAATTTTTTGAGCCACCTATACCTGACGATTTCTCAACGCCGTGGCGCCATGTTGACTCGACAAATACACACAGCTGTTCCCGCCAACCTGACATAATTGCCGTGAACAATGCCGTCTGATTGCCGAAGGTTGAAACTTGTCGATTTCACGGTGATCTTTCCGAAAAATGAAGTTATTAAGTAGATCGAGCGAACGGGCCGAATTCATGTCAGTGGAACACATGGTGCTTTGTTGCAGACCAGTCTAGTTCGTAGCTCGGCTTGTTGCTATGGCAACAGTACTCGTGCCTTTAGGCCTCTTTACTGAAACTGTAACTCCCTTGTTTTTTTACCCGCGACGGAACGGAGACAGTGTATGCGGAACGGATACTACACAAGGATCCCGACGCAATGAGAGTTAAATAAAAAGCAATTTTTGAGGACAAATATAAATAATAATAAATGTACTGTATATTGAAATGAAATAGTTGACATTAGACCGTTAATAGACTATAATTTGTATAAATTGTAACTTGTCATTTTATGTATATGAAACTTACCTTTATTGTACCATATAAATAACTAATAAATAAATAAATTAATATTGAATACGTCGTAAAAAAATTACTCGTCTATGGCAGCAACGCTACCATGTTCTTGTTTTCTATTATTAGGATTTTTAATAATTAAATTTTCATAATACCTACAGTAAAACCTCCTTGCATACTGGTGTTACATATTCGAGAGTGAACTTTGTCCTTCCTTTAAATCGTAAAGGAGAGTATTTTATTACTTTTTTATAACCCTAAATAATATTTTCTATAAATTTTTGATTGATAATGTGGCTTGATATGTATTAAATTTTATATTAGTATTCATAATTAATGACATGAAATATTTAATGTTCAGAGTATTTTTATTATTTTGTCCAGTTTTTTCTATAAACTTAAAAAATATATAAACCTGAGTCAGAATGTCTTGATTTTTGGTGTAGGGATAGGTTGTAAGGTCGGAAAAGGATATATGCTACAGTTTACGCAGACAATGTCGCGGGAAAAAGCTAGTAAAAAATTAGATAGTTTTAATAAATTTTAGTAACATTATATGCAACGAACAACTACTAGAGATCCCTGGTCGGCGTGGGCGGATCTGGTCCACGGACCGAATTAATCTGGTTCGGTTCGGTGTTCAGGCGACCCGGTCTGTTCATATCACTCGTTTCTGGGTTAACAGTGCGAGCAAATGTAATAAATACCGATAAATACGCGAAAGCTTTATAAATCTAAGTTATGGTAGGTTAGGAACAATCGCAATGGATTTGTAAATGCGAAAGATTTTGGCTCTTACATTTAGAATTATTTTGCCAGTAGGCAACACAGAACTAATATAGTTCTAGCCGCGATTTAATTGATGTTAGACATAGATATATTTTTTGTTGACAAAAACTTGGATCCGAACTCAGCTTGTGCTCCAGCGGAGATCGTAGCGATGGTTTTCAGTTCCCTTGGGTGCGATGCGCATGTTAAGTTTTTTCTAAATACCTAACACACCACTAAAATATATTTACATTTTTTGGTATCAAGTAAGATATTTTCCGAGCTTTTCGATCGTTAAAAAAATCATATACTGTATACTGATACATTTTAGCGGATAATGGGTTTGCACTTGGACCTTTTTTTTAATACTTTTATTTAACTATAAAAGAATACATATTTTTATTTTATATATTAATCGCCTAACTGTGGAACAGTTTGTTGGCGATAGGCGTTCTATATATTACTTATTCTATATGTATATTCTTATGCTGACTACATCTTTTATTTTTTACACTACCACGTATTTATCTACTTATGTATTATATTATCATATTTATCTACCCATTATTTTATCAGTAAAGGTATCCAACAATCATGCTTTTAATTTTTCTTAAATTATTTTTTTATTTTTGCAGTCATCTCCGTATTGAAATATTTAAATATTTAAATGCGTTGGCGTCGGGTACCTTACTGTACGTCATTTCACTATATGGTAAGCGACAATAAGGCTGACGGATGGACAGTGTGCTCATCCAGAATCCTCAAGATAAGCTAGATGTTACCTCAAACTACCAGAACACAACAATGTTATAACTGAATACTGAATATAACACTAAATACAAAATCATAGATTTTCGATCGATCGATCGGTTTCTAATCGGATCAATTCATAATTGACGGAGTTATCGAACTTAAAAATATATACATTCCAATTGAGAACTTCCTCCTTTTTTGAAGTCGGTTGAAAAATGCAATACCACTAAGCAAACGAACATTAGCAATACCAAAGGGAATCGAACCCGTGTACTCCAGATTTCGAGTCCAACTGTGTACGTGTACGGAGGCGGTTGAAGATTCAATGCCGGATATTCGAAGACAATACAAACATAACAATTATCTATGAAACTTAGGTGATTCGCCGAACCATTCACCACGAAATTACATGTCATATCGACATGAATCATAGTGATTGCACTAGAAAACAACAATACGACACGAGTGGGCAACTGCTAGATCGAAAATGATAACGTTCGACCAGTCAGATGGCCGCCGGCGATTTTCTTGCACGACCACTGCGCGACGGAGCTTCGTTAAAATATCTGTTTAATTAACTTGCAATTGGTCATACTGTCTAGAATCTAGATCATTAATATTACATCTCATTCATAGTCCGCAGACCAACCGTCCACGAAACGACATATGTTTATTATTTCAAAGACAAACAATTCCGTGAATGTAATGTAGAGGTAGGGTTGGTGGTAGGGCGTTTTATATGTCCGACTGGCTAGCTACCACCATGTTACTTAAGTCTGCCGCCAAACAGCAGTGTTACTAGCACTGTTGTTGAGCACGTTTTTCATCCAACGGCTTTATCGTCACTTATCAGGTGAGATGAAGACCAAGTGAAAAACAATTTTACATAAAAATAAATTAAAATACAATTTTTTCCATTAAAAACCGTCCAAGTTCGATTCGGACTCACTAAGAGTTCCGTTCCACGCTACAATAGTTAATAATTAATTAATAAATTAATATGGCTGCTGTAATAACTTGTCATTCCAGCAGCTCTGATAATAAACTCTGTGAAAGTTCAAGTGCCATATTGCGGTTCAAAATATACAGATCTGTGACATACGAACAGACAGACATAACATTCCTAGTAACATCCCGTGTTACCCTTTGGGTAAAAGTCTATATTTTGATAAAATGGCCTTCTATATGACAAAATCTCCTTAAATATATGTGACACAGTGACACAAAAATTAAAACATGAATGAATTACTGCAATTATTCAGTCAATATGTAAAGTAAACAGTACGAGAAGTGTCCTTGCGCCGCTGTACAATTAAAATACACCATATGCAAGAAATATATACAAAACGATACGAATTATTGCAACAATACTAACAGAAAAGTAATGCATAGTGAAATGTACTGACTGATGAAAGCTTTGGACAGGCTGCCGCGAATAGACCTTTTATCCTTAAGAGGGTATGCTGGTGTCAAAGCGCCCATACAAACGTAGTCCAGTCATATTTTGAGTATTAAGCTATGAAAATCTATGAAATTTTCAAGACACAATCTAGAAGCAAATATATGTGTCGGTGGTGAGTCATTTTCGTTTAAATATATATATACTTCCAGAGTTGCAGGGCGTCAAAGAATTGCATTTTACGGTAATAAAAAGCCCCAACTTTGAACCTGATTCACAAGAGTATGAATCAATTTAGAACAATTTGGAAAAACCACCGACATCTGAAATTTCATTAGTATACTGTATTAAAAAATGGTTACATAATATACTGTATCCTTGAAATGATCCCTGGACTACGAAACATCCAAATAACGGGTAGATAACTTCGCGTAGTGTATGCTGTCTCTAATGATTTCCATCGAATTCTGCCGTTTGCAAATCGTCTCCAATTTGTCTACTATAATTTTGAGTTCGCTCCATAACATATAAGTTGTCTATATTCATTTCGTTTGGTCTATCTTAGTGAGGAGCGGAGTAAGTTAAAATTAATAACTGGTTTGATGTATAACCGCGCCATGAAAAGGTTCGTCACCTTACACAGTTTGTTCGCACTGTCCCTTCAGCACACTTGAGGGTGTATATAGGCTGTTGGATAAAAGCATGCTTATTAAGAAGCCGCGATGTAATTAGACAAGGGTGAAATAGTTCCGCCAACCGAAGAGACCGTTATTGATATGGGATTACATCCCGTCTTCTTGATCAGCATGATTTTATCCTACAGGATAAATAAAATATTAGTTAAGACGTTAGACAAACGAACTTAACTAGATCAATAGCACTAAATCTCACACTTATCCTTGCAAATACGCACTAGCATGTACATAGTCTTCGTAAGTCGTTGTTCTCACAGCCTTACGGCCTCCACGGTTGTATATATCAAAATTACACTTCAAACATGATTTACCATTTTTCATTGACGGTATTTAAATTCAATATCACACGATATTAAAATTCACGTAACGTAAGAGTAATATTATATATATATAATTTGCGTGAAAACCGACAAATATTACGTTAAATTTTCCGGCAGCTCGCTTCAAATTATTTTAATTTATTTCGCTGTCTGTCTGTGAAAATGACAATTTTAAAATAGCCTTTTTAATTCAGTTGTTTTTCCTGCTTTGAATGCCTTATATCAGTAACTATCCCAACATTTTTAGGATAGAAAATCGTTTCCCATGCCATAGATAAAGTGTTGTGCCAATTTCATGACGACTGTTGTGCCGTTGTGGCACCTAAAGGTAAACAAACGAAATAAATATCGCATTTAAAATGTTTATTTTGGCAATACTGTGATTTGAGGGATATTTAATTAATCTTTAGAAGCTATAATTATTTTTCGGAATATCAAGTATAATTTCATTTCAAAATAAAATGTAACGAAAACGTACCCGTATCTATCATTAAGGCAAATTTCAAGTTTCGACGCTCGGTAGTTTTCGGGAATAACCTATGACAGACGGATCCAAATTTTAATGACAGATATCAATAAATTACCATACATTCTGGATTTTATGTGTATGTACTTATTTATATGTAGCTTATGTGTATAGTTTCGTTATTTACTCATCAAGACCTTTAATTTGATGCTAAACACTATATAAATTTGTTATTGCACTGTACGACTCCTACATGTCGCCATTTTGGATTTTATGTGACGTCTTATAGGCTGTAATTTGTGGACAAACACGACGGCGCTTCCAATGATACTACTCTCTTGTTATTATTAATTTGTTAACATATTTCGGGTGGAATGTAGCTTCCACCCTTCCACCACTGCAAATAAATATGGTGATAGAATACTCTCACGGAAAACTCGGTCAATGTTACCTAAGATGGAGGCTCATATTTAGCAGTAAAGCAAGACAACAAGCTGCAAAACTACCCGTTCAAAGTCCGTCTCCTAATAAAGGGCATTAGAATCAGTTCCGAGAACGGCGGCGGCGCACGCGCATTTTGGAACTGACAGATATCCAATCACAGCGTTATCGACGCCATCGATTCACATCGTGTTAGTCGCTTGCAAGTCACTCGCACGGCTGGCACGGGCAGCTAGCTCTGCTCGACTCGCACACAATGGCCGCCCAACTGTTAAGTGAACTCATGCCAACCTAATTAGGTTTGATGTTTCGCAGTAAGGAAAGTTGCTTAATTTGGATGACGTGTGATTCGTGAAGATTGTAGTCCAAAACTCTCTAAAATTAGATTAACTTGATTAATCTTGCAATTATACAGGAAATACATTTGGGATAATGTTTACAAATAATACAAAATGGCGATTGCTTCTACATAAATTGTACTAATATCTGAGGCACCAGTAAATATATGATAGAGTGGAAACTAAAAACTGCTGGACGCAAAATTTAATAGCATACATTCTAGGCTAAATCTAGAATTTGTGATATATAAATATACATGACCAATTTTATAATATCTATTTGTAGTGCGGTAACTTCTGATAATATAAATAAATGCATTGCGTGACAAGAAAAGTAATTAATGACATAAAAACAGAATATAGATAACTTGTTGAGTAACAAAAATATCAAACGCCTGAGGCGTTTACAGGTTTTAAAGTTTAGATGCCGAGACGGGGTGAGCAAGTTGCGGCCTTACGAGTCTGCAGGCAGTACTAACGTACGTCTAAATTTTCTTCAGTGAACTCGTTAAAAATATATGATTATATTTATACCGTTCGGATATCAAGTTGTGTCAGCTTATTTAATTTTATGCTTCGCTCAATTCGGTTATATATATATATATATCAATAGCTATTTATTTATTGTTCAATGCTAGCAAAAATGTTAGTTCATAAACTATAAACCGACTTCTGAAAAATTACGCTCAAAAAAGTTTGAGAACGTAACAAGAAAATCCGCATTTGAGTCTGAAATTTTAGCGTAGAAACTATTAAATATTAAGTTTACACGTAATGTATTTAAAAAATGTATTTAATACATATTCATTCCCGCAGTCGGGTAATTACTGATAATTCTAAATTGACTTTATTACTTACAGCCCCTGCAACGCTAATTTTTGTACCAATTTATCATACACAGCGTCATTTCGTAGAAAATAACTAAAGACATATGATCGCATGGCTCAAGCTTTTATTTTCTAGTATAAGATGACCTCTCGTTGTACCCAGTTCCTATGCAATGTGAGCTCAGCCTATACTGGAATTATAATTGTCATAACAATATCGACCTTATGGAAGTGACCACGTCATCCTCCATGTTATTTATTGGACTCCAGCGTGATAATTTCTTGACCGACTAAGGTGAATTAAAAAGGAGGGTTATGAATTTAGCAACTTTGAATAAATAATGTTTACCTAATTCCCTCATATCAAAAAAAAAATTTTTTTCTTCACCTTTTTTCGTGTTCTATTTTCCACGTGATGGCTACAGTCTTTTAGTAAAAATTATGTATGTTTGTACTTGTATGTTATATTGTAATTATGAATCAAAGGAAAGCGGGCCGCAATCTTGACACCCCTGCACCAGACCATCTAGCCTATATCAACTGACATATCGAGCTTAGTGAAAGTGCAGTGACAAAGTGACAACATCTTGCATGACATTTTCTGTTTTGGTCAACTGCAGCGATGCTTATGCAATCATTTATTTAACCATATGCGTAACCATAACCATACGTTTTATAGTTGTAAAAGTTTGTGCGTTTGGATCTACATGACTCACAAGATTTGACAATTTATTTTCCTTTCTAAAGTTTTTTATTCAAAGTAGTTATGTAACAAATATTTTTGAATTGAATCTTACGAGTATGTGTGTGCAGTCTACCAATCCGCACTGATCCCGCGTGGTGGACTATGGCCCATACACTCTCTGTAGGAGAGTAGACCCTAGCCCTTGTAGTGGGGACATATATAGGCTGTTGATGATGATGATGAAGCTGTCTGAACAAGTTTTATTATATAGAAGTTACTCTTAGACACTGTCCAAAATTCTATACGATCCAGTCACCACGAAGCAACAGCTCTAAGACCAGGTCGAGCTCAAGCGGGCGTCCTTCAGCTAGTTGCTATTAAAATTTAAACCGGCTAAGCGCCTTCCGCGCTAGACAAACTGTTGAAGTGAAGCTGGTGAAGCAGTACCAACAGGATCAAGTATTTTTAAAAAGGCTTTCGAAAATAGAACTAGAGAATTAAGTTTTCTGACATCGGTAGCTTAGTGGGTACACAGTTGAACTCTTAATCGGAAGCTCAGGTCATAAGTTCAGTCCCTGGAGGGATAATTACCCGTCGGCTAGACAACAACAAGTTATCTTAGTAGACTGCCAATACTGAAATAGATGTTGGGTAACTTTAAGAAGGATCTAAGACTTATAGCCACTTACTGTCAGGTGAGGTAAAGATGAAGGCTTAGTAAAAGTAAATGAAATATTGAACAGTAGCGGTCCGTGCCTTGCGCGACCCTTAAACCTCTGTAGTCTCTAGTAGCCTATATCAAGTGACATATAGAGCTTAGTGAAAGTGCGTTGACGTTGTTTACTCTTCTAGTCGATTGCAGCGATGCGTAACATATTGACTAGTCGGTTTGTTTCGCGTAACCTTTATGTCTATGGTTTGTTTGTGGGCGGACGTGTCTAATTTAATACTTGTGCTTTGGTCAATGAATCAAACTACAATTTTTTTTTAAGTATCTCTAATTCCTTTCACGTAACTTAACTCGATGCATGTATAGAAACGATTAAAGGATTTGGTTTCTTTAGCGGGGGTCGTGCGAGAATGTTGATTGGCTGGACAGTTGAAATGAATAAAGGAAATACAGAGAATATACAGTAAAACTATAACAATAACTTTTAAAAGGTGTTGTAACGTTTTTTTTATAAAGTTGCCTCTTTTCACCTTCCATCTCGCCTCATGAAGAAAAAAAACAGAAACTGATTACTTGACTCTTTTCCAGTCTTGGTAGAAAAGTATCCTTCTGCAGAGCAGAATAAAAACTCAAGAATACCATAATTCGAAATGTTCTCAAGTTGTGAAAAAGTTTTTTATACGGACCGAACCGATTTCGATGTAATTAGCTACACACGAACTAAAAGAAGTTTTGGGGAGAAATCATGTTAATATTTCCATGTAATACTACTATATTTGAAACAATAATCATATATTCGTATCTATACATTTAAAACGAACTGATGTTCTGAGGTAATTACTAGCCTCGAAAGCTATTAAATAATTGTAAAGTGTTTCATGAGAGAAAATATACTAGCGATGAAATGTGAAAACCTGTTATTATAAATCATATGTTGTTCAGTATAATATGCATTGTGATACAGAATTTTAATAGATTTAATTATCATCAACAGCCTATATATGTCCCCACTGTAGGGGCTCAGGCATACCCTCCTAAAGAGAGTGTGTACGTATAGACCACCAAGCGGGACCAGTGCGGATTGGTAGACTTCACACACATCTTTGAATTTCTTCTCAGGAGTGTGCAGGTTTCGTCACGATGTTTTCCTTCACGGAAAAAACAATAGGGATGATTTTTATAATTCATACATAAATTTCAAATAACAAATTGGGACTCAGTGGTACGAGCTACGATCGGACCCAGACCTCGATTGTTCAAGGAATGACGGCTTGCTCTTTTGTCGAAATCTTTAATTATATCTGCTGTTGTTATATGCACCTAGCATTTAACCAGTCAAAACTCGTAAAATGTTAACCTTTTCACCTTTGTTTTTATTATAATTAGGTAGTGTTTATGCCTGGCCTCGGTCTAGCCTAGCTCTGCACTTCCAAGAAACGCCTACCTGGAACGAGCCGCTGTCAAAACCGACTAATTTCAGTCTAGGTTCAATCACGCGGAATTACTAGTTTCAAACAACAGTTTTTATTGTTATTATTATTTATTGGTGTGTTGCGAATCCCTTTGATGTTGAGGTAGGTTATTTGATTAAACACATTTTGGTTTCACAATATTTTTGCACTAGGATTTCATTCGAACTTGTGACGAGTTGGTTATGTCGGGCCTTTTTAGTAAGTAAGTTTCTAAAGCTGGTCATTGTCATATTTAGCTATCATTTGACCTTTGTTTGGCATTTTAATAACAAACTCCTAAAATATATTTTTTTCAAATTTCATTTTGGTTTTCAAGAATAGACCTACTAAAAAGTGTTTCGTAATCAAAGGCTTCAATGGATCCAAATTGTAGAAATCAAATAATTTCATTTAAAATATATTTTACCATAAATAGCTGACATTCAAACGTAATTAACTAAACATTATTGATGGGCATGATTTAATTTGTTAATTTATTTTCAATTTAATTATATTCCAAAACATTCAAGACGTCGGAACCTTTGGCGGCAACAGACACGCCTGCGTACTGCCACATTCATATGGTACTGCGTACGCGCACCACGCTCGGCGGACAGACGCCAGACGTCGTAGTCGCACGCGCCGGTCAGCCACAAGCGTTGGGCACTGGGCAGCCTTACCTAATCCTAAATAAATGAGTCATTTTAAGACAATTTAGTATTTACCAATGTGAATCACATTACGTTCACATCTAAATACTGCACAGGAAATTGAAGAAAGTTCAACAGAATGCAGCGCCATTTTTATGGAATTGATTTCTCAATCGTAAATCAAGAAATTTTACGATTTATCCAATTTCCGACTACCTGACGACATAGTTATACTGACGAGACAGCGAAACAGATACATTAATAAATTTATGAACAACTGTATACGTATATGAATAAAAAGTTTATGGACTGTCTAAGAAAGTATGCTCATAGTTTGTTTGACGACTTCGCGATTGTTTTCTTTTCTACTGCAACTTTCCCCAACATCAGCCGAGAAATGTCCAATGCCTAACCTATTCTCCCATGCCACAATACACTACGATAAGCAGTTCCGAGTCTCTTCACCCAGGGGCTCCCTGCGACCTGTACCAGTCGAAGGACCATCTAGTCGTTCAGCCCGATATAGTACTCGCAAACTAAGTTTACCCCTCTGAAGTTAGCCACAAAAGACCGCGAAGTATCAATTATTACCGTATAAAGGGGAGACAAGGCAAGTTAGCGGGGGCAAAGAAATGTCCTAGTGTTTTATGTTATCTAGCGATAGTTATTATCGAAAATAATACAGACACATTCCGTCTGTACATGTTTGAAATTGCGGAGAGCTAAATTCAGAGGGGCAAACATAGCGTGCGAGTACTGTACATGTCTTCTTGAACATCTCCGAGATCTGAGGCGGGCAGATTTGGAAAAGGAAGCCGTTGGAAGCAAGCGCTTCGTCATGCATGCTGGTGTTGTGGTGGCAAAACTATTTGAAATAATGACGTTAACGAGTCACGGGTCTCTTTAGTTGGAGATGGACGGGGAATATGATTCTGAGCGCGTGGAGTGGCCGTACAGTGCTCCGATGCCTGAACTGGTTCAAATTGCTTGCAGTTTCGGATGTTATACCTGTTCTAGCTGATGATGAAATAATAATCAATTATCCAGATGACCGGCTCGTAGTGGACGAAATTGTATAAGTAATTTCTTTGACTGCGAAATAAAAAGTCGAATGAGAACTCGCGTAGAAGTGTAGGTCATGGGTCTACACTTTTCATTAGATCTTATATTGCCCTTACTTACATCCTTGTGCCCTATTCTAACAATACACGGTGTGAAAACATTACAAAACAATTTTTAGATGAATCTCTCTAACCAAAGGGCCGTAATATTTGTTCGCGTACAATAGTTTAAAGAATCAACATTTTGTTTGAGTCGTGAGTGAAGATGTCACACCTTGTAGAGTTCACCGCGGGTCGCCGCGGCCGCATAGATCGACCGATCAAACTTTAATCACTTGTGTTGACATGAAGTGAACACACAAAACAGTTTGACTGATAGCTTCGATTGAGGTAAGTACATTAGCTTTATTTCAACCGCGACACGCCTGCTCTCTGTTTGTTATTTTTCACGACTAAACGGTTAAACTAAACTTGATATATATGGTACTTATCTATGCATACCTACTGTCCGCCATCTTGATATGACATAAAATAAGAAACAATTTAAATTGTTGTAGAAAAGTTCATCGCATTGTTACTCAATATTAGGTAAGATCAGATAACATTGCGGTCAAATGTTTGAATTTTTACCCGACTGCACCTGATGGAGGGTTGTGTCTTTCGAGTGTATGTATGTGTTTTTAGGCACGCTCTGCAGCCTAAACGGCTTTATTGATTGCTTGAACTTGAGAGGTGTCGTTAGATTCGATTTAATTGTGAGAGTAACACTAATATCCGATTTTTGGCGCCAAATTACATAATAATATACATATTCAAAAATTTTGTTCGTTTTTGCTTATAATATTTGCTAAAAACTTTTTCTGTATATAGTTTTTTAAGCTATCCACTGCTTTGTTTTTAGGGCTCCGTAACTCAAAAGGAAAAAAGGAACCCTTATAGGACCACTTTGTTGGCCGGCCGTCCGTCTGTCAAGACCCTTTTTTAGGAAGGTATCCAGATTAATATCGAACACTCAAGTCTGTACTTCCTTATATTTTGTTAAAAAACCGGCCAAGTGCGAGACGGACTCGCGCGCAAAGGGTTCCGTACCATCATCAAAAAACCATGTCTGTTGTATGGGAGTCCCCTTAAATATTTATTTTATTCAGATTTTTAGTATTTGTTGTTATAGCGGCAACATAAAATCTGGCTGTCTATCACGGTTCATGAGATACAGCCTGGTGACAGACGGACAGGCAGACGGACAGCGCAGTCTTAGTAATAGGATCCCGTTGGTTACCCTTTGGGAACTGAACCCTAAAAATCAGACTTCTAGCTAATAAAAATACGCAATAAAAAGATATGGCTATTTAAGCCGTATTTTTAGACCATTCCCTTAGAGAATGCAAGGGAACCAAAACCTATAGGATAACCTCACCTATTTTTATAATTTTCAGTAATTTTTAAAAGCTTTTATTTAACTTGCAATGTTTGTATGTATGTATGTATGTATGTATGTATGTAAGTATGTATGTATGTATGTATGTTCGGGTCAAATCTTGCAAGCTGAATTAGAAGCACTTCCTCTTATCCTAGGGAGTTGAAATTTTGCACGTTGGTTCAGTTCCGATGACAATGCGTTTTTCTGGTACCAGCGAGCTGGTCTGATGCTGGAGTCAGGAGGAATAAAGAGAAACTCTTCAATAGGCCCCTCGAATTCGGGCTCATCTCAAAATCAGAATACCAGGCTGACATAAGTGCAAGGGAGCGTGCTATATCGTTTCTATATATCGTATCGTAGCGCAGGTTAATTCCTAACAAACTACTTAAAATCATTTGAAGTACCAGGTTAGCAGAAACAGAAGTAGTTTTGATTTAGCTCACATGACATATTACGCGCGGTTTATTCTACTAAAGAGAACGCGTAGCTTCTGTCACTTCTTTTTTTTAAATCTAAATAGATTCATTAACTTTAGACTTTAGTTGAAGTGTTTTAGATTCAAAATGCTATTTGTCTCTTTTTGGCCCAAGGGAATGAAAGAGTAACCACATAATCAAAACAAGTCGTGATTGTGCATTATATCAGTACCTAGTCTGTGCAAAGTCTGTGATTATATCCTCTGTGTAAATGCTGAATGTCATGCATAAATGCCAAAAATACAGCTAAAAAGCGTGTGTTTATGTTAGTTTGGCAATGGTTTTCTAAATAAATTTAAGACAAGATAGTGTCACTCAATTGAGGCTGGACAAGGCAGCGTATGCAATAATCATCGGCTGCAGAAGTCCACTGTTGGACATGAGTCTCCCTGTTATGGCGCGCCCACACGTGCACGGTGATAGGGCCGAGCCACTTGCATCCAGTGACTACTCGCGAGCTTAACTAGGTCATCGGTCCTGGTCTGATGCTGGAGCCAGGAGAAATAAAGAAGAACTTTTCAATGGTCCCTCAAATACGGGCTCATCTTAATTCCAGAATACCACGTTGACATAAGTGCACCGGAGCGTGCAATATCGTTTTTGTAGCGCAGGTTAATTTCCTACCAAACTATTGAAAAATCATTTGAACTACCAGGTTATCAGAACAAGAAGAAGTTAATGACATATTCCGCGCGGGTTTGAGTAAAACTTATATTTTGAAATGAGAACGCTCAACTTCTGTCACTTCTGTTTTTAGGGTTCCGCAGTAAAACTACGAACCCTTTTAATTTCGCTCTGTTAGTCGGTCCGTCTGTCAGTCCGCGGCTTTGCTTAGAGACCCTTACTACTAGAAAGGTGTAATTTAGTACGGGTATACATATTAATCACGCCGACAAAGTAGTAGAATAAAATCTTGCAAAACATATTTTTAAGGGTGGCTCCCATACACGTAACTTGGGAATAATATATATAGTTTTTCTAATACTTGTGCTCAGAAAGTGATACGTTTTGTAGCTGTTTGGCGTGCTAAAAGTTCGTGATTTCAGAAGCTTGTCTTAAAAACGCTAGGCAAACGTGCGTTTTTCTTATTAACTAGTTATAAAGCCAAAAGCACTAGTACTTTTTTTTTCTTATTAACTGAAGGAATGTTTTTCATTCAAAAATCAATACTAGTATTTTTGCCGAGTCACTGGGCAGTATTTGCAACACACTCTTGGCCACAATCTCAATAATAGACTACCAGGTTGACATAAGTGTCAGAGAGCGTGTAAGACAACTGTTCCGCACTAACCTCCGAAAAAAGATCGGGGTCTGTTTAATTAGATACTTTTTGCTGCATTCACATGCTCCAAGAGGATTGGCTTCAGTTCGAGTGTTTTTGAAAAAAGAACGCGGGCCTTCGCTTTTTAAATATACATATTTAAATTCGAATGTTGATAATGATTTCATTTAATTTTATGGGGATGACAGAGACCTTATGCCAAGGTATTATATATCTACTTTTCTCTCTTTGAAGTTGTAGTTAGACTCCATCTTAGGTATGAGGTCCTGGTACTTTCGTCTTCATATCAACCGATGTTAAGTGATTAAAGTCAACAAATGGAAGCGTTCTCACCTAGAAACGTTACTTAGGTATGCTTTCTGTGCTAACCGGAACACAATCATCTTCATCATAATTTTACTATTGTTATATTTTTTCGCAAATGTATTATTAAAAAATGACGTTCGAAACTAGTTTCGCGTTTCCCCCCGTATATCTTTTAAACTATTGCTTTAAAAAATCTGAATACTTCACAATAGTATGTACACTGAACTTATAAGAAAAACTATCAAGACTAAGCTGGCTTTGCAGGTGAATGGGTAATAGTCGACTAAATTATAAAATAGACTTCGAGGTGCCATAGTGAAAGTTCCGTACAAATTCCAATCAAAATTACTTTACATCGTCCTGGGTGGGCCTAACTTGCACTTCAATGCTTTTTAAAATTGAAATAGATTCAGTAACTTAACTAGACTTTTTTAGTCTTAAGAAACACGTCGATAACTAAAAAATAAAAAATAAATTAATATAAAAAAAATTTCATAAAGAAGCTTTTATTTAAATGCTCTAAAAAGTAGAAAATAAACTTTAAATTAAATCAAACCCATCAATTGATTACATTGAACAATTTATATGCTATAAAAGCTTGTCGCGTGATTTACTAGTGTAGATGTATGTAGATTTATCTATTTTATACAATACATACTTTTTCTCTAGATCAGTTTACATAATTCTTGTATTCTAGTTCATCGACACATAGGCCTCCTTCATGGTACGCCACATCGACATCAATACAATTAAAATCACGCGACAAGCTTTTATAGCATATAAATTGTTCAATGTAATCAATTGATGGGTTTGATTTAATTTAAAGTTTATTTTCTTCTTTTTAGAGCATTTAAATAAAAGCTTCTTTATGAAATTTTTTTTATATTAATTTATTTCCTATTCTGTACGGAACCCTCGGTGCGCGAGGCCGACATGCACTTCACCGGTTTTGTTGTTTTTAAAACCTATTGTGCGTAAAATTGACTACAAATCGAACAAGTAGACAACTAGGCACACACTTAAGCTGATGTATAATATCATTCATTGACAATCGCAAGGCATAACGGAACATTATTATAAAATACAATGTGCCACCAGATAATGGGCAAAGTAGCCCAGTGTGATATGAATGGACAAAAACCGATCATTGTCGCTGCACTGTCCGGCACTAGCCGAATGAATGAAGTCGCCTGACATTCGATTATTTCGAGCATCGATCATATATAGCCTCGTTAAACCGGATCTCAGTCGAGATCTACGTATGCTGGAAGTGACTTTTTAAACACTCAAAGTTAACACGCACCGGGAAAAGTACAGATACTAGGTGAACCAGCTATCTAGACATAGACATATTTTATTGACAAACACATACAAACAAAATAAAACAAATACAGTAAAACATGAACAAAAGAAAAGAGAATACAAAATAATAATAATAAATTTGTGTTGTATTGCGCTTGTCAAGTGGGAGCCGAACTCATCGTGTGCTGCAGCACAGACCGCAGCGATGGTGAGCAGTCGCACCCTGGGATTTCAGTCGGATCTGGAAGCTTTGGGCGAAGTAAAGGGACAAAGGAAAGCACTGGATGTACGAATAAGTGGCTCTGGAGTGGTCGTCATGTAGTCCATACGACGGCACATAAAGTTGCTTCTGACAAATTACAGAAATGCAGTTTGAACTTAAATGCCCAAAACATAAAGTTCTAAATCAATTGAATATAATTCACATATAAGCTTATTTTGTTGTGTTCTGCAACCGGTAAGCGGTACAGAAAGTGTAGAATGACGATAGGTTAGTTTATATAGTATTCGTTTATTTCTTTTTTTGAAACTTTTTTAATTTACTTGATTTACGTATAGGTAATGAGAATGTTCAATGGGGCACCAAAATTTCAGTGTAGCCCTCCTTCATTTTTATCTAGGTCATTTACTTAAAAAATCAACACAATGGTTATTTACTTTACTTACTTTCCTTTTTCTTTAAATGAAAAAAGGTTACGAGAAAAAGTCATCATTACACACTTTTCAACGAATGCCGTCGAGCTGAAACCAGTAAGATTTTTGAAGATATGGAATATTTTATTGCTTAAAAGTACCTTATCTTGATTGCATAAAGTTCAATACTTCGCTTGCTCAAATCATCTTTGATATTTACGTCATGCAGTTTGCTAAAATCGCATTCAACTGGCATATCCAGAATAGCACCCACAGATCCGTGTGGTGTATAAAATATTCGTGTAATCGCTGGACGCATCAGATGCTATAATTGGAGCGTTCGAGATGGATGCGAGACGGAAACAATGTCATTTTTGGCTCTTCCAAGTACTCCTAATGAAATGCTATTATAACAGTTTTTTGCTTACGACAAAGAGCTTGACATTTTCAGAAGTGATCCGTTTAGTGCGCAACAACTCAAAGAAAAGATAATACCGCTCTAACATTGTCGGTCTTTGTCATGCGTACAGCTAAGGAGTGGAACGCACAACGTTGTCTGTTTTCACTCAAAGCTATTTGACAGTTATACAAGGCATCTTACTTATACTTTCGTTGAACAGAGTCACTTACCATCAGCTGAAATGTGGCCAAGCTTTAGTAAAATAAGGATTTGGTTCAAAAGAAATGACACAAACATGAAATTAAATAATATTGACTCTGCTATCTTGATTTTTGGTTAATGGGAAAGGTGGTTGGTTCATCAAACAATAATAAGTAACAGATAAAGCGCCGCACGCGCAGAGAGAGTAGATCTCCCACGCGAGAGTCAATGTGCGATGCGACCAGGGAAGTAAATCACTTTCCAACCCGACCGGTTGCGCAGGAGAGCGACGAACGAACTTATCGTCCACTCTAGTTGTGCAAAATTTTGATACAACTGACTATCTATTTCTCTCCATATATATTCTGTCTATGGAGCCAAAATACTGAGCGAAATATATGTTACCTTGAAGGGATGTATTTTACAATTAGATGTCAATTATTCACAGATGAACGTCGAACATTGCTGTCTTAGACATCCACTCACAGTGGAGTTATCCTATTCTATAGCTGAAACTAAAACTAAACAATAAATCACTAATTAATATAACTACGTATATATACAGTAGTATATTCTACCAGTTAACAAAATACTTGCTGTCAAAGTGAGAAAGAAGGATCAATTTTCCTATAAAATAGACTACAGACGAATATCTTTGAAATTGTCTGAGTTTGTATGTACGCTGGAAATGTATCTATACTAGGAATAAGCAACGGAATAAGGAAGTCAGCTCCATATAGTTTGCAACGTAGTTCGACCTTTCTAATAATGCAAGTCGCACCTTCCCAGAAATAATTTACCTATAGACCCTTCACTCGTGATTCTCGCGGCGTCGGCGTAAAGCCAACGTTTCCGAATCTAAAGACTTGGTGTTCATAGTAACAGTATCAAAATATCTCCAACGAGTGCCAAACGAAGGTCATCGACTCGCAGAAGTAAATAAAGAGTGAACCGTCGATCAGTAAAATGTTCTTGTCTTAGACTATTGAAACTATACTTAGACGATAGCAACTCCTATTGTGCTGAACCTGACAGCGATGCGAGGTGAGAAACGTTTTGCGAACTAACCGTGCGAAAAATCGCAAAGCGATTACTGCATCGCGTTTTTTAGGAAACAAGTTCTTAAAATTGCTGCCAATGGTTCTGGAAAGCTCACCTGAGGGGATACAGACACACTGACATTGGTAATTGTAAATCAGGCTCCTGATTCGGGAACTGAGAAAGGGATAGGAGATTTCGTATCGGTCAAAATCAGAAAACTGAAAGAAGAAGTTTGGAGTAAGATGAATGGAGATTACTTATAAGTTTCTCAAAAACGATAGCACGTTGCACATGAATTGTACTCTGATAAAAATTTTATATGAAATAATCTAGTGGATCAGCTGAGGACGGAACTTAGTCCCGTTTCAAGAGAAAAGACAGTTAATAAATAAGACTAATGGTGAATGCTCCAGATTGTACGATTTGTATATGATTATAAGATGGAACAATTAAAAACGATACCAAGTCCTACGCCGCCTACTTCGAAGCCTCAAGAACTGGTGCTCCTACATGTTTTTTGTAGTCAGTGTCCCGCCCACTGATCGGGTTCACATTAGAGATTTCAGCGCTCATTTCTCCGAGTTGCGCGGGCGCGCCTACGTTCGACGGTTCATTGCGCAGTTTTTTATTGGTCGTCTGTCTCGTGGGTCATATTATTATGATATGATAGTCTGCGGTAATGAGGACAATTAGTTGCCAAGTGTAAACAGAGAAGGATTTAGTATGTAAGATAACTGTATATAAATATTAGAGGTATATGAAGAAGTTATGTTGTTTTGAATTTGGAATAAAATCACACCATGCCGTCCCGCCTGAGTAAGAGCAACTACAACGTCAGGATATATTTTACGATACGATATAATTTACGTAAGGTGATTTGCCATAGTCACCTCGAATTAAGCAGGATTCTGTACGTAAGTGAACTCTGCTGCATGTCCTTATGAAATTTTTTCTAGTTTCATACTTTCAAGATCTACCTCCATCTGGAAGACATTTCGGCAAACCGTGTGGTTTCGGCTTTGGGATTTGTTATATTCTTCGCTCTAGTCGCTGTTAGTCGTCTTTTACGACTGTAAAAGCCGAAACCACACAGTCAATAACATTAACGTTACTATTGATGCTGACTTCACAGGGGTTGCAGTGGGAGAAGTGTGGAGGCAGGCAAAAACAATTCTACAACAAAATTGACCCAAATGACTTCACCAAAATAATTTTTGTTCTAGATAGCCTAGGTCTGTACATTGATGTATATACTGTTTACTACGAGGTGTCAAATGACAAGCATCCTACGCAGCAGTGCTAGGTCCACCTCCCGGCACGTGCAGAGTTTGTTTTTTGGACCGGACGTAATACGATGCTATCTTCAGTCTTTCTTCTGTCTATCAGTCAGATCTTTCAGTCTAGACGTTTGTTTTCCATCTGTTTTTGGAATCGCGTATTTGAGGATGTGGTGCTATCTTTGTCTAACGCCGTAGTAGTGAGTGTTGGTAGTAGTTAAACAGATTCATGAGGATTTTAGGTGAATAGGTTTTTAGGAAATTGTAGGTACAGACTGAATTTAAATTTCTTAAAAAGGCGTTCTTTTGAGGACCCAGAGCTCTCCAATATGCGCTGAGTATGGCCACCGAAGGGGTTTCCTCTAAGGAGTCGAGACTCTTGCGAAGATTCGTTAAAAAAGGTCCTGACTGAAAATATGAATCAACCGGTAAATGGAGCATGAAAGTAGTGTCTGGAATATCAGAATCACGTTTTGGGATTCATTCAATCTATGACTCTACCAAGGTCTGATATGAAAACCAACAACTCGAAAATGACAATTACGAAAAATCGTGTTGGTGTCACATTATTAACAAAATTTTGCATGACTCGGTCAGTGAGTTTTGCGCTGAGAGTAACAATGCGTTTTGTGAATCTCTGACAAACTTGGGATTGCAATTCTGTAATTTTATCAAAAATTTGTTAGTGCCCTAAATAGTTTGAATGCATGCACATGGTCAAGAGGAAAGCGCCAAAGGCGTTGTGCTTTTTATACGTTTTCTTGCGGAGAACCACAACGTGACCTTTATTCTACCTATAAACTTCTATTGCCTTGTAACCTTTCTGCCCTGAAAAAAAATTCAAGAGTAATTTGGATCATACTTGTCTCAAAACCTAAGGACGCATACCTACGCAACCTTAGAACCAGATCAGTCAGTATCAGGTATTTTTCTACACGCTTGACAAATATTTCGAAAGAAACTCTTACGTTCATTTCTCCTTCATTAATTTCTCGTGCAGATTTAATTGACATTGTTTGACCAGGGCTTAATTGTGAAGTAATGAATGCGTGTGAAAAAGGCCGAGCCCGCCTCGGTTCGAACGCTGCCGAATAAATGAGAACATTAATCATATTTTTTTAATTTAAAACTACCTTCGCCCGCGATTTCGTCTGCGTGGATTTCAGGAATTATCTCATGGGAATATAGTAGAGAGACAAATAGCAAAACTATGTTGTAGGTCGTAAAATGTGTATGTGACATATTTCATCGAAAGTCCACGGTTGGTCGTAAGTCTCCTTCGTAGATTGCCACATCAGATTCTCCATGAGGGCCTTAATCACCACGCTTAGCCGGCGGATTTGGGATAGCAATATCAAATTGTTGATACAAACGCTTATCCCATGTCCTTTAATCGCTTTTTGGTAAACTGCCATATTTCTAAATGGCTACTCGGGTCACTTGATGACATGTGTCTTTTTAGATTATTCTAAATCATCATCAACCAGCCATTCTAAATAAAAAAGACAAATTAATTAATTTTCTAATGCGTTTTCTATTGTAAAGCAGAGACCAGACGGCCATTTTTGAGAATTTCTTTTTTATTGACCAAAGGTGGTTTTCGAAAAGTTAAGCTCTGTAAGTGATTTACCAGTACTAAACAATTTCGCGTCGACTCTCATTTGCACAAAGTTTCGTTTGAATTTGATTAACGGTTTAAAAAATATTTGCATTGTTACTTTGTATGGGATACGTGTCTTCACAGTCTGTACAAGAGATGTGTTTGAATGGAATACAAGTGTCTAATAGCTGAACGTCGCACGCACATTGAGTGAACAACGCAATACAACGAGCTTCTGTTAGCGATAGACCGGTTTGTATGAGAAACGAGTTTGTATGGCAGGTGAGTTTATAGAATTTAACGGCACAAGTGCATAACGCAACCCGTGTCGGTTAATGATAGACCAGTTTGTATGTGAAACGAAATTGTATGGAAAACAAGTCTATAATAAGCCAACATTGCATGCATTGAGCGAACAACAAAACCGGAGTCCTGTTTGTGTAAAAGACGATTTTACAATAGCTAAACAGCGCACATGAATTGAGCGGACAACGCAAACTGCTTCGGTTAACAACGCAACCCGCTTCGGTCATAGAATACATAGCTTCGGTTATCGACGAACCAGTTTTTACAAGAAACCGGTTTGTAAAGAATAATAGTTTTTATGGCAGACCAGTATATAATAGCTCAACAACGCGCGTGCATGAAGTAAACGACGCAATCTGCTTCGGTTAGCAATAAATGTTCATATGAGAAACTAGTTTGTATGGAAGACGATTTTGTAATAGCTGAACCGCGCACACGTATTGAGGGAACAACGCAACCCGCGTCGGTTAGCGACAGATACCTGCTCTGGACTCGCTACAAGTACGTACATGAAGTAGGTATACACATCATTCGGTAGAAATACATGCTCCGGTTATTGAACCGCCCCCACGTCCGAAAACCCGTATCCGATGCTTTTCAAAAAGTTTTTTGGCCGACCTGTGTATGGACATTGAGTAATTTATTTCTTAGTATTTTTATAGCGACCTGTTCCGTCAGATAACTTCAATTTGATATAAGAAAGTTCGACATTCTTCGAGTTTTTTTTCTTCAATCTCGTCTGTGAGGTGCTTGATTATGTTAATAATGTTTGTATAATTTTATTTACAAAGAGTGTTGCTTGAAGTGAAGAGTTTACATGTATGTATGTTTGTTTATATGTTACTATGGTTGCAGACCATAGATGGCGTTTTGAATAATAATTGTATTAAGGTGCGGTTAACCGCACGAGTTACATAGTTTTCTCTTACCATAATCTTTTAAAACAGGATAGCTGGTTTTGTGCAGTAATTATTTAAAAATAGAACATCGGATTATAATGTCGCGAAATGAGTACCTGAATTACAATTGAAAATTTTTCACACTTTTTTGTTCAAAAAAATGGTAGAGTTATTGACGTACTTTAAAAAATTGCAATGCTGTTTAGAAAATATAATATTGTTTTAAGTTGAAAAACTAAAGATATCGTTTTTTAATAGGAGATGCTAGGGAGAAACAGTCATATTAGACAAGTTCTCTCCCGACGCTTATTTCCCCATGAAATATTTCCAACACTAAAATAAAAGACAATTTTCCGTCGGCCATGTCAGACGACTCAATGGCACTTCGTTAAGGACATAGTTTGAAGCCGTAGGAAATCCAAAATTAGTGGAGCTAAAATACGAGAAAACACAAACACACATCCGGTGTTTACGACATACACAGGAGCCAATGAGCAGATACATGTCGGCCTGGAAGATGCTAGAAGGTGCCTACACTTAGGGCCGGCCACAGCTACTGCTTCTGTGCCGATCTACTTAGAAATGAATTCGGGTTGATCGCGGCACACCGGTCGACAGGCTTTCTTGATTTGCACAACTGCAAGCGTACTCAGGCAAAAACTCTCTCTCTCTCTCTCTCTCTCTCTCTCAGATACATGGAGTATGTATGTAGCTCGCGCCTCTTTCTGCCCGGCCAGTACGTTCTCCGGGGAGGCTGGCCGGTTGCTTGTTGACCGCGTGCTTGACGATGCGGGTAGACAGGTGTCTCGATTTTGCATTCTAGCCTTCCGGTTCAAATTCTTTATTGTTCTGATCTAAGTAGATCAGAAAAACAAAAAGAAGATCTGTGGGTGGAAATTCGACATCGAGTCGTCGGGGGTATTTAGAAGAGTCCCTTCTAGAATTTTTTAATTCCACATATATTTAATTTATTCCATACTTATTATATCTGTATGCATGATTAATGTGGAAGCGTAAACCATGTACTCGTAGATAGAAGTCAGACGTTCTTCTGTTTATACGAGTTATTGTAAAGGATGAAATAATAGTTTGTAACGTGATTATTTTAACTGACTTAGGCCAACCTAACAAGCTGAAGCTCCGGGGTTCGTTTCAAAGTGGGAGTTGCTTGTAGTCGGTTTGGTTGTTGGTGGAGCATTTTCTATATATCCTGGACAGATACCAACATGTTACCTACGACGCCTTCCGCCAGCCAGAAAGTGAGCAGATTAAGCGGCTCACACTTTCCATTAAAACTTTATTTTTTGGATCAAGTGTCAATGTGGCCCTAAATTATAATCAATTAGCTCAACCCATTTCCATTAACTAATATAATAACGGAATATTTCCATTAACTCTTCATATTTGAATTTCGATCCTTCACCAAATGAAAAAAGCCAATGCCCTACTGTTTTTTGGCTATACAAAAAATTCAAGGACTTTAAAATCAGCGGCCGGTTTCTAGAGAACGATGTCAGGATCAGTTCCTTCGACAACATGAATCGTTTTCATTTATTGGAATTTCAGCTGACGGTATTTAGTTAGAAAAATACCAACTGTCATGGCGGCAAATTTAACTTTATATTGTGGATATCAAATAAATGGCGTAAATAGCTTTTGTGACTTGGTGGTCAAGAAGTATCTTTCATTGTACACATCAGTTTGCAAGTTCATCTACCTCTTAAATGTTCTACGATTGAATCTGACTTCTATAGCTGTCGAATCAAACAGGAACTTTAAACTTCGCTACAAACCTCGATTCCATTTTCAAAGTTTCGTACAAATACTGCCAACATTACAACGAACTTCATTAACTTGCCGAGGACCGTCGCCATGGCAACCGCGGTCATCGATAATTGGCTCACGATAACATCGCTTAAATTGGTTTACTTTATTTTTTAAACGGTGCATACCTTCAAGGGCGTGTTTTGGTCCATTTTTGGCAGATTCTTCGTCCTTCCAAGCGCCGGGCTTAAATTATGTTTTATCAAAACGTAGACGGGTATTTTGAGGGATTTGTTGTGTGCATTGTGTTATATATTTCGGGCACTGTTTTCAAGAGCTGACTGCGTGTTTTATTTTTAGTGATTCTAGCATTTAACCGCGACTTCTTCTGCTTGGATCAGATAGTATCCGACAAGCACTACTTATACGGCATTATCATCACTTACCATTACGTGAGATGAATGATGGAGACCAACGAAGTGAGAACCCCTTTGAGCATAAGGAAAAACTTATTCATTTCATAAACATGAAATATTTTAAAGAAAATTGCATCAGTACATTAGCGTTATCGCTTCAATCAGAAGCATTTACAACTATATTTACCAACATCAACTGCGCTCTCATGTCCAACGGTGGACTTACGAGCTTACTCTTTTTCGTATTGTTTTGTGAATTAAGAGAAAATGAAATCATTTGTATACTAAACCAAATTACAATATTGCATTAAAATTTAGTTAATACAAACATATTTTGTATTTATACAAATAAGTATTTATAAGAAAATTTTTGTGATATATCTATATTTGTAATATCTTTAAATCATCCATAAACGTTGCAAGGCATAACATCGTTTCATTATGTCAGCCCTGATTAAGCCATTAATGCTACACTTTTACACTTCATTTGCATTGTGTTTTATAGCTTTTCCATCGTAAAATGTTATAAAGAAATCTTCATTAACTTAATGAGGTTTTTCACCCCAATTCAGCGAGCGATGCAGTTTACCTGAGTCCGCAACACAATATGCTTTTTCAAGTTAAAAATGTGCTTTTTTAAAAGCTCATCGCCGGTTTACGGAGAAAGCGTGGCGGGTGGCGATAAAAAGCTCAGAACGAACCTATAGACAAACAAACAAAAAACGTACAAAAAATATATTCATTACGCCGTCTGATAGACGTGCCGACGATCGTACGGTCCGCAGATGCAGCGATGTATTGCGAACTCCATCGACGTCGTTCCAGAATAAACAGTCTTCGTGGCCACTATCGGCTACACAGGTTGGCTCAACTACTCTGAGGTCCCAGGTTCGATTACCAGCGAGGGTACGACTCATCGAATTGTACTCTATTTGTTTGGTGGCTTGCCACCAGACAGCAGTGTAACACCATTGTTGTATTCCGATATGAATGATAGCAAAGCCACGTCATTAAGCACGAGGCTAACCATCCAATGGTTTTACCAGAGTCATCAGGTCAGATGAAGGTCAAGTGAAAACCCATCATACATAAAAATGATTTAAATCGTTTAGACTGTTTACTGTTTATGGATACATAAAACACTTTACTCATTTTGGCCATTACAGGTATTCAAATTGTAAATTTTATTATTATTTGGACTTGAGAGATGCAGTCACAGCGACCTCTATGTGTTTCCATTGTAACAATGCCCGATGGATCAAATCACCTCTCCAAGATCGATCGCGGTCATGAACCGTGCGATAGGACTGGCTTTGGAGGTCTCTTAGTCCTTGGTCGGTTGTGACAGTGTGGCCTCCGAGGTGTCTGTTTCTGCTGTCATGCACGGCATCATGTCGATGGGCGTTTCCTCCCCCTCTATATTAAGCAATATGAATTAATAAGGTCATTAGGAAAAAATAAGCTGTGTGCACCTATTTTACATACTACAGCTGTTTCTTTGGTGTATTTTATGTTACTGCGTACATTTTACGAGGAATTGATTTATCTCCCTCAATTGTTACGTAAATTTGTGTATTTGCTTCCATTGGACTTTTCTTGGACTTTGGACTTTCTGTTTTGCTATCGCTCTGTCGTCTAGGCAGTGAAGCGGCGCGCTCGCAACATGCCCGCTGCGCGTGCGATCGCCGTAAACTATGAAAAACAACTACTTTTTTTAAAAAAAACTACTGTTTATTAAAATAGCGCCTCTGCACGGATTAATGTGTTGGTTTTTTTATGAGGGGGGTTAATTTTGTAATGATAGTGATCAGCTCAACGAGAATTAGGTTAAACGGAGCTGTATGAATGCAGATAGGTATATAAAACGATTAGTCTGTGCAATTAACTGCCGTTAAGTAATTTATTGGATAGCTGTGATTAAAAATAAAGTACTAAACAAATAGTATATATCGATAAAGTGTGTGTTGGGACTTAGGGTGGGCTGGGAATTAATAGGGGGCATTCAAGATAATTTTTTTCTACATAGTTTGCGATTTTCGGTAACTAGAATTTTTTTAACTAATGAACAGATTAACTGCAAAAATATTATTCATTGACAATGCATTTTTTTAAACAAGAAAAAATTAAGCATTTGCATACAGTCATCTCTCTCTCTTTCAAAGAATTTCGAGACACCTTTTAAGACTCTAAAACAGGCCATATCTAATTACTTACACTGGGGTAATAAAGCGTAGTGCACACGTCCTTTCATCGCGGTCGTCACTGCTGTCACCTACATAGTAGTCATGGGTAATGGAAAAGTCGTTGTTCGGTACTGAAAAGAAAAAAAAATATGTTTTTACAGTACTTAATTTTTTTTCTAACATTTTTACGTATTTTTTCTAATCTAAAAGCTTCTGGTTCTGTATCTCAATTCTCAATTCTGTATATCTCTGTACCTATAAATGTTTAATCGTAGATTTTCATTTAATTGTGGATTTCAAGAACAGGTTGATAGATCTATGTTACACTCTTGTCATTTTTTGTAGTATAATTGTTTCAGTTGTTTCAATAAAGATGCCTTTAAATAAAACGCAATTTTATTTATTTTTGTCAAAATTTTACCCCCAAAAATTACAGGAAATTTTTTTCCCGTTTATTAATTTTTTGAAAAATAAATTGAAAAATTTCCATGATTTGAAATTTTTTGTAAAATATACTAATGTCTATACATAACTACTTCTCACATCCTGTTATATTCAGCATACTGCGCGGGCGCAGTTTCGTCATTTCTTATGCCTATACACGTTAGATAAGCATCACCGCATGTCAAACATCTGTAGGAGATAAACTCTGAGATTTAATTAGGCGAAGCTGCGTGAGTGACACTAGTTAAATGATACTGCATTTTTTCGTAGTGAAATGAGGTGGTGTCTTTACTTTTTTCTAATGCTACTAACTGATTTAGATTTATCTTACCATTCGGTGACTCTAATTTTCTAATGAGGGCTTTATACCTGTTGTAACTTATTTGTATCTCGCATTTTTTAATATTGCGGGTCCGGCTTGACATTTTTTAAGCTGTCTTGTGAATAGTTCTTTTGACCTGCACTTTAGCACTAAACCGACCGGGATAAATGTAGCCTATGTCCTCGACGAGGAGGCTGTTTTCCCGAGGTCTCGGGTTCAATTCCCAGTGGTACTTGTCGGTACTCGGTGTTGGTAGGTATTTTCTATGTCCACCATGTTACCTGTCTGCATCAATCACACGCTTTGACGTATTGCCTTGAGTTGAGCGTTAAAATGTATGGAGATTTAACGACATTTGAGTTATCTCGTGGAATGATGTAATATTTAATATTACAAAAATGTTTATTTTTCTGAATAATACAATGTGTTTGTATACAATTAACATTATCACCCGCAGTAGGAGCATGTATATGACATATTGTGTATGAAATCTTATTAAAAACTTCCAAATAAAATTAATGTATTAACTGTACTGTAATCTGTATGCCGAATAAATTATTTCTTTCTTTCTTTCTTTTCTTTCTTTCAAATGTCATAAAAAAAACTAAATCTAATATGTTTTTATAGCACCATTCAAGAACTTTTGCAGTTTTTTAATTTTTGCAGTTTTCAAGACCTGTAAAACCCGAGAAATCAGTGCTGTTTTTTGAATTTTTTTGGAGTTTTATAATGGATACACATTTGTTTTTCATTTTTGTAAGTATAATTTTTTTAAATAAAGACTTTAAATAAAACATAATTTTATTTCTTTTTCTCTAAATTTTACAGTAAATTTCCATTTATTTATTTTTTGAAAAAGAATTGCCAAATTTCCGTGAATTTTTTCCATCACTAGAGTATCAACTACTCGTGGTTAATGCGATACCCCTATCTTAGCTTATACATATTATTATTCAATATTCATACACCCTAACTAAGCAGAGTCGGTCGGTTTGCAAAAACGCAATCCGAATAAAGTAAAGCGAACATATCCTTTTCACATTCGCACATTACATTGTTGCATGGAAATCGGTCGAGTGGGTTTCCAATTGCGAAAACATCGATGCTTATAGGGTTTTTTTCCATACAGATATGGTGAAATCAGGTGTTAATGCGGGCCAAATGAATGTTTTAATAAAAGAACTGTGACTCTTCAGCCGTAACTGTTACTGTTTCCGTATATTCCATCCAGTACTACTGCATAGGGGTCGTTCATTAAATATTTACGGGACATTTTTGTCCTACTTCTAAAACAGTACACTTTTCTTAATTTAAAACATGATTGATTTTATTTCCCTACCCTCACTATAACTGCCTTCGTCACTGGTTGCACTCGCTTGGAATGACAATCCGGTCCAGTTCCCAGTGGGAGAACCTTTTGGTACTCTACCTAGCTACCACAATGTTTCCGAAATCTGACGTCAAAGAGCTGTGTTAATAGCAATGTTGTGTTCCCGTATGAAAGGTAGCAAAGCCAGCGCCTCATTAGCTTGAAATTTCTGAGTGAGCAGGCTTTCCATCGAACCATCATAAAATACCCCATTTATTCTAACCTATAATTTTAATATAACAAAAAAAATTAAAAATAGTATTATAGAGAGACTAAAGGAAATGACAGAAAATTCAATTAAATCACCACCAAATACTTGCCTATCAATCAAAATTTAAAAATCGAATTTTTCAACAGTACAAATTCAGAATTATACGAAAACTAGTGAAACTATTCAAGCTGTTGACGTCAGTAGAACCACCATTCCTCTGCATCTAAACAGAGTTGTCCCGTAAGACAGCTGTCATATTATAGGCGTGTCCCGTAATAGCGATATTACGTTACGTGACACCTAGACCTGTTTTGTAACGGAAACAGCATGATTCAGTAACATAATTGTCACGTGTCATAAATATCCTGCAACAAGACGATTCAGTAGTTGAAGTGTCCCGTAAAGAACCAGTCCTAGTACAGCCCTGCAGTCGGCCAGTCTCTTTACCACATTGTCATACATCATATGGAGGCAGTTCACCAGTTTTTGTCCGTGATCACGCGATTATCGACTCGTGCTTCGCTTTTTTGCGCATATGTAAAGTTTAATCACCCACCTGAGTCGCTATGCGGCCGAGCTATAGAAATATTTTTGTAACCACTTTATAATCAGCTGTTTGGTTGAGCTGTATATGCAGGTCTAGCTACTCTGTACTATATCTAGAAATCTTGGCATCCATAGTGAACGTCACTTCAAATTCATACACCCTATGTCATCGCGAGTTTATAGAGAAAAGCGAGAAATTTTTCAGGAGATGAGCAGCAGTATCTGTCTGTATCAACAACTTATTGCGATCACCAATTCTCTGGCATGCGTATAATGATTTTGTTAGAATCCGTCCTGGAAAAAGCGAAGATCTAAGACTTTTTTATGTGTGATGGGTTTGCGCTTGGCCTATATCTCACCTGATGGTAAGTGACGATAAGGCCGTTGAATGAAAAGCGTGCGCACCCAGAAGCCTCAAGCTAATAGGCTCTGCTGCATATCGGAACACAACAGTGCTATTAACACTGCTGTTTGGCGGCAGACTTAGGTAACATGGTGGTAGCTAGCCAGGCAGACATAGAAAATGATCCACCAACCAAACCGGGTACCGATAGGTAACCCCAGTGGGAATCGAACCCGGGAGCGGAACCTCTGGATTGTAAGTCCGAGCGTGTAGCCATTAGGCCATGGAGGCGGTTAACTTATCGTCACTTGTATACCTTATCGTCACTTGTATACCTTATCGTCACTTGTATACCTTATCGTCACTTGTATACCTTCAGGTGAGATGAAGGTCGTGAACGGCATTTCTGAATAAATAATTCTACTACCTTTGGCCCTAACTTTGACTTAATCTTTCTTAGCTAATCCTAGCTTATTTTCTGTTATTTTCTGTCTATGCCATGGGCTACGCCACGACTATGAAAAGGTACATCAGGATTGGCTTGGCCATTTAGGTGCTAAGAGGTATCAAACAAGCGGACTCATTTTCGCATTATAGAAGGAAAGAAAAGATAGCACACAAAATTCATAAAAAATATCCTTAATGCAAAAGTTTTTTGGTACTTTACGTCGTAACGGAGGGTCAAAATAACTTGATATTTTTAAAGGGATGGTTGCAGGATCAAAAAAGCACATAGACTACTTTTACCCCGAGCGAACCAGTAGTTCTCGTGGGATAATTTATGAAGAAAACTCCCCTCTAGTAACACGTAAGTTAACGAGTGTGATTCTTTACAGTTTACATTTTCTGTGATAGAAAGAAAGAAAGAAAAAATTTATTCGCCAAGTATATAGTTATTTTACACGGTGTTTAGATAGTAATTTCAATTAGTTCGATGTACTTAACCTGTCCACAGGTGTGCAAATATTATAAACATATATAATAAGGAATTTAATTGTTAAAAAATTAGTTTATATCGCATGTCAATTAATAATTTTGTCATTAAATAATTCACAAGTTATCTCATTAATTTATGTCAAACTATAATTACAGGTATATTTAAATTTTATATAATAATAATAAATATAAATAATATACAAAAAATACAGGTATATAAAAATTTAGATAATAACTAAGGGTACCTACCCTAGCTATAAAAATACCAAACCAAATATTGAATTAAGTTCGTGTGAAAAAATGTAAAAGCCCTTTTATGGCTGCCATTTACATTAAAATTTACGTAAAAAGATTTTAATAAGGACCAGCGTTATAAAAACAAACACTTGCATTGCTCGAAACCATAACCCTACGGTAATGGCTACACGGCATGGTTTTAATTATTATGTTAATTAACTACCTCGACTCGAAGACCCTTTGCTTAGTAGCCGGCGTACGTGGAAGGGGGGACTTGGGTTTCCAGTGATGTAATATCGTTCTCATTAGATGGATACGGATTAACCGAGCAGAAACAATTACAGATAAGTGTATTATCTCCACGCTATCTGTAATGTCTGAGGGGGCTGCGTCTTGATAGTTTTTGTGTGGCTTGCCATATTGAATTCTGTAACAGGTTTGTTAACGAGACGGGAATATCAATGGGAAAAAGTAATTTTATTTGCAACACCATTTAAAACTAAAATAAACACATAAATAAAATTTATAAATATAATAATAAAAATAATAATAAATAAAAACAAAAAACATAAATAATTTTTTTATTCAAATACAAAATTCACATCAACAGACTGTCTCCGTCCCCACTGCAGGGGCTCAAGCCTGCTCTCCTACAGAGGACCAGTGAGGATTGGTAGACTTCACACATACCTTTGAATTTTTTCTTAGGAGTATGCAGGTTTCCTCACGATGTTTTCCTCCACCAAAAAGCAAAAAGTACTGATTTTTGAACTCATCCAGACCCCGATTGTTCAAGGACTGACGCTCTACACAACTGAGCTACCACGGCGTCTGTACCTGATGCCTAGATTTTTATTAATTTATCTCTTTAAATTTCTCGGATCACTATTTTTCAAGAAGTTCCCGGTCTTTTAGACATTCTTTCTTGGGACACAGGTCCGGCACATAGAGGCCCTAGAGACTTTAATCTAAAGGGCGATAGGACGCACCTATCCGTATTTCTCTGTGAACGTACTATCAGCAAAACTCGCTCAGAGACAACCCCGGTGTGGGACGAGGACTATTGTGACAGGTAACAAATACATCTGGGCTGTAGACACGTAACATTAGACAGGACTTTGGGGATTGTTACAACATCTCGCGCTTTACAATTTTAAATCTAATTTTTAAACTAGTTTATTGCTGCCGGGGAGAAGTCTCAGACACAAATGCATAATGTTCAGATGTATTTAACCCCTAACTTTGTGCAGGAAATCGGCTACTGTAGCTCAGAGCGGGTGTTGCGGGAGGGAAGCGAGTGCAACTGCGATGCACTTACTACTGATACCTATAGTCAGATGTGACATGAACTTATCGAACTATGTGAACCAGTTAGAACCAAAAATAGTTTTGACCGGGGTTCGCGAAAATTCAATATTTGCAATTATCATTCCGGAAGAAGTTTAAACCGTCAAAATGGTAAGATATGATGATAAAATATGAGCTTGGTTATTTAATGTTTAGATATATTTAAAAAATACAATACAATCTGGAGTATTTTTTGACAAGGTACACGCACACACACATACTTTATTATAAATTAGTTCATAAGTAATAATACAAATATTATATAATCCGGAGGGGGAAGTCGCTGGGTGCTGAAATACAGGTTTTTACCTAGTTCAGCAACGGAGGCCTTTACAATTAGTTTTGTCCAACTTTTTAAACATTATTAGTTTATAAGTGAAATGTACCGAAAAATTCTGGAGAATAAATACTTTTATTATTATTATTAATGTCAAACAATAACCAATTTTAACCAACACCTTATTAAGAACAAATATTATATAACCTTCAGCGGCTAGAGTATTTAAGTTTAATAAATCATTCAGCCAGTCGCACGATTAAATATAGTATAAATGTAAGTAAGTAAATGTAATATCCTTTTATTTAAATATATAAGCATACCCCCCAAGGTTTTGACCGATTTGATCAATCAAAAGTGGCTGTGACGTGACAAACGTTCATAGTCAAAACAGATTTTGCCTGATCTAAAGTTGAGACAATATAAACTTACATCAAACTAGTTTCATACTAGTTTCAAACTATCAAACGATAAAGTTCGTTGTCCACAGAGACTTCAATAGACATTGTACGAGCCCTGTGAACTCAAAAGCACCGAAATAAATCATCAAAAACGTCTTTAGACAGAACTAGTATTTATTTATTTTCGCAGATAAAATTGCTTTTGACTGGTTACGACTTTTGACTGTTACATTCATAATAAAATCGATTTGAATAAAATCAAATCCGATGAAGACATAGCGTCACTAATTAATACATAAATAGGACATCCGAATCGATATAATCGAGATACTTTATCGATACCGAAGAGTCGTCTCGAGATTCGTCAGTCATTCTAACTATTTTATTGCGGAAATCATTAATTTTAAAGGGCCTTACCCACTATTAAAATGCTAATTCACCCAGTGGTTACTCTTTACAAACGTTTAATGTTTTTTAAAGCGTTGTTAAGACGCGTTATTTTAACTGGATGTGTTGTTATAAAATGAATATGAATGGCGTGTATATTTATATGAAATTAAATATGTATTTGTTGATGATGCGTGACCGTATTTGTATATGCTAGGAAGTCGACCTCTGATATTAATCATAGAAAATCTTGCGTGTATTTAATTTTCGATAAAAATAGACTTCTATGAGACTTTTATTATCAAAATAGTCGATTTAGCGATACATTCATAGCTACATCATTAGGGTTCCGTAGGTACCTACCTAGAGTGTAAAAAACGGGCCCCTATTATTAAGACTTGGCTGTCCGTCCGTCCGTCTCTCACCAGGCTGTATCTCACGAACATTTGAAATTTTCACAGATGATGTATTTCTGTTGCCGCTGTAACAACAATTACTAAAAAACGGAATAAAACGGAATAATGGTAATATAGTTGAGCTTGGTACTGTGCTCGATCTAACGAACAGCCGAGAATGGCTTTGTATAAAAAGTGAACTACCGTCACATAAAAATTAATTTTATGTTATTTTAGTTTTACTTTAATGTATTACATAGTGCATTAGTGCCACCTGAGACACCCCGGCGGTTAATTAAACTTACTTTCTCTTCTTTCTTTCTTTTTTCTCATATAAATGAAATGTAACTTCTTTATGAGAAAACTAGCGGCCCGCCCCGGCTTCGCACGGGTAGACATTTATTTTTTAAACATTTTTGGATAAGCGTAAATGTATTTTCAGCTTCATATCCCTACGCGACCAACGTCCCTGAGAAAAATGGCCTTGACAGACATAACACCAGAAGGACAAAAAAGTGATTCAGTTGTTAGTTTTATGAAAAATTTCGTAAATTAATTCACGCGATATTTTGTGGCTTACAGACAACCGACCGCGAGGGGTTGAGTTGGTGTTTAAAATGGTCAACTAATTTTGACGTTTCTATGAATTTTTGGTGTTAAGGGAGTTGGTCTGAAACCCCACACAGGTTGTTTGTTGTTGGCGAAACTACTTGCTAGAGAAAAAAAGATATCCATTCAGGTGAGATTTTTGATTGGTAAGGTTTGGCATTGTAGCTAAAACGCGGTAGCTGCGCGAGCGAAGCGAGCGGTTTTTTCTTTAAACCACGCTTTATTTAAGATGAATTACATAGACATATATTTATTTCATCATCATCATCTACCTATATACGTCCCCACTGTATGAGCTCAGGCCTACTCTCCTACAGATAGTGTATGGGGCATAGTCCACCACGCGGGCCCAGTGCTGATTGGCGGATTTCACATGCCTGTTCAAGACATGCAGGTTTCCTCACGATGTTTTCCTTCACCGTCAAGCATTCGAATAATGTACTTGAATTGAAAAACGCTCATAGGTACACGGCTGGATTCGAACCCGGAACCCTCAGATAGAGAGTCCGCGCCTTAACCTCTTATTATATACCGCACAAATTAGCATAAACGCTATTTTTGAGACTTTAAATTATTGCCAAATCCAAAGAAAAAATTTTAATTTTAGAAAATCCTGGTTTTCCGATTTATTCCTATGGTTGCGCTGTAAGACCTTGCTTCTTGTCAAATTTCAAGTTCTAGCTCAACGGGACGTACCCTATAGGTTTTGGTTTCTTTGCATTTTGTATGGAAATGGTCTGAAATACAGCTATATCTTTTTATTGCGTTGGCCTAGAAACTTCATTTTTTCACGGGTCCAAAGGACCGCAGATTCGCATTAATTCGATATTAATTTCAACTTGATACCTTCACGCGTTCCAGAGAAAAAGGACCTTGACAGACAGACGGACAACATAGTGATCCTATAAGGGTTCCTTTTTTCCTTTTGAGGTACGGAACCCTAAAAAGCAGCCGAGTGCGCGTCAGTCCACGCGCAGTGCAGGGCTCCGTAGTTGCTCGGAACAATAAGTGCCGGTTTGGATTTAATGTTAATGAATTTTTCAGATTTTTAAAAGCACCAGTTTAGCAGATAGAGGGGAGGGGGACGCTCAACTCGGACAAAAATTCTCACTTTCAAGCGTAATATTTCAACGATACCCCACACAATGACGTGACGTGAAAAAATATTTCATCCCCAAGTTTTTTTATTCTACCACCACTTTGCTATCGTGATACCATGTATACCCATACCAAATTACAGCTATTTAGTAGTCAGGGTCTCTGAGCTAAGCCGCGGACAGCCAGACGAACAGAGGGATAGAGTGAAGCTATAAGGGTTCTTTATTGGACTAAGGAACCCTAAAAAGGTACCCTTAAAGGATCATTTTGTTGTCCGTCTGTCTGTCAGTCAATACCCTTTTTCTCAGTGTATACGTAAATGTATGCGTAAAGGTATCAAGTTGAAATTAATATCAAGTACTCAAGTCTGCAGTCTCTTAGATTTGTGAAAAAATCAAACTTCTACGTCAACACAATAAAAAGATATGTCTGTTTAAGCCGCACTTTTAGACAATTTCCTTAGAGAATGCAAGAGAATCAAAACCTATAAGGTATTTCCCGTTTGACCTAGAATCCTGAAATGTGGAAAAAGCAAGGTCTCAGCACATCACAACCATAGAAATTAATCTAAAACCATACTTTTATTTATTTATAACACAGAGAAAATAGCTTTTTGATGTTCTTGTTCTGTTGATTATTCATAGATTCCGCAGCACATACGATGAAAGACATTTTACGGCGTAGCACGTGGTGGACGACCGCTGCAGGCTGTATCCACTGTCTACTCTTCTTTCCCAGGAGATTTAAAAGAACCGACTAAAGGCTTTCTTAGGCTGCGACGCAATAATCACCTGTACATTCGTTGGCAGGTGCCTCGACCAAATAGAACGTACAAAATCGTCGGGTACGCTCGGACCGGCCAAACTTTGTAGGTGCCGTAAGAATTTGTGCTGGCTTGCGGTCCCCGATGTCTTCGTGCGTGAGTAGCTGGCGCACTCGCTGCTCTTGCGATGAAGACAGTTCCGTTCAGTTCCGTTTTAACTTTGTCATAGTTGTTCGCACCGGGAGGGTTTTTAACTATATCTTTGTTTTCTGACACGTATTTGAACTCAAGATTCGATATGACATAATTGTATTTGCTGTCTGCGGTGATGCTGGCAAGCACGAACTGTCCTTCCAGCTGCGCGAACCAAAGCGCTGGCTCTTCGGGCCAAAATGGTGGCACTTTCACACACACGGCTTCCACCGTCGTTGTAGGTTTAATTTCCATGTTCCCCTCCGTCATTTTGAAGTTTAAAACAATCCTGCTAACCGTGCTTGCTGAAGAATATTCTGCGCTCGCATACAATGTTCGTTCGCTCATGTTCGCTCCACGGCAGGCCACGAAACACGCACGTTTCTACTCGGATGCACGTCGGACGCACGTCAGGTGCACGTGGAGGACGACCGCTGCAGGCTGTCGCGCAGCGGGCGTATCCACTGTCTACTCTTCTTTCCGGGGATATTGAAAAGAACGGACTAAAGGCTCTGGTTCAACAATAATATATTTAAGACTCGTAATAAAACATTTTACAACAGCAGCCGTTGTTTTTCGTAGTCATAGTTACAGATCGACTGACAGCGCTCGGCGCGCGTGCGTGGCGTGGCGCAAACCCGCCATAACGGCAAAAAATATTACACCTTGGTTTACATTACTGAAGTTTTAGTAATGATCTCTAATTTTTTCTAAAAATAAATATAGCCTATGTCCATCAGGGATAATGTCGGCTTCTAATGGTAAAAGAATTTTTCCAATCGGTCCAGTAGTTTCGGAGCCTATTCAATACAAACAAACAAACAAACAATCAAAACTTTCCTCTTTATAATATTAGTGTAGATAAAGTTCTTTAATCACAGGTCTTCTTCTAATATTGTATGCCACAATGACCGGTCCAGAGCCACTTGCATCCAAGGACTCCTCGCGACATTTACTAGGTCGTAGGTCCATCTAGTAGGGGGATCCCCGGTACATATTTACCGATAGACATAGACATATTTTTATTGACAAACACAATACAGAAAGACATACAAGGTTACATAAGAAATAAATACAAAAAGAAGCCACAACAAAAAATACAATACGTAAGATACGTGGTCGTCACTCGGGGACTCTTTCTCCCATTAGGGTGGAGCAGCTGGAGTCACGCCAAGACACATGCATCAAGTCGTTCGTGGTGCGAGTCCCGACCTGCAAGCTGGAGACCTTCATGAGGGAGGAATTCTGGCCGCAGGGCGTGGTGTAGTGTTGTCCTTTAATTACGTTGTAACGGAAAGTGAGAATGACTGATTTTTTGTATAGGTATTGAAGAGACGGAAAAATATTTTTTATCCCGATCGAACGATAAGTTTCCGCGGGATAATTTTTGACGCGGACGGAGTCGTGGGTTAAAGCTAGTAATAAATTAGACTGTAAATGAAGTCCATGTTCCTTCATTTAATTTGAATTTGCCGCGCATTCTCTTTGACGTCTTTTCATGAGTAAGCTATAGAAGGATGACAGAGAGGTTTTAAGGTTATGTTGTCAAAACGAGTGTATAGAACATCTTAATATTTTATGTAAACGAATTTGGGGAAATAATAGCTTTAAATGTTGTTTCTCTTTTCAGGCAAGCTTTATAATTAGTTTTACTAAACGTAATATTGTGAAGTGATGTTTGTTAAACACTGTATTTAATTAAAACATTCTCTTTTCAGAGCAACACAATTTAAGTTTTTATTTCGTTGACTATAACTGAATGGTTCATAAAACCACATTATATATAAAAAATAATGTAGTTTCTGGTATATGTACATATTTTTAATTTGTTTATAGTTCTGTATTCAAGTAAGTATCATTACATTTCGGACAAGGACCATTCGCTCATCGGCGACAACGGAAAAGGCAGCATCGGCCGCACCCAAAAACAACGAGCATCAAATTAATTGTCTGATACATATCAGTTTGAAACGTTTAGAGCTAACGGCCGGTGAAAGGCTAGACTGGGCTAGACTGAAATCTATAATACCTGCTCAACTGGCCTGGAATGTAACCGGCTTTCTGCATGAATCTAGAACATACACGATACTAACCTGATAACGTAAGTGTAGCTACATGCTCGGTATACAAGTGCTATATTATGAGTATATATACGAAAGACAAAGGTGTGGTGTGCCAGCGGAGATAGGGTCGCAACCATGTTGTTGGAACATCCCATGTCTGCCGTGGGTGTCGTTAAAGGCTAAGGGAAATATGTTCATCATGAAAGTTTTAAAAAAATCCAACTATTTTTAAACAGTGCCTGGGCGACCGAGCTTTGCTCGGAGTATTTGGGCCAAAAGCACAATTTTCTTTTTAATTTGGCTTTAATACAAAAAACTTGAATAAATTTAAAAAATCAATTAAAAAATTGTATTCGGCATTCGAACCCGGACGCCTATGATTGACAATCTTACGCCTTAACGAGCGTGTGAAATTAGCGACCATATTTTGCGTCGAATAATGTTTAAAAAACTGTGTGAAAACTCGAAAACACGCGTTTTCCCAGATATAATACTAATCGATATCGATTTTTTGGCCCCCGAAACCCCTACATACCAAATTTCAGCTAAATCGTTAGAGCCGTTTCCGAGTACATATAAATAGATAAATATACAGGACTTACAATAATATATAGATTTATTTTAAAAAACATGTTTATTTTGATACGTACTCGATAGGTTTTGATAAAGATGAGTAATTGAAGACATATAATTTGACATTTGCATAAAAAATCTGTCATTTCAGCATTACTCTCACATTTAAGACCCTTGAGCTTCTTCTTTTCTCGCTTGGTTTTTGACAGATTTGACAGATTGACAGCCTTGTTTTTCATTCGACGGATTACATGTGCGAAAGCAGGATAGACATAAAGACGCAGGTTTATACCAAATTAGATTTTATCTATAGTGGAGTGGAGCGTAGTTCATTAATCTAAGGCTGTGCCGGTAGTCAACCGTCCCAAAGCAATATATTCGACGATTGTCTCACGATTGTCAGAAACTCTTCAAGAGGTAATCGACCTTCGTCCAATTTAAACAAAGTGAATAAAAAAGAACTACAAAATAATGAGTTCGGAACTTACCGTATCCAAGTGTTACATAATAAAAAAATAATGATACAATTTGACGTGAGCGGTGCGAAAGAGCAGGACGCCCTTTATAGCCCGCGGAGTCGGGGAAAATGTCGCGTTCGGCTGAAGCCGGACTCATTAAACTAATATAAACGAAACGCCGACTGCATGCCGCGCGCACTTCCCAGAATTACAAACTGACCAGTGATCAGACACAGTGCAGCGGAGAAACAGTAGATTCACTCGCCGCACTCCAGCACCAATCGAAGGGAATCCACCACTAAATAGGGACGGTCTGGGCTGCAAGTGGCTCGGGACCAGTCAATCTGACATAACACGAAGGAAGCAGTCCAGCAGTGGATGTTTCCCGCTGGTGATGACGATGAAATATCTCTGACATTAAACTACTATAGATAAATATTAAATTAAATTTGGATCAAATATAGTCCGTTCTCTAATCTCTTAGATAGTTTTGATACATCCGAACAGGATTTGAGATTCAAAACGAGTATTAAACAATACACATAATAGAATTTATGAGAATATAATGATTTGATTGAAATAACAAATAACATATTTGAACTCATTGGTGTACGAGCCTGCATCGAGCCCAGACGTCGATTGTTCAAGGACTGACCTATGCCCAACTGAGCTACCATGGCTAAATGTTGAGTATTAAAAATATTCAAAGGGTTGGTAAATACGACAGTTCAAATTTAATATTTACAAATCTTTTGGTGTCACTGTATCTGCTTGTCAGTTAGTAAAAATTGGAAATATCCTGGAAGAGTTGGCCAACTGTTTCTTCTCTATACTTTGCCTCCCTTTCCATGGGTGCGCCTCCAAATTTATAACCCGACAAAATCAAATCGATGCCATAACGTATTCTGCGCCCGTATCACGGCCGGCCGACGTGAATTGCCCGGGAACAAATCGACCAGTATATTCAACTAAATTGTAGTGGCCGTTGCTTTTGCACTCCCATGCACATTGTAGGTATATTGTGATTTATTCGCGTTATAAACTAGTATGAATTTTAGTGTTCCGTACGGGAAATTTATAGGTTTAAAACGTTATACGACCTCTATAATCAATATACTTGGAAGTAGTGAAGACAATGTTGCAAAAACTCTATTAGTAGGTAGATCTACAGCTCACATCTTTTTCATACTCGTATGCCAATCCTAATTTCAGTCCGATCGCGATAGTTTTTGCTTACAATAACTTTTCTATTCAACTGTTTTTTTTATTATTTCTCTGCAATGCGAATAGATATTCAGTCAGAAGGATAGGCTAGGTTTTGATTCAGAGACATTTAAACAAGTGGTGCTTAACTATAAATATATCGCACAAATTACTCACCCAGAGAAGTGCACTGCCGAACATGAATGTCCCTCGCAGGTCAACACTAAGAGCGGGATATCTCTGGCAATGAATGCCAAGCTGAGTAGGTTGGATTCAGTTCAATAATCGGCTAATGATACTTCCTGGAATTCTCCTAAAGTCTCTGTAGGAATCAAAGCAAGCTATCATATTGTTAAGCCAACATCGCAAGCCCAAGTGAAAGTAACAAGCAGGAAAATAATTTGATAGAACCCTAACCTTCGATTTTGAACTCGTTCTTGGCATAAGAACAGTCGCCATCGCAGGTCCCGCTGATCCAATTAATAATAATAATGGAGCACGCAAAAACAACGTTACGACGTGCGATTTTGGGCCGAAAATCAGCCCAAATTCCTGCGCCCGCGGCGAATGCGTCGGGGTCAACGCACTGTACGAACTGGTCCAAAATTGTTTGACCAAAAAAGGCCCTTCGCGGCAGTAAGGGTTAGGTCACATGGTATGGTATGGGGAGAGTTGTCTCCGCGAGGATTGTTGTGGAATGAAGGATTAAGACGGATGGGAGGAATTTGGATTTTGTACCAGCAACTTTGAGAACAAGGCTTCGATAAATACAAAATATATTTTAAACCTGTTCCCTGTTTTTGTAAGCCTGGTAACTTTACTGAAAATTATTGCTGCTTTTTAACTGCACTTCCGCAACTTCTGGTTGATGTGCAGATAATGCTTTAAGGCACTCACTGGACGGCATGAGTTATAAAAATCGTTTTTTTGTCTGTTTTATAACAAGAATGTGTGTTTTATTGTGTATATGTATATATGTCTTAAATCTACTGCCGAATATATGCAATCTATGAATTTTTTTTCGTAGATCTTATGTCATAGTCGCGATGGTTGATGATCGCAATAGGATTTCATAGGTACGTTGCTGAAAAATGCAGCCCGTTCTCTAGAATCTTCTCTTATTCACCTATGACACCCACATTAAGTAATGCTTATAGTATATAATTGAAGCCTTTTAATTTTATATCTCTATCATAAACATTTTATAGGTAGTTTAAAAATTATATCTTTACATAGCAAGTATGTAGTATTTTATTCGCATCAAACATAAACATCTGAAATAGTATTTTGAAGGACTAACTGATTAGTTTTATGAGTACGATCGAGCCACCCAAGTAGTCTCCAACAGTCACAAAACAACATATTGTATTATGCAAAGCGAACTGGTCTTTGGGTGGAACTTTATTCAATTTGTTTATCAACTTAAAAACTCATTAGCGGGCATCGGCTTTATTTTTAATCTGTTTTTTAATTCCAATATTGATTGACTTTTCAACCTTCTACATTCGCATTTTGCAGTCCTCACTAAGCAAGATTTCTCATGCGTTCGAAAAGCTGATGCTTATAAATAAACTTCGTTTTTCTTCTATTTCATTATATTCAATGTTTCTTAGCTAAGTTTTAAAAAGAAATCATGTATTATTTCTTGGTTAGAATTGTGCCAGAATTTAATACATAGAAATAAATGTGTTGTGCGGTTGTGGTTCCTCAAGGTAGCGTACTAGGACCTAAACTATTCAATGTGCAGTGAATACTAGAAGACTGAACTGTAGCTTCTCCGTGGTCATTTGAGAAATCATGACCCAACCTGATATTAACAATTTGCCATTTCAACCCACCATTACCTATTCTGATGACGTATTACCATTTATGGTTTATTTCTCCAAGACCACATTACGGTGTACGTGACATAATAACGACTTTCAACTAATTTATATACTCGTCTTAAATTAAGCGTGATTAAACTTTAAAAAACGAGAAGGGCATTAAAATTTCACCTGTCTCGAACATGTCAAGGTAGGAGATAATAATGATACCGAAACCGCAGTCGGGATACTGTATCCGTACCGGGGAACCGGTTACGAACTGATTTTGCATCAATGGGAACTCGGGTTGGGACTGGAAGGGACCGAAAAATTCTCTCTCCATTAAACACGTCATTAAAACGCAATGGGAGCACAGAGTAAACTTTTTGTGTTACAGTTTAAATAGCGATATGAGCGGTTCCCGCGTAAGTAATTTAAAACCAATTTTCATAATTGCTGAGCAGTTTTCAGTGAAATAACACGGTAATTCAGTTGTATCAATTTTTTAAGTTTACGAACGGTCTGCGTTAATGTTTGTTGTTATTGAGTAACTGTACCTTTTTTTACAATTGCGTTTATTGGTTGGTTATTATGCCGGAGAGTGACTTGGATTAACGCTTTATCCTCTTAGATAAAGTGTTGCTATGGGGTAATTTCTGAAGTCCACGCAAACGAAGTCATGACCTCAAGTTATTTATTTATTAAGATATGCCATGTGGTTGCAGCATTAGAATATAACAACTTTTCGAATATTCGGTCAGCTGCGTCAACCTCGGTATGTATCTCTAACATCTTGTCGTCCCGCCTGGCGATGGGGGTGATGCCCTTCAACTAGGACTCAATGTTTAGCAGTGAATTTATGAAGCTGATGAAGAAAGCTATGATTTATAACCTTGTTATCTTTCCAAGCACTAAATTACTGCCAATAAAATAAGAGGTTTGCAGAAAAAGTATCTACCCGATCAGCCTTAACACATAACCGTGCTTTGTGCGTCTGATTATCTGAAATAACAAAAATAACCAAAATTATGTAATAAAAATCGTTAAATTAAACTGCACTAACTGCAGACTCTACACCAAGCATTACTCTGTATGCCCCCAGGAACTCATTTGATCTGGAGCGGTCGCCATCTTGGATTTTTTTCACGTCTTATTCCGAGTTTCAGCGAGGACGCGCAGGTAGGCCGAGTGACCGCAGTGCCATGACTTAAAACTTTGATTCTGGAAGGGGTAATTTAATTTTTTCCGGAAGTTAAATGATTGGTATACCCAGAACTATCGATGTATTTCTAGTAAAACAAACAACTCACACATATTGTTGTTAAGATCAAAGCTACAGTTTATTGTACAGATAACGAGGAGTTCGCGAGGATAAAAGTTACGGTTTCAAAATTAATTGTCGCTTACATGAGCAGTGGCGGCAACGCGGTCACACGGCATATAAGTAAATTTTATTTTGAATTTTAGGCAAATGAAAAAATTTAATGGGCCTCTGGACTAGAAGAAGCCTGGTAACGGTCGCAAGAAGCTGCTGGATGCAATCTAAGGGACGATATTTATGTTATACCTTGAGGAAGACTTGAGTTCAGTGGAGAAAGTTGATGAAGAGAAATGATGAATTACGTGAATGGACAATTTCAAAAGGATGTATTTTAAATTGTCCATTGTCCATACCGATCGATGAAATGAAAACCACTCAGTCACTCAACTGAACTCAAGACAATCGGCTTGTAACGACACGTTATCACAATCACTTTGTTATTTATTCTCGTACAATCATTTAGTATCATGAAAAATGATTTTGAAGACAAAAAACTTGTTAACTTTTTGAATGAAGAATGTTTCAACTTTTACAATTGGATCGTTTAAATTTGCCTTCACTTATTTCGGACACTTGACCCTAAAATATTGTCACTTCGACTTCCAGCCGCTGCAATATCTCCGTGGCTGCCACCCGTGCACCCCACTGGTTTGCAATTTCGTACAACAAGTAATTGCATTGCATTTTCGACTCAGATTCTTATGTTAAGTAGTTAATGTTCTCTTGAAATAATGAGTAGGTATACGTAATTGGGCGGGAGAGTTTAAGGGAAATCTGTGATATTTATCGGGTCCCCGAGGTGCTTGAACTTTGTTTGCAACTTGATATTTTGATAATGTAAGTGGTGCCCTCTGGACTGTAATTACCTTTTTTGCGTCGTTGTTTTGTTGATAAATGTGAAATTAAGAGCTCAGACAAATTTATAGGTGCGTTGCGATTGCGTTGCCCGCAAAGTTCGTGATTGGTGTTTATTTTGTTCATGTTGCGTTGTTTATTTGGTGATGGCTTTATTTTGTTTGTTTTTTACGGTTACCATGGTATTATGTACTTAAATTGGCAACTTATCAAACAATTTCTGTGGTAAATCTGGTTTATTAAAATCTACTCGTAGAAGCAGAAGCTCTTTCTAAATATTAATGCCATGAATAAAACTGTTTTGAACACCATTTTTGTCAAAGGTATTGTATTGCTAGTTATTTTCAATATTTTACTTTAAGTTATTTAAGTATTTACTAAATATTGGTACTTTTGTCTTGCAAAAGTTTTTTCATCCTTTTAAACAAAGAGTTTTACTTGTACTTTCACATTTTTTATAATCTTTTGCATTTTTAAATGAACATTTTATTTATCGAGTTGTATCGATTGAACCGCCTCCATGGCTTAATTACTCGTAGGCTACAAGCTGTTACCGGGTTCGATCCCCAGTGAATCAGTACTCCGTTTGATTGGTGCTAGGGCATTTGCATGTCCGTCTGGCTAGCTACAATCATGCTGCCTAAGTCTGCCGACAAACAGCACTGTTAATAGCACTTGTGTTCTTGTATGAAAGGGAATAGAGCCAGCGCCTCATTACATTGAAGCTTAGCATCTAACGCCCCTGTTGTCACTTGCGGTAAAGTGTGATAACTAAATTGTAGCACTTCGAGATTGTATGAGGCTGGGATCAAAACTTATGACTATGATTTGCAAAACATGATATCTCGCATAAAGAAAGTGGCAAACAACAGGTAATATTTGAGTATTCGTGTTTCATTTCAATACAAAAGAAACGCCGCTCGCGCAGGGCAACTTGCTGATCGTAATTGTTGGCTGTCACAACGCAGAGCTGACTTGTTTCCGTGCGTGCGCGCAGCTGGGATGGACCAAAATACATGTAACATTTGCACTTTCCCAATATTTGCATTTTTCTTATTATCTTTTTTAACCATTCCGGATTTTGGTTGGTTAAGGCGATTCCATGAAATAAACACTCCCGAATGATCACAATTAAAAAAAACTCTGGGATTTGTAGATGTGTAATAAATACATATGAATGTTGCGGATATTATCTATGATAAGACAGACGTCGAAACACGATTCATAACACGTCACGTGATACAATTAAATCCCAAAAGAAACTCCAAAACGTTAATATTATGTAGATTTTTAAACAAAATTTACACTGAACGGAAATTTATGAAACTAGGTTGAAAAATTAATCATTCCTCCTTCACTCTTAAGTATTATGATTAGTGGGGAAGTGAGGCAAATTTTTTTTTTGGTGGGTCAGGGAACGGCCTTAATAAATACAAGAATGAAGACATCTCTGGAATAATGGATAACCGATGGGAAGAATTCTCGAGTGGGTACCACGTACCAGGAAACGTGTAGCGGGACACAGGCCGGACACTTCATAAAAATGTCGTGATATTCAAAGTTATTTTGTCGAATTCATCATCAACCTATACTCGTATGTCCCCACTGCAGGGGCCCAGGCCTATTCTCCTACAGAGAGTGTATGGGACATAGTCCACCACGCGGGACCAGTGCGGATTGGTAGACTTCACCTTTGTATTTCTTCTCAGGAATGTGCAGGTTTTCTCAAGATGTTTTCCTTCACGGAAAAGCTAATGGTATTGATTTGTATCATTCGTACATAAATTCCAAATAACATATTGGAACTCATTGGTACGAGCCAAGATCGAACCCAGACCTCGATTGTTCAAGGGCTGATGTTCTACCTAACGGCGAGATAAACATCTTTAACGATTCGTGGTGAGTTTGGACAATTATATCCGTGACTCGGCAACCAAGGCAACCAAACCAAACAAGGCGAAAGAGGGATACCGGAGTGGTTTTAGCTGGTAAGAAGCCAGCATAACCTTTTCCCCGAAGCGAAGCACCGCGTATCTTTTGCAGATTTCCACTCCGTTAAAAAATGGACAATGCCACCACTATAGGCTGCATGCACCGGAGACATTTAAATGAATCCGATTTTGGCAGTTTACGTAAAGTGTTACGCAGATTTCGTTTATTTTCATGAGTTTCTGTCACACGCTACTGGCTTGCTGTTGTTACTTAGTATTTTTAATATTTATTTTTTTGTACAATGGGTTTTGCAATTTACCTTAGGTAATATGGTAAGCGGCGATGAGGCGGTAGCACTGAGACATCACTTGGGTGTGTTATCTTTAATTGCCAGAAACCCTGTCAGACGATTTTTTTGGCATTTTAAACATTAATGTGTTTAAAATTAAGTGCCTGTGATGGAACACCATCGTTAAAACTTCTTTAAAAAATGTAATCGCACTTGGATACGACTATATATTTCATAGTACATACTGACACTTAAACCCTATTATATCTGACAATATTTCATTGTAGGGGGCTTCCCCTATCTACTTCTACTATTGGTCGCCCAGTGGTCGAAATTCGAACATAATTAATATAAAAATTTGAAAAAATATTAGCATTCTGCACTCCGTCTCTATGTAAACAACTGTAAGTATGCGGAATTTCATACTCCTCCTTCCGCGTAATTTTCGTAGAAATGGGTACAAAGTTCATAATATATAGATTGTCTTAATAAATAATACAAACCGGCCAAGTAAAAACGGAGGAAATTCACGTTTGCTGTATAAGATCCCCCTTAAATATTTATTTTATTAAGATTTTTAGTATATGTTGTTATAGCGGCAACAGAAATACATAATCTGTGAAAATTTCAACTGTCTTACTATCACGGTTCACGAGATACAGACTGGTGACAGAGGGACGGACAGCGGAGTCTTAGTAATGGGGTCCCGTACGCTTTGAGTACGGAATCCTAAAAATGTTCTCTATTTTAGCCTACATAGCATGTACATAAAATAAATAAAATAAAATAGCCTTTATTGCTGAACTAATTTTTTGTTACAATTTTCTTAAAAATATGCTTACTTTATACGTTACTTATCTTTTTATATTAAGTATCAGTATGCGGGCGTTCCTACATTTCAGCTTGTCTTTCGACATAGGCCTCCTCTAAGGATTTCCACTCTATTCTATCTTTCGCTATGCGGGTCCATGTTGGACCCGCCACTTGTCTGATGTCGTCCTCCCATCTTCTAGTCTGTCTGCCACTTTTTCTTTTGCTAGCTAGCATGTACATAAAACATCATAATTGGATACAAAACAATGATGTGTAGATACAAAACAGTTGTGAGGTCTGGGGTCCGAGATAGGATTTCCCAGAGTTTCAGATCACCAGGCTCTCTCACATTGGATCCCGTTACAAATATCTTAATTAGGATAACCATGCTTTGCAATGTAAGCGAATAATTAATAATTACGTTACAGTGTTGTGTGAGGGTGGATAAAATAACTATCTCTGCGATGTAATAAATTATTCACTGCCCATTCTTGCTGATTGATTTATCAGCTGATCTTTTTGTTTCCATTGTTTTAAAAAAACTCGCTCCTCATCCAATTTTTTGTTTCACTAGCATATATCTAAATCTCGACGTGTTCATACAAGCACCCGTTACTTTTTTTTCCATTAGCTGTCAGACCAGTTTGCCATTTTGACGGATTAGCGGCCATGACGCACGAGCCCCGAAGCGATGCGTGATGCGTACTGTACACACCGACAAACTTATTTAGCAACTGTGTAACTAACGATTGCATGATAATGAACTGCAAAGTTAAGTTTGTCAATTCATTAAGACGTCCATTTAAGGTGGAGCCCTAGAATTGGCATGGAATTCATTTGGTTGGAGGGATTGACAGTAGCGTAGGAGAGGGAGGGTAGGTCAGTTTATTTTGGTAGACGTAAGTGATAATTTGCGCCCATCCCCAAACCGTAAGGTCTAACTATGTTGGTTTTGTTTTATGGGCGGTCGTGAACTGTAAGGGTGAGAGTACATTGGACTAACTAATGACAGAATAATAGATTTAAGCTGTTTGTATGATCGTCTTAGATCCTTACCTTGTTATGTGGCGCGGGGGAAGGGATATTGGTTTTCACTTGGCCTTCATCTCGCCTAATGGCAATGAGATGGCCTGTCATACATTAACACATCAGTGCTATTAACATTGCTGTTTGGCCGCAGACTTAGGTAACATGGTGGTAACTAGCCAGGCGGACATAAAATGCCCTTACACTAAGTGAGTATCTACAGGTACCCCCACTGGGAATCGAACCTATCATCAATATTAAAAAAACAGGGACCTCCATCAACGGCGACTACATCACTCACCTTCGATTTGCCATGACATAGTCATAACGGCAGAATCCTTGGAGGATCTGAACTGACGAGTCAGTGAGCTGAAGTGGCAATGGGCAGGCCACATCGCTCGAAGAACCGATAACCGGTGGGGAGTAAAGGTTCTCGAGTGGCGACCACGTACCGGGAAACGTCTACCAGGCCGTCCCCCTACTAGATGGACCGACGACCTGGTTAGAGTCGCGGGAAGTCGCTGGATGCAGGTGGCTCGGGACCGGTCGATGTGGCGTACCATGAGGGAGGCCTATGTCCAGCAGTGGACGTTTCCCAGCTGATGATGATGAGGGACCTCCGGATGGTTAGTCGAAGCGTGCAGCCTTCAGACCACCGGTCCAATCATTTTTTATTTATTTACGATTTTTCAAAAATGTATTACGAATACACAAACAATCACATCGCGTCACTTGAGAACAATTCCCAGCATCACACATAGACAAATGATCCAATATAGATCGTAGATCACGCACGCGCACCAACCTCATTTGTCGATGAGCTTTGCAGATAACTATACGCATGATTTTTAGGGTTCCCTTCCGTTTCTCAGAGGTACGAAAACCCTTGTGTGTTCACTCAGTGTCCATTCGTTTGTTCTCAGGTTCTGATTGACAAAAAGATATTGATCCCTATGAATTGTTCCGAAAGGCGATCGACCTCTGTCAAAGTTTCATACTAAAATTCTATTGACATAATCTTTCAAAATACAATAGCTGGCTTTGTGTAGTAACTATCTAAAAATAGAACAGCAGATTGTGATGTCGCGAAATGAGTATCATTAACATACAACTTCACAGTGAATCACAATTTTTATTTTAAACACTTTTTTTCTTCGATTATTGTTCAAAACGCGATCTATGAACCATTAGTTGCGTAACTGCTATTGTAGCCAACTATAAATGAATGATATATTTTTTGCGACACTATAATTTCATCTCCTTTTTTAGGTCTATTATATTACTTATCAAAGCCAGCTATTCTATTTTAAAAGATTATGGCAACAGAAATTTAGTATGGAACAATTTGGAGAGGGATAACATTAATAGCTACAATTAGATGCTTTTAAAATAACGAAACTACACTCCAAAAATAGCTATTGTACAGCAACTAAGGAATTCCGACAGTGAATAGATACGTAAGACAAAACGTAAAGCTTTCCGCTGGCTTCGATTAGAAATGTACGGAATCTTTGACGCGTCAGGCCCACACACACTGGTCAAACTTTTTACAGACCAATATATTTATGATGTTATACAAATTGGCTATGGCGAAGTGTTTTTATATGATCTCCATAAATGATTTGTCTGTTTGGGAATCAGCAAACCGTTACCACAAGTAATTTAATCGAATGTCAATCTATTACCGCGGTGAGGTTATTGCTCGCTTAGCGCCAACCGTAGAGCATACAGGGCTAATTTTTACGCTGATTGAGAATTCACGTGGACGAAGTCGCGGAAAAAGCTAGTAGGTATATAATAGTCAGTAGGCTTCACGGCGTGCGCCTTTCAGTTTTTTGTCAGGAGTGTGCGGGGCTTTACAATTGACAATTGACATCTGTGTAAATTATAGCTTATTACTAACACTAGGTTAAAATTGACTTCATTTTATTTACTAACAAAAATATGGATTTTGTCTGATATATATAAAAAAATATTTTTTTTACTTGATTTCGTAAATAGTATGAGAAGAAATGAAAAACTTAGGGGGTTCCTATAGTCAAACATATTTTATGGGATAAATGGGGCATTTTTTAGGGTTCCATATCTCAAAAGGAAAAAAGAAACTCACTTGGCTGTCCGTCCGTTTTTCTTACACCATATTCCTTACACCACAAGTTACCGCGTTCAAAAAGAACTAGGAACCGTCTTCAACTGCCCTAAAACTCTACTTTTATTCAGGCAAATTTAAGATTTATATCGTTTTCTCATGGACGCTATTATCAGAACTGGACCATATTGAAATTGACCACTCTGGAAGCACCAGCTTTCAAATAAAAAAGATTATCCAAATCGGTTCACCCAATCAAAAGTTCTGAGGTGACAACACTTAACATTCCCTATCTCAAAAACTACTGAACCGATTTTGATGAAACTTGCAGTCTTCCCTAAGTTGAACAATACTTAGTTTAACAACAACAACAAAAAGGATTATTTAAATCGAACTTGCGGAGATATGCGAGGACAAACATACAAATATACATACATACACATTTGAAATTTTGCATACTTGTTTAGAAGCTGATATAGACTAACATATACGAAAACTGGGCAGTTCTGGAAATATTACATATTACATGAAGTCGGTTAAAAAACACAAAATAATAACTAACATCTCTTTATGGCTTTCAGCTAAGTATTCATAAAATTGTAGGAAGAAACAAAAATGCCTTTAATTATATTGTAGCATATTGTAGATTCTTCATTATTATTCATGCTTTTTAAAACTAAACTACGCAGTTCTTTGATGCATTTTTAACATCCGGTATTTGATTACTATGCATATCAGCAAATTTTTTATTTAAACCGGAACGCATATTTTGTATGACAATAAGTAAAGATTTCGTAACTTAAATATTATTTTACAAATTATCGTGTCTCTCTGTCTATTTACTTCGTACAATACGATAAAATATCAACTTCAAGTGTGCCAGTGGGAAGTATATCTTCTTGTCTTTATTTCGGAATGCATTTTAGCATGTCTCCCGTTAATGAAGTGTCATGAGAGGCCCATGACAAAAGTCATGACAATGTCGTGAGCCGAAAGTTACTGCCCGTTTAGGCCTATTGCCAGTTCATTAGCATCGGTTTACATACGGCTCGCGAACGCTTTTGAAACATACAAAAGGTCGCCTCTGGTAAGCGCTGGTCGCGAGATCTTTGGCATGCGCTTTTAGAGTTATGTTTCCAAAGGGTGTCCAACGTCATTCTACAGTATGACTCCGCTGTCCATCCGTCCGTCTGTCTCAGGGTATCTTTTGAACCGTAATAGGTAGACAGTTACATAGGGGAGCACGCCGCCTCTATCAACGAATGCCACCATGAAATCAAAGCAGGCCGGCTGCGGCGTACACACGCTGATGAATTTGGCATTTTATCGAGGCATCACAGTGAGGCTGTGTTTCTGACTGTGGTGAATGCTGCGTGAATAGAAAATGTTTGGTGTTAAATTTTGTGTACAATGTGGTACACATATTTTGTCGATTATTTTACAATAACCACGTATTCCGTTCGGGTGTACTCACACTATCTAAGCGGACGAACTTTAAGGATCTCTCTTCGTACGAGGACAACTCTCACTTGGCCGTTTTTTTTCTTCAATTTTGAATGATAACAAAACAATGTCATGTACATTATAACTACCTATATAAGAGGTAGCCTCAGAATGTTTCAACGCCATGTAAGCCGACCCTAGCTCTATATGAGAAAGCAGTATGTATCGTGATCATGCTATTTGCATACATAAAGCTTATTACGGAGGTCGGCGAACGAGACGAATCAATTTTTTTGTGCCCACCTCCGGTTACCAACTCACGCTTGGCACAGATTAGGATGGGTGCGAAGTCCCGTTCCTAATTAGTGAAAGGAGGAAACAAAAAAGAAAAGATATTTGAAAGTATTACGTCATTTCTGACTGAAATCATTCAGTAGGGATAAAAAGTACATTCTATGCTTTTTCGTCCCTTCAACGATCCCTTTACAAAAAAGTCATAAAAAGTTTTCCCGCTACGTCATAAATGTATGAGAAAATTCTGATATTAGTCTATTCGGGGCGGAGTTAAAGTCAAAAAATCAAAGATAATAAAAATCGGCACAGCTTAAGCTTAAGTTATAAACGATGTAAACACGAATTTGTTCTATTCATACTATAAGATATACTAGCGTTATGTCAGTCACTTCGTCTGCGTGCACTTCAGAAATTACCTACAGGAACTAATTGTTCAATCTGTATCAGAAGTAGCTTTATAAGGAGTATATGTGAAGAGAGGGTGAACGCGGTTTACGATAGTTCTAAACAAAACTCACCAATTTACGGCGGGAGGCGAGGTAAGCTGAGACAATGACAGTGTACATATCAGTGCATCAGAAAGGGACAACATGAAAGAAATCCACGCGCGTGTCTTAGAAATTAAAATTTTGTTTTCAAATTCAGATAATCTTTATTGCACACACACACAAAATAAAATGAAAACAGAAAAGAAAAGAGAAGAACATAAAAGGTACAATGAAGGCGGCCTTATCGCTAAAAGCGATCTCTTCCAGGCAACCTTGGGACAGAAGAATCGTGTGATTAAGAAGGGGCAAGTAGGTGGTGCTAAATATATATTAATAAATAAATAATATATATATACAATACATACACGATTATGAATAATGATATGATAATGAATAAACAAAAAGAAATCACAGAAGGAGAATTTTTTTTTAAATTTTATACGTGTGAAATATTATTCCGTCTTTTGAGTAACTTGATGTTGTAGTACACAATCCACGGCGTTTATTTTTATATTTTGCGTTTGAAATTAAAGCGTAACTTGAATTTGAGGATAATATTCCTCACATAAGATCAAAAGCGCATACTTCCGTTCTTAACCGACCCTAACTTTCTCTAAAAAAACAAATCGTTCAAATTTGTATGAATGATGTGCATTTACTCAGTGTTACCATACGAGTACTTGACATTAGCCTCTTTGATCCGGAGGTAGCATAGTCTATTCCCGGCGCAGTACTTGATAACTAATAACAGTTTTCTATAAATCAAGTCATTCTGATTCTCCGTTGCGACAAATAGACTAATGACACGTTCCGCGAATGTATGGCGCCAAGGCCTGGGGCTCTATTTTTGATTCGCTCTACGCGCCGCGAGCGCTCGTTTTCTACTGATTTTCGTTCGACTTACGAAATTTAGTATTTTTGAATCGCTCTTCTGCAACGAGTGGTCGGGACCACTCTTTGCGGAGGCGAGCGATAGACTAAACGCCATCGTCGAACACTGACATTACCACTTATTGACATTGAACTTCTATGTACTTTGCATTCCGTTTTACTTGCATGAATTACCGGTTTTATTTTTCTGCCTAAAACGGATAAAATTAAACATTTTAAGTTATATCGGCAACACCTGAGGCGAATGATTCAAAAATACGGTCAAACCTGTTTTCATGCGACTTGTAGTCGATCGTGAGTTAAGTCGTATGCGACGAAGCTATGTCACACGAGCGAATCAAAAATAGAGCCCCAGGTCTTGTACACTTATAATTTTAAAGGCCATCATCAAACAAAAGTGGTTTAGTTACCATTTTTGTATATTTTGGTTTAGTTTATTTTTACAAAAATATATAAAACGCACGAACGTTAAAAATAAAGATGGTGTCAATAATTTGACGGTGTCACTTTGTACAAAAAGAATGATTTTGTACAATTACAATAAATGCAAAATTGTAATTCTAGTATTTTACCATAAATATTTAGATTACTACTTGATTTTTTTAATAGTGTACAAGTGCAGGCCGAAATATCTCTTTTTCGCATTTATGAGTATGAATTCAGCAATCATAAAAACTTGTAAAACCAACAAAAATACCACCGCCTTAAAATACAATTACAGTAACATAAGAATAGCCAAAGATAACATTAATAACAAATTTCAAATGCCTTTTAAAATGAAGATTCGGTGACGTCAAGAAAATATCGAAGTAGAAAAAACCCATTAATTTTGCCATGAACAAATATATAGTTCAATTGAAAAGGAACATGTGTTTAAACGTTATCTTATAAACAGTATAATAGACAAAGATGCTTGAGGCTCATTTAAAAGTACCTATAGTTAACTGTCAAATGTAGGTGAGGGGTGACTGAAACAAAAGCAAGTACAAAAGAACGGCCATGCATCATACTGTGTATGGTCGTATTCTTATTTGCAAGCGGTAAACTGGGCAACGAAATAACATCCTGTGCGTGGAGCGATAGCAAAACAATAATAAACATTCGGGTAACAAGCACAGGGGCATTTACTTTTAAAAAAATTATAGCTAACACAAATAGAATCTTAATAAATTTAATGAAGTTCCAGTAGGAACTCGTTCAGTTGAACGAGCTGAATTAATGTGAATTAGTTTTAATTCTAACCCTATCAATTGGTCTAAAATATTGTCTTATCCTTCTTTAGTTTAACCTGTTATTTATGTCTGTTGTAAATCAATTATTTATTAATAACATTTATTTAATCGTTAAAGCTTAAATAATAATGCGGAATGAATTTTTGATCTAAATCTATCTAGTAATCTAAGATTAAACAAAATATGTTTTACATTTGGGATAAACAATTAAACACCCACAATGATTGTAAAAAAAAATTCGGCGGCGCTAAGGTCATTTTCTCGCTGCATTTCCGCAATGAATGGCTATGAACAAACTTTGCACCAAGAAGGATCCATAGCGGACATCGTAACACCTATTAAATTAAAATGTACTCTTATAAATGTAATTTTTAAAATAAATAAAAAAACAAATGTATAAACAAGCAGGATTACAGGACCTTTTAAATGACCTTTTTTCGTAAAAAGCGGCACTATTCATCATTCAACAATTTCGCCTTCATGTAGCAAATAGTGGGAGTGGTTTTTTCATTGATTTGATCCATAAAATTTCATTCACTTTTTTGAAGTGAAACTTGTAATGCGACTTCCAAGAAGGTTGCGTTAGATGTTCAACGCTACCATGGAGGGGGAATAGAAAGAGACAAAACGTAGTCCTACAAGTAAAACAAGTGAAAGTCCTATTCGTATAAAAGTTGAGCTTGTTTTGCCGACGGTACCAAAAGCGCGGATCTGTGGGAAAACTTGCAGAGGCGCGTCATCGTTAATTTAGTGCAAACATGCATGTGGCGCGTTGTTGCACTCGCTTTTAGGACGTGCAAGTGCAACTGGGGATATACAAGTATCCACAGCCGCTCCTGAATGTTGCCAGCGTTAACTTGAAGTATACATTTTTTTGAATATTATTATTTACTTTATTAATTACTAGCTTCCGCCCGCGACTTTGTCCGCGTGTACTTCATGATTTATTCTACTTGTTCGATGGGCATAGAAGGCATCTATCTCCATTTCCAGCATAAGGTACAAAATAGTGTTTATTCTGTTACGTAGGCTAATAGTTTAAAGAAACAAAAGAAATTTCAATATCTGACGTATTACATTCAAATAGTCTTCACACTAATATTATAAACGCGAAAGTTTGTATATACGAATTACATATTCTATGGTCGGTTGCTAGGCAACGCGTTTTTGTTATGCCCAAATTGCCCATGTAAGCCCATGTATTATAAGTGTGATTTTGTACAATTTACACAATATGTCTTTATAAACTATAGCCTATATGTTATTCTGATGTATAAGCTATATTATTGTAAAGTTTCATTCAAATCCATTCAGTAGTTTTTCCGTGAAAGCGTCACAAACATCCAAACATCCAAACTTTCACACTTATATTAGTAGGATTACATTTACATGCTTACATACGTTATTTATTACAATTACCGCGTTCAAAAAGAACTAAGAAACCGACTTCAACTGCCCCTAAAAGTCTATATATTTTGTTTTTGTTGATTTTCTCAAAAAGTGCTAAATCAATTTCTATATCATTTGTTTCTAAATATGGTCTACAAAACAAAAAAAGAATCATCAAAATCTATTCGGCATTTGGCTTTTGACACAAAATTATAGCGCCACGCAGGAAATCCTCACAATATTACAGTAGCAGAACACACACATACACACTAATATATCATGAATTCCCTACCATTTATTTGCAATGTATACAGTTAATTTATTTTCCTCATGTAAAATAAGTTACTTGTTCTCTAAAATTGTCTTCCCGCAACCCAGGTCCCCTAGTGCGAGAGATAATGTATATGTGTTCGTATTATTCAGGAAAATAATCATTTTTGACAATTTTCTATATGTATAATATAATATATAGATTCGGAATTGACTTGGTTATTGCGTAACATTCAGTATACAAAAATCATACAGTCGAATTGAGTACCCCCTCGATCCTTTTTGAAGTCGGTTAAAAATTGAAGCAGTAGACTAAGAAACGGTTAATTAGGTTTTTTAAATAAATTTGATAATTTAAAGCTAATTAAAAAAAATAGTGTATAGTATAGCAAAACAATAATTCGCATATTTTTGCCCGCGAGATCGCCTACGTGCACTTTACCATTTAATAGATCGGGATAAAAAGCCTATATCCTTCTTTATGACCTTGTCTAAGTATCACGCTTCATGTAATTCGCTGGTTCCATTGTTCCTAATGTAAAAATCTGTATATTACATAATTTAGACTATCCCCAATGCAGTCTTCTGTCCGCACACTTGCGTGCTTTTGTATGTCCCTATGTCACATCCGGTGCATATTTATTAATTGATGACAATTGCTGATATTCGATAATGTGTATTATTTTATTCATTTATGATAGTTATGACGTGTTTGCGAATTTTTTGTTGCAGTCATCGAAATGAATGGAATGTTAAAATTAATTGGAAGTAAAACGAATCCAACCTACAAAGCGATATTTGGTTCCTTCAAAAGTTGTTTGAATGGTCAATAAAACGTTTCATTAAAAACTTACTGTGTATATAATGTAAAGGTCCCGGGCTTGATTACAAGTGAGGGTACGTGTCGGTACTCTGGTTGGTGGTAGGGCATTGTCTATGTCCGCCTGTGACACAACAGTGCTATTAACACTGTTGTTTTGCGGCAGACTTAGGTAACCTACCTACCTAACTTTTCTACATTTTCTATGTCCACCTACCTGGTGCTCTACCACCAACCAAACCGATTACCGATATAAGTACCTACGCTAGGAATCGAACCCGGGTCCTCTGGATTGTATGTGCAACATTTAGCTATTAGCACACGGAGGAAGTTTAGATATAATTATCCTTCTTATTTTTTATTTTATTTATTCCTATACAAGTCATTCTGACTCTCCATTATGACGTGAAAGAAGGACGAACAAACTTACTTTCCAATTTATAATGTTGGTATGAATTTCTTTTTCAGCGTTTACTAAAAGAAATACACGTCTTCCGGGAAACTACTAAAAGTGGCAACTAAAAATATTCGGATATTTCCTTTTAGATGCCATGAAGCGGTTTTCGTTGCCAAACCGTTTTTAAACGTCCCAAAATAGGTTGTAGACGCACGCAGTAATAAATCATACAATCTTACAACGTTTAAAGATCTTGAATGAGTCTTCAAAATAATTAGATAGGGTTCCGTTTGACTACAATCACATCATGTGGCCTATGATGATTCACGGTTGCCTAGATATAGCATATTCACTCTGTCTTTGAAGATATCCAAGCAAGAAGCCAGAGGAAACACAGCCGGCAGGGAATTCCACTCCTTAGCTGTGAGTGAGTCAAACTGTTTTGCTTTCATTTTAGACGAAGGATACAAATGCATAGTGAAAGTTAATTGTAATTGTAATTTGTATTAATTTTTATTTGTGTCTTCAAACAGCTTCCATATTATGGAAAAAACGGTCAAGTGCGTGTCGGGCCATGCGCAGTGTATGGTTCCGTAGTTGAACTGGTTTTATTTGTTTAGCACAACATTATAGATTATACAATTTTTACAAGTTAGGTGGGTGCGTGTGTGAAAGCGATGTTTCTTTTCTTTTATCCCAACCTCATTTTCCACCCATTATAAATGACAACGCCACTTAATTGTTCTATGTGATCTATTTAAAATATCCCGTACCCTAAGCATATTTCACTATCCATGCCATAGGATAAACCTTTAAAGTTACTACAAAGTTTGTAAGAGAGAGATAGTGTGGAGCCCATAATAATAATTTTCCGCAATTCAACCAACCTTCGCTATCATCATCATCATCAGCCGGAAAACGTCCACTGCTGGACATAGGCCTTCGCTATACTCGAAATTATCTCACAACATCATTTGTATACAACTCAACGCAGCATAGCAAAGCAGTCCGTCCCTTGGCTAAGAGGCCTTCAATCTTCAACACCGGCTAGACAACCAGACAATCCATATATATCTGTTTCTATTTATACTCGGACCGTCTGTAGCGCGAAGGGACGTAGCTGACATCATACCAGTGCCAAATACTCGGTTCTTTGGTGTCGTTGAACTAGAGGAAAGTCAGTTACTTTGTTCTAATGACGGCGTTACAATTATAGCAAGACTGTGTTCTTTTTGAAGCCAGTGATTGTTAAATATAGCTGTTTCCGTCAAGAAACGAAAATACTTTTGGTGTACGTAAGGAATCTTCCTCTATGTTATATGTTTAGATAGGCTAATATCCCGGTTTGTACTCGTAAGATATGCTTCCGTGAATGATGCTTGAAGAATGTACACTATGGGATGCAAAGAGTAGTAACTTTATTAGTCGTACCGTGCGGAATCGGATTCGGAATCTGTGCAGCTTGAATCTTACTTACTTATATGCTAAATCTTACTAACGTTATGCTAAATCTTGCTAACGTTATGCTAAATCTTGCTAACGTTATGCTAAATCTTACTAACGTTATGCTAAATCTTACTAACGTTATGCTAAATCTTACTAACGTTATGCTAAATCTTGCTAACGTTATGCTAAATCTTACTAAGGTTATGCTAAATCTTACTAATGAATAGGCTAAATCTTACTATTTATTTTATGAAAGCAGAAATCTTTGACTCACAATCTGAAGGTACAGGGTGCATTTCGCTATGGTTGATGATTTTCTACATCCGCCTGGCTACCATGTTACCTTAGACTTCTGCCAATGTGTTCCGTTCTGAATGGTAGCAGAGCCAGCGCCTCAGTGTTTCGAGACTTTCGTGTGAGCACGCTTTCATTCCAACGGCCTTATCGCTACTTACCATCAATTAGGTGAAGAAAAACTCTAAGCGCAAGCTGTGCATTCGAAACAAACTATTTAATCTTTTGTAGGTGCGTTACAAAACTTTCGTATCGTTTGCTTCCCACTTAATCCGAATGTAGGTTAATCACATTCAGTGCGATAAGATACGTGATACAGTAACATTCGTTCTGATATGATATATGTAACTACGATAACGGTTACGACAGTTGTCAGTACAGCATTTGGAGAACGTCTTTTGAAGCTTATGGAGCCCTTCGCCAGCACTTTTGAAAAAACTTTTACAAAGGAAAATAAGTACGAAAAAACTTACCTGTTACAGATTGACATCCTAGCGTCCTTGTAGCAAATGTATAATCATTAATCGCTTAATAACAAAAAAGCTAACAAAACTGTGTTCCTACATTTTGAACCAATTGGTAATTTTTTTTTAATTTATTATTTATTTATTTCGTCAGAATACAAAGTTCCATATTTTGGTTAGTATAAACTTAAAAAACTATGTTAGTACAAATCAAATCACAATCTCATAAACATGTCTAAAATTACTTTATTATAGAGGCTGCAGAGGATAAGTGCAACTCTGTCCAGTGCCTCTTAAAGGGACAATCTAGTCTGACTGCTATGGCTTTCAGGAGGCCGTTGGTGCTGCCTGCGACGCGATGCATCAGTGAAGCGGCTCTGTCTCTTATGATGGCCTGAAAGCCAGGCACGCGCGCTTCCGCAAACATCTTAGACGCGCTACAAAATCTCGGCAGTCCCAACAGCATCCTAAACCCATTGTTATAGTGGACTCGCAAAGCGCTGTAGGTCTTCTGCGTATAGTTCACCCATAAACCGCACGTGTACATTGACTGACATTGAAGTCAGTCATTATCAGTCTAGTTTCACATCACATCACGCGCAATTTACTCTGATCCGCTACAGTGTGATATTTTATCGAATGACTTATGCTTATGACTTTTTATCATATCATCATCATTTCGTTGTATTCCTTTTTAAACCCGGAACTACACGATCACACATAGACAGTGGCTTAGTCGATTGCCTTTTGCAGCCATCTCAAAGCCTGTAGACACATCAGGCACTTTACTTTGATCGTGCTGAAGACAAAGCCTGTATCACGATACAGCCATTGTTAAGGTGTCGGCGAGAGCGTACTCACTTCTGGAGAGGTGTGAACGATGCATTGACACTCCGATTTGAGTGCTCTACACATCTCAATTGGCACGAACATACTAAGTTGGTAATGTTGAGTAATATTTAAAAAATTATAGATATCGAACATGAAAGCTTTGTTAGCTAGCCAAAGTATTGTTGTGCTGAAAACATCACGTTCACAAATCTTCCAAATTTCTGTTTTGGGGAATACGGAATCTCAGTTAGTTCACGATAAAAGTGAGCTATATTAATACCATCTCCAAATTGAGAGATAATTCGCAAAATAAATACGTTACATAAGTACAAAACCGAGTTCGTCTTCCATATTCGTTTTAAAGCGAAATAAAATAAATCTAATTATATTCTATACAATACAAACCTAGAACAGTATCGAGTTGAATGTAATGAAGTTAGCTTAGCAACTGATCCTCACTGGCAAACGCGGAGTTTCAAACAGCTAATGAGGTTAGACAACTAGCTTCAGTCTGAATGGGGCATAAGTTTGTATTGTTTAGTGCCACAATGGAGTTCAATTCATACATTGAGTTATATAGTTACCTGCCCACAATTAAAATACGGAAATGTACTTGAAGAGACATAATAAATGAAACGCGCGGTTTATTTAATTTAGTTCTTCCACTTCCAGTAACTAGAAAGAAAAATCCAGGGAGTTTTATACGTGTCGCTAACCCCCATAACAAACGTTGTAAATATGGTAAATCTTACAGAAACCTTGTTTGCTTTGTCAGTTTGACTACCAGGCGAGATATAATTTCACATTGACAACATCTCCAACTCAAGTTTGTTGAGGAAATTAATAGCTATCGTTATTTACATAATTTTAAAATTTGTATCTTAAATTTCTGGCGATATTTTTATAAAAACCTTTAATTAATTAACTAGTGCGGGATAATTTTGATGATAATACAATCATCATCAATAACAGCCTATAATATGTCCACAACGACTTCAACTGCCTTAAAAGTCTATCTACAGCATTCATATCCTAAAATGTTCACTCTTAGAGGTAGAACTATCTGGGTGTATATTTTATTATATATTTGTCGATTTTCTCAAAAGTGCTATATCAATTTCGATGAAATTTGCCTCTGCAGTATGCTCTACCAAACAAAAAAATAATCATCGAAATCGAGCCAAAATTGATACATACAGAAAAAATGTACGGTCAAATTAAGAGAATCCTTTTTTTTTCAAGTCCGTTGAAAATACTATACTTGCCCCCGAGGTTGTTCTAGATCTATTACACGTCCAGCCTTCAACACAGGTAGCCGATCGCGATAAAACTTAGACGAGGCCAGGCGTCCGGATATCAAGGATTTATCACTATTTATTGAATGGATTATTAAAATAATAAAATAAAGATTAACGCGAAGAAATGCCCTTATCTCCAAGGTGCGAAGTGACGGCGCCTGCAGCGGCGCCGTGATATCGTGATTTCCTAGATACGAGTAAGTTGCGCGCGCGCATTTACGCGTTTGACTGTGTATGTGTAATGAATGTTCTGGTGCAAGGGTTAATATGGGAAAACTTAGGTTATACTGGTCAATCTTACACGTATGTGTGAATCGTGGTTTTCTGGTGTACCGATAGATGGCATTACGAGTAGCAGTTACATAAAACGCGCTAACGAATGGTTTTATGTAGATTAATACAAATACATATATTAACATATTAATTACACAATTCGATTTTGAAACATCAGTTGGTGTGTTTGTATTTACTTGGGGACATGGTCCTTCGAGACGGATTTACTTTTGGAGTGTCACTTCCGTAAGTCTGGAACGGAATTGCTCTCAACCAAAAAGAAGATGCGTGCAGAAGGTATCCCTGGGATACCAGCTGCTTAGTGGTGGCAAAATATACTCCTTTGGCTGTATCCATACAACTTGAATTACATCTTTAGTCAGTTCGTTCAGAGGTCAAATTAGCTAATTTGAAGTTGGTGATTGCAGGTCGATTTCGTAAGACCTATGAACATAAACCCCCACTGAATTGACCCGTTTGAATGAAACCGGCGAAGCAGTTCAAGACAGAAATCGATAAATGTCTTGGATATGTACCTGAACGAACGGCAACAAAAGGCACTCAAAGAGAGAGAACTGAAGTAATATGTACCAGGACTTGGACGACCAACTGGACATATCGAACTAAAAATAAAAGTTTATAAAGTTGGAGCTTCGAGGTATCGTTCAGACTCCGTCTATAAGTTGAATGAAGTTAAATTACCACCTTGGTTTACTATGTAGTTTTGGAACAGATTGGGTTTATATTTTGAAAGTTGAGAAAATTGTGCGCCAAACGTACAAGTTCACTACTTTTACACGCTTTATATTAGATTCACTTGTATGTAACTAACTATCTATCTATCTAACAATGTATGTAAACAAATCTAGCAAGTCAATTTAAACTTTAAAGCTACTTCCAATCTTATATATATAAAGCTAATGTTAATACGTTAAGACAGGGTTTTCTCTTTCACCACTAACTCCGATCAGCTTCCCGTTGGAGTAGTGGATATCCCTTCTGCTGCTGAAAGTAAGGAAGTTTGGTCGCGATGGGTGGAAGTGGATGGGTGTGGGTGGCAAAAAGGTGAAAAATATATATCTGTCCTTGTCTAACTCATGTGAACTTAACATGAGTGAAGAAGTTCAGATGAGAACTTCTGGAAAGTTCTGAAAATTTCTTTAATGATCTAGAAAGATTACATTACGTTTAAGCAAAAAAAATGTCCACCCGTGCTAAGTCGGGGCGGGCCGCTAGTTACAATATAACCTCCTTTTATGATTATCTATATGTCACTATGATTATAAATACTATAGTGTCACTGAGCGGAGTTCTTGAACAATCTGGAAAGAATGAAGAGAGAGGGGCGGATCTAACTATCTCCTTCGTATCGAGTAGCGAACATTCTAGTACTCGTTACGAACGTAGAATATTCCAGAAGTAAACAAATAAATTACAGTGAGAAATGTCAATCACTGCGAATATTCTGGAATCGTCTTCAGCCGGTATAAAAGGCGCGGCCCGAGCTTAGACGTCAGTTCAGTATATATATACGGCGAATAAAAGCAAAGAAAAGGGTACCGGAAGAAAGGTAAAGCAAAAGTACAGTGAAGTGAAAAAGATGGTTAACTAGTGGTAGAGGTAGTCCAGTGGTGTCAGTAGTGACAATCCGGCGTCAATGGTGTCAAAGGACTCTGTACGTCGAATCCAGATACGGACTCAGTACGGAAGACTTGGACCCAGTGAGACAGGGATGCACTTCGTCAAGAAGACCCGAAATTTAGAAGATTGGGTTATGGACCTGTGTTACCAATAAACTCCGAAACATTGGACACGTGTTTTTTTCGATCCCTCGAACCCTGAAGCTCGCAACAATACTACTATAGCCTTACATGATTTCCCTATCATATATACACCAAGAGATAGCGAAATACCAACTCTTACCAACTTTACAATATGATTTACCATGATCCATATGAAACATTATTTCCAGTTTGCATTGGATTTCCAGCAACGACCATGATAAGGTTAGTCAATGTACATTTATCATTATTTCGGTCTGCAACTATAACATACTTGATATTTAAGTTACTGTGCCTTATCATATCTCCAGCGATAAGGATATAGGAAGTGAAGAGTTGTGTTTGTCGACTTTTGTTTATTTATGCTGAAATGTTTTCGTGTCGCCGAGTTTCATAGAATTACGAATACGTGTATTATTTTTGCAGTGGCTTTCAACTTTGTTTTTGTAGAACAGGATCAGTGTGCAACGATGTAAGTTGTGACACGAATGAGTGGACTGTATTTATATTAAAAACACAGATTTCATCATAATCATCATCAGCCGGGAAAAGTTCACCGTTGGACATAGGCGTCATCCATGGACCACAATGACCGGTCCCGAGCCAAATTTTACTCCCCATATCTGCTTTTCGAGCGATATGGCCTCCCGTTCAGCTCACTAACTCGTCGAGCTATGTTGACATTAGTTCGTCTACGGATTTTCTCGTTCCTGATTTTATAACGTAGACATTCCGAGCATAGACGCTCCGTAGCTCGCTAATTCTTCATTTAATAGTTTTATGCGCTCGTCTTGAGGTCGTGGTTGGAAGAGAAAACCGACAAAATTTAGTTTAGGTAAGCAGTTTTTTATTAAGCCCTTGTATAACGAAACATTTTTGAAATGATTCAAAAATGTTCAAAGCCTCTGCACTTTCAAAATGAATGTATATTACCTGGAAGCCAAAACACAGTGTACCTATTTACACAAATTGTCAACAAATTGTGCTATTTTATTTACAAAACGGACCGTTATCATTGCAAATAAATGCAAGTTATTATAAAATCGACTGAGAATGTTATCGGTTGCATTTCGATTGTGTGCGAAATCATCGATTCTTGTGAATTTATCGGTGTGGCAACAACAGTATCAAGTTCAAGGAACGTTTTACGCGATCTAGTAAATATCGGAATGTGATACCGATTTATATGCATTTAATGTTATATTTATAAGGTGGATATATTTGTAATATGATAGTGTACTCAGTGTTGGAATGTTGAGTTGAAGTTATGTTTCGCTATTGTTGGATTTCCATATTTTGTTTTGCATCAGAAATGTAATTTTCAAAAAATCTCCAAAAAACAACATACATATCCAGATAATTCTACCTCTTAGGGGATTAATAGACTTTTAGGGCCGTTGAAGTCGGTTTTTTAGTTCTTTTTAACGTGTTAATTATTACTATACAATATCATTTGCGTCAAAACCACAACTAGAGTGTCATGAAAACTAAATACTAAATGAAAATCATTAATGCGCACAAAAATGAACCGACTTCAACTGCATGGGGATTTCCCATAACTACCAGGCATAACTAGATAGGTAGAGAGATAGATAGATAGATTCCTACTAATATTTGGCAATCCACGCAGGACATCCCCGCTTGGAAACGAAGCAAACCAGATCACCATTCCAATTCTGTTTTCGTTTTTCCTGGAAGCGCTTCGGCCGAACCCTAGTCATCTGCATTAGGTATTTGGGCACTAGCGTCAGACGGAGGCGTGTGTGATATTTTTAATTCATGAATCGGAACGCAGGCTGAATGCGCCCCAGCCGTTGCAGAAAAAAAGAATGGCCGTTTCCGGACGCTAAACAAATTTTGCGACCGAATCGTGCTGTGAATGAAAAGCTTTGTATAATTTAAGGTGTTGGAGCGTTGCCCTTAGTTGCTACATCAAGCGGAGGAAGGTAGATATTTATGTAAATATATGTCCAGCAGTGGATGTTTCCCGGCTGATGATGATGATGATGATGGTAAGTGACGATAGGGCCCGAGGATGGTAAGCATGCGCACCTCAAGCCTAAAGCTAATAAAAGCGCTAGCTCTGCTACCTTTAATACTAACAACAACAGTGCTATTAACACTGCTATTTGGTGGCAGACTTAGGTAATATGGTTGTAACCAAGCCGAGTACCGATAGGTAATCAATCCGGGAATCGAACCTGGGACCTGCGGATTGGAACTCCAAGCTTGTAGCCATTTATAGCACAGTAACATATCAAATCAAACAACAGCCTTTATACGTCCCCACTGCTGGGGCTCAGGCCTACTCTGCTACAGAGAGTGTATGGGCAATAGTCCACCACGCGGGCCCAGTGCGGATTGGCGGACTTCACATGCCTGTTCAAGGCATGCAGGTTTCCTCACGATGTTTTCCTTCGCTGTTAAGCAATCGGTAATGTACTTGAATTGAAAAACAACTCATAGGTAAACGGCTGGGTTCGAACCCGGAACCCTCAGATTGAGAGTCCGCGCCTTATCCACATCCAAAAATAACATATACTGTGTTTTATTTAAGTAGATTTTTTCCCGTTTTTTTGTTTTATATGCATCTTAAATAAATGATTTTTATTAATCCACGGAGGCGGTTCAGTTTGTCAATTATCTATTCTCTATAGGCTTTGTTAAGATTTTATAGGAATTAGCTAAGATTTTCTTGTATGTTCTACAACATTCCAATTAAGTACTTTCCAAATTAGTTATTTAAATAAAAAAATATGTACCTGTTCTCGTTTCCATATCAACAATAAGTGTAGGATGTTCTTCAACGGTTACTCACGGATTCACACTTGATCAGTTGCGCAGACGCAGGGGCTTCGGTACAGCTTATTAAGCTCTGGCCAAGTGATAATGAAGGCATAGCAGCGCTCCTTTTACGGCCAGTTTCCGTTGCGTTGGTGGTAGGGTAAAGCATGTGTTCATGATCATTTCAAAATTGATACTTATTATTAAGTTAACTAGTACATACAGCTCAAGTATTTAATTGTATGGCAGCGATCGCAAACCTTTTTATACTCGCATCCCAATTTAATTGCACTTTATTTTACATGGCCCTTCCGTGCCAACCAATAAACAAAATATAAAATATAGATGTCGCAGTTGGATTTTTTAGTAAGCTGTTATACATATACGATAGCTGGTTTACTAAGCGATATTTGCTAATAGCTGAACTTCAACACACAAAACCAATAATATGATTGACAATGGTCCAAATTTAAGTAAAATCAGAGATTTTAAGGATTTTTATTTATATATTTATACTAAATCATGCTCGCCTTACATCAAACGCTTGTTACGACTGCAGACAATCCATTCTGTAAAATGTCTGAACATTGATAGCTTTTTTACTTAATGCAATGCAAAGACAATCCAGCTAGAAGTTGTACAGATGTTTTACATAGCGCGAGATGTTTAGTAAAACAGCGACATACACCACGAATTTTTAAATAAAATTATCAAACAGTGCCAACAATATTCTGTATCGCGCTTTTGTGGCGATTATAAAGTGGAGACCACACGGATGGGCTGCGGACGGCTAATTATAATGTTGCTTATGAATCTAAAAGCTGTACGTCTACCCCATATTAATAAAAGTTTTTAGTACCACCCACCGCACAAGCCCTCATCGGCTGGTGCAAATTAATAAACAAACATATTATGCAAAAAAATAACGATCATTGCGTTTTTATGAGATGCATTTTGACGAAGTTCTTAATGAGAAAAAACAACAGGGCACTTTATGGTGTTTCACTTACAGAACAGACGTGAACCTTGGCGTCTGGCTCGGGGTATGTGTTTTAAAATTAATTGATGTTAATAATGTAAATATTGGAGTCATTCCGAGTATTATTAGTTTTTTATATATTTATTAAACCGCCTCAGTGGTATACTAAATGGGTACACGCTTGGATCAACAATCCAGAAGTCCTTCGATCCTCCTCCGTCCTCGATTCCTTAGACGAATTGGCTTATATAAACTCCGAGATCAGTTTTGAATATTATTCAAAATCAACGAAAAAATAATATTTAAGAGGGTATGCTGTTGTCAAAGCGCCCATACAAACGTAGTCCAGTCATATTTTGAGTATTAAGCTATGAAAATCTATGAAATTTTCAAGACACAATTTAGAAACAAATATCTGTGTCGGTGGTGAGTCAGATTTTCGTTTAAATATATACTTCCAGAGTTACAGGGCGTCAAAGTATTGTATTTTTCGGTAGTAAAAAGCCCCAACTTTGAACCTGATTTACAAGAGTATGAATCAATTTAGAACAATTTGGAAAAACCACCGACATCTGAAATTTCATTAGTATACTGTATTAAAAAAATGGTTACATAATATACTGTATCCTTCAAATGATCCCTGGACTACGAAACATCCAAATAACGGGTGGATAACATCGCATAATGTATGCTGTCTCACCGTACGCGCTCGGGTAGGATAGGGCTCGGAGAGGGACAGCTACAAAACAATTTAACCTTGAAACTGACCACGTGGTCTTACCAACATAGCCTCTTAAAACAAAGCAACAAGCGTCGGTGGCGCAGTGGATAAGGCGCGGACTCTCAATCTGAGGGTACCGGGTTCGAATCCAGCCGTGTACCTATGAGTTGTTTTTCAATTCAAGTACATTATCCGATTGCTTAACGGTGAAGGAAAACATCGTGAGGAAACCTGCATGTCTTGAACAGGCATGTGAAGTCCGCCGATCCGCACTGGGCCCGCGTGGTGGACTATGGCCCATACATTCTCTGTAGGAGAGTAGGCCTGAGCCCCTCCAGCGGGGACATATATAGGCTGTTGATGATGATTGATGATGAACAAGTGTTTTACACATTTTTATCGATTTCATATGAAACTGATTTTTCTCAACCCTTTCTACACGTCTACAGTAGTTCCATAGCCGTGGTATATCAGCTTTAGAATAGGGCTGTCCCACATCATCCGTCTTGTGATATCACCGTGGATGTCGAAAGATATAGGCTAAGGTTTTTTTCTCTTCAAATTAAGGAGCTGGGCAGCAGCATCTTACGCCACTCGAGAACATTTACACTTTTTTTAATTATTTGGAACATATACATATTTGTATAAATTACACTAGTTTTTGTTTCATCGAAATTGATGCAGTATTATTCGTTTAGTTTTTAAATTCACGCGCTCAAGCGCGACGTCACACCGCGACAGCCAAATGACTCGCCTAGTGACGTCACACCGGGTCACGCGACTGACCGCGCGGGCGCAGCAGAAAGAGCACTTTGCTTAACATTATCTCAACCATTTTAAAATATATTTTTAAATCAGTTTTCTTGTCAATGGTTTTACTAGTATTTTTTCTTATATTTTTTCTTGTTGGTCAGACTCATTTTACTTACTATCTGACTTGCAGAGCAATAGAGCAAGAGGTGTGTCTGTAAATTGCGACTGCACTTCAACGTAACTTTAGGTGTAAATTTGTTAATGGTTGGCTTAGTTTAGTACCGTAAAGTTTGCTTGTTATACAGTAGTCTTGTGAAGACACTCGTATGACTATGACCTCATAAATACATTAGCTATTCAGGATTTCACCTTTTAATGGTATTCAGGCGTCAGGCGAAAGTAACAACGCATTGCCAGGCTAATTAAATGACAAAATGCAATAAGATTCACATCATCATCAACTGCTTTTTTATGGCCTCAATGCAGGGGCTCAGGCCTACTCACATACATAGTGTATGTCTACCACGCGGGCCCAGTGCGGATTGGTAGACTTCACACACACCTTTAAATTTCTTCGTAGGAGTGTGCAGGTTTCGATGTTTTCCTTCATTAAATGGCCAATGCCATGCCAATGGCTTTTGATTGATTGAAATGATTTTTATCATCCTTCCTACTAATATTATAAGTGTGAAAGTTTGGATGTTTGGATGTTTGTGACGCTTTCACGGAAAAACTACTGAATGGATTTGAATGAAACTTTACAATAATATAGCTTATACATCAGAATAACATATAGGCTATAGTTTATAAAGACATATTGTGTAAATTGTCCAAAATCACACTTATAATATTAGTGGGATTACATGGGCAATTTTGGCATAACAAAAACGCGTTGCCTAGCAACCGACCATAGAATATGTAAATTCGTATATACAAACTCTCGCGTTTATAATATTGGTGTGAAGACTATTTGAATTTACTACGTCAGATATTGAAATGTATTTTGTTTCTTTAAACTATTAGACTACGTAACAGAATAAATACTATTTTGTACTGCTGTGTAATAATTTGTCATATACGTCACCTGTGCCTATCGAACAAGTAGAATACATCCTGAAGTACACGCGGACAAAGTCGCGGGCGGAAGCTAGTTCGTACATAAATTCCAAATAACAAATTGGAACTCACTGGAGCCAGTATCGAACCCAAACCTCGATTGTTCAAGGACTGACGCTTGACCCAACTGAGCTACCACGGCTTTTTTAAATACATATAAGATGTTGAAGAATGTTAATTTATGTATTATTATTTACCGGAAATTAATGTAATCTGGGGTGCAACTCACATAGGACATACATCTTTACAACCTGTTGTTTTTGCTCAGTGAATTGCACCACAGTTTACAAATTACTTTGTGAAATAAAGGATTTTTGTTTGTTTTTATTTATAACAGAAAAAACTTTGTTTTGTTGTTTTTCTATCGAGAGAAGTAACTTAATTCATGTCTTGCTAGCAATAACTATTGAAAAAATATTATCTTATATATACGTACGACTTATTTTTAAAGACAATCGAATCAGCCGTAAGACCGTTAAAAATAGTTTAGGAACATATTTGAGACTAGAAAACATAGAGGTCGTCTGGGTATTATATTCTGGGTCGTCTCCTAAGTATTTTTTGGTACTAACGGGAAAATACAATTTGAGTCACCAAACAAAGAGCGGAATATTAATACAAAAATTGCAATATTGAGGATGCCATAAACTGCGCAGCGCCAGTCTCAAGGAGAAGTTCAAGCTCCATTTGCTCAGCTGGCTACCAACAAATCAATTTAATCACGTGTATATTAAGAATTAACGTTGAATTATTTGTGAAAATGCGTCAATGGTGACCTCCCATTAGAGTCCACACCTCTTTGTGTCAGTAACACACTTGAGTCTCTGGCAAATAGTAGCTCAGGAGTTTTTTGAAGCCTTTGGCGTCACGTGGGCTGACACATATATAGTACAATACACATACAATACTATTACAATCGCTATCACATTGCTTCGGGCGTTATTTTGCCGTTCTTTTGCCGTTCTTTTGCCATAAAAGGCAGAACGTTAAGACTTCGAAAACGTCAAACCGAGCTCTTGATTCGATCATAGCTCCTATCGATGAATTCCAATAAAAGTACCTGGATCTAAAGATCGGACGGTAAAGATGACGCAAGAAGTCTCAACTAACCAAACGATCCAACAAACCAATGCCGATCTACTTGCAAAAGAAACCATTCTCTCAGTATATGATTATTATATACTGAGAGAATGGAAACAATTAAGCAATTATTATTCCTAATAAAGAATTCGTAACCATATACGAACTTACGTTTTTATATGACAAAGAAAATAAATGCTCAATCGTTCTTCCCTACATAACAACAGACCAAAAAAATCGTTTCTCGATTTCGTGTAAAGCAACAATAAGCTGAGTTTAAGGTAAAGTAAACGTCAAGACAATAGTTTTCAGTTTCCCATGGGTGTAGTCCCACGGCCTCTCAGTATGAAGGATAAGAATATAAGACGTGAAACAAATGGTGACACACTCTCTCGTAAGGTCAGTCGTGTGACGATTCTGCTGAGCGAAGGTTGAATAGAGATAATCGGTGCTAAAGATCCATATTAATTCAGCTAATTTACAGACTACTCAAGTGATCGTGCGAAATTAGTTGTTCCAAACACGATTTGATTGATTATCGAGTAGAGTACATGTTCTATTTTCTTCCAAATGAAGGCTAGAAGTTTAAAGCACAGGTTAGCTCCGGTACGGCATAAATTGTTATGATTACAATGAACGAGCTGAGAGAGCTTCGAGTCGCGGCAATGGCCAACGATGCGCCAAATCGAATTGCAGGTGTCGGAATTTGACAGAGTAACTAAAACAATGGTAATCTAATTTGACAATGCAGTAATTATTGGTTTTATTAGAAACGGCAAAATAATTATCAAAAAAGTCAACGTGTTGTATATATTGATTGATGATATGATTTTCGTCAGCACTAATTTCTTTAGAGTCGCGGATTATGTCATTCGCAAACTCTGCATCGTTTCTCATCACATTTTATATAGTGTTTGAAAATTAATTCAATCACCTCTGCTTTTAGAAGTTAAGTGAAATGAATAATACACACGTCTCTAATCCATGTTCCTGTAAGTGCTATCATTCTTTGTGTCTGTAACAGTACAGTTTCGGTACCTTTCGGTACAGTAGGTTTTCGGTCAGGCTGGAGTGTATATCACGTATTCGCTGATCCTTATCATATAGCCATAGACCATGTCACTAATTTCACACTCGGACTTGTTCAATTTCAACTCCATCTGTTTTAGAGACGTGGAGAAGCCTGCCCTATTCTACCGTATAATATTAGTAACAATATCCAATCACCAAACTTTGTACCAAAAATTTCCGCCGACAATGTTTAAGCCTTTTTTCGAGAAGTTAAGATAACCGACACCTTAGGAGAGGAGGAGCCAGGTATTGCCATCCTTGAGATTGTCTGTCAGAAAACAGTGAACTTTTCGCGCTGACAAACAATACGAGCAAAGAAGTTATCATTTATTTGCATAGATAAGTTGTAGCCTGCACGCAGGTTTGTAAACATAATATTAGTACGGTATTTTTTAAAAACAATGACACGTGTACTAGCTACCCATATTTTAACGATGAGAAAAACATACACGTGCGAAAATTTACTGTGAGAACAAGATTTGAATTATTATGAGAAATGTAAATTAAATAAAGAATTAATAAATCCACAACGGTTAGCAACCGCTGCGTATAACCGTTTTCCTCTTGAGGTACGGAATCCTGTAAACATTATTTGAACATGTTATGACATTGACATACTTTACTCTTACGACGAGATGAGCGAATCGAATCATTATATTGAGACGTCTCTAATTCTAGTTTCCTGTACCTGATACCGTTCATTGTATTTCGAATAGTAACAATATATGTCCGTGGTTCTGTTTAAATATAAATACAGATGCTTTGACTTGAATGAGTAAATACAAATAAGTTACAAAACGTAATACGACCTACTTATACTAGTAGAACGCCCGTATAAAGGTCTTTTGGGAATTTTTTTACAATTGTTTGCCATCTTTAGGATACGATTTCCCCAAGTGCCAATATCATACTGCAATCACTAAGTCGCGTCCCATTGCAGAGACTTCAGAAAAATCGTAGATTTAGACAAAAGACGTACATATCTTTTGGGAAGCTATTGTTATATGTACAGTAGATTTACCCTGGTTTCAGTGACTGATACAATCCAACTATACTAATTGGTTCCCAATGACTTCTGTAAAAATGCATTCATAATTGAAATACACGATGATTGTTTATTGATCTTGCAATAATTTGACGATCATCGTTAATGTAATAAATACTTTAATTTTAGAGGTGGATGTCATAAAATGATTGTCAAACAAAATCTTATTGACTAAACTCTAAAATTTGATAAGTGTAACAAGGTATTCACGATCAGTTACAACACAACACACTAGGTGTTAAACGCAAATCAAATAACGAAGTTTTAAAGAACGCTACGTGAAGTTACGACATGAGAACAAATACTTCCAAACATTTATAAGGAATTTAACGGTTTTCTCGTATTTAGATATTGTGACGTGGATGTGAAAGATTCTTGTCAGATTTCGTGTTTAAAATGACGAATGTAAATAGGCAGATCAAGGAAATCCTTCTGAGTGTAATTACAAAGGCAAACAAATTGTGAATGGAATTTTCAAATAAGATTTTGCTTGCAGGGAATCCGAACGAAAGAATTCTACTTCTGTGGCAATTGAAAACGTTAGCTGCTTAGGAACCTTCTTGAACAACCACCACGATGATAGGGAAGTTGCCACTGGCGTTCCCTTACCGATCGAAATATCTCGATGGCGCACAGTGGATTTAGAATTACAATTTAAAAAGATTAATAAAAACTGTAGCATGAATTATTGAAAGCGAATAATTACAATTCGGTAAAACACAATAAGTATTATTAATTCAATGTAAAGATTGCAGCAGATGAAGAAGAAAGCACACAAACTTCGATCAACAATCACAAATTGGTACAACAGGTACTGTAGCTAGAACAAAAAACAACCTTGAAAAAAATTATAATTAAATGAAAATGAAATTCAAAATTTAATACGACCTCATGTTGGATTTGTTCCGCGGAATATGACATGTTACAGTCACGTTTTACTCCAGCAAATAAAAGCAGAATTTACTTCACCAGCACATCAAATATTTTATGAATGCTTGGAATGTCTCACCGTGATCAATCCAGTTTGAGAAAGCCTGGAGAAATTAGTAAGTATTGCACAAAGGGTCAGTACGTGGAGATAGAATTAGTCACAGTAGAAGACCCAAACTTCTGGTACTAAGTGGAAGTCACAATATACCCATATCGTGTCCTGCACATAATTGTCAACTGCAGGGAAGTGAAATCGGTACGGGCAACTAGGCCGCCCATCATAGAAAAAGATAGATTGCTAAGATGTGTGCTATCTTTTACTACTACTACCAACGGTTACTTGGAGATTTTTGATGCAATTGCTTGGGATTGGTAAAATTTCATGGACGGCCAGCCTATGATTTGCAAAGGCATGTTTTCTATAAGGTTCAGCCTGCGGCAGTCTACTGCTGGACATATGCCTCTCCCAGAGTGCACCACTCGATTCGGTTCTCTGCTCTCCGTATCCATTCAAGTCCGGCTTCCCTACGTAAATCGTCTTTCAATCTTTTCTTGCGGATTATGTTTTGAAGAGCGACAAAGATTGAAGTCTTCGTGTAAGTAGTCTTAAATGAAATCACTAGATTTTAGCCTTGTGATATTCTGAGTCATAAACAGTAACCAGATTGTGGTAACGAATAAATCGTTTTCGGTCTGTCATTTGTTACAAGTTACTCGTAGGTATATGTGAACCGGTCAATGTGGCATACCGTTTAACAGGTATTGAAAATTCGAGCTGAGATACTAGTCCGCAGCACTATAAGAGCAATTTATCTTTACGATCGCCATTTTAGCGTGATAATTTGTGTCAAGACTGTGCTTTGTCGTGGACTAAGCTCCCAATTTTAACACTGCAGTTTTCCGGCTGACGAGAAAACAGCGATACAGATATTGAGACGTTTCCATTTAAAAATTCATGTTCGAACATGTTTTGTTCTACTTTTATGCGCATTATAGTATTGCGTAAGTGTTCGTGCAGTGTGTAGCCGGCTGTACAAACAGACAAAGAAACGGGCCTCTTCGCAGTGCTGTATGAAGACAGTCGGTGATCGCTCTGGCTTCAAAAATATGGGTAACTACGGTGCTGTGCATTTACTATAATTATGAATGGAATAAGAATAAGTAGAAAAAAGAGGCACATCTATGAGGATACAGGACGAACTGCCGATCCGATAGTTGACGACGCTGAAAAAGTGTTGATGTTATATTTCGTATGGATCGGTTCTACAAAATGTATATTAGTTTAGGTCAAGATTTTAAATTCTTTAATATGTTGAATTTGCTCATAGGCCGGACACTTCAAACAAATGTCGTTATATCGGAACACATGATCGGATGACGTTTGTATATACGCACATGTGTAAATACGCGCGCGCCGTAGTAAAGCATTAACGATTCGTATTTGGGTCACTTTCTTGTTGGGAGACGTGAGGTATAGCGGATCGGTGGGAGGCGGTAAACGATATTTATGCTTATCATTTTATCGAAAATTTTGGGGGCATTCTTTTTCAAGCCTACCTCAGTTCTTTGGACGATATATATGTGAACACAGGAACTAAATGTAAAATGTAGGTTAGGTAGGGTGTACCTACAGGTATCCATATTTATTTCTGGACAACTATTAAAAAGCTGCCACGAATCGCAAATATTTGTTCTATAACACTGCAATATTCGATGAAGGAGTGACGCAATGATAGGTAGATACAAAAAGAGAAGAAAAGGGAGACAATACCGTAGATGGGAAGAGGACGGACTTGGACGAGGAAAGCAAGAGATAGATCTTTCTGGAGAACCCCTGGGAGGCCTATGCTGGAATGTGAGACAACCAAGAAACCGGTGACTTTGTCGTACTAACTACGAGTATAAATAAGATGAAATTGAACTTGTGTCATTTTTGAGAAGGTACTGCACAAAATTTTGTAAATTAACTTCTTACTACTATGCGCTGAATTAGTTAAATACATAGAAATGTTGAAATTTGATACAAATAAATAAATAATTAATAAACAATATATAACGTTAACTACATTTAAAATAATTGAGATTAACTATTTAACTAATTCACTGCATAATAGTAGTGCCTGTAATTTACAAAATTTTGCGAAGTACCCTCTTATAAACTGTGTATCATTATTTATATTACAATATACATGAACACTAGCATTTCTTCTGTCTACTTCGTCCTTGTGACTCCAGAAATTATCCCAGAGCAACTACTGGTTCTGACTGGGCAGCGTTCGGGAAGTTACGGCATATCTTCTCGCAGCGTCTAAAGATGAAAGATAATGTATATAGGAAAAAAGCATAACAATAAATACAAACACGATTTACATAATATATAAATGAGTGTGTATGAGCAATATCTTGATAATAAATCAATGCTGACACAGGTACGAGTCTTTAATGCCAATAAACATAGTACGATAGTACTAACATGCTGAGATTTATAGTGACTTGGCCAGAGTATAGTAACAATGTAAGAAGACAATGCACTTATGCATTCCAGAGGTAAAAGCCAAGTTTGTTGACTCGCGCCGGAAAGACGGGATGCGGTGCGCATGAGCATCGCATACGGCGGCGCGGCGGTGTGCGCAGACGCCGGCCAGACGAACGCTAGCGCCATTTTTATGGGCCCCCTTCCTGTGCACAGCGCTGCCAACTGCGTGGAAATATAATTGCAGTTTTATGAAATATCTGTCTAACTGTATTTAATCAAGTAATTTAATTTAAGTCTTGGCATAAGTTAAGCCCAATTTTTCCCGTCCAATTTAAAAAAATGTATGATGGGTGTTTGCACTTGCCCTTCATCTCATCTGGTGGCAAGTGACGATGAGACCCTTGAATGGTAAGCGTGCGCACACAGACGCTCTAATCTAAAGAAGCGCTGGCTCTGTTACCTTTCATACCGGAACACAACAGTGCTATTCACACCGCAGTTTGGGGGCAGACTTAGGTAACATGATGGTAGCTAGCCAGGTGGCCATAGAAAATTCCACCAAGTACCGATAGCCACCCCGACTGGGAATTGAACCCAGGACCTCCGGTTTATAAGCCCAAGTAAGCAATAGGTCATGGAAGCTGTTACCTCATACATTAGCATCTAAAGACAAGTCTTTAATTATAACTTGGTCCTTTACAGGTTGGACGAATGAGCAAGTGAATAGTTTTGTTTGGAATTTATCTATGTGCAAAAGACGGAATGAGGAAATCCGTAGACGAACTAAGGTCACCGACATAGGTCGACGAGTCAGTGAGCTGGAGTGGCCACGGGCCACATCACTTGAAGAACAGATAACTAATGGGGAATTGGGGAGTAAGATTTCTGGACCCTCGACCGCATATCAGGAACTAAATGGACCGACGACCTGATAAAATCGTGGAGAGTCGCTGGATGACAGTGGCTCGAGACCGATCATTGTGTAGGCCATGGAGTAGGCCTATGCAGTGGACATCTCCCGGCTGGTGATGATTTTGAATTTAAGAGCAATGGACTTCCTTATATTGTATTATACTTATTTGCCTTCTTCCACAAACCTGAGCGCCTAAACCCACAAGGGATCGTTTTATTTCGCGTAGAAAGATATAACTGAAATAATACATTATTTTTCTGCCACACTGCGGGTATCAATCACTTTTAGGGCAATCACTTAAATAATACATGTCATCATCATCATCATCTGGGAAACGTCCACTGCTGGACATAGGCCTCCCTCATGGAACGCCACATCGACCGGTCCCGAGCCACCTGCATCCAGCGACTCTAACCAGATCGTCGGTCAATCTAGTAGGGGGACGGCCTGGTAGACGTTTCCTGGTGCGTGGTCGCTACTCGAGAACCTTATCTCCCCACCGGTTATCGGTTCTTCGAGCGGTGTGGCCTGCCCATTGCGACTTCAGCTCGCTGACTCGTCGAGCTATGTCGATGACCTTTGTTCGTCTACGGATTTCCGGAGGAAAAAATACATGTCAGCCAGTCCAAAACCTGAGTCGGTTTATTTAAAAGGGATATTTCCATTGTGTACCACATACCTGATTCTCGCACAGGCAGTGCTATTTTTAAAGTATCCCCGTCCAAGTTCCATGTTTCACTTCCAGTGAGCGATATTTAATTGAGCAGCACTGTCAAGTCGGCGACACACATAGCCGTCCAAACATTGGTGAACCCTGTCAACGAAATGGGTCACAGATTATTACTTTAAAAATAAATCGGTCGCGCCGCTCGATGTCGCAAAGCTTTGGCTTTTGTTACTCAGGGCATCATTGAAATTAGGTCTATGTCCTCATTTTAGGGTTTCATGTCTGATCCAAACTGAGCTACATTGTTGAGGCAACAACTGAGTTTCTAGCTGATTTAAACATAATTTATGAGCAGATTCTTGGCCCAGATTTGAAAATAGTTTTTCCTCACACTCTAACATACAAATCTATCCAATGGCAAGATATTAGGAATCACATATTAAAGTATCACACCTTTATCTTTTATCCTGTCCAGCAACTACTGATTCTGTTCTGTTGTAGGTTAATTGAAACCGGAAAGCTAAAATGTAATAAAAATTGTGTGCCGATCGTCACACGTTTACCGACCCAAACAATAAAGAATCGGTCCGGGGCGTTCTAGGTAGATAACAGAACAGGTAGGGTCTGTGACGGGGCTTACACTCATCTATGCAAAATGGCTGCAAAATTATTTGCCAAGAGTAATTTCAATTGGTTCGATGTACTTAACCTGTCCACAAGTATGAAAATATTATAAAAATATGTAATAAGGAATTTAATTGTTAAAAAATTTGTTTACATAACATGTCAATTAGTACAATGTTAATATTTTGTCATTAAATCATTCACCAGTCATCTCATTAATTTATGCGATACTATAATTACAGGTATATTTAAAATAACTTATGTTTATGAGTCAAATATTCAGGAAAGCTATAAAAGCAGTTTTCAAGAAGCCAATCCGTAATTTTTCTTAAATTCTATGCCGTTTTCTAATTGTAAAACCCTTGGGAGACGATTGTAAGCAATGATGCATGTGTTAAATACATTTTTCTTATAGATGTACATTGTACGTGTGACATGTTGGTTGGTGCAACCGATTTATATACTGAAGCCGAAGTTGTCTTATATTAGTTTCATTTAATTTGATTAAGCACTCTGAGGGATACTTTACAAAGAGGCATAAGTCCCTTATATACATACAGGGTAAGGGAAGTATGGAGTGCCTCTTAAATATTGGTTTGCAACTGTCCAGGTAATATGCCATATCTATTGCTCGGACGCATTTTTTTGAGCAATAAAAGCTCTGTCTATGTCTACAGAGTTTCCCCATATAATAAGCCCGTAACTTAGTACCGAAGATACGTAACCATGATAAGCTGTAAAAGCTGCGTCTTTTGAAACTGTCTGTCGTAGTCTCCATAGAGCTTAAACACATATATCAATTGTTTGACACACTAGATCAATGTGCATTTTCCAGTGTAGGTGGCTATCAATAAGAATTCCCCAAAAATTTATGTTTTTTACTTCTTCTATTTTAATGTCATTTTGTAGTATGTCAATGTCTGACTCTTTACATAATTTTGGAACATTTGATATGTCTAGCATATTTCAAAATAATTCAGTCTAGAATTCTCTCCTTTACATTTTTTTTCTTCATCCATGGTACATTGTCATTCGACTACTGCTTTCGTAGTCCCATTTTTATTTTACTTTTCTGCTATTGTTTTGCTGTAGTAGTCCAAACATCAATTCGATTTTACTTGTGGTCGCTTTATGTACTGTTATGTATGTATATCCAGTATAATATATATACTCGTATCGCCCAGATATTGTACTCGTATGTATTAAAAAGAAAAAAAGAAAAAGAAATCCTGAAAAATAAGTACACCTATTAGCAAAATTTAGTGATGGTAGTTTGTCAGCCCTAAACCCAAAGTTGATTGATTAGTCACAGAGCCCTGTATGCCTACATTTGCTCCTACGGTGCCATTTTGGTCCTTATCATTGCGTCAGATCTACATCTCCCAGTCTAGAACAATAGCGCGTCATTCTAGTCACGGAGAGGAAGCGATTTTGGCATGCAAGCTTTATTTATAGCTTTTAAGAAGTTCAATGGACCGGAGTTTGGTGTTCATTTGAATAATTAGTACTGGCAAATTAGTTTATGGTATGAAGAAGAACGGACAACCGATGGGGAGCAATACTTCTCCAGTGGCCGTCATGTACCGGGAAACATATATCGGTCCGTCCCCCTACTAGATGGAGAGTCGCTGGATGCAAGTGGCTCGGGACCGGCCAATGTGGCGTAACATGGAGGAGGCTTATTCTTACAGTCCAGCAGTGGACGTTTCCTGGCTGATGATGATAAGTTTATGTGATGTATTCAAATTGAGTAAATGTCGAACTGGTTGCCAATATGACATAACATTGCCAGGAGCTCGTTAAACTCTTTTCAGGTTCGTTTTACTTTCGGTCTTCTACAGGTTTCATTTTGGAGAGTTTGCATCGAACTACATGACCTGATTCCACCGTCCCTCTTTTACCATTGGTCAACCAACCGGTGGTGGAATAGCTGGGTTCCACGTCTACTTACAGAGTCAACATTCGCCCAAAGAGTTTCTCTTCTTAATTTATAATGCGTACAGCTAAGGAGTGGAATTCCATGCCGGCCCTCGCAGGCCCTACGATAGAGAATAATATTCCTCAATTCAAAATATGAATGTTTTAAAACAGCAAGTTGAATAATTGAAAACCCGTGCTTACCAGTAACCTTGCACCGCTTCGTTGGTAACGCAAATTCTACGATTCTTCAACATTTAGTATTTGCTCAGACGACAACTGAATTCTCGTATTACGTAACGGAAAAATGGCGCCAAATATATAGACCAAATCCTGAAGCGTTATTAATACAACCCCAAATTAATGCAATATTGACATTTTAGCCTGTATCGTAGCAACACCTGAATAAATTACGTTTTGACACTGTAAGTAAATCATTAAATGCTTTTGTTCGAGGCTCGTTTGGTCAAACATTGGAATTTTTTTGAATTTGAACAGAACATATGCCGTAATGGGAATAGCCTTGGTTTGCGTACAGTCTGGCCTGGAAACAAAGGATCGCACGTTTAACCAAGTGTTCTAAGGTGTCATGCGTCACTGTTTGATCTAATTGCGATTGTCTATCTCATGAAATATTTAAATCGACCACGAATTATAAAAATTCAAAAGAATTTTACATTCCTTAGGCTGTTCTCTTTGCGTCATTGTAGTTCGTTTCCATTCGATTTCTCTTTGTTAATGATACGGAATCCATAAAGCTACAACAATCAATGTTATCCAATTAATCACAACTATATGTATTGCTTTTTGGATCAATTGTACTAGGCATAGTACGGTTACAGAACGGTTCACCCCCTCCCGCCGATCCGCGACACCTCACTTCCCCCTCAACAATATGGTCAGCTCTTATGGCGCGCGCGGAATATTGTGTGTCTACAATGAGTTTACGCAGGCGGTAACATATATCGAATACTATCGGAAATACTGCTCAATCGAGATGCGGGTGACAAGGACAGAGCGATAGTTAACGATACACGTTATCGCCTGCGTAAACTCATGGTAGATGCACTGACAGTTATTACGCGCGTACACAAACGTCACCCGTTCGATGTGTCTCGATATCACGACATTTATAGCAAGTGTCCGACGTGTGCTTTAGGACAGGCTCGTTGAACAGACATCTGAATAAGTGTTCAACACATACCTCAAATAAAGAAAAATTGCGACGGCAGGTTTTCTTAGTAACCACTATGCAGAAACACAACTGTTTTGACAAAAGAAGCAAATAATACAAGACTTAACGAGTCTGAAACGAAAACTACTTTTAGGATAAGGTAGGTCAATTCATTACAATTATATTTATGCAGACTTATGTAAAAGCTGGTTTCATTTGAAACCGACCAAACTGATGAACAGACTTTAACTTTCGAAACAAAGAGACATGATAGTGAATCGTACAATTAGTATGTATTAAAAAGCTAGCTATCCCACTAGAACACTTGTTCAATTGGGATAATAGGTAGCCTATGACATTTTCCAGCCTTTCAACCACCCCTATCCAAAATTTGAAGTCATTCTGACTATCCGTTACGACGTAAAGGAAGGACCAACCAAACTTACTTTTGCATTTATAATATTAATATGCATAGCAGCTACAGTAAATCTGCTAATAGTAAATCATTTTTGAAATAAAAGAATAAGAAACTCGTATTTTTGTGGCAGATAATTTACTTTTGACAAATATTCAAGTACAAGCAGTGGTGGATTTACGGAGGCGGTGAAGGGTCACGGGAATCCTTTGGAAGTCAGTTCTTCAGGTTAGGTGGTTACCCCGTTGATTCTTTGCGGCCTTCAAATTGTTTTTTTAGACGTATTACAATAAAAGTCTGAACTCAAGATTGGTTTGTATAAAGGGGAGTAGAGAACAGGGAAAATAACAGGTTTTGGACTTTGTACACTTCTGATTTTAAAATGTAATTGTCAAATAAGAGTATTATGTTATAACCACAACAGGGTTCCGTACCTTGAAATTAATATCACACACATCTGCAGTATCTTGGATCTGTGAAAAATCAAGCTTCTAATTCAACGCAATAAAACGATACACCCATGTATGCCTTATATTTCAACGAAGATGAAATTTTAACCTATAGGGTATCAGGCCATGAGATCTGGCAAGAAGAAATGTCTCACAGCACGCTTCTTTTTCTTTCTTACTCACTCTCTCATTCGGACAGAGACTTTCGCACTCGGCCGTTTTTTGTAAAGTGTACAAAGTGGAGACCAGATTTGAAAGTTTTATAATTTGCCAGGGATCGTACCCGAGACCCCTAGGTTATCATTATAGCTGATACGCCACTAGGCTAAATGCGTTATTCTTATCTTGAAGTTAATACTGACTAACTAATAATACATAACACTCCATTACTCTCGCTATGTCCTGTGAATTGTCTGTTACCTAGGTTCATCATCAACATCAACAGCCTATACACGTCCCCACTGCAGGGGCTCAGGCCTACACTCCTACAGAGAGTGTATGGGACATACTCGTAGTCCACCACGCGGGCCCAGTGCGGATTGGCGGACTTCACATGCCTGTTCAAGACATGCAGGTTTCCTCACGATGTTTTCCTTGCCGTTAAACAATCGGATAATGTACTTGAATTGACAAACAACTCATAGGTACACGGCTGGATTCGAACCCGGAACCCTCAGATTGAGAGTCCGTCCTTACACTTTTACGTAGGTTACAGGCCGGGAACTTCAAAGAAATGTCGTGATCTTTCTTGCGAGGAGTATCGCGGATCGTTGGGAGGCGGTGAACTCGTTCTGTACGTTGTACGAGTACTACGTTATATGCCTAGGTTCCTAGGTGACCGCCCCCTATGAACTCTGGATCCGCGCCTGTGCACAAACTTATTTCAAATTCAAACAACGAATTTCCATTAGAATTCATCTCGAACGGAACGTTATGCTCGAGAGGCTTGAATTTTTTAGCGAGCTTAAGGAAATAAGGTTGTTTAATTAATAACTTGCACTGCGAGCGTGCCATGATCTAAATTAAGGTAGAGTCACGGTATATTAATGCCGGTAATCGCAAGCTCTTCGTTTTCAAACTCTTTCCTGGCTCGATGGTTTTTCTTAGCTGGCGCCGACGTTAGGACTATCTTCCACTGGAAGATCTTATGAATGCGATAGTCTGCATATGCATAGACTGCCCTTAAGCATTCGACCTCTAAGTAACATAAATACATCATCATTAGACCTTCAGCCAGCAACTCCCCGCGACCTTTACTTAGTTGTTGATTCCTAGGGTAAGGAGAAGACCCGCTACACGTTTTCCGGTATATGCTCGCCACTCGAGAACTCGGTTATCCGTTCTTCGAGCGATGTGGCCTTCCCATTGCCACTTCAGCTCACTGACTCGTCGAGCTATGTCGGTGATCTTAGTTCGTCTCCGGATTTCCTCAATATATAGATATTCCGAACATCGTCCTATAGCTCGCTCAGTGACTTTGAGCTCGTTTATTCGGTCTAGTCTCAGTATGTCCAATTAATCATAATAGGTTGCATAAGTCCTTTAACTTGTAGCTCTCCATCTTCTTTTTTCCACTTTTTGTATAATTATAATACAAAGAAAAGGGAATATGCATGTAAGAGTATGCACACACAAACAAAGAAGTAGTTTATTTAATTTGATTCGGTTGGTGTTAGGACATTTTATACGTCCGCCTGGTTATCTACTACCATGTTACCTAAGTCTGCCGCCAAACAGCAGACTTAATGGCACTATTGTGTTCCGGTATTAAAGGTAGCAGAGCCAACGCCTCAACTGCTTGTAACTTCTGGGTGCGCACGTTTACCATCCTACGACGTAATTGTCACTTACTATCAGGTGAGATGAAGGCCAAGAGAAAACTCATCAGTCAACACACGCACGTACTATCCTATATCCAGAACATATTCAATCTCGGTCAGGTCATGATCGGACTTTTTTTTAATAATTCATACGCAATAAAAGTAAAGAACGTACCCATTCTGCATAAAAAAAATTGGTTGCCTGTAAAGTCGGTATACGGGCGAAAGTTTTACGTGACAACGACTTTGAGTGGTAAAATAATTTTAATGTGAATATTCATTCAGGGACGCGTGCCTTTCACTTTTTATGTCTGTCTCTCTCGCTCTTAGGCGGGCTAACCATGCCCGAGTGGAAGGGACGCGTGCCTCTCACTCGCTCTCATTGTGAGCGCATAACGTGAGCGGAGCGTAACGCAGTTTCTTGAAGTGTCACCCGGCAAACCAATTTATAAGACGTTGTCACGTCAAAAGACAAAAATATATAAAAGTTATCAAATAGTTAAACAAAACACATACATGAAAAGCCTGACTGTCGGTACATAGATTGTATTGTGAAATGAAAAGAATAAAAATTGTTGACAGTGACAGAAATGAGTTTAAACGAACACAACATGGCTGCACCTCATACATTCCTGGTTATGGTGAAGTGTTTATTTTATATCGTAGCTTCATCTGTCCCCCAGCCTGGAACTCATGCGCATGCTCACACGCGATATTGTAATATCGGATCGTGAAGAGCCGCCCTTTGGAACAAGTTCGTTATTTTGAATTTATTTCGCGCATACTTTGTTTTCCAGCGCTGCGAACCACACGTGAAGTATTTTTTCCTATTGTCTTTTTTCTTCATTTTTTCTATTTCTATTAACGGTCGTAACGGTCGTCCATGAATCCAGGGAGGTGGTGTAAGTATTTGCGTGTCCAAAAAATTCTTACAAATCGACGCAGGAGTTGATCTATACTTGGTGGTTTAGACATGAATAGATTTTTATTCATCATAATCGGCTGCCTAAGTCCACTGTTGATATTGATCCTCGATGAAGGGATGGATCACCTGAACAGTTTTTACATGTTTTCGTCTTACTATGCTGGTTTCTAGAGTAAACTAAATATTTATTTGTTCCTTTCTACTTTTCTCCACTTATTTGCCTAGTTACAAACCATTGATTCCGCAATATTAAACTTTACGAGCTTCAGAAACTTTTATATGTCTGTTATGTTGAATATCGACGGCAGTGGTACTCGCACGGTGGTCCGACCCCCCACTTCTTTATTACGAAATAATTAGCTCGAACGTCCTATTTTCATTAAAAACTGGGGAAACGTTTAAACGGCAGTTGCACAACGTAACAGACAAAACAATGGATACATTCTAATTTTAGTTTATGAGCCGAACACGAAAAATTTCCACGACAGGTTTTTTTAAGACGTCGTACATTGACGGTCGTGCAGAACGATATTTTTTGTGTTACCGTATGTTGGGTTTAAACTATTTAATTAAAAGGAGAACTTACGTAGTATTTTATTGTTTTTTGTTATAGTCGAAGTTCTATTAATCTAGTTTATTAGTTTTACTACAGTCTAAATAAATAAATTTAGTTTTTTTAGATCTAAGATATCAATTTTTATTTTTTGGAATCCGAACAATAAAAGTTCAACATTTTCATAAAAGCTTATGTTTTAAACACAATCTGCAAATTTTTCATTAAACTAACTACATCTATATATGATCGATTAAATATTTTGAAGAAAAAATTTAAGGGTTACAACGGGGCATTATGCTTCTCAAATATTTCGCTCAAAAAGAAGATATAAAAATCATTTTAAAGTGTTATTGTGTCAGCGGGCAATGGACAGCGCGCACTGTGCAGTGATAGGTATTTTGGTAGGAAGTATTGGAGACATTTTGGCCTAGTTGGCAGCGCGCGCGCACAACGCCCGCCCGCCCTCCGCTGCCCGCCCTGTCGGAAATCAACGAGATGTGCCTCTGTATGTGTCACCAATGGGTATTATACTAAACAATTTCTTTTTTTCATGGGTGTTTCTTTTCACATACAAACCGAGATGTTACAGCTATTTTTGTTGCAGTTTTCTTCATCAATTCTCCTAAGATTCCGTCATCAAAAATGATCGCAGAATCTTTCATGGGGATTATGGTGGAATAAATACCTATCAGGTTTCCAATTGCAACCCATACGGGCCGATATCAGGGAACCGCTGGATGCAAGCATCTCTGGACCCGTGATCTCATTGTGGCATACCAAGATGAAGCGTATGCTCAGCAGTGTAAGATTCCTGGCTGATGATAATGATTGCAGAATAGCTCATCATATTAGCAAGCTTTACCGCCCCTCACCGATCCGCGATACCTCACCTCTTCCCGCAACAAAGGGGTCGGCTCGCAAAGACTTCACTCACTCATGCGCGTGTATAAAAACATCATTTCTATGCCGTGTCCGGGGCGTGCTTAAATTTAAGTGGGCAGGTCATATTTGTTACCAACCATCGCTAGAGCAGACGAGTCCTCAAGTAGATAAGTTGAAGAATTAGAAAGTAGAGAATTTTTCGCAGAAACTAGTTTAGTGACGTCCCTTGCGAAAGGTACGTAATCTACTGTCCATGTTTGTCCAACCCGCAAGCTGTACATCACACCAACAGCCTATATACATATGTCCTTACTGCAGGGGCTCAGGCCTACTCTGCTACAGAGATTGTATGGGTCATAGTCCACCACGCGGGCCCAGTGCGGATTGGTTTGAATTTCTTCTCAGTAGTGTGCAGGTTTCCTCACGATATTTTCCTTCACCGAGAAGCTAATGCTAATTATTTTTATCATTCGTACATAAATTCCAAATAACAAATTGGCACTCAATGGTGCGAGCCAGGACCAAACCCAGACTTCAATTGTTCAATGACTGACGCTCTACCAACTGAGATACCAATGACACAAGCTGTACATGATAACTGTCACAAACCTTTTTTTAAATCGGTTGGAAATTTATTATTATATTGGAAATGGTTTAAAGCAATAAAATGAATATGAAATATGAAATTCATTTACGTCACCAAATCTCAATGGTGGTAAATAAATAGAACCATTTTAATACCATCATCCTCGAAACGTCTTCACAATTCTCTGACAAAGACATGAAGCAAACTCAGGGAGCTGCTATGTGCATAACCCACATTGTGCTGATATGACAACTGTGCAAACAAAATGCCTTTTAATAGAGACCTGAGTACTGAGAACAGGCCCTTGTTTCTACTGTAAAAGATTAGGGAACGACTGTAGATGGTCGAGTTGCTTCTAGTTACTGAATCTTGCCAAAGTCTTTTCGCGATTATAAATTTCTTATTTCTTGATATAAATAAATATGTACAGATATTTTAACGAACTAGTATCTACTGCAACCAGAAAAACGTTGTGGAGAGAAAAAGCAAGAGCAAGAAACTCCGAACCAGCGACATGAGAAAGAAAACCATAGATGAGAAAAGAAAGCGTGAAAATGAATGTAACTTTGTGTTTGAAACTACAAAAGTACTCTTGGCACAAGTTTGCGTCGTTTTCATAGAAAAGGCAACAATTTCCTATTCCTAAAGGTAACAAAGCAACAGCTGTGAAATTGAATGGTGACAGAAATTGAATTGAATCTAACGTATTTTATAAACGATACAAAACAATCTTCTATGGAAAATTTTTAGTATTTTCATTGTATCAATTTAATAACTTTCGTATATTTGTAATTATTTAAAAGGCCTGTAACAACTTAAAATTTCAACGGGAGAAAATGATGTACATATTCTACTATTTATATCATCTCATTTTTAGAATTATATCAGATTTGCAGATCAAATCTAACAATTTACAACCTTAAACCTTCGTTCAACAGTATCTACCTAACATTTAAAAAAAAATTCTCTGTTAAAAATTCTACCTTTATCGCGGTTTAGTTTCATTTTATAGCCCCTCATATACACGCGTTCGATATATTGACTTAGTCTATGATAATAGTTGCCCTCTGTGTACACAAGTGGCATTTTGCCACCTAGCAACACATTGAAGAGTCCAGGATGAATTTTATAAAATGTAACCTTATAAGAATCGTCCTATGATTCGCAGCCGATAGAGTACAATGCTACGGTATAATACGCGGCCAGTCAATAGATCGTTGCAAATATAGAAAGTGACCTTTCTAACAATTTTCAAACAACGCATACGCACACAACATGCAAATAAATAAATGAAATGACATGAACAATAAATAAAATAGGCCTTATTTGATCATAAAAGTATAACAAATTCCAACTACATTTTTGCTTTTGAAGTTTTACTGGATACATTAAATAATTTCAAAACAACAATATTACAACGCACAAACGATTTCAAATTTCCAACAACAGTAAAAAAACAAAAAAATTGGTTGTCTGTAAAGTCGGTTTACGGACGATAATTTTACGTGATAACGTCATAAGAATGGATGCGTCACAAGCCGAACACTTAGGCCGATCGTGCATCTCTTTCGCTTCTTCCGCGCCCTCGCTTGCACGCTCGGCTCAAACGTAACGTGACACTTTTTCGTGCCTGCAGCCGGCGTTCATAGATTTATAACACGTTGTCACGTCAAAAGTAAAATAAAGGTTTATACAGTAATTGCAATTTACAAACAACTGCATGTAATATATATATATATATATTTGTAAAGTAGGTTAGTAGTTACATCATTTTAAAACATGGAGCACAGAAAGACGTGGGGCCCCCGATAACAAAAAGATTAGAATTTTATCGCACTTATTTACTAAATATTATTACTATCTAATGATATCTAAACTAAAAGGAAAGAAGGCGTATTATATAAAAATGATAATGATTTAATCACGAGCTTGATTTAGTTATTCCCGTTGCTGCATAGTGACAGTGTATATAATAATTATGCTGATAACCATAATAACTAAGCTAAGCTATACATGGAAATACCCATCGAAGTATCAGAGTAGCAATTGTTTCTCCCTATGATTATTTTTGACAGTGACAAAACGATTATTCACAAAACGTTATATCTTTCATTCTTTTATCGTTGTATAAGGCTTTTCGGAAATACTACACATATATTTTGCTTTTTTCCACCGATTCCGTGCTTCTCACCTTCTCAGCCTTAACTTGAGAACATTTGAGTTTATGGGTTGCACACAGTTGACCATAATCTGCCCTAAGATCTGTTCTAAGGGCGTTTAATATTTTTCCTCTGGTCATGACGAGTGCAGTCTTTTCGTCCCTAATGTCACTGACACCTTTATAGATATATTTTGACATCGATCTGTTACCTCTTACTGTCATTCCTTCCGTTAATCATAATCAAATACATAACTAATCTATATACACATAAAATGCAGGGTTTTCTCTATCACCACCGACTCCGATCAACTTGTGCAAGTACTTGAATAATAATTGAAAGTTATTTAACACTTTGATACGATAACGGTTCAGAAATAATTACAATCAAATTATTTTGGAAGGTTGATGCGCTTAATTCTGAAGTAAAATGTGCATTTAATTGAACTAAAATGGAAGGCATAATAAACAATGATTACAATCATATTCTTTTGAAGAGGGGTGAATCGTTCGTACTGATAAAACGTGTAAAAGTATTTTTAAAACAATATCTACAGCATTGAGATTATTAAAAATTTTGTAATAAAGAAATGATTACAATCAAATGATTTTGAAGAGGGATTGATGCGCCGGTTTGGTACTTAAGTAGTTTGTGCAAGTATTTAAAAAATAATTAGAAGGCTTTAGGACTTTAACTGGTTAAAATTAAGATCTTTATAGAGGTAGAGTCTGACATTCAATATGAGTTATAATTTTAAAGATTTTATCGGAAACCGGACCTAAGAGACAGATTTAGACGGATCAGGTAAAAAAAGAAATAAATGGACAGATCAGACTGGCATGAATTTCGATCCAGACATTTTGATGACAGATTAAATGCATTTTCCGGAAGATTTATTTAATGACAGTGATATATTGTAGCATGACATTAAGCTTCAAGAATGTTCGTATATCATTTTTAAAGTCACGTACGTAGCACTATCTATCTTAACCCAATTACCTGTAAATTATGAGTGTTCAGTGTTACTTTTATCGATTGATACGATAATCGTATCAACGAAAATGACAAGTTTGGAAGTAAAACACTTACAAGAATTGGGCCGACTTATCGATTCATTTTATCGGACACGTGAATATTTGGAGATTATTCGTTTTATTCTAAATATAAATCGATTTAGTGTTTTGTTGTTAAGTGATTGTTGAATATGTCTGGGATTTCCGTATACTCTATCCGTAGAATGTAACTCAGGTTATAGTCCTCGCACAATAAGTTGTCCCCTCTAATGGCCGGTTTACATTATTCCAGTGCAGCGATCCAGTCCAGTACTGGACTGGAATCTCGCTAGATCACTGGACTGGAATAATGTAAACCGGCCATTAAGTTAGCTCTCCGCAATTTCAAACATGTACAGACGGAATGTGGGTCTATTACTTTCGATAATAACTATCTCTAGATGACATACCACACTAGGACATTTCTTTCCACGCGCTAACTTGCCTTGCCTCCTATTTATACGTTAATAATTGATACTTCGCGGTCTTTTGTGACTAACTTCAGAGGGGCAAACTTATTCTGCGAGTAATATACTCAGATGCAAATGCCCGTAGATTATAATATGTGTGACTGTGAATAAAAGGTTAAATTTTGTCATAGATGTGAAAAATCCATTCCTTGATACTGAAACTATGACCTTTATCGTCAGAGCCGTTTTCGAATTCGTCGTTCAAGAGTGGTTCGTTTAATAGTTAGGGTAGAATTTCCTAATCAGAATCATTTTAATATTTCCAAATAGTAACAAATGTATTTTTATTACATTTTTGTCAACATATTTTATTGTTATATATGATCATGATTTATATTTTTTAGAGTTCCGTACCCAAAGGGAAAAACGTTAAAACTTAGCAATAGGGACCTATTACTAAGACTCCGCTCTCGGTCCGTCTGTCACCAGGCTGTGACAGATTTACACACAGATTTATAGACAGTTGAAATTTTCACAGATGATTTATTTATGTTACCGCTATAACAACAAATACTAAACAAAATAAATATTTCAGTAAACTCTAATACACAAACGTGATATTTTTGCTCGTTTTTGCTTGATATTGATAACAGAAACAAGCGCCTGCCGTTTTTATAGACAATGTTACGGACCCCTTCGTGCGCGAGTCCGACTCGCACTTGGCCGTTTTGTGTGTGTGTGTCGCTGAGTAAATTTGCAGATGAATAGCTTATTGTTGTAAAAATACTGAATTCGCATTGGAAGTTCGCTTCGGAACGTTCAAGAAAATGTTGATAAAAAAATAGAACAACGAAACTATTCGGCTTATCATGTCAAATATGTTATATGATTTTCACATCGTACCTACGAATACGTCTAGACAAGTGAGATAAAAATTTGATATTATTGTTGATGAAATAGTGTTCTAAGAACGCTAGCGTTTAGAAACTCAAGGATGTAGTAACTTAAAACTTAAAAAATAATACTGTGTAAATCCGTCTTGAAGACGCGGTGCACTTCCAACACAAGTGTCGAAAGACTACTTTCTGGAAGGCCCCTGCAAAACTCTGTAAAACTTATTTAAGAAATAAACACTTTTTACTTTACTTACTTCATTCGAGAGAAAACCAGAAAAGTCGGCCAAGTGTGATTTGGATGGTAACTGACGATAATGCGTGCGTTATAATGAAGTGCTGGCTCTGCTACCTTTCATACCGGAACACAACAGTGCTGTTCAACACTGCTGTTTGTCGGCAGACTTAGGTAACGTGGTAGTAGCTATCCAGGCGGACATATAAAATTCCCTACCACCAACTGAACCGATTACCAATAGGTACCACTGGGAATCGAACCCAGGACCTCCGGATTTTTCGTTCAAGTGTGTAGCCATTACAGGCCACGGAGGCGACTAAAATGGTTCGCTCTTTTTTGATTTCCCAGAATAGCTATTGAAAACTCGAACGATTTCTATGGAACTAGGGGAAGAGGTTCAATGGGCGCATTATTTATCAATATATCCGTCGAACCAAGTGGTTAAGAACCATCGAAATATGAATCTGTCTGTAGAAGTGGACAGACAGATCATGTGACAACCGAATATATTGCACGGATGCAGTACAATTAGCCTCAAACTTCTATTGTCAAATTGTTAGTTATCAATGAACATAACAACACATATAGTACTCGCATAATAAGTTTGCCCCTCTGAAGCTAGTCACAAAAGACCGCGAAGTATCAATTATTAACGTATAAGTGGGAGGCAAAGCAAGTTTGCGGGTGGAAAGAAATGTCCTAGTGTTTTATGTTATCTAGCGATAGTTATTATCGAAAATAATACACACACATTCCGACTGTACATGTTTGAAATTGCGAAGAGCTAACTTCCGAGGGGCAAACTTGATTTGCGAGTTCTATAGAGGTATAGATAGCAAAATAAACATTGCGTCGACATAATATATAGTTTTCTGCATTGAGTCCACTGTTGGATATGCACTTTCCCCATAGGTCGCCATATCGGACTTCACATGAGGGGATTTGTCATAATGACTACAACTGGTAGGCGGATTGGTAATCGCACGAAGATGTCGTTGATATTGTATTTACTTGTACACTCAAATACTAGAAAAATATACTCGTATTTGATTTGTGTCTTTTGATTTTGAGTATTAGTTTTAATAAAAGTATAGAATAATTGCGCTAACTGACTTACAGTTTAATTAAGAGTTAAACATACAGTGGATAAATACAGACCACCTACGTAAAAAAACACAATGTTGACCATTTGGTGTTTGTTATACCCATATTATGTACTCCCTTTGATGAAACAATAATGCCAACGGCACTTCTATTTTTGACATTTTACTCATTTCTATGTTTCCAGCACAGTTCAAATAGGCATCGTTAAGCCAGCAAGATATGGCCACGCCTCCCGTTTCCGGCCACTACAAATATTAGACTTCGCTATCGATCTATATAAAAGAGTATGTGTGTAAAGTGCAATTTTTTATAGTTATACAAGGTACTGAACTTACAAAGGGTGAAGGGCAGTCGATTTTACTAAAATTTAAACATAAAACCATTTGAACGCACAATGGACTTTTTTAAAGCATTGAATTTCAAAAGTACATATTACTTTACAATACTTTATCTCTCGCCAAACTGAAAAACAGTTTGTTGGCGAGTAACGCTCTGTTCCTTGTATAATGCTATTCTTAAAGTTATTCACTATTTATACCTAATATCTATATTCTATCCCAAAAAATCTGTTTTAGCTTATTCTTTCGGTCTGTTTTGCTAGTTTTGGGAGTTTCTCTCAGCCAAGCGAGCTCATTGAATATTCTTGGCACTACATATTTATTTAGCCTTTGACCGTAGTAGTAACTTGAGCTTGGCACTAGCGTTTTGCTCGCAATTTCGTCCGCGTGGACTTCATAAATTATCCCTCAGGAACTACTTGCTTGATTGGGATAAAATGTAGCCTATGTTCTCTTCAGGATCTTCAATAATCGCTATGCAAAAAATCAAGACATTCTGACTCTCAGTTACGACGTAATGGAAAGACGAACAAACATAAAACTCGGTTTGCATTTATTAGTATGGATTTGGAATAAATAGTAGGGGAAAATTATCCAACATTTCCCTCTAGAGACAATAGTAGGGACTAAGAAAGTGTGGCAAGAGTAAGTACTATTAATTAATATTGAAAGAGACCAACAATATGACGTCATAACAATTAATGAAAAGGACATAATTAGTTTAGATTATATTTGGCATTAAAAATAAAAATGTATTTTGATGAAACGAATACTAAAATTAATTTCAACGTCACGCCTTATTAGGCAATCGTAGTTTCAGATGACTAAACAACACAGCATGGGATGGGATTGGGATGTTGCGGTTAAAGTGAGATAACATGAATTACACAAATTGTCGCGAACGTTGAAACATGGCCGCGATAAGGTTGGAAACGCGCGAGGTCACGGCCGCGGCAGGAATCGGCAGGACGAAGGTCACGGGCCGACCCACCGCGCCTCACCCGAGCCTATGACACTGTCTAGAGTGAGACAACAATAGATTCTAAATAATTGACTTGTGGTTAGTATAGGATCACTCTAAAACATTGTCTAGTGTAAACATTGCAGCTGTTAGGACAAGAGAAAAAATATTGGCCAATGTAAAAAACTGCTAAAAAGCTAGAGCACCTTATAATATGCTAGTATGGTAGATAAACTGGTCGTTATTGCTATAAGTCAGTTTAAGTAATAGAATATATATTAGATAGAATACCACTGGTTTGATGTATTTAATCTGAAAATAAATATTCATTGTGTACACACACACACGCACACACACACACACACAAATCCATGATCAATTAAACCAAGAAATTACTTTGCAAATCGCAAAGTAATTATTATAAGTACATGAACACTGTTTATTAATATGTATGCATAAATTAATTGTTTTCTGTGCCATTTCTGGAATTTACTGACGAGTTTTAGTTTTGGAAGTACCCGTTTGAGATATTTGTTACCACGCCACCATTATGAAAATATTTTGTGATGGGGTTTTCTTCAAGACCACGCCATACATGTAGGAAAAGGCGATTAAGGAAAAGGATTATCAAGAGACGGGCAGCAGCATCCACCTATGAAACATCAACATCTCTCTGCGATCGTTAATCCACCAACCATGCATGATGATTATCTCAAATCAGAAAGTCCGACGAGACAATCTATGAGGGAGGCTCATGTCCGAAAGTGGAATTACGCGGCCAATTATGTATGTTTCTTTGGAGCAATATGTTTGGCACCATTTTCTTCTTCAGCGGTTAATCTATATCTGAACATTTCTCGCATATAACAACACAAATCGCTTCAAGTTTGCTTCATTTGCCAGTTTTTGTTTATTTTATTTTCTTCGGAAAGCTAACAGCTTCATTTACAATATTTGCAGTAATATAGACAAACATTGGCCAATTACAAGCTTCCACATATAATTTATTCTACGTCAAGACGTGTGGTGACCTTTTCCGAGAGCGGACAGGAATTTTCAATGTATAACATTAGTAAAGCCAAATATGAGACAGAAAGTGTCGCATATATCTTTGTGGATCCATGTCCGACAAACTCAAATTTTGAACTTCATTTGAATATTATTGGGATTCCCTTTCTTTTATGTTCAGATATTTTTATGGCGACTTTTTATGTTGTTGTTTTAAAGATTTTCGTTGTAATAGCGAAAACAACGTTTGCTCAAAAACTATTTCATGTAAATTTATTTTATTTTACAGTTCAAAGGAACCCCTCAAGATATATTTCTCAATAATATAACTTCATCCCGCATTAATTCGAAACGCCGGAAGTTTAACTTAATTTAGATCCCCCAAGTATCAACTAAATGTGCTAAGTTTCAGATATTAAGCTAGCAAACGTTGCTGTGTGTAATGTAGTGTAATTACTGCCTTGCTAATAAAAACACTAGTGACATAGAAAGTCTAAGGAAGGTGAGTGGTGGTGCTAAACTAAAGTGACAGAGAGTCCATTTAATAACACAAAATATAAATAAATATCACAAAAACATCAACAACAAAAGTATTCAAACAATCCATTTTCAGAATTTCAAGTGCAGCAGCAGTGATCAGCATCGGGTGATGATGTATCAATAGCAAACATAAAACCATATCCTTTGAATTCCCTCACCTTTTTTCATCAGTATTTATCAAACCAGATACAATATCGAAAATCATTTCACAGTTCAGGTGTAAGTATCATAATCTGACACATGATACGCTCACAAAAGATGTAATATTGGTAATTTAAGTTACACCTACACAATGAGGCCTCCAAACTGTTGTCAGATGATGTACACTTTCGTGGGAACATTTGCAAGGTGTTCAATGTAATGGGAACGAAATTTAAAAGTGATTAGAAAAGGGTGCTATGAATGGGGCTTATAGAAATCATGTTAGCATACGATGGTATCCTTTTTTGTCAAATAGCAAACGCAAAAAATCTAAAAAAATATCTGTTTCTCGTTTCAGTGTTGGCGTATTCTACAAAAAATCTTTATTTACCACAATCATTAAGTAAAAAATTGAAATATAAGTCACTACTTACTGTACAGGCAGAAATACGGGTTGAGACTTCTGACACTAATGAATAAATTAAGAAATAATAGAATCACGGATTCCTACACGATAATTATGTTAATAATCACCCGCGGATGTCCCACAAAAAGTATTAGAGCGGATGCCACACATGTGCCCAACCAAAGGCTACAGTGTAAAAAGCTACTTTAACAACCATTTCTTTATTGGGTGAAATAAAAAAGGGATTAACGCGACATTCTAAAACATAATGAGGATAATCTCTCTTCATGTTGTGACAAATTGTCAGTTGCCACCCCGTGCGCCTGGGGCGTGATTTGAATAAATTATTTATTGCGTAATTTACACGGGTTAAAATTGTGTGTTTAGCCCTGTAATTTGTTTGATGTTTTTTGTACAAGGTCACATATTTTGCCAAAAATCATGCAGGAAAAGGACGGTAGACTCGATATACACACACATGAACAGTAAACTGCAGCGGTTTCAATAACAGAAATCATATAGGTACAGGATCGTACAAAATGGAGACCAATCAATAGTCTCTGCCTATCCCAAAGGGGTCTAAGTATCCCATTACTCTTTGTGTTAAGCCGTAGGTGTATGTATTGTCTGTAACCTGCAGGTGTTTTTTTCCTTTCTTTGACTTGGCCTTTGGACTTTGCCAAATAAATTATTGTTTTCTGTTAACACTAGCAGATGTTTAAAAATGTTATCTTTACGGCACTGCAACGTAGGTCATAAAAGTATTTCTTTTATTCTAGTCTAATGTTATCATTTCTAAAATCTTTCCAAGTATAGATAAGCAGGATCAAAAGAAGACCCGAGCCGAGTCTTTTGTTTATTTTCGTTTACGAGTATATTATCTCAAAGATGGTTGCATTGTGCTGTATTCGAAATGACTTTGTTAAACATGCCATTAAAACAATATTAATAAAAACAGGCCGTGAAGAGGAGTTGCACCGTTAATGCTACTCCAAATCCAGTTAAAATTTTAACGGTGCCTCACCCTAGTGAAATTATATTTGATATCTACAGCTACAATACGTGCACATACACAATTGTAATAATTCTGTTGTTAACTAGGTCGAGACGGCCACTTTGATTGTAGAAATGAGTCCTGTCAAAATAAATGACACGCCGTAAATTTAAACGTCGGTAACCCCATACAAGAATGTTTGACTTTGGATTATGATGAGTTTTAAATCACATCACAATAAAAAAATGAATATTCATAAATCTACAAAGATTTGTGACTTAATTTTGAATAAATATAGAGTGTAAATTACAATGATAGATAGCTCTCTTTTTAGATTTATAAGCATTGTTCATCAACCCTGCCTATTTGCCGGAAGTGTTCTATTTCCTTCTTGGAGCTATTCGAAAGGGTTGCATGAATGTAAAATTAATTGAAGGGTTGTTGTCAAAGGGTTACAGTTATTCAAGGAACCCTGTGATCTAATTTCGTCTGTTTTTTGTTAAGAAAGCAGACGGAGGGTTCGGCATTGTGAATTCTAAATTTTGAATGCGAATGTCACAAAATAAATTAAGGTCATGCAATGTCTACAACGACATAAACCCCGTATATTCATAGGAGTAACAAACTTATTTTAATCAGAAATTGACGGTATGCATTTTGATGTAGATCCACGCAAAAATCACAAACAACAAAGTATATATTATTAATCCTAAACATACGGATACCACATGGCGGATACACACTGTCACTGTCACGCACCTCTTTTGCTAACAGTTTAGGGATTCGTTCCTATAGAAAAGTTGGTGCACATTCCAATTTAACAAATGTTTTGATCTAATTAATCTATACAGACATACAAGTTAGCTAATTTATAAATCAAATAACTAAGGTTTTAATTCATGTGCCATAAACAATAATCCAACCATTTAACATTCTTGTAAGTTATAACATAAAATACCTTGTAGCCTGGGCATATGCACTAACTTTTGTATAGAAACACAACCGTGCGCTATCACCTTCTTAACAGGAAGTAATTTCTTTAGAAATTCGCTGAACATTCTTGTAAATATATTTAGGTGAATATTTTTAACTAGCTTCTGCCCGCGGCTTCGCCCGCGTGGACTTTAGGATTTATCCCATTGGATAAATCAACTACATAACAAATATGAAACTGACGTGACGCTTTCCGGCAACGAATAATTACTTGGATATTATTCATGGTAAGAGGGTGCAAGATTCACACATAAAAATTGGTCAAGCCGTTTCGTAGAAGTGCGACCACAAAAACCGTGACATTTTTATATATTAATAGATTGTTTCATTATGTGTGAAACTACGTCACACTTAATTTTTATCAGTTAGGGTAACTACCAATTTTCATGCTGATGACTTCGGAAAACACAGAGTTCCCATACAAACTTTCAATCCCTATTCACCCCCATTAAAAATATGCGGAAACACGTATTTATCTGTTTCCACTCTATAACCACTGAAATTTTAATTTTCATCCTTGATTTCACCCTTTAGGGGATGATTTTTCTAAAACACAAAAAACGTCACCCTTAACTGTAGTTCATAAGACTGAGTATGAATTTTCATGCTGATGACTACAAAAACATCAGAGTTATCATACAAAATGAACCACCCCCATTAATAACCTGTGGAACACGTATTTCTTTGTTTCAAATCTAGCCACTTACTCAGTATCAATTTTCATGATATTCACTTCAAATACAACAGAGCTCCCATACAAACTTTCATCCTCCCTTTCATCCCCATTAAAACTTCGTGGAACACGTATATTATTTCTAATATAACCACATATCAATTTTCATGGCATTATCTTCAAAAATGGTTGACTTTCAAATAATTTTGTATCCCTGTTTCCACTCTTAAGGGGTTGATTTTTCAAAATCGCTAAACCACTTCACTCTTAATTTTATTTCTTAAGGCTGCTTATCAATTTTCTTGATATTGACTTCAAAAACAACATAGTTCAAACTTATCTTCAAAAATGACGCACTTTCGTACAAACTTACATCCCTTATTTTACCCTGTTAGGGGTGGAATTTCGAGAAATCCTTTCTTAGCGGATACTTTCACTTTACAAAAAATGCAGCTCCCAAATTTCATGTCTATAGGACCAGTGGTTTAGGCCTGAGGTCCCATGTTTTGATTGATTTTTTGTTTTTGTATATACCGTTTTGACCATAAGTCCCAGTACCTATCGGTACTTGGTTTGGTTGGTGGTAAGCCATTTTTGGTCTGCCTGGCTCGCTACCACCATGTTACCTAAGTCTGCCACCAACCAGAATTGTTAATAGCACTGTTGTGTTCCGGTATGAAAGGTAGCAGAGCCAGTGCCTGTATTAGTTTGAGGCTCCTGGGTAAGCATGATTTCTATCCAACGGCCTTATTGTCACTTACCACGTGCGTACAGCTAAGCAGTGGAATTCCCTGTCGGCTGTGTTTCCCATGCGATACAACCTAGATAACTTTAAGGCCAGAATGTATAGACTATTTCTATACAACCGTGAACGATCCTAGACCATATCGTCGCTTAACATTAAAAAACAACTATTTACGAACAAATTTTACCTCACATTCCGTTAGATCTTAGTTGTATAAGCCTTTTTAGAAGATGGGTAGCACAATCTAGCTTACTGCGATCACCAATCCGCCTACCAACAGTGGTGCTTGTTGCAAATCCAACCCTCTAAAGTGTAATGTGTCGTTATATGGGAAGGGGGCACATGTCCAACAGTGGATTCATGCAGCCAACCAAGTTGTGGAGGGACGGCCCGATACACGTCACACGGCAATTTAACGACAAAAAAAAACACTTTTAAACATTAACCACTGAAGCACCTTCTTTTGTATTTGCTATTTGAAATTAGTCAGGCATTGCAGTCATTCTGTAAAGAACCCACGATGTGTGAGACTGACTCGCACTAAGCTGATTTTTGTATTCTGTTATACTACCTATATCACCCTCAATCAATTTTTGGCAAACCTTTTCAATGTACAGATAGACACGTTGATTCTACAGGTGTGAGGTAGCAGATTTTTTGTTTTTGTATATACCGTTTTGACCATAAGTCCCAGTACCTATCGGTACTTGGTTTGGTTGGTGGTAAGCCATTTTTGGTCTGCCTGGCTCGCTACCACCATGTTACCTAAGTCTGCCACCAACCAGAATTGTTAATAGCACTGTTGTGTTCCCTGCCGGCTTTTGTGTTTCCTAATCGATACCATTACGATAACTTTAAGGCCAGAGTGAATATACTATTTATAGGCAACCGTGAACCATCCTATACATCATCGTCGCTTAACATCAGGTGAGATTATGGTCAAACGGAAGCCTATCGAATGTAAAAAAAACACGTGTCAATCAATCAGTCACTTCAAACACTGAGATAATGTTTCAAAATCACTTTTAAACATTAACCACTAAATCACCTTCTTTTGTCTTTGCTATTTGAAATTAATCAGGCATTGTAGCCATTCTGTACAGAACCCACTAAACTGGTTTTTGTATTCTGTTATACTACCTATATCACCCTCAAACCATTTTTGGCAAGTATTTTAAATGTACAGACTGACACGTCGATTCTCCATATACAGGTAAGTTGATTTAGGTTTTTTGAAGATATCTTTTTATTGCGTGAACCGATTTTGATGAAATAAAGCTTAGATGTTGCCTTGACCTACGCCTAATTTAATTGTGAAAACCGCATCAAATTTGGTTTTGTAATTTCGGAGATTAGCCGGTACAGACAAACAGACAGACAGACAGACAGACAGACAGACAAAATGTTTAAAAATGGTCTTATTGTGTTCTGTTACACTTCTTACATCACCCTCAATCAGTTTTAGTCAAAAAATTTCAATGTACAGACACGTCGATTCTACAGATTTATTATAGTAATAGAAATAGAATAGATAGATAGAAGAATAGAAGATAGAAGAAGATCGTCAATTTTTCTACCGACTTCAAAGGCTGGTAGAGCATTGTCTATGTCCGCCTGGCTATCGACACCATATTAGGTACCTAGCTTTACTACCAAACAGTACTGTTCACAGCGTTTTCCATCCAACGGCTTTATCGTACCTTACCATCAGGTGAGATGAAGGCCAAGGGCAAACCCATAACAACAAAACAGACAGTACCATATTAAATTGAGGCTTCTGGATAAACATTACCTCATTGCCACTTACCATCGTGAGATGACATGAAAGAGTAAAAGCCCATTGTGTAATGCAAATAAATAATATTTAGAAAAGATATGTGCTATTTATTAAATGATTTATGTTAAAGGCAACATAAACTGCTTTAATTTGAAACGCGAATGACACATTTTACGAGTTAATAATTTATGGACGTTGAAGACCGATGCAGTTGGCTAAGAAATTTAAATCAATTTAGTGAAAATACCTTTAAGGATAAAAGTTGTGTTTTAAGATCTTTTGTTTTATCATTGTTATCAGCTGCATAAGTCCACTCATTAAGATATATTATTTAATCTATTCTATATCACTGTATTCCCTGTATTACGCTCTGTTCCATGCTATTCCTATTCTTTTCAGGGTTTTAGTACCAAAAACGCTATTGTAGATATTTTCGAGAAAAAAAAATCACGCGACGGTTTTCTAATTGTCAACAACTCCTTAAAATTTTAAAAGCTACCTGTAACTAAAATTTTCAAATATAATTTATAGCTGCTATTTATAATTTTAAAAGGAGTAAAATTGTATTTGTCGGCCCTCGATCTTAGTTATTCTGAACGGATTTCAGCTAAAGTTTGAGGCTCATTCCTACCAACTCAAGGTGACTACTAAATGAACATTACGAAAAGTTGGTGTATGCCTGAATTATACTCTGTTCCCTTTTGTTCTATTATCTTCTGTGTGTTTGTTTATTTGTTCTAGCATCACACAAAAACTACTGACCGGATTTAGATGAAACTTTTTTGTGTCAAAAAGCTTACGATAAGATTATGTATAAAAACTGGTACATATATTGTATCTCGCTACGACGACAAGAGCCGGAAATTGAAACACAATTTTGCAAAACCAATATTAGATGAGCTTCCATAACAAGAAGTTACGCTAGAGTTTTTTTAAATTCTACTTCATAAGTTGACACAAACGACGTTGCACGCAAAAGCAAGTTTCATAAAAATATACACGAAATATCGAAAACAGAACAAGGACAAATGCGAACTGTAGGAGCTCATTGTGAGGTCCTTTTAATCCTGCGTCAGAGAACGCCAAAGAAATATGGTGCAAAAATTAAATGCGACCGCCTTTTATTATACCATTCATAAAAGAAAGAGAAGGCACGACTTTTATTAGTCGTTTCGTTACCTGAGCAAAGTCGAAGTGGATTTTTATTTAGTACTGTACAACTTAAGCCATTTGAGGTCGACGTACTTTATATGTAATTTTATAGTGCAAAACGGGCATTGTATCATTTTTGTGCACGGTGGCGTTATTATTTTTACTTGGCCTGCATGTGCAGTCTCTGTACCCGATTGTAACGAGGAAAGTAAGCAAAATTGAAGCATTGAAAAGGGGCGGATACGATCAAACGAAAACCTGGAGTGCTCGTGGAATTCGAACAATTAATGTCTTGTGTTATAAAATGTACTTCCAGTGCAAAATTGTTGTTTCTAGACCTTTCGCAGTGATCTTCAATTTTTGAAAACTTCAGGAACATTCTACATTCGGCCTAGATTCGACAAGTTTCTACGCTACGAAGGATATAGGAGATCAACCTCTCTTTTCATTATTTCTAGTCTGTTCGAGAAGCTCCGTGACACTATGTCAACTTTTAATACTGAAACACTACAGTGATATTAACGGTGTTGATTGGTGTCAGATTTAGATAACATAAGACATAATACAATAGTCGGGCGGGCATAGTAAAGTGCCACCAACTGTGTATCCACTAAGCTATGAAGGATGAATACACTAGAAAAATGAATACAAACTTACATTTCTGTATTTCGTTATGTTGTTCTGTTTTTTAAGGTGCAGTTTGGACAAATTATGATGTTTTTCTTCTTCTAGTAATGTATCAGTTATTTTTATACGAACAGACGTAAAAAGTCGAATGTTCTTTGTCAACGTTCGCGAAACAGTTTCATTAAAACAAAACAAAGAAATTTGGCACAAAACTTTTCAAACATTGAAGGAAAAGATAAACGCAATCAACTAACCTTAATACCTGACCTGTCCCATCAAAAAGATAAGAAATTGCGTTCGTTTGCGAAAAGATATGGACTGACTTAATATTTAAATAAAACGTCACTGAGCCCGTGTGCTTGTCAGTTTTAAATACTGTATTACTATGTATTGTCTTGGACATTTCTCTACAGGACATGTGGGCACTTTCCCAAAATACTAATTTTGATAGTTTACCGCAGCATTTTAGTATATTTATGATTATGGATTTTCGGTTCATTGTTGGATTTTTGAATGATTATCTCATTAAATGGTAAAAATAGTAAATATGTAGTTGTAGATTTGAACTTCAACGTTTTTTCAAGCGAGGACAGCTGTTCGGAGATGTACTTATGTGACTTGAAAAAATCGACTAAACTACGATTTGTGTCTTTCATTGTAAATAAAAAGAAGTAAGGTTGCTTTATTGTAGATAATGTTTTAAAATAATATGTATATATTTCTTTAATTGGAAATATAACCTGTTATAACCTGGGCACAGATGTTCCTATTTCGGTTGTTTACTTTCCTAGTAAGGTACTGGTTTTGTTCATCGAGGCTATAAAACATGAACTCCCCGGAGTAAGGCAACAGACCCAATAACAGACCCCACAAAATGCTAATTGTTTGCAGCGCAGACGCTCAATAAATAATGCGTGGCAATTCATCAGAACCGCTCAGGCATTTCAGCTTCGCGCCATGACCCGCCGGCTGAGGAATGTCGACCGACTAGCTGCGATACCTCGGCAGCTGCGGGACAGCAACATGCAGCCTCCGCTGACAAATGCCGCGGCCAGTGTGGCATAGCAAGCAAGCGAACAGAAACTATACCTATGTTGTGCTGCCTCCTCGATTTCCCCCGCACTGGCCCTACCACACAACCGACAAACTCACTCACACAAACGACGCCCGTGTCTCGCCGCTGCGTTGATTTCCTTCCTCCCGCGCCCCTTTGCATGCCGGAGTCCGAATTCTGCGTTATTTACCCCTAAAAAACTAAAGACATAGTTGCAGTGAACACTAGAATAGATAATAAGGTGGTGTAGCGGCTGTGATTGAATAGATAGCGCGTATTTTCAGAGTATTCGGTGAATGGAATCGAATTAGCCGGGGTGCGGGAGGCGGGCGCGGCAGCGCGTCGCCCGGCCGGCGGCGACGGCGCGCTCGCTCGGCCGGCGCTACTCGCTCGCTCTCGGCATCCGCGGTAGTCGTGTCTACGGCGCCAAACCGATCGCACGCGGCTTTCGTTTCGAACCGGCCGGCTCGCAAATAATGCAGTGTCTGACAAACTCAATCGGAGGTCTCGGAAGAAGTACCGTATTTAATTTACACTGTACAACCAACCGCATATTCTCAGTGAGTGTTACGCAGTGTGTACGGAAAAAACTTTGTCGAAGATTCTGAAGAATCTTGTGTTGAATTGTGTAATACGCCGGCTGCAGCCGGATTGCATTTTGCACAAACTTTTTGGTGAGTTCCATTTTATGTTTGATTGCATTTCAGTAGGGATTGTTCACTGTGAGTGCTTGTGAGATTTCGCGGGAAAATCTTTAGAAATATGTGGGTAGCTAGGCAAGTACTTAGTTTGGCGGGGCGTTGCCGGCTAGAAGGCAATGCTGTAATACGATTTTCCGCGAATCGGCAGCGCCTAAATTCCCAACATCGCGGCCGGTACTACCTGACGTTGTGGATTTTACTTCACGGCCCACGGATACTCGTAATAGTGACGTGCAAAGATCGAATCGAACATGATTCTTATGTCGAGGGAAAATAAATCAATAAAAATTATTTTTTTAAACAATCGATTTGAGGTAATCATTGCCATAAAATAACAAATATAAATACGCAGTGTAACACAGCACAGCTCACCGGATAATTTATCGATTGTCATTATTGCACAACAAACATTTTCTGTTTTCAATTGCACAACTTAAATTTTCAATTGTGTAATTCGTTAGTCAGTGAAATATGAGATATCGTTTTTTCTCTCTCAACACATTAAGCTATCTCACCCAATTAGTAAACTGGATTATTTTATGCATTTAACCTAGACACTAGCAAAGTTAATTTCGCAGGATCGATATGTTTGCGAATTTCAAGTAGTGATGTTACGTTGAAATTATGGTCTTTAGGTAATTTTTGAATAAATGTGTTGCAGTTTGATGGAAATAGGAAACATTTTAAAAAGTAAAAGTTCTTGCATACGGTAATATATGATTTACTTACCTAAACAAATTTGATTTTAATATTACTTGGTCAGAGTATACTTCTTTGTATTTCTTCAGTTTTTATACTTAAAAATAGCGTTATGTTTTATTCAAGACAAAGATTATTTATGTTATAAAATTTCATTTGCGAATAAAAAATCTTCTTTTTTTGATATATATATATGTATTTGTTAAATTTGTTTAATTACTGAAATTTCGATAAATTTTCACACGATAAGAACTTACATACATACTTTTTTAAAGATTTTAAATATTTGGATATCTCTGTAGTTCGAATGTGATCCATTTAAATTTTCTGACTTAGATTCGTAGCAAATATATTTAACGATTATCTTAACAAAAATCAACAAATCGTTTTAATAAATTTGTATAGAAGGCTTACTCAATAGAAAGTCTTAGTCACATTTAAAAATACTTACACAAACATTTCAAAATGCATTCGACTCAAATCTTGAATAACAACGACAATTCGCTGAAAACAGATAGCGGGAAAAATTGCGCGCAACTTCGCTATTAGTAAACACTAGGTAATTTCGCGCCACTCGCTTCACTCACTTGTAAACAAAAACATTGGCGGAAATGTCTACCTGCGATGCGCATAAAAAATTCTCAGAAAATCCCTCAGCGATACGCAGTGTGCAACGTCCAGGTAAGTCGAGAAAAAGTTCCAGGGTTAGGATACATTGTCGATTGTAGTTAGACAAAAGTGGGATCTAGGCCCAAGGCCATTATACACTTTTAAAACTGTTTGGTTTCGCATCCAGACTTCAGTCTGGTTTTGTACTCCGCAGTGAACACTTCCTACATAGCGTTCGTATCGTTTGGAATCGGGATTGTTTGTAAATAGAAGGGGTCAACCACCCACTTCGGTTGAAAGTTTAGTTTTATTTTTTGCTGCATTTTACCGAGCACTGAAGCTACTTAATTCGGGATCGTGAAAGTGCAGTGACATTTCCGTTCCATTGACTTGTACAATTCAGCGGAACTAATAGAGTGTCTTTGAATCTACTTTAGTTTGTTTTTGTAAGTTTTTTAATTATTAAAAAAACTTTAGAAATTTAATTGTTTCTTGTAATTAATTATAAAAATTATCGCCCTTTCATTAATTAGAAACATTTTTTAGAACTTTGATAGTTTTGTTTCGGATTTCTTAGATAATTATTTTAATTTGGGAATGGACTCATTTGAATAGTTTTTAATTTGTTTTTAATTTTTAAATTAAAATATTTCGCTTTTAATTTGTTTACACTTTGTTTGAAACCTGATATGAAATGAAACTCAGCTTTTGTCTACTCTTTCCAATAATACACTGTATAAGCTGGTTTCATTAAAAGTCATTCAACTTATTATTGCTATGGCATCATTTTCATCAATTGACTATTTCATTTTTAGGAATCGTTTATGTATTCAATTAATTATTAATTATTATTACCTAAACAGGAATTTGTTGGTAACCGGTGCTTTCTGTTGTTGCAGACGGTGTGCGTTGAGACCCATCGCGCGCATCGTCGTGTGATAAGAGGGCCCTGTGATATCGACGAGTTCGTCTTAGCTTTAAAACTAGTTAGTCGTTAGGAATAAATAATAATAGAAAACCTCAAAATGTCGCCACCGTTGGACACTCAAATATTTCAATTCGATATATGGGAGACGTTGGACGAGGAGTCCATGGAATTGACGCAAACATCGGAGTTCTGGACGCAAGTCCATTACGAAGCAGAGAGGCTGGATTTGGTCCCGCCGGCGGACTTACAAGATCTACAAGACAACGATACAGATTGGAGAATAATGGACACACCTGAAGAGCTCCACAAAGAGAACATCGTACATCACGACTGTATGTGGGCAGGCTCTTGCATTGATTCCGTTCATCCGAGCAATACATTCGTACCAACTGATTTAATATCAGCCACACCGGGACAGAGTCTGCTCCGGAGAGACATATCGCCAGCGAGACCTGAAACACCCCCTTCCCTCGACGGTGATGAGCCTCCTCAGTTCCGTCATGCTGTCGATGTAGCGGGCACTGCTCTACGCTTGCTGAGAGATTCTGCTGTGGTCGCCGCTGATCATTCTTACACCTTGGCTAGACAACACTTTGACTACCTCGGCGTTCAAACACCATCAGATTCCTGTGAATCAGGTTAGTATTTTCTCTTACTTCATTTTCTTATAATAATTTGTTTTAGATTCTCCTAACAATAAATTAGAACAACATACAAAAAACTGGACTCTAAATCTGCTGATGTGTTCCTAAGGCGTAATCGGTTACGCCCTCTATGCTCTAATTAGAATTCAATAAAATTACGCAGTTGATTAAAATTGTTAAGTGATCAGTTAAAAATCTAATATGTAAGCGATGTCGCTCCTATTTAAAATTCTAATTGCCGACGTCAGGGCCAATTTGCTACCGTTGAGAATCTGCTGATGCGATAAACTAACACCTGACGTGGTTTCGTTTGTTTATTGTGAAATCGACGTTACAGTGCAACATTGTACTTGGTACCAGGGATAGCGAAAACACTGTTTTCATTTCCACGACAAAAGAAAAGCTATAAAAAAGTACACGTCAAGTTTGTTTCTCATCCGGATATTCGTTCTGTCGGTGCGGGTAGGTGTTTTCTCAAGTAGACGAAGTTGGACCGGGATGTCGCGAGGACGCAGGCGCACTCCCGGAGCGCGGGAAACTGCGAGTATCGACCGCCACCCTCGCCCCCTCCCCGTCTAGACGCACCCGCGACTCCTCTCTTCCGGAACCTTCGCCCATCGCGACCTTGAACGCCCCAACCTTCCTTAATGTCAAATTGCGCAACCTTCGTACCCGTCTCATCTCACGGGATCGACATGCTTAATTAGAATACGGATTAATGTTTGTTACACTCGTGTCCTTAATAGAAGGTCCCGCCGGGCGTCCTGGGGTTAGGACAGGAGTCAGGTCGTCCGTGCGTTGACCGAGACGATCCGACCTTGGTGCATCCTCCGACTACGAATTGGCGCTTCCCGCCCGATGCGGCAGGGTTAACAGCCTTTTTCCACGCACTTATTATCTCTCTTGAACGATATTGTGACTACACTAGAAAGTTATCTGAACGTGTATTAAAACACGACTTCACAGACATCTGATTAAAGTTTGAAGTTTCAATTAATTCGTGCTTTGATTGTCACGGATCGACTTTGAATCAGCACAGTTGTTGGGGAAAGGCTGAACTGTCTCTTACACTATGTTTTTATTTTTTAAAGGTTTTCTTATCTAAGAGTTAAGTGCTAAAGTCGATGCAATAAGACATCGCTTCTGGGCACGTTAGTCCAACTGAAATAATTTTATTTTGTTGGTAGTAAAAATATTTGTAAATTGATGGATAACTCAATTAGAATTGGTGTCGCAAAACTAATTTATATCTTCAATTTATGTCTATTTGTAACAACAGTTACAATGTTGTTATCGCCTTGCATTACAGTTTATTGTAGATAAATAATAGTAGTGGGTAAGGTCGCCGTGGACATGTGCTAATAATATTACGTATTGTTTACAGTAAACTTGTTGCGCGGGTTCCGTTCAAATAAACATTATGTCGGAAATGTAAACTATTGAAAATCATCGGTAAAGGCCGAGTTAAAAATAAAGTAAAACGGGGTTTACAGTTGGCTCGGCAGACTAGCCGAGACTATGCCCGTTACTTTAGTAAGAATGCAGCTGCGGAATGAAATGGAATCTCATTGAAGTGAAGCTTGCTTGGCCTGCCAGACCGGTTACCTTCCACTACCACTGTACTCCTATGTCTAGCTCACCGGATGACAATTTGATAGACGCTGCATCTCAATAATCGTAATTGAATACCAGTAAGCGACGTTTTGTGTATCTGTCTTTATACGAGTATATGACTACCACTTCAATAAATAATGGAGTATCGATTAGGAATTATTTTATAGTGAACAATTTGAGTATTCCACTCGATTTAGATATTCGGATCGGTCCGTGTCGCATCACTAGCGGGAGCGCGGTAAAAATTTACGAACGCATGCGTGCCTTTATCGGTGCCTGCCGCGCGCCTAAACTTCTATGCACGGGTGTACGTACGATCAAAGTTGTCACATTTTCGCGCCAATTCCGCGCGCTGTAGCAACTTTGTAATTTGTTTATCACTCACATTATTGTTGTTTACGGCGGCGCCGGCGGTGTTCTCGCCTAGAAGCGCAGTAGACGCCTCGCTCCAGATAGTAAATCACTTTTTACTATCAAACGGTACCGCAGCGCACTCGGCATTTTTAACCCATTTCCATGTACACTTCTAGGAACCCAATGAAAATGTATTCAGGGGGGGCGCTTTATCGCTTTTTGCTTCGTTTTATCTATGACGGATTGCACAGTCATGATGTATGACATTTAAAACTGCGAAAGTAGGGCAGTGGTTTGCTACGAATTGTGAATGTATAGGGCAATTTAGGGCAGCTAGATCCGGTCAGGCGGGCCTGGGTATCAATCAAACAACCAAGGCTGCGTGCCAGTTAGGCTAGCTCCTACATTCCTAAGTAGCCATTACTATATTCGGATAAGTAGGTAATTTTATACTGATACTAGATTTCTATACTTTGTGTATTCTCTATGGAAGTTTTAATCATCTTCAGCCGAAATACGGTCCATTCTAAAAAAGAACTGAATATTGGTAAGGTACAGAATAGAAGAAAAGATGTCGGTATGGGGTTGCAGGGACTCTCAAACTTCCAATGACATGCAATTAAAAAAGAAACGGAGTTAATATATAGTGAGGATTAAAGTACATCGCTCAGAAGCCCTAGTTAGCCGCCTGCTATGGCGCCTCACAACAATGCCCCAATAATCACTTGTGCAAACGAATTTAATTTTGTATAATATATCATACGTAAAGTCTACTGAGACCAATGTGTGTTAATATCAATATTTTATCGGGTTGCTATACGCTATCGAACTGCGGGCCTAACTAAAGCAATTTACACGATTTCATTCGGTTAGTCCCAGCAGCGTGAGCTGCTAAGCGATTTGAATTTTGACTCGTTCATTTCAGTTCATTATCACCTCTCGCAACCAGCCAGTAACTTTTCAAATAAAAAATAAATTCTAGTCATACGTATACATTATTAGTAGGACATTTACCTGTAATCCAATGCTATTCGAAATTCGAATCCGAATTAGTAAAGAAGAATATAAACGTCGAACCTACAGCTCCACAGTCACTTACCTTCAGGTGAGATATTATCTTTCGTCCTTTTAAAGGAACAATGTACGTAGAAAAATATAGCTTAAAGCTTTCCATCATAGTCTTCAAGAGTTAGTTACTATCCGCCTGTTACAGAGGTTTGTTTATCTAGGTTTTAATTTAAAATCTCACCGTAGTAAAAGTTCTTTAATTTGCCTCTTGTGTCCACTACATTGATTCTCCGCGCTTCAGTGGCCGATCAATATTTGCTCATGTAAAAGAGCACATATGAATTCTAAAGAAATATTGCTTTCCGCTTAAATTTTTCTCGCTTGATTTTATAAGGCATCCAATTAATCACCAGACCTAAGTCTGGTCCAATCTTGATGTACATTGTACAGTACTCGCACGCTATGTTTACCCCTCTGAAGTTAGCTACAAAAGGCTGCGTGTGTATCAAATACTAACGTATAAATTGGAGGCAAGGCAAGTTAGCGGGAGGAAAGAAATGGCCTAGTACTGTATGTCATCTATAAATAGTTGTTAAAAAAGAATACACATACATTCCGACTGATGCACGGAATTCCGGAGCGCCTAACTAGAAAGTACTGTACCCATAATGTTTGTAGATGAACACCTGAACATAGAAATCTAAAAATCTGTCCATATTTATGTTATCAGTAGATCTAACGGCTCTCCTTGACCATACACAAGGCGTTAAACCCAAAGGCTCTCGGTGGCCATTTTGAATAACGATAAAAACTTTAAAAACTTGTTATGTCAGTCCGAGTGGGGTATGAGTACCAGCTTGAATGTAGCCCATCCCTATTACAAGTACTAGCAAGTAAAGTAAGTAGAACGTGTGTAGGAACGACCTTCGCGTTATCGACACGGAATATGCACAGATATTTAACTCGTCACGTGGACCAAGTAACGTTTCGCAACGTTATAGCGCCATCTTGGCCTCCGAGCGGCCTTCACGAATTATCAATGCCGATAACAATGTACAATGTGACACCCTAACATAAATTTGTAATGTCTTATCGCAAACGAACAAAAAAAAACTAAAGCACAGTTTCGGCTGATAAACACTCAGCAACTAGATACGAGTAGTATTTGAATTTGCTCCCTGATCTCTCTAATCTTCGCGAATGCCATATTTACATTCAAGTTATTTTCCACTACGTAGTTGACAAATTGACGGCTTAACATTTTATTTAGAGGACAATAAAAGATCTAATTTTGATTTTGTCTCCTGTTGATAGGCGTGGTTGAATTAATTGACCATTATGCTGATTTGTCGGGTGACGCAACAATACGGGTTTGAATACCAATACTCCGGAAACGTGTATTTTATAGCCATAAAGATGATCAAAGTTTGATATGTCAACCGAGTCACGTGTCTTTTAAACGATAGCCTTTTAGGACATTAGCATTCATAATAGATATTCATCATCATCATATGTAGCTACGTATATGATAGGTGTGGGTTTTTGACTCCTCAATTCTTCCGTTTATTAATTGTCGATCGGCCAATCTGCTGGCGTCGCCGCTTTTTATGGCGCGTCCATGAACTTCCGCAACGAACTGCGTCAAGGTCGATACGCAAGCGGCCGATCGAACCAAGATACCCACCATAAATTAGCCCACGTCTATTTCGGCCAGCAAATCTCGAGTGTTTCAGGCCAGATGACCGAGTTTTGTAGTTGTGTAACGGCTACAAACTATATATCTTATTTTAGCTAGTAAACATAGATGATTCAAGATTCAAGATTCAAGATTCACTTTATTGACCTAGTAATATGAACATTACACTCGGCACGTCAAAATATTACATATTTGCATATTAAAACTATACTTAATTATATTAACCTTAACATTTAAATAGAAATGAACATTTCATTAGTCAGACGTAATTCTATGAATTCGTTAATAGAGTAGAAGGGACTGATTTCGAAAAATGATTTTAGTTTTTTCTTGAATTCGCTATAGGGCAATCGGCAAATGTCAAGTGGGAGTTTATTGTACATTATTATTTTTATGTGGCGACCTTGTTTTAATACTTTATTTAATTTAGTTCTAGGGTGTTGAATTCTTTCTTTGTTTCTAAGGTTGTATTGATGGGTGTTCATTTTGATTGTTAATTTGTCCTTTTCTTGGTGTATTTCTAAGAGTGAGTTATAAATATACAAAGCTATCACTGTCATAATTCGGTTTCTCTTAAAATGTATCTTTGCTGACGTACGTTTATTTAGACCGTATATAATTCGGATAGACCGTTTTTGGCAAATTAGTACCTTCTGTATATCTGCAGCGTTTCCCCATACTGTTATGGCATAGCATATAATAGCTTGTACATAAGCATAGTATACGCTGAGGATTGCTTTTTTGTCAACTAGTGGTTTCAGCTTTAGCAATGCGTAGTTGGCACTCGACAGCTTTTTACACACGTTTTCTATATGGGATGAATGACTAATTGTGTAATCTATTGTGTATCCTAAAAATTTTATGTCTTTTGTGTTTGAATTACTTATAATACCTTTTCTAGACTGATAGCGTATAATAGACGTCTTCTCAGTATTTAGGACTATACCGTTGCTTTCAAACCATTCTTCAAGATTATTTAACATTAGGTTAATTTTTTGGTCTAATTTTAATTTACACTTATCTTCAACTCCTATATGGGTATCGTCAGCGAAAAGACTTATAAAAGCCCAGTCTGGGACGTAGTTGCTTAAGTCATTTATATAAACTAAGAAGAGTACAGGGCCCAGAATTGACCCTTGAGGTACTCCTATATTATTTTTGTTCTTCGTGGAGTCAGTTCCATTGACTGTAACAATTTGTGTCCTATTTCCTAAGTAAGTAGTTAGCCAACCTAATTCTACACCCGAAAAGCCATAATGAGCTAGTTTTTTAAGTAATATGTCGTGCTTAAGGCAATCAAATGCCTTTGAAAGATCACAGTATATACTAGCACATTTATGTGATCTGTCAAGGGCATCTAATACGAAATATACCACTTTAGTTATAGCCATAGTCGTTGACTTTCCTTTTCGGAATCCGTATTGGGCAGAGGCGAAAAGATTGTTTTTTTCAAAATATGATATTACTTGATTTTTAATAGCAGTTTCAAATATTTTTGATAGAGCTGGCAAAATACAGACCGGTCGGTAATTGCTCATTTGTTCACAATCTCCTTTTTTAAACAGTGGTACTACACGTCCTGGTTTGAGAGCGTCCGGAAATACTCCTTTAATAATGCTGCAGTTTAGCACAGTTAGTAATAAATTAGTCAAGTAGGAATTATTCATAATTAACTTGTTCACTGTCTTGCAATTCATTCCATATATGTCCTGTGAGGTTTTCGGTTTTAGTGACTTTACGATTTTTATAAAATCATTTTCATCTATTGATTGAAATTTCATGACAGCCGTCGTTTTAGGTGTTTTGTTTAAAAAATCCATACATTTACCGCTATCAACTTTGATATCCTGAGTTAGATTATGTGCAACTGTACAAAAAAAACTGTTCAACGCTTCTGCTATTTGCTTTGGTTGTGTTAAAGTATCTCCTTCGATATTTTTGATTGCTGTGATATCTTTACTTATATGTTTCCTTCCTTTTACTTGTTCATTTATAACTTTCCAAGTTTCTTTTATTTTATTGCCAGATTTTGTAATTCTATTGCCATATTGTAATTTCATAGATATTTTTAGGACGTTGTTAAACACTTTTTTGTATTTTTTAATTCTTTTTTTGAGTCCCTCATTTGGGTCAAGATCGTACAGCAACTCCATTAAGGTTAGTTTGTTTTTAGACACTATTATCCCTTTAGTCGTCCACTTAATTTTCTTTTTATTTGACACTATTTTCTTTACAGGAAAAGCTACATTATAACAATAAATGATTGCGTCCAATAAAATGTTCATTTTTTCATTTACATCACACGTTTTTTCAATTTCATTCTTTAGTTTGACATATTCATTACGAAAAAGGTAATGAAAATAATTACAGTTAGCTTCAGTCATTATCCTACCGTATTTTGGTTTCGTCTTTTCTATATTTTTCTTATTTCTACAGTTATAAGTTAGCAATATAGCATTATGATCGGATAATCTACTATCTAAAACAGAACCTATGCAAGTTTCACTTTTATTTACAATGAAATTATCTATGCATGTACTACTGTGTCCATCAGTACGCGTTGGCTCTTTTATTACATATTTACAGTTAAAGTTTAAGAGTATGCCATCAAATTTTTTAATGTTTTTATTTTTTATTAGCACATTTAGATTAAAATCACCTGCTATTATTATGCGTTTATCTTCTCTGGTAGTAATATGTAATATTTTTGTTAAAATCTCACAGAATATATCAAAGTCGTAATTTGGTCTGTATAAGCAGACTATAACGACTTTGTGTGATTTGAGCTCAATAGCTGACATTTCACAGTTCATTTCAGAAGAAAGTTTATTAAGATCCTTTCTTTCTTTACAATCCGTAATATGATTCTTTACAAAAATAGCTGTCCCGCCATGTGCGAATATTTTCCTATTGTAATAGGTAACTAATTCGTAATTTTCTAATTTCACGACTTGCATTTGTTCATCTTTAGTCCAAGTTTCTGTCAAACACAAAATATCACAGTTATATTCTTCTGTAAGAAGTTGCAAGTTGGGATATTTATTGTTTATACATCTAATGTTCGAATGGATTATTGTTATCTTAGATTGTCTTTGTTCATTATCATTTGAAAAAAAGTCATAAGTGCTAAGTTATGTTCATTTACAGGTTTGCATTTAATAAAATGCAGCGAGGATGAGCTTTTAAAGTGATCTGCGGCGTATACTATTTCATTAGTGATATGATCTGTTAACAATGTTTTTCTTTTAGTCTTATCGTCTAATCCTTGTTTAATATTGAGTTCAAGATATTTCGCGTTTATACTTCCGTTGCACATATTTGCTAGTTTGTTATTTATTTTAGCAATGGTGAGATCGTCTTTGCTATCATATAATACGCCGCATATCATTATATTGCACTTCCTCTCTTCTAGAATTAATATTTTTTCTAAAGTGCTAAAGTAAGCGTGTCTACATTTTGAGTCTGTCATGTTACCTAATTTACTAATAAGTATTACTGCGGTGTCCTTTTCTTTCAATGAATTTACGTCTGCTTCTAAATGTTTCAGTATTTCTTGTCTGGATGCATTTGGCTTGCAGTCGTTGTCTACCTTGATAAATGACGGATATCGATTTATTATTTTATGTGCAAGACCTTTTCCGATTTCATCTGAATAAATTTTTACAGTTTTCGTGCGAGTTATTTCTATTTCCTTTTCTTGATTTATATTATCCTTCTTATCAAGGTTCTTTTGTTGCGCTTCATTAAGCTCTTCATCGATCTTGTTACTTTTTGTAATATTTCCTGCATAGTTTTCTTTTCTATTTTTGATGTTTTCTTTTCCCCTATTTCCGGTGTTAATTTGTATATCTTTATTACGTTTGTAGATCAATCGTTCTTTAGTATTGTGTTTCTTTTTTCTTTTTATGTCTCCATTTATACTATTATCCTGTTCGTGTTTGTCTAAGATTTCTGTTTCACTTCTGTAACTTTCATCTGAGCTGTTTATTAGAAATAGTTGGTCCTCTTTCAGCGCTTCACAGATTTCTTTCTTTCTACAATTATTTTCCTCGGTATCGTCTTGTATATTTTGTTTCAGGTGCTGAAGTTGTAATGCATGCTTTAATTTCTTGTTGTTGGTTTTCAGCTGGAAACATTTTTTTAGCGTACATTTTGATAATTTCTTAAATTTTCGCAGGTTTTTGTACATCTTGAGAGTTATCCGCCTATTAACCAAAGTAGAAGTTTTCCTTGGAGCAGGATGGGAAACGGATCTATTCTGAATCAGATAATCTTGGTTTTCTACTATTTGTTTCATGTCATCTATAATACCTTGTAGTATGTGATTAGTTTTATGGGTGTCTACATTTTCTTGTTTTAATTTTTCGTTTTCTGTTATAAGATTTTTCATTCGCTTTTCAATAGTTTGTTGGTCTATATTTATCTCTAGTGTCATTTTTTCTTCAATGATGTCTTGATTTTTATCTTTCAAATTTATTATGTCATTTTGTAAGTCTATTTTTTCCCCTTCTGTTGTAGACAGACGTTTCTTTAAGGTTGTGTTTTCCTTACACAGTTTTTCAAAATCCTGTTCACAGTTTTCTTGCTCTTTTGATAATAATGTTATGTAAGACTCTTTTTCTTTTAGTTTTATTTGCAGGCTGCATATAAGTTTTTCATAAGTTTTGAGGTCAGTATTCATTACCTCAATTCTTTCTTCTAATTCATTTATACGGGTATCATCTTTTTCCTTTTTGTTGTTTATGTACTTCCGTAGCGTAATATTATTATTATTTGAGTAATCCATACTTTGTTTTATATAGTTTTCTCACTAGAAATATGTAGGTGCAAATCGGACCATTTTAATATGTAAAATTATTTAGCACGCTAGCAACACAGCGCACATCAATTTCTGTCGATTCGGACTCGGTCTGTGTCAAGCTGTAGCTCACCGTGACAGTGACAGATGTCAATAGAGTGCCTTCAAATAAATTCCTGAGCGTGAGTCAGCTGGTCTTCTGGTTAAGTGTGATGTGTTTACACGGATCGACCGTATGATATTTGCAACTGTGTGCGTGAGAATTTTGAAAATTTCAGCATTCGTTATGTGTTTCAATCAGAATTTGTGGTGCAATAAAGGTGGAAAACAGTGGTACCTGTGATATTCCGGCAGTTTTGAGGTTACATTTTCTTGAGGTACTGTTTTTCGTCACTGAATCTATAGTAAATTATTATATTTTATTTAAATTGTTACGGATAGCCGTTCAGCTTTGTTTACATGGCTGGGGTTGCCAGATTAATTGTTTATTTATTATTAGGATTATAAGTCATAGGTTAATACTACATTTGACATATTGTCGAGAAGTTAGTTGAGTTGCAAAACTATGTTGTAAAGGCGTATATGAATTAAAACAGCGGATTTTCGAGCACAGAAATTAGATAATGTTAAAAGCTGAGCGATTTCCGTTAAGACCCCGTGGGATGATGAGAAAGCTTACGGTGGTAAACGTTATAAGAGAAACCGAGCTGCATGGCTAATTAATTAGCATCCTCTTTACGTTACTTATACAGGGCGGAAATTTGTAATTAAAGATATTTTATCACGGAAGGAGATGAAAACACTAGAAAAAATATGAAATAATAAACAAAGTATAATAGAGGTAGTTAGATGTAATTGTGCGTTAGAAGTATACAAAATCTGAACACGGGTCTCAACATATGCTTCGCATTACAAGGACGCAAATTAAAATCCATAGGGTTATCGGTATCCGATACCGAACAAATCCATTTTTTGATAATATTATGACTTTTTATCGGCACGTTGATCGCCAACAATGTATCACCACTAGTAATTGATAACGAAAATGCTCGCTAAATACTTTCGTTTTCGTACTAAATCTGTAAATCACTTTGCGGCAGGTTTATAGCTTCAAAAGGCGTTAGGTATTTAATTGACAGACTGAACTTATTGGAAATAACCTAGGTACTGTACTGTAAGCGACAACCATAGAGTTAGTTATTTCTTTTTGTACGACCAAAGAGGTGATTCCAAGCACTCTGTACAACATGGCGTGCGCCGGGTACGCGTCACGATAATTTTTAATTATCGCTCTCAAATGCCAGTGAACTTGGCCTCGGCGCTGTGGCCAGCGAAGCATGCAGGCCCCCCTTAACAGGTCACACTTGACGACATTATTCTACACGTTGTAAAAGTCCAACCGATTTATCTATGGAATCTAGAAAAATTAACTTTTCGCAAAGGTGACGTGATTTCAAAATGGCGCATGTTTGAAATTTGTAACTAGGTGAAATGGCATAAATATATGTTTTCCTTCGATATTATAATGCCTAAAGATTTGCGTATTTTCTAAATTTGTTCCTGGTTTTTATTTCTTAGATCGGGTTTGCTAATAGTGTTCGAATTAGATTTGCATGTGTAAGAAAATTCTTACTAAACGCTGTTTTATCATCATGATGTGGAGCGTAGATATATTGATTAGGTCATCCACCTAGTTAGATAGCATGTTTTTTCTTGCATATCATCCGATAAATATAGCGACAACGAAGAATTCAAGTGCAAACTAAAGCTTAATTAATGATGCCCAAAATGAATGCTCACATGTTCCTTAAGTTTTTTTTAGAGAGCATACTCGTACGTTCAAAATTCATCCCATCGTCAGAATGACTCATGTTAGTTCTCACGATGATCCATAGACTAGCTGGAAGGTGTGAGTAATCAACTAATCATGCCTAGTCTAGACGCGGTCGAAACTTGCATTTCATTGTTTATCAAATGCAGGGTTTTAGATTTTCCTTAACTTTTTAATAACGTTTTTATACATCGTCCTTATGCTACGAAAGAGGCAGACTGCAATAAGACGCTCTTGCATTTTTTTACTGGCCAGTCTCCGGCTCACAATAAAGAGCGGATAATCTTTGGTATCTTTTAAAATTGGAACGGCCCGGTGGAATCGAGGTAGCAGTGATGGGATATAATAGATGCACTAGACCGGATCCCGGCGGCGCTCGGCCACAATACCCATATCGTTTACAGAGCTGAAACAAATACGGTGACCGTTAATCGCGTCGGCGCCAGGGAGAAAATTGTCACGTGGAAATCGACGCCTACTGTTGACAACTGGGCGTACTTATAGGGCTGTAATTTCCTGTTAATTTTCTAAAGTTACAAAGCTTTCCGTGCGTAAATAGGTCACAGTTGCTTGTGGGTTAATTGTTAACGTTTATGGACATAATTTTTGAGCATTTTTGTAGTTATCAAGCTGTAATTAAATCGATCATCGAACTCAACCTAACCTCAAAGTTAATCACAGGTTATTTTGATGAGTGACATTGACTAGCGAAAGTTAAATGACTTTTTGACCAATTAACCTAATAACGTAATAGCTGGCCCTATACCTTATTTATGTTTGTGTTGTGAACGAGTATACAGGCCATGTCTATAAGTGATACTTATGGCGCGTCAAATTTGTATTTGGTTATAGGCGCCGTGCGAATCCTGGCCGATACGTACCCGAATTAGACTGGCGCGCGGCGCGGCGCGGCCACAGCGATAAGCGACCGCGTAACTATGCGGAAATCAAATAAAAAAGATTGCGTTGGTGTGTAAATTTATCGTCGCTCAGGTCGATAATGTGTCTGTAGCGTAGTTTTATTCCGCGGGAACTGCGTAGTTGTTGGAACCTATTTCGCGAACGTCCCTGACTTCGACCGTTTCGTAAGAGTAGAACTAACAGCTGCCCACATAACCAGTTTCTATTTCCAGTGATCTCAAGTTAATAATGACGGAGGACTTAAGTTGGTGATGATACGGCGACTCGCGTGCTACAAAGCATAAACTATAAGCATATTATAAAACAAAACAAACGTCATCTCCCTCCCTTAACAATACCGCCATATCCCGTCTCCCGTTTGTAAAATATACTCTATACCTCCACTTAATTACCCAAAGTACGGTTTGACTTGATAAAAATTTTGGCAATTACAAATTTCAATTTGCTCCCAAATCAGTGTAATCTTCACATTTGTAAATCAGGAACTTTTCACATAATTACGGGGGAAAGATATATATCTCTAATGAAATACTGTACTAGTTCACGACATACTGAGCCAGATCGGTTGCATGTTTCCGAGTAAAACGCACTGAGCGGTCGGGTTCGACCGGTAACCTTTAACCACATTGAACCGCTGACATAATTTGCAACGGAGTAGTGAGGTTCCGCGAAACATGCACCGACGTAAACATTAACCGGACAAAGGTCTACATCCTCAATGTTAGTATAAAAACGTGCAATGTGATCGCGACGCGACGCCACATAACTATATCTCATTCATAGAACTGCAACGTAGACTTGGCGCCTTCGGCAAGCTGCACGGCGTTATTGCAACATGACAAGAAATCTAGGTCGTTTCCGTGGTACATGTCACGTTACAGAAACCTAGCTCGCTCGTAAACTGATTTCAAGTCATTGGGACTTTAGTGTAGCTTCGGATACGTCGTTCTGAGTAGAACTCACTACACTTTACATCTTTCAACGAAGCCGGAATACTTCTAAATCTAACTAGAATAACAATCCTGCTCATTTGGGAATCCTACGCCCCATGGCTTCGATTCTAGAGAATGCAGGTATATTACACCGGTCAACAAATATTTTTTTTTGTTTTGCGCATGGCTTTCACTTAATTTACTCTGATTTATAAAGCCAAGATATATAAAAAAGTTCGATTACAAATCGAAAATATTTGCTTTTTAAGATGTTATAGCGATTTGATCATTTTTGATTTTCGCGCCGAATTAATGTCGCGTCTTTGCACGCTACCGCTGTCGAAGGAGAGGTAAGAGGGCGGGGGGGTAGTGTTTCTTGCGTCGCTCATCGTGCACGACAGTATGTGCTTGCATATTACAGAGGAATAACGTGTTTCATATTTGTTTTCGCTGTATTAACCTGTACAAAATGGCTTCGAGAACTTGTAGACGAGACGCTGACTCGTTTTGCTATATTTGTGGCGAATTTATTAAAGTAAGGGAGAAAAAATACGATTTAAGTACAAATTTAAAGATTTGCGAGGCATATCAAGCTTACTTCCATCTACCTGTTAAAAATCAAGACAAGAAATGGGCCCCACATGTGTCATGTAACTCGTGCAGATACATTCTGGACGGTGAGTTTATTTTCTCTTTTTTATTGTATTAACTATTTTATATTAACATGAATGAAGTTATATTATAACATCATTAATGTTGTATATGTTTTTAATTTTATTTAGTTACGTTCTATTTTAGGATGGTACCGAGGTGAAAAAAGAGCAATGAAGTTTGCAGTGCCGAGAATCTGGAGGGAACCCAGGGATCATCACACAGACTGTTATTTTTGCATTGTGAATCCACTTAAAGGTAAAAATTCAAGGAAAACATCTTATCCTAATCTACCATCGACATCCGCTCCAATACCACATACAGAAAACAATCCTGTGCCTGCTCCACCTGTGCTGGAAACTCAACTACTCTCTCAAGGCAGCCATCAATCACAGAGTTCATCTGTATCCGTACATTCCGAATTCGTTCTTGAATCTGAACCAAAAATACAACATCTAATCAACTCTGAAGATTTCAACGACTTAATAAGAGACTTAAATCTACCAAAAAGTAAAGCAGAGTTATTAGCATCGCGATTAAAACAACGGAATTTACTTACTCCTGATGTTCGAATATCTCATCAAAGAAAACGTCACGAAGAATTTTCTTGTTTCTTCAGTAAGGAAGATGGACTCTGTTTCTGTCATGACGTGAAAGGTTTATTTGAAGAAATAGGTATTCCATGTCATACAACTGAATGGCGCCTTTTTATTGACAGCTCAACAAAAAGCCTTAAAGCTGTTTTACTACACAATGGGAACAAATTTCCATCTATTCCATTGGCACATTCCGTACACCTCAAAGAAAATTATGACAGTATTAAAATGCTATTAACTGCCATCAAATATATGGAATACAAATGGGAAGTTATTGGTGACTTCAAGATGGTGTGTTTTTTGACTGGAATGCAAGGTGGTTATACTAAATTCTCCTGTTATCTTTGCCTGTGGGATAGTCGTAATGATGCTGCTCACTACCGCCAAAAACATTGGCCTGTACGTGCTGAGTACGAAGTTGGAAAATCCAATATTAAATGGGAAGCAATTGTCGATCCTAAATCCATATTAATGCCGCCATTGCATATTAAATTGGGTCTTATTAAACAATTCGTGAAGGCTCTAAATCATGAATCTGAAGCTTTCAAATATCTGAATAGTTTTTTTCCAAAGCTTTCAGAGGCGAAAATTAAAGCCGGAATCTTTATAGGCCCCCAAATAAAAAAAAATATGGATTGCGATATTTTCCCAGAGCTACTTAACAATGAGGAGAAAAAAGCCTGGAACAGTTTTAAGGCAGTAGTTCATGGTTTTCTTGGAAACCATAGAGCTGAAAATTATGAAGAGCTCATCACTGACATGATTACAAATTTTTCCATCATTGGATGTAGAATGTCTCTAAAGATGCACATGTTACATTCTCATCTAGATAAATTTAAAAGTAATATGGGTGCTTTTTCGGAAGAACAAGGAGAACGCTTCCATCGAGATATAATGGAATTTGAGAGGCGTTACCAAGGCCAGTATACTGAAAGTATGATGGGCGACTATATTTGGGGGTTAATAAGAGAAACTTCTTTTGAACATGCCAGGAAAAGTAAATCTGTTCATTTTTAAATTAAATATTTAAAAAAGAACAATTTTACTTTTCCATTTACTCCATTTTAAAACTCATATTGTAAGAATTTTTCATAATTAAATGTTCTGTATGCTATAATAAATTATCTCTATGTCAATTTTTTACGTATTTTCATTAATGTGATTTTTTCAATTTTTTACACATAAAATCAAATTCAAAGCATTTTTTTGTTCTTATTCTTATTTCTAGGTACATTAGCAATAAAAATAAGGTATGTATATCCCGTGCGCAAAAATGCTGTAGACCGGTGTTATATAAGAGAGACGCCCGTATTGAGGCAGTCACGGTTGACGCCATGCAACTCCGTACGTTTCTCACAAATCTCCAAACTAACGATATACACACCTTGACCGATAGTACGGGTTTTATGTAGTTGCTAGCAGCGTACCGGTTAGACGGGCGTTAGGTAATCGGCGACCACAGGCGGCTGTGCGGCATATCAATTTCGTTGGGAAAGGGAAATGCGTCGGCCGGCTCGACACCACGTTTTGTCGCGTGACATTTCATTTAGCTTCGACGCTTTATCCACTGTTAAGCCTAGGTCAGACCGTACCAGGTTTATTTCATTCGTAGATCGTTTTATAATGGTACAATGTTTTCGCTTAAAATTCTACTTTTTCGACTTAGTTTGGTGGTTAAATTGTTAATGATCTAATTACCGAAATATGAAAGCTTGATGTGAACTAGGCTTTACCGGCGTTGGCAAGCAAGTCCACCGGTTGATAAATCCGGCGAGCGTCCATTGAGTGCGGACGCTGCGGCAACGCTGCGCGCACGCGCTCTCGTTTTGGCGCGAATGGCGCGCCGTGACGTCAGGCGTCTGGATCGATGGCGGCAGACGCTGCGGTAGTACGATGGGGTCGACGCCCTCCCCCCTGCGGACGCCACCCCACCCCTTCCCGGGCACCTGACTACTGCAGTCGCATCCCGACGATGCGACTCGATCTAGACTACTTCGGCATATGCAGCTAGGTATAGTTGCCCGCCTTTTATGGTGATGCCTGCGTAATGAACGTAGGTGCCATGAATGAAGGAATTTGAGCGATGAGATTGTAAATGCGGGTGGTAGTAAAATTCAGCGATTGCATTGAAATGTTTAATTTTGTACTGGTTTCTTTTGGTTACGTTTGTAGCATTACTGAACTTGTTCTCCGTTGTTACAGAGGAGGAAATCGATGTCGTCTCGTTGGGCACGTCGAGTCAGCAGTCTCTGGTGTCGCCGTCGCGGGCGGACTCGCTCCCGTGCTCCCCGTCGAGCCAAGACCGTCACCATATACAGCGGACCGTGGCCACGTCCATCACGCCGCGGCCCGCCGGCAGGAAGCGTCTCGTACCCCCTCCCACGATATCCTCGTCAGCCTCGACCCCTCGCCGGCGGACGCGGGGACCCGGCCGCCGCGGCAGACGATCCAATACAGACACAGACTCCGAAGCTGAATCGCCTGAGATCGAACGTCGCTCGATACACAACGACATGGAGCGCTTAAGGCGTATCGGCCTCAAAAATCTCTTCGACGAACTGAAAAAGCAGATTCCAGCGACGAGAGACAAGGAACGAGCTCCCAAAGTGGTCATACTCCGGGAAGCCGCCGTGTTGTGTCGCAAGCTTCGGGAAGAAGATGCGGAGAGGGAGCACCTGAAGAAGCAACAGACCAGATTGTACGCTAGATTGAAAAAGCTCCGCACGATGGTGGCTGCCCGTTACGCGCGGCCGTATTGAGCACCTAGGGCCACAAAGTTGGTAATCGCTTTGTTCCACAAGAGGAACTCCAGTGCGCAGCCTACTTACCGTGACACCTATAGACTGGTAATTCTTATCTTAAAGTCCCACTAAACGTTTACATTCTTTTGTGAATACCATGGCTAAGAAAGCTGAACCGTGCGTGAACCACGAGTGAATTCCTTCAAGACCGTATTGATTTACTGTATGTCGGCTGTTAGCATATTTCGATTTGATAAGTCAGCTTTTACGGCTTACTCTGCTTCTGTGGGATGGTACTGAGAAGTAATATTGATGTAAAGCAATAAAGTTTGGTTTCTTTTGCTCAAATGATATTTAGCAGTGCCAAAGTGAGCCATAAAACTGGTTGTCTTTTTTAAATTGTTAGAAAAATAATTTGGTTTTCCGTAAAATATCTTAATAGCTACAGACTGCTTCGTAAACTTGTAGACTGGTTTTACCTCTGAAACTGTTTTTGAATTAAAAGTATTGCATAGTTGTCATAGCACATTTCTAGATATCTGTTGTCCAATCGAAAATATATCATTTGTTACATATTGCTTCGGGCGATGAACTGATCATTTTTTTACTGAACCTTCCATACATACGTACATATAGTAGTTAAAAGGTGATTCAACTGATAACACTTGCACGTCTTTTTGGGTTCATCATAAGAATGGAGTGGAGGTAGTCGTGAATGTATAGGTAAGTCTGGCAGAGGTGGCTTGATGGAATAAAAATGGAAAGTTTTGAAGTGCAGGCCCCTATATATGTTTTCGGCCCGATAGTAGACTGTTTTTTCTATTTCGTTCGTCCCGTCTTCGCAAGAGCGGGATGGTGATATCTATTGTTTTAATTTGATATTAATCTTAAGTTTACATTTATAGGTTAGCTCGCTTATGGTTTTCTGTAGAGTTTTGTTATTTTATATAAGAAAATTAACACCAGTTTAATGTTTTCTTTTGTAACTCTGGTTAACTGAATTTTTAATGGTTTTTAACATTTTGGAATTGTTCAACAACGTATTGGACCAGTTTTTAAAGCGATTGATAATAGTATATGTTATGTATAATAATAAATTAATATACAGCTTGAATATAAATCAAAATAATTCATCTAACGTAATGACTAATGCATTGTGTAATTTTATCATATACATATTTACTGTCTACCTGTCGTAGGATGCGCTTGCGGCGAGAGACTGATGCCCGCTTTCCTGTGTTGGTTACGGAAACAAAAGAAGCACATTTTAAAAATGGAATGTCGCTAGCGTATTCTAAGGAGGTTAGGATCTGCACTTACATATTTGTATAATTATGGCATATAACTTTATTGCGACGCTTAGTATAATTTTTTATTATTTATTAATACATTCGATAATAAAACCAATGAAATCTTTAAAAAATACAATATTGTACCCGTTGACATAGTGAATCTAATCTCAGTGACGATTATAATGAAATAGATGTGTATTTTGATAACAAAATCAAGACATGAAATATACAACAGAACTAAATAAAATAGCCTTAATAAGATGAAAACATGAAAATATAACCACGACATAGTTCCTCATAGTACCTATACTAATAGTAAATTTTTGCATTTTCTTTATTATATATTTTTATTGCAGTAAGTTAGTTATGTACTCGCGTTAGTTATGATAAAGAGCTAAGATTGTGTAATGTACGCCTGATCAAAAATAACCGGAGGCCATGTTTTCAAATCAAAGAAAACAGGCCTGGGACAGTCGGACTAAACGAAACTTCGTTGTTTGACTACGCAACCCAACAAGTGAATGACAAGTAAAATTTTTAAAAACTCAACTGCGTAAAAAATTTAACTTTTTTGATTTTTTCTGGCGCAGTCGGGTAAAAACTGACTGCATTTCCACGGATAAATAATTATTATTATGAATATTGTAGATTTTTGTCCCGCAAATTTGTTAGAAAAGTACTTTTTGATCAGGCTTTAAAAAATATGTTTTACCGAACTGGTCGGCAGTTTTTTTTGTAAATTTGAAGGCTTTAATTGTGTGAGGAATGTGCCTTGCTATGTACATATACATAGGTAATTAGGTTTATACTCGAATTAGTTGCAAGAAATATTTTTTGTGAGAAAAAATATAATTGTAGGAATATAGCGTTGTTCTCTAAGTAGCTGTCACGAGGTGTTTTTTATAGTTATCGTGTTAAAGATTCGCAGTTTATCTTCCACTAGGCGTAAAATGTACATAAAATAGTAATAGAAGCGTAGGTGTATGTCTTTTTTATAAACGAGTTTTTTCTTCTAGTAATTGTTTAGTTTTTTTTCTTAACTGGAGAGTTACGAATTCTCGAATGTTGTACCTGCATTTAATTTTTTTTGTTAATCTTGACATAAATAATATTGATAATATCGGTTTAGTTATCCGAAAAGTGACATTGGTTTCTTCGCGTGGTGATATTATACAGTGTTAAAATTTAATAGTTTTTTCACATAAGGAAAAAGTCAGTAGTTAAAGATTATCGGTAAGGGTTGAATGCGACAGCTTTATTCGGTAGACAGATCGGGAAAATTTTTAAAAATATATATAATATACCTACAGCACATTTTGTGACAAGGCACATTTCCATCACTGCCAAATGGAAAATAGAAGCAAAAAAATGTTATACCTAAATAGCAACTTGATTTGTAAATTTTATATATAAGGTTGGGCGATTAAGTCATAATTTAATTTCTTTGTATGGTATCCCTGTATATAATAGTAATTACTTTGACATCCAACCGCCGCCGGTGGTACGGGACCAATCGGAAGATGTATGTTTTTTAAGTGTTCGATTGGTTGAATTGTAATAATTGTTGCTGGGAGTCAGGGGGTGGCTGCGTGATGACGTCAGACCACCATCTTGATTCACCGGGGGCGGTTGATACCGCGCTGCTACAGAGAATGCAGGGCGCAGTATAGATTCCGCCTAATATTGAAATTGCATTCTGCAGTCTATGAAGTGGCGCTTAAAGGACATGAGTACTTATCGCGTCTTATTATTTGGATACTACAGTTTAAGAAAGTTTTTTTGGTTTTTTGTTCCTTAATTAATTATGTGTATCGAAAACATTAAGATAATCATTAAATATAAAAATAAACTTTAGTTGAGCTCAGGCAGAGCTGGGACGGCCGACTAGTTGATTGTGATTTTTTTACAGTATGCTGTATCATTTGAGGGTTATTGGCAAGTATGGGGTTTTATTCTGTGATTTTGTACCTATGAGGTACTGGCATAAACGTCTCAAAAGCTTTGCCTGGTCCGACTTTAAAAAAATATTGTCTTTTTTTTCTTCATATCTTACCTACCCTATTATTTAAAATACAGTAGACAACACATAAATTACCAGAAGTTACTCCAATTGTCGATTTTTTCTTAGGTAATTTGACAGATGAACTATTGATATGCTGCCGATAAAACAGTAAATTAAAAAGTAAAGGAAATTTTGAAAACATTTTGTGTAAGGATATTAAAAGTCGTTTTTAAAAACTAGGAATTTTGACACTACGCAAGAAAAAAGCATAAAACGGCTTTAGGCATTTTTGTCTTCGACTGTACTGAATCATTTATCGGGTGACCTTCATAGAAATTCGGTATCGCGACAGACATTATTCTTGAATAAATTCATATATTTGTAGTCTCAATACCTATCCACTTTGTATTGTTGCTAAGCCAGAAACTAAAGGAGGTCAATCAGTTTAAACAGGAAAATAAAATCTTGAATAGTACGTATACGTTTATGGCAAGCAGTGGTGAGCTTTAGAATAGGACGACCCCATGTCATCCAGTGGATGTCATATAAGTGGTAGAATAAAATATTGACTAGTCAAAAATACTGTAGGAACACCACTTTTCGATTTAGGGATCCGTTTGGAAAATATTAAGCTAAGTAAGTGATAATTTTTGTCAGAGTAGTGCCTTATCTGCTAAATTGTTGTGGTTAAAGAACTTTATTTTCTCATAAAGAAATTTTGTTTTCACTTACATGAGAAATTATACTTATTCAACTAGGGTATCTTAGAAGTAAAGTAAAACTAAAATAAAATTAATTTTGAGTGACGGTCAGTCACTATTTAACTAAGAACCAGTATCGGCCGTTCGCTGGAACGAGCGCAATACACAGAGTAAGCGTAACTAGCTGCTTTTAAAAATCTGAAAAAATTGACAGTAGTAGCTTATATACTGAAGTTAAAAGGAAAACTATCACGAATTCGTTGGCTTTACAGGTATAACGAAAATTAGTCGACCAAATTATATAATATACTTGGAGTGGTCAAATTGACAATTACTACGGAACCCTATACTGCGCGTGGTTCGACACGCACCTGGCTGATTTTTTCCTACGGGTATTGTAACAGGCGACTACTTGAAAACATATTCCGCAGCAAGCATCTATAAAACATAGGTAACATCAACATCTTACGACGATACCTAGTGTGGAAAAGTAGATAATAGTGGGCACAGCTCAGCATATTGCATTATAAGGATTTTTAAATATGAGTGTGTATAAATATTTTTTTATTTGAGAAAAAAGCAACAATAAAATTAATCCTATTAGCAGTTGAAACAAAACTGTAGGCTGTATGCGCCTCTTATTCCGTGGAGCGGCGTGAAGTGAGCTACTGTCAGACATCAAAACAATAGTGAAGTGCGCGTATTTGGCTATCGCGATGGCCTTTCGGAGTGTGATATCTTCAAAAATTCCTATGGTGGTTATATTAGGTGCGACAGGTACAGGAAAGACTAAATTAGGTGTGGAATTAGCTCAGAAATTCGGAACGGAAATCATAAGTGCCGATTCAATGCAGGTAACTCAGTAAATCTTAAAGAATATCCACAAATTCTAACCTCAAAATGTGTTATTGTTTATATTCTTTATCTTGTACCTGAAACATGTATATAAGGTTTTATCTACAATTGTTATCTATCGTTTCACATTACAAAGAGCTAAATATCGAATAAAAAGTATAATTACTAGTTTTCAGGTCATTAGAACAACAAGGAAGATATAACCTATAACATTGTTGTGACTATAATTTTAGGTGTTTTTGTTTGATCGGTTATACAATTATTTGTTTTGACTCAAATAATCAATTAATAGGCTTGACTGTAATCTATTGCATTATCATCAACCGGGAATTATTCACCTAATTTACTTACATTTTATATATTCGGTTAGGGTGCGAAAAGAGTCATCGTTTTTGAAAAAACAAAAGATATATATTCATATCTGTAACAATTCATTTTTAAATTCACATCATAAAAAGAATGTTCTTAGAGCACAGACCAGACATGATACTCTCTTGTACAGTTGGACTTACTATACATCTAGCAGCCAACGGATTCCCAACAGTACGGTATCTACAGGTACGTCCGCTTGGCTAACAATGGACAAGCAGTAGTGTCAGATCTGTTGTGTTCCGGTATGAAAGGTAGCCGAGTCAGCGCCTCATCAGCTAGAGACTTCTGGGTAAGACTACCATCCAATGACACTATCGTCACTTCACTAGAGATTATGTGCAAACCCATTTCATACATCAAAGTTAAACCGGTGAAGTGTTCATATGGAAACAATAATAAGTGGCAACAAAGCTGGACCCATGAACTCTAAATTAAAGGTTTGATAAGGTATTTGGTACTTGGTTTGCATGTTTGTACCACTTTTATGAATTGTTTGGTGTAAAAGGTAACACATGAAGTGTGACATAATTTGAGGCCTTTGTGTCCGTTGAGTCCATTTCTATAAAATTTCATTATAATCATATACCTCCAGGTAATGAAAAGCACAAATGTGCTACTTACTTCCAGTCTCTTGTACCTACTCCACACTCAGTGGAAGCTTACAATATTGTGCCACTTGGTAGCATTTTTTTTATTTGGGCATGAGGGCCGCAGTCCTAGCATCCTGCGTGTCACTGTGACCTGTATAGATCTATTGTGACAGTCCCCTATGGATCATATCGGTAGCATAGTAAGATATATAAACCATACATATAATTTAGTCTCTGTTCATTTGGTAAACTTTCTTATTTAATTCAATATGAGTATCCTGTCTTTTTAAATTTTAAATAATTACCTTATTGTTGTTGTTAAGTTTGTTATCTCAGAACTTTTGTCTGGGTGAGCCGATTTGGATGATTTTTTTGGTCAAAGCCGGTGCTTTCCGTGTGGTTTTATTTAAATGTTGTCTAGTTCTGACAATGGCATCAATGAGAAAACCATATAAGTCATAATTTATAAATGTATTATAAAAGTAGACTTTTAGGGCAGTCGAAATCGGTTTCTAGTTCTTTTTGAACACGTTAACTTGTTCAAGTTACTTTAAACAAGTTAACAACCTTTTTTTGACTGGGGCTAGGGACTGGTGTAACTGTTTGTTCGGTGCTAAGACAACAAAATTTAAAAAAAAAGATTAACAGACAAAGTTAAGCCTTGAAATGCCTTGCATAGGCATCACTGACTATATAAGTGCAAATTTATTTTTGAATTGTAACTTTGTTTCGCAGAATAATTTTGTCCTGACTAACCATTGCTTTAAAGGAAAAATTAATTGGAGAAGCAGGAGTAACATCCACTTAAAAAAGCAAACATAGTGTGCTGTTGGACCATACTGGTCCAGGTTATCTCTGTCTCGTTCTCTCATCTGTGGAAGTATATAGTTTGTTGCAGGATTATGCAGGCATATTAATGCTGGTGGCTGTAGATTATTAGATTAGGATTATTCAATGCATCCCCTAAAACAGGCACAAGCGTCTTCTCAGCTACTTTTTACTGTGACCACCAATCTACGAATAAAAATGGCAATACCCTCATAAAAGTTTTATATGGAGATCTTTTTGGGAGGCGCATGTCCATCATTGAACTTATGCAGCCATGGAACATGTTTCAATGTTGTTGTTGGCATGATTTTCCAGTGATTTATGATTTTTTTGAGAATATTACCTAAATAATTAAAATGAGGACTTAAAAATTTCTTAATAAATGAGATTCTAAGGTTTCACAGATTTTTCAAAAAAAAAAAATTTTGTATTTGCCAATTTTCTGAACTTAATTTTAAAATTATCCTAGTGTTTTTAATTGTAATAGTCTTTTATAATTTTTGTCACATGGAAAATATGTTGTCTTATGATATTGTTACATCTGATCTTCTACATGCTATGTGTATGTGGACTTGTGTGTGTATGTGTAACCTAGTTAGAGTGATCTTGAATCTTCCGCGTGGGATCTTGTCTATGAGTTCTTGTGTTTATGATCCATGCATTTTATCTTCTCCATTCGATACTGTACGTGTCTTCTTCCTGTGGCGTAGTTGAATTGAGAAAATTAAACAATCCATTCTTAACAGCCACACTACAAATTAAATAATAATTTCTTCTTCAAACGTTGCCATTGAAACGTGTCTACTGCATTGACTTACAGAAACTATGGATGCGCTACATTATCATTTTTTCTGTTTCCCATTTTTAGTTGTACTCGAAAGTTTCAATGTTTATGAATATAACTTTGTGGGCATACTAACCTGGTTATCGACCATCGTTTTATGAGTACCATTGAGCAGTAGTGTTCGACTTTGTTAAGTTGAGGCGTTTGGGTAATCACGCTTCTAATGCCTTTCTATCAGCTAATTGCAATCCCATTGTATATTATATTATAATTTAGATTAGATAGATAGATAGATTTATTTTTACATCGGCAACACATATTTACTTATTACTAGATTTACAGGTGTTAGTTAATCTAGGATTCTATGTATCTACTCGTATATAAACATATGTTGCAGCTGTAGAAACAGGCCGCAAACTCAGCTTGTGCTTGCTCCCGGGGAACAAGCGCTGATTTTCAATTTGTAAGTCTCACCGCTAAAGGGGCTGTGTGCGTACATACTGTGTATGTGTGCTTGTTATATTTAGAAGTAAATATTCTTATATTGTAAATACTAGTAATGAAATAGGAGGAGATGCTGCGAGTGGTGAACGTAAATTAGGTGATATTATATATTTTAGTAACGGGATTTATTAATATTTCTGCAATTAAAAAAAAACAATTATTCAGTTTCTATTATAAATGCCATCAAAAACGTAACTCTTAAAAAACCACGTCTTGCAACTCAGTACTTCTACTGTAAAAAGTTGTGAGATCCATTTAATACCAAGTCGGTTAATTTATTCGGTCCCTACGTAAGGGACCTTCTGTCTTAAGTTATTACGTAATTAGCTAACCAAACAACATCTTATAGTGACCAAATCAATATTAAAAATCTTTTATGTTTTATATACTAAACTTTGAAAATAAGTGTATTATTATGTTATAAAATATATTTAAAATTAAATGCAAATTATTGATGGAAACTTTGTGCTACTTGCGCAATATATTGTCATTGAATATCCACAGTTTACAAGTCAGTGGTCTAGTTAGTAACCATGCGATGGTTTTTGTTCATAAATTGCCTATAATTACTACGAATGAGCAGTTACCGCCCCGCCTTTAAAATTAACTAATAGAATAAGCCGTGGAAAAGGTCAATGTACTTTTAATATGGTTTAAAATTACGTGAATCGTTTAACAGAATTTGTACGATTGTCAATTTTTTTACGCTTGATTAGGTTTACGTTTCTGAATGTTAAATATATTAAGTCAGACGGTACTTCACTGCTATTTACAAGCTCGTCCGATCCTGCATGGAGTATGGTTGCCATCTAAGAAATGGGACTGCTCAATCGAGCGTCGCGACACAAGACTTATTGGTGACACTCGCGTGAGGGGAAACACTACAAGCTCACGACAAGACCCAATTCCATCGTCCATCTTCTACAATCGGTGCACCAGAAAAAACCGGCAGTGTTACACTATTAGCTAAATATTTCACCGCCTTGCACGAAGAGTTTCGTCTGCAAAAAACCATTATTCGCATCGCTAAGGAGTGGATTTCTATGTCTGCTTCTGTGTTTCCCGAACCCTTCAATCCGAATGTCTTCATGGATAGGGCGAAAGGGCGTTTCTTAAGCAAGCTTTAACTGCATCACTTATATCAGCTGAGGCCAAACGTGAGGTATGCTTTTTTCCTTTTTACGGCTTCGGATATGAAGATCAAGACAATATAAATTAAATTTAAAATTAATAAAAAAAAACGCAATAATCATACGATTATCAAATATAGCTAAGAACCACGGCAAGGAAATTTGCTTTCACTTTTTTAAAAAACTCATCAAAATTGGTCCGTGCGTTCGAGAGCTACGATGCCACAGATAGACATTGGCGTCAAACACCCCTCTTTTTGCCAAAAAATACTGTGGTTGAATTATCATATTTTATCATTCTGGCTTCTTCCGTCCCCTTGGCAAAGGCAGGCCTCGTATCCCGCAGTTTGTACCTTCACGACGCCGATTTCCTTGAGATGTGTCCAGACATGGCAGCGATATGACGCCATACATGACCAGCCTTTCAGATTAGCATCTGATTGAGCAACGGAGGGACTACAAATATTGATGCAAAGAAACTAGCTGTTATCAATTCACGAAAGCAATAGCGTTTATTTCGATAGGTATAACGGATACTACGGTCTTAACATTGATACTTCAGAGGTAGGTATCAGATTCTTTGAGCAACGGACTTTTCTACAGATGCTCATGAAGTCATGACTTATCTTACTCGTATCATGTAGAGATATTCCGAGTATAAAATCGAAACATTTATTACCTCCCAAAACATCCTTACACCCAAAACATCCCAACATTCTACCGCAGCGAGATTGCATCTCTCAAGTGCAAGAATTTCGCGTCCGAGTTTGTCTACGTTATATAACCGATGCCGTGGGAGGCAGAGCAGCCTTCGCACAGGTCGACGCCGTTCCGCAGTATATGCGCTGGCGCAGATCAGCCTGCACTTGTAATTGTTTTGCGTACCGTTCGTCATCACTCGTGTTCATGACAAGTTTTTCGTGAGTTCACGAAACATTTAAGGAAAGACCTCTGTTCTTCTGAATATCAGTATCAATAGTAACTCCTCCTACGAATGGCCTTTTGGTAGATAGGTGATCGCTGTGAGATGGTGTTGAATGATTGGACGCAGCTACTCTCCTCTTAGTGTTTTCCCTTCTTCATTGACGAGAACATGTACTTAGATATACTATTTGTGATAATGTGATATTAATCTGTGAATTCGAACACTTTAGATAGTGTGGTTGGGCAACTTTTTCCCACCTTAAATCAACCCTGCATTTTTATAATTGATGACTCCTTAAGTCGACAGTAAATCCATTTGTACCTAAGAGCCCTCGCAATGTGAATTCCTGAGGATTGAAATTCGTTGCCAGCTATTTTTTTTATTAGTTTTATTATTTATTTTAAAAAGGAAATATTTAGTCTTCGATAAACCTTCACTTCAATATTTTATATTCAATTGTTCGTATTCGTATCACTAGCTTTGTAACTAACACTAAATAAACTTAACAAATTTAATGATTCTAGCTATTTTGCTCTATCATTCACATTCATTCCCTTTTTGAAATAGAAACATTATATTAAACATATTTGGAAGTTCATTAAATAGTTATCGGTTTAAGCAATCAAAGTATTTACTGATCAAAAAGCATAGTATCAATATCGAATTGATGTAAGTTTTTTTTATAACATACTTTAATGTTCATTTCATTTTTATGGTGAATCGTAAAATGAAGTGTAAATTCAGAATACTTTAAGTAGTTTCCTACCGATACCGGTAAAATATTTTGACATTTGCTTTATCCGATATTGATTATAGATATAATATTTTCGATGATATCGAAGCATTGCTTTCGATCTTCGCATTAAAAAGCAATCATTTATTTTATTCACGTTGGTTTTATGGGTTTTTATTATTCAATTTCTAGTCTTTCATTTTGGGGGTCAAAACGATAAAAGGTTGTCTGTATTGTATCATGAGATTGTTACCAGATTTCTTAGTTTGTTACAAAGTTTTCTCGTTATTTGTTCCAGACATTCAATAGTTTGCCCTCTGATAGTGTTATATCATTACATCAAGCCTTTAAACCATGTCTTTTAACATTGATAATACTCGTATTACATGCATCTTCATTTGTTTCCATTTGAACACAAGATTCATTTCTTCCATATCCTGGCACCGTTATAGATCATCATTCCCGATTCCCTTCATCCGCTGCTACGATGGGCTTTCTTAGCACGCAATCTTGAATATTACCATAGTATCATACCTATCATACCGTTCACTGTTAGACAAATAACTCTCATCCGAAATAGGAAGACCTTTCTCTTGGCACACGACAGTACCGTCTAGTTCTACCCATTAGCCTCTATTTGGGTGTCTGAAGACATTCACACTTAGTGAGACAACGCAAACAAGTTGCTGGGCAGCTCTTACAAATTTACGTGTAGGTAAAATTGACACATTAGCACCCCTATGACAGTTTTGTGTAGCTGGAAGAGTACGCACTTTGAAACTATGCGGTATCGTTGTAGGACATTGTCTTTTGTACGAATATGTGCTAATTAGAGCTCTTATTCGGGTTACTTCAACTGTAATGATGAACTGTCATGCGATGTATTAGTTTTTGAATTTGTTCGCTTCCTGCATTTTCTGGATAGACAGATTTGAAGACCCAACGAGCGTTGAACCCCATTGTCATCCTGTGTGTGTCGTAAAAAGCTAATATTAGGAGACTGGCAGCAGCGTGAGCTATGTATAAAAAGCTTACTGCGAATACGCGTACGTCAAGCGTAGTGGTTTTGGTCCCTTCATGGGAAGTCCAACGTTGCTGTGATGCATGCTCATGTCTAACAATGGAATTATGAAAGTGATAAAGATGATAAGTGATGTGTGTAAATAGATTATTATCTATCTGTAATCAAGAGGCAATTTTTTAATTTCACCCTAATATTCGTTCTTCAGCAGACTCTTGTATTTGAACAAAAGATTGAAGAAGGACATAGATTAGATTAGATTAGATTAGATTAGATTAGATTAGATTATTTATTTCATTGTACCAATGTCAAGATTACAAAAAAATATATATAAAAATGTCAGAGTGTACAATGATCGTCAAAAATATTTAAAATGTCAAAAATTATATAAAATAAATGTCAAACAGTAAATTTAATGTCAAAAGAAATAATAAAATAAATCTATAATATTATAGATACTCAAAATTTATCCAGTATAAAATCTTTTACATTGTAGTATTCTTTATCCAACAAAAGGTTTTTTAGTCGTCGATAAAACGTTTCGTCATTTGTTTCACCTTTTAGATCGCTGGGTAGACGCTCGTAATACGTGGGTCCGATCACTCGCGGGTTTTTAGTGGCGAGATTTGTGCGCCGCGGTACCACCGCTAGCCGGCCCGCGCTACGCAGCTCTCGACCACCCCCCGCCCCGCCACCCGTGCGACGGGCAAATGACGTTTGGTTGCGTCGGACGTAAGAGATTACCTCGAACAAATATAGGGACGACAATGTCATAATATGGTGGGTCGAGAAGAGTGTGCGACATGACTCTCTAGGTTTTAATCCTATCAATGTTCTGAGCGCACGCTTTTGAAGGACGAAAACGCGACCGGAATCCGTCGAATTACCCCATAACATGACTCCATATGAGAGTAGGGATTGAAAGTAGGCAAAATATGTTTGCCTCAGCACAGCACTAGACACTAACGGGCGTAATTTTCTAAGAGCATAGGCTGCACTTCCAAGCTTTTCACACAGTGATTGAATATGTAACTTCCAGCTCACATTTGAGTCGAGAGTGAATCCCAAGAACTTGCACTCGTGACAAAATGGAACCGGAGAATCAATGCTCAGTGGTTTCTCGATGGGGCGGCCGGAGAAGAGCATTACATTTGACTTGGTTGCGTTCAGTACTAGGCCGTTTGATGAAAACCAATCGCACAGTTGTTCATAAGTTCTTCTTATTTTTATATTGAGCTGCTCATATGTTTTAGCACTTAATATGACTGTGGTATCGTCTGCAAACAATACCACCAATCCGTCTGTGATGAACCGGGGGAGATCGTTTATGAAGGTCAAGAACAGGGTGTTCCCTAAGGCAGACCCTTGAGGAATGCCAACCTGGACTTCACCTGCTTGTGACCTGTACTTTTTCCCGTCAGAAACGATCTCCACGGTCTGTTTTCGGTTCGTCATAAATGAGTTCAGTAGTTGATGAGCTTTACCCTTTATTCCGTAGAAACTCAACTTATCTAAGAGTATCTTGTTTTCGATAACATCAAACGCTTTCGTTAAGTCACAAAATATCCCGGCAGTCTTATATTTGTCATCTACACTGGTGATAATGGAATCTATTATTTGGTGCGCTGCTGCTGTGGTGGATTTATGTTTCCTATATGCGTATTGTCTGTCCGTTAGTAAGTCGTTGGATTCTAAGTGTTCCATTAGACTGGTCGACACCACAGATTCAATTATTTTTGAAATATTTGGAACGATCGTAATGGGCCGGTGACTGTCCACTTGTGACTTATCGCCTTTTCCTTTATATACTGGACACACCCGAGTGCTTTTTAAGGCATCTGGGTATAGTCCAGTAGCAAACATGTCGTTGATCAGTATTACTAGTACGTCTGCTATAGCGGGCCATACGGACAGCAGTATGTTCACTGAGATGTCGTAGACGTCTAAAGTACTGGCTGTGTGAAGCATGCGTTTTAAAACTTTACTTATAGTGTCGCGTGTGACGCTCGGCAAAATTAAGTCTGGTGGGTCTATGCCAGGCGAGTTTTTAATGAGGTACTGGATAGCTTTCTCTTTATTACTTTGCAATGGTAAATGTTTAGTTGCTGTGAGGAAATGTGTATTGAATCTATCCGGTATATTTTTCGCATTTACTAAGGAACCTTTTTCTAACAAGCACATGTTTTGGGAACGACTTTTCGCAGATATTTCGTCATTTACTATACGCCACATTTCTCTGGAAAAGTTTTTCGCGGATTTAAGCTTTTCGTCTGTGTACTTACGGCGATCGCGTAAGCTTATAGACTTTATTAATTCCGAGTAATATTTGACACAGTCGTTTATGATTACATCATTTGGATATTGATGTTTCATTTCGCAAAATCGATCGAATTTATGAATATAGTTAGCTAGTTCATCACTTAGCCAAGGAGTGTTATTTTTCTTTTTTAATAACAACTTTTTAATGGGGAAATGAATATCTAAATAATACGTCAATACTCTAATTAGAGTGCTAAATTTGTCATTTATGTCAACGTCGTCTTTATATACAAAACTCCAATTATATTTTGTTATGTCAATATAAAATGCGTGTATGGAATCCTCGTTAAAAATCCGTCGCTCGACGAACCTATTTACTGATCTGCCAGCATGTGAGGAGTTAATAAGGAACATTTGTGCGTTGTGATCACTTATCGGCGTGCGGAGCGGTGCGGCCGAGACGGCACCGTCCGCCTCATCATGCGCGACGATCCCGCAATCCAAGGAAGTGCTACAGTCCCCAGCGACACGCGTTGCAAAGTTCACTATGTTCGTTGAGTTATATGAACTCAACAAATCATTTACATGTCGTTTGTTACTGTTATTTGTTAGATAATCCACGTTTATATCTCCGACTAAAATATACCTTTTGTTTTCGTCTATTATTTTGGACAGAAGTGATTCCAATATATTTACAAATGTTTGGAATTCGCCGTTTCCTGTTCTATACATTCCTATTACGATTAAATTCATTTTAATTAATTCTATAGCAGTGAATTCACAGTGATACTCAACGGACAGACTCTGTAGGTCGGCTCGTTGTTTATATAACAACCCGTTTCGAGCGAACATAGCAACGCCGCCGTGTTGGATGCGCGTGCGACAGTATGAATTGGCGAGCTCGTACCCACATAATCTGACGCGCTGAATCTCGCCGTACCGACACCACGTCTCCGTGCAGACCAGCACGTCGGGATCTTGTTTACTCAGTAATACATCTAATAAAGCAGTTTTGCCTGTGATGGACCGTACATTTTGGTGTATTACAGTAGTGTTCGATGTACAAGTTGTGTTACGAGGGATCGAGGTTATGTTCGATTTGACCTGTGATGTGTTTTTAAGTTTTTTGACGTAACAATGTTGAACCTACGGACAGCTACACCCTCCGGCCATAACTTACGATCTCGTACAAGCTGTGCCTTCGCCGTTGGAACATTAAGCTTGAACGACGTATATTCACCCCGGGTGGTGAGCTTCTCGCACATGACGTCAGTGTCACTCATCTTGAGACGGGACTTGAGGTGCTGAACAACGTCTCCCGCGGAGGTTTCCACACTGAAGTTGAACAGGTGGAGGTTGACTGTGCGCGGAGGAGCTGCTCGCAGGCAGCCCGCACCAGCAGCGTCGGAGACAGTGGTAGGGCCCGTACCTGGTAACTGTGGCGGGGTCCGCGCGGCCGGCGGCGGCACCTGTACAGCCCGCGCTGGGGTGCTGCTCGATGCTGCCCGCCGGGGTCTGGTGTTCACGTTCACGGTGTCTAGTAGTGTTAGACCTTGTGGTCCGGAGTCATCGAGTGCGACCGAGTTTAGGGAGACACTCAGTTTTGCTGGAATCTTAGTGGTCGTGTCATTGGTGATATTGAAGTTGGGTGAAGATTGGGGCGTGTGGATCTTATCGCTTGTGTCCGGTGAGTTAATCAGCTTTGTATTTTTCTTGTATTGTCTAGTCATTTTCTGTTCATTTTGTTCTGTGTTTCGTTTGCCCAGTAATGTTTTGAAATTTTCAAGGGTATTTAATATTAGGGTCATTTTCTCATTTTGGCTTTTAATGCAAGCTTGTTGTTTATTAATTACACTATAGCAATCATCCAGCTTTCTTTCTAGTTTGGAAATTTTTGATGATAAATCAGTTGTAACGTCCACCAACCTGTCGATCGCTGCTTTTGATGGAGGAGCCATTGGTCCAGTCGATTTTTGTATTTACCACCACTGGGACACAAAATACTTTGAATTTATAATGTTTTTACGACTTATATATTGAATAAACTTTTAAAAATATATAAAAACGGCGAGCGTTTCAAAATGATCAGTTGATGCCTCGAGTGGCGCCCTCTGTTATAGATTTAAAATTATTGGTTCAATATTTCAGTTCATTGCTTTTTGACTTAATTGACTTTGTTTTGAAACTAAATTCTGCGTAGAACGACCTTACACTGCATTTAAATTACATGTATTACTTCTGACCTACCTTTTCCAACACATCAGTCAACGCTCTAGCACTAAAGAAATGCCAGGCTTAAAGTAGGCTCTGTTCCTCAATTAACCATAGGCAAAGGCAATAATTGAATCTACCATTGTAAATATGAATGTATAAAAGTTGGTGAATTTGTCACATAAAATTGACCAAACGGATTTGCATGAAATTTGGGATACATATATGTTCTGCATTGGTGCAGTGCATATCCGTTGGTTTTTCGATATCGACGCAGAGTCACGCTGTCATAAACTATATTTTAGAATTGTTTGCTTGTGTTTATAATAAATGTGTTCTCTTTCTTTTGCCTAACCTTATCGGTAATGAAGTGTAGCAACTGAAAACGAACAAACGGCCGTGCCAATAGCAAGCCCCAGCCCGGCATTATCTGCCCATTTAGCGTGTACCCACAATTTGGGCAAGTGGCGGGCCGGATCATGTTTGCATTCCGTCGCCGAGTTCGACGCCTCGTCCAAGGCCAGGCGGTATTTCCCGCCACCCGCCGGTGCCTCGGCTCCAACTGACCAGTGCGAATTACTACAACTCCTATTGTACATATTGAAAGTGTGACGTAGGCAGGTCTAGTGTGACGTCATCGACTGAAAGGTAGCTTTGTCGTCTTGACGGTGTTGTCTTAGAGGAACTGTACCTCAGGATCGCTGCGCTATCAATACATTGCATTTCCTATTTTACATATTGAATGTGTAACGTAGGCAGTTCTAGTGTGACGTCATCGACTAAAATGTAGCTTTAGCATCTTGACTGAGTCGCTTTGAAGGAGCTTTGTGCCAGTTGAGCTCTGACGGAGCTATCTTTACTTTCTTTTTAGACTTTTTTATTAGGACTATTGACGTATTCTTATTGGATATATGTTGTTTTAGCTATATATTGTTTAGTTGGCGTAAAAAATTATTGCAATACAAAAATGTTTGCCGCCATTTTTATTCATATCAATCAAAGTTCTCAATTCTGATAAATGAAGATATCTGACTCATCATAAACTGGAATACAACGTCATAAAATAATGAGTCACGGTCAGTCGAATAGGGCTCCGGAATTCTTTAAAGATATAGGATTTCTTGCTAGAATTCAAATACTTAAGTCATATATGAATTTGGATCTCTAAATCGTATTGTATTCCTAGGATGAGTGCTTTTTACGATGTCCGGGGATCAAAAACTATCCGGGACTAGTTTTAGTAGCTTCCTGGGTTTTGTAGTACTCCGAAGGTCCTGGGCTTTCGGGTTTGGAGGATTACCTCTTAATTTCGATTTTGCTCTTGTATTCGGAAATCCGGAATGGGAAAATCCGTAGATGAACTAAGGTCGCCGACATAGCTCGAGTAGTCAGTGAGTTGAAGTGGCAATGGGCAGGCCAATCGATCGAAGAACGAATAAACGATTGGAAGTAAAAGCTGTGGTAGAAGTTGGAGGAGGCCATGTCCAGCTGTGGACGTTTACCAGATAATGATGATTAGTGGTGAGTGTGCCCGCCTGTCAAACTCAACTCCAAGATGACATGAGCAAATCAACGGACAGAAACTTCTATACAATTGAATTATTAAAGTGCGACTTCTAAGAATCAAGTGTTATTGGTCTCTCTAGACTAGAACCCGGAAATACATCAGCAAACATGAAGTCACACCGTAAAATAGTCATGCGTGATAGTAGAACATACAGAACTGCATCATTCGATCCAAATCAGTTTATATACATTTTATAATTCTTCTTTCAGTACTTTTGCATTACGGACGATAAGGCCTAGTGGAAAGCGTGCGCAAAACAGTGCTATTAACTCTGTTGATCGGCGGCAGACATAGATGTCATTTTGTTAGGAAGCCAGGCGGACATATAAAAATGCCGTACCACAAAATAAACTCAGTATTCGAGACATCACACTAGAAATCGATGTTTGTAATGTATAATTATTTTAACTAGAAAAGAAAAGCCTTACATATATCTAAAACGATTTTAATTTTAATATTCTACAGACATTTAATATAGTAAATTCTAAAAATTGCCAGAATTTCAATTAAATATTTTAGTGTGAAGTAAAGACTGAAGATACAATAATTTAAATTTATTTAAATATATAATTTTATATTCTTTCAAAATTCTTTCACAATACCAATTAACATATTACTTTTCTACAGTTAATTAATAATTATTTTAATGGTTAATATTATTAATTCTATCTAGTAATATTACATATATTAGGGGGGTCTATTAACGCCTCTCTATTTAAGTCATTAAATTTTTAATATCTTTTCAATGTAAAAGCTTTTATCAAGCTCTAATTTGATCTTTCTAGAATTTTTTAACTATATAAAATGCTAATTATATATACTTTAGTCAAATTAATCTCAGTGAAATGTCAAACGATTGGCAACACCAATTAGAAGTAACAAGTATGAATATGTTCCAATTAGAAATACCAAACTTGAATCAAGTTCCAATTGAGTCTAAGATAGTTTAGTCAGAAATGTTAGAATATTCTTAGTAACGACTAAAATTACTAAAATCGACGAACTAAGTTTGTTAATAGATAGATAGATAGATAGATAAGATAATAGATAGATAATAGATAGATAACCTTTCGTAACAATAATTTAACACTGTAGTCTAATAATAATTTTATCTGCTTCCGTGGCCTAGCGGCTACATATTTGGACTCACAATCTAGGTCCCGGGTTCTATTCCCAGTGAGAGTTACCTGTCGGTACTCACTTGGGATAGTAGCACTTGGCAGGGTATTTGATATTTCCGTCTGGCTAGCTACCGCCATGCTACCTCACTTCTACAATAGCACTGTGTTACCACCTTGAAATCTAACAAAGCTTGGGGCTTCTTTCATGATTTGGTTTTCCATCTTCATCAATCTCATTTACCATTTGTTGAAATAAAGGCTAAGTGTATGAAAAATTATTTATATAGAATTATTATAAACTACGAAGAATGTTCATGCGTTTGGCTTTAGAATAACATCATCCCAATTCCCTTGTCATCTCGTGGGTGTCATAAAAGGTGACCATTGAGTAAGGCTAAATTTTAGAAGATGCCGCCTCCGAGGCCCTATGGCTACAAGCCCGGCATTTTCTATGTCTGTCTGGCAATCACCTACCCGAATAAATAAGTCACGGTCCAGCTGAAAATCAGCGCTGTAGTCTTTGGGTCATAGCATCGGGCTGAGCTGGTGCCGTTTTCCAAGCTAACTTAATTTTGCTCTAAATTTGTTTTTGTTTTCTGTATGTGTCATTTGTGTGTGTGTGTATATTTTTTTCAGTACCAGAGCCAGCGCATCATTAGGTTGAGGCTTCTGGGCGCGCACGCTTACCATCCAATGGCCTTATCATAACGTACCAACATCAACAAGTGAGATGAAGGCCAAGTACATTTTAAAAATATGTCTAGGTAGATATTGCTCGTGTTTGGTTATCCACTATCGACCTTTACACCCCCGGGATGACATGGGTTCTCATACAGTTTTGTCAAATCATGAATCAATTGGGTATTAATTGAATTTGACGTGACCTTTGAGACGACATTTTCATCAAGTTATTAGGAAGTCCGTCATGATTACGTGACAAAAAATACATTATTTTCAATGTATGTTATGACAAGCTTGAGCACTGTTATTTTATAGTTTTTCTGAGGGACTTCTGCTAAGGATTTGTTTAAAATAATTTAGACTTTTCGCTGCCTAGAAATAGGTTTATTGAAGTGTGTACCGCGAAACCTAGAACCGTAGAAAAACCTCAACTGTTCCGATAACCAGTTACATTTCTTGTTATATAAAATTAAATTAATGGGTTCCTTATAATAGAAGTAATTCTTCTTTTATTTAGTGTTCCGTGGCCTTAAAAGTTTGTGAGCCACTGAGGAGTTGTGTTGCCTCTCGAATTGACAGCTAGTGCACTCAATAGCTAAAAACGTTCCTATTTTGAATATTGAACGATCAAAGTATAGGGAGTAACAGTTCTTGAGTGGTGACCACGTGCCAGGCCGTCCCCCTGCTGGACTCGTCCTATGTTCAGCAGTAGAAGTTTTCCGGCTGATGATGATGAGATCGGAACCCTAACTTGAAGTTCGAAGACTTTATATCTCCAATGCGTAAGTTCCTCAGTTGTCGGTAATACTTAAATTCAATTAGTCTTGTCATGTCCTTCACATTTTTAGCGACAACTTCAGACTGCCGAATAAAAAAGGTTTTCCTGTTAGACTGTTTTGATAACTTAGTCATACGGAGCCACACCTCAAGTTAACGACATCGTAGGTTTTTGACTTTTAAGTCGTGGTACAATTTGAAACTGTAAAGGGTCTCAAATCGCACTACTAGTATGTGAATATAAGTTTATTTGTATAATATAATAATTTTGATAATTCTTTTTTTGTTTTGGTAGAGCATACTTCAGAGGGGGGCCCATATAAATTTTATCGAAATTGATTGATCGCTCTTTGAGAAAATCAACAAAAACCAAATTTTTAAGGCAAACGAAGTCGGTTTTTCACCGACTTCAAAAAAGGAGGAAGTTATCAATGGGACGGGTATGTTTATTTCTTTTTTAAAATGTTTGTTACCTCAGAACTTTGAGTGAACCAACTTTGATGATTCTTTTTTATTATTTGAAAGGTGGTATCCGTGTGGTCCCATTTCAATTTTGTCCAGTTCTGACAACGGCATCCATAAGAAAACTATATAAATCTTAAATTTGCCTTAGTAAAAGTAGACTTTTAGGGCAATTGAAGTCGGTTTCCAGTTCTTTTTGAACGCATTTACTTGTTAATTCTTTTTGCACTCGTTAATTATTTTCATCGCATGTTGGGAACCTTAAATATATAATGCGTTGATAGAATGATACAATTTGAGATTGTCCTATAAACGAATGGTCTGGAGTCTGCATATTGACCTGCAGTGAGTGAGTGAGTCATGGCATGAAACAGACGGGATCGGTTTCGTATGGGCGTTGTGCGGCTGATGTCATGTGGCAGCGGTTACACTGCCTCGTCACTGCTTCGGTATGACTCCTTAAATTGGCGCTGAACTGTAGGAATTCCTTGTTATCCAATGGAGGGCGCGTGCCGTTGATCTTACACGAGGAATTTTATCCGCAAATACAAATGCGTTACTATTAAAACCAAAATAAACATCTTTATGGTGTGCAATGTGTACACAACTTCAAGTTAAACCGACTGCAATTGCCCTAAAGGTCTATAGCATCCCCTAAAATGTTCACCCATAGAGGTAGAATTATCATATTTGTTTTTTGTTGATTTTCTGAAAAAGTGATGAATCAATTTCGATAAAATTTATACGGGACCTATGAAGTATGCTCTACCAAACTTGAAAAGAACCATCAAAATCGATTCATAATTGGCGGAGTTATCGTGTAACATTCTTTTATTTATTTAAACAGTTTATTGTACACGGAAAATATTTACATAACACAAAAACAGAAAAAATATATACAAAAGGAACAGCTTATTTCTAAAAGAAATTTCTTCCAGCAGTCCTAGGTTAAGGAGAAATATTGAAGAAAGGAGGGCAGTTAGGCGTGTACGATATAATAAATATAATAAACGATTACATAAATACGAGATACAAAACAAATTAATATATATCAATAATAATACATACATACTATAAACATTAATACACCAAAAAAGCTGAATTGAAAACCTCCAACTTTTTTGAAGTCGATTGAAAATGATCTAATTTTTGGCAAACATGGTGGCTAGCCAGGCGACAGAAAATGCAAGAAATCACCAAATTACGTGAAAAAAAAGTGAAATTTAACCTCTTCCTATATAATGCAATTTCGTTATATCTATTTAAAACTTAAAGAACATTGTCTATATTTACTCGAGGTTATCAGCATTGTTTACAAAAAACTCATGTGACTGTTATCGTGGTTGATAAAATATAGGATAACTATCACTTTCTTCCTAGTTAGATAAATACATTATGGGCTTTTGGTGGACATTTGTTTATGGTAAATGTGATGTTTATGTTTGTTCATTATCCAATACCTTTAAACAAACAATTCTTGTATGTGTGTGTATATGCCGGCGAACTCGGAAACGGCTTTAACGATTTTGCTGAAATTTGGTATGTGATGGTTTTCGGGGACGAAAAATCGATCTACGGTAGTCTTATGTCTGGAACAGTGATTTCGAGTTTTCATGCGGTTTTCTTTTATTCAAAGCAAAATATGGTCGCTAATTTCCCACGCACGGCATGAGCATCTTGGTCAAGCGGCCAAGGCGCTTGATTGACAATCACAGGTGTCCGGGTTCGAATCCCGGTCGGATACACAGTTTTTCCAATTTTTGGATTTATTAAAGTATTTTTAGTCAAATTAAAAAGAAAATTGTACTTTTGGCCAAAAACTCCGAGAAAAGATCGGTTGCCCAGATATTGTTTAGTAAAAAATGAAGTGAGTAATATTAAAAAGTGTGACATATTTATTTGTTTGTTTATTTAGGGAGACCAACAGCAAAAATAACATTTAGATACAACATAGACAATAAATGGCCAATAGTATCTAATCTCTGCTATTCTTTTCTTTCTTTTTTTATTTACGGCCTTTCTACGCGGGTCTGAATGGTTTCCCTCAAGCGCACAATTACACTAACGATGTTTTAGGCGCACATAGACAAGTAAAAGCGTTCAAAAAGAACTGGAAACGGACTTCAATTGCCCTAAAAGTCTACTTTTACTAAGGCAAATTTAAGATTTATATCGTTTTCTCATGCATGCTGACTATATTGAAATGGGACCACACGGGAAGCACCACCTTTCAAATAAAAAAAGAATCATCCAAATCGTTTCACCCAATTAAAAGTTCTGAGGTAACAAACATTTAAAAAATATACCCGTCGAATTGATAACTTCCTCCTTTTTTGAAGTCCGTTAAACACAAGATTGATAGTAAGATATACAGAGCAATTAAATGCATAATAAGTAAGTACCATAATAACTATATATAGAATACAAAGATAAAAATTAGAATAATAAATAGAATAGAGCTGAATAAATAAACAAAATAATTAGCATAATACAAGAAAAATATATATTTAAACCATTTATTTGCCACAGACAAATTACACATACAAACACACACACATATATAAAACTAATTCAAACATTTACAACATACGATAAATACATATTAAAATGAGAAGGTTCTGTGGCAGGAGCTGTCTCAGTACCCGTTATGCTTTTCTGCTGAAAATCACAACACTGATGTTCAGCCAGCCCCTATTCTAGCCAGATTTTAACAACTTGCACGCAGCGCTACACAAATATAATTAACTTACAGATACTTATACACACAACACTAATTAATAATATATTTAGAGACATAATGAACAATATTAAATAAATAAGAAATTAAAATAACATAAGTCTATTTCTACGGGTAGACTGAAACTGAAACAACCTAATTTTTCAAGGGTTTACTTTTTGAGCATTTAATAAAATTCCTTTCAAATAATATATAATATCCATACTAACGTGACTAATGCGAAAGTTTGTTTGCTTGTGCTTCCTTCCTGAGTGACTGGATATTGTTGTTATGAATATTTGAAGGCTCTATAAAGGGCATTAGCTACATTTATCCCAAATTTGCAGCTTACATTTTCACACGTAAATACATCGATAGTCATTGGTTTATACTATACAAATTATTTCAAATGGATATTTATACATAAAGAAAATATGTTACAATACGAACTCAATAATTATACAAATGTCATAATGCAGTTCAATGAAGAAGAAGAGAAAGAAAGAAACATACAGGTTGGTTGTGCCGTTGAGGCGTCTAAAGGTAACATATAACTGCTGGGTATGTAGATCGCCACGTTGAACCAACCCTTGGCAGACCGACTATTAAGAGGCTATGTTGGTAAGACCACGTGGCCGCGATCAAGGTTACATTGTTTTGTAGCTGTCCCTGTCCGAGCCCTATCCTACCCGAGCGCGTACGGTGAGACAGCATACACTTCGCGTAGTTATCCACCCGTTATTTGGATGTTTCGTAGTCCAGGGATCATTTGAAGGATACAGTATATTATGTAACCATTTTTTTAATACAGTATAATAATGAAATTTCAGATGTCGGTGGTTTTTCCAAATTGTTCTAAATTGATTCACACTCTTGTAAATCAGGTTCAAAGTTGGGGCTTTTTATTACCGTAAAATACAATTCTTTGACGCCCTGTAACTCTGGAAGTATATATTTAAACGAAAATCTGACTCATCACCGACACAGATATTTGTTTCTAGATTGTGTCTTAAAAATTTCTTAGATTTTCATAGCTTAATACTCAAAATATGACTGGACTACGTTTGTATGGGCGCTTTGTCATCAGCATACCCTCTTAAGTAGATGCTACTGCCCACTTGAAATGTTTCTTTTGAGACGCCTTTGACAGCACCTACAGGAAGAAATGAGTAATTCTAAATTTGAAAACACACGGCTTTGAATGCTTTCAATTTTTTAGGAAACATGAAATTTTTTTGTGTGTTTGTTAAAAAATCTATATACATAGAACTAATGTTTCCTTGATTGACCGACTCATCGACATATTAACAAAACGGTCAATTATTGAATGGACGTAGTCGTAAGGTTCAGAGAAAATGCCAAGAATCGACACAGGGTTTCAATCTTTTGCCAAAATGTATTCTGTGTAATCACCGGGCATTGTGAACGTAACTAACAGCTGTGAGGTTGTTGAATCTTCTTTGTTTTGTGATTCTTTGTGTGTAATATTGTGACTGCTGAAAGCAAACGAAACGACGAGTTTAAAGAACTGTGGCACAGTTATCGTGCATAGACTTACTAGAGTCCTCTTAAAAATCTTTTTTGTGTGTGTCTTTGGAAAATTATATTATAAAAAATCTGCCTTGTTAAAGTACAGAACCCTAAAAACACTGTCCAGGATTACGTGAGATCCATCTCGAAGGTGCTAACTGTTAACAAAGAGAATAACATATCTATTACATAATAAGAGACGAGACTCCTCCTTTCTTTCTTTTTCTCTTTCTTACTTGACTTCATTCTATCCGTCTTTCTTTCTTTGCGTATTTTTCTCGTAATCGCACACATATAGTTTTCTATGTCTGGAAATACATTTATAATTGTTCTTGTTTTCTTCCCTCCACAACGTAGGTCGTCTATTGCCGCCATTCTTCTCATGAACTATGTGCACGCCGCGCCGCCAGTGAATGCGTCAACTTTTCAAATATTGAGTGTTACCAGCTATTACTGAAATGTGAGCCCACTGTCCACGCGTGACCTCCCGCGACAATTTGTTTGCTGAGTAATGGTGCGTGAGACAAAAGGCACGCAAATACCGATATTGCTTTTTTTAATTACGGCCTTTCTACGCGGGTCTGAATGGTTTCCCTCAAGCGCACAATTACACTAACGATGTTTTAGGCGCACATAGACAAGTTAACGCGTTCAAAAAGAACTAGAAACCGACTTCACTGCCCTAAAAGTCTACAGCAAATTTAAGACTTCTATGTTATATGTTTTTTAAAAAAAAGAATCATCAAAATCGGTTCACCCCGTTGAAATTAACAAACATTTAAAAAAAACATACCCGTAGAATTGAAAACTTCCTCCTTTTTTGAAGTAGGTTGAAAATGCTTTACCACTGGGATTCGAACCCGGGATCTCCGGATTGGTAGTCCAAGCGTGAAGCCATTAGTCCACAAAGGTGGCTAAAAATGCATCGCCTCCCGCTGATCCGCAATACATCACTTCCCCTCAAGAGACTGTCGTGAGAAAGGACCATTACGTGCTTGTGCGGACTACTCACACATGCGCGTGAATACAAACGTCATCCGTTCGATGTGTGCCGATATCACGACGTTTGTTCGAAGTGTCCGACGTGTGCCAATGTTATAAATGCGAAAGTGAGTTTGTTTGTCCTTCCTTTACGTAGTAAACGGAGAGTCAAAATGATTTTTGAAGGACAGTTAATGGGCTGAAAAAAGACGGTCCCGATCCCGACATATTTAAACTGTAAAACCAGCAAAGATTACAAAATGTTCGATTGTTTTGTGAAATTATTTTATAAATGCGGATAAATATAGAAAAGAGTGAATGAGTCAAACAAAGCCTCATTAAAACTAGGCCTTCCAATGTTGACGGTCCGATAACGCCAATTTCTAGGCTTAACACATTCAGCCTCGGTCATGGACCGTCTCGTAGCCCTAAAAAAGTTCCAGTCATCCAATTAGAAGTACGCAGATGACGTTTAGTGCTAATTTTACATTCACGTGTGGGCACTAGACGCAGGTTAATGACATTCTCTTTTAACTCTTCGGAGCAGCGGTAAGCACTTTTTTATTTGGCGGGCCGAAAGTGTGATCCAAAAATGTCAACGAGGCCGCAAAATACTGTTGGGTTTAAAATAAATTGTTTAACATTATGTTTACATTTACATATTCTATTAAACTAATCTAGAATATTTGCGTGCTGATTAATTAAGCTAGATATGTAATACTCTAAAATACTGCGCCTTCCATCTTTATCTTACTGTATCTGACGCAAATAAACATGATTTCACATCAACAGCCTATATACGTCCCCACTGCAGGGGCTCAGGCGTACTCTCCTACAGAGCGTGAATGGGCTATAGTCCACCACGCAGGCCCAGTGCGGATTGGCGGACTTCACATGCCTGTTCAAGGCCTGCAGGTTTCCTCACGATGTTTTCCTTCACCGTTAAGCAATTGGAAAATGTACTTGAATTGAAAAACAACTCATAGGTACACGGCTGAATTCGAACCCGGAACCCTCAGATTGAGAGTCCGCGTCTTTTCCACTACGCCACCGAAGCTTCAGAAACATGATTTGATTTGTTTAAATCTCTATGGAGATTGACCGTATCAGTCTAGCTCTTAGATTATAGAAAGGCCAGGAAATTTAAACCTTTCGCGTGCGAACTGGCATATCTACGAGTACAGTCTTGTAGTTGACAAATACCTACGGATAAATGGATCTCATGGTTCTATCTTGGATTATTAGTAATTATAAATATCTGTTTGCTGCATCTCTTTGCCTGGATTTTAATTACGTCACCTTTATGTGTTTTTTTACAATTTCCGTGAGTTACATATACGGACTTCTATAAGGTAATTTGCGATACCTAGCATGCAATCTTGCTGTCGACAAATATCTTCGGATAAATCCCTTTGCCCTATCTTGGATTTTGATTAGGTCATCTTTATGAGTTTGCACAATTGCTGTGAGTTCCATATAAAGATTTCTATAAGGGAATTTGCGATAACTAGCATGCATGGTAAGTGGATTTGCGATCTTGGTTATGAATTGAATTTTAATTTAGTCGCCTTTTATGACACTGTCCGGAAATGGGAATTTGCGATCAAACCTATTGAACCTTCATCATCATCAACAGCCTATACATATACGTCCCCATTGCAGGGGCTCAGGCCTACTCTCCTGGAGAGTGTATGGGCCATAGTCCACGGGGGCCCAGTGCGGATTGGACATGAAGTAGGTACCCAGGGATTAGTAGACTTCACACACACTTTTGAATTTCTTCTCGGGAGTGTGCAGGTTTCCTAACGATGTTTTCCTTCACCGTTAGGCAATCGCATAATGTACTTGAATTGAAAAACAATTCACAGGTACACGGCTGGATTCGAACCCGGCACCCTCAGATTGAAAGAACGCGCCTTATACACTGCGCCACCGACGCTTCGATTGAACCTATTAAATAAATATTAAAATTCCATACCAAGATAAGTTTCGAGAGCATGCAAAAAAAATAACTATAGCAGTTATATCGCTGGGTGCATAACCATATTTTTTCTATATAAGGGAAATCAGTGCTTCATCATCAACAGCCTATATATGTCCCCACTGGAGGGGCTCAGGCCTACTCTCCTACAGAGAGTGTATGGGCCATAGTCCACCACGCGGGCCCAGTGCGGATCGGCGGACTTCACATGCCTGTTCAAAGACATGCAGGTTTCCTCACGATGTTTTCCTTCACCGCTAAGCAATAGGATAATGTACTTGAATTGAAAAAACAACTCCGCGCCTTATCCACTGCGCCACCGACGCTTCGAAATCAGTGCTTACTTACAATTAAATCGGATCTAGGGTTGAAGATGGCGATAAATAAGCGTAATATGTATTGTGTTGTGTGTGTTCTTAAATAAAGTTTTGTCTATGTCTATGTCTAATAAGCTTCTATTTACTTTGAATCCATTTATAACCAAATTGTAACTTTCTAGAACATTAAACCACTTTTTGTTTTTTAGCATATTAATGGTCGATCGCACTGAAATACTTTGTATTTTGTTCGACCAGCTTTCCTTTCATCAAAGCATAGAAAGTCTTGCATTTCAATTGAAGAAAAAAAGCGTTAGGTGTCATATAGTCCGTTCGCTAAGATAGTGTCGGTACACCCTAACGGAATATGTGGTTATTGAAAATACGAGTATTAATTTAAATAAACATTATTTAATTTCATCAATAGCCTATGCCTGTCCCAATGCAGGGACTCAGGCCTCCTACAAAGTATTGGTAGACTTCACAAACACCTTTGAATTTCTTCTCACGAGTGCGCAAGGTTTCTCCACGATATTTGCCTTCACCGAAAAGCCAATGGTAATGATTTTTAACATTCGTATATAAATAACAAATTAGAACTCATTGGTACGAGCCACGATCGAACCCAGACCCCGATAGTTTAAGGACTGACGCTGTAGCCAACTGAGCTACTGTGGCTTATTTAATTTAGACAGGTAAAATACTTTAATCGAATAAATTGGGTACACATAACGGACCAAACAATTAAACACAAAATATTTTATATACAAGAAGCAGTCACTACAACGTCACAAATAACACGTGCGATGCCTCGATGCCAAATCCACCAGCGGGTGTACAGGCAGTCGGCTTTCTTTGATATCGCGTTGTCATCCTTTGAATAGAGGTGTGTGTGCCGGGCGGTATTACAAAGGCGACACTGTCTAAGCGAACTTACTTTACAGGCAAAAGTTTGCGCGAAAGAGTGCATACAACAAGATGCAGTTCCCCTTTTATAGGGCAATGTAAAACATACTTCTTTTATGGTTTGTGTAATACCTCGACCTTGCGTCGTACACACAAGCTAGAACACTGAAGTTCGATCAACTGCCATTGCGGGCCCAGCTCGCAGCTCGCCTGGAACTAATTGTCATTTAAAACCATTTTAAAACCTTCGTAACATCGCCTGGCCCTACCGATAGCTTCTTTACGACTGTTTGATTACCGTATCCGCAATTAGAGAACATTATGTAAATGGATTAAATACATACTACTAGTTTTAATACATACCCTTTGTCTGGGCCATAAACTCTTAAAAGAGTAATTTAAAGAAATAGTCATTATAACAAATATAATGTACGTTCTCGCCGTGTGGCCTAGGCTTTAGGATAGGACAATCCTATGTCATCCCGTGGGTCTGAAAAGGTGACTAAAGTAAATAGCCAGATGGGCAGTAATATTTGCCTATGTTAAAACGATGTCTAATACGGATTTCTGATCAGTCGAACATCTGAGCGTTCAACTCGAGACGCTCAACACCTGTACCTGCACCTCCAAAGCCTCTTAAAGGACTAGGCCAAAGGACTAGGCCACGGAATCGAATCGAAAATGGGGGCAGTTGAAAAAACTACCTTCTTTTCATATAACTCGACAACTTACTTTTTAATCTCTGAAAACAATGTTGTCAGCATAAAAAAATCGCAAATTCCAAGTGGCAGTTCTATTTCCGACAATAACATGAAACTCCAATTTCTAAGCCAGCTGTTCGAAAACATAACCTAGAATAGTATATTGCACAATAGACTGAACATACAAAAAGTCTAGGCAATAACATAGCTATAACTACTCAGGCACTAAATTGAGTGGCAACACCTGTTGATAATCTGCCGGCTCTACATACATATGTTGTAGTAGCTAGTAGGGCTGCCTCGTGGCATGATGTATACAGGTAATGGGCAAATATTTTTCTGTGATGCATCAACGGTCGACCACAAACTTTTTATATATTTTTAGGGTTCCGTAGTCAAACAAGGAACCCTTATAGTTTCGCTCTGTCCGTCTGTACGTCCGCGGCTTAGCTCAGAGAGCCTTTCTACTAGAAAGCTGTAATTTGTTACAAGTATACGTATTAATCACGTCGACAAAGAAGTAGACTAAAATATAGAAAAAATATTTTTAAGGATGGCTCCCATACACGTAACTTGGGGATGAAATATTTATCAACCAAATCGAGTACCGATAATCGAACCTGTAATCTCATTGCGTGTGTCCACTAGGCCACGGAGGTAAATTAAAATTCTGCCTCCAAATAGCTTCGTGTTTTAGCAAGCAAAGATAACCACATCGCGGCTGAATACTACTACTGATACGGCCTTATTGTCACCTAAGGCGCTGTATTGAAATCCTAATGGGCGTGTCTTGTGTGAGAATCTGTAACTCTAATATTACCTAGAGCCCGGCCCGGGAATGTCATTCACTCCACGTGTCCTGCGTTTAGAAACCCGAAAAGACTCATTTAATTAATTAAAAAAAAAACTTTAAAAGATAACCCTGAGAAGAAAAAAACGCTTCTTTATGTTTGAGAATATTGTAGTTATCTATTTGTTAAAGTAATTTTGACTTGCGTCCCTATTGTAGTTTCTTTATATTTTAAAAATTTTAAGGGGTTTTAAAGAAGTTAAAATCTATCGAGGCAAATCCGTCGAATTACGTTTCTGGTTCTTGACAAGTCAAGATAAATATGTGAAGAAATATATGCCTTACTTTGAGGTTCTCAGGATCTTTCAGCGTATTTAAACCAAAAAGTCAGTTAATTTCAGGAAGCCGCCTTCACATCAGATGAGAGGCTGATGAAAGAAAATTGAAAGAAAGAAAATAGTTTATTTGGCACAGAAATTACAAAAAAAATTAGAACTTAAATAGATATTTCTAAACTATGAATAAATAAATAAACGTTAACAGGTAAGTATGTACATGTCTGTGCAAAAATGTCCTCCGACTCAGCATGTTGCTGTCAGTACAGAATGCAGCGACAGAAAAGCATTGTGTTGCAAAGAATTATTATTGTGATTTGTAAATTACATTTGCAAGGTCAGAACATTGCCAACCCTACGTTCCAGGTCGTTGTATTGGCGCACAGTGACGCGACATACAAAAAAGGTGTCTGGTATTTTTATCTATGTTTACTTTGTATACATTTTTTGGCATTTCCAGAGAGCGATAACCGTATTCTGGTATGGAGTATCCTCTGCCTCGCAGGGCAGATTGTATAGCCAGTGGAGGAAGCGGAGGAAGTAGGGAAATGCAAACTGAATCAAAGACAATACCTTTGAGTATCAGTGTATGTACTTACTTACTTATCAGCCCGTGTCTCTCCACTGCTGAAGATAGGCCTCTCCCAACGTGCGCCACTCCTTCCGGTCCTCCGTCGTCCTCATCCATTCGCTTCCCGCTATCCTCTTGAGGTCGTCAGACCAGCGGGCTGGAGGCCGTCCCACCCCGCGTCTCTCGGTCCGCGGTCTCCACTCGAGAATCTTTTTGCTCCATCGCTTGTCTGTTCGTCGACAAATGTGGCCTGCCCATTGCCACTTCAGCTTGCTTATTCGAGTAGCTATGTCGGTCACCTTTGTACGTCCGCGGATTTCATCATTCCTGACTTTGTCGCGCAAGGATATTCCAAGCATAGCCCTCTCCATCGCTCGCTGTGCAACTTTGAAGCGGTGAACAAGCCCCAATGTGAGCGTCCATGTCTCTGCTGCATAAGTCATGACCGGGAGAACGCGTATGTACGCTCATGTAATTTGTTTAGCAGATTTAAGTCTTCTTTATTTTGCCGGGTTAATAAATGCCAAGTGTCATTCGTCATCAGTCATAGGATCTCGGAAATGTAGATACGTGGTTGGTGCTTCTATCGTGCTTATAAGTATCACCCGGTAACATAGAAGTTCCATGAATTTCCTAAACAAATAAATTCCGTGAGCGTAACAAAAAGCGACAATATGAAAAACATCAACGCGCGCGCCGCAGAAAAAAAAGAGTCTTTTCTTTTCTCGTCTTCTGTGTAACTTGTAGCTGTGGAAAAACCACTATTTTTAATTTGCTTTCAATAATCGTGTCATTCTAATATTATAATTGTTAATGTATGAGTTTGAATGTTTTTGGCTCTGACGCATAAACGGTTGAACGGATTTGGACTAATTTTAGCACACAAATGGAATAGGTTCTGGATTAAAATATACGATACGATTCACTTTATTCATAACATTCCACAAAATCCGTCGCAAGAGTTTGTGCGCCCGCGCATCATCTCTCTGGCCATTATGTTCTGTGAACTAACTATCTAGTACCTACTGTATGCCGATATACTAAGACTAGTCAATCTTTTTAATGCAAACTTTTTTCTGCGGTTAGTTTCAAACCGCAGATTAAGTCCAAGGATCGAAAGAGTACCGCGTATTTATAAACTGAATAGAAATAAAAGCACTAGATAGATAGAAACGGGTCATCAAAACATTTTTCTAACTCAGAAAACAAACTTCAAGCTACGAGTAGTTACAGTTATTTTGTAATGATGATGAAATTGCAAGTTTTGGAGTACTAGAATTATTCGATCGGAGTAACTGTAGCCGTGTGCTGCCTTTGTGGTCAAAAATTAATTTATTGAGTTGATGGACAGCAAAAGGCCGACAGGTAATTGTAATTGGCTGAGGTGTTGTGGTTTCGACTTAAAGTGGAACCGCTTGTCAATCCGTGGATGTACTGGAGGCAACACAGGGAAAGTTGTATTCAGGAAAGGGGCGGGAAGAGACGATTTTGTACCCCCAATACGCCTACTAAGTATAGCGTTTGACATTTGAAGAAAATGTTCAACTTGAATGAACAGATTTTAATGAAACTTTTACGTAGTCTATTCATAAGACTTCGTGAGAAAATGAACGGTGGTTCGTTATTTTTTCCCGCATTAATTATATCCACAACAAAACTGGATTTGAATTGCAATGGTAACAATCCAATTGAAACGATAAATTATTCCAACATGTATGTATAATTTAAATAATAGATAACATGTACGTTTATCGACACTCGGCTGGAAACAATGGCCGCGATGATTGTCCAGTAATTAGGCAGTGCCCGTTGTGGATCAATGTTTGGCGCGGATTTTGGATTAGCATAATTGGGGCGCCAAATTTATAGTCACATGTTTAATAAGTCTATTGATATTTATTTTTTGTGTGAAGCATCTAATGTGGCGGGTCAGACTGTCTGTTAGCGTGGCGGCTTACAATCGTGCACAATCGCTAGCTGTTTTACTAAACAACTCTGTTATTTAAAACACCTCAACGACTTCAATAAAACGTATTGTTGCAAAATTTTCGTTTTATCGTCGTTAAAACTAACGAATACGCTTAGTAACATGAGTGAAAAAGTAGCTAATGCCTGTGTTTCATTGACGTCTCATGTTGGACATAAGTTTCCCGCATAGATTGCCACATAAGACTCAGGGGGTTGCCACAATCATCAGATATTCAGGTAGATCATCATCATCAGCCGGGAAACGTCCACAGCTGGACATAGGCCTCCTCCACATTGACCGGGCCCGAGCCACTTGCATCCAGCGACTGCACGCGACCACTAGGTCGGCGGTAGATGCTACTGCCCGTCTTCCGAACTTTTTTAACCGACTTCAAAAAAGGAAAACGTTCTCAATTCAACTGGTATGTTTTTTAAACGTTTGTTACCTCAGAACTTTTGACTGGATGAACCGATTTGGATGATTCTTTCTTTATTCGAATGGTGGTGGTTTCCGTGTGGTCACATTTCAACTAAGTCCAGTTGTGACAATAGCATACATGAGAAAACGATATAAATCTTAAATTTACTTTAATAAAAGTTTTTAGGGCAATTGAAGTCGGTTTCCAGTTCTTTTTGAACTCATTTACTTAGTCACCTTCAACCCACGGGATGTCAAGGAGTGGCCATATTCTAAAGCCGATACCATACAGCGACAAATGTCAACAAATATCACGATGACAATGACATAATCTTTACATTGAAAACTTGAATGAGCAATGGTACACAGGCTTCCGAGAGTTTCGTCTAGCCTTAGAATAACATCCTGAACCTAAACGCGGTCCTAAATGGAACGCGATGAAGTCAACACCGCTAAATAAATTTCAAGGTAACGACGGGATTTTTAATGAGATTGTAATCTTAGGATTGTTTCTTGTAAATTATTGTAATAAATGGCTGGATAAAATGAAAAACTTGCGTGAACATTGGGAAAACCCTAAATGCTGTTCATCCATTCCATTCCGACGAAGTCTTGAAGGCCTATTCCGTCGGTAGGTATGTCCCTAAAAGTGATGGAACGGTTCCTCTCAGCTTTCATGCCTGAAATTCTTATGTTCTGGCAGTACAGCACTGAAGCCAAAGCCTACCGCGTTAACAGTAACAAAAGTTATCTTATGCTTTTACGAGACCGTTTTTTCTGACTTCCGATTAGGTATGTCTATTACATTATTTTTCCTACAAGTATGTTATATTTTATCTTAGAGGTATATATTTTCATTCGATTTTTCATCTCATCGGTTGGGAAATATTCAATTAAATTCGGAGTCGAATTGCGAACGATTACTTTTAATCAACCGCCTCCGTGGCCTAATGGCTGTAAGCTGGACTTACCATCGGGGGTCCCGGGTTCGATCTCCAGTGGAGGTATCTATCGGATTCTATCGGTACTTGGTTTGACTGTAGGGCATTTTTTATGCCCGCCTGGCTAGCTATCACCAACTTAAGTCTGACGCCAGACAGCATTGCTAATAGCACTGTTGTGTTCCAATATGAGATGTAGCAGAGCCAGCGCTTGATTTGAGGCTACTGGGTGCGCACGGTTACCATCCGCCGGCCGAAGTTTCTCTTAGAGCTATATACCTAGATGACAATTTGGCCTTACTTTCCGACCTTTGTCCGACTTTTAAAACTGGCTAATAACAAGATCGATCCATTTGTACAAACAAAGTGCGCCATTAAATCATCCCTAAGTTTGTCAAACGTCTCGCCCGTTTATTTCATCAGCTCCACCTGTGCACATATGGAATTCTTTCTCTACTATACCTCTATACTATGTCAATCGACCTCGGTAGGTCACTGGCACAAACGATCACGCACTCGCAAATATTTCGCCCCGTGACTTCAAGGTGACCATTTGTTTAGGGTTCCGTACCACAATAGGAAAAAATGAACCCTTATTTATATATTTTTGGGATCGGCTACAGACAAGTAAAAACGAAATTTTGGCTGCTATCGGTGAGATACCAATAAGTTTTTAAGCATTGGTCGGCTCTGCACCGATGCGAGAACGGGCAATGTTGTGTGTACAAATTAAAACTATTGGTATTGTTAGTTGTAATATATAAAATTATTGATATAATTATTCAAATAACAAGATTTAAATTTATATTATTTTTGCAAATTTTCTTTATTTTACTAAAGAAAATAGCACCGCATCAGCGAAATGGTCAGATCCCAGTTATTTAGAATAACTTATTTGAAACTTGTAAGCTTGGTTAAGATAGTCTTTCGTCTTCTTGACACTGGCTGAGAAATGGAAACAGAATGAAGGTATAGAGGCACTGTGCGTTTGTGTCTAATAACTATCCAGTTTATATACAAATAAAAACATTTATACATACAATAATATTTTAACAATGGGTGTTTGTGTAGCTTAGGAATGCAATGAAACCGAAACCTTTAAAATTTCCCAGCGATCCAAAGCTGAAGCCAGCCAGCCAAGTCTTAGTAATAGGGTCCCGTTTTTTACTCTCTGGGTACAGTCAAAACGACCCCTCAATCACGATAGCTCAATAAGCCGTGAAACTGTTAAAATTTAAACGAAAAATTATTTTGGTTTGGGTGAGGGTGGAGGGGGGGGGGGGGGGGGTCTTAAAGTCCATTTAATATTGTGTCAACTACCCAACAAGCATGGCTTTCCATGTATCTAGTTGTACAGGTCATTGTCATTCATAGTCAGTTTGATGACGACACAGTTGACGTAAGAGCCCTGTGTTCGTAGATAAAGGAGGTTTTATCTCCTGAAGCCTTGACAGGTCGTTAACCTTTTATGACGTGAAACGATTTTGGGTGTAAGACTCCACTTCACTGGCTTTAGCTATGCTATGCTAAGTTCATTCAACGGCGGGCTCCTACACTGATGATATTCCGGCGTTACGCAAGAATGAGAGGTTGCCACGCCGGGTTGGCGCCACTTTGACAAGAAATCGTCCACCCCATAAATGTGTATCTTTTTTCCCTTCATAATTGAAATATCATTTAAATAGACAATGATCGAATTATTTTAATTAAATATAGTACTTGATAATTTATCGATTCGTAAATTTTGCTTGAAATAATAATTTATTTTTAGTAAAAAAGGATTGTATTATGCTACTCACTCAAGTCTATATTAAAAGACAAGCTTTTGCCCGCGACTTCTTCGCGGACTCCAGAAATTATCCCACGGGAAATACTTGTTCGATCGTGATAAAAGTAGTCTATATTCTTTTTCGGACCTTCAACTATCCCTATACAAAAATCAAGTCATTCTGACTCTTAGTTACGAGATGAAGTCAAAATTCAAAGAGAGAAGAGTCAAAACAGACACACTACAGGTATAACGCATAACTGAGTCTGTTCCTGAGGTATGGGAGCGGGAGGGAGGGTTGACAAGTGGCGTGACGCCCGACTGAAATTATGCGTCGTTTCATATTCACTATTCTATTCTATTCACTATATAATTCATATACACTCTCTTCATAATGATTCACCATCAACAGCCTATATGTCCCCGCTGGAGGGATTGAGGCCTACTCTCCTACAGATAGTGTATGGGCCATATTCTACCACGCGGGCCCAGTGCGGATTGGTAGACTTCACACACACATTTGAATTTCTTCTCGGGAGTGCGCAGGTTTCCTCACGATGTTTACCTTCATCGAATCATAATGATTACAGCGTCATATTTCTCATGTATTTGGGATTAACTCCTTCATATCTTATGGAGGAGATTCATAACTAACCCTTTTCGATGGTGTTTGTCTGTTAACTAAGTCTTCCTCAAATAAACAAATAACGTTTAGACAGGTTTATTTATAGTCAAGTATGTTTCATTTCGTCGGTGGCGCAGTGTATAAGGCGCGGACTCTCAATCTGAGGGTACCGGGTTCGAATCCAGTCGTGTACCTATGAGTTATTTTTCAATTCAAGTAAATTATTATCCAATTGCTTAACGGCGAAGGAAAACATCATGAGGAAACCTGCATGTCTTGAACAGGCATGTGAAGTCCGCCCATACACTCTCTGTAGGAGAGTAGGCCTGAGCCCCTGCAGTGGGGACGGGACATATGTAGGCTGTTGATGTGATGTTTCATTTAGATTTTGAATGGCGTTGGATAGATTGAGGAGTCCTTTAGTTAAAAGGTTTTGTAGGGTGGCACAAACTCGTATGACAAGTGGATATAGAGACGTTTTCGATATTTTCAATTGATTTTGACTCAAAAGGAACAATTATAGGAGCTTTGTTGTCCGTCTGTATGTCAAGACAATTATCATTTTCTCAGGAGCGCGTGAAGTGTCAAGTTAAAACTAATATCGAATACCTAAGTCTGAAATCCCTTGGAGCTGTGATAAACATCAATTTACTTAGTCAACGCAATAAAAAGATATAGCTCGATGAGCCAGTGAGCTGAAGTGGCAATGGGCAGGCCGCTCGAAGAATCGATAACCGGTGGGGAGTAAAGGTTCTTGAGTGGCAACCACGTACCGGGAAACGTCTACCAGGCTGTCCTCCAACTAGGTGGACCGACGATCTGGTTAGACTCGCTGGATGCAGGTGTCTCGGAACCGGTCGATGTGGCGGACCATGAAGGAGGCCTATGTCCAGCAGTGGACGTTTCCTGGCTGATGATGACTTCTCGTTGATATGGAATCCTAAAATTTCCAAAGAAGCAAGTTCTTACAACACAAATGTAGCTTTAAATTTGAAACCTTATATTAAAAATAAATCGCTATACAAACTTACAGTTGTAGCTGGGTTTTTTTATGCAGTCGATAGGACATATAGGACAATCTCACTTGATGTTAAGCGACGATGTGGTCTAGGATGGTTCACGTTTGAAACATTAAACGCGATATATGTAGACATATCTATAGTATAGACATAGTAATAAGTTGTGGAAAGATGAACGATTGAAGGCGTTCTTATAAGCAGCATAGCCTTGTTGGGTCACTGCCATGGACAGTGACGCAACTATGCTTCAAATATTCCGCCCAGTGACTGGGCAGTGGCTGTTGACCAGCGTTATCGTCATGCTACGAGATTAAGACGTGTTTAGAATAGTTGTTCGTAACCAAACATTAGGTTCCTCATAATGGAGTCTATGAATGATCGCGGCGCCAACAGAATAAACCTTGAACGAACCTATGGGTTTGTAAATAGCAGTCTGTTTGCAGTGGTTGTTATAGGCGTCAATTTGGATAAATTCATGTTTCCGGATTGTGAGATTCCGCGTGATATTATTATGATTAGCCAAATTGTTATGTCAACTGACGGCGATTTTCTGAAATTAACTGACTTTTTGGTATAATGATTTAGGACGCTGAAAGATCCTGAAAATCACTAAGTAAAGTATGTATTTCTTTGTCTTTATGTTTACTTAGCAAGTACCAGTAACGCGATTCCATGATTTTAACTCGATAGATTTTATTTTCGAAAAGAACTCTTAAATACATTCCCTCAGATTATTGTTAAACAACTTAAGGTATGGCACTCTAAATTGCTTTATTTTTGGTAAATAAAGAAGTATATGACGTAGATAATCGCTTTTCAATGTTATTGAATCCAAAATAAATTTCCGACTGCACTCGTAAATGCCCGTTTTTAAGAGGCTATGTTGGTAAGACCACGTGGTCGGTTTCAAGGTTGCATTGTTTTGTAGCTGTCCATCTCCGAGCCCTATCCTACCCGAGCGCGTACGGTGAGACAGCGTACATTACGCGGTGTTATCCACCCGTTATTTGGATGTTTCGTAGTCCAGGGATCATTTGAAGGATACAGTATATTATGTAACAATTTTTTTAATACAGTATACTAATGAAATTTCAGATGTCGGTGGTTTTTCCAAATTGTTCTAAATTGATTCATACTCTTGTAAATTGTAAATTAGGTTCAAAGTTGTGGCTTTTTATTACCGAAAAATACAATACTTTGACGCCCTGTAACTCTTGAAGTATATATTAAACCAAAAATCTGACTCACCTTCGATACAGATATTTGTTTCTAGATTGTGTCTTGAAAATTTCATAGATTTTCATAGCTTAATACTCAAAATATGACTGGACTACGTTTGTATGGGCGCTTTGACAACAGCATACCCCCTTAACGACATTGAACTCTGAATCCTAAGATTTAGGTTTACGTTTAGGTCATTCACCGATGAACATTATCTGCTATATGTTTTCCTTTCTAGATTCAAAATTTTACAATCGTTTTAAGAGAATGATATTCATGCTCACGAAACAATACGCTAATAGAGTTGACATCAGCTTTATACCTTATAAAACGTATTTTTAGAACTCCCTACAGCATAGCAAAAAAGATCACCTGAGAAGTTGCCAAATAAACTGCGAGGGCCTCAGTACGGTCAACTACCGAATACGAGGTACAGTAAACCGCCTCAGTGACTACAATACAATTACAAAGATGTGGATATAATTACAAAGGCGTTACCGGTTGTTGGATGTGAAGCTAGGAGGTGCCCTGTACATGATGTCATGTGCCACTGACCCACCGAGGCCGCGGAATCTATTAGATTAGGTTGAGAGTCCGCAGTGCTAAATATTGCGTCTTGAATTTTTCTGTCATTGATCCTATTAGTACGTTCTCGGTGGTTTTTACGAGTGTTTCGTGTTTTGACTGTCATATAACCGCCATTTTGGAATTTACCTTTCAATATATTGTTCGGAACACTTGCTAATGTGCCACTGTTTGTATGTTTGTACAGATTTGTTATGTTTTCATGGCCGTCTGCCGTTGTGATCTTAGTCTGTCGTCAACTGGTATTTCTGAATTATTTTAACTTATTTTTACCTATATTTTATTACAAAAGACGTTGTAGTCTTTAGGTGTGCGGAATAATGATCTGTTGTCACAACCAATATGGTAAAATATTAAAACTTTTTCAGACATAAAAGGTCTTAAGGCGACTGGGAAAAAGAAGTATGAAAGGGCTTTGAAGTCTTTAATGGAGAATTTTGCTTTCTCTTCCTCAGAATAGTAGTGTAAGGTCTTTTGGTCAAGTTTATGCATTGGTTTCTCTATAATAAGATATAAAAAAACTAGTCGTTTCGACAGAAAACACTTGAGACAAACAAAAAATTGTCAAATCTTTGTTATTTAGGTCTAAATTTGCCTAATATTACTAGAGCTTTGTAATAAAATCCGCCACACTTCACCTGTATGCAAAGTGAAATATTTTATCTGTTTATTGAGTGAGGTAGTTGTACTCGCATAATAAATTAGCAAAATTTAAACGTACAACAACGAAACACAGCCCCGACTCGATTTTCATGTATGATTTTGTTAGGATCATGCATCTACTTAGAAAAATTAAAGTAGAAAGGATATAAGCTGTAGTAGCAGTAGGGCTGTGCCATGAGGTCAGACGGAATCAGCATGTTGCAAAACACGTCAACACCAAAGGAACTTGTTGCAATTCATGTTTCGAAGGTACATGTAAATAAAAGGTAAATTGATTCAATTTCAATTTTTAAATATTCTGGGCTAGTTTATCTATATACAAAAACATTAAAAACGCAAGAAACAGGTAAGACTTAACTTAGACAACAAAGACATTTTCCGATGTTACTGAGTACTAAAAGAATGATTTTGTACAACTAAAATAAAAGCAAAAAATAAAATTTTGTACTTTTCTGTACATATTTAGATTATTCATTGCTTTTTAAATAAAGTACAAGTGCAGGCCGGATTTGAAACATGTCTTTTGTAAGTAGGCTTTATTCCAATTTTGAATTTAACCTAAGGCCAATGGCATCATCACGTCATATAGTTGACGTTGTTTCGGTAATATGTTGATCTCAGACGCTAATATTTGCTGCATTCGATTCACTACATCGCTGCGTTAATAAGTTGAAATACCTGGCATAAATAAGTAATAGGCACCTTTTTGTAAAACGAAGCCCGATGTCACCGACGCAGGTTGGATTCCGGTGTTATGGGAAATCAAAAGAGACGATTCAAATCTGGCCTACTATTTGAACACTATTGAAAATATCAAGGATAAATCTGAAGATTGTTCGAATTATATTGTAATTACATTTTTGGAAAGTTTTTTTTTTAAATATTAGATAGGCTTCCATTTGAACACAATCTCATCCAATGTTTAGCGACGATGTGGTCTAGGACGATTCACGGTTGCCTAGAATAGGTTGTAGCGTTCGAGAAATACAGAAGCCGGCAAGGAATTCCACACCGTAACTGTACGCATTATAATTGAAGAAGCAAAACGCTTCGTGTGAAATGGTGGAACTCAGATGTTGATCTAGATGACCGATAAATTGTAAAATGGAGATAGATGATGGGACGTGTTATTCGATCGCATACTCTCCGAAATGAATCCTGAAACTACTACAGTATTTTTATTTGTAGAAAAATTCCTTTTTGTTCTTAGTGGATAACTTTAAATGTCATTTCATTGTCGCTATCTTTAATTTTTGGTTATGTGTCGACTATTTTATGCGTAAAAAATGTTCAAAAAAATAGCGTGTTGCCAATACGCAAAAATACAAGTAATTGACAACCCTTAATGATAATCGTGCGTACACAAATCGATCGTAAGAAATTAATGTAGCAGACGTGAATTTTATTATGATGTTTGCACTCTTTTTCTTTCATTGAATTTCATTGAAAGCTATAGAGTGAGAGATATAGATTTTTTATGTATTAAAATGGCACCGTTTCGAATCCAGATAGATGGGCAGTCTAGCCATAATAAAAACTTAACCTCGGAGCCACGTAGGACTGTGGACGTGATAAAATCTGAATAGAATGTCATTGTCACTTTGTATTTAACGATTTTCCTCAAAACTTTTGCGACAATCGTTCCATGTTTTTTGGGAAGTTTTTTTTTTAAATATAAATAAAATGGTCGTTTTAATTTAATCGCCACCTGTGCTCGAGCTTAAGTTTTCCTTGTAAGTGAAGGTTGATAACTTTTGTTAGGGTGGCAGTGGACCTTGTGTTAGTTTTTTTTGACTTTGCTTTAATTTGTTGCTAGCAATCATATAAAGGGTAGCACGTCATGTATCCCATTTGTCATGGCGATCTATGTCTACCAGTTTAAACTGACCTTGACCCTTGACCTTCATCTTACCCGATGGTGACGATAAATCAGTTGAATGGAAAGCGTTTTCCAAATGTGCAGCTAAAAATGACGCGCCCATAATGTCATAATGGAATCAAACTATAATGTTTGTATTGAAACACGCTAAGGGTACGAATCACACACGCTGCCTGCCACACCAGTGTGACATATCTTCAAACGTAATAAACAATTGATACTAGTATCCTATTCCGAAACCACACTAGTGCTATGGATACTTGGATAGTCATTAAACATTCACGTTGCTGTCCTGAACACTGAACAGGTACAAACTCGAGTAAATAATATATCGATGGTATTGACCCGGGATACCCCCTGCACCCTATGTTTGTTTTATTCATCATTGCAGCCGTTGGCACCGCATAAAACCGAATGGGTTTCAACGTTCATATCTAGGTAAACAAAAGTACAATGCCCATTCACTTTCATTCCGGGGTAGAGGGGCCAGTTCTTTGGGACATTCTGGGACTGTTTAGGAATTACAGATCTATTATTATTAGAACAGAATTCTAACATTACAGTAATATACACCGTACGTACGAGGGTCGACCACGTACTGGGAAGCGTTTATCGGTCCGTCCCCCTACTTCAAGTTGCTGGAGTGGCCCGGTCAATGTGGGATACCATGTAGGAGGCCTATTTAATTTTTTAAATTTATTTTACCATGATCCATTTTTGTTAGTACTATCCTATTATCTATGTTAGTACTTATATTCTACTACAGACTTGGTTATTGTAATAAGGTGCCACATCAGTGAGCAATCGAATCTTCCAGCAATCACCCTCAGAACGCTGTTAGCGCTTCCTCTAACTGTACGTAGCAGCGACGCTGCTTTCTTTCTTAGGATAGCGCGAAAACCATCTGTTCGCGCCTCCGCAAACATAGTTGATGCGCTACAAAACCGAGGAAGCCTTAACAGCGCCCTATGTCCAGCAGTAGATGTTTACCGGCTGATGATGATGAATGTACACCAAATCGTTAATATTTTATTAAACAGTAGTTATATCCCGAAGTCATTCTCACAGAATGTTAGACACATTTTCTCAAATCCCCCTAATTCCCCAAAGGGGAAACTGTTCGGCCAATCACGCGTCTTAATGCGTTCGAAATGACATTCTCCTCTTGAGCCCCTCTAAAGAGACCCGTTTACTACGCACTCATGGTCATTTTTCAAGATTTTTACCGGTAACTATATTTCTCAACCAAACACTTTTTTTCTTCGACTTATGTGTAATTAAAGCAAGATTTATACGTTTTGAATTAAACCATTAGTGTTTTGTAGTAATGTGACAATACTATATACTATATATATAGTATTGTCACATTATATAGTATTGTCACTATATACTTTATACTAATTGTCTAAGATAATACTATATACTAAGTGTCTTCCACATAAAAATTACAATTGGGACAAAATTATCTATAAGAGCTTAACTTATCTTTACTCGATTTGGTGGGTAGTTGAACTTTTTGGCTGTGCTTCAGTAAATGCATACCATCTTACCATCATGATGGTTGAAGGATAATGCGACCCCATCATCGTTACCAGCAATGTTGTAGAAAAGTGTGTCGTTGTCCTACAATTATCCTGCACTTGGCCACACTAACTGGGCGGCGTAAATGGCGAATCCATGGCATTAGCATTTCCGCACCCGAGCATTTCGCGGCCCGTTCTGTGGTGCCCACGCGCCCCCACGAGCCGGGATTATCGCTGATGGAACTCGTTGACTGCGACAAAACGAAAACACAGATCATGGGACGTGTTGCTTTTCAATTTTATTTACATGTTTGGGAATTTTTTTGTTTTATTCCGTGTGATTTCCGGATTGGAATAGGGTCAACACTTTTCCTGTGTGTTTGTGAAGAAAGAAAGACAGTTGCGTGTACTTGTCAAGACCAGCTCAGTCTATCTAGATCCTGACAATAAATACTTTCTTCTGCGTACATTGCAGGCATATATGTGTCATTTTTAGGGTTCCATACCAACAGGACCCTATTACTAAGACTCCGCTGTCCGTCCCTCTGTCACCAGGTTGTATCTCGTGAACCGTGATAGTTAGACAGTTGAAATTTTCACAGATGATGTATTTCTGTTGCCGCTATAACAACAAATAAAAAAAAATAGAATAAAACAAATATTTAAGTTTTTACTCGTTTTTACTCGATATTGATAACGACAACAGGTAGATCCTTGAAATATTCACAGAATATTTACTTATATAATCACTTTAAAAATAAATAATTAATAACTTAAATAAAAGAAGTATTTAAGGGGGGCTCCCATACAACAAACGAGATTTTTGCTGTTTTTATAGATAATAGTATGGGACCCTTCGTGCGCGAGTCCGACTCGCACTTGGCCGTTGTTTTATTTAAAGTTTTTCTCAGAGCCAGCCCTGATCAACGGCACATTCGCAGAATCACGATCCGACCAGCGAACAGATACCGAGCAGCGTTGCACGTGTAGCCGTTGCACGTGCGGCCGGTTTTTAAACATATATTTTTGATCAGATCGAATTGACCATTGTTTTATTATTACAACTGAGATCAATACTTCTTACTTTCTATCGAAAATAAACCACATATCAACTGCTATGAAATCTTCAAAAATGACGAACTTCCACCGTTACTTAGTAATGCGCCTACGACATACAAAATATTAATAATTGTTGGCAATTAAAACCGTCTAAATGTGATTTGGATGTACTCGTAAGTGTATCGACGAAATAATAGCAACAACAGCAGGAAAAGAATGGAGAAGCAAAGCAAAGAATAGATAAGCTTAGCACACTCAAGCAAGCTGGAGAAGGCCTATACCCTTGGGGAACATGTTTCCAGAAAAACCTCTTTGCAGACGGGCGGACGCGAGAGTGAACTTATTAATAATGGTTACATTTCTTCTTTCCAGGTATGTCACCCTAGTATAGAAGTAACGGCCGGTTCCAAAGTCACCGCTGAAACGAAAACAATCGAACCTAGTCGAGAGGCTCTAAAAATTTTCACATGGTTACGGCATCTGGTTGTCGAAAGCGAAACCGTTTGTCTGACCTGGCATTGTGGTCCTGACACGGCGGCCTTGGGGCCGGGTCATCGGTACCGCCCGGTGCCCGGTGGTAAACAAATACCGACCCATTGTTCATATTGGCCCGTAATCTGTTTACGTTGAGGTGTTTATGACCTTGATGTTCGAGTTGTCCGATCATAAGGTTGATGTTGTTACTAATAGATTCGGTGTTGATTACTGAGGCGGTCTTCATCTTACATCATTTTGTTGGTTTTGATACGACGTGGCCATTTTGTTTCGGTCCACTAACAAACATCAATTGTTTCCCATAACACAGATTGGTCTAGCTTGGGATATAGTTGCTCCTTATGTTGTAGTATTTTGCCATAAATTTTTCTACCGTTGCAATTATGGCTTACGAAATAAATCTTCCTTCGAATTACGACGAATTATATATAAAAAATAAAATCCTTCTGTAAACCGCTAAGCGTTCTACACTACCGAAAGAGAATGTGTCGGATTCAAAAATATTCAATATTTTTCTAAATCTAGGAATTATTACTTTTTAAATGAATGTTTTTAATTTTCCTAAACAGGAGAGAGGAGGTTTTTGTATCGACAATATAAAAATACAGAAAATTGAAAACTTTCAATTTTTTATCCGACTTATATAGAAATTGTGAAAGTTTGAGAGTTTGGATGATTGTGACTCTTTTATATAAACGGCTTTGAATGAAATTTAGCAAAGATGGAACATGCTCTGGATTAACATACAGTTAGTAGTATAGTAGACTTTATATCCCGGTAAAACGCCTGAAAAAATTATACGATCATAAACTCATAGGAAAAGACTTGTTAAATCATAAAGCCGTTAGAAAGAGACAGTTGCACAAAACATGTAAGAGATAATTTATGGAAGCTCAATTCATAAAGAGACTATAAGATGAGACCGAAAACGTCAACTTCTGAACACATGCCTTGACCGATCCCGAGATGCGTACGAGCCTATAGCATATCGCTAGTATTACCAAGCCCTAAATATCCAGCGAAATATAAGTGAAACAATACTTTCAGATTATTTCAGACACTTTCATTAGGTGATAAAGTATTTTGAACACTAGGGAGCACACGTGACGTTACATTTCATTTAACACAAATGACAGTTCATTATTCGTTGACCTATTACGTGTACTCAACATTCTGTATTCATATTCACTGTGTAATTAATTATACGTTGTTTGCATTACAATACCAAATAGATGTAAAGGTTAGCCAAAAATTTATATAACTGTAGCCGAGCAATTGTGCGTTGAGTTGAGCGAACAAAATTTTGGGTGAACTCTGAGCCAAAGAAAATTAATATCAAAGATTTTGATTACTTCAAAGTAATAGTGATTGTACTTTAATTTAATATTGTGCTTGTTAATATTATTAAACGGTCTCTGGTTTTGTAATAATTGTTGATATAGTCATCCATTAATTCAGCACCACAATATTATATTACGAGTATAATAAATAAATTCAAAGCCGAAGGAAAAATACACGGATAAGAATACAAAAATGGAAGAAAATACAAAATAGCAATGTTGTGGGTAATGTGATGCCAAAAGGGACCCTGACTCAGCATGTGATACCGCAAATAGTGTCGCACTGCAATGATTTTCAGCAGACACCGAGATAAAATTTCGCAAAAAGGGGACATTGTGTGAATAGATAAATAGTAAATAAAAAATTTTGATCGCTTTTATACAGACTATATGCAATAATTCTTTTGATACGCGAGCAGAATTTTTTAAAATTGAAATTTTTGAAAAATTGGACGGGGTTTGTTGTTCCATCACTTGGTGGCTGCGTATTTAATACTTCCTCAGAAAGCTGCTGTGTGATGTTAAGATGCTATTATTAAAGATAGTTCGGAGATATAAATATTGATCGCAAATGTTCATATTGATGTCTACCAGTTTATTGATCTTTGTGACTTAAATCACTGCAAGATATGCAATTTTGAGCATCTATCTGAGAAATGAAATAAAAGTGATATGGTTGCCTGTTTCTCAGATTATCTTGCAATATGCATGAATGGTGTTCATAAACAGAAATACATTACGAATTCTGCTTTATAAAGGAAAACGAATATACAAACATGCAAAACTTATATATTTTGAAAATACAAAATAATGCCAACAGTGATTCCTAGTTTTCAGTTTTATTATGGTTCGAATTTTTTCTATCTAGAACTATTTCTTGGTCATTAAAGTTCATATTACACAACTTTAATCTCTTAGATTGGTATTTTGGTGTTAGCGGCGCAAAATAAACAGTTTGCTCTTCAAATCTATTAATCTCAACCATACTTTAAAGTCCAAAAGTTACTGCAAATTTAATCACCAATCACCGACCAATCAAACCCATTAATCGAACGGCAATATCCATCGACATCGCATAAGGAAACGATTACGATCCCGTCACGTATTCGAAGCCTAACATTTCGGCTGTTGCCTAGCACATAGCTCTTACGTCAGGGCCTAGGTTCAAAGCCAATGACCTGACAAGGCCAGCGGTTTACGACGACGCTGCCTGTTTCATTATACACAGCGTGACGCGACCGTTTTTAGGAATTTGTGAATTCTATTTTAGGTTTTTAGACTTAACTACCGCATGTTCTTTGTCTAACTGCCTCGATTATTAGCAAGTTACGTGATAAGAATTAAGAGGTATAAATCTTTATTAGTATAGGTTTATCTGTGCATTTGAATCTTCGATATAACGGTTTAAATATATTCATCCTCTTATGAGAATTTACAAAAATTCATTTACATAATTAAGTTACTACTCAAACAAAAAATTATACAATTGAATGTACAAAGATTAAAATTAAAGTAATAAAGGAAACAGGTGTCAGATTTAAATTATATATATTAGATTTTAAAAGTATTTGATGTCAGTGGAATAATATCGATAAGTTGCTTTTAAATTTGTTTTAAATTTACAAAATCGAAATATAATTTTTAGTCAACACGGAGCGCGAAACAATAGATGCTGTACGAAAAAAAAATTCAGTCTTTTGAAAGTAGAAAGTATTTGTAGAGTATCCCCTGCTGCTAGGCATTTTCGGCATACATTGGAATTCATATGATTATTGCGTATTATTTAAAAAAAATTAATTCATCTGTTTACGACATTCTTGTTGACTGGCTCAATTATTCACATACTACACCCTCGGTGCGCTAGTACGACTCACACTTGGCCGGATTTTTATAGAGAGAGAAGTGAGACTTTGATACAAGAAATTTTGAAACGATTTATTGCTTGGTACGTATCTGCCTACCTCCCAGCTTTACAAAGCTTTGTGTAGGGTGACATACTAGGAGTGTGTCTGTGTTTATAACATCGTTTACGGTATTCAGGACACATTGTTTGCTTATTCCGGGATACAATTACCCAACACATCCAATAGCACAACCATGGAGTATGGCGACCTTAATATCCAGGACATAAGATACCCCGTGATCATAAAAAGGGGTCCCTGTATGATGATGCATACTCCTAAATTCCAACCTTGTTATTTGGCTCCCGAAATAAAAAATAATAGGCGGAACCCTTCTGTTTGCCCCCTCTTTTTGTTTTCAACCCCATATCTAACTGGGTAAAGTTGAATTTGGGTCGTAATGTGGAGGAACGATGTTGACATTGTCAGGTTTTAGGGTTAAGTGAAATTTTTAGGGATTTTTTGTTTTTTCGAAAAATTAACCTGGAATAGGAAAGGTTGAGAGCATTTGACACTAATACTTCTGTGTTTGTTTTTTGCTGATCCTCTTAAATTTTCCTAAAATGCAGTCAACTCTGGGATTCTAGTACAAGATTTGTTTTGTTTCGAATTTATTTCTGAATGTTTTCAGACTGGGTGCAAATTGTATGAATTCGAAATTCTAATATAATTTCGAGCGTATTTCAACCGGTACCATCTTGTACTAGGCCCTGAATTTTTAGTCAATGAGAAAGTTAGTCAATGAGTTAGATGGTCAATCTAGCATCATTGTAACCAGAATGCTGGATCAGACTAAGCGTGTAACCTCAGAATCAGAAACACCTTTATTCTGGTCTACGTTAAATTTTATTTATTCGAGTACCAAGTATAAACTTTCATCAACAGATAAATAAGTGTGAGACATGTGAACATCGTTTTATTAGATATGTCCAAGGAGGTTAACCAAAGAAGCAAAATCGTCTGCGCAGCGTTTAGGAATGTTCTCGTCAAAAATACCCCAGCTTCTTCCAAGACAAAAGTCAATTAGTGCGTCTTGCCAGTTATGATATACAGAACATAAACGTGGTACTTTACTGTTGGCCGGATAAACAAGCTCTTAGTATGTCAGCGAGCTATGGAACAAGCTATGCTTGGAATTTCCCTAAACGTGATAAAACCTTAATGAGGAAATCCGTAGACGAACTAAACTGACCGACATAGCTCGACGAGTCAGTAAGCTGAAGTGGCAATTAGTAGTCCACATCTCTGGGCGAACACGTACCGATCGACCGAGGACCTGATAAAGGTCACGGGATTAGCTAGATGCAAGTAGATTGGGACTGGCCACAATGCCATGCCATGCCAATGGAGTTGGATTCTTCGGTTACCTTTTTGTCGAAGTTGGACTTACCTAGTTGAACTATCTGTCTCAGGTATATATTCGTCTACAACTTCCATCGTAGTGTTCCCAATAGGTGCAACATGGACATTTGACATGATCTTTGACTTGTCCGTGATCATTAATTATTGAACCTTGTTGCTATGTCCTGTATATGCTTTCTCCATAAGCAAGTCAGGTGAACATCAACCAGCCATCTCGTCCAAGCCCCAATTCCAGCCCACACGTAAACCTACGCACGGAGACATAGGCGCCAAATGGAATTAGTATCAAATGGGGCGTCCCTAACTCGATTACACTCGCCGAAGGGCCCACTTTCTCTCGCCAAGGTTACTCCAGTGAACTCACTCGGCCAAGGACGGCTTAGTACTGTCAGAACTTGTAGCAAATATATGGTTTGTGAAAATTCATTGGAGTGTGTAACGAGGGAATCACACAAGAAGCACTACATTTTCTTAGATCTATACTTGAATTTTTGTTCGAGACTTCATCCGCGTGTACTTCAGAAATTATCCTGCGGGAACTGCTTCTTCGATCACGATGAAAATTGCCTTTGTCTTTTTCCAGACCTTCAACTGCCCCTACAAAAAGAAGATTGGGGTGCACAAAAGGGGGCGCTAAGGGCTTTGATACTTTGTCTAGCTCTACTCTATAACACATCACCAAACCCTGATATTAAGTACAGCCTGCACGTAATTCACGAGTATTAACGAAATAATCGTATAGTTGGAATTGTTTCGACATTGAATCTTAAATTCATTATGTGATTGTACATAACCCGCAGGTTAGCGTATGTACATACGACTCGCCGTCTTACCTTGTTCCACATTCCTCTATTATGTTGCTTAGGTATTTGTATTCAGAGAATTGACCGAGGGGGCAAGCTGTACTTACTGACAGCAGTTTGGTAACGACTTCGGTTTTTAGGTTGCGTCTACGTACACTCACCCCAAGTCTTTTTCCTTCACCTGACTTGACGCTCGTCGGTCCTACGATTTCGACAGCCGGATGCCAAGTCGAGATAAGCAACAGCGTCTACCTATGCAACAACAACGTCTTACTGCGATTACCAATCTGCCTGACAAGCATAATAATTTTAGCAAATCTCCTCATGTAAATTTCAACGTGGCGACTGTGAGGGAGGCTCATGTCCAACGGTAGACTTGTGGGAATGTGATACACAGAAAGAGGTTTTCAATTTTTTTCTGTCATATGCCCTTTAAGTGAATGTGAAGCGCGCAGTGCAAGCGCACGCGCACGTGTCGTAGCCAGCGCAGGCGCCGTTTTGCGTCGGTTTGCGCGACCAATGCAATTCGAGCTGTTAGCTAAGGAATTTCCGGTGTTATATTTAAATTACGAAACTTATTGAGCAGCGAAGCTTGATCGTTAGTTATTTATTTGTAATTGATCGTTTGCTAGAGCTGACTACAATATATTTATACATGCTTTATATTAGTTTCACGTGTATGTGACTAATTAAGTAACTGACTATGTATGTAAACAAATCTTTCAAGTCACTTTTAACTTACTTCAATAGTTCTAATTGTCGTATCTATGTGGGATTTTGCAATTGTACGTGGGTTGGATAAAAATATCGTGTAGCTCTTCCGCGAAATATTAGTGAATTTCACAAATATATTGTCATTGGTACATACATGGCAGAAAAATGAAGTTATGGTGGAGCTACTTCAGACAGATTTGATGATTTTCGGCGCGCATTTCACTCATTCACTACTTTGTCATTTTCTCATCATTCTGCTTTTTATAACAGATTCCAGGTTGTAATTTCACTATTTAGCTGTAAGCGTTATGTAATGAAACTAAAACCTTCGTGAGGAAAAGGCGAATCAAAACTAAACAGGTCCAGCGCTTAACTGAGTCGGTTCCTGCGGTATGGTAGCGGCACGGGGGGTGTGTTTACAGAATGTCAAACGACGCGTCTTAATTGCCCCCCCCCCCCCCCCCCCCCCCCCCCGCAGGAACCGACTCAGTTAAGCGCTGGACCTGTAACTTCTGAAGCATCTTGTATTTGTCTCCGTCTTTTAATAGCCGAATTTTTGTTTTTGTTTATATTGTTCTACAACAAAAAGGACAGCATTTTTGTTTTGTCACTGGGGCGTTTCCGCACTCAGCCATGCATTGGCCATTAGGCGTGAGTTGAAGTGGAGTCAGCTAGTCCAGCCAGCCGATCTCCTCTCAGAATCGCGCGAGACGCTTGATGTCGCTGCACGCCTCCTGGAGTGATCCTAGATTGTTGAGGATCGTCGCCCGTTGTGTCCACGCTGCTGCAGGTCGTGAGCACATGGGCCGGAGTTTCCTCGGCGGGCATGCACCCCAAACATGTGTTTGTTAAGTGGACAGTGTCCTGTCAGCGCCCCTATCGTTCTCCTTAGGGTTTTCCTATTCAGACTGAGAAGGGTGCGTGACAAGCGCTAAGGGCAGGATTATTTGGTTATATGTATTTTAAATAATTAGTTCAATGCAATCGCCGTAAGTCGGACCTTGTGATGTTTGTGATAAGAATCTACTTTACTCGTTCAGGGGACCGGGGCTACGGTTGATAATGGATTACATAACCAGACGTTAGTTAAGGTCGACGTTTATGTTGATGTATGTATCGCTTGTTCAAGGAAATCGCTTTATCGTTAATGATAAAACTCCAGCTCAAAACCCTTCTTGACAGTCTGCGGTGCGGTGGTCTGTTTCTATGACAAATTATTTTAAAATTATCTTTTATCATAATTGTACTTTAATTATTATTATTTTATACACTGTATAATTTTATTAAAAATGACAAAATATAATTGATTACAAATTACTTATTACCTAAGTAAATGTAAATACGAAAACTAAACTATATAAATACTTTTACCTATATGATATAAATACCGGAACAAAACAGTAAACACTGCTGTTTAGCGGCAGACAGTAACATGGTGGTAGTTAGCCAGGCGGAGACAGAAAATGCCTTACCACCAACCAAACCGTGTACCGATTGGGATTCGAACCCGGAACCTCCGGGTTGTTGGTCCATCCAAGCGTGCCAGACATTAGGCCACGGAAGCTGTATTAATCCCAACCGGGAAAATAGATAGGTAGGAAAAAGACATGGGCTACTTTTTAAATAGAAGTAAAATGACTTGATTTGTTTTCATATCGTCTGAATCTTAAACATGGTCGCGCCTTCCGATATACGTAAGACGGCCCTGCCAACTTTATAACCACTGGGTCACGGAGGCTATTAAAGTTTTTAAGTAAACACGGAACCACAATTAACCACATATATCAGAATTTAAACATAATGTACTCATAACTAGATTATATAGATTCCGACTATATTTACATACAGGAAACGTGAAATGACCCGCAGAAGCAATGATTTAGCAATTGAACTTAAATATACAGCCACTCAGACAGATTGAATAATCGATACCCAAAACAAATAAGTACATTTGGATTCCTAGAATCATCCACATCCATTTGGCAATCGTCACGCGTACAGCCTGCCTTATAATCGGGATTGCACAAGTAGACAATAGATGGATGGACCCATTATTCAGTATGACCAGAAAAGTAAAAGATGACATGCAAGCGAAATTCATTATTAATTTTATTTTATACATTGCTTTGGTTTTTTTTCTTCAATTAATGCAATGTTAATTAACTTAAGGCTTCTGTGTGAGTTACTAATATACCTTAATAATGAGAACCTTATTATCAGTTACTACCAGGTGTGATGAAAGCCAAGTTTAAGTGTGTACATTTGATAGTGCAGATAAATGTTGATTGAAAAAAATATATTCAAGTCTATGGACTTGGTTGTTTCTTTTCCAAATTTCATTGTTAAAAAACCAAGTCATTCTGACAGTGCGTAATGACGTGAAGGAAGGACAAACAAACAAATACACTTTCCCATTGGATTTAATTATCTATCCATCAAATACTCTAGTTAATCAGATTATAACTGCTGCTGAACGTAGTGATGACTTCCAGGACTACAAATGACACATAACGAAGGGGCACCTTTCGCTGTACCGTATTAGGTGACAGTCAAGGCTTCAGTTTCGCACCTAAACTATTCCATCCGAACATTTAGTTACAGATCTATGCACTAGATTCATTTGCGATAGTCAGGTGAACGATCTACGCTGAAGGCCAGGCAATAGTTTGGGCAGTTTTTTTTATCATTGCCCACTTCTTATGTGTTCGCGGGCTATCGACCTGTGATAAAAAACCGAGTTCGGATACACGCCTCAAGGATATTGTTGAGACAAATGTTTTTGTTGTTATTGTTTTCGGTTGGTTATTGAGTTTAGTTTGTCCACGTAAGAACGGTAACATCGTGTTTGTTTGTAAAGCTCGTTACGATTGCACCGTTTATGAAGCGGTTTTTAGGGTGCCGAACTTCTGATCAAAAAACGGAACCCTTTACAATCTCTTGGCTGGCCGTTCGTCTCAGCTGATTATCTCAGGAACTACCAAGGCTATCCAATTAGAAATTGGAAATAGGAGTCGCAGGTGAAATAATTCATACTTTTTTCGTATGTTTAATTATATTTCATGTAGTAATGCGTATTAATGTCAGACCAGAACCAAGTCTTCACTGAAAATCAGTGCTGCGCTTCATCCACTCCCGGTTGAAGTACAGCTTATGCTGAGTGAATACGGGCAGCGGCAAACTCGCAATCACATTTTTTATTATTTCTTTAAATTAGTTTATTAATATTATTGTTTTAATTATATTATTTTTCTAGATTTACTTAACATATTTTTCTATGTGTTTGTTGTTATGCGTGCAATATTTTTATTTATTTTTGAAAAGGTGCTGAAATAGGGAAGTGAAAAATTATGTCTAAAAATCCCTAAGGGGGAACTTCTAAAAATAATCTTCCAAAGCAAAAAAAACTCTGAAGGTATCACAGTAAAAAGGCTTTTGTGTAAATGTTACAGGAAAACCTAAGCGAAATTTAGTATGTATTTTGAGAAATGATTAAAATGTTTAACAAGGCAAAATTTGTTATACCGAAGGAAAAATGGACCTTATTTGAAGGTAATAATAGTAATATCTGTACGTTTCTTTTTATAATTCGAAACCCTTGTTCACGACCGGTGTTTCTCTTTGGGTTTAGCTCAGTGGCTCTCAACCTTATTAATCTAATTACCAAGGACCGTAAGGCTCAATTCCAGCTGTGGGTAAAGTTCACCTACAGTACCATCACGGTTCAGTATAATCATACAATACCGTTAATGAAATCTAGAAAAATCTGATATTTATTGAGATTTCATTAACGTTTTGTATAGTTTATTAAATTATTTATGTATTTGTATTAAATTTAAAATTACAAAATGTCGTGCAGTACTTTCTTAATCCCAAGGTCCAGAAGTCGTCGACCTGGACAAACGCAGAGCTTATAAACTATTTGATCACAATCCGCACTGAATCACACTTGATTGCGGTAGTAAAAGGAGATGGTACAACCGCAGTACGAATTTGGTGTACGCCTTTCGCGGGCCTGAGGTGGCGTTCGGACATTACGACAAAATCGCTGCGACTTCCGGCAAGGTTGAAAATAGTTCGAGCTTTCATAGTAACGAAACGGAACGTTCAAAAGTAAACTAGGCATGACCGAAGCTAGATTAGTGAGTTATTGTTTTGTGGGTTGAGTAAGAAAGTGAGTTTTGTTTCCCTTTACGTCGTAACGGTGAGTCAGATTGACTTGATTTTTTGTATAGGAATAGGAAATGTAAAGGACATAAGGTACTTTTTATCCCGATCGAGTTAGTAGTTTCAGGATAAATAGCGGGCAAAACTCAAGTATAAAATATGTCAAAATCGTTTAAAGGGTTTCAATAGATAAACCAGACTGGTAAACTTGACAACCACCAGTGAAGTCTTTTGAATGGGAAGAAGTAATCTTCTTTTTCTATCTTTAGTTGAAACCACAGAGCAAAATTTACGATAGAAGGACTAATCTACAACTAGAAAGCGAACTCTTATCAATCACGCGAAACAAACGAGATGCTCTAAACCTTTGTGCGAAAGGGACAGAATGAAGACAAAGTAAGTCTCACATACAGTATTTTTCTCTAAGAAATGATTTAATTAGAAACAATTTTATGACTTACAGAATAGACTTCATTTCTGTCTGTCACAGTTTTGGGCAGTCATCGCTCCTGATATCTACGAGTATATTATGGAACTTCCTTGATTTTCTTTGAATAATTTTTTGTAGTTTTGACTTATAATAATTTCTACCACATAGATTCTATTTCGTATTGTGTAGGACAAATTACTTTTAATAAAACACCTTAAGAAAATGTAACTTTTTGCGGTCCCACTGATGAATGTCCGCCCGCCCGGAACATTTATAAAAGGGTCTAAAAGTATATAAAGACCGTGGCCAACTGAAGGCTAGACAAACATTGGCCTTGTACCTACTATTAAAATATGAGTGTATAAATGGATAGGACAACTGCTGGTGCGCAGGTATAGGCAACTTGAGTTTTTTTAATATAGAGGCTAGTTGTTTTTCGCCGTGTAATCTAAGCTTGCAAATGCAATGGTATCTCACTTGAACAATCGAGGTCTGGGTTCGATCCTGGTTCGTACCGATGAGTTACAATTTGTTATTTGGGATTTATGAACGAATGATAAAAATCATTACCATTGCCTTTTCGGTGAAGGAAAACATCGTGAGGAAATCTGCACACTACTGAGAAGAAATGCAAAGGTGTGTGTGGTGGACTATGGCCCATAAACTTTCTGTAGGAGAGTAGGCCTGAGCCCCTGCATTGGGGACATATATATAGGCTGTTGATGATGATGTGTCTAAGCTATATTATATGATCATCCCCGTGAGTATCTCAAAGGCGACTTAGGTAAAATACAGTAGATGGTCAGCAACATCAATGTATCAATAACAATTTACTGCGATCGCCAAATAATTAAATTGCCTGCCAAGCTTGGTGATTATGGTAAATCTCTCACTGGGGTGTCTGGCGATTCAAATCGTGTCGTACTGTCCTTCGTTGAAAGTCTGAAATGAAAGAAGCAGATGTAAAGAAACAAGGTTGGCCTCTGATATTAACATTCCCAAGGAATATTTTAGTCTTTAAAGCCAAAGTGTTAAAAAATCTATAACGTCATAGTTAAACTGAGTGCCGGAATATTGAATATCAATAATATCCATTCGGTCGGAATTATGCGAACTCTGAATACGTAGAACGTTCTTACGTGTGGTACTATGGAAACTCGCTTCAATATCGTATTGTTCTGGGTCGCTGTGTCGAGAAAATAAACACTATTTTAATAATTTCGGGTGATTCGAACATTTCTTTACTAGCATCAACTTACACACTTAGACATCAGAAATTATTCCACGGGAACTTCTTCTTTAATCGAAATAAAAATTAGTATGTCCTTTTCCAGCCCTTCAACCATCCCTATAAAAATTTCAAATCATTCTGATTCTCCATTACGAAGTATAGGAAGCACAAACAAACAAATAACTTACACATTTATAAGAGCTGCCGAGTTTCCGTGGCTGAAACGCCAAGCGGAGAAGCGAAGCGCGAGAGGAGCACTGGAGTGTTCGTGGAGTTCCCAGGGCTCCTCGACTTGCGCAGACGATGACCACCGAGGGGGTTTTAGTGGATGGTAATTCTACACAACCCGACTTCTCTCGAAAAAAAGATACAGAAAGGCGGCTTATCGATAAAAGCGACCTCTTCCAGGCAACCTTCCTTGAGGTAGAGGAATAGTTTTATGAGAGAGGCAAATAGCTGACAAGCAAAGCTCATCCGATCTTTAGAATTGTCTTGGGACAAAGTTCATATTGTACCAAGGCCGGCGTCACAAAAATATTTGTAGCATTACGTTCTGAGGACACTCTACTACCATTTATGAATTATCTAAACCCTCTTTATGCGATCCATCCAAGAGTGGTGACTACAGCAAATTCCCTCAAAGAAAATTCAAAGTTGGATGCAAATGATGATGAAATTAAAGTGATTGAAAGATAACATCTCGTCAGCGAGATTCAGACGACTATTCGTAGTACCAACTAAAATGCCCCAAACATTTGGTCAGTTAATAAAAATGTACATAATCGTGGTCACGCTTCCACGTCTTTATGTCAAACCAAACACGTCTGGGCAACATTTACAGTATACACCTAGCTCTTAGCCAGCTTTGACGGAAAATAAACAGTATTTACATAATGCCGCGGCTGAAATCAAAAGTGGTTTCAGACGCCCGGTTCGAGTTTGTGGGACTCGGTTTGCATATTCAGTGTAAACTATGTTTTGGTCGCGCATCTACGTTGCCAAGGACATTGTTGTTTAGCGCAGCATTTTTATCAGGCAGCAAAGTTGATTTATATGAGCCACTCCCATGAGAAGACAAACCCAAAATCCTGTCAGGGAAATATGGATGGTACTACAGTTGGACGTTGCTGTTAGTGACCTGGAATTCGTCTTGAGTCCCCTTTTTACCTGGGCGCGAAGGTCGTGTATGCGAAGTATTTAAAGCCCTTTATTCTGGGGTTAAACACATTAGTATCATATCTTAAAATGTTTCTAATCTCACCGTGCTTCTTGGTATGTGCCTCCTCAAACATTTTCCACTGTGTGTGGCCTGTCCTGAATTACTCGTCTGCGCATTGGGCCTGCAGCAATTTTGATGTCGTCGTCACATCTTAGGCACTGTCTTCCACGACTTCTTTAAAAACTCATGTGTTATTAGTAGGCTTTAAAATATTTAGTGCTATTTAGAACTGTCAATCGATGAATTTGCGCAGGGTGTATATGATGATGATGAGGTCTATTGTACAATCGGTTTTGGGCTGCTTCTTATTTTCTCAGCCAGGAAATGCTACGAACATTTTCTTACTTTCTAAACAACAATAAATATAAGGGATAAGATTACACATCTATATAATAATAGAAATGCGAATGTCAGTTTGTTTATTTGTCCTTTACGTTGTCTCGGAGAGTCATAATGACTAGATTTTTTGTATAGGGATAGTTATTGACTTCTTCTTATCCCAATTAAACAAGTAGTTTCCGTGGAATAATTTTAGAAATAAACGCAGGCGAAGTGTCGGGAAAATTAAAATACATTTTTGCAAATTAGTGACAAAATATCGACATCAGTGATCTTTATAAAATAGTAGATCCCCGTGGGTTTTCCCTGCATAGAATATCCTTCCGTAGTGATTGTCTAAATCGACAAATTTATTGATGTTTCAACACGGTTCTAGCGCAAGCGGCTTGGACTGGACTTTGGTAGGTTTGTCAATTTACAGCATTAACCCATAACAAAACTATTTGGAAAAATCTGTCAGTCAGGGCATTACATTTACTGCCACATCCAATAAGGTAGGGTCTGTATATTGTATATTGTTATAAAAATAACTTAAAGTAAACATGAACCCTTTCCGCGTGAATGGAACTCCTCCCTAACTCACATATTCGCTACAAGTGTCTACTGTCAGCTTATAAGGTAGGATCAGACCGTGACAGTGAACCGATCAATCAGTGCTTATTTGAGATCACATGACAGCTAAACCACGTTACATTTGCAGCCGGCAAACATCAGAAACTTGCCAAAATAGCACTTGCGTCATTTGTATAAAAACTGACAAGATTTTCTGAGACCGGTAACAGATAACGGGGTCATAGCACTCGTTGTCGGGCATTAAGGTGAAGGGCAGAATCTACTGAATACTTGAAGTGTCACCATATTAACTGTAGATCCACGAGAAATACTAACGGCGCCTGTAACTTAATAATGTAAGGAAGGTAGCGCCACTATCCGTTCTACTTATAAACTGGTCACGTAGTAAAGGGTTCGATTGTCCGATGCCCTAATCGACTTCCGTCGTATGTTTGCCGCGCAAACATTTAATACTTTTAAATATTAGTTTGAAGAGACGTTGTAAGCAAATAGAGATAATATGTAAGTGGTGATAACCTGTTTTCTAATAATTTTTAATGTATTTGAGCTGCTTTTAAGGCTACTGAGGTCCCTCGGGGAAACTTTGTAGACTCTGAGTGCCTTCGACCTTCTGAAAACTGTTTGTACGGACTAAGTAATTCAATTAACAAGACTTAATACTTGGTTTGGTTTCGGCTTTAAAATAGGACTACAAGGATATACCTTTGTTGTAGAAGATACTCGTACCCCTGCTAAACGTGGTTATTCTGGCAATTTTCATGCATTTTACAATCTATGAGAAAGGGTTCAGATGTGGGCTGGTTTGGATTGGAATCTGTATCTTGGTTCCATATCAACAACCTTGTAAATATTATTTCAATATATCTATACCTACGCCTTTTTTGAACAAACGACACCTTTAATTGAAATAAATATGCAAAAATGAGCGACAGAAACTGAATAATGTTCAATTCATCATTTCGATAAAAACACGACGACATTTTTCGACGAAAATGAAATAGCTCATTTGGCTCCCAAAATATTACCTTTGCCTCACTTCCTTACAGATTTCAGAAGAAGCGAACCTGTCATATTGTTGTTGTTTCTTGTTTTCCTGCCTTTTTAATCTTATTAGCATCTTCAAACTTTAATGAATGGTATTTGATGATGTTATTTATGTTCAACTTTCGGTGTGACAAGTGACAGGAAGTGGTTCTGGACCTTTTTTTTGCAAGGATAACTTGCGATATACTGACCATGGAGCCACACGCGTGACGTCAACTGCGAGTTTTTACAATATCCCAGTTTTCTCTAAAATTACTGTTGCGATAATTATGAAAAAAAAAATTCAGGTTCCTTGTGCCTAAGTCTCGAAAACCATTTCGATCGAATTTTAGATCAATTTAAAATTCTGCAATATTGTTCTTTGGGTTTTTACCACCATCTCACCCGAGGTGCAAATCACTTGAGATAAACAGTTTTACAACTTTACGGTTTACAGATATATTTGCTGGCTTCGTCCTATTATGTTTTGAGTACTTCTTGACACAAATTGGTTATATTTTTACGTTATTCGGACCTAGCAACAGTTATACCTTCTCTACAGATATCTAGAAATTTGCGTTGGTTATATAATTTGTCTGCGCCACATCGGCACACGCTTGGCATGCTTCCACTAAACTTCTGCATGTCATCTCGTCAAGTACCTCCTTTATACGATGGCGGCTTTCATAATGTTACAGCGTTGTTATAAGTAAATGTCCTTTGAAACAGAAAACACGTGATACGAGTATGGTGCTGAGAACATTATTAAAAAGAATGCAATTGAATCAGTCCTACCTGAAGAAGACTTTCACATTGACAATAACACTAACGGCCTCATTCGTTCGTTTTTGTTTTTGTTCGTATGAATTCGGAATTCGGATTTTAGACTGATTTCTTTCATTTGTTTTTCATGGTACCAGCTGCTTCCCTCAAAATTTTATAGTCACTTCAGAATGAGACTCTGAAGGCTGAGTTGCTATTTTACCAAACCGAGTCCAACACAACTGTCAGGTTTGACAGTAACAAACATACACACACCTTTACTTTAAAATAACACCACTAACGATACTTGGTGTTAATGTGTTTTGTTTAGTGCGGTGTTGGCAAGAAAGCTTCCAGCCTCATCCGCCGTCACTTCATCATCGTCCACTTAAGTATAGAGGTCATTCGTGATGGCATCAGAAAAAAGAAATAAAACGAAAGGTGATTGTATTTGTAACCTCTCCGTTCGCGATAAGCCTATTCTAAATATAGAACCTCATAAAGGCAACGGAAGCTTCCATACATCTCGATAAAAAAGAAACCAAACAAGAGACGGAACGCTCCCACGGCAATTCGGATGTACAAAATGAATAACATAACTTAATAACATATTTCTCATGGTGTAATTGTCCAATTTCGTTGGGGTATCTATTGACAGGTTGCGCGCGCGCCGCGTGACGTCAGTAGCCGGCAAGCAATGCCAAGGACTGGGCGTTGACCGCTGCTCCGCCGCGACAGTCGCCATGCGTTGTGGATTACTTGGGAGAAAACTGTTGTAATTATTTAACCGCCTCCGTGGCCTAATGACTAAATGTTAGACTAACAATCTGTAGGTTCCGGGTTTGATTACCAGTGGAGGTACCTATCGGTACTCGGTTTGGTTGGCGGCCTAGCTAACTACCACCATGTTACCTAAGTCTGCCGCAAACCGCTTTGTTAATACCATTGTTGTGTTCCGGCATGGAAGGCAGCAAAGCCAGCGCCTCATGCTTAAGGCTTCTGGGTACGCACGCTTACCATCCAACGGCCTTATCGTCACTTACTACTAGGTGAGATGAAGGCCAAGTTCAAATCCATCATACATTAAAAAAATATCCATAAATACTCATTATAACGAAGCGTCACAATCACAATGTCTCATTTAAGGTTAGATGGTTCTTGTAAATAAAGTTTGAAAACTAAGCCATTACTGTCGCATTGCAAAACTCTGAGGAATCGCTACTTTAGCAGCACGCACGATTTGTCGCTAATGGTAGCGATGCAAATGAGCGTTACTCATTCACACATTTTTCAATAACAAGCTACCCAAAATGACGATGCATCTGCAATGTGCGCTTGCAGTAGTCTTTTACATGTGTAAATCTGCTAAAAGGAACCCTGGTGCGATTTCTTTAGGGTCTGTCTGTCTGTCAACGCTGTTTTTGTCAGGATCTTGGAGGTATCCCAGTTGAACTTAATAGAGAATACTCAACTCCCTCCCTTGAAGATGTGGAAGAATCAAACTTGTAAGTCAACACAATAACTTGTAAATGCGTACAAAAAGAACTGGAAACCGACTTCAATTGCCCTAAAAGTCTACTTTTACTAAGGCAAATGTAAGATTTATATCGTTTTCTCATGGATGTCGTTGTCCTAGACCAAATTGAAATGGGACCACACGGGAAGCAGCGCCTTTCAAATAAAACAAGAATCATCCAAATCGGTTCACCCAGTCAAAAGTTCTGAGGTAACAAACATTAAAAAAGTAAGAAAGAAAAAACATACCCGTTGAATTGATAACGTCCTCCTTTTTTGAAGTCGGTTTAAAAGACACGGCCCTTTATATCAATCAGGGAATCGATCCGAAAGTTCGCACCGACAAAGGCGCCAGCAAAACCAAATATGTTATTCGTATATTTGCTGATAAAAAAAAAACATTTCCACATTTCAAATGTTGATTGTTCAGCAATGGCAAGCAAGTGGCACATTGGATATTTTATTTATTTGAAAGTTTTATAAATGGTCTATTCCCGTTTTGTCCTTAATTTTCCTGGCTGGCTGGTCACCTCCACGCTAATCCGTCTTAATCAGTCACCGAGAACACGCCGCGAGCCGCCAGCGTTTACCTACACGGGTGTTCATTTATTATGCAATTGCGTATTCGAACGTGGTTCACTCCTTTCTGCACTCTTTTATAATTTTTATTTATTTATATCGTATTCTCGAAAAAAATGACATTTTAGGACAGATTAGTTCGTAAATCTTGGGCGTTCTTGCGACCACACAGGCACAGAATTGATATCTCCCGATCGGAGATACCTCACATCTTCACGTAAGCGAGTGACCCGCTCAGGGATTGACGTACATACGCATGTGCGTGTATACAAACGTTATGCTTTCGATGTGTAGGAACAGGAACCTATATCACGAAATTTGTTTGAAGTGTCAGGCCTGTGACACAGGCTAACTGATAGCATTTTATAACCCAACCGCATACGTATTTTACCCGCAACATGGCGTGTATTTCAAAAACCGGCCAAGTGTTCCCTACCATTATCCATCCATAAAAGCGGCAAAAAATCATGTCTGTTGTATGGGAGCCCCCTTAAATATTTATTCTATATAATCTATTTATTCTGTTATTAGTATTTGTTGTTACAGCGGCAACAGAACTGCATCACCTGTGAAAATTTCAACTGTCTAACTACCAAGGTTCATGAGATACAGCCTGGTGACAGACGGACAGCGGAGTCTTAGTCATAGGGTCAAGTTTTTACCCTTTGGGGTACGGAACCCTAAAAAATGTCTACAGAAGCACTGGATACTTCATTCAACATTACACACTTGACAAAATATTTTTACACTGTAGTTTATTTGTGATTTTGATGTTTACGAGTATATTTATCGACATTATTAATTTTAAAAATGGAAGCTTACAGAAACATACCTTTTGATGATACTGATAACGTACATAGTGGCACAGAATAATAAATCAGTGTGAGAGTAATAATTGTTAAGTTAAAGAAACTTTTTTGTCTCTGTACCACAGCTGGGTTTAAGTTTCGAGGCAGATAGGAGTAGCCCTCTAACACAAGTTGAAACCCGAATTGATCGTCTTTCTTCGATTGGTACACGGTACACGTGTCGAGGTTACACCGTAGACCTGGGGTCGACGTTATGGTGAAAGTGGCTATAGCTGCTTTTATTTATGTGTCAGTTATCTTGGTGTGGTAATACTTTGGGATTCTACTGTCACATTCTACGTAAAGAAGTTTTGGATTTAGAACAGGGTGATGAAAAGGGCATTCCACCTGCTTACAACTAATATTTACTGCCGGCAAAATTGGTGATTAGAAAGAAAGAAAATGTACTTATAGGTCACAGATTACATAATACAATTGGTTGAAAGGGCGATTTCGTCCACTTTCGTCTTTGAGGTTCGGTAAAAAGTGTATAATTTTATATGACCAGCTCAGAGTAAACTGTGTTCTGTCCACAGCGCTGATTTTCAGTGTGAAGTCAGAATGACTTATTGTTTTGCATTGGGATAGTTGACTTGTCGGAAAAGTACATTGTCTACTTTCTATCCCGATCGAGCAAGTTGTTTCCTTGTGATACTATTCGAAGGTTACGCGGACGAAGTCGCGGGTTAAAGCTAGTAAACATAATATAGTATAACCTGATTAACAATGTTTTTCAGTAACTTCATTCGTATTATTCAAATACATCAATAGACTTCGTTAACGTAGAAAAGCGCTAAAACGGATCAAAGCATTTTATAAAGCGCTGTGCCGTCATTTATGGGCCATCGAAATCCACTTAGTCTTAATACATACTAATTAATATACTCGAAGATACGTTCAACGTTTGGATAAAAATAAGTTTATCAAAGCCGTGACACTGAGTAAACCCCCACAATTCAATGAATTATGTCAGACTATTCTATATTCAAGAATTCCCTTCCCATTGCCATCGGAACTTAAAAGCTTTGAGCTATAAATTCTATATGTAAATCACCATATGACATACTTAGCTACGTAGGTATATCGTATTTACGCTAATCTCTGTATAAGTAGGTTTGGATGAGCAGGGCTGATGAGTAACCATAGACCCTTTCATCATTTTGAATCGTCAGCTCTGCATCAAGTCCGTTGCCGTGACGGCCTTCCAATGAAGGGATTTGCTATAATCACTACAGCTGTCAGACGGATTGGTGTTGCCAGTAAGGTTGTTATTAATTTGATCGAAGTTTGCTGATTATCTTCTGATTTTGTTCTTTTTGTATTTTTTTAAAGTGTGGAAATCATATTAAATATATCAAAACAATTATATTAAAAATAGTTTCTTTAGGCGATCTCTTAATTATTATAAAAAACACCTTACTCAGTTAGATATATTTAGATATTCCTTAAATATATTTAAGGATAAATTAAGAAAAAGTTTATATGTATACATAATTTAGTTCAGTTATTATTTAAGTTTCGTTTGTGTTTAATTGAATTTCTCAGTTTACACATTATTATGTGTAAATTTTAGTTTATATGTAAATGTATTGAAACTCGAGGTCTATTCGTTAATAATATTTGTTTTCGTGTATATTGGATGACTGTTTGTTTCATAAATAAAAGAAAATATTCTAAATTTGTATTTTGACTGATTATTATTGTTTACTAGTGTTTCGTCCGCGACTTCGTCTGCTTGGACTTCAGAAATTATACCATAGGAAATACTCGCTCGTTCGGTTTAAAATGTAGCCGATATTGTTTTCCGGCACTTCAACTATATTTTACAAAAAATCAAGTCTTTACGACTCTCCGTTCCGACGTAAAGTTAGGATAAGCAAGCAAACAAACAAATTTACTCTCGCTTTTATAATATAAGTGTGTATAATGATCTAATTTTACGTATAATTATATCAAACCTACTGTTCCTTTAATTGCCGAATAAGCAACCTCAAAGTTACTGAGTGTAATATGGAACGAGCTTTGCGTGATAAAATCCAGAGAGAGGAACTAAAGTTATCTAAATAGTTCGACAGGTGAGTGAGCTGAAGTGGCAATTGGGAAGACAACCACGCGGGGAGCCGCTGGATGCAAGCGGCTTAGAACCGGTCATTGAAGCTTACTATGGAGGAGGCCTATCTTCAGCAGTGGATGTTTGAGTATCCCAGATTTAGCTTTATAGCCAGACGTACTGGACTTAAACCCTTTGTAACTTCTGCCATCTTCTGGCTTACTTCCTTCGAAAGATGCAGCCAGCTCTATTGTAGAGTATATTGACACCCGTCGTAAATTTAGCGTTCCCACTTGCCCGGAATAAACAAGTGGATATTAAAATAAAGTTTTTCACGTATGTAGTGGACAGGTGATGGCAAAAACTAGATCTACATACTGGCAGTCGAGCTGGTATGTTCCGAACTGGACACAACAATTAATCAATGGGTCGTTGATTTTAAAGTTGCGTCATTATTACCCGACTGTTACGGAAGATGGCCAAGGATGATTGTGTGAATTTGGGTGTGTTTTAGGTGCAATTGGTTGTAATGTGCCTTCGTTTTATTGGATAGTGTCTGACGATAATGACAGTGTCCAAAAGTCAGGACTGTACTTTTACTCCTAATATTTTTTTAAACAAAATATCTGCAAAACATATGTTTACATCTAAGATCTGTAATTAATTATGTTTCTGTTTTTGATATGAATTTATAGTTCTGATGAAAGGTCGTACTGAGTATGTGCCCTTTGGCCATGTTGTCATTTCCATACAAATTGCAAAGAAACCAAAACCTATAGGGTACTTCCCGTTGACTTAGAATCCTAAAATTTGGCAAAAAGCAAACTCTTACAGCACAACCATAGGAATAAATATGAAAACCAGAATTTTCTGATTGCAACACACTTTTTTAGGTTTACAAATTTAACTTTGTAGTTGAAAGTCATACATCGGGTATGTAATTTAGCTGCAAAGTAAAGTTGGTTTTTAAACGGATTTACTTTAGCGGTAGATCTAAGTACATGATTCTGAGTACATATGTTAATTATTCATATTCTGTACGGAACCCTCGGTGCACGAGTTCCACTGACCGGTTTTTGGTTGTTTTATATTTATTTAATTAGATTTGTCAATTTTGACATGCAGTTTATTAAATTTGCTTGTGGTCACTAAATATTATATCTACATATCTATAATCACAGCGTTTGTTACGCGGATCTGGGGGCACAGTGACATTTTGGTGGTATTAGGAAGTCGATGTGAGCTATTACTTTTGACACCAATGGCAAGACATGGAGCTAAAGCTGAAGCCGCTCTATAATATTCACTTACTTCAAATCCCGTTACCACGAACAACATTTTTTGTGTCACGAGGAAAAGTCTATCTTAAACAATTGCTTTTTACAACAATCGACTTTCCTATAATATCCGCTGTTCCCTTCGGAGCCGTGTTTTCACGCTTCTGCAGATATCAAGAGTAAAAAATTAATGTGACGATCGTAAAAAGTAGGCAATTAATAAATTGACCGTCACAAATAACTATCTGGACATCTTTTGATGGTAAACTGAATTCATTCACCAATTTAATGATTAATTTTTAAAGAGGCATGCACGCCTGCCCTTGATGTTCATTCACTGGTTTTTTATACTGTGGGTTTTATCAGTTTTGGATTTGTTACCGTTTTTAGTTAAGCTTGTTTGGTTTAAAATATTTTAGTAGTACTGGGAATGAATATGACTACAGAGATGAGAACATCCAGAGACCGTGTTCCGCTGAACACGTATGAAGGAACTAGGTCAGACACTTTTTTTAGTGGATGCAGGTGACCCGGGACCTCGGGGAAGGAGGCCTATGTCCAGCAGTGGACGTTTCCCGGCTGATGATGATAGACAGACGGCTCATACCTATGAGTTCAAATTTGTTATTTATGTACGAATGATAAAAATCATTACGATTGGCTTTTCGGTGAAGGAAAACATCGTGAGGAAACCTGCACACTACTGAGAAGAAATTTAAAGGTGTGTGTGTAGTCTACCAATCCGCACTGAGCCCGCGTGGTGGACTACGGCCCATACACTCTCTGTAGGAGAGTAGGCCTGAGCCACTGCAGTGGGGACGTATATAGGCTGATGATGAGACAGATAGACGGACAGCGGAGCGAAAGTTTTACGCTGAGCTCACTATGAGGACTGAACCCTAAAAAATATATTTTCTAAAACTAGCGCTACTTTAATTTATTATTCATACCTAAATATGTAAGTTGCTATACGGATTTCGTAATTTCAAAGATAACTGTACACTTTAGGTCACAAATGAGTCCATCCTCGAAACTTATCTAACCTAAGTTAACCTTGACCTTTATTTATATTATATGCACATACATATATCACCATTAACATTCAGATAAAGTCGTCCGAAAAGGTAATTACGTCACGTCGAGATTAAAAAATTAAGACACAATTTTTATTTTGTTGTCGATCTGGTTCGCAACAAAGTATCGTCTTGGCAACTCGTTTGCAATTTAAAATGTATGCGATCTTCATATAGATAACTAATCGCATTATTTATATAAGGTGCTTCCAAATTTGATGCGGATATCTTTAGGGTTGGTGGTTACGAGTACGTCATAATAATAAAACGGAAACAGAGCCAAAGATTTAATTTTGAATATGTCTACAAAAATATATACAACGTACAAATACAGTCGGGTGTTATTTTAACTTTTTGGATTTTATTTGAGTGAAAAGAAGAGGATATTTATTATTTAGTCTAAGCACTATACGAGTATATGTCCCGGTTCATTTCCCATAGTAATTTTTGGCCCCCTTTATTATTAATTTCACTTTTCGAACTTGTAGTGAATTTATATATTACTTTATTATTATATTTATATGTTCTATTAGTTATAATATAAAATAATATTAATATAATACTAAAATTGAATATAATGTGAATAAAGTAAAGTGTGGCTCAAAAATATGGAAATAGAACAAAACTTGATTGAAATTGGTGGTATAGTGCGGCCGACGAGTTCTGGCCGGCTTGAACATCGTGCAGATCCTACACAGTCTACCGTTTTAAGAACCAAATGGTGGTGTGGCGCGGAAACGGGAGGAGTCTTTTGTATACGCATTGTGCAGGAATTACTTTCGCATGTTTTCGATTGACTTTGGGCTAAACCAAGGAATACTGGTACTGGTCAATGTCTGTCACTCCATCGAGTGCAAAGCCAGCTTTGCTCTTTGAACTTTGCTCACTCGTCTATGAGAAATGAGCTTTCAATATGACTAACATGATCCCGAGATAGCGCGTGGGTTTTAAATAGTATATCCGGTGTTTCGCACCCACTGCGCCGGGGCCGCCTACTGTGGACTTTTACCTTCCACGTCATACGGTACTCGCCAAGTGAAATTTTGAGTCACCAACTATTACCAATATCGTTCAAACGAGATTCGATGTGAATCGAATATGTAGGATGAGGTTCTGGCTTCGCCGTAATCTCACCTGATGGAGAGCGCACCCTGCAGAAGCCTTAAGATAATGAGGCGCTGCTCTGCTACCTTTTATACCGTTTGGCGGTAGAGTAAAGTAGCCAGGCAGTCTTAACAATCAAACCCACATTCAAAAGAATTAGATAGTTGATTAAAAAATGTATGCTCTCATTCGAGAGACCATGTAAAAAGATAAATTGACTGGTCAAAGATTTTTCGATACGACTTATACCCGTCGATGTATGAAGCATGTGTAATCATCATCATCAACAGCCTATATATGTCCCCACTGCAGGGGTTCAGGCCTACTCTCCTACAGAGAGTGTATGGGCCATAGTTCACCACACGAGACCAGTGCGCATTGGTAGACTTCACACACACCTTTGAATTTATTCTCAAGAGTGTGCAGGTTTCCTCACGATGATTTCCTTCATCGAAAAACCAATGGTTATATAATGTTTTTTATCATTCGTACATAAATTTCAAATAACAAATTAGAGCTCATTGGTACGAACCATATTCGAACCCAGACCTCGATTGTTAAAGGACTGACGCTCTACCCAAAATGCTACCGAGGCTGTTCAATTTAATGAGGTAAGTGTAATTACAAGAAAAAATTGATAATTTTTATTTATTTGGGAGTTTTTAATGCCCTGACCTGGCGCGGCGACCAAAGAGGGAGGCTCATGTCCAACAGTGGTGGACAACAACATTTCAGCTGGTGTTACCCCATTAGTCATACTTTTAACAATCAGTTACCAACAACTGCAACTAATCTGCATTTACACTATCCGTAAACAGCTAGGGGGCAATCCAGCTTTATCGGATACCGGTATTAAATTGTCGCTAAACGAACAGACTGGCAATCAGACATTAAATGCATTATTATTAATCCCTTCAAAAACATATTATACAAGTGAAAATGGAGCGTAATTAACCGCCTCCTAAGGGACTAATTGGACTCAAAAAACAGAAGTCGCGGGTTCGATCTCCAGTTATCTTTGATACCCGGTTTGGTTGGCAACGGCACCCTACGGCTCAGTATACACCCGCTGGTGAATTTGCCATTTTAATTCAAGGCATCTGCTTGTATAGAAAATGTTTTGTAATTAATTTTATGCTTCATCGTGTGTACCGCTATTTTGGGCGATTTAATTATTTTTGCTGCCTGTAGTTGAAATTTTCACAGATGATGTATTTCTGTTGCCGCTATAACAACAAATACTAAACAAGTAAATGCGTTCGAAAAGAACTAAAAACCGACTTCAAGTGCCCTAAAACTCTACTTTTATTAAGGCAATGCTTGTAAGTCAGCTGTCTAATACACACTAAACATTACCTATCTCAAAATGTGCTGAACCGACTTTGATGAAACTTGCAATCGTCCCTAAGTTAAACAATACCTAGTTCAACAAAAAAGAATTATTTAAATCGAACTTGTAATTTCGGAGATATGCGAGGACAAACATACAAATACACACACTTGTTTAGAAGCTGATTTAGGGTGAGGCCAAACGACCGTAATTTTGTGAGTCGTGAGTCGCAGAAAATCTGTTACATTCGGTTTCATACAAAAGTCCTATTTGATTCACACGGCAACGCAAAATGAGTTGTCTGCCGACTCACATGCATTATACCGACCGAATTGAGTCCGCGGGGCGAGGGGGGGGGGGGGGGGGGGGGTTGGGGGGGCGACACGGGCCGAGCAAAGCGTAAGTCAGGTATAGGATAGTGACTGAATAAAATGCGCTCGTCTGGCAGTCCAACAGAATTTCTGGAAGGCAGTTTTTCTGCGACCGAAATTCTGCGACTCACGACTCACAAAATTACGCTCGTTTGGCCTCACCCATAGACTAATATATACGAAAACTGAGCAGTTCTAGTAATATTACATACATACAGGTCGAATAGATGACCTCTTTTTGTGAAGTCGGTTAAAAACAGAATAAAATAGATATTCAAGGGGGCTCATAACAAACCTCGATTTTTTGACGTTTTTATAGATAATGGTACGGAACCCTTCGTGAGCGAGTCCGACTCGCACTTGGCCGCTTTTTACAATAACCACGTATCAACTAGCTGCTTTGGACTCGGTGGAGCGTCGAGCTATGAGACTGATAGGCAAAGGCAAAGTTCCAAAGCCTCGAACATAGGCGTCAGGTTGCCTGCCTTTCGGTATTTTATAGAGTTTTGGAGAGGACATTTTGGAGAGTGTGCGCATGAGCTATTTTTGTTGATTCCACCTTCGCCGTTCAAGTACCGGTCAAACTGAAGAACGGCAGACCTTCATCCGTACACTGTGGATATTCCTACAGCTCGCAACAAGCGTTTTGCTTCCACATTTATCGTGCGTACAGCAAAAATATGGAATACACTACCGGTTTCCATGTTCCCCGAAAACTACAACTTGGGAATCTTCAAAAGAAGAGTAAATAGGCACCTTCTAGACCAACACGTAACATCGTCGACCTCATCGTCACTTACCATCAGGTGAGATTGAGGTCAAGTGTTGGTCTATCTTCAATAATAATAAAAAAGTATACCGTTCGTGTTTAAGCGGACGGACTATAAGGACATGGGGCTCTATTTTTGATTCGCTCTACGCGCTGCGAGCGCTCGTTTTCTACTGATTTTCGTTCGACTTATGAAATTTGGTATTTTTGAATCGCTCTTCTGCAACGAGTGGTCAGGACCACTCTTTGCGGAGGCGAGCGATAGACTAAACGCCATCGTCGAACACTGACATTACCACTTATTGACATTGAACTTCTATGTACTTTGCATTCCGTTTTCCTTGCATGAATTACCGGTTTTATTTTTCTGCGTAAAACGTATAAAATTAAACATTTAGTTATATTGGCAACACCTGAGGCGAATGATTCAAAAATACGGTCAAACCTGTTTTCATGCGACTTGTAGTCAATCGTGACTTAAGTCGTGTGCGAGGAAGCTATGTCATACGAGCGAATCAAAAATAGAGCTCCTGTTTCTGAATGCGAGCCTGGCAATGCGGCATCTATGCTAAACAGGCGGCGGTAAATATTAGCGCAAGCATACAATTCGCACAGCTCATACATACGGGGCTGTTATCAATGCACGATGACACAAGCTTTTATTGCTGTTTGCGTTTACACGTCATTCAATATTTTTGCAACTATTGTTTAGAATTGTAGATCAGGGGCCGGCAAACTGTGACACTGACATTGTTTAGTAACTTGCCCATGCAAAGTAATATTTTTAGAGGCTTCTTTGTAATCCTACTAATATTATAAGTGTGAAAGTTTGGATGTTTAGATGTTTGGATGTTTGTGACGCTTTCACGGAAAAACTACTGAATGGATTTGAATGATACTTTACAGTAATATCTTAATATATATAAATCTCGTGTCACAATGTTTGTCCTCAATGGACTCCTAAACCACTTAACCGATTATAATAAAATTCGCACACCATGTGCAGTTCGATCCAACTTGAGAGATAGGATAGTTTAAATCTCAAATTATAGTCGCAATTTTAATTTATTGCTAATTATTTGTTTGTTATTATTTGACAGTCACAATTATCTGTTAACTCCAAATGATTCTAACAGATGTCGATACCTTCGACTGGGTTGAGTAAGTAATCAATAGATGGCGCTGCTATGGTAAATCTACGAACGTGTCATATAAGCTACAATTTAACAGCATAATTACCACGTGTTGTTGACGCTATAAAATTAATTAAATTTATTTTGTAGTGAACAAAATACCGTATAATTCAATTATTTCCACTTTTTAAATTTTTGGTGTTAGCATAGCCGGCCACGTGTTACTTAGACTGAAGTGTAAATTGAATTCATATTATAATGAAGATAATACAGTGAAATTAATCCTATTTTTTACTTATTTGTGCTTCATTGATCATAACTTTAGAATTTAATTTGAATATATGTGTGTAAGTATTATCACATAATTATAAAATTTAATTAAAATGTCAATGCAAAAATGATACACAATTTCCTACACTTTTCCAATAGTTGTACAAATATTTTTTTATTGTTTTTATTTAACCTCTATAAATTAAATTGAAATTGAAAGTATTTATAATTCAAAAAAATAGATATTAATGTTTAAAAGTTTAAGACTGTCTGCCTTGCCTACCTCATTCATGAGTTTAAGCGTCACGTGTTATTTACTGTATTATACATACTGTAATATACTTATATTTGTTATAAAATTAAATGGAAATAATAAATCTGATAAATTTTTATTTTGTACCTATTGATTTCTGCTTATATCAAGTGTAAGAACATTTTAATTAATTGTGTTCAACGTACTTCCCCTTCAAATCTCAATCCAGTGAATTTGTATACCAAAATCAACATTTTCGTCTTTGTTCGTAAATAATTTCATTGTACTAAAGGGTTATAGTAGTAGAAAGTCAAATAAGGAGATCACCATATTTTTTTACAAATACTATCTGTGTGAAAAAGCATAGTGGACTCCGTGACTGATGTTCTCTTATTATTCCTCTTAGATTGTTTACTATAATGTAATATAATAAAAACTTTAGCCACAGCAACGCGTGGCCGGGTCAGCTAGTAGCTTATTCATCAGAATAACATATAGGCTATAATTTATAAAGACATATTAGTAGAAGTAGAAAAAATCCTGAAGTACACGCGGACAAAGTCGCGGGCGGAAGCTAGTATACCATAAATATGATTTAAGCATTAATATGTTTTTAGGGTTCCGCATTCCAAGGGTGTCCAAGGCGCCGTAATATTGAAAGCCTCTTGTACACCTTGTAATTCGGCCTGCACTTGTACACCATTTAAAAAATCAAGTGATGAATTAAAAATGTACAGAAATATACTAAAATTACATTTTTGCATCTATTTTAATTGTACAAAATCACTAAGTGACAGCGGCAAATGTCATTTTATTGACGCCATCTTTTTTGCACAAATAAGCTAAACCAAAATATACAAAAAATTATTTTTAATTACAATTTTATTTTATTATGGTCTATTAAAATTATAAGTGTAAAAGACCAGGCCTTGGCTCCATACATTCGCGGAATATGTCATATAGAGGTACACATAGTGTGTATTACTTATAGCCTGTATTTATAGTTGGCAGCGGAGGACTATTTGACTATTAGATAATATTAATTATTGACATTTTGTAAATGAAATTATATTATTTTAAGTGAATATTATGTATAGTTTTAAGTACAGCGTGCAATGTTGCAACACCCTGCCTGGGTTCCATGATGTGCACACCTAAATGTTAACACCTCAATCAAACTCATGGAGAGCAATAAACGATATGAATATGACTATATAACACACACAAAAACCGGCCAACTACGAGTCGGACGGGAAATTACGGGAAATTATATTTCAAAATAAAACTCCTCCCCTCGGTGCAGTACCGCGGAAATAATAATAATAATAAAACACAAAATAAAATTAAACGCAAGGAGAGTTTCCTTTAATTAAATTCTTTTAATAAATACTTACCTAATTATGGCGACGTAAAAATATTATTAGATAATTTATGGACGGCTGTGATTTTAACGTGAAATTTAATTACGGCTATGAAAATGATGAAATTGGGAACGAAGTGGTGAGGACTGGCCTTATTGCAGTCTCTTGTTATCTTACAACACGAGATGGACCCACCAGCCTCAGGGCGTTTTCGAAAAAAAACGTGGAATAAAAATTCGAGTCGGTCCACGTTAAGTTTACTACACAACTCTCGTTGCTCTAGCAATAGAAATAACAGCTATATACATATATGCGATGTATGTTACTATTTATTTTCGCCACGACTTCGTCTCTGTGGACTTCAGAAATTATATCTCGGAAACAATTTGCCAGTTTCACAGTGGCTTAATATCACTCAATGACTATAGTCTTCGTGTGTTGCATTGCATTGAGATAAGTTGATTGTGCTGTTAAACGTAAACTCATTTTCGCATTTATAATATTGCTATCGATAACAATTAATATCTATGGTAGATTAGGTTTTTGGTAACTATTCTTGTTTCCGCCTGGACTACAACCATGTTCCTTAAGTCTGCTACCATTAGGTCGAGGTTTCTGGGTGAGCACGCTTTTCAGCCAACGTCTTATCATCAGGTAGATGACTTTCATTTTCAGTGCAAACCCGTTATACATTTTTTTAAACCTCTGGCATTAATAACGTCACACTGAAATGCATAATTATATGTCATCAACAGCCTATATACTCGTACGTCTCCACTGCAGGGGCTCAGGTCTACTCTCTTATAAAGAGTGTATGGGCCATAGTCCACCACGCGGGCCCAGTGCTGATTGGCGGACTTCACATGCCTGTTTAAGACATGCAGGTTTCCTCACGATGTTTTCCTTCACCGTTAAGCAATCGGATGATGTGCTTAAATTGAAAAACAACTCATAGGTACACGGCTGGATTCGAACCCGGAACCCTCAGATTGAGAGCTTAATTATATGTGTGTAGTTTGAAATGTTAGTCATATTCATGACGTTTGTTGTGAAGTCAACTTATCGCAGACCGACTCTGTAAAACACACGTCTAACTCAGAGAGATGTCTTCGCTTTTATAAATTAGTGGTGCGTTAAATAATTTCACATTTAATACATTGTGCGTAAAACCACAACAAAATACCATTAAATCATAAAATTAATATTATTAATTTCTAGCAACTGTAAATGTGAGCTGTGGCGATAGTGTGTAATTAATAGATTTAATTGAATTATTTAAACACTGATAATAAATGGATATCCTTTCTTTTTAAAAGTTGTAGAACTGGTTTGAAAGAGAGAGTGGTTGACATCACCATTTGCGAATAAACTAGATTGAGAAACTAGTCAGGTAGATTGTTTAAAGCAATTTAGATTAAATGTGAACTGTGTGTGATTTTACTGTAACATACTCGTAATAACAAATCTTGCCAAGTGCGAGTCCCAATCATGCACCGAGAGGCCATATGTTATTGAGTTTCCAGAATAAGGAAATCCGTACACGAACTAGGGTCACCAACATAGGTCGACGAGTCAGTGAGCTGAAGTGGCAATAAACAGGCCTCATTGGTGAAGAACGGATAACCGATGGGTAGTTAAAGTTCTCGAGTAGTGACCACGTACCGGGAAACGTGTAGCGAGTCGTCCCCCTACTACGAGTAGATGGATGGACGACTCGGAGACGGGAGCAGCTGGCTGCTTGCACGTGGTTTTGTATCGATCGGTGTGGTATGCCATGGAGAAGCCAGTCCAGCAGTGGATGTTTCCCGGCTGTTGATGATGTGTGTGGTATTCATAATTATCTAGGAAAATTTCTTGTCACTATACAGAGTACTACATATATATCAATAATTTACGCGTTCAAATAGATCTAGAAACCGACTTCAACTGGTCTAAATGTATTCAGTTTTCGTCATCTAAAATGTTCACCCGTACGGGTAGGAATTATCGGGGTACATATTTTGTTTTTGCTGATTTTCTCAAAAAGTGCTAAATCAATTTCGATAAAATGTACATGGTACGTACCAACTCTGAAGAATGATCTACCAAACAAAACAAAAAAGAATCATCAAAATTGATTCATAATTGGCGGAGTTATAGGCGTAACATACATACAAATAACCTACAGTCGATTTGAGAACGTCCTACTTTTTTGAATTCGGTTGAAAATCCGCGACGTCCATCTTTCCTACGATGTAGCTAAGGCAGTGATAGAGACCTTATTGACACTTATATTGACCTTGAAAGAACGCACGTTCCCGTGGCTCCGGAAATTCTTCCCATAACCTTTGCCGTGGCGGGTGAACGAACTACACTTGGTGTCAAAAAAAGAGCATTCAATTCTATTGGAACAGGTTCTGGCGTCTTGCAGTTTTCGGTCGTTGTTTTTGGCTGACACAGCCTTGTAGAAAATTGTAGATGTATCGTAATTTCATTAGAGTGTATAACCTCAAAATTCTAGAATGTTTGTCAAAATTTGATTTCATCATATTCTTGAGAAGGTTTTTGATTTAAAAAATATCCTTGCGAATAGGACGCATTTTATTTAACAAATAAATACAATAAAGTAAAAACGAAATAAGTTTATTTTGATGCGAAAAGGCGAAAAGATTTTTAAACGAAAGTTTTACCACAGATTATAAATGTATTAATATTAGCATTTGACCAGAGAGGCCCAATAACGACAATATCTGTATCGTTTAAAAAATTACACTCTTTTTTGGAAAAATTTAAAGTTGTTTATCCTACATTTTTACACTATAAAATACTCAATTCCAAATGTTAACATCTGTATATATATGTTTTATGTCTACCAATAAATAATTTGTAATCCGTACTCCACCCACATTTCGTTAAATGAATCCAAGATGGCTTCCATCAACACAGCTCTGTCTACATTCTTCTATTCTGTCGGCAACTATCGAACGTTCGGGCTCGGTCTTAATTTGCCGGTCTGTGCGCATCCGGTTTGTAGTACAAATTTTGTACCCGCCTTTAGTGGCTCCATCAGTTTGAATGAAGCCTTTCTTTTACTTTGCTTTTCAAGCAGTTGTATGAGACATCAAGTCTTATAAGTGACAAGCATCTGTTTTCCTCGGTTTGTTATATAAACTACGATAAATTTTACATTTATATGATAACCAACATGAAGGATTCCTGTTTATAAAGTACAGCTAGATGAGCTCATAAAGCTTTTAAAATGTATTCGTTACCTCCTGTTTCAATGAATTTTTTACATGCTTCATATTAGGTCTTCTATGTAAACAAATCTAGCAAGTCAATTTCAATCTACTTCTAACTGTCGACGCGATTTGAAACTGCAATTATATTTAATGCGGATGACAATGCAGTAATATTTCACAACACGAATTTCTTGTTGATATAAAAATTCACTTCAGATCGTGAGTCTTCCGTAATTCTATGTAGCTTGATAGCGTTGATCATAATCATGATGCTTGACAGGCGCGTTGTTACAGTAAAGTTTCAGTTGTAAGTATTGCTTCGCTGGAATTTTATATTAGTCGCCTTTTTCTAGCCGTTTCGACTCTAGAAAAAGATTTTCAAGGTTGCATTCTAAATTTGAATCCACAACCGTTTTATTTTTATAGTTTGTTTATTTACGCGAGCATACCCGAAGTGAGAAGCTAGTGTTGCTTCCGTAGAGTGGGTTGTGAGCCAAAAGCGTGCATCCTTCCTCCACACTGGCTTTCCATTCATAAGTAACTAAATGCAGCCCACACGCGTCGCGTCTCCTGGGATCCGCTGTGCGTATAACTTACAATTGTAACAACAGTACGCAAGCTTTTCAATTCATCTATCCGAATTATTTTTATGTTTAGTTCGTCAAACTTCTGCGCTATGCTTTATCTGTCTGTCAAACACCCCATAGTGATTTTTAATTAGCACTTGTAACTTTTTCACATTGTATATGAGAAACCAGATACCTGTATTTCTTGAAGTTGAAATTCCAAACCGTCATAAGAATCAATCGATTCCTCGAGACGTGAACATTTACGTTTATTGCAACACCGGTTAAGGAAAGGCCTTTACACGTTCATATACCCAGTAGCTTTTTGCTAGTGATGCCATTCGCGTTCCTCGTATTTTTATACAATAGACAGGTTCGCTATTCAGCACAGGCTCGTGCGATTTTGACCACGAAGCCGTCGAAGATGGACATTGGACACATTTGCTTAGCACCTGTGGTTTAGCCACCTTAGGAAAAACTTAGGCCTTGAAAAGTTTTTTTTTTTCCAGTGAGTTCGCCAGTTTATCTGACCTGATGGTAACTGACGATAATCTCGTAGGTTCCACGCAAAATGTTCAAGTTAATGAGGCGTTGGTTATCTGGTTCATCATCATCATCACCTACAAAAGTATTCGCACATAAGTCTGTTACAAGTCGCTACGCTGGACTCTCTGTGGGGAATTGTCATAATCGTCACGCTGGGCAGGTGTTGGTGACAGCAAGATGTTGTTACACAGTCGATGATGCTGCCTATCTCCTGAAATTTCTCTCTTAGTCGCCTTTTACGATACCTGTATGCTAAAGCCGAGACCACGTAACCTTCACGGTGTCCACGACCAACATCGCACAACCGGGCAAAATGTGTTCAGAGTATGTCATATGAGATGAAGGCCAAGTGTAAACCCATAGTGCCTAAAAGAAAGCTTTAATCTGCAGTTTTCTATTAGCTTTCAATATATTTAAAAAATGTTTCAGTGTTGCCATTTGCAATTCACAAATCAGTCCTGAGTCGAGAAGGACCATCGTCAGCCTGCCGTTTGTCTTTGTGATGCAAAATATGTAAATATCTCTAGGCAGTTTGCTTTCAACGCTCGATTTGTGTTATGCTAAGCCTACAAACTATTTAACATAGAAACGCTATGACGGAGTGCGTTCAAAATAAACAGTTATGTTGACTCACTGATTGCAAATGTTTAGTAAGTTTTCCCGCGCATAGTCCTGGCGACAAACGTTTATTTGCCGTCCGTTACACGAAAAACCACCTCGCATTACACGTAGTTCATAGACATAAAGTTCAAAGTGGTTCTGCTTGGCAGCTAATGCACCGAATTTATACGTTGGCGTTTATATAAATAGTGCACCCAACGATTCTGCGAATCGTTTGTTCGTTTTCCTCGTCGAAGGAATGCCGTTTGACGTCATTCGGAACGCACCTTGCTAACCCTACCATTTCAAATAGCAACTTATCGCGTTCTCAAAGGCAGTTCAATCAAGACATCTTTAATTGTCAGTATGAATTCCTTGCAATAACTCGACAAAATTGAGAAGTCGTTGATTTTCGTTGAGTTACTAAGCAGTCGGTTGGTGGTTAGATTTTGTTGAATTTTCAGGATAACGGTATTTTTCAACGACTGACAGGGGATTTTATCCGTTTGTTATCGTATTTGAATGCCGACTGCCGAGTGTTTTACTAGAGCAAATCACACATGCTTACGTGCGTTAAGTACTGCGTTTGCGCTGAGTGATTTTATATTGAAATATGTCTATGTTTGGAAATCGAATCCTATAGCCGATAAAATACGGCAGTGTCGTATTTTATTTATTATTATTATATATATATAGATTATTATAATCATGGATTTAATATAATAAATTTTCTTAATTATCAAGAATTAATTTGGTTTATTTTTTTAATATTTCCTTTAAGTTTGTGTTGATTTTCTTCTAGATTAGCTGAAACTAATCGAACACCTTTTGATTTTGCTGAAGGGGAAAGAGAATTAGTTTCTGGATTTAATGTAGAATATAGAAGAGGAGGTTTTGCTTCGTAAAGTATAATCAAAAATAGTTAACGACCTAATGGTAAAGACAACATTCACCAAACATGACCCGTAAAAGAAACTCAAGCAGTACAAAAGAAAGCCTATAGACTTGCAGACAATATATCCATTGCACAAATACTCGAAGAACGTCTGTGTGAAATTCAAAAAACTATAACTAAAGCATGCTTCCGAAACGTTGGTCGGTAACGACAAGAAAGTAATAGACGATAATTAGTTTCTGTTTCTGTGTATGACAATGCTGTGAGAAACGAAAGTATAGTAAATTATTTGAGCGGATAGGTACTCGTACCTGCAGACGGGGATTTTGCTTTTTGATATGACGTAGGAAAAAAATACTTCGAGTTCGAACTATGTGTTTATCTCACTTTTTATAAGTGATGATGCTGTGGGGTTGGTCCTAGAAGTCTGAAGTTAATAAGACAACGATGTTATTTTTACGGGAACTCAACAGTGAAAGCCTGCTGTTTGGCGGCAGACAGTTTGGTGGTTTAAAAACGCGCTACCACCAACCACATGCAGTGTCAAAGGTAACTGGGAATCAAACCCGCAGCCTCAAATTCTGAGTATAACTGTGTAGCAAGGCCAAGACAACACTGAACACAAATCTAACCTGTTTGGAATCAACTTAAATACTCAAGGTGATACAGTATTTAAGGGTACATTTGTTTACAATGAAATCATATGAGTGTCTATATTTGTATATTTTCTCCACTTCCATTCACACCAAAAACCTCTTTCCTTTTAATAATCATCAGCCCGAAAACGTCAACTGCTAATGCGTGATTTGAAATTCCAACATATTTGGCGTATTCAGGCATTCTGTTAAGAAGCAAATACGGCAGTCCAAAGATTGTTAGGTCATCAAGCCCTAGGACCAACTCTGCAAATCCTGAAGACGTGATAAACACCTTCCCTTGACCGTATTCTGCTGCTTGTATTCTGCTTGCACTTGGTCTTTATCTCACCTGATGGTAAGTGACGATAAGGCCCATCCAGAATCCTTATTCTAATGTGGCGCTGGCTCTGCTACCTTTCATTCTGCAACAAAACAAAAATGCTATTAACACTGCTTTGGTGGTATAATAAGGTAACATGGTGGTAGCTAGCCAGGCAGACATGATATACCGACATAATCCACCCACTGGGGATCGAAACCGGGACCTCTGGATTGTAAGTTCAAGCGTACCCCAGGCCATGCATTTGAACATCTTCTCAGGAGTTCGCAGTCTTCCAAACGATGTTATCTTTTGCCGAAAAGCCGGTGGCAATGATTCAGAGTTCTCTGACCGGTTTCCACGATTGCGTAAGAAAAACAAAACATAATGAACGAGTGGCAATAAACAAGTGCATCTTAACTACTGCGCAATTTCGGCAGTTCGTCAACCTTTAGGTATTGGGTAATGTAAGTTTTACCGCGTTAGTATTCGGATCGAGTTCGGTATGAGTACCTACTTGCATGGACGTTGTTTTTTTAGGGTTCTATATCTCAAAAGGATAAAGAAACCCTTATATGATCACTTTGTTGTCCGTATGTCTGTCTGTGAAGACCCTTTTTCTCAGGAACGTGTGGTGTTATCAGAAAATGCTAGTCTGCAGTCCTTTGGACCTGTGAGAAAAATGAAGCTTCTAAGCCAAGGCATTACAAATATACGGCCGTTTATGTCGCATATTTTGATGATTTGAGCACAAGGAACCACCACCTAGGGTACTTCCCACTGGCCTAGAATACTGAAATTTGGCAAAAGCTAGGTCTTACACTTATAGCTTAAGTACAGGAATACATCTGTAAACAATTTTTTAACACATTAAAATCGCTTCTTTACGGTTCAATCGGACTTACGTTTTTGTTATAGCATTGTTGAATGGTTACCGTACATATTTATGGTTTTCAGTATTCTGAACGGAACCCTCGGTGCGCGAGTTCGAATCGCTCTTAGACGTTTTTTTTTCGTTCCATGCATTATTATTACACAGTTTATTTGCTCGCTATGTGTAATATGAGGTAAATGTACTCCCGTTTGTAGGTCTACAACTCCTTTGCGTTCGATTGTTGGCGGATTGTTTTGTTTTGCCCGACTGCGCCAGAAGAAGGGTTATATTTTTCAAATGTGTGTTTTTATATTTCTTCGTCACTCTCTGTAGCCTAATGCTGGATGTATTTTAGATCGAGAGGTCTCGTTAGATTCGCCTTAATTGTGAGAGTGGTACTAGGTTTGTATAAGCGGTTCAGATGGCCGAGTTTTGGCGCCAAACTAATTTAATAAGTCATCAAAAACAATTTCTAGAGTGCGGTTTCAAATTGAAATTATTTATATACATGTCTTACAAAAGTTCATACAACTTATATGTTGAAATTGTAATTTACGCAGTCGGGTTTTTTAACATTGACTGTTTATTAACTTGTTGATGGTTTTATTATTGAAAATCAACGTGACGCAATCGACCCCCATTCTTAGCTTTTGTCATTCGTCTCTCACAAACTTTCTCGGCAAACGGAACTTAGTATTCCTCGGCGCGCCGCTTGGAGAATTCCTGGCAGACGGCCGCGGCATTCCGGCAATGGTCACTGGGCCTGGTAATAGCTTCTAGAAACAGAATCTGACCTGGAAATAAGGTAGGAGGAAATTTGTTTGTGTCCTACAAAACTTGGGAGCTTGAGGGAAAGTTTTTCTGACTAAAAACTACAATTCTCTCTCTCTAAGACTCAATCCAGGGCGCAGGAGATGAACTGCATGTAGCTGCATTATTATTAAGGCAATGTTGAAATACTAAATTGCAGTAAGTAGAGGCAATTAGATACTAGTGGTTTAAAATTTTAAATTCTTGAACAACTTCTTCGATGGCGAATTGATATGATTACCTTGGTTCCCCCCATGCGTAACAAATGCCAATTCGACGAATATCAATTAATAGACAATGATTTACATTGCCCTGTACTTGTTTTCTCTGTCTAATATCACCTCATAGTTGGCACATATAATTTTTCTCCTACAAATATGATTATCAATAGTTGCAATAGAAGTTTTTAAGATTCATTAAACCCAATTCATACTCGTACTTACTTTTTGTCAGATGATTTATTTATTTTATTTATGCGTTTGGAATTGTTGTTATTTTCACTAAGTATATTGGATTGACGATTGTTTGGCCAATTCAGACGCGTCTTTTGAAAGGGTCATCGGGTCTACCGGTCTACCCCAGTATTTTCTGTTCGGACATTCCTTGATAATGCGGGCTACATTCTACACCTCAGTGTGTTCACCGCTGCGATGACCTTTTCAGAGCACCAATGCAAGTTCGCACACACAGTTTCACACACTCGATTGTGTAGAACAGAACACAATCCGACCACACGCTCTGATAATCACTGTAGTTGGTGTGCGAGGGAAATTTGGCTGTTTAACGCTGTGGTTTTCAACTACTTGTTGCGATTGCGATGTCCAGTTAAACGCTTCCCTTTGATGGGTTATTGTTATAAGGTCGAAGTGAGTCTGTGTCACTCAGCTGCGCTTACACAAGCAATCTTTTGTGCACACGCAGCAAAATAACCAGTGGAGGGTGCATGCGGGGGCCCTCGCAGTTTGCCAACCATATTTTGAGCTTATGCAAAGAATTTTATAGTCAAATGAAGCGTTATTATTTAAAGCAAATTTCAAAATTCAATGTCGTAGAATGTAGAATGTTTACTACAACTTCAAGTTACACAAAAGATGGGATAATATTGCGCAGGTATAAGGTACAATTCAATGAAACTAAATGTTCTAATTTTAAATTTCTCAGACAAGCGCGTATAATTGTCGTGTTGTACTTTTCTCATACACTGACGTGAGCATTTGTGTTGTCGCATCTTACCTCGCCTACCAATTTTGTTCAGAACATAATTAACGCTTTCAAAAAGAACCGGAACCGACTTCAACTGCCCTAAAAGGATGTCATTGTCAGAACTGGACCAAAATGGGAAGCACCAGCTTTCAAATAAAAAAATAATCATCAAAATCGGGTCGCCCAGTCGATAGTTACGAGGTAACAAATCATTGAAAAAAATACAGTCGCATTGATAACCTCCTCTTTTTTGAAGTCGATTGAAAAACAAGCTCACGCTGACTCCAGACCTACAACTATCCCTATACAAAAAATCAAGTCATTATGACACTCCGTGACGATATAAATGTATAAATCACTGTCGCATTTATTTCGATGGTACTTGGTAACGGCCGCGGAAGCCATAGCGCCCTTCGGCCAGAAGTACCAGCTACTCATTTATAATTATGATAATATACAGTGTAAACTCTATGTAACGTCATTCGATTTAACGACAACCTAAAGCGTCGAAATCACACTTTGGTTGGTTTAGCTTGTCTTCCATACAATGATACACTCTATATAGCATTACACCCACTCTCAATAACGACAACAATTAAATACAATGAAGTAAAAAGTACTTTTTAATTTGCCAAAATTAGGAGAAACTGTGCAGCTGTGTCCTTTCTTTTGTCGCTGTTTATCCTAGTCCGTAATAAACTCGACTGTCGACGTCATACACACCGAACATTCTAAGAAATCCGTTCTTTTGTTTACAATATAGCTTGCACATGTGTACTGTTGTTAGTTTCTACATTACATACAGATTGTTCCTCTCTCCATTTAACGACAACTCTCTGTAACGTCAAAATATGCACAGTCCCTTGAGTGTCGTTATATAGAGTTTACACTGTATTTTTTTAACATTTATTCTGATAACCCATAACTTGACACTATTTAACATTGGGCCTCGCAATCAAGGATAAGTAACAGTTTCAGCACACAGAGTTTTTCCCGAAATCGCCACGATATCGGCGGACTAGACGGAAATTGTGGTTATGTATCAACCACTTCCTTCCTAAGATAATTCAAGTTCTCATTAACAAACTAATTGGCCACAACAATGTATTTGGTGTTTTTACGCTTGATAAAGTTTGTGTTTTAATGTGTGCGTGTCTGTGTGCTTGCAATATAGATTTGCTTCGGTTGCAGCGGGTTTCCCGTTTGCCATTGTGATGGTTCTTTTTTATACGGGTTCAAGTTCAAGTTATTTATTAAGCATAAATGTGGTTCAAAATTACAAGTTGGTCTTAATGAATACTGTGTTAGTATCTCACATTTAGCCAGAGACTGGCATGCAAAAATTGAGAAATACAAATAATATGATACAAACACAATGACAAACACAATTACAAACACAAATACAAACTAATTAAAATTTTAAAAAAATATGTCAGTTTCAAAATAAACTTATAAATACAACAATAATTTATTTAGTCTGTCAAAACAAAATAATTAAAATATTCATCTAATGTGTAGAAACAATTCTCTATAAGCCATGCTCTTAGTTTTTTTTTACAAAATAATGGGTTCATTTGTTGTTAAGGAAATGTATTGTTACCAGTCAATGCTTTTATATTTATTTTCAAATAAGGTCAGAAAAACCAGTCTATTGCGAGCCGGAATCGCGCACGAGGGTTCTGTATCTGCTAACAAAATGTATCTATATAGCTGACAAAGCTATTTTTTCTGAAAAACTATGCGCATGTTGAAAAAAAGTCTTCCTGTGATCTCCATGCCTGAGTACTATCTAATCCTATTAAAATATGAAAATATGCATCATAAAATAATCATCATCATCAACAACAGCCTATATACATATGTCCCCACTGGAGGGGCTCAGGCCTACTCTCCTACAGAGAGTGTATGGGCCATAGTCCACCACGCGGGCCCAGTGCGGATCGGCGGACTTCACATGCCTGTTCAAGACATGCAGGTTTCCTCACGATGTTTTCCTTCACCGTTAAGCAATCGGATAATGTACTTGAATTGAAAAACAACTCATAGGTACACGGCTGGATTCGAACCCGGTACCCTCAGATTGAGAGTCCGCGCCTTATCCACTGCGCCACCGACGCTTCCATTCCATAAAATAATACTGTTTCAAAATTTATACGCGTTTACCGAAATATATATTTTTTAAAAACAATTCCTTATTTTTCCGCGTACCGCAAACAAAATTACTTTTTAATAATAAAAGACTTTAAGCGGCTTCCTTCAGCAGTTTTGTTTGACGACGAAATTGAGCGTCTAATTTAAGAATACTCCTGCCCTTTCGTTGATTGCAGAACTTTGATGTCGTTCCAGTTCAATTAATGAGTTCGAGTATAATCATCAAAACATCAGTATTTCTCGCTCTTTCACATTAGCACCGATTCTCAAACTGTACTTCTTAGTTGGTTGCTGAGTAATAAATATAATCGTGTATTGTTTTTGGATGCAACTGTCGCGGGACCGGTCAATGTGGCATACCATGAAGGAGGCCTATGTCCAGCAGTGGACGTTACCCGGCTGATGATGATGATTGATTTTAGCGTTCCGTACCTCAAAATAACCCCTTATCACTCTGTTGCTCCGTTTGTCTATACATATATGAAATTAATGAAATGAACGGAATGAAGGAAATGAACGAAATGAATGGAGTAAACGAAAAGAAAGAAATGAATGAAATTAAATGAAAATAATTTCATTCAGACCATCAGTCCATATATTTAAAAAATATATATTATGAACCTTTATAACAGCAATAGAAGCCAAAACAATGATCTTTAGAATTTTTATATAGTCGTATGTTTGTATTCGCACTACGCAAAAAGTACTGCACATTGATGGTGGTGTAACTTATAAATGCGAAAAAATGAGTTTGTTTGTTTGTCCTTCCTTCCCGTCGTAACGGAGAGTAAGAATAACTTGATTTTATATAGAAGGTCTGAAAAAGGGCATAGGGTACTTTTTATACCGATCGAGCGTGTAGTTCCCGTTGACTACTTTCCGGAGTCCGAGCGGACGAAGTCGCGGGCGAAAGCTAATCTGCTATAAAGCGTTCTGGAGCTCTATTTTTGATTCGCTCGTGTGACATAGCTTCGTCGCACACGACTTAAGTCACGATCGACTACAAGTCGCATGAAAACAGGTTTGACCGTATTTTGGAATCATTCGCCTCAGGTGTTGCCGATATAACTTTAAATGTTTAATTTTATCCGTTTTATGCAGAAAAATAAAACCGGTAATTCATGCAAGTAAAACGGAATGCAAAGTACATAGAAGTTCAATGTCAATAAGTGGTAATGTCAGTGTTCGACGATGGCGTTTACTCTATCGCTCGCCTCCGCAAAGAGTGGTCCCGACCACTCGTTGCAGAAGAGCGATTCAAAAATACCAAATTTCGTAAGTCGAACGAAAATCAGTAGAAAACGAGCGCTCGCGGCGCGTAGAGCGAATCAAAAATAGAGCTCCGTTACATCTACCATGAGTTTACGCAGGCGATAACGTACATCGAATACTATCGGAAATGCTGCTCAGTCGAGATGCGGGTGACAAGGACAAAGCTATAGGTAACGATACACGTTATCGTTACGTGATATATCGATACGCGTAAACTTATGAGTAGCTAATATCTATTTATGCTTATAAGAATCATGTTGATCGAAAGTGTACTCTCTACGGCATAGTTTGAGAAACGCTAATGCATTGCATAAAAGTTCGCCAGCAAGAAGCCAGATATTAAACATCTTTGAACAAATTTCTAACTTATTAAAACAGCCAAATTTGCAACTGCTTTGTGAGGTTTATAAGTATCGAATTACACAAATACCACTACTATGAATACACACTTCACTCGCTTATCTCTAACGAAAACACTTCGTTTACTTATAATCACATTTTTAAACAGGGCGTATACTCGTATTTAGCAGTGGTATTGGGTGCGCTGTATTTTTTTTTACATTTTACAAAAATACTAAATGTATCCTGCTATCATCTTGACGCTTAAAAACTCATGAATCTTCTTTCACATGCCATCTGGTAGAGTCTCTTATTTCATTTACAATTATACGTTATTATTTTTTTAGGGTAGGATAAGTTTTTTTGGGCTGTCCTTTCTTAATCGGAAAGGAAACAAGAGTATGTTTTGTTTAATTAATTAATGATTACGTAGCTTTAAATTTTAATTTGTTTACCGCCAGAAGCCCTCTACAAAACATGAACTTAACAACTCGAAACATACCAGTTCTAGACACATAAATATATCCAACAGGGTTCGTAGTAGGAGCTATAGCGTCTGTGCGCTGAAACGTTTTAAATGATAATTCGGTGTACCGCGGAAATTGGGGTCCATCTAAATGGGATCACGGGACTACGTGGGATTTCTTTAATCAAGCCTCCTCCGATTTATTGACTTTGGACCATACTGCTGGGACTAAGTTTTACGGGGTGTTTTTTATTTATTTATTAAGAAACAAACAGTTATACACATTTTTCATGTAGATGTGGAAGAGATAAACAAATTAACCTAAAGTTCCATTGAAGATTACAAACTATGATTTTTAAACTACGCAAGGGATTAAATACTATGTTACAACTAATATGATTCAATAACGAATTCATAGATCACACAATATTTCAATAACTTTTCTCTTATACATTGCCAAACTTGAAGTGTGAATGTGTTGCGATGGTGGCAAGCGCGTCTGACGAATGTATTTTTTGCATAATTGAAAGGTGGCTTTAGATTGTGCAGAGCGTGAGTAGGGTCTTGGGATTTTGAAAATTATTTTTTCAATAAGTGTTTTTTCAGTAAGACATTGTGTTTAATAGCATTTGTTTTATAATAAATGTGATAATCTAGAGTATTTTCTCTATACGAGCAATATGAACCGTGTACTGAGGACTGCAGACCACACTACCCAACTCCAAGATACTACGAACATATGCATTGTAGAGGTATACAGTCTTACCACAAAAAAGGTAAACAAGCTTTAGACACACGTTTCACAAGTGTTTTGAAAAAATGTTACCACAAATGCATGTTTAGCCGATGTCAGCTTAGACACTGCTTAAAAGAGGGTATGCTGTTGTCAAAGCGCCCATACAAACGTAGTCCAGTCATATTTTGAGTATTAAGCTATAAAAATCTATGAAATTTTCAAGACACAATCTAGAAACAAATATCTGTGTCGGTGGTGAGTCAGATTTTCGTTTAAATATATACTTCCAGAGTTACAGGGCGTCAAAGTATTGTATTTTTCGGTAATAAAAAGCCCCAACTTTGAACCTGTTTTACAAGAGTCTGAATCAATTTAGAACAATTTGGAAAAACCACCGACATCTGAAATTTTATTAGTATACTGTATTGAAAAAATGGCTACATAATATACTGTATACTTCAAATGATCACTGGACTACGAAACATCCAAATAACGGGTTGATAACTTCGCGTAGTGTATGCTGTCTCACCGTACCAGCTCGGGTAGGATAGGGCTCGGAGAGGGACAGCTACAAAACAATGCAACCTTGAACGCGGCCACGTGGTCTTACCAACATAGCCTATTAACATAAAACTTTAATTTGAATTGTAGCCTGTCATAACATTCTCTGCCGGAATTCGCAATAGACTTCGTAGACTTTGTTGATTTTAATGATTTTGAAGACGTGGAATTAATGGACAACTATCGTGACCGTTTTAACAGTGCGAATAAATACATTTGAACATTACAACGAGCGCAACTTTCGAAAACGCTACAGATTTAGTAAAACTTTCGGGGAAATTATTATTATTATTCATTTATTTCAGGTAACAATGACCCATAAGTATATATACAATACAATAAAATACATTAAGTTAAACTACTACACACTACAAAAATATTCTGCACACTTATTTACTATGGCACGTTGGTGCCGCTCTGGTGGTGTTGGTCGCTATCTTTCCTCTGAAGCGACGGGTCAGCTTGCAGGTCGGGACTCGAACCACGAACGACTTGAATGATGTACCGTGGCGTGACTCCAGCTGCGCCATCCTCACGGTGTAGTTGGACCTCTGCTATATATATTCTGTGACGTCCTGCATGGTGGTGATGAAATGTAGGCGTGACAGATACGTGGCCGTGGTTGGAACTTCAGCGCGCAGCAGGTAGTTGGGCCCTGTGGGTGCGGTTCCGCAGCGGTTCCGAGTCACTCGTTTACGGTACGCCTTTTTCGTCTTGACTTTCTGAAATACATCCTCGTCCGTGTCATCAAATCGGACGCGCGTCCGCTGCTGGGTCGTGGTCGTCTGCGCCTTCGGTAACACCGGCTGCTGGGCTTGAACAGTTCGTTTGTTAGCGACGGAAACGACTGAAGCAAAATCACGTCGCGGTGATTCAGCTTTTTTGTGTCCAGCAGCAAGCTGTTTCACTGGAGGCTGAGGAGGCTGGTGACGTCGACATGGTCACGGTGACGGGAGGCAGCTTGTGCAACTCCTTCCCTACAAACGTAGGCACGTCGTCAGGATCGGTCTCTTTAAGCACAGTGATAATATCCTGCAGGCTCTTCGGTGTCCCTTCACGTCTGTGTGACATCATCTGGTCGCTCTTATTGAGTGCCGCGTACTGCAGCTTCCTCGCCGCAGCTATGTCAGCCTCGCTGAAGCTTGACTTACATATCTGCAACGCTCTGACTTCGTCCATCACATCCAGCTTCTGTTGCAGGAACACGAGGAGTTCGCCACGAGTTTTTCCTCGCCCATGACGCTGACGTCGCAGCGGCTAGCGCCGCGCTTCGCAATTTATAATAAAATAAACGTAGTCACGTCCACACGAAACCACGCATGACTCGAGACGAATAATCGTTGATATAATTAAGGACGATATTCCTCATGATAGCATAAACTGTAGCTCAATTTTAATATTCGATTCACAGATTCGATTGAGAGAATAAAATTAACCTGACACTGACCTCATGTCAGTGAAAATCACGTTCCATTGGATGTATAAAATTGTTTATTTAAAAAAGTTTAGCATTGTCAATCCACCAAATGTATGGCAACAAAAGCAAGCGTGCGTTTATATATTACATAAAGTATATATTTCGTATATTTTTATAATGTAGAAATTACTGAATCAAATCAATTTGATAAATAAAAATTATGTTAAATTAAAAAAAAATGCTTTCAATGAAACGTTTTCTAGAGGTGTCAACATAAAATAAAGATACGTCAAGATAAATCGTGCCTAAGTAAACAAACGTTGGATATGGTTTTGTGGTAAACAAAATAAAACAATTGTCTATGAAACAGAAAACAGAAACAGAAACTAATCTCAGCATCTGCTATGGCAGTAGCCATAGCGCTGGTTTTCAGGAAAGCCATATATAGTATGTAAGGCATTAAATATATGTGTAAAAGAAGTGTATGTGTGACTATGCAGTGTTTATCTTTTTAATACTGTCTAACTAAACTGGTATTTAACTATGAGTTAAAATATTTTTTGTGGTAAGACTGTTAATGTTTTAATAGTAAAAGCGTTTTTAAATAAACCTAGTCGCTTATACGTTTTGGATACAATATTGTATATATGTGAGTGTGTTGAGCTCTGTACTATATGTATATTTTATGGGATATATCTGTGCCATCGTTATTTAATAAGCTGGAATAGTATTTACGCTTCCGTGGCCTAATGCTACATGCTTCGACTTACTCCGGGATCCCGGATTCGATTTCTAGTAGGGGTACTATCGGTACTCTTTTTGAGTGGTAGTAGTAGGTCATTTTCTGTGTCCGCTTGGCTAGCTACCACCATGTTACCTAAGTCTGCCACCGGACGGCAATGTCAGTAGCACTGTTATGTTCCGTTATAAATGCTAACAGAGCCAGCGAGGCTTCTGGGCGAGCACGTATTATGTTGACAGACACGAGCGAGTACGAGGCGGTGGCGCGCAACCCCGCTTTGTTGTTTAGAGCACGTGGCCGCGTTCAAATTTGGATTGTTTTGTATCTGTCCCTATCCGAGCCCTATCCTACCCGAGCGCGTACGGTGAGACAGCATACACTACGCGAAGTTATCCACCCGTTATTTAGATGTTTCGTAGTCAAGGGATCATTTGAAGGATACAGTATATTATGTAACTATTTTTTTAATACAGTATACTAATGAAATTTCAGATGTCGGTGGTTTTTCCAAATTGTTCTAAATTGATTCATACTCTTGTAAATCAGGGTCAAAGTTGGGGCTTTTTACTGCCGTAAAATACAATTCTTTGACGCCCTGTAACTCTGGAAGTATATATTTAAACGAAAATCTGACTCACCACCGACAAAGATATTTTTTTCTAGATTGTGTCCTGAAAATTTCATAGATTTTCATAGCTTAATACTCAAAATATGACTGGACTACGTTTGTATGGGCGCTCTTAAGATTACGACAATGAGGCTGTTCTCGTGGTCTTGAACTTGTCCGGAGCGAGAGTTTATGTTATATACTAACTTGTATCTTTAGTTAGTCATAACGCCTTTGTTTGGAGTGATTTCGCAATAAAGACATTTTAACGTCGGCCATCTTGTCGGAAACATTTTCAACGACAGCACACGTTTGCGTGTTTAATATATTGTTGTCTCAAAGGAATACATAGCGTATTAAATATTTACGTGTTTATTGTGATGATATTACGTCACAGGGAAAATTACGCATGACGCCCACGAGGAGGCTCAGGTGGTTGTCATGGCAACGGCCCACGCTTCCGCCGCCATTACGCTCCGCGGTAAAATTCTAATTGAACAGTGTTTATTTTCGGTGCAATTTGATTCGGTTACAGTGTGTATGTTTCTAACAAAACCTACCTTACATAGGTCATTGAATCTGTTATTTGAAAACTGATCGAATAAGCGATTTTTTATTGTTGTGAAGCGCATTTAGCTGGCCGTTAGGTTCAGAGGTAAAATTTCATGTGCGAATGTTGCTATTCTATGTAATTTATTATATATATAAGTTTGGAAAGTTTTAATAATGGCTAACAAAGATAGTTGAATCAAATATTTCTCTTGGATGTCAATTTAACATATTTTGTGTTAATATCGATTGGAAAGCTATTTTACATTAGATTATTATCGTATGACGCTTGTCAAATTAAAAAACACCAGAGAGATTTAAATAACCATGAAGTTGGTAGTTGCCATAAATATCAAGAATTGAATTGAGATTTAAATATAGTAATAGGTTATAGAGCGGTCATTGGGAAACGTTTCATATAAACATTTAGATCTCAAAAGTCAACGGTATGTCAAATGTCTTGTACGGCCGCGTGACGTGATGTGACACTAGATTGAGTAACTTATTACCAATTGGTAATAAGTTTAGGATCAAAATGTTTGTTTGCTTTGTCCGGTCTATTAAATGTCTTTGAAAAAAAAAACCTCGTAAAAAAATATCGTATTTTGGCAAATGTGTATAAACCGAGTTTCGTACAAATCATAAGTTTTTTCTCAAACAAATAGTTACTTTTAATGTAAAGGTAATTTTCCTGGACGGTTAAACGGCCGTAAAGCTAATAAAGCGAAACACACTAATATTATCATTTCGTTTGTTGCCTTTTCACAACTAAACGTGTTATCCGATCGTGATGAAATTTGTCACGCACGCAGCCTATAATATGGCAAAGGAAACAGGCTACTTTTATTGCCGGTAATGGTTTCTCGTATTAGGTATAACGTGGAAGAAGACCCAGTCATAGAGTGGGTTCAGTACATATAGAACACATGAAAACACCAACATGCTATGATTCGTCGCTGGTTTTACTCGCATTCCGATACCTGCCGCCAGTCCTTCACCCCTACCATGGTTCACACTATCGATTGTCGCTAGCTACAATACGAAATAACAACAGATTGTGCTAGTTCAGATGGGTTCTCTGTTATAGCGGACACGTGTATATGAGAATAAGATACAATTTAAATAAAATAAAACACGATATTATAACAGTGCAGTGCAAAGAACATTATTTCTGTCATAAGGTCTTTCTTGTTATTGAAGTCGGTCCATAGTTTACATAAAATAACCTTTTAGACGTATATAAAATAGCTCAACACTTTATCATAATCATATTTGGTGATCATTTTAACTGACCGTGTGAGCGATATTAAATCTAACTCACAGAAGAAGCTCGTATGCTCTCTAGATTTGAAGTCGTCACTTCTTGAACCACAATGGTATTTTTTCCGAATCTTACCTGAGCGAAAGATGTAAGTTGAAGCGATTTTGAAACAGCATTTAATAACATACTATCGTTAGCCACTATCGGCAACGTGAACTGTGCTTACGTTTACCATTATTTTAAGCTGGTGATCTCGTTGTCGTTAATTGTTGCTCTGTCCTTGTCACTCGCAACTCGACCGAGCAGCGTAACCGATAGTATTCAATACTCGTTATCGCCTGCGTGCGTAATCTCATGTCAGACTTGACGCACTGGTAGTAGGGGTACAAAGTCATAAATCCCAGCCGCTTGAGGCAGGTCAAGCTCTTGAAAATGAAACAAGAGCTTGACTAATAAAATCCGGCGGCTTTCCCCCGGGTGGGCTTCACTTTGAACCTTTGTGTTGACCTTTGCCTCGTTGTTCGTTTATACGAAATGCTACATGTTTACGTTAGTTCAGTTTTCCAAAAAGAATATATGTAAAGAAAAAACAGCAAATAAAGGCACTGAAACACATAATGATGGCATTACTGAACTAATTTCTATTAAAAACCCTTAAAAATATATAATTTTACGGCTCGTCAAAGTCTCAACCACGTCACAAAACAAACCTACTAAATTAGCAAACCCAGACTAGAGAATAACTGGAAACTTTATAAAATTACTGGGTAGTCGCCCGATGCCCGAAGTTTGATAAAAGCCTTAGTGGTAGATGTTCTAAATCTCAACAATATCAAGGTGGCTGCGCTGGGCTGGCTGGCATATCAATAACTCAGGAAATAATTTTCTCATTACAGAAAAACAGTGGATACGCCATTAATCAGCGCAAACACAAATTACGTTTTGTCCCTTTGTTGGTTACTTTAGACTGTTTGACTTTTCTCACAATTGCGGAAATTGAAATTTTAGACAGAATATTTCGCCGGTCCCAAGTGCAGAACACCCACGCGGCCCCCAGCGCCCTCGCCTCGCCCCGCGCTGATTTACAACCGGTCGTGGGATTTGATTCATATACCACCAGCTAAATATGACTCTATGCAATTACTGTTTACCGTAAAAAGCTCACAGAATTCATTGTGTTTACGGTTTCCTAGTAAGGTGAAGGGACTGGAAAGTATCTCGTACCACAGAGGACTGTAACACTATCGTAACTCATACCAATGTGATAGATATATATGTGAACCGAACCGTGAAGAACCGACTTCAACTGCCCGGAAAATCTACAGCATTCATCACCTAATTGTTTACCCTTTGATGTATAATTATCTATAGGTAGGTATATATTTCGTTCTTGTTGATTTTCTCGAGCTTTATAAATTTCAATAAAACTTAAATGGGACCACCCATGGAGTATGATCTGCCAACTCAAAAAAAAGAGTTATCAAAATCAATTCAGAATTGGCGGAGATATCGCTTAACACGCATACAAAAAAATACAGTTGATTGGAGAACCTGCTCCTTTTTTGAAGTCTGTTGATAATATCACTCCCTGTTTAATCTAAAGCTGATTCGCTGTTACCCTCGTCCTTATCATCATTTCAGCATCGAGTGAAATGCGTCCTAATATTTTTAGTCAAAAACTTTAGTCAACCGTTTCGTTTACAGTAGTGCTTCGATAATACATAGTCATTGTATGTTTATTTTTGCAGTAATTATTGAAATATTAAACGATCACATTCCAGAATGTGCTTGTTACGAATCTATGACATTCTTGTAAGCGCACACCTTCATTGTTTAGCAATTTCCTCCAGGTCACAAGAATTACTTAATCGTGCTGTTTTTCAATGCTTTAGACTACATAGGATATGCAATACATAAGTGCTATAACGATGTGACACTTTTTAGGAATCCGTTCCGCTGGCCGTCCGTCCGTCATAGGGCTGGTTTTTTTAAACCGTAGTATTTAGACACTTGAAAGTGTTTATTACTGTGGCTGCTACCACCACAACAACAACAAGTTAAAATTATTAAGCTTTTTGTCTGAGCTTGCGTTAAAAGTAGGGTGGTACGAAATTATTTGGGTGCGAGCCCGCCTCCTACTTGGACCGTTATATTTTTTATCTTCTATAATCCTTTATCGGCTACAAATGTTCAGCTAGTTCGAAGCTTTGTATCTTAATTTTTTATTATATTATTGCTTATTTGCAAGCTGTTTATCTTACACATAAAGAAGGAACAACTTATTTTAAAAATAATTTATTTAAAAAATAGAAGGGTCAAGCGAGAAATCGTCAAAAGATGAAGTTAGCTATATACATTTTTAAATCTTATTATTTATAAAGCTATTTTAATTTTCTATGCAAAAGCTATCAACGGTTGACGTTAAAATAATTTTGTGTTTGTCAAGCTATCATCGTACTGTCAGTTCATACATCTGATAATAATTATTTTTGAGTAATTCTCATTTCAATTCTTAATTTTTGCACGACTTATCACATTCATATATTTTATACTTATGATCACAATGAATATGTGGTTATAGTTTCATTTTATGGTTATAATATTTCGCCGTTATCTAGTGTCATTTCTGTTCATGTCGGTTCACAACTGTGTATACTATCTATGACGCCTCATTTCTCGTATTTCAAATTCTAAATACTTGACTTCCTTTTACTAACACGTTGAATTATTTTATGAAATAGTATTGTTTACAATATACTAAGTAGTTACAGAAATTATAGAATTTAAGCTTAAAGAAAAGAATTTTAAAGATACGTATGTATTCACTATCATAAAAATCCATGCTTAAGGATAGGATCAACCAACGTCGTCACGAGTGTGTTGTGAAAGGCGACAAAAGAACTTTTTTATACAAACTCAAATGGTATGTATCCAAACTTCGTAATGATATGGGAGAAGTGCCCACCCGTCTTCATCTAAAAGTGATTGGAAACCAATTTCTATTTGAACTGTACTACAAGGGTCACCGACATAGCTCGACGAGTCAGTGTGCTGAAGTGGAATGAGCAGGTCACATCGCTCGAAGAACCGATGGGGAATAAAAGTTCTCGAGTGGCGACCACGTACCGGGAAGCGTGTCCCGGGCCGTCTAGCAGTGGACGGGTCCCGGCTGATGATGATGACTAAAACTTGTCGCTTCTTGTCTCAGTAATTTGAAGCCTAAGACAGACAGCGTTGAGATTGATGGAACCGTCAATTGTGATGGGCGTACCTCAAGGTTCTATTATAGGACCATTACTATTCTTAGTTTAAATAAATAATGTTCCAATCTTTTTGTAAACTATCGTATTGGCTGTCGTATGTATTTCCATGTCAGTGTTTCGTGTAAATAATTCAAATATAAAAATACAGCTGCGGTGAAGCTAAAAACCCGCCATGGCGCGGAAATTCAATTTTCAAAACGGAAGTACGTGACGCGTTTGCGGTAATAGGAACAGCTATAAATACTCGTCCAGACTAGGTATACAATACTAGTTATTTTAAGAATAATGCGGTTACTTATAATAACACTGTTCTCGGAATATCCTTTACAATGTTGAATGTTTGCTAGTACTCTTGGATCTTTACGAGGTTTGCAAATATACTTGTTAAAGTATACAATGCTTATGAAATCCATTCCAGTAAAACATTGTTCGTGTGTAAATAATCTGACGGAGCTTACGATAAAAGTTATGCAGCACAAATAGTGCCATTTCATTATCTACAGCTAAGCGAACAAGGGTTATGTTTTAGCTCACATTTAAGCTGGTGAGACTAACCTTGTACACTACTCTTGAAACAAATTATATTTATGACGAACTAAGGTTGCCGACATAGCTCGACGAGTCAGTGAACTGGAGGCAATAGGCAGACCACATCGCTCGTAAGAAGATGTATCAACGTACTGATGATGATTACAGATCGTGTGAACGTTAGAGACTGGCGGGACATAAGCCAATGTCTTTACTTTTTGCATTGAATTACTTAAAAAGTCATTTTGAATAGTCCAACCACTAATTTTTTAAATCAAAACAGCAGCGAACTAGGTATCACAGAAAAAAATATTTTAACAAAAAATATTTTTTAAAATTTTAAAAAATATTACTAACTTAAGCTCCATTATATATCCTCCACTGTCGCAAGACGCAGGTGCACTTAAAGACAATGTTGAAAATATTAGGGCAACTGACGAGAACACTCTTAGTAGAATACTTATGTGGCCAAAATGTTGGTGTCCTGAGTAGAATACTTTAGGCTTTTAATAGTGCAGTATAGTTTGGTGCTCTCAGTAGAATACTTTACGCATTCAATAGTGCATTAAAGTTTGGTGCTCTCATTGGAATACTTTACGCTTTCAATAGTGCACTAAAGTTTGGTGCTCACAGTAGAATACTTTACGCTTCTAATAGTGCACTAAAGTTTGATGCTCTCAGTAGAATACTTTACGCTTTTTATAGTGCACTATAGTTTGGTGCTCCCAGGAGAATACTTTTAAAAATGCTCTAGATTTTGGTGCTGACAGTAAAATGTCCTCAGATTTTGATGGGAATTAGGAATGAAACTGTTATGTACTTATTATGGTCACAGTCTTCTTCTCAACACAAGCTTTTACCGGCGACTTCGCCTGCGAGGACCTCAATAAATATCCCATAGTCACTCATCGGACGATAAACTATCTCTAAAAATGACATTTGTCTCCGTTGCTGTGACAGAATGGCAAAAGAACAAACTCATTTTTGAATGTATATTATTGGTGAAGTTTAGTTTTTACAAAACAAAATTCTAACTCTGTTCCAATTGTGGTTTTGTATTTTCCGTTACTTGCGTCATTGGGACTAAGTAGCTTCACATAAATACGTTTAATATTTAATCAATTTAATATTTAGTTTATACAGTATTTGTTAATCAATTTCGATGTATTAATGGTTTATTATTTAGGTATAACAGTGATAGCTAAATTGGTAGAGTCTCCAAATTCTAATCAGTATATTTGAAATTCTACAGTTGACATTAATCGGTACTCGGTACTCGGTTGGCATTATCATTAAAAAAATTGGATAGACGTACAACACATTCGTCTTAGTATTTCAAAGAGACCCCTAAAATATAAGAGTCGATATTAACATGTCCCCTTATAAATTCAAGTCGCGAATTCCTCCTAGCAACTTGGAATTTGCTGTAATAAAACCATAGTGCGTACGTACAGTCCGCCCATAGCTGTTCTCGTGCGATCTTTAGAGTTGAATGATTCTGAACCTTACCTCCGTGTAGCAACGTTCGTGGTGCGATGGGAATATTTGATAGTTATGGCAGTAGTGATAGAGTGTACAACTCAGACTATAAATTCGGAAGACGTATACGGAAATTTTGTGAAGCGCAAGACTGCAAATAAACATTCCATGTAATGCCTATATTATGTTTTTCTTTAATAACATTATTTTAGCTAGCAGATTAAATTTTATTTTATTTTTTGCATCATCCAACAATTGCTACACTCCACATTCATATTAACTGCTAATATAATTATTATTATAATTTATTATTTATTATATTTATTATTATTATTATATCATCAATTATAATCATCATCATTATAATCATCATCATCATTATAATCAATCAAAAATTATACAATAAAATTGAAGAGATTAAAGAATATATAATATGTATATGTCAATGTACAACTAACCTAATTTAATCTAATTTAAAGGGAGTCAACTTAAATATACACAAACATAAGTATATATTGTCAAACGTTACTTTAAATTAACACAGGAGCCTAAAAATAGCAGTAAACTTACCACTATTTACACGTAGGTTCCAAGTATTATTTTTCATCTTCCAGAAAAAAGCAAATTTTTTTGGCAAAGTGATCTATTTGTATCGACTATTTATTATATATATTTCAATGTGAATTCTTACACTTACAATTGGATTTTTCTGTAGACGATCAAGTCGATTCGATAGCTTGGCCCTATCTTCGCTAATAAACGTCATATCAAAAGTGAGTTGCGTAGAAATGTTGATATGACATGAATATCTTGAGGTTTTTTGTGAGTTGCTTCTGTCATACAGCTTAATCGTCACTCACCATGACGCGACTTGTAAAATTGATCTGCTAATAAGTGACGGACTAGGATTATAGCCAGCATTGACGTCTGTCTATACCTTAATTTTTGCTCCGTCCTCTGCAACGATTTATTGCTAATAACGTATCACCGCTCCATCTAGAACATTCCCTTAGTGCGCAGTCGCAAAATGGCTGCCGTCTGGAGGTCACAGGGACTGGTTTGGTTCCTTTGTTCGATTCCGTGGAGCCCTGACCTACCTCTGTGATGTTTTGGAGACATGGGATGCCCAACTGCAAGTAAGTGAGGGGGATCTCAGATATGACCTTTGACATAACTTTTTAAAGATAACGATTTCATTAATTTCAACTGCCTTCGTGGTCCGTGGCCTAAAGGCTAAATGTTGGACTGACAATCCGATGGCCCCGGGTTCGATTCCCAGTGGGGTAGCTATCGGTACTCGGTTTGGTTGGTGGTAGGGAATTTCCTATGTCAACCTGGGCAGCTACCACCATGTTACCTAAGTCTGCCGACAAACAGCAATATTAATAGCACTATTGTGATCCGGTATGAAAGGCAGCAGAATCAGCGCCTCAATCTGACGGCATTAACTTCACTTACCGATCAGATGATAAGGCCATTATTCATTTTTTAAATCTTGTGTTGCGGTAATAAAAGATATAGAAAGAAATCTTTTATATTACATAATTTATTGAGTCACATGTGTGTAATTTAACTTTTAATAACAAATAACGTATAGTAAAGAAGTATTAACACAAAAGCTCTCAGCATATTGTCCTTTTAAATAGAGAACGCAGTATCTATCCGTCTCTCTACACGCGCTTCCACAAAACTTCGAAGAGTAAACAATCAACAGTTTCAAATGGCACAGAGTTTCGAAAATAGCTTTGTTTTGCATCGCAATCCTAATTACTGACAAGCCCCAAAGACCTATCCCAACTGTCTGTCCCGTACCGCTCTCCCGAGTAATCCGGACCCGGCCGTTCCGAAAGTATTTTTAGCAAGCCAGCCGCGATAAAATTGAAGGTTATGGGCCAGTGACGTCATCCGCTCTACAGATAACTAGGTAAATAAAACTCTGTCACTGACACTCTGACTGCTGAAACTGGGGACTTGAAAACATACGTTTTACACCCGGCCTGCAAATAAAAGGAAAAATCTAAATGTGTTTTATTGCTAGAATTGCATTTTTGCTAGAAACAAATTGTTTTTACAAAAATATTATTTTAACCCTCCACGCAAAAAGTTTGATGATGACGTTTTTAAATTCATAGTGAACTGAACTTTTTAAGTTCAGTCTTAACCTAACCGAGTATTGAATTCTCGATCGATTATCACAATTCTCAATATCAGATCGCCATTGGACTTTAGGGATTTGCCATAATCACCACGCTTGGCAGGCAGATAGGCGGGATTTGTGATCGCGGTAAGCAGATGGATATATTTTCCCTTAGTCGCCTTTCACGACATCTGCGTGACGACATGGGTCAGTCCTACTAGAAAGACGACCAAAACAGAATCGAACCCTCGACCTCAGATCACTAGTTATTAAAATACAAAGAAGATTGAAAATGACTTACTTGTAGCTGGCAGGTTGTTTTTGAATTTAGAAAAGGAAAGGACTCAATTTCTGCCAGTTTATTTATCTATACACTTAGCTAATATAGCCCTTCCCTCTTTTACCACATCCTACGATCTCCCTCGCAGCAGAACACAATTATGACGTCACAGTTATACGCCATTACGTAGCATCTGAAATAGTTGATGGTCTCTCGTTACGCTTACACAATAGTACTTAATCAACCTTTTGTTGAGAATAGCACCTAAGTCTACAGAGTGAGTATTATTCCCTGATCGTTGGTGCGTCGTTCGTCCCACGCGGCGCCCACGCCCCTGCGCCCTTCAGGCTTCAGTGTTGAATGAGTTTCTCAATATGACGTTACAACACAACGAAGTACGGATTAACAAGGCACCGTGAAGCGATCCATCGTTACAGTTGCTCTGTGATAGTCGTACACATTGTAACGAGCTGTTCTACAAATCGCTTAACTTTGCAACGCAACGAACGGCGAATTACGTGTAATCTTTGTCAACTCGTCGTGTAATTTTGCGATGCGGCGGAGCTACCAGTACATTGTTCGGGCTCGAATTACATACGTACATATAATATAATAAATAGGAGATACGTGGGCCAAAAATACTTCTACAATTTTCTTTTTAATTAGGCTTCAAAAAAAACTGGAATAAATAATATTTTAAAAAATTTAACAGCGTTGTATCTGACCAGGATTTGAACCCGGACACCTGTGACTTACATTTTTCGCCTTAGCCGATTGACCACGATGCTGGAATGTGTGCGTCGAATAATGCGAAATAAAACCGCGTGAAAACTCGAAAACACGCGTTTCCCAGACATAAGACTAATCCAGGTCGATTTTTCGCCCCCACATACAAAATTTCAGCGAAATCGTTTGAGCCGTTTCTGAGATCGCCGATATAATTATATAATTTAAATGCTGTTTAATATTCATATTACAAGCGAACGTCGACCAATCAAATGATCAGGCTTTTGAGACTCGCTTTCTGAAGCCTGAAAGGTGAACTTTATTACGTAAACAACAACAATACTCTGGAGCTACGTGGAAAGGAATATAAACTGTTTATGTTTCGAACTAAAAGAATTAACGGAGACTTTGTGAATTACTGGAAGTTTTTGTTGCGCAGTTTGCTTATTATTTATACATAAAGTAGTAGTAGGTGGTACTGATATGAGAGCAAAAGATAGAGAGGAATAGGATGACATTAGGAAAACAGCGGGTCCAGTATGGACCCTGGACTCGCACAGCAACGGACAGGCGGCAGGACACAATTGAAAACTTTAAAAAGAACCAAAGAGGACAAAAGGAAGTCTGTAGCTTTAGCGAAGTAATAACCGGTGGCCGACACGGATTTTCTTTTACCATGTAAAACTAAGAACAGCAATAAAGGCTTTGCTTTTTGCTTGCTTTGGTTTAAATCGTCAAATGAATCGGACATTCTTTCAATGCTCAAGTGTTTTGTCCACGAAAACTTCTTACCGTTTTTCGTCCTCCGAATTTCAAAAAATCTTAAACTTTACTCCTTTTGAACTTCAGATTACATTTTGTTGTGGACATACAGACAGACGGACAACAAAGTAATCCTATAAGAGTTATTTTTTACGTTTTAAGCACGGAACCCTAATAAGCGAGAAGCAACGCGGGTAAAGATTAGTCTACATATAGTAGTAGCTCTGTAGTACTGCTGTAACGAGCTGTTCTACAAATCGCTTAACTTTGCGACGCAACGAACGGCGAATTACGCGTAACCTTTGTCAACTCGTCGTGTAATTTTGCGATGCGGCGGAGCTACCAGTAAATTACCATACAGTTCGAATTACATACGTACATATATTATAATAAATAGGAGATACGTGGGCCAAAAATACTTCTACAATTTTCTTTTTAATTAGGCTTCAAAAAAAACTGGAATAAATAATATTTTAAAAAATTTAACAGCGTTGTATCTGACCATGGTTTGAACCCGGACACCTGTGACTTACATTTTTCGCCTTAGCCGCTTGACCACGATGCTGGAATGTGTGCGTCGAATAATGCGAAATAAAACCGCGTGAAAACTCGAAAACACGCGTTTCCCAGACATAAGACTAATCCAGGTCGATTTTTCGCCCCCACATACAAAATTTCAGCGAAATCGTTTGAGCCGTTTCTGAGATCGCCGATATAATTATATAATTTAAATGCTGTTTAATATTCATATTACAAGCGAACGTCGACCAATCAAATGATCAGGCTTTTGAGACTCGCTTTCTGAAGCCTGAAAGGTGAACTTTATTACGTAAACAACAACAATACTCTGGAGCTACGTGGAAAGGAATATAAACTGTTTATGTTTCGAACTAAAAGAATTAACGGAGACTTTGTGAATTACTGGAAGTTTTTGTTGCGCAGTTTGCTTATTATTTATACATAAAGTAGTAGTAGGTGGTACTGATATGAGAGCAAAAGATAGAGAGGAATAGGATGACATTAGGAAAACAGCGGGTCCAGTACGGACCCTGGACTCGCACAGCAACGGACAGGCGGCAGGACACAATTGAAAACTTTAAAAAGAACCAAAGAGGACAAAAGGAAGTCTGTAGCTTTAGCGAAGTAATAACCGGTGGCCGACACGGATTTTCTTTTACCATGTAAAACTAAGAACAGCAATAAAGGCTTTGCTTTTTGCTTGCTTTGGTTTAAATCGTCAAATGAATCGGACATTCTTTCAATGCTCAAGTGTTTTGTCCACGAAAACTTCTTACCGTTTTTCGTCCTCCGAATTTCAAAAAATCCGAAACTGTACTCCTTTTGAACTTTAGATGACATTTTGTCGTGAACATACAGACAGACGGACAACAAAGTAATCCTATAATAAGAGTTATTTTTTACGTTTTAAGCACGGAACCCTAATAAGCGAGAAGCAACGCGGGTAAAGATTAGTCTACATATGGTAGTAGCTCTGTAGTACTGCTATAAGTGGTTTGACAATTGAGATATCAAGTTGATATGATAAATGAATGATTGGTCATCGTCCTAATACTTTGTGTAGGTCGGAAATACGATGACGCAATGTCCGCATAAAATTGTCCCTCCTAATCTTGTAGCCTAAATACAATGAAACATTCAAAGCAAAATGCCTAAACAGCGAAATGACTTCTTATTAATCTGCCTAAATGAAGTATGCCTAAAGTGTAATGTGCCTGGAGATCAAGAAGCCTGCGAAGGAAAATGACTTAAATACGTGTCTAAAGAGTTAAATGTAATATCCTCATTCACAGCCTATATACTCGTACGTCCTGACTGCACGGGCTCAAGCCTACTGTCCTACAGGGATTTTATGGGCAAAAATCCACCACGCGGGCCCAATGCGTATTGGTAGACTTCACAGACACCTTGTGTGTGTGTGTGTGTGTGTGAGTGTGCAGGTTTTACCTTTACCGAAAAGCCAATGAATTTTATCATTCGTACATAAATTCCAAATAACAAATTGAAACTCATTGGTATGAGCCAGGATCGAACCCAGACCACCCAACTCTCTAACTCCCATTACCCAACTGAGCTACCACGGCTTTTACCGACTACCAAAGCTGTATGAAAAACTCCTCATGCAACGTTTTCAATTTATCGAGTACGCATGATGGTAGTACGCGATCTCGGATAGGACGCGATGAGCTGATGAGATTTGTCAGCGATAAAGTGATACGATAAATGAATGATAGGCTGGTACTTCGTGTAGGTAGCCAATGACGTAACATGGTGATAATTTAGCGGTCCCTCTGAATGTGGGTAACATTTTATGGACGTGCGTCATTTCGCACTATGTAGTAAAAGCCGCTTACAAAAGATAAGTTTCGAGTAAGTTAAGGGATTTTTTTGATTATGATTATTTGAATATTCGGTTGAATTTAATTTCATCTTTATCTACCGGAACGCGTCTAGGCCAATCCCATCCTATAAATAAAGCCCTACCGAATGTAATCCTTTATCAAAACAACTTCCCTATTTTCCAAGTTTAATTCTATAATTCGATAGTACTATATTTAAACCAAAACATCCTGTCCCGGAATGTATACGATCAACAACACACAACAAAGTTGTTGTGACAAGCTCCGCATTTTTTTGATTTAAACACGATTTTTACAAATTTATTATCGGTTTATTACAAAAACAAAATTACGGATACACCCCATATCCATGGTAGCCAATCTTAATATTTTTTTCTCTTTCTCTTCTTCTTATTTCCTTCTTTCACCCTATGTGTGACGGTGATACGCGTAAACTCCTCTTTGTAACCGCTTCCGTGGCCTAATGGTTAAATGTTGGATTTACAATCCGTAGGTCCCGGATCCGATTTCCAGTTGGTTTGTTTTCCTTCTGTGTCCATCTGGCTAGTTACCATCATGTTACATAAGCCTGCCGCCTCACTAGGTTGAGGCACCTGGGGCTCTATTTTTGATTCGCTCGTGTTACATAGCTTCGTCGAACACGACTTAAGTCACGATCGACTACAAGTCGCATGAAAACAGTTTTGACTGTATTTTTGAATCATTCTCCTCAGGTGTTGCCAATATTACTTAAAATGTCTAATTTTATCCGTTTTACGCAGAAAAATATAATTCATGCAAGGAAAACGGAACGCAAAGTTCATAAAACAGTTCCTACTGTTAATGTCAATAAGCGGTAATGTCAGTGTTCGACGATGACGTTTTGGTCTATCGCTCGCCTCCGCAAAGAGTGGTCCCGACCACTCGTTGCAGAAGAGCGATTCAAAAATACCAAATTTCATAAGTCGAACGAAAATCAGTAGCGTAGAGCAAATCAAAAATAGAGCCCCTGGGTGCGCACGTTTAAGAGGGTATGCTGTTGTCAAAGCGCCCATACAAACGTAGTCCAGTCATATTTTGAGTATTAAGCTATGAAAATCTATGAAATTTTCAAGACACAATCTAGAAACAAATATCTGTGTCGGTGGTGAGTCAGATTTTCGTTTAAATATATACTTCCAGAGTTACAGGGCGTCAAAGTATTGTATTTTTCGGTAATAAAAAGCCCCAACTTTGAACCTGATTTTGTAAATCAGGAGTATGAATCAATTTAGAACAATTTGGAAAAACCACCGACATCTGAAATTTCATTAGTATACTGTATTAAAAAATGGTTACATAATATACTGTATCCTTCAAATGATCCCTGGACTACGAAACATCCAAATAACGGGTGGATAATATAGCGTATGCTGTCTCACCGTACGCGCTCGGGTAGGATAGGGCTCGGAGAGGGACAGCTACAAAACAATGCAACCTTGAAACCGACCACGTGGTCTTACCAACATAGCCTCTTAACACGCCACGGCCTTATCTTCACATACCATCAGATTAGATGATGACCAAGTGTAAACCCATCATACATTTTTAAAAAGCATAATAAATGTGAAATTATACGTGTAATTACATCAGAATTTCGATTGAAATGCACACAAGGTTGCATACATTGTATTCTGAGATATTTTTAAATATTACACAAGCTTATCGTTATGGTAATGTGCGATACCGGCCGGGGCCGGGGCAAACACCAGTCAATGATGCCGTATCGTAAAGTCACTTGAATGAGCACGCAGTTTGACATTACTGTGACATTTGATAATCACCCGGCTACTACTTACTGGTTCATGCGTAAAATAATACGTGCAAATGAATGGCTTTGTTACGTGCTGCCAGAGTGCCAGTATGGAGTGGATTTTAAAATTATCTCTTGGAATCTGTACTTATGAAATTTTAAGGCTTTCTGAAAGTAAATTGAAGTATAAACTTTTATATCTATAATCTTATTAATGGGAATTACGTCAGAATGCTTTCATACATTTGACATAATCTTTTAATATAGAATAGCTGGCTTTGATAAGTATTTTATTAATGGAAATTCGCTCAGAATGCTTCCATACAAAGCTTCTTTTGCCATTATCTTTTAAAATAGAATAGCTGGCTTTGATAAGTATTTTATTAATGGAAATTCGCTCAGAATGCTTTCATACAAAGCTTCTTTTGCCATTATCTTTTAATATAGAATAGCTGGCTTTGATAAGTATTTTATTAATGGAAATTCGCTCAGAATGCTTTCATACAAAGCTTCTTTTGCCATTATCTTTTAAAATAGAATAGCTGGCTTTGATAAGTATTTTATTAATGGAAATTCGCTCAGAATGCTTTCATTGATGAATAGTAAATCTTAATAGGCACATTCTATAGACCAACATGTAAAATCGTCGACCTCATCGTCTCAAAACATCAGGTGGGATTGTTAATTAGAGTCTACTGCTATGCGCTGAATTAGTTAAATACATTATTACGTAACTAACTTATTTAGGTTAGCCCGCGCATCTCAATAAATATTAAAATTTTCTAAATGTCATTTACAACATGTATTGTTTATTAAATACTTATGTATTTGTCTCATATTTCAACAAGAGCATGCCCGTGTTCAAGCGTGACGTAACCTAAATAATTCATATTTCTAATTTAGCGCAAAATAGTAGTGACTTTAATTTACAAAATTTCGAACAGTACCTAATTTCGCTTGGTCAAGCGTTGGTGTAACTTTTATATAAATTTAAAAACTGCAAATCTATTTTACTCAAAAATTGAACAATCCCAATTTCACTAAACTCTGCATATATGATATCGTATCATATTGTCATACGCTGCGCTCGTGAGCTGCATTTTTCATGTGTCCGTAGTAATGTTACCGTGCGAGTAATAATATTAAAATTATGTAAAACGTACCGTAAACCGATAAGTTGACGGCCTTGGCTGAATTGTTTTATCTGCGAATATTATGTGGTGTGTGGTGTAAGCGATAAGCTATTGTGATTAGATCGGTGAAGACTGGAGAAAAATCAGTTAGGCAGCCAAAAAGTTTGCGCGTGGTTCTGAAAGTAAATTCATCATAACAAATACATCACTAAATCAACGGTGACATTTCGGTAACACTGGTAGCGCCACCTTGCGGGCACACTGCCGATTTTCTTGCTGCGTGACTTTACTTGTTATTTGTTTGTTTTAAAATATCTTAAAACTGTGGCCACCGCAACACATATTTTTACGTCTTGATTTTTGAAGCCGAAGCTCCTCGACAATACAGACACAGTGAGAAGGACAAAAATCTTTTGAGATAGTGTAATTAGTGAATTCAACATATACAGTTATAGTGATAAGTGCTTTAGTTAAAGAACTTAACTTTTTGTTATTTTTTAAATGATTTACAAAGGAAAAGAAAAACTATTTATTATTTTGTGAAGGAGTACATCGCAAGCTTTTTGCTCATTATTTGATTGCGTAGACGTCTTAAATTAGACTATTTAAGGGAATTATATAAAACCCTCGATCTATAAGAGAGGCTCTAGCACAACAGTGAAGTTGTGTAGTTTGCAGCTAATGAAGCAAATTCGCTATCCGTTTTCTCGCCCGCTGTCGCTCACAACTCGCTCCGCTCCCGTACTGCACACATGGCAACAGATTTTTACGTCCGCGCGACGCTTTGCGAATACGTTTATTAAATATTTATACATTTGATAGTGGTGTCCTCGGTATAACGATGCATAACTGATAATTATGTACGTTTGTCATTTACTGCTGTAGTTATTATTCATGAGGACGTACTTTTGAGTGCGTTTTTCAGTTTTTAGGGCGTACAGTATTTTATTTGATGTATTTCTAAAGGGCAGCGTTCGGGAAGTTACGGCATATCTTCTCGTCCAAAATACCTCAGCGTCTAAAGACAAAAGTCTTTGATCAGTGCGTGTTGCCAGTGATGACATACGGACCCGATACGTGGTCCTTCACTGTGGGACGAATAAACAAGCTCAAAGTCACTAAGCGAGCGATGGAACTGAATAGAATTTCTTTACGTGATAAAATCCGGAATGAAGAAATCCCTAAACGATCTACAGTCACTGACATAGCTCGACGAGCCAGTGAGCTGAAGCGGCAATGGGCAGACAACATCGCTCGGAGAGCGGGTAACCGATGGGGAGTAAGAGTTCTCGAGTGGCAACCACGTACCGGGAAACGTCTCCTGGGCCGTACCCGTATTACATTGACTGACGACCTAGTTAAGGTTGCAGGAGTCGCTATGTTCAGCAGTTTGTTTCCTGGCTGATGATGATGATGAAATAGCGTAAGAATTCCCAAGCCCCACGGAAGATCAGCGCCGCAGCAGGCTATCTGCTGCGGCAATAAGTTGAGTGGGGATCTTCTTTGGCATGTATGATATTGCATTTTATCTAGAGTTTAAGTTAGTTTTCAACCGACTTTAAAAAAGGAGGAGGTTTTCGATTCGACTGTATTTTTTTTTGGTATATTTCGCGATAACTCTGTCGATTATGAATCGCTTGTGAATATATTTTTTTGTTTGATACAGCATACTTCAGAGGTGGTTCCATATAAATTTTATCGAAAATGATGGAGTGCTTTTTGAGAAAATCAACAAAAACCTAATATGTACCCAGATAATTCTATCTCCGATGTGGCGTACCATAAAGGAGGCCTATGACCAGCAGTGGACGTTTCCCGGCTGATGAAGAATTCTATCTCTAAGGATGAACATTTTAAGGCAGTGGAAGTCGGAAAATTAGTTCTTTTTGAACGCGTTGTCAAAATAAAGTTCTTTTTTCTTTCTATATCACAGAATGAGTTATTAAATATGATTTTGAGAAAGCACAAATTAATAGGAGGGTTATTGAATTTGTTTCCTTAATAATATTCCTGGTATTAAGAAAGTAATTTCATTCAATATCTAGCAAAATACTTGTTGATGCTGTTGCCAATGGCACTACCTCAAATCCGGCCTCCAGCAATGTGGCGTAACATAGTTATTTATCTTTATATGGCACACGCTTATATTTATCTGATAAGATATACTGTCCATAGTTTATTACATAATACCATTCAATATCTCTGTAATACCTTTTGATGTGATAAAAAGTTGAGACATTTTACAACATGTCTATGACCTCGTTTCTGGCTCTTGGCTCCGAGATACTCGTACATTTCATGAATCATCATCAGCAGCAGCAGCAGCGAAACGTCCACTGCTGGACATAGGCCACCTTCATGGTCCGGCACATCGACCGGTCCCGAGACACCTGCATTCAGCGACAAACATTCAATATTCCAATTTCCAAAATTCTAATTTTCCCGAGCCATCTCAACCCCGAAACTTTGCTTTAGTAGATGTACAGTGATTATGTTCTAAAATCGGGACCACTCGGCAATATACAAGCTGTATTTAATCCTAGACAAAGGTCGATATCGTTTAAGGTCCGGAAATGAAGACGAACAACCTGAATGATGAGCAGCTAACTGATATCACAAAGGTGACAAAACTAGAGAGAGATAATTTGATTTCGGTTAAGGCTTAGGTTTTAGGTGTTTAGTATAGTACTCGCACTCTATGTTTGCCCCTCTGAAGTTATCTCTCCGCAATTTCAAACATGTAGGTAACACAATTGGATATTTATTTCCACCCGCTAACTTGCCTTGCCTCCCATTTACACGTTAATAATTTATACTTCGCGGTCTTTTGTGTGGCAAACTTAGTTTGCGAGTACTAAACCGTCTCATCTCAGACCGATACCAAGTTTTTTGGCTGCAGTCTTCACTGTCTTTAGCATCGGTAGCGAACACAAAGCTACCAGCAGGTTATTGACGTGTCCCAAAAACAAACAAGAGAAAACACGACCTTGACCGGGTTACCAACATTAATACCCATCAGATATGACGAACAGCCATCAATGACGACTCGGATCGATCTGCTCAGGAAAACCAAAGTCCACTACAGCCAACAGATACAGTACTCGCATACAAGTTTGCCCCTCTGAAGTCAGCTCTCCGCAATTTCAAACATGTACAGACAGAATGTGTGTGTATTATTTTCGATAACAACTATTCCTAGATAACATAAAACACTAGGACATTGCACCCGCAAACTTGCCTTGCCTCCCACTTATACGTTAATACTTGACACTATTTTTAAACAGTAAATGTAAAAGAATTTGTAGGACGGATGTACTTACATTACTCTAGAGTCCCGTGCAAATTATAGCTATGACCGGCACCAGCAACGTCAAACCACGCACAAATATCACATTGTTTGACAGCGCGACCAACTGAAAAACCCATCCCACCTCACTCGCAACACTCAACAAAGGGCCTACACAAACTGGCTGCACTTTTCAATACCGCCCAAACTCCGTGGACCTGCCAAAACAAGCAACGCGTATTGACATTGGGTTATATATAAACTGGTGTATGCGACACGTCCAATTATGAAAGACACCTTCACAGAAGCAAAGTGTATCCGGTCGGAGGTCACGGCTGTTTGATTATGATGCTTACTATGTATTGTTTGGGCCTACCGCAATAGGTCATGTTATGAAGATACGCCGGCCAAGGTGAGCGAAGGTGATTTTGTTTTGCGCGATACTTTGGGTATAGCACATGAACCATGAACTAGGTTGTTGAAACAGACTGAATTGAAATGCGTTTATTCAACACACAAAGATAATTTACAAATACTTTGATGATCATTATAGTTAATCTCGTCGCGTCGAAGCGTCGGTGGCGCAGTGGATAAGGCGCGGACTTTCAATCTGAGGGTTCCGGGTTAAAATCCAGCCGTGTACCTATGAGTTGTTTATCAATTCAAGTACATTATCCGATTGCTTAACGGTAAAGGAAAACATCTTGAGGAAACCTGCAACACTCCTAAGAAGAAATTCAAAGGTGTGTGTGAAGTCTACCAATCCGCACTGGTCCCGCGTGGTGGACTGTAGCCCATACACTCTCTGTTGGAGAGTAGGCCTGAGCCCCTGCAGTGGGGACGTATATAGGCTGTTGATGATGATGAATTAATCTCACCTGAAGGTAAGTGACGATAAGACCGTTGGGTAGTAAGCGACACAGAAGCCTCAATTACTGAGGCGCGAACTCTGATACCTTTCATGCTCTGTTTGGTGGCAGACTTAGACACCAGCTAGCCAATATAAATAACTTACCAAATCAACAGAGTACCGATAGCTTTCCCCCACTGGGAATCGAACCCGGTACCCCCTACGGCTACGGAGGTGGTTAAAAATTAACAAAGAAAATGATGTCTAAATGGTCAACCAGCTCAGCATGTGCTCAGATTTTCAGTGACAGCGGTATTGATAATTATTCGTGGTTAGGCCACTGACACTAACTGAATTAAGACCATTTGCTGAAATACTCATAAGCTAAGCTATTCCTGATAATTTCTTTCATTAATCCTCTCCAATTTTTATTATGAGCCTGTGATGTCCCACTGCTGGGCTGCTTCTCTCTCAAGAGCCTCCTCCGGCAATCACTCTCTAAAACGAGTAAATAAGTGTTTTAATTAATTTTTATTATTGAATTATTCGCTTAAATTAGCGTTTTGCTATAGATGTTAAAGGTTAACATAAGAAATTAATATTTCCTCGTCAAATAAGTTTGAAAAGTCGAATAAGTTTCAAAGGCGACTAGTTATGAAAGCAACTGAAATATCGAATACATTGAAATTAATCAAAAAAAAAACGTTCAAGTGTGAGTTGGACTCGTGCAGAATATGAATAGTTACCACACTTAAAATCATGCTCTACAGAAACTCTTAGTTTGAATAACCAACTTAAATTTGCGGTTACATTACATATCCGATGTATGGCTTTTAACTACAAGGTTAAGTTTGTAAACATAAAAAAGCTATTTTTTAGTGTGTTATGTTTAAAAAAATCCCAGTTTTCAGATTTATTCCTATGGTTGTGCTAAAAGACCTTGCTTTTTGCCAAATTTCAGGATTATAGGTTAACGGCAAGACAGTACCCTATAGGTTTTATTTCCCTTGCATTTTGTATGGAAAAGGTCTAAAATACAGCTGTATCTTTTTATTACGTTGATAAGTTACATTTTTACACAGTTACAAGAGACCTCAGATTTGTGTCTTCCGTATTACTTTCAACTGGATACCTCTAAGCTATCCTGAGAAAAAGGTCTTGATAGACAGACAGACTACAAAGTGATATAAGGGTTCCATTTTTCCTTTTGCGGTACAGAACCCTAAAAAATCGATATTGAGTCCGATTTTTAAAAACTTTTTTTTTGTGAATCAATTTAGACTCCATCTCTGTACGTATTTCATGAATGGCCCTTTTTAAGGCAATGACGTCTGTATATGTTTCAGCTGAAGAGCGATCTCAAACAGGCGGATGTGCTTGAACTAACCCAGTTTCTATTTCTGAAGTGATAAAAACTTGAAAGTTATTGTTAACTGCAAGGAAACCGTTAATCTCTCATTTAACTCTTCGTGTGACTTTACAACTGGATTGATTTTACATTGTATATGTATTGCATAAGATATTCGTGCGAAATAAGCTTTTCTTTACTTGACTAGTTTTTTCTTTCGATTTCCCCAGCGTTGACTTAAAAAAACTCAAACCCTTTTATGGCAATATATAGTAGCCTATGTATGACGTTCACTGTCCTTTATATCAAGATCGGATCTGCCGTTTAGTCGTGAAAAGGCAACAAAGTGATATTTGTTTGTTTGTGCTTCCTTTGCGTCGCAAGGAGAGTCATGTGTTTTTGTATAGGCGTGGTTGAAGGGACGTACAAGGACGTAGGCTGCTTTTATTTCGATCGGACTACTACAACCCGTGGGATAATTTCAGAAGTTTACGAGGACTATAAAATATAAGTAAACATAATTTATCTGCGTTTTCTTATACCTTGACTTTAAAAAACACCACTGACACATTCGGGAGAATTTGGTACCGGTATATAATAGTTGCCGGCAAACAACTTGAACACTACTGGGCATAGTGGGGATGAGTTCGCGCATCCTGGGTGTCAGAGGGGCGGAAGGGGGAACTGTTCGGCCAATCACGTGCCTCAACGCGTTCGCGTTTTCCCTCCGACGCCCCGCCAAAGAGACCCGAAAATCATTTACTGCGCAGGCAAGGTCGCTTTTCAAGTTGCTTGTCAGAACTATACCAAATTGAAGTTATCTACATCCAAAATTGATATTATACAGACGAATGTACATCAATAATGTATTATTTGTAATTGTACGCAATGTATGTATCAATTGTATTTTTGAATTGTGTTGTGTGTGTGTGTGTTAGTTGAATAAATATTTTTCAGTTTCTGAATGGAATGGATATGATACTCGTACTATCGGTGTTTGTTCCTCTGAGTTAGTGTCCTAGTTCCTATCCTAAGTCTGCAGCGAAACATCCGTATGTTCCTGTATTAAAAGATAGCACCGGTCGTACGATAATAGAACCTATGTAAATGAACAAAGAAGTTACTTGCTGTGTTGATGACGCATATCCAATCTGCAGCTTGACGTAACTTAAATCTCACGTGACCGTCTGACCCGGGAGCTGAAGACAAGATACAGTTCCCTCAGTCAATTGGTGATTAAACCCAGAATCAGTACGACCTAGCGTGAAAGTCAAATTTATTTATCTTCAATTACGCAAATGGATCGAAATGTGCCGAAAACGCGATGGATTGCTGGAAGGGTTATCGGGCGAGTCAAGAACGCTTGGTTACTTGATTTTGAGACGTTGGGTAGTTTAATGGCATTGTTCAAAATATATATTTTATTTTAAATTTGAAGAAGGTACTAAACCTTTGGTTGTGTGATTTTTTGTAGCAACTCGATTCCACTATAGTAGAAATCAGTCATCAATTCCCCGATTACGGTGGAGCTAAATGAAGGTCTATGATTTTGTATTTGTGTCCCCATCTGTTCCCTCATATTAGCTAAACTTTTGGAGGCAAATGAAGTATCATTGACAGCGTCATCGTGCTTGTCTGCGGGTTCAAAAATGATGGCTTTTACATGTAGGGTTTAGTAGTAGTAAAGTCAGGCATAAAGTGCCTAGATGAGTTATATAACATGTACATTTTACAAAATTATTCAATTATTCATATACCTTATATTGTCGCAAGAATACATTTATAGAGAAGTATAGGTTAGGGTCAGGTAGAATTTAGATATTTTATTTTAGAGCTTATTCTACAATATTTATTTTAACTTTAAGATGTAACTGTCACTCAAAGCTAAAGCAAATATTCGTTTTATAAATCCCATCTTTATAATAGCAAATACATAGAAATATACAGGTTTTTTGCCTTAATTCATCATCATCATCAGCCGGGAAACGTCCGCTGCTGGACATGGGCCTCCCTCATTGTACGCCACATCGACCGGTCCCGAGCCACCTGCATCCTGCGACTCTGACCAGGTCGTCGGTCCACCTAGTAGGGGGACGGCCTGGTAGACATTTCCCGGTACGTGGTCGCCACTCGAGAACCTTTACTCCCCAACGGTTATCGGTTCTTCGAGCGATGTGGCCTGCCCATTGCCACTTCAGCTCACTGACTTGTCGAGCTATGTCGGTGACCTTCGTTCGTCTACGGATTTCCTCCTTAATTATCAGCGACAAATTATGATAGGTTACAGACAATTGTACATTGCCAATCTTATTTCCATTCACAAGTCCAAAAGTCGCGTTTTTTTAAATAAATAATTTATCTATAACGTTGACGTGTTGTCTGAATAGTTTATGCGTAGGTTATACAAGTTATCTGCGTAGTTTTTACTTTGTATTATCGAGACTGGAGACTGGAGGTGACGTTTGACGTACAACGTGTATGCAAACTGATAAATAAACAATGTGTTGGATATTTAGCGATTTTGCGTTTGTTTGATATGTCTAATGTCGCATAGTTAGTATACTGGCTATATGCATAGGCGGCCAGTATTTCTTAGCAAGGAGACTGCCACTCTCTGTGGTGGAGGCGCGCGGCCGACGTCGACACTCCCGCGCTGCCCCCGCACTTCCCAACAGATTGCGTCTTCCCTTCATTCAGGGAGCGTGCGCTGCTATTTTGTGTCTGTCTAGGCTTTGATATAATTAAATTGTACCGAAATACAGTGGTGTTTATCCTACTTCCTACTAATATTATAAGTGTGAAAGTTTGGATGTTTGGATGTTTGTGACGCTTTCACGGAAAAACTACTGAATGGATTTGAATGAAACTTTACAATAATATAGCTTGTACATCAGAATAACATATAGGCTATAATTTATAAAGACATATTGTGTAAATTGTACAAAATCACACTTATAATATTAGTAGGATTACATGGGCAATTTGGGCATAACAAAAACGCGTTGCCTAGCAACCGACCATAGAATATGTAATTCGTATATACAAACTTTCGCGTTTATAATATTAGTGTGAAGACTATTTGAATGTACTACGTCAGATATTGAAATTTCTTTTGTTTCTTTAAACTATTAGCCTACGTAACAGAATAAATAAACACTATTTGGTACCTTATGCTGGAAATGGAGATAGATTACTTCTATGCCTATCGAACAAGTAGAATAAATCCTGAAGTACACGCGGACAAAGTCGCGGGCGGAAGCTAGTATTACATAATTATATTAGATAGTTCTTAGTAGGGAGAGAGATTTAAATATTGATGTTACGAGTAGATGACTTTGTTAGTAGGTCACCTGAGGCGTGGCCGGATGCGTGGAAATTCCTTTTCAAAAAATGAATAACTGGCTTCCACTCACCTGATGGTAAGTGGCGATAAGACGGTTGGAAGGTAAGCGTGCGCACCCATAAGCCTCAACCTAATGAGGTGCGGGCTATGCTTCCTTTCATACCGGAACACAACAGTGCTATTAACACTGCTGTTTGGCAGCAGACTTAGGTAATATGGTCCTACCACCAACCAAACCGGTAGGTACACCCTCCACTGGGAATCGAACCTCTGGATAGTCATTCCTTGCACACGGGACCGGCCATAAATGTAGATGTTTTTTTATAGATTTACCTATTTTAAAATCGAGCATATCAGGGTCGGTAAACTTACAACAAACTTTGTTTTTTTAAATTGTTTCAGATCTATAAAGGTCTGGATATCGTGACGGCTAAAGCGACTCGCGAGGAACGGGAGCTGGTGCCGCACCATCTCCTGGACATCCTGGAACCGCACCAGATGTTCACAGTTGTGGACTTCAGGAACCGGGCCCTCAAGATTGTATCCTTTATAAAATGTTGGGGATTTTTTATATAAATAAACGATAGATAAATACTTGAGCTCTATATGAGGTCGAAGATGAAAGATTGCAGATATTTATCCGTCCTTTGAAACGTACCGGGAAACGTCTACCAGGCCGTCCCCCTACTAGATGGACCGACGACCTGGTTAGAGTCGCAGGGAGTCGCTGGATGCAGGTGGCTCGGGACCGGTCGATGTGGCGTACCATGAGGGAGGCCTATGTCCAGCAGTGGACGTTTCCCGGCTGATAATGAATTCGTCCTTTGATTAAGAAAGAAAAAAAAGAATAATATATATTTTATTCGAGTTCACATTGAGTGGTAAGACCAAGTATTTTGGAATTGACCACCTCTGTGGCCCAGTGGATACACGATTGGATCTACAATCCGGAGGTCCCGGGTTCGATTCCCAGTGCGAGTACCTATCGGTTTGGTTGGTTGGCGGTTGAAAGACATTTTAAAGAAAATGAGAAGGACATTTTCGCAGTCATCATGACCTGCCAGTCAATCATGGCGGCCTTCTCAGAACTCAAATGAAATTTAGCTCAAGCGCAGATTAACTTATGTTCTCAGGCGACGTAACCAATAATTTGCTTAACCGATATTTCGTTAATAGAATTAATATATGTACCGTAATATAAGTTCGCCAGTGCCCGCAGGTCATTCACCACATAATCGCCTTACGAATGGGTGCGGCCCGACATCGGCCGCCATGTCGTTTAATGGTATTTTGTTTGTTACTTAGTTTTATAAATCGTTAATCAACATCTTTAATGGGGTCAAATGCAAAATTATTTAGGCATCAATGTTTTACGGCGTCAATGTCTAGATTCATCTTTTTAAATATCAAACCCATCATGTTTGCTCTCTCCTTTATCTCAACCTAACCTCTGGCTCTGCTACTTTTCACACCGGAAGACAACAGTGTTATTTACACTGCTGTTTGTATAAAATATCCTACCACCAACCAAACCGACTACCAATAGATATCCCCACTGGGAATTGAACCCGGGACCTCAGTATTGTTAATCCAACATTTAGCCACGGAGGCGGTTAGAGATTTATGTTTTACTGAAATTTTCTTTTGATGAAGACAAATATTATTTAAAACGAGATTTCTAAATGTTGAACTGAAATTTGACTCTTCTTCAGGGAGTTTTGACATATAACAGTTGAGAGCGTTGTTTATACAAGTGTTAATATTAACCCTAACTCCATATAACCAGATCGACAACCTAACAGAACAGGGAAAGATACCAATAATAGTGGGCGGAACGAACTATTACATAGAATCCATAGTTTACCAAATCTTAGTAGAAGATATGAACGATACAGAAGCGTTGCTGTGGGAGAAAAGTAGAAGAAAGAGAGATGTAGACGTGTACGAAAGAGAAGATGAACCTGAAGGCAAGAAACTAGCCATAGCTAATAAAAGTGGTACAGTGGAAGAGGTTCCAAACGCTTCTGTTAAAACTGAGACAGATGTCGACCACGGTTCTAGCAAAGAAGAATCCAGTAATACGAAGGGAGAAGCAGTCGCAATAGATAAAGTGAAACTAAAGGAAGACGTAGATAACGAGAAGATATTAACAAATGAAGAGATAAATGACAGGTTGAGGATGATTGACCCTGAAATGGCGGACCGACTGCATCCTAACAACAGAAGAAAGAATTTAAGGTTGGTGCACTTTTAGTTATTAATTGATCAATTACAATTTTAAACTAAACACGTATTACTGTAAGTTTGTGTATATAGATTTAAAGATTGAAGAAAGAAAATTTGGAAGATTTTTGAAGATTGAAAGAAAAGATTGAGCCATTCTCCAAAAAATTGTCTTTCTACTAACGTTCTTTTTAAGCATGCTACCCAATATATTTCATGAAATTGTATTATTCTCGCTAATTGCTGTGCGATATTAATAATGTTTCGGTTTATATCGAAGTAGTGTATATTTGTTTTTTATTTTCAATGTAGACCAATTCAACTACGTCGTCAGACAAAAGAGCAATTAAAACTGACCTACGACTTGTTGAATGCATTCACGATCGTGCATGACCCAATTTATTAGCACAACTGAAGTGTATTGTATTAATTGAGTCAATTCGTATAAAGTCATTGCAATGTCAAAGTCAATGTTTTTTTTTTCTATATTCAAAGTCGATATATTCGAGTATAGATCCCCGGCCGGGACTTGGTACTATTTAGATTTTTCCTGTATTTGGATCATTGAATAGAACACTTTAGGTTCTCGCGCAGCAACGATCAAACCAGTCCACTGCTGGACATAATGCCGGATCTTTTCCGTGATAAAAAATATCATATCAAGCAATGGCTGGTCGGGCAGGACTTTTATTACTATATAACATAAGTAAGTAGTATTATAATTGGCATGTAAATATTAACTTATCAATAAATATGACTATGGTACGGTTCGATACGTTAAAAACTAGTACCTTCGTCAATACCTTGAGCCGACCCTGCTTGGGAAACCGGATAATAGGACATGAATGATCAGATTGGGACATTAAATATATAATAATAAATCATTTATGATATCCAATAGTTATTCTAGTTGACAATGTCAAAACTTATATCTTCTTCTTCTTCTTCTTCTTCTTCTTCTTCTTCTTCTTCTTCTTCTATCTTCTATCTTCTTCTATACTATAATAAATCTGTAGAATCGACGTGTCTGTACATTGATTTTTTTTGCCAAAAACTGATTGAGGGTGACATAAGAAGTGTAACAGAACACAATAGGACCATTTTTAAACATTTTGTCTGTCTGTCTGTCTGTCTGTCTGTCTGTTTGTCTGTACCGGCTAATCTCCGAAATTACAAAACCAAATTTGACGCGGTTTTCACAATTAAATTAGGCATAAGTCAAGGCAACATCTAAGCTTTATTTCATCAAAATCGGTTCACGCAATAAAAAGATATCTTCAAAAAACCTGTAGAATCGACTTACCTGTATATGGAGAATCGACGCGTCTATCTGTACATTGAAAAGGTTTGCCAAAAATTGTTTGAGGGTGATATAGGTAGTATAACAGAATACAAAAACCAGTTTAGTAGGTTCTGTACAGAATGGCTACAATGCCTGACTAATTTCAAATAGCAAATACAAAAGAAGGTGCTTCAGTGGTTAATGTTTAAAAGTGTTTTTGAAACATTACCTCAGCGTTAGAAGTGACTGAGAGACGAAACCATGTAGGGTTATGAGATTTTGACAATATGTTCCTTTTATGATAGTTCCGCAAAAAGGATATGTGATGCAAGTTTGTGTTAAAGTTTGCGATTGCCGTGTAACGTGTATCGGGTCGTGTTGGACAAGTGCCCCTCTCCCCATATAACGACACATTAAACTTTATATGATTGGATTTGCAACAAGCACCACTGTTGGTAGGCGGATTGGTGATCGCAGTAAGATGTTGTTGTTACATAGCTAGATTCTGCTACCTATCTTCTAAAAAGGCTTATACAACTAAGACCTAACGGAATGTGAGGTAAAATTAGCGATGTAAGTTTGTATAAAAAGTTCGTAAATAGCTGTTTTTTTGTATGGGTTTGTATTTGACCTTTATCTAACATGTTTTTTTTTTACATTCGATAGGCTTCCGTTTTATAACAATCTCACCTGATGTTAAGTGACGATGTGGTCTAGGATCGTTCACGGTTGTATAGAAATAGCCTATTCACTCTGACCTTAAAGCTATCTAGGTTGTATCGCATGGGAAACACAGCCGTACGCACGTCGTAAGTGACAATAAGGCCGTTGGATAGAAATCATGCTTACCCAGGAGCCTCAAAATAATAGAGGCACTGGCTCTGCTACCTTTCATACCGGAACACAACAGTGCTATTAACAATTCTGGTTGGTTGCAGACTTAGATAACATGGTGGTAGCGAGCCAGGCAGACAAAAAATGGCTTACCACCAACCAAACCGAGTACCGATAGATACTGGGAATCGAACCCTAGACCTCCGGATTGTGACTACTCGAATTTTAACGAAAAACTGAACATTTTAATTGACAAAACAAACTGTTATAGACAAAACCAAGTACCGATAGGTACTGGGATTTATTGTCAAAACTGTATGTACAACAACCAATCAAACATGGGACCTCAGGGTTGTTAGTACAAACATGTTGCCATTTAAAGACACGGAAGCAGATAGCTTTTTAAACAATTCAAAAATTCAAAGTCCTGACTAACTGACTTATATATCAACGCACAGCCTAAACCACTGGTCCTATAGCCTTGAAATTTGGAGGCTGCATGTTTTGTAAAGTGAAAGTATCCGCTAAGAAAGGATTTCTCTACATTCCACCCCTAACAGGGTAAAATAAGTCATTTTTGAAGATAAGTTTGCATGGGAACTATGTTGTTTTTGAAGTCAATATCATGAAAATTGATAAGCAGCCTTATGAAATAAAATTAAGAGTGACGTGTTTTAGCGATTTTGAAACATCAACCCCTTAAGAGTGGAAACAGGGATACAAAATTATTTGAAAGTCAACCATTTTTGAAGATAATGCTATGAAAATTGATATGTGGTTATCTTAGAAATAAAGAAATACGTGTTTCACGAAGTTTTAATGGGGATGAAAGGGGGGATGAAATGAATGAAAAGTTTGTATGGGAGCTCTGTTGTATTTGAAGGGTTGTTAGTACGAACGTGTTGCCATTTTTAAGACACGGAGGCAGATAATTTTTTAAACAGTAGGTATTGTGGTGTACATGAGATGTCATTTCCTATATAAAATTTAAAGTCCTGACTAACTGACTTATATATCAACGCACAGCCTAAACCACTGGTCCTATAGCCATGAAATTTGGAGGCTGCGTTCTTTGTAAAGTGAAAGTATCCGCTAAAGTCCGTCATTTTTAAAGATAAGTTTGTATAGGAACTCTGTTGTTTTTGAAGTCAATATCATGAAAATTGATAAGCAGCCTTATGAAATAAAATTAAGAGTGACGTGTTTTAGCGATTTTGAAAAATCAACGCCTTAAGAGTGGAAACAGGGTTACAAAATTATTTGAAAGTCAACCATTTTTGAAGATAATGCCATGAAAATTCATATGTGGTTAGGTTAGATATAAAGAAATACGTGTTTTATGGAGTTTTAATAGGGATAAAGAAATACGTGTTTCACGAAGTTTTAATGGGGATGAAAGGGGGGATGAAATGAATGAAAAGTTTGTATGGGAGCTCTGTTGTATTTGAAGGGTTGTTAGTACGAACGTGTTGCCATTTTTAAGACACGGAGGCAGATAATTTTTAAACAGTAGGTATTGTGGTGTACATAGATGTCATTTCCTATATAAAATTTAAAGTCCTGACTAACTGACTTATATATCAACGCACAGCCTAAACCACTGGTCCTATAGCCATGAAATTTGGAGGCTGCGTTCTTTGTAAAGTGAAAGTATCCGCTAAAGTCCGTCATTTTTAAAGATAAGTTTGTATAGGAACTCTGTTGTTTTTGAAGTCAATATCATGAAAATTGATAAGCAGCCTTATGAAATAAAATTAAGAGTGACGTGTTTTAGCGATTTTGAAAAATCAACGCCTTAAGAGTGGAAACAGGGTTACAAAATTATTTGAAAGTCAACCATTTTTGAAGATAATGCCATGAAAATTCATATGTGGTTAGGTTAGATATAAAGAAATACGTGTTTTATGGAGTTTTAATAGGGATGAAAGGGGGGATGAAAGTTTGTATGGGAACTCTGTTGTATTTGAAGTCAATATCATGAAAATTGATACTAAGTAAGTGGCTAGATTTGAAACAAAGAAATACGTGTTCCATAGGTTATTAATGGGGGTGGTTCATTTTGTATGATAACTCTGATGTTTTTGTAGTCATCAGCATGAAAATTCATACTCAGTCTTATGAACTACAGTTAAGGGTGACGTTTTTTGTTTTTTAGAAAAATCATCCCCTAAAGGGTGAAATCAAGGATGCAAATTAAAATTTCTGTGGTTATAGAGTGGAAACAGATAAATACGTGTTTCCGCATATTTTTAATGGGGGTGAATAGGGGTTGAAAGTTTGTATGGGAACTCTGTGTTTTCCGAAGTCATCAGCATGAAAATGGGTAGTTACCCTTACTGATAAAAATAAAGTGTGACGTAGTTTCACACATAATGAAACAATCTAATATATAAAAATGTCACGGTTTTTGTGGTCGCACTTCTGCGAAACGGCTTGACCAATTTTTATGTGTGAATCTTGCACCCTCTTACCATGAATAATATCCAAGTAATTGTTCGTTGCCGGAAAGCGTCACGTCAGTTACATATTTGTTATGTAGTTGATTTATCCAATGGGATAAATCCTAAAGTCCACGCGGGCGAAGCCGCGGGCAGAAGCTAGTAATTAATATATTCGTCCACGAGTTATCAAAACAATAACATTTGTTTTATTGAAAGCCAAAGGTCGCTGGACTCTAACACTGTCGCAATCGGCTTCCTAATACGAGCTCCGTTGGCTAGCTTCTACACGTTGCTTTGCTTGAACGCTAAATCAATTTTCCTAGTTATTGATGCGCTCATCGAGATTTGTCATTGTATCAAATTTCAAGTCCCTATATTATTTAGACGGACGGACACGGGAGTGGTCTTATTTTTAATGTATGGGCTTGGACTTGACCTTTATCTCACCGGATGATAAGGGACGATTAGGCCGTTGTATAGAAAGCATGCTTGCCCAGAATACGCTGGCTTTGCTGGCTTTCATACCGGCAGACTTTGATAACATGGTGGTAGCTAGATGGGCGACATAGAAAATGCCCTACCACCAACCAAACCCAGTACCCATAGGTACGATTGGGAATCGATCCCGAAACCAGATTGTTACTCTAAGCGTGCAGCCATTGGGCACCCATTGGGCCACGAAGGCGGTTACACTTTCGGAAGGTGTCTAGAAAGATTTATTTTTGTCATATCTTATACCTTTAAACGAGCAATTTGTATATATACGAGTATATAATTCGGATCTCCGAAACGGCTCCAGCGAATTCGCAGAAATTTGGTATTTGGGGGTGTTCGGGGGCGAAAAATCGATCTAGATTAGTCTCATGTCTGGGAAAAGGTGCGTTTTCGAGTTTTCGTGCGTTTTTTCCTTCGCATTATTCGACGCAAAATATGATGGGAAATTTCACGCTGCCAAACATAATCACTTTAGCCGAGTGGTTCACACGTACGAGTATCATTCCGTCCGAGATATCCGCGTTCAAATCCCGGTTGGAAAATTGCTTTTATTTTTGGTGTGTTTAGGGGCAGAAATAAAGTTTTTGGTTTGTTTTTAAAGAACTACGAGCAAAGCTCGGTCGCCCAGATTTATAAAATTACAAAAATAAAACACAACTGTAGAAAAGAAGTATTTCTCCTATGGTCTGTCTTCCATTTGCCTAATTTGGGCTGTATTCAGTGGATGTGTCACTTGATAAAACATAAAACACAAATCTCATTGAAATGTTCCGTAGCACAGTTGGTCTGTGGTACCGTTTCAGCCAGTAACAATACGTTAATGCCTAATTCCATATTTGAAATAAACAGAAACAAATATAAGTAGGTGTAACTTTATGTACACTCGAGTACAGAGTTCAAAAACCTTGTCACATTCACCTTTAAGTGACATTTCCTTAAACACACTACATAGAAACAAGCAAGAGTGAATGTGACATGGTTCAAAGTGGATACCTACATATTTCTGTACTCGAGTGTACTATGTACATATGTATATGTTATTCACAGATAACGGCTATCACGTGCGACACGCGCAGCCTTGTTTCCCGCGTTATATTTTGTACGGTACAGTTTTTCGCCAGAAGGTTATAGAATATATTTAATAATGATGATGGAAATGTATTTGTATATTTTACCTTATGTTATAAATATTATGTACTTATTGTATGCCAGATGGTAGACCACAGAGCACTATTGTTAATTTTTACACCATGTATATATAAACTGTCTCACAATAAAGACAATTTGAATTTGAAATATTTTGCCAGTAGGTACTTTACTGACATTGGCACTTTATATGTCAATATCTGGGCGACCGAGCTTTGCTCGGAGTTCTTTAAAAAAGTTATTTCTGCCGCGGGCTAGAACCCAGAACACGAGCCATAAAGTGTGTAAACACTTAGCCACTTCACCACAGCGCTTATGCTCTAGAGTGCGAAATTAGTGACCATCATCATCAACAGCCTACATATGTCCCCACTGCGGGGGCTCAGGTTTACTCTCCTAAAGATAGTGTCCATATTTTGCGTAAAATTATGCGAAAGAAAAACTTAACTAATTCCTGAAATTTGCCTATTTACAGTAACTAAAAAAACGGCCAAGTGCGAATCGGACTCCCGCACGAAGGGTTCGGTTTTTTGGTGTAAGTCGTAATATTTAGAATTAAGATTTGTGTGTGTGTTTTTGATTTGTAATAACGCTTACTGTGTTGGCAACCAATAAAATAAATAAACTGCCATCTAGCACAGGGTTTCAGAGAATCCAGAGGTCCAGAGGCTCGCTTCCCAATGGGTACTCGTTTTGGATTATTTTTTTGCGAAATATTGATAAATTTACGTGACAGTTACTATGAAAATATTATTTATTAGATATAAAATTTAAATCTTTGCTATAAACATTTTTTTCCTTGTCCCTCTAATTTTTCATAAATTTTGTTTTTATACATTTTTGTAATTAAATCAAGATCGCACAATTTTTATAAAAAAGTTAATGTATTTTTTATTATTATTTGGTATAAAAACAAATATTTATATAATACAAGAATCGCTCGTTTAAAGCTATAAGATGTCTAGAAACCATGCTTCTTTTACGGCGAGCAAGACAAAACTGAGCTGTACCGGAAAATCATATTGTCTCAGAAACCAAGAATATTTTAGCTTACATTCAAACCGTCAAACGTTTGATTCGTACTACAGTGTGATACGGATGATTTTAAGAGGGTATGCTGTTGTCAAAGCGCTCATACAAACGTAGTCCAGTCATATTTTGAGTATTAAGCTATGAAAATCTATGAAATTTTCAAGACACAATCTAGAAACAAATATATGTGTCGGTGGTGAGTCAGATTTTCGTTTAAATATATACTTCCAGAGTTACAGGGCGTCAAAGCATTGTATTTTACGGTAATAAAAAGCCCCAACTTTGAACCTGATTTACAAGAGTATGAATCAATTTAGAACAATTTGGAAAAACCACCGACATCTGAAATTTCATTAGTATACTGTATTAAAAAAATGGTTACATAATATACTGTATCCTTCAAATGATCCCTGGACTACGAAACATCCAAATAACGGGTGGATAACTTCGCGTAGTGTTTGCTGTCTCACCGTACGCGCTCGGGTAGGATAGGGCTCGGATAGGGACAGCTACAAAACAATGCAACCTTGATCGCGGCCACGTGGTCTAACCAACAAAGACTCTTAATTTATTTCAGTTGTGGTTTCTGTAATATTGTTGATGTCTGATGTTCATCAGTAACAACAAGTTGCCCGTTGCAGAGCCTATGTTACTCGTACCGATAAATATTTTATTACCGTAGGATTTTATTTTGAGGGTGTAACCATTGCCCCAATTCAACATCTGATTTAAAAATCTCAATTATTGCATCATATACAAGTCCTGCGCATAAACTTCGAAATTCAAATCAAGTCGTAGGTCAGCTAGCTCGTCCACGCAAAAAAAAACTTGATATCTAAATATACAATCTGTATTAAAAAAATCGATTTTTCCACCCAAATTCTGCGCAGTAACAGTAATATCATGTGATTTACATAGACGTCAAGTGAAGGCCTCATGACATGATGACATAAAACATGGACCTATTCGGCTTGGTCTCCCGCCCCCCTCTGCGTGCCTCCTCTGTAGGGAGTGGCTGCGGTGGTTGGTTACGAGGGAGGGGTCTGGGTAGAGTGGACGCTAGACTTCCGCAGGTCGATGACCGTTACCAAGGATATTGTAGAGTGTGCGTGTTACATGACCTTGGCTTTATTACCCGACTGTAGGGTGACTATGTTATTGGGCCAATCGGGACAAAGTTGTTATTGTTTGTAATTTTTCTACTGATTAGGGGAACATGGAGGTGATTTCGCCGACAAAAGTTTGATACTAAATTTCTTTTACCATAATCGTTTAATAATAAGACATCGAATTGTAATGTCGCTAAATGAGTATCATTAACATACATCTTCATAGCGAATCACAATTTTCATTTTTATACACTATTCTTCTCTCTCTCTCTCTTGAGAAATCTCTTGTTAGGGATAGGCCACTCTAATTGTACAATTTTAGTTATAATTGACTTTGTAATTATTATTATGTGCAATTAAAAATAAAAAAAATATTTTTGTTTTTTGTTCAAAACACCATCTAGAGACTGTAGCTGCGTAACGGCAATTGTAGCTGACAATAAAGTAATAATATACTATAATCCGACCTCCTTTTTTAGGTAATTCTAATTACTTATCAAAACCAGCTATTCTATTTAAAAATATTTTGTGGCAACAATGAATTATAGTTATACAGAATCAGAGCCCTAGTTCGCTTCAATCATACGCATCTTAGGGGACTACCACAATAGATCTATAAAGGTCGCACGTCGCAGTGACACGCAGGACGTACGAACTGCGCCTTCATGTCAAAAAAATCATCATGGGAACCGAAAACCATGGCCAACCTAGTTTATATCGCAAATGCGGCCCCACGATAACCCCCGAATTACTTATCATATGATTATTACAGACGGACAACCCGACTTTATACATAGTGCCGCATCAACTGTGTAATACCATATAACGTCTCGTATTTTTCATTCTGCCGTGTTATTTCCTGCTATTTTCTGCCGGTCGTCTTCTAGACCCTGCTTGAGAAATAAAAATTGGTATTAATATGTTAGGAACTTTGGGGGTCTTTAAGGGCTTTTATTTGTGTTTATTTCAAAGTCACGGTCTTGGTTCAAGTGAGATTTTGCTGTTATATGTATTTTTATGGACTATGGTTAATCTTTTTGTCTTCTCATGTGTATGTACATTGTACAGTACTCGCACAATAAGTTTGCCCCTCTGAAGTTAGCTCTCCGCAGTTTCAAACATGTACAGACGGAATGTGTGTCTATTATTTTCTGTAATAACTATCCCCAGATAACATACAACACTAGGACATTTCTTTGCACCCGCTAACTACTTATACGTTAATAATTGATACTTCGCGGTCTTTTGTGGCTAACTTCAGAGGGGCAAACTTGTTGTGCGAGTACTATAAATGCCGATTAGGCTGTAGGATGAAAGTGAACACTGTACTGGTTTTGTAAAATAATAATTATAATAGCACTGTTGTATTCATAAATCTATTAACTTTATTATTACTAAGGGAATAGAGGAACAGTCCCTGGATTATTGAATCGCCAACGAGATCGCACGAAACTTGGATGAAAACAAAGATGGCGTCAATAAAATGACATTTGACGCGGTAACTTGGTACAAAAAGAATGATTGAAAGATGATGATGATGAACGAAAAAATGTAATTTTAGTATTTTTCTATACATATTTAGATTATTACTTGATTTTGCACAGGCTGAATTTGAAACATCTCTTTTAGCAAATGGACGACCATGTTTCCGTGCCGATTTTTTCCCCAACGATCTTGAAATATATTAGATCTACATTGTCGCTAGGCGCCTGCGCCCGGAAGCAAATAGTGTAAATATAACTACGCACAAAGAAACATGTTGCGTGCACAGAAATACGTGTTCTTTGTAGTTTTTTAACGTTTTAAATGGTGATCTCATCAAAGGAACTCATAGGTAGGTTCGCGGGACGTTTTGTCTAGCCTTTTTCTCAATTTTACATTGGGATTCAATACTATGGCAAATAAAATCAACTATGTCCCAAAAAAAATTGTGCTAAGGTGTGGTCCATTCCCGCTGCATCCAGGAGGTGCGGAGACGCAGCTGACTGGACAAGGTAGGGCTGAATGCATTCGCTAGAGGGGCACTGGTGTGTTCCGCTGGAGATCCTAGGGCTCTTTGACTTGCGCTGAGCATGACCACCGAGATTTCGAGCTGAAAACCAGCGCTGCAATTACTCTCTGGTTGCAGCATAAGCTGAGATAGGCCTTTTGCTTTAGTATATATTTAGTTTATAAATTTCTGTTCTTTCTTTCTTTTCTTAGGTCAACCGAAGAATCTATCTCGTCTAAGCAGCGTTCGGGAAACTTGTACATGGGAAGTGCCCCTACTAGTTGGACCCACAACCTAGTAAAGTTCATAGTTTATTTCGTCTACAAAAAATGTATGTGGCATTCCAATATCTAACATAAAATGAGAGAAGATTAGATTAGAAGGTCGCGAGGTGTCGCTGGATACAAGTGGCTGGCAACCTGTTAATGTGGCACACCATGGAGGACGCCTACGTATTATGGATACAAGATAAAAATCAATCCTAAATGGACTGTCCATTGGACATAGGATTGATTTTTATCCACTACAGGTTCTGTTTCTGGGGAACTCCCTCCAAGATAAAAGTAACATTTATAATATGTGAACACTCGCACAGTTATTAAAATTGCTTTTGTTTCGTGTTATTGAAGTTAATTACTAAAGTATCATCATCATCAGCCGGGAAACGTCCACTGCTGGACACGGGCCTCCCCCATGGCACGCCATATGGACCGGTCCCAAGCCACCTGCATCCAGCGATTCCCCCCAGGTCGTCGGTCCATCTAGTAGGGGGACGGCTCGGCTGACTCCTCACCGGTTATAGGTTCTTTGAGCGATGTGGCCTGCCCATTGCCACTTCAGCTCACTGACTCGAACTAAGTAAAACTAAAGTCTAAAACTAAGTCTCTTGGAACCCCTTAGAACGATATGAGCAGGAGCAGAGTTTGTCAGCTTGCACAACGTTGCGTTGAGTTTGCGTCCCTAAAACTGTATGCTTCCTCTCTTTCTATCAATTAAGTCTAGCTCTTCTGACGCGACAAAGGTTACGGGTCCAAAAAACGACCCCACAGTGGCAAGGTACGCGAATTGTGAGTAAGCCACTATCGAGTTCCGTAGAGAATGACCATATTATGGAACTAGACCTATACTAAGCAGGTTTAACCTATCCATAGTGGCCTAGATGTTTATTCTAAAAAATCCCCCACCTTTGTCTACGCAACCTTTACAAGGGGCACAGGCTCCGCTCCTTTGTACGCCTAAGGTCACCGGGCCAGCCTAGACGGATTTTTTGCCGGTCTGCCCTTCATAGCATGAGGCCTGTCGAACTGAGGCCCTCGGGGCTTCGCCTTAGTGCTGCAATTGTTTTTGTATATTATTTTATGATTAGATGCGAGTTTGATGTTTATCCGATCACGATTCGAGAAAATCGCTAGTCCGAGTTCGCGTGTTTTGAGAACAAAGGAAATAAAAAAAATATAGCATTCGCTGCGCTTCTAAAGATGTCGGCGGAACTCTTTTCAACCACTGAATATTTTTCGGCAGCGTACAATGACAGCACTTGGTTTAATATAAGTACGCACGGCTACAGGTTAAGCTATACTTTTCCAGTATAAGCTGAACCGGTATCGTGCGGGAGTACATTCAGTGCGAGGTCAGCGTAAACTGGAAATGTATAGGTTGATGTGTAGCCATGTGTACTTTGGTAAAGCACTTGTCTATGCCACTCATCAGAAGAGACGAAGGCCAATTTCGCGAACCCATTGTCTATTTAAATAAACCGCCAGTACACCTCCTACACATTAACAAGAACTGTAGAAGTACCTACAAACGGCAGACTTCTAACGAAAGTACTTTAAATAAATTTATTTACGACCCGCTGACTTTTGACCTAGTCGTCCTAAAGTTTCGCTACATCAGCCGCTAGGTGGCCGCATGACGCAAGCCCTATCTATAAAGGAGGAAGTCGCTCCAATTGTCACTACAATGCAGGGTATATTCTCAACGTACCAGCTATTATTTAGGAAGTAATAAAAATCATTAGCAGTGCTAGGCGAGACGGCACAAAGCGAATGTTATTATCCCAAATTCTAAACTTGGTAACAAATTACTCATTCTAGTGCCACTTGATCGACTTTCGAGGTTAAAGTTCGATTCGCAATACCTAATGCAGTGAATGTTTGAATCTCGTTTAAATATTTGGGAATAAGGTTTTATCGCCTCCGTATAGCTAAATGTTGGGCTAACAATTCGGAGAGGTTCCGGGGTTGGGGAGTGAAGGGGTTATTTGGTTTATATGTTTAATTTAATGTTCATTCATGATTTTTATAAATACATAATAACGATATCTGTTGACGTACTTCGTGTGTAACAAAAAATACTTTTTTTTAACTAAAATCTTTTAAAAAATATTATTGTTTCCTCTAGTCTATCTCATGGATTTGGGATAGCGGGGTACGTGTGTGGTGTCGTTGGATAGATGTATAGTATCATACATGCTTTACGTCATCAGCAAGTTTTTATAATATAACGGAAATAAATAATACATATTCTGAAACAAAGTTTGTTCGGTTTTGTAAGTGCAACAAAATAATGAGCTGTATGGCGCCATGGCCATTGCCTTCTTTTTAAGAAAATGAAAGCTAATGCCATCTGTCATTGGTCACTAACACTTGCTGTTGAGTAAACTTGAACTTGGGGAATTTTGTATGCGTTTTTTTTATTGAATACATTATTTGAGTGCCATTGTCCGCGTGCACAGGAATTTTGACTGCGCGTATCTTGTTTCGCTTTGTGAACCGTATTAGTACGGTACGTTTTTGTGTTCGGTGCTCCAGAAGGAAGACCAAGGGGAAGCCCCCTTCCATTGTCAAGACATTTGGCTGGCCCCCGGTTTAGGCGCAGCGTAACGTTCATAATTGTTCCCTGAGACCAGTTTGAAGTAATTACAAGCTTCCACTGCGCACTCGGGCTCGGAATCAAATTAAACAATGTTTGTCCATTGATTGTAGTAGAAAAGACTCGTACGGTTTTAGAATAGTCGCCCTAGTAGTAATGTACCGCGTATTGAGTGATTTACTGTAATTGTGACTTGTGAGGACTGCAACACAGCTCTAGCTGTATGCTGGATGTGATTATCGTACATTACAGCTGGGAATTTATGATGTTTCTTAAGTGTACTTTCTTTTTGAGCTATAAAGATACTCGATACCAAATTAGAGGTAATTAAGGAAGATCTAAATAGATTTGAAAATATACCATAATGTAATCTATTTGTACGTTTTATTACAATTTGTATACTTATTAAGAATTTAAGAATCAGACTCGGGATCGTATGTATTATTAATATTTAGATATATTAGTATAATTTTTTAATCACGTATTTATGTAATTGTTAATATATTTATATCGAATGTACCCGCCTGATTGCAATATTTCTCACTTGACCCAGGACTGCTGTAAGAAATTTCTTTTGAGAAATAAGCTGTTCCTTTTGAATATATTTTTCTGTTTTTGTGTTATGTAAATATTTTCCGTGTAGAATAAACTGTTTAACGTTATCCCTCTCCTAATGCTTCCATACTAAATTTTCAATCAAAGCCAGCTATTCTATTTTAAAAGATTGTGGCAACTGAAATTGTCCCTCTAGCGGTTAAGCTTCCAAACTGAAAATCTGCGCCTGTTCCCCCGGGAGCAAGCACAAGCTGAGGTTGCGCCCTGTTTTTGCAGCAAAAATAAATTTAGTATGAAACTTTGATGCAGGTGGATCTTCTTAAGAGGCTATGTTGGTAAGACCACGTGGTCGGTTTCAAGGTTGCATTGTTTTGTAGCTGTCCCTATCCGAGCCCTATCCTACCCGAGCGCGTACGGTGAGACAGCATACACTACGCGAAGTTATCCACCCGTTATTTGGATGTTTCGTAGTCCAGGGATCATTTAAAGGATATAGTATATTATGTAACCATTTTTTAATACAGTATACTAATGAAATTTCAGATGTCGGTGGTTTTTACAAATTGTTCTTAATCGATTCATACTCTTGTAAATCAGGTTCAAAGTTGGGGCTTTTTACTGCCGTAAAATACAATTCTTTGACGCCCTGTAACTCTGGAAGTATATATTTAAACGAAAATCTGACTCACCACCGACACAGATATTTGTTTCTAGATTGTGTGTTGAAAATTTCATAGATTTTCATAGCTTAATACTCAAAATATGACTGGACTACGTTTGTATGGGCGCTTTGACACCAGCATACCCTCTTAAATAAAATAAATAAACACCTGTATGTAGTACAGGTGTCGTCTCGTCCTCACTCGTTAGTTTGTTAACACTGACGTATAATGAGCTCATTGATATATGCTCCTTGTAAGCACAATTGTATAACAACGATTAATACATACAATTATAACTAATTATAATCATACAACCTGGCTTTACGGTCCGTTGTTCCGAGCGGTAAAAAGCTTTTCGGTAAAGTGGATTTGTTTTTCTGGTTCCGCATGTGTTTTGTTTATATATTCTAGGCCTGTCTGTATTAATGAAGAGTAACGTATTATAGGTCGCCCGTGGCTTTGCCTGCCTGGAAATTCATTGCCAAGTCGTATCAAGTACCCAGGCAAAAAGTAATAAAGCCAAGGGTTGGTAACACTGTCATAATTGACGATTTGAAATGGTTAAAATGTGTATACATTTTTCCGCTTAACTGTAGATTTCAGAAAAAATATCGTCTCAACTATAATTTTAATAATATTTAATATAATTTAGTCAAGTGCAGTTTTCATGAAAAAATTCTTTATACGTATCGAATTAACCGATTCCTCTCATAGTTAAAACATGAACGAAAGAAAAGTGATGGTTCTTTATTGATCCAAAAATGATTTCGCCGTCCTTGAATTATCCGAAAATGACACCAAAGTGGCCCCTTGTAATTAGGACAATTCAGGGCTTAAAGTAAAGCGCGACATAACTAAACTTATTGTCCCCTGCCCCCCGCGTTCTGGATCCCTTCTGCCGGGCTGCTCAGTGCCAGCAAACTAAGGATCAACTGTCTCAAAGGGGTTCCTATGCGACCTCGAGCAGTATTCTAGTTAGGTCAGCTGACAGGCTTCCATTCTACAACCCTATCGTCTTTTACCATCAGGCGTGATGTATGTATGTAATTAACCCGTCGTGAATGAGGTGAGAAATTGTTACACCAGCTATGAGGTGGGTAGGAAATACCCGAAACTTAAATGTAAAATTTTTTATAGTATTATTGTGCAACTGGCACTTTTGTCTTTAATATAATAATAATAGTATACATTATTTAAGATTAGTAAATAAAATACCAGCATTAAGTACATAAATGATTATTTTTATTGAAATAACAAAGAAGCAAGTTTTTTAAAGACAATACAAATTTTAGTATTTGAAATTATCTTAAAACTAAAAGGGTACAAAATTACGTTCTTGGTAAATTAACATAACAATAGTATTTTCTAATTATTAGAACTAAAAAAGGAACTTTAACTGTGTGTTAGATCGTGTTATGTACCACAAAAATTACTTACATCCCAAAACACGTTTGCACGTGTGTATCTTCCGTCGCCGCCGGCGCAGCACTAAACTCAACGCTGTGCTTCGTCTCCTGCACCCTCACCTCCAGCTACTACAACGACAGGACTCCCAAGTCAACGGTAACATTAAATGACTAGCGTTAAAAAACTTCTCGGGTATGGGATACCCAACCTCACTCACGCCGGGTTTAACCAATGATATTGTTTAAAATAAATATAACAATACAATTTTAAGGTACCCAAATAATCACAGTGGATTTATGTGTGTTAATCACATTAAAATTTGTATTTAGTTGGATACTGGTTGCAAAAATCTCAGCTCTGTATGAATGGCCCATATACGGTGGCTCGTGTTTGTTAAGATCGTTATCAGGTTGCTTAGGGTTCCCAACAAAATGGATAAAAAGGCAAAAATAATTAACGCATTCAAAAAGAAATAAAAACCGACTTCAATTGCTTTAAAAATGTTCACCCTTATAGGAAGAATGATCTGGGTACATGTTTTTGTTGATTTTCTCAATCAATTTCGATAAAATTTAGATGGGACCACTGCTGCAGTATGCTCTACCAAACAAAAAAGAACCATCAAAATCGATTCATAATTGGTGGTTGGTGGTTATCGCGTAACAAAAACATACAGTCGAATTGAAAACCTCCTCCTTTTTGATGTCGGTTAAAAAAGGTTTAAAATACAGTATCCCTCAATACAAATCAAACGAGCATCTTCCGTCTCCATCATCAGACCAGCCAGCTCGATGAACCAGTATGCCAGTCCTATCCTATTAAGTATGACATTCAGTTGGAAGTTTTGTCTCAAATATACTAAGCTTGTAAAAACAAATACTTCTACAACAACCTCTGTCAATGTATGTAAAACTGATTCGTTGATAAACATTTATCTATTGCTGTCAATGATTATCTGTTAATGATTAGATTAATGAGCATACGCTACGCATATATAATAATAAATAAATAAAATCTAATTTGGGATAAACCTGCCTCTATAAGTCTATCCTGCTTCCGCATACGTAATCCGCCGAACGAAAAAACAAGACTGCAACATTTGTATCAGTACGACGATTTCTATCTCGTTACTACACAATCTGTCAAGTACCGAACGAGAAAAAAAGAAGCTCCGGTCAAATTAGTTTCAGGGAACAAATAAAAACAAAAGAAATTCGGGTAAAAAGAAGTTTTGTTTCTATAAAATCTAAGATCAGTAGATTCATAGAAAAAATATTTATAACAAGTTTGCTTTGAATAAAGTTTGAATGCCTGACACATCCAGCAGTAAATTAATGCTGCGCAGAATTGAACTCGGTCCTCCCTACGTACTACGGGGCCGCAGTTCCACACGTAAGGCGTTAGTTCCCCCTACGACTGACTTTACGATATTTTCATTGCCCTGTGCTAGGGACATGTTAGGGATATCTGAATTGCCGTGGGTGATTAGTGTCATGATACTTGGAAATTGATCCAATTTTAGAGTCGACTTGTGCTTATGGGTAATTAATTAGACAACACCAATTACGAAAACTGAACTATCATTATAGAAAGAAAAGAGAAGATTTTACGTCTTGCTCTTACTTAGGATTTCATTGCTAACCTAACAGAGAAAAGGTTCTGTGGTAATTCGAGGAAAATATGGAAATGAATTTTTGTTTCAATTTTTATTTTTTCTATCGCTTTTGTATATTTCGCTAACGTATCCCATTTAGAAAACAGAAGATAAAGTACCCAAAAAAAGGGTCTCTCCGGCGGGGAATCGAACCCCGGTCTCCCGCGTGACAGGCGGGGATACTGACCACTATACTACCGAAGACGATGGGAGCAGTTGCGAAATAATTCAATAGGTGGCTGCAGTGATAATATTCCATTATATTTGCGTTCAAAGATAACGTAACGTAATCCATAATAACAAGTATCCATATCATCATATCCATAGTAACGGATTTGATAAACAATAATTCGTTGAAATAAGTACAAACCTATCGCGAAGTTTGTGATCCAGACAAAGGAAATGTATTAAAACTAATAGTATGTATTTAATCCATATACATAATGTTCTCTAATTGCGGATACGGTAATCAAACAGTCGTAAAGAAGCTATCGGTAGGGCCAGGCGATGTTACGAAGGTTTTAAAATGGTTTTAAATGACAATTAGTTCCAGACGAGCTGCGAGCTGGGCCCGCAATGGCAGTTGTTCGAACTTCAGTGTTCTAGCTTGTGAGTACGACGCAAGGTCGAGGTATTACACAAACCATAAAAGAAAGGCGACTTACCATTCCATACCATTGACCAAACACCGGCTACGTGCGAGTCGTACACCACACAAGAAGGGTTCTGTACCAACGTACGATATTTCGATAAAAAAAGTTAATTTTCCATCGCGTAAGGATCACTCCTTGGGTATATTTCTGTATATTTTAGATAGAGGGACGGCCCGGTAGACGCGGTAGGCACGGCACGTAGGTGTATTGTATAATGAATAATAATATTTTTTCAAGCATTAAAATAAAATTTTAAAATACTTTCAGCGCATGATAAGAAGGTTTTTCTGTTAACATTGTCATTAAGGATCCTTGCATACTTTTATCATTCTTTATTCACAGTTTAACTTCTTCATGGCATATTTTGGATATTCGGCTTTTATTAGTAAAATAGTTGCGGTTTAAGTGTAGTCACACTTCTTTCCGAACATATTGCATCTGTTTGCTAAAAGAGTTGTTTTAAATTCAGCCTGCACTTCTACACTATTTTAAAAGTCAAGAAATAATCTAAATATGTCTAGAAAAATACTATAACTACAGTGTTGCATTTATTTTAATTGTACAAAATCATTCTTTTTGTACTAAGTGACAGCGTCAAATGTCATTTTATCGACGCCATCTTTGTTTTCAACGTCAAATCCTACCGGTATCGTGCGTTTTATATGTTTTTGTACAAATAAACTAAATATACTAAATGGTAACTAAATCACTTTTCTTACTTAATGTACTTTTATAATAAAATTATAAATGTACAAGACGGGGCATTTGCGGAATGTGTAATTTCTTTAAAAGGCGTTGATCCGACCTTTTACAATTATAACATTAGTTGGATGCTATTTATTAGTTCATTTAATACCTATAAGCAAGTACCAACCACAGGTACTGGACGAGTACCTATCCACCTAGGTTCAAACCATTAATGTGCTAATTTTAACTATCCATTAATTGCGGAAACAGTAATCGAAGTTTTTGGTTCACTGGTTTTATGTCCTGTTAATGACATAATCTTCCTGTGCCGTCTGGTTTCCAATTTAAAATGAAACCGCCCCATGTTTTTGCTGTGTGGTGTCGTAAAAGGCAACTAAAGAGAATTACATATGAGGCACTATCAACACCGTGTTATTATCCGCCTTAAAAACGTAATTTTTAGGGTTCCGTACCTCAAAAAAAAAGGAACCCTTATAGGATCACTTTGCTGTCCATCTGTATTTCTGTCAAGACCCTTTTATTTAGGAACGGATTTGTAAAAAAAATCAAACTATAAGTAAACACAGTGAAAGATATAGACGTTTATGCAGTTCGTTGTGATGATTTCTCTCGAAAGCGCATCAAAATCTAGAGGGTTTTGATCTAGACCATTGACCTAGAATCATGAAATATGGCTAGTAGCAAAGTCATACAGCAAAAGTGTAGGACTAAATCGGAAAGTATACTTTTTAAACTATATCCCATTAAAAACAAACTATTCCAGCGCCTGTCGTAATTTGTATCTCAATAGTATGGAGCTTGCGTTATTTTCGGTGCATATTAACCTGACCAATTATTTATTATTTTCAGTACGTTAATTATTCTTACTTCGGCTATAATGATTTTTATTAACTATTATAGTATAGATTAGCATTCTGCACTCCTGTATATCCTACTAATATTATAAATGTGAAAGTTTGGATGTTTAGATGTTTAGATGTTTAGATGTTTAGATGTTTGGATGTTTAGATGTTTGTGACGCTTTCACGGAAAAACTACTCAATGGATTTGAATGAAACTTCACAATAACATAGCTTATACATCAGAATAACATGTAGGCTATAATTTCTAAAGATATATTGTGTAAATTGTCCAAAATCACACTTATAATATTAGTGGGATTACATGGGCAATTTTGGCATAACAAAAACGCGTTAGCGCCTAGCAACCGACCATAGAATATGTAAATTCGTATATACAAACATTCGCGTTTATAATACTCGTATTGGTGTGAAGACTATTTGAATGTACGACGTCAGATATTGAAATTTCTTTTGTTTCTTTAAACTATTAGCCTACGTAACAGAATAAACACTATTTTGTACCTTATGCTGGAAATTGAGATAGATGCCTTCTATGCCTATCGGACAAGTAGAATAAATCCTGAAGTACACGCGGACAAAGTCGCGGTCGGAAGCTAGTAAAATATAAGTGTGCGAAATTTCATACTCCTCCGTCCGCGCAAGTTTCGTGAACTTTGACCAGTACTTTTTAAATACGTAACAACGTGAGTAACAAAGCTAATCTACTCGTACGCCGCGTCTCCATTCACAAGTGTAATAGTACTTACACAATCACAGTGTGATCGTAATAAAAACTGCAGTTGCATTCAGCAGTGTCATTGTAGAATTGACAATGTAACATTGAGGGTGCGTACGCGCAGTCGCACGGCGCTAGCGGCGGTTGACGTCACATCCGCCCGCCCGCCATTCATAACTGGGTTCATTCATTATATTACGTGTATATTTTGCTGCCGTTCGAAATTTGAATTAATGATTCTTGAAACTGAAGGAGTTGTAGTTTTTGCTGTGGTTTTTTTATTCTGGTATTGGATTTGGAATCAGATAGATATTTTAATTGTAGTCATATGCTTTTTGCTGGATTTGTCGAATGGTGATTCTAATTATATCACAACTGTCTTCCGACTGGTGAAAAAGCTTCTAGGCGAGCACGTTTTCATCTTACGGTCATCAATTTCGATTATATATTTTTGTTTGGTAGATCGTACTTCAGAGGTAGTCCCATATAAATTTTATCGAAATTTATTTAGTGCTTTTTCAGAAAAATTTCAGAATATCAACAAAAACAAAATAAATACTCACATAATTCTACCTCTAAGGGTGAACAATGAACATTTTAGGGGATGAACGCTGTAGACTTTTAGGTCAGTTGAAGGCGGTTTCTTAGTTCTTTTTGAATGCGTTAATTATTTATTACCCTTCACGAACAGGAAGACAATTTTCGGTGCAGCCGGCCTTGCAATAATTTTGCAGGTTTCTTAGTTTTCGTTAGTTTAGAAACGCGAAACCGTGAAATTGATCGAAAAATACATATTCTCATAGTCTTTAATAATTATTTCGTCGTATTTTATTAGTAAAACATTAGTCGATGAGATGGATTTAGATTGTAAGGGCATGGAACCACCACTGTCTCATTTTGTTTCCTATTTGACATCTCATCGAGCATCACGCGGACTTGATTGTCGGTACCGCATCGGTAAATTTTTTTAGTGAAAACTTTTGTGAAACGAACATGACTTTCGTAATGAGAAATGAGGAAAAAATGTTTCTTATGGAATAGCACTACTGGTCGCTTCCGTGGAATAATTTTTCAAGTACTCGCTGACGACCATAGAGAATGTGTATTCTGTGTAGTGTGTCACTTGGTGGCAGCCCCCTAAACACACACACACACTCACACTCACCCTACTTAGTAAAGCATGTTTTTAAAAATGATGAAAATATTGTACATAACAAATCAAAATGTCATCCATAGAGAGAGCCTACACCTGTCGCACAGGGCTTCCCCTATGACAGACTGTATGGCTATACTATTGTTACACAATTGTTTTATCCAATAAATATTTTTGTATTTTTTGTATTCTATATAAATACTAATAATAACAGCGAGATATCTCTGTTATGTATATTTGGTCTTGATTATATATTTTACACGCTGGGTACTTTATAAAACACCCAAAATTACTTCGTTGTTATCTTAATGGGACATTAAAAAAACAGTAATGACCTCCCATTCCCGCCATAAGATTTAATGCGTTTTTAGAATATATTATTAGATAACCGACTTTGTAATATAAATTATATTAATTGGTGTTAATGCACTTTACTATTATTTTTTTATTATTCAAATTTAAGTTTGTAGTGATATATTTAGACTATGAAAGTATTCTTTTTAAATAATTAATCTTTTTCAATTTACCTCAAAATAACCTAAATTCCTAACAATTAGCCTTTTGCATTTCATTATCATTTTTAACATCAACTGCAGTACCAGCAAGCAATGGCCGACATCACACTATTTAACGGATTGTGAGTCTGCACACAATAATGAGGCAAGTATAACTAAGCTATTCTGGCTCAATTTGCCTATTAGCTATGTGAGTGGTCAAGGTCAAATTCTAGTATTAAAATAAGTGTGTGTTACAATACTAGGAAACACACAAAAAATATTTGCAAGTTGGACAAAATTATTGGAACGTCCACTGGTGGACATAGAAGGTCCCTGCATGGTACGCCACATTGACCAGTCCCGAGTCACTTTCATCCAGCGACTAGATCGTCGGTCTGTCTAGTAGGGTACGGCCCGTTACACGCTTCCCGGTACTTATACGTAATATCTACACATTTTTAGCTTTACTTTTGACATATTTGTTTGATGTGAGACTAAACTTCCATGTGCTATTATTTCAAGGCACATACGCTACAGGACAAACGCTACTTTTTATCGCGGTAATAGTGGGATACTTCTGTAGTCCACTCGAACAAAGTCGCACGCAGAAGCTAGTGAAATAAAACCGAAAACGCCAACTAAAATAATAAATAATAAACATACCAAAATGGTGTCTCATCGCAAACCGAATTGTAGGTCATTGAATTAGACGCTGGCCTTGACGCCATATTCCGCAGATTCGCACCATCCGCGATAATACGAACGAATCAAATACACGAGCGCCGCTTAGTATGCGCTTCGTGACTCGGTAATTTGTCATTCGGTCGGTTATCATGCCCTTGGCTCAGGCTTTTGACAATGATATCCTACGAATTTTTTATGTTTCCTGTGCCGGTTGGTAGTCCGTGAGGATTTTTATGAACGCTTGGCTTGAGGGGCTCAAGTTTTATGATATCGTTTATTATTTTACATTATATGGTTCGTTTTGCGCATGTCATTGGGTTAGTAGAGGTGTTATTTCGAACCTACCTAACTGGTTAGAAAAGGTTTGGCAAAAAAATAACGAAAAAACGCTGTGCGCTCTTAATTTTTTGAGCGTTTCTAAATATTTGGAATACTGTTTGTTAGTTTGTTTTCAAATTTTTCCGAGTCTCTTTCGAAATATTGAATAAGATAAGATAATAAGATCTAAATCCGTGAGTTTTTAATCAGATTATCCTTTTCTTGTTCTTAGAAATAAAACGGTCTTCTTGGCGCAGTTATGGCACGCAACACATGCGGAAGGTCCCGGATTCGATTTCAGGCGAGGAAATTGTCAGAAATCACTGTGAGACTTTCCCCAGTTTGGTTAGGCCATTGCTGTCTGAATCACCGGATTGTCTGAAAAGTAAGATGATTCTGTGTTTTGCAAGGCACGTAAAGCTGTGGATCCCGGTTGCTGTCTTTAATAGCAATTGTTAAGCCTTGTTAAGGCTTGATGAACTTCTAGCATCCTATTCCCCACAGATAGGGTCTAGTTTCCGCTCCAAAGATCAGATGGCAGTCGCTTTCTTACGAAAAATAGTACCTACTCCAATACCTTTGGGTTCGGTAGCTGACCTAGATTGAGAAACTGAATAATGATGTTTTTATAACTAGGACAAGATAACAAGAGCTGTCTTAAGATTTATCATTGGTCCATCAGAAGATCGCAAGCGTTCTTGCTTTTCATTTCATCACTTATTTTTATTATCCACAAAAAGACGGCCGTATGGATAACTAAACTTGTTCTTTCTCAACTCCGACGCAACGATTTTTTCATGTTGCATCGCGAGGACAAAATGGAACTTGCTCACCTGGTCTTCCCTTGGGTATTGTAGAAAGCGGCCGGGAAAATTCATGGGACGGGAACATATTGATCAAAAACTAATGAAACCATAAATCGGTTGCTAACCTGTCTGTCAAAACATCGTGAGTATGCCAAATATGAGCAAAGCTTGGTCGTCGTGCATGACAGTGGTATTTACTAGTTGAAAAAAAAACTACAGGAAATCGTCAATGGCCTATAAGAATTCTACAAAAAGACAACCAGACATATCTATCTACCAAGTATGCGTGCCAATAATTGCGCTTGAATTTTTAAAGGGTTCTGTACCTCAAAAGAAAAAAGAACCCCTGTAGATTTCAACTCGTCTGTTTGTCTGCATCAAAATAAAATTAATATCAAATACTGTAATTCCTTGTAGCTGTTAAATAATCGAACTTTTAAGTCAACTCAATGTAACTCTTCTAACAACCTAATCCCAAAAATTGAGGAGGCCTATGTCCAGCTGTGGATGCTTCCCGGCTAATAATGATTATGAATCAATTTTTTATATATTATAATATGGCCTTTTATGCCGCGTCTATAGATTTCCAAACTCCAAGGGCACATCTCGTTGACCTAGAATTATAAAATTTGGCAAGGATACGATGTCTTTATTAATATACTTATGTAGTATTAAGAGATAACTTTCCGAAAAGCGAAACAAAAATTTGGTGATTATAAAGTTACGTGCAGTTGACAAGCATTTGCTGGGACAATGGCAAAGTTAATCGTAAGGTTTTTCAATCAATCAGTTTATCTTTTCTCTAGAGCAATGTTCGGTGCGTTCATAGTTTATAGACAAAATTAATGTTACCTAAAAGTTTCAATAGAACCTTCAGTGCGTGAGCCCGATCTGCACTTGACAGATTTTTATTAAAATTTGATCCTCCACCGGTCTCGTTGGTCGCTAGTGTAATCTTGAACGTCACGTGCGTGGCTAATTTAAAATGGCGCCCGGTAACAGGGCGTCGTTTATGTAATGTTGGTATTGTATTAATTAACACATCTGTTGGCTATCGGGCCTCATTTTTTTTATAAGCAATACTTTTTCGGTGTTTTTATGAAATGTCCGGGAATTGTAGCGGCACGTTTTGGCTAGAGCGTATTTCCTACGGACCCGTTTGATTTGACGTAGAAGCTGGCATAACTTATTTACAGGGGTTTTAAAGAGTCTAGTTTTCCCTCTGTTTTGGCGGGTCAGATGGCAGTCGCTTTCGTAAAAACTATTTGCGTAGGTACCTACGCAAATACCTTGGGTTTAGCCGACCCCGATTGAGAAAAGGGATAAGGCTAAGATTGGAATGATGATGACGTAATTTGTAACTAAAATATTTACTTAATTATTTATAGGTGTCCACAACTTACACTAAATTCAAATTAATAAGAAAAAGAACTACTAGCAGCGCGGTTTAAAACACACAACACGGTCCACAAAAATCGGTCACACGCTGTGGAATAACGCCGTGAGTGGGAGCATTTAAATGTTTGAGTTATATCGTAAATAATGTTTTTATGTGTCGATGCCCTTATAAAAATGCAATGGAAAAACTAAATCTTAAATAAGAATTTTTAAAAATATTATGTGTTTTTAAAAAGTGAATAAAATTCACTCCAAACTTACAATAATTATGTGTCAGCTGCCGAATTCTAGTATCTGCTACTTTTTAAGAAAATTTAAGAAAATGAAATATTTAGTCAATGCACAGAAAGCGTTGTTTCAAAAGTTTATCGGTAGCACGTATAAAATTACCACCGTCATGAACGGGCTGTCCTTGGCGGGACATCGACATGCGATTATCCGTGTATAAGTGCCGCGCGAACGACATAACTATAAAAATTGCCGTTTTAAAATTGGTTATCAATTTATATATTCGTGAAAAAGTGCCGACAAGGGATATTATCTCTCCATGGAGGGGTCAAGGTCCGATATCCAAGGATTTAGGGTGTTCATTCGATAAGTGTAGTACTGTCCTCAATTAGCTTTGAAGAATCATTTAGCCTTGGGTTACTCACAAGCTATACTGTTTTTTTAAAAGCCGGTCAAGTTCGAGTCGGATTCGCGCACCATTTCACACAGGTCCAGGGACGGCAGACTTGAGTATTCTATATTAATTTCAACTGGATACAACTGCACGTTCTTGAGAAAAATAGTCTTCATAGATCATTCAGGAACATTCAAAGATCCAACAATGCACGAGGCGCCTAACGAAGAAAGTCCCGGGTTTGATTCCCAGTGACCGTGTACCTATCTGTAATCGGTTTGGTTGGTGGTAGGGCATTCTATGCCTGCCTGGATAGTTAACACCATGTTGTCTAAGTATGCCACTGGGAATCAAACCCGGGACCTCCGGATGGTACTAGCTCGAGTACTACGCAATCACGAAATACAAATACTTGGTTTTATAGTCAAAGATTGAGTCCAAGCAATCCAATTAACCACTAATTAGGGTGACAAATTCTTCGTAGCCACGTTACCTTCCTACTTGGCATCCATACGTAACCATTGAGCAACAATTATGTAGATAAGGCTTAGACATGCAAACAATAGACACGTCACTAGGTCTATTCGGTCTGTGCTGCGGAAAGTGGGTGCTAGGACCTACATCTTAAGAGATTGTTAGTAGCTGCGTACTGTGTGCAAATTCTCTCATGGAAAGACCGTTTATTATGGCGATATGAGTTCGCGGCCAATAGTCTTGTTGCAACTGACGACACTTTTTGGCAATGTCATAGAAAAGACAATGCAATGGGTTACATTCTATCATAATTGACTGCATCCACTGTTGGACATGAGCCTTCCTCATATTACACACATTAGACAATAGACATTCCATGAGGGGCTAAGCCATAAACACCGCGCTTGGCACGTGGATTGGTGATCGCAGTAAGATATTCTGTTACATTACTTAGATAGATGGACAGCACCATCTCCTAAATATGTTTTCCCTTAGTCGCCTTCTACGACACCCACGGAATGACATGGGGTGGTCTCATTCTAAAGCTGAGATCAAACGGTAAAATCTAATCATTTTCGTTCGTCAAAAATATCGTCCGGACTCTTGTGTTATTGTTACGTTAGGTTATTTCATTAGCTTGAGACTTCTGTATTTTTTACGAATCATGGGTATGCAATTGGCCTATACGTCACCTGATGGTAAGTGACGATAGACAGTTGGATGGTAAGCGTGCGCACCCACAAGCCTTACGAGGGTATGCTGTTGTCAAAGCGCCCATACAAACGTAGTCCAGTCATATTTTGAGTATTAAGCTATGAAAATCTATGAAATTTTCAAGACACAATCAAGAAACAAATATCTGTGTCGGTGGTGAGTCAGATTTTCGTTTAAATATATACTTCCAGAGTTACAGGGCGTCAAAGAATTGTATTTTACGGTAATAAAAAGCCCCAACTTTGAATCTGATTTACAAGAATATGAATTAATTTAGAACAATTTGGAAAAACCACCGACATCTGAAATTTCATTAGTATACTGTATTAAAAAAATTGTTACATAACTACTATACTGTATCCTTAATATACTGTATCCTTCAAATGATCCCTGGACTACGAAACATCCAAATAACGGGTGGATAACATCGCGTAATGTATGTTGTCTCACCGTACGCGCTCGGGTAGGATAGGGCTCGGAGAGGGACAGCTACAAAACAATGCAACGTTGAAACCGACCACGTGGTCTTACCAACATAGCCTCTTAAGCCGTTTTACTACTAGTGATATGAAGGCTAAGTGCAAATTATACATAAAAAACCATCATATATCATTTTTTAAAGTGTGTCCATGTCTGTATTTATAATATAGTCTATGGTGATTACAATTAAACGTTGGGTCGCACCGCACCGTTCCCACGCATGCGCCGTATTCGTATCGCGTCCGATAACCAGAGACAATATCTATAACTGTAGAGACTCGACACAACACTGCACTTAATCACGATCTAACTAGCTACTGACATTTTGAATTTATTTCCTGTAAATAGTTACATATTTTTTAAGGAATAGTTTTTTAGGGTTCTGTACCTCAAAAAGTACACTTATTGGATCACTTTGTTGTCCGTCTGTCTGTCGAGACTGTTTTCAACCGACTTCAAAAAAGGAGGTTCTCAATTCGATGCGTATGTTTTGTTTGTGTTATGCGTGTGAAATTTTCTGGAGCGTTTAGAAATATTAAAAATTAAATAATTTTTTACCTTCCTATATTCCTATATTCAGGTATAGAACATGAAATATTATGTTTGTTTAGGTATCTACATAGAAAGCATTAATAATTTAAATTGAATCGAAACGTGGTCCTTTAGCTCACTCAGGGAGCTATGGAATGGAATGAGCTGTATTTGAATTACTCTAATTTATAACATCCGTAATCTTCTATATCCTATCGTTCAGGTTATAAGGTCTATGACCGACCTCACAACCCCTAGTTATCAGATTGTTGAGCCGCCATAGTCCTCTGACATGGCTCATGTAGCTACTACCTGTCGTGGATAGTAACCGGTAACCACGGATCAACGTGCCTTCCGAAGCACGGAATCATTACTCTTCAGACAATGAGGTGATTCAGCCTGCAATGTCCTAACTAAACTGGGGGAAATTTCACAAAGTGAGTGTGTTGCGTGTCTAAGTCTAACGCTCAGACAACTGCCCCACGGAGACCATAAAAATCCTTAATGAAGATTTTTTTAAATATAATAAATATTTTAAAAAATCTTCATTAAGGATTTAATATTCAGACAACCATGGTCCATATTTGTTAGTAATATCCTATTAGCTATGTTAGTACTTATATTCTACTACAGATTTATATCAGTGGGCAATCGAATCTTCCAGCAGTCACCCTCAGAACGCTGTTAGTGCTGTCTCTAAACCTATGTATTTCTCAGGATAGACGCTAAAACCATCAGTTCGCGCCTCCGCAAACATCCGCACACGTAATACGCAGACGAAATAAGATCATTGATATGTAGCTCTAAGAATCAGTAAAGAACACGTCACTCAAAGGACGGATAACCGATGGGGAGTAAGAATTCTCGAGAGGCCACCGTCACGTACCAGGCGTACCCTTGCTGGATAAACAGGCGACCTGGTAAAGGTCGTGCAGAGTCGTTGGATGTCCACTGTGCTGGCTGCTGGCTCGGGACCGGTCAATGTGGCGAAAGATGGGAGAGGCCAATATTTTTAAGGACACGAATACTCGTATTGGAACGGTGTTCCGTCTAGAGTTCATAACTTCTGTAATATATCACCAACAACTGCCACTGTGACCGAAAGTTATTCATACTTCGTTACCTTACATGGGACATGGAAAAATATACACTTTTTTAAATGTACCCGTAAATAAACCTGTTACCATACTGGAGATACTAAACACAACATTATTACTACTTACTAGCAGTATTACCATATTAATTCCAAGTAAAAAGAATTAATAATAAAACTGTATGCAAATATCATACAACATGTGTAAACTAATATTTCATGTTGAATGGCACATCTTTTGTCATGGTAATCAATGGACCGATAAGATATCCAGTTAGGTATGCACGCGCGAACAAAGTCTCGTGGAATTTCGTCCGTCTGGCAAGCGGCGCCGTGGCTTAGTTGGTTAAAGCGCCTGTCTAGTAAACAGGAGATCACGAGTTCGAATCTCGTCGGGGCCTAGCTGCAAAACGCTTTTTTCTTTTTATTTATGTTTTAAAATTCTGATTAATGTATGGATTCCACTTAATTTGTAATTAATTTCGCTGAAAAAATACTTCGGCATATGTTTTTTCTTCTTTGGATGTACGAGTAGTCGCACGCAACGAATATTAAAATGAAAAAACAAAATATTAAAATGGCATCGATCTTAACAATAGTTTAAAATATTTTTTATGTAACATGATTTAGAGTTTACGTGTGTTTAGAAATTGTAACCCTTTATACTTCCGTTCTAAACCAAGGTACAAAACCACATACAAAACCGTGCCCATGGTAATTTCTGGAAACTCATCTGCTCTCTTCTGAATTTTAAATGCTTGCAAATTTTTTTTCAGTATTTGTTCCATAATACGAGTATTGTGGCCATGTCCTTGTGTTTTTTTACATTATATATATATATAGTCCTCCTCGCCGTGTCCGGCGACGGCGACTCCCTCAATTATCCAAGTCCAGGTTGTGGTGCGCTCTGACGTGGCTCGCGAACCCAAACTTGGATTTAAAGACGCGCCCCCCCCTTTACATTATGTAAGTGCGTGAAAAAACAAAAACGAGGATTTCCTCTCCAGGAAAATATGTTACCAAAATGAATAACTTATGTAATACATGAATATAGATTAGTACCAAAAAATAGAGCTGTGTAGTCCCGGCTTTAGAATAGTCCCGTGGGTGTCGCAAAAGGTGGATAAGGAAAATCTCGACGTATACGTAGATAAAAGATTTTAGTTTCTCACATTCCATCTTTAGAGGCATGCAAATATTTAAAATTGTTATACATTTTTAAATATTGTTTAAATTAGTGTGACTATTTACAGAGCTATATACATATACATAACACTAATTTATATCGAATTAAATTATTTTGATATGCTATAAATATCTTCTCAATATAGCAGTATCCAGGATTTCTTCAACTGAATACGAATATACACTTTTTTCTAATAGCCAATCCCGCAATTTACTCTCGAGAAAAATTATGTTCAGAGTAATATACACTCTTAATAGAATCTTATTGTAAACCTTTAGTGACATAATATAACAATTATTTGTATACAGCGCAGTTCTACATATAGGGTCTCTTTTTATGAGTCTTGGATCATTTTCCATCCGATATTTCGATCATTGCCTCGCTTTTCAAATGTGGTGAGCAAAACCCCTTATGGAAAGTCTGCCCAAAAGATCTTTGTATGAGGGAAGCTCAAAATTCGATTTCTTAATAGTAGTTAGTTAACAATATCCCTTATCTGTTCACGCCATTTGCGAGTAGCGTGCTCTTTAAAAACAAATCTCAATGGAGATTTGAAGGATTGAATCATTGTATGTTATCTAGCAGCTTGTAGACCATTGTTTATTACAAACAATACCAGGGATCAGCTCGGGGCTAGAAAGTGGCAACCAGACAATGCCTACTGTTCGGTACACGAGCAAATTGATCGGTAAGGAGCAACCTTGGTTCGTATATCCTATAGCTTCATACCTTACAGTGTCTTTTTGACCGACTGCGGTAAAGCCAAAAGGAGGTGGCCAAACTATGGCCAAAAACCTTTTCTTTTTTCGAGTCTCCCATAAAAATCGCATGTTAGTTTTAGTTTATCATGTTTTTAGAGCTCTAAAATCTGCTAATTTTTTTGTTGAAACAAGGTCGCTCCGCTCTATTTTTTTTTAATTTTCAAAATCGACAAAAATCTATTTTTTTAAACTTTTTTCTCGACATTTTATTATTTTCTACATTGCAAACTGTATGGATTCTGAAAATAAATTTGAAGTCGATGTTCCAATATCCTCACCTCTACTCAGTCATGATTTTTTAGGTTTCCGAGTACATACTGAAATGAAACTTCCATTGTATCCTTCATTGAATCTATTACCCTTTCGGGAAGTCGTCCTGCAGAGAAGAAAGGTCGAAAGAAACTCCACAGCTATCACATCTTTCAAATAATGTCCCAATGAAATATTTTTGAAATAATAAAACCTGATAGAAACATGTAACATTTTAAATTGATAAAATCATACCTGAGTGTATTTATATTATGTAAATAACGATGAAAAGTGGCATAGCACCACGCCTTCAAATGTCATCGACTTGGCTTCATGCGAGAGCAGCGCGGCCGGCTATCGGTACTCAGATCTTCCTATCGGGCGCACAACTGCCCTTTACTCATTTATCAAATCATAAATTTAATCAATTACCTTAACAAGAGAAAAAATAGATTTACATATATTAATTAGAATTAATTAATTTAATTGGCCTCAACTGTAACGGTTTGGGGCGTGCTGTTGGTTTTGCGGTTAACTCGGGAAATTAAATTGAACGCGAAGAATTTGCTGTTTATCGGTTTTATTGCTGAGCTGTGAATTATAAACGTTAGTTGGCCCTTCCACTGTTCACCGCAGAAGATGACCTGTGTTTTGTATTGATATTGTGAATCACAATTTTCATTTTAAACACTTTTTTTTCGATTATTGTTCAAAGCGCCATCTATGAACCATTAGCTGCGTAACGGCTATTATAGCTAGCTATAAAGTTGTAAATTAATGATGTTTATTTAGCGACATTATAATTTCATCTCCTATTTTCAGGTAATTACTTATTAAAGCTGGCCATTCTATTTTAAAAGATTATGGCAACAGATATTTAGTATGGAAGCATTAGGAAAGGTATAACGTTAACAGAGCGTGTTTAACCACATAAAGCCGTCTCGCTTCCACAGCCAAAATATGTACAAAATTATTTTATTTTCACCTTGTTTGTATACATTGTGTGTGAATGTATTGAATACATTCTTCGTATTCACTTATCGTTTCAAATATTTATATAAACATTAATGGCGCGCGATTTTTCCCGACTTGTCTGCTGCTAATATAAATGGCAGTGTCAAAAAAGTGGTTAGGTTGATAACGAAAGCAAATATAAGTAACGTACTCGTATTTTTTTACGTGACCATAGGGAATATTTCATCTCTCTCTCTCTCGCGTGACATTACGAAAATAGCATATTATATGCTCTTCAATGCTATATAAAGCTCTATTTAAGGTTTGTCTAAAACGTTAATATATTTTAGAAATCTATGGACAGCGCCACCTGTTTAACTTTTCTTGTAACTTGTCTGGAAAGCTTTAAAAATAATCAGCTTCGTATAACATTTTAAATCTAGATATTGTCAATTGACATAGGATATAACTTACATTTAGAGGATGTCCCATGTTCTGATTTTAAAATATGTTTCTAAACTTCACTCGAGCTTTTAAATACTTCATAAACCAATTTGACACTCATTTTTTATCTGAACCCAAGTAATTTTCCATTCATTTAACATGCTTTGAAAACCTTTAGAACAAACAATAAATATATAGTTGTATCGTACCTTTTCACATCACAAGTAAGAAGCAAATGACGCAATAACTTTCTTTGACAATTAAACACGCGCGGCGGTAAATTCACGTGCCGTGGGGGAATCCCTAGTCATAGAGTATTTGATTACGATCCATCCCGAAACAGAATTTACACAACATAAAATTACCATAGAAAAGTCACGGATGAGTTCCATGGGAAATTTTTAAATCATTTATTAATGAGGCTGTGCTGGGTCTTGAAGATAATTAGAACGTCATTCGAACTTATATTTTTCAATCCCGCAGACGTGCGGGGTCCCGCAAGAGTAATCTCGCATTTCTGATCTAGCAAAAAAGACGTTTGCGGGATTGGATTCCCTGGTCCCAACCAAACTGGGGAAAGTACATAGTTATGTTTGATGTCCACACCGGAAATCGGACTGGGACCTTCCGCGTGTTGCACGTCTGATTCGGTCAGACAACTGCGCCACGGAGGCCATTTTTATCCGGACATAATAAATCGTCTACTTCCCGCGCAGTGTCCAAGGCGGTAAGTTTACGCTACTACGACCAGGTAATTGGAAAACACCCACCAATTGGAAACAATTAGACGTCCGCACTCGGCTCGGCTAATGACGTAGATTGTACGTCGATGATTACGTGGTGCGTTGTTGCATTGGTTGCGTTGTTACGTCGCTAAGTTGTTGTAGAACAACGCAGAGCTGGTGGGAGCTCTCTTTTTGACTACTGAATTTCTTACGCGCTTTGCATTAGGATCACTTAGGTTGACTTGAAATTGTGGAGAAGTGTATGTTTCCGATGACGATTTGGTACTATCGAGCCGGTCTGATCATGAAAACGGAAGATACCAGAATACTTCAATGTCTAGCAGTAGCCATTGAATCTTTCAAATTTTCAGGGTTCCAAACATCCGATGAAGAAACGGAATCCTTAGTAAAGTTGAGGAAAGTCATCATCATCAACAGCCTGTATGTCCCTACTGCAGAGGCTCAGGCGTACTCTTCTACTCTGACATTAGGATTTGGTGGTCGGTAATCGACCTTACAACCTACAGAACCAGTGTAAACTATCACTATTCAGGCGTACTACCATGTGTCATATTCAAAACCGATAAAAATGCAATTAGCCTAACTGTAATATTTATTAACTGCCTCCATGACCTAATGGCTACAAGCTTGCACTACCAATCTGGAGGTCCCGGGTTTGATTCCCAGTGGGGGCACCTAACGGTACTTGGTTTGATTGTGGAAGGGTATTTCTTATGTCCATTTTTACTTCGATACATCTGGGAAACGTGCCGCTTTACGCAAATAGGTTTCATTACATTGTTTGTTCGTACAATAGTCCTCTACGGATAATCCTCTATGTGTAGCCGAATTGAAAAACAACTAGATGGCGGCCGGTCCCTAAGGCCAAAATCTTCGAGCCCATTTTAGGCGTTTTTAGAGCTTTTGTCGGTCGGTGCTCGTTGCTTTGCCACTCACCCGCCTGCTATACCCTTCTCCCGTCCAATATTGCGAAATAATGGTTTAAAATGGGCAATAAAAAACAATAAATTAATATAAAAAAAATTTCATAAAGAAGCTTTTATTTAAATGCTCTAAAAAGAAGAAAATAAACTTTAAATTAAATCAAACCCATCAATTGATTACATTGAACAATTTATATGCTATAAAAGCTTGTCGCGTGATTTTAATTGTATTGATGTCGATGTGGCGTACCATGAAGGAGGCCTGTGTATTGATGAACCAGAATACAATAATTATGTAAACTGATCTAGAGAAAAAGTATGTATTGTATAAAATAGATAAATCTACATACATCTACACTAGTAAATCACGCGACAAGCTTTTATAGCATATAAATTGTTCAATGTAATCAATTGATGGGTTTGATTTAATTTAAAGTTTATTTTCTTCTTTTTAGAGCATTTAAATAAAAGATTCTTTATGAAAAAATTTTTATATTAATTTATTTTTTATTTTTTAGTTATCGATGTGTTTCTTAAGACTAAAAAAGTCTAGTTAAGTTACTGAATCTATTTCAATTTTAAAAAGCATTGAAGTGCAAGTTAGGACCCAGGACCCAGGACGATGTAAAGTAATTTTGATTGGAATTTGTACGGAACTTTCATTATGGCAATTGGCACCTCGAAGTCTATTTTATAATTTAGTCGACTATTACCCATTCACCTGCAAAGCCAGCTTAGTCTTGATAGTTTTTATTTTAAGTTCAGTGTACATACTATTGTGAAGTATTCAGATTTTTAAAAGCAATAGTTTAAAAGATATACGGGGGGAAACGCGAAACTAGTTTCGAACGTCATTCTTTAATAATACATTTGCGAAAAAATATAACAATAGTAAAATTATGATGAAGATGATTGTGTTCCGGTTAGCACAGAAAGCATAGCTAGCAACCTAAGTAACGTTTCTAGGTGAGAACGCTTCCATTTGTTGACTTTAATCACTTAACATCGGTTGATATGAAGACGAAAGTACCAGGACCTCATACCTAAGATGGAGTCTAACTACAACTTCAAAGAGAGAAAAATAGATATATAATACCTTGGCATAAGGTCTCTGTCATCTCCATAAAATTAAATGAAATCATTATCAACATTCGAATTTAAATATGTATATTTAAAAAGCGAAGGCCCGCGTTCTTTTTTCAAAAACACTCGAACTGAAGCCAATCCTCTTGGAGCATGTGAATGCAGCAAAAAGTATCTAATTAAACAGACCCCGATCTTTTTTCGGAGGTTAGTGCGGAACAGTTGTCTTACACGCTCTCTGACACTTATGTCAACCTGGTAGTCTATTATTGAGATTGTGGCCAAGAGTGTGTTGCAAATACTGCCCAGTGACTCGGCAAAAATACTAGTGTTGATTTTTGAATGAAAAACATTCCTTCAGTTAATAAGAAAAAAAAGTACTAGTGCTTTTGGCTTTATAACTAGTTAATAAGAAAAACGCACGTTTGCCTTGCGTTTTTAAGACAAGCTTCTGAAATCACGAACTTTTAGCACGCCAAACGGCTACAAAACGTATATTACTTTCTGAGCACAAGTATTAGAAAAACTATATATATTATTCCCAAGTTACGTGTATGGGAGCCACCCTTAAAAATATGTTTTGCAAGATTTTATTCTACTACTTTGTCGGCGTGATTAATATGTATACCCGTACTAAATTACACCTTTCTAGTAGTAAGGGTCTCTAAGCAAAGCCGCGGACTGACAGACGGACCGACTAACAGAGTGAAACTAAAAGGGTTCGTAGTTTTACTGCGGAACCCTAAAAACAGAAGTGACAGAAGTTGAGCGTTCTCATTTCAAAATATAAGTTTTACTCAAACCCGCGCGGAATATGTCATTAACTTCTTCTGTTTCTGATAACCTGGTAGTTCAAATGATTTTTCAATAGTTTGGTAGGAAATTAACCTGCGCTACAAAAACGATATTGCACGCTCCGGTGCACTTATGTCAACGTGGTATTCTGGAATTAAGATGAGCCCGTATTTGAGGGACCATTGAAAAGTTCTTCTTTATTTCTCCTGGCTCCAGCATCCTTTTTAGTTGTATTTTTGGCATTTATGCATGACATTCAGCATTTACACAGAGGATATAATCACAGACTTTGCACAGACTAGGTACTGATATAATGCACAATCACGACTTGTTTTGATTATGTGGTTACTCTTTCATTCCCTTGGGACAAAAAGAGACAAATAGCATTTTGAATCTAAAACACTTCAACTAAAGTCTAAAGTTAATGAATCTATTTAGATTTAAAAAAAAAAGAAGTGACAGAAGCCACGCGTTCTCATTAGTAGAATAAACCGCGCGTAATATGTCATGTGAGCTAAATCAAAACTACTTCTGTTTCTGCTAACCTGGTACTTCAAATGATTTTAAGTAGTTTGTTAGGAATCAACCTGCGCTACGATACGATATATAGAAACGATATAGCACGCTCCCTTGCACTTATGTCAGCCTGGTATTCTGATTTTGAGATGAGCCCGAATTCGAGGTGCCTATTGAAGAGTTTCTCTTTATTCCTCCTGACTCCAGCATCAGACCAGCTCGATAGTACCAGAAAAACGCATTGTCATCGGAACTGAACCAACGTACAAAATTTCAACTCCCTAGGATAAGAGGAAGTGCTTCTAATTCAGCTTGCAAGATTTGACCCGAACATACATACATACATACATTGCAAGTTAAATAAAAGCTTTTAACTTTTAAAAATACAGGTTTTTTCAAATGACCCTCGGTGACTATTATTTTATTTCGATATACAAAGCTCAGTTATGGAAACTGACTGACTGACTACTTAAAGAAACGGAATAAGGATTAGTGGATCATAAATTAATAATCAACTTATACAGCTGTCAGTAATCTCTCTGTGAAACCCAAGTTGTATCTAAATTGATCATATCTATCAAGACAAACGAGGCATGTTTCGAAATCACCTCTTAACAAGGAGTAAATTAATTACAAACGTCTCGGTACGTAGTCACTACCGCTGATATGTGATAACTGACTATTTTACATTATACATCGTGTCATTTTACTGCGCTTATTATGTGCGCTTATTGTAAACGGTAGCTACCTGGCCAGTGAGTGACGCTTAAAAACTAACAGACTAGACTTTAGTTTATGAACGACTAGTGACCGGGGGCTCTGTTTTTGATTTGCTCATGTCTGTGATATAGCTTCGTCGCTCACGACTTAAGTCACGATCGACTACAAGTTGCATGAAAACAGATTTGACCGTATTTTTGAATCATTCGCCTCAGGTGCTGCCAATATAACTTAAAGTGTTTAATTTTATCCGTTTTACGCAGAAAAATAAAACCGGTAATTCATGCAAGGAAAACGGAACGCAAACTTCTAGGAACAGTTCCTACTAAGTGGTAATGTCAGTGTTCGACGATGACGTTTAGTCTATCGCTCGCCTCAATTGAAGAGGGATAGAGAGAGAGAAAGAGAGAGAAATCCTAAAGTCTACGCAGGCGAAGCAGCATTTGTATTTTATATTTGTTAATATTTTAATATACTTCTTACCCGCTTGTATTAATAAGCCCGCGGGTCAAAACGCACACTTATCACGCAATAGCGCGTGCGTGCCTCCTGAACAGAGGCAACATTTATAGCACCCGAGTCGTCGACATCAACCGGACCCCGTCACATGAAACACATTATATTTTGTAAGTACACTTCAGATGGGATACTTACACACTATCCTTTGTAAACATCCTTCTAAGATGTCCCCGCATTGCACGCTATTGTAGCTGTCCCTTTCGCACTTTTGGGTGGAGTCTTTTCGGTGGATATCTAGCACACAAAAAATCCTTAGTGTACATTTGTTGGATGCAGAACCTAAGACTTCACCTGACTAGTTAAATTACAATCTCAGTAATATATAACAGCCAAATCCAGTTAAAAAAATTGTTAAGTCTGAATTTTTTTATATATGTACTTACGTGTATATGAAATCTAGACCAAAATCTTTGTATATAATTGTTTTATTACATAATCGTCTCAATTTCTATTGATATAAAAAAACTGGATTTTCCCTCACGAAATATCAAAATGATAAGATATTAAAACTTCCTTTTACATGTATGTACCTCTACATCTTCTGATAAAATCTGTAATGTCCAATGAAAATTCTGTGAAACGATGATACTTTTTAGGGGTTTCTACACTTTATTTAAGTAAATCCTCTATCTTAACCTCAAATCTATATCCCCCAAAAATCTAATCGAAAACTTTGCAGTATGTAGAACAACTATAGCTTTTGTCGACGAATTATTTAACGAAAGAAAACCTTCTATCAATAGGAAAAGAGGTACATATTTCTGGGAAGGAAAACACTGTTACAGTAGCGCCATTGCACCACGCAATACACTCCTTGCGTTAAATAACTCTTCTTTTGATTTAGCTGTAGTCTGTTGCATAATGAGTAAACCAAAACCAAACCCCGTCACACACCTACCGATTCTGTTCTGATGTACCTAATAACGGCGTGAAACGAATGCTTGTGCGAGCGTTCCAATCTAAATCGTAGACGGCGACGACGTGGAGGCACAAATGCTCCACCGCGTCACAACGATGCCCCTGGATAGGAGCGCCTAGGGTCGCGGACGGACAAAGTAGGAGCTCTGTCCGCCCTGTCGGTGTGAACCGGCGACCCCTGGAAGGTAGTACGGCATGGTCCCGTCCCGCTGCAGCCCGGAGCTGCCGAGTTGTCGTGGAGAGGAGCGAAGCGCGAGAGGAGCACTGGAGTGTTCGTGGAGTTCCCAGGGCTCCTCGACTTGCGCAGACGATGACCACCGACGGGGTTTTAGTAGATGGAAATTCCTCATAACCCCACTTCTCCTAAGAAGTCGTAAGCCTAAGAAGATCTTTAAAATATTTTCCCCCTCGAAAAAAAAGGTGAATGATGGTATGTACATTTTGTATTGCATTCTAGTCTTCAATTCTACTGAGATCAGAACAGAATCGGCGAGTATGGGACGAGGCTAAGTCCGTGTTTTCGTTACAATTTTTATTGCTCGTTATGTACGCTATACCTACATAGATTGCGATTGTAAAATCCACGTCATTGTACGTCATTTATCTGAGTTACGTGGACTTCGCACATTGTTACCACGTCAGTATTGATAGCCGTTTCAAGTCTGTACTGCGTATTAAAATATGGTGCAATACTGTTACTGTAGGTCAGGAATTTCTTGATTTTTTCTTTATGTATTCTGGGTTTGCACTAAGGGTAAATGAATGAGACAACAAATTCATGAAAGGGTAATTAAATTTATTTGACGGAATGTGGGTACTTACAGGTATATATGTTTAAACTTTGTATATCTATCGTGCTTTTTCAGGTCCACTACATTCCACCTGTAAAGTGTGTTTATTATGTAAAGATTTCTACTTACGATATGGAACACAAAAAATGAGTTTTAAACATTAAAAATAATTTAGTCGACTAGTAACAAACACAACCTCAATGCCTCGATATAAAATTTCAAATTCACCACCAACGGGTGTACATCGCATTCGGTCTTCTTTGATATCCAGTCGGCTTCGTTTGACTAGAGGCGGGCTTGTGGGGGCGACATTTTTAAAACATGACACTCTCTAAACGAACGCACTTTACGTACTTACGTATGTACGTTATATCGCATTCACTAGTTCAAGGACAGAGGCGCTGAAAATTATCACGGCGGGTGCGGGCGCGGGGCGGGCGGGCGAATTTTCAGCTGTTCCCATTTTATCTATGCGCGTCGTATAAAAAATTTATACTGCAATAATCTTTGTTTTATTCACTGCGTTAGTTACGATTTCATTCTAAGGAATGACTATTTGTCTATTTACATTAGTGTCGGAATGAAAGACATCATTTAACTAGGTAATTTAATAATAGTAAAAAATTGATTGTTGAACGGGAATTCAAATACGGAATGGCGCAAACTATATTAATACATCCCTGTGGCTCACACTAAGCGTTTCGCTTCTAACTTTTTCATGCGAGGTAGTAGAACGCACTGCCGGCGTCTGTATTCCCATAAAGCTGCAATTTGGGTATTTTAATTACTTGTAATTAGACCAACGTGCACCATCTTAGGCCAAATCGTCGCTTACCATCAGGTGAGATCGTAGACAAGCGTTGTTATACATGTTTGCAGATTAAAAATACGAAGCCATGTCTCAGATATAATTGTGGCTACGTACTGGAAAAATAATGTTTATTGGTTTAGTCCTTTAGCTTAATGCATATAAAGTGATAATACTTCTTTACCTAATCTATATCATAGCTTTAAACGAGCAATTATCTTATATACCGTATAAACCGTTGTATATCTCGGAAACGGCAACGATTTTGCTGTAATTTTCGTATGGTTGCAACCCCCATGGTTGCGAAAAACCGCTCTAGATTAGTCTTATGTCTGGGAAAACGCATGTTTTCGAGTTTTCATGCGGTTTTCTTTCGCATAATTCCACGGAAAATATGGTTGCTAATTAAACAGGCATGGGCATAAGCATCGTGGTCAAGCAGCCAAGGCGCAAGATTGACAATCACAGGTGTCCGGGTTCGAATCCCGGTTGGATACAAAAATTTTACTTTTTTATATTATTTATTAAACTAAATATGAGTTGACATTGCGCATACGGAACGCAGAAAGTTAGAAAAAACTCAAGGAGCACTATTTATCCCTCATTTAAATAATAGGCAGTTTAAATGTATGTATGTATGTATATATTTATTTATAATTTATATATTATGTAAATCGTGTTTTTATTTATTGTTATACTTTTTTTCTACATCATCTTCTTTAATATATACTTTTTTATTTTTGTTTATGTACATTTACTCGCATGTAAGGTAGGTCTACTTACAGTATATTTATTTTTTGAAAGCTCCAGTGTGAGTGCCGGGAGAAATCTCTTGTTAGGGATAGGCCACTCTAATTGTACAATTTAAGTTATAATTGACTTTGTAATTATTATTATGTGCAATAAACAATAAACAAAAGTTAGAAAGAAGTAGACAAAATCCTTCAAAGGCTTCTCGGGGTCATAAATGTTGAACTAAGTTTTGCGACTGTGACTCTCCTATAGTTAACTCGATGAAAGCGGCGAGCAAAATAGATTACGACTCAAATAACGAATCAGCTTCAAGCTGCTCGCATTGATTGATGAGTCAATGTAGTCGTGTAGTTAACTGGGCCCTTGAATACCTATTAACAGTGTTTACGTATCGGAAAGGGCTCTGGCACGAATTAATGTAATTCAAACGCATTTACATCCAAAAGGCAGGAAGGGAAGGCGGCCACTGGGTCAAGTAGTCGACCTCACGATACAGGTTCAAATCCTCACTGTTTTCAATGTACCTATTGTTGACGATTTCACGATTTACATTGCTTTTTATAAGGTAGCGCGCGCGACTTTGTCTGAGTAGATTCCTGAAATTATTACACGGGATCACATTAAGACAGTGTTGCCAATAATAATGAGAAAGAAAGAAACCGTATACTATCTATTTCTTCAATTCAAGGAAGCAATTCCTTGATGACTTTTATTACATGTGGGAACTCAGGGAACTGCCTGGTCAGTGACAACAGTACCTATGCTCCAAACAGTTTATAGCCCCAAAGCTTTCCAAAGTGATAAACGTTCGATCCGGTTTCCGGACTGACGTCAAAAACAAAACACAATCTAAAAAAGGCTGAGGTTATCGATTCGGATAGTTTGTATCGTTTTAAATACATTTTAGTTACAATTCAACAAGCTACCGACTGACTTGAAACAAATCCTGAGCATGATTAAATTAAAAAAACTGCATTAAATCCTTCTGGTTGAAAAAGATTGATAAATGCTAACCAGTTGATGAATTTATTAATAATGACTTAGTAAAGTTTAAAATTCTTGGTTCAATATTGATGATTTAATGATTCTGTTGATATAATCATTTTAATGATATGACTCTAGGTTAGGTAATGTATCTTAATGAAAATGATAATTACGATTATGTTACTTTGATTTGTTTTAACGAAAATCTGACCAATACACAGTTACATATGTTCGCTTCTAGATCTATGTATAATTGAATTAGATGGCTTAGTGTTCGTTTGTATGTAGTGCTTTAGCAGTCACTCAAAAAAAATCAATCAATCAAAAATGTTTTATTTACAACACACACAAAACCTTATTATTTAGCATAGATAACATATAATTCAAACAATTTAATCCAAAGGCCAAAGATGTTTTAATGCCAATTACCGTAATGGAGCAGTGTGTGAAGCTGGTGCCTGAGTAGGTTGCCCCGTGTTTCAGGACACCAGGTTCTCACCTCACAGTAAGAATGATTGTGTTAGTATATGTATGGTGTGGTAAGCATTGTATAGTAAATAAAATATATAGAAATAGATAGTGTATGTGTAAGAGTGTGTGTGTGGTGTGAGGGTGTATGTGTAAGAGTGTGTGTGTGTGTGGTGTGAGGGTGTATGTGTAAGAGTGTGTGTGTGGTGTGAGGGTGTATGTGTAAGAGTGTGTGTGTGTGGTGTGAGGGTGTATGTGTAAGAGTGTGTGTATGGTGTGAGGGTGTGGATACATTTATTTATAGTGACGTGACTGTATATGGATAATATTGACCTAATCCGTCAGAAGGTTTTCAACAGTATTGTAGTCTAAACCCATGAGCCAGGTGGAAACCTTCATTTTTAGTTGGAACTGAGAAGGAGAGGTTACCGAGAAGTTTCTGTTAATGTTGTTATATATTTTCGTTATATATATCACTTTATCGCAAACTCTTGTTCCAATGCCTCAAGTGCCCAGCAGATGGTCTGGCGGATTCTTCCAGCAATTTGTTGAGGTCCACACAGATAGACATGTGTCGCTCGCATTTCGGCACTGGGCCCCATCGCTTAAGACTATCTTTCAGATAATCATTTTATCGTATGTTTACGATCATTACGCGTACTACGTTTATTCGTATTTCTAAGAAAAACTACTGCAATAAAAATAGAATTTACACATCCAATATGATTTTATAACTAGCATAATTCTCCGCTACACGTGGCGAGGCATTATTTCGAGATCTCTCTCCCGGCCTCGGGAACTCGCTCCACAATTACTGTTTTTGACATTCACTAATTGTGTTAGAATTTATCTGTGGAGCCGTTGAGTTCGTTTTAATTTCCCAAGCTCTACCTCCGTTTCTGTTTCTGTGCTGAGTTTAGGAACGCTTAAAAGACTTAGGACTTTAATGAAGGGAAAGTTGTTCACCCTTTTGTGTATTTGCGTACTAAATACAGTCCTTAATTAACATTTTACTGATTGACTATTTCAACCGCCTTTTCATGATGAAATGGTGATCCAGATCAGTTTAATTGGTGGTAGAGTGTTTGCTGTACGAATGGTTAACTACTGCTACTTAAGATTGAGTCTTCTGTGTGCGCACTCTTTCCATACAACGAAACATCCTACCACCAACCAAACCGAGTACCCCCACTGGGAAACGAAGCCGGTACCTACAGATTGTTAGTTCAAGTGTGTAGCTATTAAACCACGGAGGCGGTTTAAGTCCATAGTTAAAGACTGAACTTTTAAACTTTTAAAGCTGGTGATGATATACGTACTTGCATTTCAGGCCGAAACAACGCGATAAAACTTGTCCTTAGACTAGGATCTCATAACGTCCCAGTACAGCCCTTCAGAAAGTATAGAGATCTCGTAGATAAGTACCTACTGTGACTCAACTATGACAAGAATACCGGGGGACCGACGCGGGCGCAGGCACACTGACCTGAATATAACTCGGTCGACGGCGGCAAAAGATGCGACTGTTATTGAGGAAGGGACATATTTATTGGTCATTTGGCGAGAGTAGTGCGCGGGGATTATAGGAGAGGAGAGAGCGCGGTGAGGAGCGCGGGCGGGTGCTGGGGAAATTACAATCATAGATCCTCCGCCTACGCGGCACTCCTTCGTAACTGAATGACCTATTAGCAAAATGATCAAAACGTCCTAAAAGCAAAAAGTCCCAATGACCAACAGAGGTCGGACACTTCAAGCAAATGTCGTGATTCATCATCGAACGGGTGACGTCACTTTCTTACGGGGGAAGTGAGGTATCGCGTCTCGGTGGGCGGCGGTGGACGTCCGTTCTTTACGTATATCCTACTTCCTACTAATATTATAAGTGTGAAAGTTTGGATGTTTAGATGTTTGGATGTTTAGATGTCTGGATGTTTGTGACGCTTTCACGGAAAAACTACTGAATGGATTTGAATGAAACTTTACAATTATATAGCTTATACATCAGAATAACATATAGGCTATAGATTATAAATACATAAATACATATTGTGTAAATTGTACAAAATCACACTTATAATATTAGTGGGATTACATGGGCAATTTGGGCATAACAAAAACGCGTTGCCTAGCAACCGACCATATAATATGTAATTCGTATATACAAACTTTTGCGTTTATAATATTAGTGTGAAGACTATTTGAATGTACTACGTCAGATATTGAAATTTCTTTTGTTTCTTTAAACTATTAGCCTACGTAACAGAATAAACACTATTTTGTACCTTATGCTGGAAATGGAGATAGATGCCATCTATGCCTATCGAACCAGTAGAATAAATCCTGAAGTACACGCGGACAAAGTCGCGGGTGGAAGCTAGTTAATAATAATTCTGCGACCTCACACCTGTGCTTACAACATATTACTTGAGGCTTCTAAGTGAACGGCCAACTAAGAAGTTTTAAATAGCTTTTCGATATCAACTTATCATATACAAATTTTGTTTTGTGCGTCACGTGGTTCGCGTGCACTTCAAAAATTATCCCACGGGAACGACTTGTTCGACCAGGATAACAGCATTCTATGTATGTACTTATCCGACTTTTCAACTAATCCTATTCAAAAACTTCAGTCATTCTGAGTCTTCGATGCGACTTGAAGGAAGAAAACCCCACTTTCGTATTGAACAAAAAATTTAAAAAATCCTACGCAATATTCATACGAAAATAATAATAAAAATTCAATTTTATGCCGGAAATGCCTGCTGAACATCACCTGATACTCTTCAAACTGAAGTCAATCTACTGAATCAAATATAGCTAAGAACCACCGCAAGGAAACTGGTTTTCACGTAAAAAAACCCGCATCAAAATCGGTCCATCCGTTCGAGAGCTACGATGCCACAGACAGACAGACAGACAGAGATGCAGACAATGGCGCCATTTTTTTTAAAAAAAAGGGTCATAGATAGAAAATTTGCGGGGAAAGTATATACGAGTATAATCGCTCCGGACTGTAACGTGACCACACCCGAACGAGTAAAAGCTCAATACGAATACAGGAAGATGTTTTCAAGGTTAATTTCGATGGTGACACGAAGCCAATAACACTCACGGTATACTTGAACTGACGACATAGTTACGCGCTTCGTTATTTTCCATTACATTCTATCCATCGACTTGAATGCTATGGAAAATAAAATATTTAACCACCGACGTAAAAAGGGGTGTTGTAAGTTTGCAAGCTTTGTCAGTGTGCTAGCAACACCTCGGGGTGGTTTGACTATGTAAGAAATAGCGTGATAGAAAGAGAGGATGTATAAAATGATCTACGAGATGAATTGCTCCTTATTGTGTCGAATATAGAATCGCTATTTATTGGAATGTCTTTGTGAAGCGGAACTTCATTAGTATACTGTATTAAAAAATGGTTACATAATATACGGTATCCTTCAAATGATCCCTGGACTACGAAACATCCAAATAACGGGTGGATAACATCGCGTAATGTATGCTGTCTCACCGTACGCGCTCGGGTAGGATAGGGCTCGGAGAGGGACAGCTATAAAACAATGCAACCTTAAAACCAACCACGTGGTCTTACCAACATAGCCTCTTAACAGTGTATACAAATATAGTCAAACCGGTCAAGCGTGAGTCGGACTCGTTCACAAAGGGTTCCTGTATTCCATACCACCTTACATTATTTATACACAAGATCCATTAACAAGCGCTGGAAAAAACTCGTTTAATTTTTAACACTTTTAAAGTTTCCATTATTTATTGTGATAGCGACTATTAGTAAAAAAGAACATCTTAAAATACATAATAATATGAAGTAATTGCCTCTGTAGTGTTGTTTTTTCAAAAGATTTACGACACTAAATTTTTTCAAGTTTTTGATATAATTTAACACGACTGCAACCCTGAAATGCCCTGAATGACACAATAAAGCTATGTCAAATTGTCAACCTTCAAATAGAATGTTTCCGCGACAATATTTTATGGGGGGAAAAATCGCGTGGTACTCAAACGGGAGTACGGAGGCTGCGGTTAAAGTTAGAAGAAATGTTATAATATATAGAACAAGTGTATGAGAGACTTGTCTTTTGTATGGTTTTCAAATCTTTTATTAGACAATTTGGGCTCGGTACAGACGGGAAAGCGACAAGCAGTCCTTGTAGTACTTTTACACTACTACACAACTAACAGACACAAGAGTGAGATTCCCTAAAAACACACAAACACAAAACCCAGAATTACTTGACGTTTTGTTTGGAGATAGATAAAGCGTCGGAGTAGGATATAGGTGACTTTTTATACAGATCGAATGAGTTTTTCCCGTGGTATAAATACTAAAGTCCACGCAGACGAATTCGCGGGCAAACTTATGTGTGAGTTGTTGTGTTATGTTGAAATAATTAACGCGTTCAAAAAGATCCAGAAACCGACTTCAACTGCCCTAAAAGTTTACCACATTCATCCCCTTAAATGTTCCCCTTAGAGGTACACATTTGGTTTTTGTTGATTTTTTCAAAAAGAGCTTAATTAATTTCGATAAAATTTATATGGGACCACCTTAGAAATATGCTCTACTAAACAAAAAAGAATCATCAAAATCGATTCACAATTGGCGGAGTTATCGCGAAACATACATCCAAAAAAACATACAGTCTAATTGAGAACCTCCTTTCTTGAAGTCGGTTTATAAAATAAACACTGGACACTGTAGTAATTGCCTGGTATCCTCACTTTTCCCGCTACTAGCGTTGTCTACGCGCGGGGAGTGGGTGTGGATTTATGCGAATCTAAGGCGACCAGCACACGCTGACGTCACAACGTATTTTCGGGCCCCTGTCCTTCCTACACAGACACGTATACTGCTCACAGCAGGGACATGATACAATTGATATTGCCGTGTAGGTTAAGCCGCCTCCGTGGCCTAATGGCTACCGGTCCCGGATATTCCCAGTGGGTGTCCTATCGGTACTCGCTTTGGTTCCTGGTAGGGCATGGCTAGCCAAGTCTGCCGCCAAACAGCAGTGCTAATAACACTGTTGTATTCCGGTATGTAAGGAAGCAGTAATAGAATTAAAGCAATAGTAGAATTGACACGGAGAAAACTTATGATAATTTTTTCAGATTTTTAAAAGCAATAGTTTAGCAGATACAGGTTGGGACGCTCGAATCGAACAAAAGCACAATTTAAAGCTTAATACTTCGCAAACGGATACCCGAATCTAAAAGTGGTGTTTGTAGACCTTACTTGTTTTGGAAATACCTATTCAGCAATACCCCTTACGTGCCCCACACAGTGGGGAAACGCGAAAAAAAAATTTCGTACCTCAATGACATCAACTATCCACCCCCAAAAATATTATTCAAGACTTTATCCATTACCATTTTGTCGGTGTGATTAATTTGTATACCCGTACCAAATCTCAGCCTTCTAGTAGCTCTGAGCTAAGCCGTGGATGGACAGACGGACAGAGTGAAACTATAAGGGTTCCTTGTTTGACTACGGAACCCTTAAACGGATGTGTCAATTTGGGAGTGTGTTTGCACTTCGGCCCTTACGCCCGATGCCACGCACGACGCTAACCGAATCTTGCGCATCTATATCTGCGCAGATCCGAGTCAATGGGTCGGGAAATTCCACTGTCCCATTCAGCGAGACTACGTAGCTACTAGTATAGCACGGGTTACTACTAAATATATCGTTTATATAAATGCGAACGGAAAAGAAATACAGCTTGGAACTTTGCCTACACAGTCAACGTGTCTGGCAGGAGTGCATAAAAAAATAGATTTTCCTGCTCTAGGGCAGCAGCATCTTGCTATGTAAAAGAGCAACTTCTTACTAAGATCGTCTCGAGACCGCTGATCCGCCTGCCAGTCGTGGTGACGGTGTGTGACAAATTGACAAGTCCCTTCACGTCGAGTGTGACATGGCGATCCATATGGATGTTAATGTGTAACAAATAATTTGTAGTATAATACACAAATAGTCCTTCTTATCGTGTAGGTTGTAATCTCACAAACCCTATTTTCAAAGTTGTTGAGCCGCCATAGAGGCCTCTGACGTGGCTCATGTAGCTACTACCTGTCGTAGACACAGCCGATTCATCATCGTCATCAGCCGACTGCGAAATATCAGCCTGTGATTTTTGTTTTTATAATAAAAATAAAAAGCATATTTATTTTCTTCACAAAGTTTTACATTTTATAAAACCAATAAATTAGTTTTCGGCGGATGGATTTTAAATTTTATTATTTTGTTGTACAATTTCTCATAGTGTTTTTAAGATGCGGTTAGCTCTAGACTTTCATTCGACCTTTCTTTAAGTAGTGCTCAAGGATGGAAAAAAATATTTACGTAAAAATTAGCTTTCAATCGACGTCGTTAATTCGTGGTCAACGTTTTCCAAACTCTTCAGATTTTTATTTAATTTTGAGTGGACACTCCACATCACTTAATTTTCTTTGTTGCCAATATATCTGATGGGATGCAAGCCAAACGGCTCGTTCTGAATCGTAGACTACTAGGAGAATGGAATGCCCAACAGGCACATCGACCGACATAAACTTTTTATATAGCACTTTAAATACTTTTTATAGGGCTTGAAATATACGAGTACGTCTGGTGGACAACGTGTTGTCACTTGAGCCACCGCCTACACTTTTGCCAATTTAGATATTTTTTGCAACATTTAGCTACTTTTCTAGAATATATAGCTACTTAATAAAAAAAGAAGTTAGTATTCAAAGATGGCGGCAATAGTTATTTCCTAATTTAGAAAAATATTATATCGAATTTTAAAAAATGTTCGCGGAATTTTTTGTAACAACAGGAGTTTCTTGTTGTCAATTTAACTATAGAGTGTTATGCCATTAGAAAAAACCGAAAAAAATATTATTAAAATTATTTATTTAAAGTAAATAAAATATTAATTTTAGGATTATACGTTTAATAAAATATCTTCTAAAATGTACACTGAGTGTGCGTAATTAAATTATGTATTTAAAAACTGACGAGGGTGCATATTGTTTATGTTTGGTGATTAGAATTAGAATTAAAATGTTTAATGACAGTAGGTTCCCTAAAAGGTCAACTTGTGACCTGGAACCGCTGCGGAACCGCACCCACAGGGCCCAACTTCCTGCTGCGAGCTGAAGTACCAACCAGTGCTATGTACCTGTCACGCCACTATGCAGGACGTCACCGGATATATAAAGCAGAAGTCCAACTACCTCATGAGGGTGGAGCAGCTGGAGTCACGCCACGCCACATCCTTCTAGTCGTTCGTGATGCGAGTCCTGCCTGCAAGAAGGAGACCTTCATGAGGGAAGACTTCTGACCGAAGGGCGTGGTGTACCGTCACTTCAGAGGAAGGATAGCGACCAACACCACCAGATCGGCACCAACGTGCCTTATTAAATCAAAATCAAAATTGTTTATTGCATTGAACAAAGTTGTTTACAGACACAAGGTTGAGACCCTCTTGTAAGTATAAAAATACCTGTAACAGAGGGTCCCACTCTTCCATAACAAAAATAAATTTATATTTAAGGAAATATTTGCTTAGGCTAACATGCTAATACATATTTCATATTATAACAATAATTGTTATATATATAATATAATAAAGGAAAAGTAATTTAATTTATGTAGGGATTAAGGGAAATAATTTAAGATAGGGATAGAGAAAGGGAGCGTGTTTGTGTGTTTGTGTGTGTGCGTGCGTGCGTGCGTGCGTGCGTGCGTGCGTGCGTGCGTGCGTGCGTGCGTGCGTGCGTGCGTGCGTGCGTGCGTGCGTGCGTGCGTGCGTGCGTGCGTGCGTGCGTGCGTGCGTGCGTGCGTGCGTGCGTGCGTGCGTGCGTGCGTGCGTGCGTGCGTGCGTGCGTGCGTGCGTGCGTGCGTGCGTGCGTGCGTGCGTGCGTGCGTGCGTGCGTGCTGTGTGTGTGTGTGTGTGTGTGTGTGTGTGTGTGTGTGTGTGTGTGTGTGTGTGTGTGTGTGTGTGTGTGTGTGTGTGTGTGTGTGTGTGTGTGTGTGTGTGTGTGTGTGTGTGTGTGTGTGTGTGTGTGTGTGTGTGTGTGTGTGTGTGTGTGTGTGTGTGTGTGTGTGTGTGTGTGTGTGTGTGTGTGTGTGTGTGTGTGTGTGTGTAAGTAGCTCAGTCATGGTTTATAATAATATTATTGTTAAGCTAGCTTATTTTAGAAATTGTAATAATTCTTCTGTCTCGTCATATTTTAAGCCAATTATCCAACTGATAAGTGTTTTCTTACAATCATAATATTTCATATTATAAATGTTAAGATATTTGTTACTTTTATTATATAAGTGAGTAGACAGTTTGTTCAGTTGTCGTCTAGCAAAATTTGTATTTATTGGATTGATGTGAGGAACAGTGTAGTGTCTTCTGGTTCCTGTACATGCAGCGTCAAAAGGTAATTGCCGGTGAAGTCTCAGAATGATGTGAACAATATAGAGCTTTCTCACAGTGAGAACGTTACTGATTGAGTAAAGGAGGTCAGTAGGGAATCTGGATGGTTTAAAAAGCATTACTTTTATCAAGAATCTTTGGGCTCTCTCCACTTCTAAGAATGCTGTTTTATTAGCTCCACCCCAGATGGGAATACAATAAGCTATGACAGACTGGGCCAAACAAATATAAATTTTGGTCAGTAGGTCAATAGGGGCTACATGTCTCAGAGTTTTAAAGATCCACGTCAACTTCCTGACTCTATTGGCTACTATTTATAAATACTATATACTACTACTAATAACTATATATAAATAAAAGTAGAATATAGGTTTCAGAATATTCTTGTAGTGTGTAATAGTTTATTTTAATTCATTGTATTGTATATATAATTATGGGTCCATGTTACCTGAAATAAATGAATAATAATAATAATAAACTAAATGGTCGAAACGTCATTAGTGTGTGAAATATTTGTTGTTGCTAGCTACCGGTAGCTGGCAACACTGGCTCGCATGGGCGGCGTCCGGCGTCTGCGCACGTACTCGTAGATCGTCGGTCTCGTGACGCGGGCGTGTGGGCGCGGCCGCTCACGTTTCGTACATTTTTAGGTCAGTTATACGGAAGTTCTACTTAGGCATGCTTGTGCGGGTACTATAGTTCTACAGAGTCCAGTAAATTAACAAACCATTTATGCATACAACGAATTTTCTGGAAAATTACAATATTATGTTATTCTATAGCTTGACATTGACAATATCATAAAAATGTTACTTTTGCCAGAAAAGGATTTGACTGTACTCTATATTACATCTAAAGTAGAAAAATCATCATTCTTTAAATTGATAGCTTCTGGGAGCAACTCAAGTGTTTAGCTGTGTTGCCCTTTGCACATCGATTTACGATTTTTTCAACTGTGTAAGATTTATTCATCAGCAATTAAATAGAAAGTCACTTATTTACAATTACCAACTTATACAATAATAATAATTGATGTAAGATGTATTTCTACAGAGGTAATTTCTAAATATACCACAGCATGCTTTTACAGCGTACGTCGTTTGAATTATGATGACGGTTAGTTTCGACCGTAAAAAAGGTAGACTCAAATATAGTTAATAATAAAGACATTTAATATTATAGACCGAACAAAGAAAACAAACATTTTGATCCTAAACTTATTACTAATTGGTAATAAGTTACTCAATCTAGTGTCACATCACGTCACGCGGCCGTACAAGACATTTGACATACCGTTGACTTTTGAGATCAAAATGTTTATATGAAACGTTTCCCAATGACCGCTCTATAACCTATTACTATATTTAAATCTCTCTGATTAATAATCATATACTTTTATTTCTAGTGAGTATTGTTAGTATTATATTACACCTCCATCTCCATCCTCCAAAAAGGATTTCTTATATAAAACTAAATAATCATTTTACGCTAGAATAAGTTCCAATGCATCCTCGCTTGGTTAGAATTTATAATTCCTTCCCTTTCGGTAACCGACACAAACAGAAGCTAGCCGGCGGCGATTAAATCCCGCGTTTTTATTTCAAATTCAACTCACGCGCCGGTTCATATCTCTATTGGATAGTAGGGCGTCGCGAAGCTCGCTGCCTAATCCACGCAGGAGATATATTCGCACCGCTTGCGGCCACGAAAAGGGTGAAAAGTAGCAGGATATTTTGTATGACCGCCTGGCTAGCCACCATCATGTTATTTAAGAGGCTATGTTGGTAAGACCACGTGGCCGCATTCAAATTTGGATTGTTTTGTAGCTGTCCCTATCTGAGCCCTATCCTACCTGAGCGCGTACGGTGAGACAGCATACACCACGCGAAGTTATCCACCCGTTATTTGGATGTTTCGTAGTCCAGGGATCATTTGAAGGATACCGTATATTATGTAATCATTTTTTAATACAGTATACTAATGAAATTTTAGATGTCGGTGGTTTTTCCAAATTGTTCTAAATCGATTCATACTCTTGTAAATCAGGTTCAAAGTTGGGGCGGCTTTTTAATACCGTAAAATAAAATTCTTTGACGCCCTGTAACTCTGGAAGTATATATTTAAACGAAAATCTGACTCACCACCGACACAGATATTTGTTTCTAGATTGTGTCTTGAAAATTTCATAGATTTTCATAGCTTGATACTCAAAATATGACTGGACTACGTTTGTATGAGCGCTTTGAAACCAGCTTACCCTCTTAAGTCTGTAGCTAAATAACAGTGTTAATAGCACTGTTGTGTTCCGGTATGACAGGTAGCAGAGCCAGCGCATCATTACTTTAATGTTTCCTACAAAATAGTAAGTAAGGAGAGTGGCTGTGAAAAATATTGTATATTAGTTTTTCTTGAATAAAATGCTTTTATCTTATCTTACTCAACGAGCTTATCGTCACTGCCATCAGATGAGGTTAAGGCCAAGTGCGAAACCCATAAGACATAAAAAGGTTCGTCTTCGTTTTTCGGAGATCTAAACAATACAGTCATCGATGTCTATGGTATAATCCCTCGTGTCTCCTGGCCCCATCGCGACGTGGTGTCGATTCGTCCATAAATCCGTGGTCGTTGCCAACACGCCGCCAATGATATTACAACGTGTTTATTGCGGATCGAAGTGACACGGCACACCGTGGGGGACCATCCACGTCTCTCAGCGCTGGATATCATGCTCACAGGGTGCAGGTCCAGGAGCGAGACGGACGGAACCAAGGCTCCCGAACCATTGAAAGAAACGTACACTGACTCGTCGAGCTATGTCAGTCTCTAGTTCGTTAACGGATTTCCTCATTCCGGATTTTATCACGTAGAGAATTCCATCCAGTTCCATTGCTCGCTGAGTAACTTTGAGCTTCTTTTATTCGGCCCACAATAAAGGACCAGGTTTCGGTTCCGTATGTCATCACTGGCAACACGCACTGATCAAAGACTTTTGTCTTTAGACGCTGAGGTATTTTGGACGAGAAGATATGCCGTAACTTCCCGAACGCTGCCCAGTCGAGTTGGCTGCTTGAGTTGACCTCTTTGTCGAATCAACTACGATGTATTAGTAAATAAATCGCAGGGTAGTTCTAACTGAATATTTTATTGAATTTGCTTCTCCCGTGCACTTATGGTTTCTATTTGTTAGTTATTGCCGACAAACTTCGAAACATCAAATCTAAGAAATAATGGAATCCCGATGGAAAATTCCTCCGGCGCCTTATAAAAAAATTCTCAAGTCAGGCGCGACGATTGAAAAATCGAAGTTACTGCAGGGGGTGAGTCCCAGGGAGGAAAAGTTTATCCCCGTGCTGTTCCCATATGACGCATGCAGCTGCGGTGTTACTGCATATTGTGCGATTTGTTAATTTGCAAACTTTCTGAACGAAATATAATCTATCACCCTAATGTCAATTTAACTTTTGCATCTCTATGTAAATTTATATTTTCATCTAAAATAGTTGGGCCATCTCATCTGTTGTGATATCAAGTGCCGATAATGACGTTGAACGGAATGAATGCTCATATAGAAGCTTTAAAATAATGAGCGTTAGGTTTCGCACTGGAAAACTGCGCTTGCGACTGCTGTTTAGATATCATGTCGGTAGCATATGTGCATCACTGCAAGCGTTGAAAAAGCGCTGAAAGTTACGCGCTGTAATTTGAATATTACTCGAAAAAGCGCGAGATTTCCCTAAAGCATACTGACATCGTGAAGAAGACTTATGCCCCCACCCCCACCCCTGTGACCACGCGTGGTATTTAAAGACCCCAAGAACGGTTGAAGTTGCACGGGTACGTTCCCCTCTTTTTCTTATGATGCTTAAAAGTCATCTATCCGGGCCTCTGCAAACTTTATTAGTAGGATATGAAAACTGCGTTCTATTCAGTGTTCGTCTGTGGTACTGGCGTTACGACCAGCAATGAGCGTGTTCAAGCAGCTCAGCTTCACAAAAACCCAATTGACAATGAACAGCGGGAAGTCAAACGATTTCACAGTGACTAAACGAAAATCGTAAACTCGTAGTAAGGCGTAGTCTAGACAACAAAGAGGTACTATTTCGGTTTTGCGATGCTAGCAGGTGGGTCGCTGACCGTCTGTCATTACCGTGCCACCACCGTAACGAGAGAAACGGACACAGCAGGAACTAATGATATTCTGAACGTCATCAGCGACGCACGGAAGTCATTGAGTATGAGAGGTGGCGCCCCTCTGTGCTCCATGGATAAGTTTGCTGCTCGAACCTCGCGGTATGCCAAATTAGAAATAATACTTTTTTGTGCACTGCCACTCAGAGTGATGAGATGTTATTATGATTTAGATAGATAGATAAGGTTTTATAGCTTGAAAGTATAGTAATGTGAAGGCGGGCGATATGGTCAGATGCAGAGGCGGTAATGATGGCGGGGCTGAGGGTTCCCATGAAGGAACTACGACTAGATTCAAGACGAGAGCCGTTTAGAGCTGACTGTATGGTGTACAAGGGTTCCATGACATGATTGTCAAAAGTTAATTGTCATTAGGTGGGAGGGGCCTATTGTGCAGCACTGGGGGAAGTTATTGGAAGGTGCCAACACATATAGGAGAAACTAATCTCTCCTATATGTGTTGACACTTTCTAAAATTGACAGTTTGTATATACTTATAGTGACATTTATTTTGACATTTATATTATTATTGGTATTTTTGTATTTTCTAACCTAATTTAGAAAAGTTACTAACAAAATATGGAACTATGTAATTTCTTCCGAAATAAATGATTATTATTAATAGAATGTAATACACAATAACTTGCTTCTGATATGGGATATGATAAAGGTACATAACAGGAGACATGAAAACCTAAGTAAAATACAAAAGTAAACCACAATTAAAATAATCAGCAGAAAAAATAAATTAACACAATTTTGCTATGGTATTGGATTTCTCAGCATTTTAAACTGCCTCCTAATAACTACAGGCTTGGACGAACAATCTTGAGGTCTCGGGTTCGATTCCCAGTGGGGGTACCTGTTCGTACTCGGTTTGGTTAGTAGAATATTTTCTATGTCCGCTTGGCTAGCTTCTACCATGTCAAAGAATTAGTCGAATTGAGTAAGTATTTTTTGAAATCTGTTAAAAGAGCCCTACCGGCAACCAAAATCTACTCTCTTCAAGGTTTCTATGAAAAAAGCAGTAGTAATTTGAAAGTTGTTCTTACTACTACTTTACATACCCGAAAAGTTCGATATTGCAGACGAGAAACCCAGATTATATAAAATCCCATTCGATTTCCTTGCATGTAAAGAAACATACATAAGAACGTATTAATCCGCCCCTGAACTCAAGTCACACAAAGCCTATATACCAAGTTTAATTATAAAGTAAAACAAGACGTGTATACTTAAGTTACCTGTATCTCCAACTTTTGCTTATTCTCATAACTTGAGAACTGAACGAGAAAAGTTTACAGAGGAGATTAGTGGAAGGGCCCTACTCGCAGTTAGATTCGATTAAATAGGCGAACGCAGACAGCCGACGCGACGGTGCCCTTAGTCAACCCCCGTCTGAGCCTCGCGCCCTTTGTCATAGAATAAAACCTTTAGGGTCTATCTAGCCAGAGGGTACATTTGGGCCCCAGTCCAGCTACAAAAAGTTCAAACACAATAAAATGCGCCGGTTTTTGTTGATTTTCTTAAAATTGCTGAATAGGGGAGTAAAAGTTCCGTGTACCGGGCCGTCCCCCTACTAGACGGACCGACGACCTGGGGCCTTATCGTCGAACTCCAACACCTATCGCGATACCTTTGAAAGGTATCGGGATCGCGATCGGGATCGCGACTCTTAAATGGTATCGTCTAACATTCTTAATCACAATCGCTTTCGGAACGAATGAAATCGGCGCTTGTTGTCGTTGTGATTTTTCATTATCCTTAGCAGGAAAGGCAATGGTCTTTAAATCTTACAGCCAGTTGTTTAGTTGTCTTAAAAGGCAACGATCATTAAATCTTACAGCCAATTCTTTAGTTACCTTAACAGGCAATGGTCCTTAAATCTTACAGCCACTTCTTTAGTTATCTTAAAATATTTTTATCGCTCGTTTTGGTATCTTTTTTTTTACAAAAATTGCTAAGGTTTCATTTCATCTAATAACTAAGATAGCCTTGGTACCACCAGTGGTGTAGAAAGTTCATTTCCGAAGTATATATAATATAAATTATATACAAATATTATATTGTGGGTTCTCATCCATTCACACATAGCACCGTAAACAAACAGCACAAATTATTATTTATTATCTACACAACAGTAGTCACCTACAGTCACCCATCATAGCTAATTTTGAAGAGATACCATAATACTCGAAATTAATAAAAAAATAATTATTTACGTACGTAACTTATATTATTTTATTTTGTTGATTTTATTACTTATTTAGGCAAATAATAAAAACAATCTGAAATTATTGAGAGTTATAAATAAAACATCAATTTATTATATTGTGAGGCTGAATTTCTTCTTCTACGCGAGCTATCAAAATAGTTCTTGCTGCTAATTCAATTGATATAACGACATTGAAACTAAATCCATCATTAAAGTTATAAAACAATGATAAACTTGCGAGAAATCTTTGAAAGATTCGAGGTGAGTGTTGAATCTTTCATTTGACACTTGCTAGTCGCTTTGAAAGCGATTTCTAGTTGTCAAAAAGTTACGCGGTACCAATTTTATGTCAAAATTACGATTTCGTTCATTCATAATCTTTCAAACTCGTGATTAGTCGCTATACCTTTCAATGACATTTAGCAGTCGCGTTTGAGCGGTGTGAAGTTCGTGAATCAACTTCAAACGTCAAATTCAAAGGGATCGTGATCGGTGTTGGAGTTAGACGATAAGGCCGCTGGTTAACGTCGCGGGGAGTAGTTGGATGCAAGTGGCTCGGGACTGGTCAATGTGTCTCATACCATGAAGGAGGCCTATGTCCAGCAGTGGACGTTTCCCGGCTGATGATTATTATTATTATTATTTAATACTCGTTTTTCATTACAATAACCACATATTCCGTTTGGGTGTACACTGTACAGACAGTATCTAAGAGTACGGACTTTATGATAAACTGCCAAGAGTCGTTTGAATGCACCGTCAAGAAGTAATGTTAATAGCACAGTTGTGTTCCCGTAATGAAAAGTAGCCTCTTGTAGTATTTGTAGTAGTAATGAAAAGTGCTTCTTGGTGAGCATGTTTTCCATCCAAAAAAGATTTATCGTCCCTTACCTTACATAATATGTACAACCCTTACTCTAAATGCGCAAGCTATTGTGCGGAACTGCAATCTTGCAGTTGACTGACAGTATAAAATCCCGTTAATACCCTTTAGTTGTTTTTAATGTATGAGAATGTTTTCACTTGGCCTTCATCTTACCTGATAGTAAGTGATAAGGCCTTTTGATAGTTAGCGTGCGCACCTACAAGACTCAAGTTAATGAGGCGTTGGCTCTGCTACCGTTCATACCGGAACACAACAGTGCTATTGACACTGCTGTTTGCCGTTTGACTTAGGAAACAAGGTGTTAGCTAGCCTAGCGGACATAGAAACTGCCCTACCACTAACTAATCCGAGTACCGATGGGTACATCTACTGGGAACCGAATCCGGGACCTCCGGGTTGCAATTCCAAGCGTATGGCCATGTATCTGTCACGACTGCATTTCATTACCACTATGCAGGACGTCACAGAATTCATAAAACAGAAGTCCAACTACCTCGTGCGGGTGGAGCAGCTGGAGTCACGCCACAACACATCCTCCAAATCGTTCGTGGTGCGAGTCCCGACCTGCAAGCTGGAGACCATTATGAGGGCGGACTTCTGGCCGAAGGGCGCGGTGTACCGTCGCTTCCGAGGGAGGATAGCGACCACCACCAGAGCGGCACCAACGTGCCTAGTAAATAACAGTATAATATAAGTTTTTATAATTGTTTTATGTGTAATAATTGTATATTAATTGTATTGTACTTTATATATACTATGGGTCTTTTACCTGATAATAAATAAATAATTAGGCCACGGAGGCGGTTAGTAAACAGCGTCTCATCTACAAATATTACTCTGAGGTCAGCCTAGGGCCCGGCGCTTCCCAGTACTCCTGTACCGAGCTACGGACGCCCTTTCGCCCTACACCCGGACCGTCTATACCGGGAGCTATGTACCCTCGCCTCGGTGACATTGGCATGAAGTCAATGTACTCTGCCGCAAACAAAGCAATGCGAATTTGGCTTTTCTGCTAAACATGAGAGTTCAGCAATCACCATGCTAGGAAGACGGGTCTGTGATCGATGTTAGGTGGTTCAAAAGTGAACGCTGCTGCTCTGACCAATTACTTATAGTAGCCTCCTACAACCGCTCAGGAAAAACGGAAACGAAGATGAGATGGAGTTCTCTATCTTCTGTTGGAACTGGTATTCGTGGTTTTCAGTAACTTCCAGATGTTAATAGATAGATAGGAGGCCATAGGGCAGTTATAGCCGTCACTACTTCCACTCACGCAAGATGACCAAATTGACACATCGTCACAGAATTAATTCAGTACAACGTAAAAAACGGACGAACTGACTGATGAGACTTGGACGGACAGAGTAAGACTTGAACAGAGTGAAAGCTTACTGTCTTTTCGCACACATTTCAATGCCTTCTTTGCCTCACGATGGTTTCCCTTCTATAAACAGTGGATACATTTGTTAGTCTGTTCATCTTCATTTGTCCTTGCCGCAATCTTTAGCCTTTTTACGATCTCAACTTGCCGCTCGTCAGTTGGAAGGGCACAGCTCTCGATGACATTGCTCATAGGAGTCAGTGAACGCGGCGCCAAATAAACTGATCTAGTTTTAGGGCATTGTGCGCTGTTCAATATGTTCATGTTTGACTAAAGAATCTTATATTATTGTCTCAAATGAATTTCCAAATCACGACATAAGATTTCACCAAAGTCTCTTAATATTTTTTATGACGGTAAGTGACGATAAGACTGTTGGATAGAATGAGTTCTCACCCAGTAGTATCAAGCCTGGCTCTGCTATTTCATACCGGAAGAGAACATGCTATCAGTTCTGCTGTTTGGCGACAGACTTAGATAGCATGGTGACAGTACAGCTAGCCAAGCTGATATAAAAACTATCACCAACCGAATTAAGTACCTATAGGTACCCCCACTGGGAATCGAACCCGGGACCCCCGGATTATTGAATATTCTGTGATGATGGTGCTTGATAACAGGTGGTTACAAAATGAGATTTTTATATTTTTTTGTGGACTTTATGCAGACAATATAACTTCCATGGACCTGTCTACTAGTTTTAAAGTAATTATTTAACAAATAAACAGAGCAAAATTCTTACTGAAAATGTTATACTACTAAATAATTTCGTTATTAGTTAAAAGTACGAGTATTCGGGATGGAATAGCGACAAGGTGTCCCAAGGGGAAACCCACGCCAATACTTTAGCTAAGAACCAGTAATGTTGATAAATTAGACTTAAATATTAAACGATCTGTATTAATCTGCGGGAAATTCTAGAAGAGAAAGTAAAATTTTCCCGGTCGGCGAGTTCAAAACCCCATCGTGAATTAACAAAGAGTTATTATCACTCAACAATATTATAGAAATCTAATATTGCTGCGCCAATAAAAGTAGCTTAGGTGCTAAGTGGGACAAAATAAACTGCCAGTCTGCTTTTTCTTCCCGGGCTTTTTGTGTGTAAAGGAGCAGATATGGCAGGAAGCACACAAAAATTTCATTAAAAAATCTCGACAACATGTTGACTTTTTGAACTTTGGACCTGGCTTAAAATCACTAACTTTTCTCCCGTTTTAATCTAACCCGTGTGCAATTTTTATGACAAATCCTTGTGGTTGGGTTGATGGTCATCAGCCTTTCAGGATATCAATAATGGTTTATTTAAACGTTGAAACGAATATTGGCTTTAAGCGGCAATAAGAATCGATTTGGTGGAAAAAATTATTTAAAATGTATTCTAGGACACTAATTGTGAGTATTAAGCGAAGAACTGACACAACAAAAATAAAAAGTAACAATTCATTTCATAACTTTATTTATTTGCCTTCAAATATGTATGTCGATGTATGAAGAAGGTCACCGACATAGCTCGACGAGTCAGTGAGCTGAAGTGGAAATTGGCAGGCCACATCGCTCGAAGAACCGATAACCGGTGGGGAGTAAAGGTTCTCGAATGGCGACCACGTACCGGGAAACGTCTACCAGGCCGTACCCCTACTAAATGGACCGACGACCTAGTTAGAGTCGCAGGGAGTCGCTGGATGCAGGTGGCTCGGGACCGGTCGATGTGGCGTACCATGAGGGAGGCCTATGTCCAGCAGTGGACGTTTCACGGCTGGTGATGATGTATGTCGAAACAAACATTTCTAACACACTAAAATTATAAATGCGAAAGTGTTTTTTTTTTGTTTAAGTTTTTCCTTTCTTCCCGTCGTAACGGAGAGTCAGAATTACTTAATATTTAGTATAAATTAAGAGGGTATGCTGTTGTCAAAACGCCCATACAAACGTAGTCCAGTCATATTTTGAGTATCAAGCTATGAAAATCTATGAAATTTTCAAGACACAATCTAGAAACAAATATCTGTGTCGGTGGTGAGTCAGATTTTCGTTTAAATATATACTTCCAGAGTTACAGGGCGTCAAAGAATTGTATTTTACGGTAATAAAAAGCCCCAACTTTGAACCTGTTTTACAAGAGTATGAATCAATTTAGAACAATTTGGAAAAACCACCGACATCTGAAATTTTATTAGTATACTGTATTTAAAAAATGGTTACATAATATACTGTATCCTTCAAATGATCCCTGGACTACGAAACATCCAAATAACGGGTGGATAACATCGCGTAATGTATGTTGTCTCACCGTACGCGCTCGGGTAGGATAGGGCTCGGAGAGGGACAGCTACAAAACAATGCAACCTTGAAACTGACCACGTGGTCTTACCAACATAGCCTCTTGTCCTGTTTTTATTCCGATCGAGCCCGTAGTTCCCGTGGGATACTTTGAAGTCCACGCGAAGTCGCGGGCAAAAGCAAGTCAATTCATAATGCGTCAACCTGTGGCAGTTCTATTGTATCTTTATTAAGACTTCTATCAGTAACATAATAGTGGTGTGGTCGGATATTTTCCGCTGCATTTCGCTTCGAGTATATTTAACACAGTCGCTTGTCCACTTATACAAATATTTGGGTCAAATGTTACTGTTTCGTATTTTTGTGTGTGTTTTTTGCCTTCGCAAGTGCTAGCAGTTTTCCTGTTGCACAAGGACTTAGAGAATTGCAAAATACTTCGTGAATTTTCAGGAAAACTTTTATCTTTCGAACCATTCAATATTAACTGGCGCGTGTCACCCACATGAAACTTGTTTCATTTCGTTGTTTTATGAAATTAATATCAGGTTGTTTTGTTATGCCCTTTCTAAGGGTACAAATGTATGTAATGACTAAAAAATAACCCAGTAAACTTTACCAAATTAATCATTTACCATAAAAAGTTCTCGTAACTTTTTTCTCAAGAACTTTTATTATAGTCCTTCACTTGTACGATTTTACAGCGAAACCAAAGTACTATGAGAAAAGACATTGATACCGACAATGATTTGCAAAGCATATGGATGGGACACTAATAATGACTATATGCCTAGGGCACCTCGCCCACTCTGATTTTTGTAGCGATTCTGTCGTAGCGATTGTGTATAGCATCTTACCTTAAGAGGGTATGCTGGTGTCAAAGCGCCCATACAAACGTAGTACAGTCATATTTTGAGTATTAAGCTATGAAAATCTATGAAATTTTCAAGACACAATCTAGAAACAAATATATGTGTCGGTGGTGAGTCAGATTTTCGATTAAATATACACTTCCAGAGTTACAGGGCGTCAAAGAATTGTATTTTACGGTAGTAAAAAGCCCCAACTTTGACCCTGATTTACAAGAGTATGAATCAATTTAGAACAATGTGGAAAAACCACCAACATCTGAAATTTCATTAGTATACTGTATTAAAAAAATGGTTACATAATATACTGTATCCTTCAAATGATCCCTGGACTACGAAACATCCAAATAAAGGGTGGATAACTTCGCGTAGTGTATGCTGTCTCACCGTACGCGCTCGGGTAGGATAGGGCTCGGATAGGGACAGCTTCAAAACAATGCAACCTTGAACGCAGCCACGTGGTCTAACCATCAGGTGAGATTGTGGTCAAATGTGGTCAATCGGAAACCTGTCTAGTATATTAGAAAACCGGTGCAAGTGCGAGTCGGACTCGCGCACCGAGGGTTCCGTACAGAATATGAATAATCATGCTCTAACGAAAATGTAAGTCCGATTGAAGAACCATCTGTACTGTGCGATTTCATTACATACTCGATGTATGGCTCTTAACTGCAAAGTTAAGTTTGTAAACATAAAAAAACTATTTTTACCATGTTTTAATTTAAAAAATGTATTCCTATGATTGTGCTGTAAGACCTTGCTACTTGCCAAATTTGAAGATTATATGGCAACGGGAAGTACTCTATACGTTTTGGAAATAATCTGACATACGTCTTAAACAGACATATATTTTTATTGCATTGACCTAGATGTTTTATTTTGTTACAGATTCAAGAGACGATGTACTTGACTATTCGATATTAATTTCAACTTGATACCTTTACGCGTTCCTGAAAAAAAGAGATTTGACAGACAGTCAGACGGACAACAAAGTGATCCTTTGTTTGTGTTTGGGTTCCTTTCTAGGTACGGAACCCTAAAAAATAGCTAGACGTAAAATCCGAGTCGACAACTTTACGCATAATGCATTTGAGTGTTCGCCGTCTGCGCCAGTGCAATGTTTGTAAGTCAATGGTTGTTGCAATAAAAACGTGGAGATATAATTAAAGATATTGAATTGTGTAATAAAACTCTGCTTCATCTGCACCGACGCGGCGGTGTGGCGGTGTGGCGGCGCTATAAAGCTATCAGTTACAACAATGCCTAAGAACATGGTAGTGCTGTAAGTTTAACCTATAGACCAAGAGAAATGCTAGACGAAGCGTTCTGCTAAAGCTAAGTTTTACACACCGTTTTTACTTGTCATTTTTTCGTAACTCAATCAAATGAAGATAATGATGGTAATCATATTTGAAGATTAACCACACACCACTAAAAACCAATAGAAAATTATGATTTAAATTAAAAAATTCGTTTGGTTTTAATAATCTTCAGATTTTGAATTTAGGATAAAAACGAGCAGTGCATGTAAAGAATATGGATGAAAAAATAATTATTTTACTTATTTAAAGAAAAATTCCCTAATTGCAATTTTTAGGGGCATGGTATTAAATACAAATAGATGTTGTGTTGTTGTTTTAATTATAATTATTTATCCACCAAAAAAAATTGAGTGATACATTTTAAAATCGTCAACCAAATGGCGAATATATATAATATATAGTCAGCATTTTTCTCTTAGTGTCTCTTAGTCTAAAGTTAATATTTCCAAATTTTAGTAGCTCAGTTGGGTAGAGCGTTCTTGAACAATCGAAGTCTGAATTTAATCCTGGCTCGTACCAATGAGTTCCAATTTGTTATTTTGAATTTATGTACTAAGGAATAAGTCATCACCATTAGCTTTTGGTGAAGGACAACATCGTAAGGAAACCTGCAAACTCCTGAGAACAACTTCAAAGGTGTGTGTGAAGTCTAGCAATCCGCACTCGTTCCGCGCTGTGGACTATGTCCCAAACACTCTCTATAGGAGAGTAGGCCTGAGCCCCTGCAATCGGGACATTATAGTATAGGCTGCTGATGATGGTAATAGACTCTAGTAGTTTTGTAGTGAAATAGAACTGACATAGATAAAGAAAGCACATACAGAAGATGTATCAATTTAAATTATATGTACGAGACGTGAACGACGTTGTGACGAGTGACGTACTCGTACTTAGTAAATTAGGAAGAAAATGTCTATTAGGATGATCAAAGACATAATCTACGGTAGAAGTACGTTCAGATATATAGAAATATATAGAATAGTTTTAGTTGAACAATGCTATCGATACTGGATCGTATTTTAAATGACGGACTTTAGTACGAGTATATTAAAAAGAGGTGACAAAAGCCACATTTGCACGTCTTTTTAACCCAGTGTCCCTGTTTTTGCCCATACACTGCCCCTGCAGTGGAGACATATGTATGCATATAGGCTGTTGATAATGATGATGATAACACAATAATAATAGCAGAATAATGTGATTAATTTATTAATTTCAATAATTAAAAAAAACAATAATAAATAATCAAACAACGTCTAATTATTATTTTCTGCAGTCTGTCCGTGAGACGCTAAGCTTTTGTTTATAGTTCGTCCGTCCGATCGTCTGTCGCGCCGCAAGCAATTTTGCGAATATTAGTTTTATGTATTTAAGATTGGTTGGTTGATCACCTTCGGTCCTGGACTGCAGTACGGCACAAGAGGCCAGAATCCGGCTGTGGAAATCGCGGCTACAGGAACACGACACCATTATAACACCCAAAGAACATCTATCTGCGGGTAGTTCGGAGAAATGGGCAGTTTGGAAGACATTAAATCGGCTTAGAGTGGGAGTCGGGCGAACGAAAGCCAACATGGAGAAATGGGGATTTCTGCCTCTGGGAACTAGCGCGAACTGTGTCTGCGGCCAGAGACAGACAACCGCACATCTCCTACAGTGTTCGCTGTGTCCAGCTCCATGCAGCCAAGAAGACCTGGCACTGGCTACTCCCCGAGGTATAAAGGTCGCAAGGCACTATGTAGGTAGAATTTGACAAGACCAATTGGGTTGCTGATCACCTTTACACGAAAGAAGAAGAAGTTTTATGTTTCGATAGTGTTTTGACTTTATTCAATGTTACTTCTCCAGAGGGTTCCCAGCGTGATCAATTGAACCACGGAACAGAATAACCAGTGGAGGGTACATGCGGAGACTCCCCCAGTTGTCAACCGTAGGCCCATCTTGGGCATACTCGAGAAATTTAATACTCAAAGTCAAATCATGCGGTATTATTAATATGCAAATTATAAAATTTAATGTCGTGGAATGTGCACTACAACTTTCAGTTACAGAAATGGTGGAATAATATTTCACAGGTATAAAATTTATGAAACAAAGTGTTCGAATTTTAAATTTTTTAGACACGCGCGTTGATGTATTTTCATGTTGTCCCTTTCAGATACAATGACATGAGCATTAGTGTTATCGCAGTACCTCGCATTTTGTTCAGAACAAAACTGCGTTCACACTCTCCAGACAGGCTTGATTTGGACCAACACAGGACACTTGAAATTTTCTCACCTGAGCATTATCCAATTATATCTGGGGTCGATTAAGAGACGCTGTTATCTAATATTGCTTATGGCAGTAACTAACTACATTACAACATCAATGAACCAGTAACATTATTTTTAATTAGATGTGCCTATTTTTATTTGGGAATGCCTATTTGCAATTCTTTAGAAAAATTATTTCTGACTGATATGCTCATATTTTTAAAAGTTTGCTATTTTTATGTATAATGGGTTTTGTACTTGGCCTTCATTTTACCTGATGGTAAGTAACGTTAAGGCTGTTTAATGTTAAGCATGCGCACCCTGAAGCCTAATGAGGCACTGGCTCTGCTACCTTTCATGCCGGAACACACCAGTGCTATTAACACTCATATACAACACAGTAATCGAACCCGGGACCTCCGCATTTTGAGTCCAACATTTAGCCATTAGGCAACGGAGACGGTTAAAACCATATCAAGAAATTCACGAAACAGAGAGAGCGGTGAAGCAGATATTATTTATATATGCCTATTTTAATAAGGAATGCCTATTTTAGTTCCTTCCTTACTAAAATAAGCATTCCTAACTGTCATACAGGCCCCCTAAATAGAGCTGCCAAACAAGCAGGTGCTGCAAGTTTTCTATATAATCGCCTCTTGGGAGTTAAAAATATCACGCGATTAAAACGGCTGAGCCGGCGAGGAATGCAGGGGGATTCCGACGATGTTATGGGGACACAACGAGGATTAATTTGTGTTATTTATTTGTTGTTTCATCGATTTATGTGGATCATTTTGTCTTGTTTTTAAGTAAAGATCCTTCAGAAATTAGGCACTGAGGATAATGCTTTGTCCGCATGTAACACCACCTCCGGCAATGATGCACTGGGTATGTTATTTATGAAGAGGGCATACTTTCCAGTCCATACGGATCCATACCCTTGTGGCTGCAAAAATAATAGTCTACAGGTCACTGATTCTATTTTATGCAAGGGATTTTTTGATTCTGCGTTCGGTTGGTTGAAGACACTAATTTTGCGGTCTTAGACAATCACATTTCTTCCTTGTATATGTGGAAAATGGACTAACGACCTTCAATAGGTCCGGAAGAGCTGTTGGATATTATCCAATTAAAAGCACATCGGGACTGAGCAGCTGAGGATATTTCCCACACCAATTCTAGTGACCATCATCATCAGCCGGGTACCGTCCACTGATGACCTACCACCAACCAAACTTGGTACCGACAGGTACCGCCATTGGGATCCGGAGCTGGGACCTCCGGATCGTTCCAACCGTGTAGCCACTAGGCTACAGAGGCGGACGATTAATTATCGGAACAGAAAGAAAGGTATCCTCGGTGTGCCACCACCCTATCACCCCGTGACGTGGTATTCGCGTATCCCCCATGCCCGATGCCGACTTCATTACCATAAACACTCACTAATTACACGTGTATGCATGCAAATGATGCATTTCACTTTATGTTAATACACATATTACTGTATTTATGGTAATCGCGACGTTGCTACAACAGCGCATCGCTCGATAGTGTTGCAATGGTTAACGTTTTTGCTCCTGAGGCGCGGTGCGATGGGAAATATTACTGATCTTTTGAAAGATTATGTGCCTCGTACTTTATTACCGCCTTTGTTGAAAAAAAAAAGAGAAAATATTTATTTCCTTTCACAATAGGACATAAGTTACTTTTTATTACGATAATTTCGTTAACGATGTCACCGGCAAAAGCTTGTTAGTTAAAAAATTGACACACGATATTTGCATTCTCCCAAACCTCTCCTGCGGTGCTCAAACTTGGTCTTTGACGCAACTCAAAGTTGGTCAATCAATCAAATTTTTATTTGAAATTTAAGCGAGCCATGAAGCGCATATCCACTCTTAAAACTCACTGAACAAGTCAGAAATACAATTCAAATTCAAAAGCTCGAAAAGACGACGTTGCTTATCAGGATTCCGCTCAGAATGATTCCATACTAAATTTCTGTTGCCATAATCTTTTTATGTAGAATAGCTGGCTTTGATAAGTAATTACATAAAAATTGGAGATGGAATTATAGTGTCGCGAAATGAATATCATTAACGTACAACTTTATTGTTAGCTACAATAGCCGTTACGCTAATGGTCCCTAGATGGCGCTTTGAGCTATATTAGTGTGTGCTATAGTAGTGTGTTACAAATTACAATAGTGATTCCCTAGGAAGTTGTATGTTTATGATACTCATTTCGCGACATAACAATCCGATGTCCTATTTTTAGGTAAATACTGCACAAAGCTAGCTATTCTATTTTAAAAGATAATGAAATTTAGTTTTTAAAGTTTTATCGAGCGAATTCTCAAATGCGAGCCGAACCCTACAAACACTTGCGGTTATAATTATAAAATCATGGTTTGAGTATTTTAAATATTTCTTGTAACGTGTGATAAATCTTTGCAAATTAATTACCGTAAAAACACGGAAAATCGGAACGTGAAACTTTTTTATTGTTTCAAAATTTGAAAAGTGCATCCGGAGACCGCCTGCTGCTTTACGACCTCGTGGTGCGGCTTTATTTATTATTATTTATTATTATTATTATTTGCTTGATACACTAGCAGCTCTTCGAGCTGATGCGTGTATATCACTGCACTTGTTTTAATGTTTCTAAATGCTTGTCTAGTCTGTTTTTAAAACAATTCACTGAAGTAGCACTTATTACACTTTCAGTCAGAGCGTTCCAAGAATGCACTACACGGTTAGGCAAGAAGTACTTCCTAGGGTTGCTCCTGCATGAAGGCTTGGTGAGCTTCATTGAGTGCCCTCTCAATAGACTGTTCTGGCTCATAGTGAACAAGGTTCTGATGTTGCTCACATTGTAGTGTCCACTGAGTATTTTATAAGTTTCAATGAGGTCACCTCTTTTCCTTCGCTCTTCCAGTGTTGTCAGATTAAGTTGAAATACTTGCAAAATATTTAAAAATCTTTTTAACTGCATTTGTCCCACGATTTCTGTGGGGACTTCAGAAGGTATCCCATGGGGACGACATTTTCGATCGAGAAAAAATATCTTTTTTGTTTGTATTATCTCGTAAATATTTTTTTATCTCGTGGCTCGACAATTATCCTTTTCCATTCCTTCAACTGTCCCTATAAGTCATGTGACTCTCCGTTATTTGACAGGAAGGAAAGACAAACTTTACTATCGCATTTAAAATATTAATATGAATTTGCGTTGTCGTCGGCGGTAGATAGTTAAAACAGTGGTAGATAAAGCGGTCTTAGAAAAACCAACCTAAAAACTATTTAACTTATACTAAACAAGAGAAAATATTGTTTCAAAGCAAATTATGTAAAAACAATTATATTATAAATAGTTTCTTTAGGCGATCTCTTGATATAATAAACACCTTACTCAGTTAGATATATTTAGATATTCGTTAAATAGATTTAAAAATAAATTAAATATGCAATAGCTTAAGAACAGTTTATATGTATACATAATTTAGTTCAGTTATTATTTAAGTTTAGTTTGTTTTTTAATTGAATTTCTCAGCTTACACATAATAGTTTCAGTTTATATGTAAATGTATTGAAACTCTAGGTCTATTTAATAATAGTATTTGTTTTCATGTATATTGGATGGCTGTTTCATAAATTCAATAATAATAATAAAAGAGACATAACGAGATTCATACATTTAACCGCACTCGTGGCGTAACGGCTCAGTGTTGTGTTGAAGTAACAATCTGGAGGTCCAGGGTTCGGTTCCCTGTGGGGGATCCCTGTGGGTAGTCGGTTTCGTGGTGATAGGGCATTTTATATGTGCGTCTGGCTAGCTACCACCATCATCCCTAAGTCTACCGCCAAACAGAAGTGTAAATAGCACTGTTGTGTTCCCGCATGAAAGGTATCAGAGCCAGCGCTTTAAGCACTTACCATCAGATGAGATGAAGGCCAAGTGCAAATCCAGCATACATCAATAAATTGATAAATTAAACCGTTTTAAACGTATTTATTTTATATACTTGGATGGTTGCTGCCAATCTAAGGCGTTTTCGGAATGTGTGAACACATTTTTATTTATCTCTTCATAAGCTCAAGTTTGATATTATCTTTCGTCACAAAAAACTATATTTTTATATTCATGGAAACAAATCATTTTTATCGTCGTACACTTAGAGACAGAATTAGTTGCAACATTCTATGAATAGTTAATTAATGTAATAACAGAGGATGAAGTAATTACGTATGTAATTAGATTCGTGAAGATCTATGTTTTACGTTGAAAACGCCTCTTTTGTTGTATATGGTATTAATGCACGGTGTTATAGCGCCTTTTGACCAGCTTTTTGATTTTTCGGATCTCCCACCCGCCGCCGTGGTCTGGTGTGTTTAGTTTATTTGTTACCAAATAACTGTCGTTTTGAAAGCTTTTATAAATACATTAGCTTAGCTACTCTACACATATAGACATATAAATAGTGTCTTTTAAATGTTTAAATAACCTATTTAAATCTGTTTAAATACACCTAAAAATCTGACGATCTCGAAGGCGCTCCTCGGTTAATATTCTACTAGCGACTAGATTAAGGGTGTCCGTTTCGCTTGGATTCGGCTAACGGCTGTTCATTTGTGGTGAAAAGGTAGGAGATAAATAATGCTTATAGCGCTATTTGTAATAGAATATGGTCACTCCGTGTCATCACGCGAGTATCGTAAAAGGCGAGTAAGGAGAAAAGTAAGTCGATTAGCACCAGCATCTGTCTGTGAACGACTTGTTACTGTTAACATCGAGCTAAGTGAATGAAGGACAAACCTAACAACGGGTGTACCTCATAGTTCCGAAATTCATTACCGCGATATACGTTACCGCAAAAGTTCACAATCGCGACGTACGTTATCGCGAAAGTTCACCATCGTGACGTACGCTGTCGCGAAAGTTCTCTGTTGCGATGTACGTTACTGCCAAAGTTTACCGTCGCGACGTAAGTTGTCGCGAAGGTCTCTAGTTTTAACTAGCTTCACGTTTGTATAATATGTTACCACACGATGTCTCACAATACATTTATTCTCTACAAGTCAGCCCTGCTACATGAATAAAACCCGTTTTTTGGTCATCATTTTTGTCCGCTTTAACTGATTTGGTGTACATATTTGTTCATAAAAATTGACATTTTTTCCAAACTAAATAAAAAGTAAAGAACTTTTGTGACAATATACGTAGCGATGGTAATCTTTCGCAGTAGAGAACTTTCGCAACAACTTATTTCGCGATGGTGAACATTCGCAGTAACGAACATCGCGATAATGAACTTCGCAACTATATTGGTTACACCCCGAACCAACACGCTTACCGATAACCAATATTAATAGAGATAGGGATGACCTTAGATTATACGTAGCGATGGTAATCTTTCGCAGTAGAGAACTTTCGCAACAACTTATTTCGCGATGGTGAACATTCGCAGTAACGAACATCGCGGTAATGAACTTCGCAACTATATTGGTTACACCCCGAACCAACACGCTTACCGATAACCAATATTAATAGAGATAGGGATGACCTTAGATTATACGTAGCGATGGTAATCTTTCGCAGTAGAGAACTTTCGCAACAACTTATTTCGCGATGGTGAACATTCGCAGTAACGAACATCGCGGTAATGAACTTCGCAACTATATTGGTTACACCCCGAACCAACACGCTTACCGATAACCAATATTAATAGAGATAGGGATGACCTTAGATTAGCCTTTATCTGTCCTGATGGAGAGGACTGTGCTGAGGAGAGGATGTAAGATACGCTCTATATTCTTTAGGATACATTTGAAGAGAGCGCGCAAGAAATATTCTTAAGGATGCAAGATCTAACAGGCGAACAGCAGGGCTCTATTATATACTCGTATATACATAATTGACATACCTAAGGTTGGGTTGTTTCGATTCAAACTTTATTGTAACTTAATGATAGACAAACATTTACAGACAATGCTTTAGTGTTTTTCATATTCTTTATTTATTACGATAGGTTATATTCACGTAACCAGCATAATTATGTATCTTCGATATCATAACACCGTCCGTGACACTTTTTGAACTATGTAACACCAATAACACGAAAACATAGATAACATCACTATTCAATAATTACGAAAAATACAAAACAACCAGCATATTACGAGTTCCGCCAATAATCATAGCTACTATACCATAGATAACAAAGTATTCGAGTACATAGTTTAGTGAGACTCTGGCTGCGCGGGCGCACTGGTAAAGGCCCGTGTTGCGACACTGCACATCACGTCACAAATCATACACAGGCCATTACCGAATACGCCCTTTAATTTGTCTGCACCCGTGTCGTATAAATGATTAAATATACAGCGGCTATTCAAATAACAGATAACAACGAACATGGATACAGATAAAGTTCTTCGCTCATTAAAAATTTCAATTTAATTAGAAAATCGTAAAAATTCAAAGGAAAATCTGAAGATCATTTTTTTACATAAGCTTTTGAAAATGCTGATCCTAGAACAGCAGCTACAAAAAGCTTAAAACTATTTAAGTAGGGTAAGGATAGTAAGGATTCATGCCATTGTTTGTCATATTATTTGGTATCGTTTGACATACTCGTATTTCAAGTGCAATATTGGTGACCTTAAAACTGAGAAATGATTAATAGTAATAAATCATCCTAATAGCCCAAAGCATGAAAACATACATGATATCTTTCGACGTGAACCAGGTTGATGAGGATATAATATTTTAATAATTTGTCTAGTCCAGCTGTTAACGTTGCAGTACCAATTGTACCATCAATCTGGGTGCAATTGTTTATCAGTTTCAAGACTGTTCAAATCTACCGTATCCTCGTCTGTTAATTTATTTGATACCACAGCGGACTGTAATACTATGTGATATCTTTACATATCACACCTGTGCGTCGTCCATGAGTTTACGGTGGCGATAACGTATATCGAATACTATCGGAAATGCTGCTCAGTCGAGATGCGGGTGACAAGGACAGAGCGATAGTTAACGATATACATTATCGCCTGCGTAAACTCATGGTAGATGCACTGTATTACACTGCAAAATTAAAGTGTCATGAATCTAGATCATAATAATTATTTTGCCTGAATGTATTTGGTTGATGTTTCTAATGAATACTCTCTGACATATATTGCTGTGGTGTGTGGCGTCAGCCTTTGTGTACCGTAGCTCGTAGTGTAAATGAATAAATATTTTTTTAAATTCCAATTTTTGTTCTCTTCCGCCAAAGAAACAAGACAGTTCTCGGTTCTTATCCGCCTCATAAGACTAATGTTAAGTAGCAGAACTAATTTATCAAATTAATTAACACACATAACAACATGCGTGCTTCTAATAACAATAATGTATATTTTCCCGGGCCCGTGTACAGCAGGGTTTACATATAAAGAGTGGTGTTCACTGAGCAGAAGCAGGTACAATAAAAGATGTGTTTCAAATTCGGCCTGCACTTGTACACTATTTACAAAATCATGTAATAATCTAAATATGTATAATAGAAAAATACTAGAACTACATTTTTTTTTAATTGTACAAAATCATTCTTTTTGTACTAAGTGACAGCGTCAAATGGCATTTTATTGACGCCATATTTGTTTTGTGTTTTCAACGTCAAGTCTTACCTGTTTCGTGAGTTTTATATGTTTTTGTACAAATAAACTAAACCAAAATGTACAAAAAGAATAATTAAATCACTTTTATTTGACACTGTTATTCGACGACAAATGAGTAGACTTAGCTAGTCATAGCGGACGAAGATTTGGCCGCGACTTCGACCGCGTGTACTACAGAAATTATCCATCGAGAACTATTTGCTCGATCGGGATGTAAAGTAGTCTATGTCCTTTTGCGGCCCTTCAACTATTCCTATGCAAAAATTCAAGTCATTCTCAGTGTAAAATACGACGTGAAAGAATGACAAAGAAATTAACAAACCCACGCATTTATAATGTTTGTATGGATAGGATTAAGCCATTTATAAGCCACAAAAGTATAAATCTACCGATGAGCAGTGCGCACCAACCCCAAGGTAAAGGCGGGTCGACAACCGATGCTAGTCCATTTCGAGTGGCCGCCAGTAGATGTTTATCTAACAAACTTTAAGTTCACGACGATTCCGATCTCTCATATTTAAACACTTGATATTTTCGTGTAAACTGTGCCTAATTGAAACCTGGATACCGTGACGATGAATTTTTTTATTCAAAGTTTTTTTATATCGAGTATTATCTGTTGGCAAAATGTGTTTTAATATGAGTAGGTATAATTAAATTTGTGTGACTAACGATGGACTGCTGTAGGTACTGTTTAAGGTTCCGCTGTTGATAAATTAGAACCATAATAATGAGTGCGTTGAATTTATTGTATACATATTACGAGTACAACTATGTATCCCACGGGAACTACTTGCTCGATTAGGATAAACAGTATCCTATGTCATTTCAGTCTCTTCAACCACTCAAAAAATCAAGTCATGATGAACCTCCGTTGCGACGTAAAAAAAGATCATACAATCCGAGTGAAAATAGCTCATGTCTATGGTTTAAAATTAGCTACATGTTTTAGGTCGCAAAAGGCTACAAAGCAGCAGATTCGACAGCAGAATCCAAAGGAAACTTTACCTCACTAAGATCAATCCGCTAACCCAAGTGATTACGGCAAATCCTCTCAGACCTTTAACAGTTTCGGGCTCTGTTGAATATTTAGTTCCGTTCCTTCGTGATTTACGAATTTCCGTAACAGCACACAAATCATCATCAACAGCCTATATACGTCCCCACTACAGGGCTTAGGCCTGCTCTACTACAGAGAGTGTATGGGACATAGTCCACCACGCTGGCCCAGTGCGGATTGGTAGACTTCACACACACCTTTGAATTTCTTCTCCGGAGTGTGCAGGTTTCCTCACGATTTGAAAAACAACTCATAGGAACACGGCTGGATTCGAACCCGGAACCCTCAGATTGAAAGTCCGCGCCTTATCCACTGCGCCACCGACGCTTCAGCACACAAATGTCGATTTAAAAATAAAAATTGCCTTTTCGCTATATTAAGACTCAATGAAAACAAGTACCATTGTACGATTTCTAAAACCACTATACTAATACAGTTCACTTACTTTATACAACATTATTGGACTTATTTTACTATTTTATTCAAGGACAGTTTATATTTTTTTTATTCGAATTCCTAAAAAATATATACTGAAAAGTAAATATGTTTCATGCCTAATTTCCCGCTCTTTGAGTGTTTTATAAGCTTTTATATATATCCATATATAAATGATTAAATACGTAAAGAACCCTCATGCAAAAGTTTATGGCAAACATTATTTTAGTCAGCTACGTACGAGTTTATATTGTCGAAGTTTTCGCGTTATTAAGTACCTAATAGCTATAACATAGACATGGGAAATGCTTGCACAACTGAAGGGTTATAGAGCATATGACGTCATACGGGAATTTGGGACATAGTGACATAATAACGCGCTCAAAAAGAACCACGAAACCGCCTTCAATCAACTGCCCTAAAAGTCTAGAGTATTCATCTCCTAAAATGTTCACCTTTTATAGGTTGATTTATCTGGGTGCAAGTATATTTTGGTTTTCGTGATTTTCTCAAAAAGAACTCTGTCAATTTCGATAAAATGTATATGGAATCACTTCTGATATATGAAACAAACAAAAACCGAATCATCAAATCGATTTTCAATAGTCGGAGTTGTCGCGTAAACATACAAAAAAAACATACAGATGAATTGATAACCTCCTCCTTTTTTTGAAGTCGGTTGAATATACCATGGAATTGAGTTTACTTTGTAACCAGTTTGTACATTACTTAGCCACTTTGATCGCATCAAAAATATTATAGCAACCTACAAGATATGAGCGGTGATTTGGTTTTTCGATATTTAAAAAAATAATTAAGAACTCCAATTCACTGAGCACAAACATTATTACAACCCCACGACTCACGAATCAAGGGTATATAATGACGTCAGCAAATACATCCGTGAGCCGTGTCGTTGTAAGGATAAGTTCTTAGTGAATTGCATACCTGAAGAACAAAACGGTCAAGTGCGATTCGGACTCGCACACCGATCCCTCCGTTCGTTATATGAATAATTAACATACTGAAAACCATAAATAATAAGTGATGCCTCATCGTATTGAGAGACGAAAAATTTAAGCTGTGTCTAAATGAAAATAAGTATGGATTACGGCGTTCCAGTAAAAAAACTCGCATAAACGTACGTACGTAAATAAGCAAATCAACCTGCGCGAACTCTGCGGTCAGAGCCATCTGTCTCCAAGCGACATATGGCCGTGTTTTTTTACGACCGCACGATTTGTTTATATCGCTGACCCCCTCCGTCTTAGGAGAAAGTCTACGTACATCCCTCTCCCACGCAGTTTTCCTTCAAGGTGCAGGGTAATTGAAATTGAACACTGCATGCGGGCAAGTGAAAGGACTCTCTTGGCATAGATTAAAATACAGATGAGACTCGCTGTTTGCGGTTTCAGGTGACAGGTTTTCTTGCTAACTCAAAGTCAATTAATCTACAGCCACTTTAAGAAGTAAACGAGAAAAGTCCTTACAGCTGACGCAACTTTTTAAACATACACAAGAACATGACTATGATAATTATATGTGTAGTTATTTAGACACATAGATTACTTCCAAGCGCCCGTGTTAAAAATGTATCAATTCTAAAATAAAATAAAAGTGTAAAATAAACTTTCTTACCGAGATTATATTTATAGTTGTTATTTAAATAGCTAAATTTAAACTAATTTTCTATTCTAAGGAGTTTTATTATTAATTTATTCAATATATGGAGCATTTTAAAACGGTAATTTAATTTGATTCAAAACATAAATATGATCTTTAGCCTGACCTATGCCTAATTTATACTACTGGATTGGATGTCATAAAACAATTAAACGAACAATGTGTCTTCCAAATTTTCATTCATGAAATTTTTAAACGCTTTTAAAATATAAAATAAATTATTAAGTGTGTAAGGATGCCCTGGTAACTTATTCCAAAATACTCACGTCTTCTTCTAATAAATATAAAACCCTCACCTGTCAAACTGAAAAGAAAAATCGTCAAGAAAAAAATCAATACAAACATTGTGAACACAGAACTGTAGGTGTAACTGAAACTAATGCAATTAGAATCACCTCTAGAAGCATTAGCGCGCTTTCTCGCAGTTTCTCGCACATTCTCCGGGAGGGCGCGTCCTATTTGGCATAGTTTCAATGCTTCCCACTAATTGATCTTTTTCTGCGGCGCGCAGAACATTGACCTGTCTCCATCTAGCATCCGTCTTTGTTGTGCCGGCTCTGTGATGTTTTCTCATTTACTTGTTTAACCGATCGGCTCATGAACGGGCAGTGTTTGTTGTGTTTATGTATGTAATTTAAACGAAATTATGTCATAGTAAATCTACGGCACAATTTCTTACATAGAGTTATTATATACATATTTTGAATTCGTGACGCATTTTTATACATTCAACGATCCCACTTCTGCGTACGTCACGTCATGACGCGTGAGTGTCGCAAAAGGCGACTGAAGGAAAATATTAGGAGATGGGCAGCAGCATCTACCTCATCATCTGTATCAATAACATCGATTGCGATCACAAATTTTGGTAAAGTGCCCTCACGGTTACCCCTTATGTTGTTGGAATGAGGATCAGAAGTTGATTTATGAATGTGATGATAAAATATCGTTTAAATTAACGAAATAATCTGCAGCTGAAGCCTAGGTATACCAGTTTTTATTAGTGTTAACAATGTAAAAAAACCAAGCAAACACTTCTCATCAAAATAACCCACTGTCTATCATTCCTGGTGCAAAGGTTCCCTTACAGCATTGCCGCGCTGCTATGGATATCCTTTGCACCAGGAAGGGTCCGGTCACCTTTATGTCTGAGCGTGGCGTATTTCACATGTTTCTGGCATGCTGCTGACTCCCCTGCAGAGAAATGAAATGAAAAATTTATTTGCAGTAAATATGGTGCTTCCAAGGTGGAAGGTGCTTATGAATAGTTCTCACATTTAACCCGAGCAGGGCATGCAAATATTGCGTATTGTTTTAACTATAACTAATACTATTTTGTCACAACGTATTTATTTAAAATGTCAAAAGTAATGTCCAAATTAAAAAGTCTAAAAATAATAAGTCAAAAAATGTCAGATATTTTATTTTTATTATTTAGAGCCAACAGTCTTTACTTTCCGGGGCAGATGGGAAGGTGCAAAGGTGAAATGTCCACACACGCCACGGCACCAGCGTAAAACTGTCAGGTCTCTTACCGTCTGCAGCTTAGAAATTGTAGGTCTGAATTTAAACGGCAAGGCAGTTGCAAAATTTCAGTTTTAATGCTGTGTGCGAGCATAGTTGACAGTCAACCATTTCACACGAAGTGTTACACTTCTTCATTTATGAGTGGAATACCCTGCCGGCTTCTGAGTTTCCTTAGCTCTACAATCTGCACGTTTTCACGGCCAAACTGAATACGCTATTTCTTCAACTGCAGGAGACGGGAGACGCGGGCGGCGGGTGGTATAGACTTTGGAGTCCGGGTGCAGTCGATCCAACTGTTCACAAACCGCATTATAACGGCAAATGACACGTTCCGCGAATGTATGGAGACAAGGCCTGGTCTTGTACACTTATAATTTTAAAAGACCATTATCAAATAAAAGTGATTTAGTTACCATTTTCGTATATTTTGGTTTAGTTTATTTGTACAAAAATATATAAAACGCACGAAACAGGGAAGACTTAACGTTGAAAACAAAGATGGCGTCAATAAAATGTCACTTTGACGCTGTCACTTAGTACAAAAAGAATGATTTTGTACAACTAAAATAAATGCAAAAATGTAATTCTAGTATCCTTCTATATATACTTAGATTATTACTAGATTTTTAAATAGTGTACAAGTGCAGGCCGAATCTGAACCTAACCTGAAGCCAAACTTGCGCCAGCAGCCACGCCAGCATGGGGCTTAATTTGAATCCGTCTACTACCTATATTTGTGTTATGTTACACATCGTTTCTACCTGATATGCGCAAGCGTTGCTGAATAGCAGCTAATGTCAAGCATGTAGGACAAGAATACAGCGCTGTTCACAACTCTCTAGACATCGGTTCAGTCAGATCGTTCAATTCACACTTAGTTAACGTCACGATTATACGGCTGTCGGTCGGACCGCACGACCTGCGTACGGCGGCGTAGAGGCATGCCGATTGCCTATGTCCACTCAGACTACACTAAATATAGCGTCTATACCTGAGTCTGACGCAAAATAGCAGTAGGTATTGATACGTTTGTGTTTCGGTGTGAAAGATAGCAGAGCCGGCTCGATTAGGTTGTGTCTTCTGGATCACTTACCACCAAGTGAGAAGAAGGCCAGATGCAAACCAATACATTTTTCAATTTTCGTGTGTTCTCGGCTAGAGATCGGTGATGGCCTAACTTAAAATATGGTTATTTCATCTCGATACGCCACCGACAAGCGTAGAAGGGGTAGAAATTAATCTGTCATAATCATCATGGCAGTCCACACCTACCAAAAAGTCTTTGGTAGGTGTAGATGCATCAAGGAATATAGTATATAAACTCCTTGCTTTGAATTTATACGACAAAATATACATTTTTCAGTTAAATTTTGCTACGACGTTGCTATCTATGCATGAATTAATAACTATTTAGTTTTTGCTCTAGTCTGGGGGTGTTACGTTTAATAGCATTTGCCACGTTAGACTGTCCTAAATGTGCCATAACTGGTCGGGTTGTAAACGCTAAATTACACACCTGTCCCATGCTGTTTATAGATTACAATAGGATTATTGGACTCGACGTTGTGACGAGAAGCGTAAAGGCTCGTGTATTTCTGTATTCTGCAGCGACGTAGCTTCGGGGGCGGAAAGTGGAAGCGCACTTTTCAAACTGGGTCCCCAGCGTAAGTTTGGAAAGTGGAAGCGCACGTTTCAAACTGGGTCCCCAGCGTAAGTTTGGAAAGTGAAAGCGCACTTTTCAAACTGGGTCCCCAGCGTAAGTTTGGAAAGTGGAAACGCACTTTTCAAACTGAGTTCCCAGCGTAAGTTGGGAAAGTGGAAGCGCACTTTTCAAACTGGGTCCCCAGCGTAAGTTTGGAAAGTGGAAGCGCACTTTTCAAACTGAGTCCCCAGCGTAAGTTTGGAAAGTGGAAGCGCACTTTTCAAACTGAGTCCCCAGCGTAAGTTTGGAAAGTGGAAGCGCACTTTTCAAACTGGGTCCCTGCGTAAGTTTGGAAAGTGGAAGCGCACTTTTCAAACTGGGTCCCCAGCGTAAGTTTGGAAAGTGGAAGCGCACTTTTCAAACTGGGTCCCCAGCGTAAGTTTGGAAAGTGGAAGCGCACTTTTCAAACTGAGTCCCCAGCGTAAGTTTGGAAAGTGGAAGCGCACTTTTCAAACTGGGTCCCCAGCGTAAGTTTGGAAAGTGGAAGCGCACTTTTCAAACTGGGTCCCCAGCGTAAGTTTGGAAAGTGGAAGCGCACTTTTCAAACTGAGTCCCCAGCGTAAGTTTGGAAAGTGGAAGCGCACTTTTCAAACTGGGTCCCCAGCGTAAGTTTGGAAAGTGGAAGCGCACTTTTCAAACTGAGTCCCCAGCGTAAGTTTGGAAAGTGGAAGCGCACTTTTCAAACTGGGTCCCCAGCGTAAGTTTGGAAAGTGGAAGCGCACTTTTCAAACTGGGTCCCCAGCGTAAGTTTGGAAAGTGGAAGCGCACTTTTCAAACTGGGTCCCCTGCGTAAGTTTTACTTAAACATCTAACAAATTCAGTAACACCAAAAAAAAATTTCATGAAAATTTTCTTGAACAATGCTTCCCATTCCCGACGGAAAAGGTAATTGTGAATGGAAATAATAAAAAATTATTCAAGTAATGAAATAATTTGTTCTGTTACAGTTCAATTCACAACAAAGGTTGAGGTATTAACGATGTTTATTGTTACTGAATTTCTGTTATGTTCTGTCTGTTATGATTTAATTGTATGTTTTTATAAAACTGTGTCAAAACACTCCTCTCAACACTAACATACCTCGGTGTGCGGTCTCGGCTACAAAAATCAACCCATGTCGTCCCGTAGATTTCGTCACACATTCATCATCACACGTCACATCTCACTGCGATCTCTAATCATCATGCCAAGCTGAGTGAAGTACCTCATGTAATGTCTGCCGTGGCGGGCTCTGAGTGAGGTGCTGCTGCTTAAAAATGAAATGCACATAAAATGTACAATATATAAATTCATCGGTGACTAACAGTACCAACTTGGTACCAACAGGGAGCTGTATAAATAAGTACCTACATTAAGTACTGTCTTTCAAAAACCGAAGTAGGTCAAAAACCGCATTGAAATTCCGAGAATACACGAAATTGCTCACTGTTGTAGTAGCGAGGACCCACTGATCGTTGTGGATTATAGTAATTATAGAAGATAAGTAGTATGGGAGCCACCTGCGCGGGAGTTGATGTCACATGCTGCGGGACACATGTGTGTGCTTCCGACAATTTACACTGTGCCCGTTGCACGATACGATACGATATTGGTCTTACTCGAGCACTGGCTTTGTCACTGGATACACGCCAGTGCCTTGAGTTTCGCCAACAGTTGTGTTGAAGAGCAAGCACAAGCTGACTGTGAAAAAACAAGTAAATCGTGTTCCACAAATATATTGAAATATTGTCAGAGTTGTTGAGCCATAGAGGCCTCTGACATGGCTCGTGTAGCTACTACCTGTCGTAGATAGTAACCAGGACTAACGGATTAACGTGACTAACGAAGCACGAAAGCATCTTACTTTTCAGACAGTCAGATGATTCGGCCTGCAATGTCCTAACCAAGCTGGGGAAAGTCTCACAAAGTGATTGTTGACAATGTCCCCATCGGGAATCGAACCCGAGACCTGCGCGTGTTGCGCGTCTAAGTCTAACGCTCAGACAACTGCGCCACGGAGGCCGATGGTGTCAATGAAATGAAATTTGAGGTTTTCCATTTAGTACAAAGAAAATACTTCCTCTACTAAACTCTGTTATTTTTCTAAGATTATTTCTTGATTTTGTATATAGTGCACAAACTGCAAGTCGTATTTAAAACATGTATTTTAGGTTTATTTCTGATGCTTAGTGAATCTACTCGTAAAGCGTTTTGAATGACGCCATATTGATTTCACATTGTATCCGCGGTCACCGCATGTGATAAATAGAACGTGTCACGATTGACAATGGAAACAGAGCGTGTTTCGGTGACAAATCGTTTTAAATAATACGTATCGACCACACGCCCGGCTTCAAATACTTAATTAATCACAATTCATTAATATAATTCTTAGAATTGGTCGACTAATATTACCGATTCACAAATTTAAATCATGCCGCTCGGAAAACAATTTTTCTGATGTTCTTCAATGTGGAAATTAGCTGCTCGTCAGCAAATGTAACTTTGTTATTATCAGTAATGTGTGCATATTGATTATCGTAAGATGTCAAACGAGTTTTTTTATGACAATTCGTATCATCTTCTGATGTATGATTTGATTAGGTTAAGTTTTGATGGGCTGATTCGTTGACTATGATGTGATATGAGGTTTGATTTATGCGGAAGTCGATAGGTTATTATGAAGACGAAAAACATACAGAACCTTCCTGGAAGTGTGTTGAAAATGAAACGCGTAAATCGACTATTCGAAACCGGGATCTTACTTACGTCCGTTTTTTGTTTCGGATTCTGCCTCTATACATCATCATCAACAGCCTATATACGTCCCCACTGCAGGGGCTCAGGCCTACTCTTCTATAGAGAGTGTATGGATCATAATCCACCACGCGGGCCCAGTGCGGATTGGCGGACTTCACATGCCTGTTTAAGACATGCAGGTTTCCTCACGATGTTTTCCTCCACCGTTTAGCAATCGGATAATGAACTTGAATTGAAAAACAACTCATACGTACACAGCTGGATTCGAACCCGGAACCCTCAGATTGAGAGCCCACGCCTTATCCATTGCGCCACCGGCGATATATACATATCAGTAATGTATCTGCAAATCGGATATTTATCGATAGATTAAGCGTGGCGACACACCGGGCTTTGCTGTTCTGATCTTCTCAGATCATCCGGAATCCGGAAGGCTATAATGCTATACAAAATGTACCGATCGAGACGCACCTTTCTACCCGCCAAGCACGCCCGGTCAGCAAGCAACCAGCCAGCTTCCCCGGAGAACGTGCTGGCCGGTCAGAAAGAGACGCGAGTTACATACATAATATATCTGAGAGAGAGGGAGAGATATGTCTCATTACGCCTGCAGTTGTGCAAATAAGAAAGCCGGTAAGGGTGACGCGACCAATCCGGATTCTTTTCTGATCTAGGTCATTCTGGGTAGATCAGAACAGCGAGTAATCCCCTAGTCACAGTGTAGCCCTATATCATCAATGACATTACCCTAAATTATAGATCGCGACGAGTAACAAATCTTACACAAATTATACAAATTACATAATTTATGATTATTTTACCTTTCTATGATGACAATAAATTATTATGATTTGCCACAATGACTACGCTTCGCATGTAAATTAGTAATAGTAAACAGTAATTTTTGTCACCATACGTCATTTTTAGCTCGATCCATAGTAAAAGTTTTATGCGTAAAACTGAATTATTCACTTCAAGATTTGATGTGAAATCAAACATTATTACCCAATTCTGATAATTGTAATCCTTTATATCCGCTGTCCGAGAAAAAATGATATATCGTTTTTATGTCGAAACCCTGCGTGTTTCAATCGAAAAATGTGGTAAACAACCTTGAAAACTCGCTGTTTGTTGTTATTAGGCCCATTTCTAAAATTAGCAACTCCATAATTTATTTAAACTGTCCGACTTAAATACTTCTGGAATAACCTGTTACTTCCTAACGCTTTGATTTTTCTTAATAACAGTAAAATCAACTACGGTACGATGGTTGAATGGTTAGTTGCCTTCAACCCCCGACTATGGCACTGAAAGAAAGAAAATCTGTAGTCTCTGCAAAGTAATATAAATAAATTGGTTTTTGATCGGTTTAGCTACTGAAATAACGTTGAAATTTAAAACTGATTCTGTCTACAAATCATTTAGGTGCAAACGTAAATCCGCCCAACTTGGGAAGCTAAGGCGTTGAGTTTAGCCTCTTACAAAACTTTTCACTGACATTGCGTGGGACCATGATCCCTGGTTTTCAGGATTAGTAGGTCTGCGAGTAATAGTGGGACAAAGATGGGGGGCCATCAAGTCAATAATTAATTATGGAACTCCCCAAAGAACAAGAAGAAACTCATATAAATCCAAATGTATCATTCACTTCTCTGAAATCGAGAGAAATATGTATCTACGTGTATGATAGGGCATTAAACAAATTATCACGTCCGCATCCAGTCTAATATCGAGCAACTCAACCAATAAATCACGCTAAGTAATGGAATCACCTAATGTAAGAGATGGACGAGTTCGATAAAGCTGCTCTATAAATTTTAATTTACTGCATCTTAGTCTATGACAGTGCTTCTCAAACGTTTTTCGTAGACCACTTATTTTCAAACTCTCAACTCGACTTAAGTCACGATCGACTACAAGTCACATGAAAACAGGTTTGACCGTATTTTTTAATCATTCACCTCAGGTGTTGACAATATATCTTAAATGTTTAATTTCATCCGTTTTACGCAGAGAAAATAATACCGGTCATTCATGCAAGGAAAACGGAACGCAAAGTACACAGAACAGTTCCTACTGTCAATGTCAATAAGTGCTTATGTCAGTGTCCGACGATGACGTTTAGTCTATCGCTCGGCTCCGCAAAGAGTGGTCCCGACCACTCGCAGCGCGTAGAGCGAATCAAAAATAGAGCCCCTGTTCCCTGTTGTATGTTGCCATCCATTTCTCGGAGACTATCTAGACTAGAGATAGCATCAATAGCATTGGTTTGATATCTCCAGAAGATGATTATTTGAACCAGAACTCCTTATAAACAGACTCATCTTTGGATAATTGCTGTGTACAGCACAGTGACATTTCCTCTACTGTGAAGTCGCGATGAGTTTATATTTTAGAATTCTGTTAGGATATGAAATCGATCGCGTCAGAGTGAAGTGAAAGAAACTCAGTATGGATTGCCAGGTAAAGTTCATCCTTATAGTTGTCTGTATTATAATCGATTGCAATCAACATCGACACGGTTACAGAACAGACTTATATAATACTAGCAGCCCGTCCCGGCTTCGCACGGGGTAGACAATTATTTATTTTTGGAAATTTGGATATAAAACACTTTTTTTACAAATATTTTTATTTATTAGAAAATTATTATTTATTAATTATATATTTAAAAAATTTATTTCAGTGAACCTCCACCCCGCCCGCCGCGATGCCCGGCGCGCTTTTCAGACTGCATCGCAAACAACGGCCACGGCGCTATGGCGGTTTTGTTTACTGTTTGAATTTTTTAATTCGTAATATCTTTTGAATGGAAAGTCCAATTTAAATAATTTAAAAACTATTTTATAGGTAGTTAAATGGTCTTGACCATAAAATAATTTATTTGGATAAGGATTAATATAAACACATAAATAACATGGTTTGAATTTGGTTAGCATTTTCATTAATGTTTAAAATGAAAAAAGTTGTTGTAGTGACATAACTACAATAGTTGGACATATGCTACCGCGGAGTTTTTTGTAGACATTATGATGTTCTTCAATATTGATATACATTATTTTCGTTCTATCGCTAATAGTTTCGGCAGCGCATTCGACGAAAGACATTTTAAGACTCATTTTTCTACACCTTCGGTTACATTGTTCAAATTTTACCAAGGATCCCTAATTTTTTTCAAAATGAAATGTAGCCTATGTCAAATTGGAAGAATGTAGCATTCTATTGGTGAAAGAATTTTTTAAATCGGCCCAGTACTTTTTGAGCCTATTCATTACAAACATACAAACATACAAAAATAGGTACAAATCTTTCCTCTTTATAATATTAGTGTAGATATTCGAAGTGGTATTAATCATTCAGATTGTTGGCCACGTTCCTGCCAAATTTCACGAGTATCATAGTTAATTTCGGATTTATGATTGTTATGTGATCCTACTAATATTATAAGTGTGAAAGTTTGGATGTTTGGATGTTTAGATGTTTGGATGTTTGTGACGCTTTCACGGAAAAACTACTGAATGGATTTGAATGAAACTTTACAATATACTTATACATCAGAATAACATATAGGCTATAATTTCTAAAGACATATTGTGTAAATTGTCCAAAATCACACTTATAATATTAGCGGGATTACACGGGCAATTTTGGCATAACAAAAACGCGTTGCCTAGCAACCGACCATAGAATATGTAAATTCGTATATACAAACTTTCGCGTTTATAATATTGGTGTGAAGACTATTTGAATGTACTACGTCAGATATTAAATTTTATTTTGTTTCTTTAAATTATTAGACTACGTAACAGAATAAACTGTGGTGTGAATGACTCTCCGTGGTAATAAGAATTAACAGATTGAGAAGCGCTAGTCCATAGTGATCCACCTTGACATTTCAGTCACATGATCGATGGTCAACTGTCACTTGTCGCGTTGACGCAAGTGACGGATGTCATCGATGTCGTTAGTATGTAGATCGATTCTGATAGTGTTTCAATTAAATTATTAGATACGTAGATGCGTAAAGCGTACACTTTGGTAAGTTTAGGTGTTTTTATTACTCGTTTTATATGGTTTATGTTTAAAATAAGATCAATCCATGTCGTTTGTCAAAGACCGCCACCGCTAAATGTTGGATTCACAATCAGGATGGCCTGGGTTCGATTTTCAGTTAGGGTACCTATCGGTACTCAGATTGGTTGGTGACAGGGTTCTATGACCGTATCGCTACCACTATGTTACCTAAGCCTGCTGCCAAACAGCAGTTTTAAAAGCAATGTTGTGTTCCTGTATGAAAGTTAGCAGAGCCAGACTCATTCGGTTAAGGCTTCTGGGTGCGCACGCTTATCATCCAACAGCCGTATCGTCACTTACCATCAGGTGAGATGAAGGCCAAATGCAAACCCATCATTCATAAAAAAGACGTTTAATAGTGATAGACCGGATAAGGCAAACAAAATTTTGATCCTAAAAATGTTACTAATTGGTAACAAGCCACTCAGTCTAGTGTCAGTTATCACATCACGTACAAAACATTTGACACGATTGATTTTAATGGTAACAGTTTTTTGTATATATATTTTTTCAATACCCGTTCTATAAGCTATATATTTGCTTTCCATAGACTACTAGACTACACTCGAAGGGAGTGGGACAGTCACTTGTTAAACTAAAGTAGTCATAAATAATATAAATATCGGTTAACGGGAACTGGATGACATTTTAAACCTCTAGAGGTAGAATTATTATCTTCAAAATATAATAGTATATAATAATAAAAAATAATAATAAAAAAGGCATAATAACGAAGTTCCCACATGCACTTCGACTAAAACTTTTGAATTGTGTACAGTAGGTCATTTTGAACAACACTTTACAGTTCAGTGGTTCTCAAACCTTTTTGCGATGGAACCCTTTTGAAACATTAAACTTTTTACGAATCCTCAGACCTAATTACCTGTAATTCAATTTATAATCACCGCATGTCTTTAATCGGTCGACTCGCGTCGCGGACGAATCAATAGTTAGCTAAGAATGAATTCAATAAGCTGTAGCTAACAGACGTGTCGGGTCTCTTTGGATCATTTTCTGGTTTGTCGAATAGGTTTATGTTGTCTCAAACTAATTTTACAATATCTATTGTGTATTTCTTTGCGTGAAAATTATCATTTGCTACGAGTACCTGTACCTGTGCTCTGGTATAAAATTGTAGCGGATTTGTCGTAGCCTAAACCTCAACTTTCGTTCGACTGTGAAGATCGTAAGCTTGTCGTAGTAGATTCAGTTAGGTCAAAATATTGAATTACGTGAACATTGATCGCTTCCATCAATTAGCCATGTCAAATAGTAACACATGTCGTAACCACGACAGATGTAAAAGTATTACATATAGTAAAAACATGGGTCATTAACCAGCCTGTGGATAAAGGCAAAAATCTTTTTTATTAGCTATTTTATTTAGGCGTGATCTTTGTACACGAGTTGAAAAAAGTAACGGAGGAAAGTCTGAACACACATTTATTCGCGAAGAAATTCGCGTATTCGTCATTTGAACGGGAGTTTTTTGAGGTTTGCAAGTAACGCCTTGCTTTCGATAAATCTTGTTTATACAGATAGAAAGATGATGATGTCTGTCTCATGAAAATAATCGGTTAATCTCCTTCTACAACCGCCACGATGACCTCTGACGATCGTATGCAACTAGATTTACTGCTACGCCATGTGACAAGAAACCACAAAAACATGAGGTAATAACCTATTCACAATTTTTAAACAATTCAAAGTCACATGAGACCTATGCTCGGCTGTGGACGTTTCCAGGCTGATGATTGCAGAGATAAAGATGTTGTGAAACAAACAATTAGTATGCAATACGAAATAAAAAACAAGAGACAGATCGCAAGGCTCTACCGGTACATAGTCGATATCCCTATGGCTCGCACTAAGCGTTGTGCTTCCAACTATATCATGCGTACAGCCGATATCTATATTCCCACAAAGCTACCACTTGGGTGTCGATAAGTCAAGGGTGAACGGGCACACATACCAAAGTGCACCATCATAGGCCATATCGTCGCTTACCATCAGGTGAGATCGTGCCCAAGCGTTGATCTATTCGTATCTAACAAAGCAAATCTCGTAGCGAAGCTCCAGGCTTCTGTACATCTCGATATGTACCGTTGTCTAAATTCAATCTATTTATGCATATTATATTTGTGAGGATGTAAGCTCTACGCCCGTTGGAGGCACATGTGACAGGGTGCGCGGGCGCGGGGGCGCGGGCGTGGTGGGGGATAATTAATGACCTGTCATTTACTATTACCACCGCCGAGTGGTGAGGACGTGACGATGGAGGCGCGTTATCTAGTCATTGACGGCTACAGTTTTTGTTTCCAACGGTACACGTGTAAGTCTGCGATTCTAGAATAGGGGTACTTATTACTAAGTGATATGAAAGATCTTATCGCTAAAAACGAAACAAAAATAGTTATAAATAATTATTTTATGATCATGGATCATGGATTCAGATTCTTATCCCGCACATGCTTCTGTGATAAAATGATAGGTTGGCATTTGAAAATGAAAAATGTTTATTTCTTTAAAAACTTATCTAAAGCACCATACGAGGTTGGAATCTCCTTGTAAGTATAACAAGCCAGCCAGCCAGGAGATGTCGCTCTTCTTAAAGCGAACGTACCTAAATTATATTTAAAGAAGAAACGACAAACTATAAATGAAATATGCATAAAAAATAATAGTAGTAATAAATTATTAAAAATTATAGCATTTTGCATGCAAATTGCTAACTTATCATTGGATACTCGAATGGGTTACTGACAAGTGGAAGTAGTGGAAGCATTATATATTTCTGTGGTTATTTTTTACAAATTGATTATGATAAATTGTATTGATTGGTCCGTTACATATTCGCTTCAAACTACTATGAGTTTGGATTCTGGAATGAGTTAGTACATACAAAAATTTGCATGTATAGGACTGATCATTACGACTGAACCAATCAGATCACCTGACCGTCAGTAATGTTTCCCCAAGCAACAATACTTTTACCGTCAATCGTTGACACATATCACCAGATGGCTTCCTTACATTTTTGAGATAAGAAAACGAGAATCTGAAGGCGGAAGCAGTTTCGAAAAGAAAACCAACATTCCAAAACGACGTCAACAGATTCGACGGCGTCCAAAACAGCAACGCCGTGTTTTTGCCAATTATCGATCGCCATTTTAAATCAATAATTAAGACTCTAGTGAATTGTATTTATTCGCTTGAATTAATTGGTCACAATATAAGTAAGTTATTCAGTGAATGCGGATTGCACGTCCTTATAATCGGTGAATTACGTTGCGTGCGTGCTGGACTTCGAATGCAATTGGGTTGAAAGTTCTGACTTGTAAGCGTGAACGGAGGTTGAACGAAGGCTGAACTCCAATGAGGTTGGCTCACAGGTTGTTGTTTAACGTCAGCTGGGAAATGCGGGGATACGGTTAAAACTTCAGTTTATAATTAAGAGGGTATGCTGTTATCAAAGCGCCCATACAAACGTAGTCCAGTCATATTTTGAGTATTAAGCTATGAAAATCTATGAAATTTTCAAGACACAATCTAGAAACAAATATCTGTGTCGGTGGTGAGTCAGATTTTCGTTTAAATATATACTTCCAGAGTTACAGGGCGTCAAAGTATTGTATTTTTCGGTAATAAAAAGCCCCAACTTTGAACCTGATTTACAAGAGTATGAATCAATTTAGAACAATTTGGAAAAACCACCGACATCTGAAATTTCATTAGTATACTGTATTAAAAAAAAGGTTACATAATATACTGTATCCTTCAAATGATCCCTGGACTACGAAACATCCAAATAACGGGTGGATAACTTCGCGTAATGTATGCTGTCTCACCGTACGCGCTCGGGTAGGATAGGGCTCGGAGAGGGACAGCTACAAAACAATGTAACCTTGAAACCGACCACGTGGTCTTACCAACATAGCCTCTTAACTCTTTCAATAAGAAATGGAATCGGCTTCAACTGCTCTAAAATTCTACAGCATTCATTACCTAAAATGATCTGGGTATATATTTTGTTTTTGTTGAGTTGTTCTCTTTAGGAGAGTAGGCCTGAGCCCCTGCCGTGGGGACGTATATAGGCAAATCAATATCAAAAAGAGCTTTATGAGTGTTGTAGGTTTAAAATGCATGAATTTTTACTATTAGAACTAACATAGAGCAATGTTTACTGAGTAATTTACATTCTGTAAGTAAAAATATTACAATCATTCCATTGCTCCTATCATAAACTTTACATCACGTAAACGACAGTCCTTGATTTGGACAGACACTCCGCAACGATTTGCATGTCAACGGCCACTTGATCGATATCTATACGATGATCGCTATACAATAGTTATACATATGCATAGGGTTTCATCACAGGACCTTCGTGGCTTCCGGGACCATTGTGGATCGGTGTCGCAGCGTCGTCGGCGCCGGCGCCGGTCGACACCTCGCAAATAATGTCACGCACGTAACCGACGCCCTTGGCCGCGTGGCACCGACGAAATAGGTAATATTTAAGACGTCAAAAGTCACGAGCATATATGCAAAGATAATTCAGAGTTACTAAGCTAAATGGTAGAAATGGCCACTAACCGTTTTGTATCTCGTGGCATAACAATAGTGAGCGGTAAAGTAAGGTAAAATAAACTGATCAGTAATCTAAGTACTTCTCAGGATACGTACGTGAGTACGAACTCAGGATAAACGGAAGTGAACCTAGACCCATTGTGAATTAAAAGTCCATAAAAAGACGTCAGAGTCTAAAGACAAAAGTCTTTAATCAGTGATTGTTGCCACTTGCCAGTGATGACGTACGGAACCGAAACGTGGTCCTTTACTGTTGGAAGAATAAACAATTCACTAAGCATGCTATACTCGAAATTTCTCTTCCTGATAAAATCTGGAATAAAGAATTCTGATGAGGAACTAGTCATTGAGATAGCTCAAGGATTCAGTAAGCTGAAGTGGAAGTGGGCTATTGGGAAGGACACATCGCTTGAATTGTGAGTAGAAGATCTCAAGTAGGGAACTCGAATTGGGGAACGTGTATCGGCCCAAAACTCACTAGATGGACTGTTCTGGTTCTGGTAAAGGTTACGGAGTGGCGTTGAATGCAAGCGGCTCGAGGCAGGTCAGTGTAACCGGGATAACGTACAGGATCTTAGAGGTAATATTCCAAGACGATGACGATGTCAAACAAACTTCGAAAATAATTACTTTTGTATATAGGCTTTAGGTACAATGAATATAATGTGATATATGTGGACCTTCCGTCACTCATATTATCAAACCATATACTACGAGTATCGTTTCTACCCGTTAACTAAATGACCATTTACATTGATGTTTCAACTTTGGTCTAAATAGGATGGATCCTTTCAACCGCAGGACCTATCCTGTCACTAACGCTTTTGTATCTGAAAGCACTATTCATGCAGACCATGGCAAGGGTCTCCTAATCGATGTTTTGTTTAATATTACGTGTGTTCAGCTATGTGTTTTATGATTTTAAATGATATATCGTTATTTTCTTTCGCTTTCTACATCTCCGGCGCACGCAACGGAATGCTCTTGCGCACTGATTCGTTTGTTTTCCTCTCGCTCATTTCGTGGCTCAGTTTTTAATGGTGTCATTAAGTTACTTTTTAACGTTCGTCCGTTTAACAATCATCGTGACATTTTCATGTAGACTGTGGAAGGTCTCGCTAATACCTTTTTTGTGTTGTCACGGAACCCTTTTGTTTGGTAATCTGTATTTGGTAAAAGACTGTGCGTGTAATGGAAACTTGCTAATTAACGCAGTAATGTCGAAATGTATATTTCGGTCGCTTTTAAAAACTGTTCTACTGTTCCAACGAGTCTCAACGCAAGTTAGTTTAAGTACTCGTAAGTGACATATCAGTGGTAATAACGTGAAAGAGGGGCCAAGTTCCATAACAGTTCCTTTAGTAGTAGGATAGTTTACGTTCTGCTATTGAAAATTAAAAATGAAAAAATGTAATGAAAAAATATTTATTTTCTTCTATATGATTACCTTAACAATACAGTTTTTGGGACACTCCTTTTAAGTTTTAAAAAACTCGTATTAGGAGTTCCCGCTCTTCCGCTAGTTATTTAAGATATACAAATACTATTTTTTATGTATTTATTTCATAGGTGCTACTTACTATTAACGCGCGCGCGCGTCTGTGTGTGTGTGTGTGTTGGGGTGTGTGTGTGATATACCTATGATACTACCTCTAAAAGAGCTTCGGTTTGTTGCTATGTTTTTTTGCTTTAACCCATTTGGTTAATGTTTTCTTAAATTCATAATTAGGTTTATCGTGTAAATTAAGGTTCCTGTTGAGTCTATTATATAAGAACGTTGATAGTGTATTGTATTGGTTTCTGGCAAATCTAGTAATTGATTTAAAGTACAATTTTGTACTTTCTTTGGTATCGGATTTACAAACAGCAAGTTAATTTTAATTGTTAACGGGATCCCTCTCGGAATGCTTCCATGATAAATTTCTGTTGCCATAATCTTTTAAAATAGAATAGCTGGATTTTATAAGTAATTACCTAAAAATAAGAGATGACATTATAGTGTCGCGAAATCGTTTCCCGCCTAATTATCATAAAACGTAATAATGTATTGACCCAAAACAACTTGAAAAATAATAGGCATAGTGGGGAAGAGTTCGCGCATCCCGGGAGACTATTCGACCAATCATGCGTTCGAAATGACATTCCCCTCCCGAGCCCCGCTAAAAAGACCAGAAAATCATTTACTGCGCAGTCAAGGTCATTTTTCAAGTTGTTTGCCGGGAAATATAAAACAAAGGAACGAAAAATTAATTTACGAGACCATGCGGATGAAGTCTGAGACAAAGTCTAGTTTCGAACGTTCTGAAAGTTATTGACGGTTTCCCGCACTAATTAGCAATCCCTTTTGCCCTCGACTCGTTCTTGACGAATCGCGCGACGTACTCGTCCATTGATTAAGATTAAAACAGGAAACGGTTCATTAACAACGAGACAGCAGTGTTACGTCATACTTGCGCAAGCGACTGTCTTGCGCCTCGATAATTGGTATAAAGCTGTGTCTATAAGCTACGGCCGTGTTGTCTCGGCTTTAGATCTTTAGTAAAAAAACTCGACACGAGTGGGATTCGAACCTGCATCTCTAGTCAAATAAGCTACTGGTCGTATTCCTTTAGCGTTCGAAATTGCTCACCAGATATGGCGTTTAGCGACATCTGTCGAACATACATTGTAGTTTACCAACAGTCTAACTAAAGGCTAGGTTTATGTTGCTATATAGAGATATGCGCTTTTTCTATTTCAAATTATTTCTCCTGACTGTCAAGAGACGCAGGTTCGTATATTTTTAGTGTTGATATATTTTTTACTATTTTCAAAATGTTATTGGCAACATGCGCCTGAGCAGTACATACAAAACCCCAAAATAATTAGTTAAAACCCCCCTTTTTGACCCCTTCTTATTGTTAGCCATTTATTATTTGGGGTCATAAAGGCCGTAGTACAAGTTATACACGGGATGTGTAATTGTTATGTGTCTACCTGTGACAGGGAGACTTAGTAATAGGGTCGATACCGAAACAAAACAATTCCGAAATAACTTTTGAAATTGCTTGGGTACACGGCCTTATTTAAATTATTTAAAAGTGCAACCGTCTTGATAAAAGTCAACACAATATCCGTTTATGTTTTTTTCTTAATTGAGAATTTAAGCAAGCCCAATGATGCCTTTGGACAATTTGTACATACATACATACACACACAATATGTACATTACATAACACATACAGCTTATTTTAATTCAGTAGAAATAAACAAAACAAACATGGCCGCTACAACACATACACACTTTGAGTATCTCTAGTCTAGAGCAAGGATTCTTAAAATGCGGAACCTAAGGGTTCCATGGAAAAGTAAATTACTTAAACTGCAATTTTTTGAGGGTTTAATTTCCTTAAAAGTTAAAAAAAAATTAAAAGCACAAATTTGACTGTGACCACTGACGGGTTTGTAGGCAAACTAAGCCAGAGTGGCTTAGTTTGCTTTGCTTTATTGGCCGTACGCGGACTCACTCTCGGGATGTTTCTATTTAAGGTGCTTCGTATATAAAAACAGTCGAATACAAAAACATGTATCCACTTTTGAACCAATCCACATTCACCATTACTTGTCATTGCCTTCAACACACTACAAAGAAACAAGTAAGGGTGAATGTGACATGGTACGCACGGCTACAGATCAAGCTATACACTTCCAGTATACGCTGAAACGGTATCGTGTCGCGAGTCAATTCAATGCGAGGTCAGCTTATACTGGAAATGTATAGCTTGATGTGTAGCCGTGTGTACAAAAGTGGATACATATTTTTGTACTCGAGTGTACATATAACATATGTACGTATATATATGTCACGACTCACACCGCGATTTTTTCTATAGAAATGATGTAAGCAGGGTCGATGACCCCACACCTGTTGCTTATGTTTTTTATTCTTCTTTTTTTATAATCACGTCCCGAACTGGACACTCGTCTATTAAGCACTCAGTTTTTATTGAAACCTCTTAGTTATTGATTTATTGTAACACTAGTGACGGCCGCGGGCTCGCTTGCCAAGCTACGACTTTTTAAATGAATTTTAAAGTGACAGTATATGGAAGTCATAAAACATTTATGTGAGAATGATCGTAATGTTACGAACTTAAATTTGGGCAATCTTCACAGGTGACGTCATTGAATCTACCACCTCTTTCGATAATCTGGTGGCAGGGTGTGCTGCAAAGTATGATTATATAATCATACTTCTACAGAACGGTGCGTTCGCTTGTCGCTTTCTGCCTCATCCCGGTCAACCAACACTATTCTAATCAAAGTGTCAAGAAATACATTAAATTATATAGGGAAAAAGTAGCGGAAATACGTCCTTTATACCCCTGTCACAACTGTCAACACAGAGCTGTGTTTACTTACCGCGAGTGGGCGTGTCGAGCGAGTCAACTTGCATTCAAGTCGATAACTTGAAACGGTCGCCGGCGATCAATCATGGCGACGTGTACTTTGTTAGGTTACCATGTTGGTTTAGACGGTTTAGCGTTTGATTTGTGGGAAGTTTCCGAGCGGCTCGATTGAATTGGGTTGAAATTGCATGTTGGGTATGATTGAATAGCTTATTTGGGATTGTTGCGGTGTCATTTTACCGCTTTGATTATTAGCGTTTCGTTCTTGGAGGAACACTCTTTTTTATTCGAATAAAACTTTTACTTTTATTTTAAGCAGATGTTTGTGTAGAAGTTTGGAATAGAAGTAGCATTTTTACGTAAATGTGCTATTTCAAAAAATTTAGCTGATACATTGACACATCTTATTTATCTATAGTCTATTTGTAACCTAATCTAAAATATATTCTACCTAGCCCAAGATTAGCCGTAGACTTTTGAACCCTACATAATTTGGTGTATGTACTTTCTGTAAAAAAATTCTGATCAAATATTGTTTTAACTAGAATTGAACCGAACGTTGTTGACTTTACTGTTAAATACACAGATGAAACTTCTTTTAGAGAACGAGTAATTTTTAAATTTATGGCAGAGCCTCCATTAGTATACACGGACAATTTAAGCTACATAAACGTCGGCATTTGATACCAAATGGTGTCCGAAACTCCCCAAATATTCCCACAACGTGGGCAGTAGCCACTCTTCACTCCGCTTCTAAAGATAGACATATGATAAAGCATCTCCCGCCGTGCGTACAACTCATAAAACATAGCGGCTTCTTTTCTCCAACACTCGAGACTTTGAAGTTTACAGGGGCGAACTTTAATGGGGATATCATGTCGTGGCCCCCTCATTGTACGGGGAAACGTTTTCTTTTTGACATTTTGGATGCAACAAGTGCCTTAGAAAATGGCGAGAGAAAAGAGATGTTTCATATTCGGCCTGCACTTGTACACTATTTAAAAAATCAAGTAATATTCTAAAGATGTATAGAAAAATACTAGAATTACATTTTTGCATTTATTTTAATTATACAAAATCGTTGTTTTTGTACTAAATGACAGCGTCAAATGTCATTTTATTGACGCCATCTTTGTTTTCAACGTTGAATCTCGTTTGTGCTTGTTTCGTGCGTTTTATATGTTTTTGTACAAATAAACAAAACCAAAATATACAAAATGGTAAATAAATCACTTATATTTGATAATGGTATTTTAAAATAATAAGTGTACAAGACCAGGCTCCATACATTCGCGGAACGTGTCATTTGAGGCAATTTTTTTGGAGGGGGCTTGGTGGTTCATTAACCCATATTTGCAAGCAGATGTGTCTTTCTAAAGCTAAGGCTGCTGTACACAGAGTCTTATTGCTAAGAGCCAACGTAATGCGTACTCGCGTCGTGACTAAGTAGGCAACTACCTAGGCGTGTTTTTACTGCAACCACCTGCGATAGTATCGTACTTCTGTTCACTAAGACTGTAATAAGCGAGTGAATTGGCTCTTATCATCAAACGTCATTTTCATCCAAAAGAGCCATGGTGGCTCAGTTGGCTAGAGCGTCAGTTCTTGAACAATCGAGGTCTGGGTTCGATCCTGGCTCGTACCAATTAGTTCCAATTTAGAATTTGGAATTTATGTACGAATGATAAAAATCATTACCATTGGCTTTTCGGTGTAGGAAAACATCATGAGGAAACCTGTACGCTCTTGAGAAGAAGTTGAAGTGTGTGTGAAGTTTACCAATCCGCACTGGGCCCGCGTCGCCCTTACACTCCCTGTAGGAGAGTAGGCCTGAGTTCCTGCAATAGGTATATCTATAGGCTAATGATGAAACGTCATTTACAACTTAGAAACAGTTATTGAATAATTATTGTGTAGGCGTTGGTTTTGCTTCGATTTTCTGTTTGTTATATTATATATTTACGTCGCGGGGAGTCGCTGAATGCAAGTGGCTCGGGAACAAAGTTTTAAGCATGGTAAAGGTGAGATTAATGGTTCACCCACCCTAGAAGAGTCCTCGATCCGTCAATGTGGGTACAGACAATCTGAAATCTCTGAGATCAGAGTTCGGGGCTGACTTAGAACTTCACTTTTATGGGTTTTTAAGTGGCCATTACGGCGATGGAAGGCCAAACTTAATGTCTTTATGTTGAGGCACTAGCAACGCGCTCTCTGCTTATACAGTTTATGCTTCATTTAGATTTGCGTCTTCACTTTAAAACACACAATAGATTTACGTGACCTATGACTCCCGGTGTCAAGGTACGATAAGGGCGAAGAATGTAAGCATTCTCTTCAGGAGTCCATTTTTATTTCTTAATAAACGGGTCATATTTCAACAAACTATTTGTGTCTTCTGTAAATGTATATGTTCAATTAAAAATCGAACTGATCGGAATGTTTTTTTTGGAATTAAGTGTAAGTATAGAAATGCAAAGTACATTCCCTAAATCTATTTCCTGATCTCAGACATTTATTTGTTCCTCATCCCGCCTTTACACACATTATTAGATTTTTCCCAAGCTTGCTATCATATTGCAAAAACATACTTACTAGACGTGTTCCTATAATGTATGTACATAATCATGTGAATTGAATTTCATAGGACGGTTCAAGGACTGATATAAAGCACACTTCATAGATAGATTTATTGGAATTTGGCGCAAAATTACGCTGGCAGTGGCGCCAAGCAAGTCGTGACTTTATGCTGGTATCACGATAATTTCCGAGCTCAGACCATAGCAAATAATGATAGTGGCAACGTGTGATAATAATGTTCAATTGCTGAGTAATTTACTGGGGTCTAGGAAATATCTTCATTACAACTTTCAAAACTAGCCTAAAACATATTTCCTTGAACAGATTATTCCTTAGCAGCCTTTTCTTCTTTCCTTCCTGATCTCCTCTGATTTCCTTTTCTTTCTGATTTACTTACTATATTTAGTCTATTATTATTATAGTATATATTTATTTATTTAACACCACTTACCCCTTGTTATTTATAGGATTCTTCTGCCCCAAGGTTCGCGATAAGACCGCCTTCATTATTCCTTTTATGTTCTGTTTTGTTTTGTGTGCGTATGTATGTGCAATAAAGTTTATTTGAATTTGAACTTTTGAGAACTGAAAAATCTACTTTCATCAAACAGTTGAAAACTACTTTTGTCCAACGGCTGTGAGAAAGAAAGGGTAATGTGTTCAGCGAGTATTTATATCCTCGGCCAAACTGCTGGATGATTTGAGTTTGACTATGAGACCGTTCGCTTCAAGTACTTTCTTAGAGCGATGATCGCTTGCCATACTTGCCCATCTAAACGCACCTTCAAAAAAAGTTTTTTAAAGTTTAAAATCTCTGTAAGACGCGGTGACAATTTTTTTCGCTTTCATCTCTGGCTCGTTGTCGGTAATTCAGAATAGGTAACATGATATATACAACCAACCGACATCGACATTGTAAACTCAATCGTTGCCCCCTCGCCGCGCCGCGCCGTGGGAAACGCGTTTAAAGTGTCATTTTACACTTTAACTGTGAATTTTTAAATATAGAAATCACAGAATTATTGTGAAACCTTCGCAAAGTGTGTCAAAGATGATCACCAAATTGCTATTGCTGTTGAAATCCCTGCGACATTAGTAAGCCTTTAGTAAGAGAAGTAACACATTAGTAATGAACCAAAAAGAAAAGTAGAGGGCTATATTAGAGATGACATCGCGCCGCTGAACGCCTAATAAGGTTCGATTCCCAATGAGGGTACCTATCGGGACTCGATTTAGTGGTAGGTCATTGTCTATGTCTGTCTGGCAGCTACCACCAAAGTATTCCGCCAAACAGCATCGTTAAAAACAATATTGTATTGAATGATAGTAGAGCTAACGCCTCATTTCATTCGTAAAAAACAGAACTGTCCAAATACTACTTAGGGGCCCATCCATAAAGTACGTCACACGAATTTCATTATTTTTTGAGCCCCCCCTCCCGTCCTTGTCACAGGTGGTCACATTTCTGAGACCCCCCTCCTCCCTAGTGTGACGTCACATGTTTTGCAATTTCACATCGAAAAATTATTAAATTAAAAGAGCAGTTCCGAATTTAGTTTTATTTCCATTTAAGTTAAGTACTTTTTTATGAAATCCACATCATATCAAATATTTGAAACAATAACAAAGCAATAAACTATTGAATATAAAGAAAAAGAAAGAAACTCAATCATCTTCAGTCCATGGACTTTGAACCCACTCCTTTAAATTATTTATAACTGGCATGGCAGTCACTTCGTTCTCATTAAGGTTTTTCACGTCAGGAACATTTGTGGTGTCAACATCTTTTAGGTAATCTATGGTAAAGATTACCTAAATCTATCTTTTTGTTCATTTTGAACTTGATTTATTAAAATATGTTTATATCTACAAAATAGCACAACTAAAAAAACGACGTCGTTACTTCGCGAAAGTCAATTTTCGAATGAAATATAAACAATAAAATCACGCGAGGTACGGCTCGTAGGCGATCGGCGCGTGTCACTAGAGCGGGTATGAACTCGTCAACAAAACAATTTAAACCGTATTGTCCTAAAGATAGAGTTGGAAATATGTTTTAGTTTATAATTAATATTTCAAATTATACGATTACTACCTCTAGATATAATAGATTTTGAAATGTGATGTCACGAAACTTAGTACCCCTCCCACCCCTTGTCACACGATGTCACACTTTGTCGACCCCCCCTCCCCCCTTTACGTGTGATGTCACGAAACTTAGTACCCCTCCCACCCCTTGTCACACGATGTCACACTTTGTCGACCCCCCCCTCCCCCCTTTAGGTGTGACGTACTTTATGGATGGCCCCTTAGTTACCTGGTTAAGATTCTGAAATTTACCGATCGCTGATATCTAGTCAGCATATTACTGTATCTGACATGTTTGTAATTTTGTCGCAGGTCAATAGAAGTGTGGCTGAAGACGGGGAGGAGGCACAGCGAGATCCTGGCGGAGCAGAGACAGAGCGAAGGCTTGCTGAGGAGACCAGGGGCTACCGTAGTCTTCTGGCTCAAATGTGAACAGGTGCGTTCAGGAACATACCTTTTTTGTAACGAAGGAAAAACTCCCTCCCCCCTAGGAGAAGAGTCGAGTTATGTGGGATCTTTTCCCACTTCGGTAGCCATCATCCGCAGCGCATATTGGAGAGTTCTGGGTCCTGATTGATGTGACAGCATGTCACATGTGCACTTTCATGTCAGGTATTCCGCAGCGGAAAAGGGCCACGCTGTTTCCGCTGCCCTCTGAGGACCAATCGCTAGAGCAGATCTCGGAGAATATACCTGGATCTATGTATGACACAGGTGTACTTGTATAGGTTGTTTTAATACTAGCGAAACAATCGTAAATATAATCGTAATATTATATATCAAAATAAGACTACAGGAAGTTAGATAGATATTTTGTGTTTCTGAGAGCAATCTCCATTCCGAAAGTCCGTCGTGGCGTATGAGGCTTATGTGGTAAAAGTTATTCATCACAGAAAGTTACTTTTTTTATTCCGTTGCTTCTAAGATCTATCTATGTATTTAGTTTTGCAGCACTTTACATTACAGTCTTATTCGTCGCATAATTCTTTTTTTTAAACTCAGACTTCAAAGTTCAAGCTTTAATTAAATCACTCGTTGAATGTCAACGGAACACTAACATTCCAGCGTCACTACAAAAAACAGTTGCAACACTACGCCGGCCATAATACCATAATTACATCCACAAACAACAGCATTTCGCTGACGTATATTTAGCACGATTCCACGAAAAATAAAACCGGTCAAGTGCGAGCCAGACTCGCGCACCGAGGGTTCCGTACAGAATATGAATAATTCAATCATCATCAACGGCCTAATACATGTCCCCATTGCAGGGGCTCAGGCCTAGTCTCCTACAGAGACTAATGAACAATTAACATAATGAAAATCATGTTTTATAATAACAAGTTGTGCCTGGCGTAAAACACGAGCAATTGTTGATAATTTACACATTGAAATACAGTTTGCGCTGGAACAGTTTGTAATCGTAAAGTTTTAATGAGATATTGAGAGCAGTAAGACCTTGCTTCTTGCCGAATTTCATGATTCTAGGTCAATTGGAAGTAATACCCTATAGATGTTGATTCCTTTTACGTCAAAAAATGCGACTTATACAGCCGTTTTCGTATCTTTTTAATGGTTTGAAGTAGAAGCTTGATTTTTTCACAGCTCCAAGGAGGTGAAGACTTGCGTATTCAGTATTGATTTCAACGTGATACCTCTACTCGTTCCTGAATAAAAAGTTCTTGACAGTTTAAAAAAAACTGACAACAAAGTGATCCTATAAGGGTTCCTTTTTTCCTTTTGAGGTACGGAACCCTAAAAAAGAACAAATTCCGACCCCAAACAAAGGAAGCAACAAAGTCAGTTTGCAAGCACAAAACACGCATGTTTAAACGGCATGTGCTTGGTTAAAAAGCCTTCGATACGTTAACCCTACGACAGATGCGTTCGCGCAGCACCTGCCAATCTCTGCTCCCGCCGACCGACGCACGCGCAGGTGCCGATGTGTTTATATTTTTTATACACCTAGATCCAAGGTGGCGGCCAACCTTTACATTAAAAGTAAAACGTTGTGAAATTAAATGACGCGGTTATCTTTAATTAGTTTAGGCTTTAACTGTCTGATAAAGTAACATTTATTAGGTAATAAGGTTAGCTTTAACTAGACTTGTAAGCGCTAAGATAAACTATAAACTAATTATCGTGTCTATCATGATTAGCAGCGGTTTAAACCATCTAGTCTTTTAATTGTAACGTGCGTCTTAGTAATTACATTAAATATTATCTCTGCATTTTATTGTATGTTCTTTTAACCACTTCCGACGCCTAGAGACTTATATATGCTTGCGCTCACAATCAAGCGATCCCAGAGATTTTTTTCAGTAACACAATTTTAATTCTTTATATTACTATGCCCCTTATAGAGTTCAAGAAGCGTGTAGCTTCGTAAGCTTTTCACAATGTCGCGCTATCTACGAGTATATCACTCTTATTTCCATTGATATACAAAGTCTTTGTACATGCCAATGTGCTGTAGATTCTTCACAATACGTCTGATATTCTTACGCCTTCAGCTGATACTGAACACAAAAGCGAATTCATACTACTATTAGAAATGCAAAAGTTTGTTTGTTTGTTTTTAGGGCTCCGTGCCCAAAGAGTGCCCATGGTCTATCACTTTGGCTCCGTTCTCCGTTCGTCTGTCACAGGGCTGCATCATATGAACCGTAGTAAGTAGTTGATATTAGACAAAACTAATTGAGATTGGACCTCACTTTATAGAAAATGATAATACGCCCTTTGGACGGAAATGTACTTACTCAGAAGCCCCAAGCTAATGGGGCTTCATTTGACCGTTGCTTTGCTGAGCCTCAAAGTAAGTACCGAATAAAGTATTCGGTGTTGGATTTCTTTTTATACGAGTACCTACTGTTATCTTCAACCTATGTAATGTGTCGTTTTTAATAAATTCTTTAGTTAATATTTAGAGAACAGACGCATCAGAGAGAAACGTTTACTTACCTGTGAGTTCGTTTTGTAAATAAGATAAAGATGTCAACAAATATCACAAGCTACAATTTATAGCAAGCAAGCATTATTTTAGAGTGACGTAACCAAAACTTTTGTAAGTCATCGCCATTATAGTACTGAGATTGAAGTGATTGTCCACTTGAGCAGAAGTAAACAAGGACTTGCGAGGAAGTAGTTTTCCACTCGTAAACAATGAACGATGTTATTTTACGTCGTATAAAACTTTTATTCACAGACCTCTCTTATCCAACGCTACGGAATACATAAGAGGGTAATGTGTTGGGGATGTATGTTAGTTTGTAAAAAAGATGATAGGTCAGCCGGTTGGAGCGTCAGTCTTTGAACAATCGGGGTCTGTACGGGTTCGATTATGGCTCAAAAATAATTTTCATAATTTTTTAAATTTTGATTGCTCATTGCCATTCTCATAATTATGACAAATCTAACGACACCTCTCAAGTTTAAATCCAACAAGCTGGGCTACAGAGCACACCAGAGAAATATACACACACACACTCTAAAAACGTAACTCTCTTTCTGGCGCAGTCGGGAAAAATCATTGCGCGGGCTCTGCTATCATTCACACCGGACACCAAAAGCTCTATTAACAATGCTCTTTGGTGGCAGACATAGGTAGCATGGTGGCAGCTAGCCAGACATAGAATATAAACGGAGTGCCGGAACGTTAAGATACAGGGAATCGAACCCGGGACCTCCGGAGTACACGAAGGTGGTTAAGTTTCTGACTATACTACCCACTTCAAATGGTCAAATAATAAACAAACTCACTTTCCGTCATTCCCTATATTTCCTCGCGCATATTTAATAAGGAATAACCTGGAATAACGTTTGACGTTCGGTTCTACCGGCCACCTGTCTTAATTAGGCTTTAGTTTGCTCTTTAATCGATTATCTTTGTACGACTTATAGCCTATCACGCGAACTTATTGCCTGCCCTTTGATTAATAAATATTAGCCGCCTGTACATGCAACATTGTAGCCCTACGCCCTTATCCGACATGTTACGCGGTAAATATTATAAGCTAGCCATTCGTGATCGATTCCATACGAATTAATGAGGATATTCTACAATTTTTAATGTCACAATGTTTCGGTAGCTTTTGCAGAAATGCTAGAAAAATTACGAATATCAGTAACTTTACACAGGACATTAGGACAATCCTGTCCATCCCTTCCCATCACTCCAATTTCTATTCCTACTCATTCACGGTTCATGCAGCCAGATTGTGGAACTCGTTGCCTCACACTGTACGCGACAGCAAAACTGTTTCCGCCTTTAAGAAAAACGTCAAGGAACATTTTCTATCACTATAAGTTAATATATAATTATAGTATGTAATGTATGTATGTATTATTATTGATATATATTAGTTTGTTTTGTATCTCGTATTAATGTAATCGTTTATTATATTTATTATATCGGACACGCCTAACTGCCCTCCTTTCTTTAATATTTCTCCTTGACCTAGGACTGCTGGAAAAAATTTCTTTTAGAAATAAGCTGTTCCTTTTGTATATATTTTTTCTGTTTCTTGTATTATGTAATGTTTCCGTGTACAATAAATTGTTTAAATAAATAAAAACTTTTAATTACTTGCTTGCTCTGAGCTCTTTGCTTGAGATGCGCTGGCTCTGACACCTTTACACGACAGTTAACACTACTGTTTGTCGGCAGACTTAGATAACATAGAAAATGCCATAACACCAACCAAACCGAGTACCGATAGGTACCCCCACTGGGAATCTAATCCGGGACCTCCGGATTTTAAGCCCAAGCAGTTGATTATGTAAAGATCTACCACACGCCGATACTTCGAACAAATGTCGTGATATCGGCACACATAGAATGGGTGATGATTGTATACACGCGCATGTGTAAGTCGCATGCGCACTGCGTAATGTAATGGTCATTATCTGAGTCAGTCTCTTGCGGGGGAAGTGAGGAATCGCATATCGGAGGGAGGCGGTAAATATCCGTTCTATACGTTATTTTAATAGCAATTCAACTACATGCACCTCATGTGTATCTGTAATTAAAATAACCTAAAGGATAACTCGCGACATGTGAACGTTCCCGATATAGCTCTGTTGGTTTTTTAATGCCTTTTCTAAGCAGATGTTGGGACCCGATGATTATTATAATTTTATGCCTATTTCAGTTAAGTTGCGCCAGGTGGCCTATGGAACAGAGCAAGGTATCTGCTAACCCTTTCGCCTGTGTTGAATTTATAGTAATAAGAATAGAATAATAATAAATTTATTTATAACAGTGTACAAATATTTTTCTTAAATCTAACTGGGCTAGAATATTTGATCTAGTTACATTCTAAAGCGTCTGCAGCTAAACTAAGTTTAAAAACTTGTATTTTAGCATACCTCATCCCTTAGAAAAGCAGACGGAACGTCTAGCCGCCAGTACTAAATGTATAAATTTACATGCAATAAGCAAAACCACTTATTCTAAGTTAACAACACTGTGGAAGTGAAGTAACAGCTAGCTTTACTAACTATACTGTAAAAAGGGGTAAGAGTAGTCATGTCCTATACCGACCCTTTCATCCGGACATCAACAAATAAAGGAACCGAAGTTTTGCGGAACCCTAAAGAGGTAAACAAAGTAATGTAATTTATGTATATCTTCTCTGCAACACCTCTAGAGACCTTAAGCCAAGTTTCACCAGGGCCGGACTAATATTACGAGTGGCCTACGCCCTTACTGCAGAGCTCTGTTCACAAAGATTAAGAGGGTATGCTGAAATTTCATTAGTATACTGTATTAAAAAAATGGTTACATAATATACTGTATCCCTGGACTACGAAACATCCAAATAATGGGTGGATAACTTCGCGTAGTGTATGCTGTCTCACCGTACGCGCTCGGGTAGGATAGGGCTCGGATAAGGACAGCTACAAAACAATGCAACCTTGAACACGGCCACGTGCTCTAAACAGACAATCCTCTTAATTTTGAATAAAGATTTGTATAGACAACCCCCAACAGTCAAAATTGTATAACATTTTATAGAAATATTTCAATTAGCATAGCATAGACGCCTATGTTGGAATACTAGCAATCTGATGCAATAGTTAGATAAGTTTTTTTATTGTCCTGCAAATTTACTTGAGACTGAAATTATTAATACAGATTATGTGTATAATTCATCTGTTATTTAGGACTAGTGAAAACAAATCCTGAAATCCATTATAACCAAACATGGCTGAATCCATTGACAGCCTTAGCAATAAATGCCGTCTGCAGTTGTAATGTATTTTGATATCTTTCATCCATTAAAACCTAAATTGCCTCATCCTCGCTTTCATGTTGTGAATTAATTTGTTCAAATTGAACAGCAAACGAACTATCAAATATCAAAGAGTACATTATTTAATTATTTTGTTGCCGTGTTGGGCCCAACACTGCTTATTATCGTGTGCCACACCTAGGGTTGCCAGATCGCCAAACCTAATAGCCGGACAGTCAGTTTAGCCGGACATTTGGGTAAAAAGGCCGGACACTCTACATTACGACGGATTCTGTGTTTCAGAATTAGGTACGCCCAAAAAATTGTTTTTTTATTTATTATCGCTATAACTATTGTTAAACTCTAATGAAATATAAATGAAATCCCCGCATGGCAGGGGCGGGGTGCGTGGGGGAGCGACCGACAGTCGCTCGTCTGCGCTCGGCCACGCTCGGCACTCGCTCGTTTGCGAAATTTGAAAAGCCCAATAAAAGCCGGCCATAGTTTATTTTGGCTGGCCACGCAATCAAAAAGCCTAACTATGTCCGGTTTTATCCGGACGCTTGGCAACCTTAGCTCCACCACAGAAAGGCTGAGATTTCAAACATGGAAAATAGAATTGCAGTCAACGCCCAAGACGACTCGAGCACACCAAACGTCCGACAAAAACTACGTCGTTCTTCATCTTATCATATAATATCGATGTTCGACCTCACAAACCATGTCAGGATTGTTGAGCCGCCATAGTCCTCTGACATGGCTCATGTAGCTACTACCTGTCGTGGATAGTAACCGGAAATAACGGATTAACGTGCCTTCCGAAGCACGGAGTCATCATACTACGCAGACAATCAGGTTATTCTGCCTATATATTTGACAATGTCCAGCACCCGAAATCAAACCTGGGACCTTTCGCGTGTGTTGTGCGTCTTACGCTCAGGCAACTGCGCTACGGGCCCTAAGTTTTAGAGGATAGACTAGACCAACGCGCAACAACGTCGACCATCGGCATCGTCACGTAACATCGCGTAAGTTTGGGGTCAAGCGTTGATTTTATTCTATCTCTTTCACTTTTTCTATCTTTCTCCCTCTGGTTTAATAAATAAATAAAAATCGCTACGCAAGGCTATGGGGCTTGGGGAGCTACGCATATTCTCGGCACGTTAGTTCGACCCATTAGCACTTGTTAACTCATATACGATGTCTCGGTTTTTGCAAGTGACGTATTCTATACCGCCTTTAGACTTCTGTGCCCCTGGTAGCGGCCCTGTACAGATTAGCGGGATTTTAATTTACATCACATCGCCCTACGCCTCAGTTTTAATAACAACAACTCGATCGCACCGAGCTTAACAACTTAACAACTTTATTACCTTTTTCTTGACCTTCTCTTAGTATAAACTAATTACTTGTTTTTATTTGTTTTGTCTGACTTTATTCAAACTGTTCCTTACGTCCACTACTGAAGAAGGCCTCGTCCGTGGTACAGCACGAGCCGCTTGCATCCATCCATTACCACGTCGTTGTTCCATCTATTAAAGGTCGATCCTGTACAAGTTTTTCCGGTACGTGGTCGCCACTAGATTACTATTACTTGCTTCCTATCGGTTATCCGTTTCTTGATCGAGCTGTCGAACGAAGGTCGCCACACAAATCCAGCTATTATATTTTAAAAGATTAAGATTATGGCAACAGAAATTTTGTATGAAACTTTGATTTACCTTTTAGTTTTGGGTTTATAGTGTTTTAATTAGTTATCGATTGATATTAGTGCTATTTCGAAGTTAGCTTAACTTGCTCGTACTAGCTTGTTTCACCTATGAGTATCGAGTAAGTCCAGTCATAGTATAGGATTACTTCAGATGCAGCGATAGTAATGTTTCAACCTTTATTGTGCGTACAACCAAGGAGTGGAACGCACTGCTGGCTTTTATATTACCCCGAATCTAAGAGCGTGAAAATTGCGCGTGAAACTGGTATACACTAGATCTAGAAAATTCAGCCGCACATACTTTCAATGACAGGGTAAATCATAGAAAGTGCATCTCAATGTCCCGGATATCGTGATAAACTAGGGTTGTCAACCTTACTTTTTAACCGACTTCAAAAAAGGAGGAGGTTCTGAATTCGTCAGGTATGTTTTTTATGTTTGTCACCTCAGAACTTTTGACCGGGTGAACCGATTTGGATGATTCTTTTTTTATTTGAAAGGTGGTGCTTTCCGTGTGATCCAGTTCTGACAATGGCACCCATGAGAAAACTATATAAATCTTAAATTTGCCTTAGTAAAAGTAGAATTTTAGGGTAAATGGAGTCGGTTTCCAGTTCTTTTTGAACGAATTTTTCTCAGGACATGTCCTTTTCTTGTGTGTCAAGATGATTTCAGCAGGGCCCTGAATTTTAAAGCGTTCTGATAGGTACTGTCTTTTAAGCATGCTTCATGGTTTTAAGAGTGCCTCCACTGCCTGCAACCGTCTCGGCTCTGCGCCACGTTTAAAATATGCATTCACTTGTTGTCACTCTTCTACTACTTCCGCGCATAAGAATTATTAAAATATATTAAACTGTGTCATGTTTTAAACCGAAATGTATTCCCATTCCTTCCATTCCATCTGTAGTGCATGCGGTATAGCATACACACACTGTCTCGTATGTCTACGGGTTGGTATTTTTTTTACAGATTATAGATCAACGCTTGGCCACGATCTCACTTGATGGTAAGCGACGATATGGCCTACGATGATGGTAATGGTATGCTAAACGTCAGTGTCAGAGTGTTACGAGGGCCGTGCGTGAGTGCAGATGTTGAGTTGTACCGAACCCGTGGGCATCGCCGAGTCAGTGATGTGATAGACAACTTCGTACGGACCAACTTCCTACACCATGTGTATAAAAACTTTTTGATGGCAATTGGCAACCCTGTCCTAAACCTACCTCAACCAAGATGTCATCACTTCAAGTCCACCATAAAAAAACTTTTCAACTTTTTAATTAAACCTCTTTCGTTGAAAACTACTTGGATGGTAGTAAAAAGGTGAGTTTTTTTGTCGAACAGCCGGTGCATAGTAGGTGCAGCTGTGAGGGTGCGTGCCGAGACGAGCAGAGCCGCGGGCCGGGCACGGGGCCGCACATCTAGGGACGCAACGCGATTCTTGCCATTGTCGATAAAATATACATCCATTACATCTTTACTTAAAACTTTCTTAAAATATGATACTGAATTTAATCGAGAAAACGTATGAATATAAAAAACAGTGGATGGCAATACCTTCAAAAAATATTCATATATTTCACCCGTATGAACACTGTACAGGCATGTAAATGTTAGGTCAAACATTTAAAAAAGTATATCGACATAAACCATACAGCATAGCACATCCCTGTGTTCTTCACTCATCCGTGTCCTGTTTAGATAAGACTGAAAAACTTAAAATTTGATTGACAGTTTTATTAGTCCCGGAGTTTTTTAAGGACAAGGACAAGTTACTTGGCCTTTATATCACCAGCTGGCAATGGTTAAGTCAATGGCAACCTGATGTACTTCTGCTAGAAGTGTCAATTTAATGAGGAACGGCACAACTATTTTTAATTATTTCAGTTGGACATGTTGTCATTACAACAACTAAAATAATGGAAACCTATAGTTTTAAGTGCTAGGAGTAGTTGGATTGGTTCCAAATAGGTTTTCGAATACTAAAAATAATTTCTAGATCTTATACAATAATAAATTTGTTACTTTGAAGAAAAAAATATATGTCATGAGAATATTTTAAAAAAAAAGTATTTAAAGAGAATTCAGATGTACAGTCAGTGTTTTTAAATATATCTAGCGCAACTTCGTACCATTTCATATTTACTCTTAATCCCTGAAATATAATATCACTAGAGAAATGGCATATAAAAGTTAATATGACATGGTACACTCGAGTATAGAGGTAGTTCCCGGCAAAGAACTCGTAAAAATACCTTGACTGCGCAGCAAAACGATTTTCGGGTCTCTTTGGAGGTGCTCATGAGGGTATGTTATTTCGAAGGCGTTGAGGCGCGTGATTGGCCGAAAAAAGGAAAACCAACCTTATTTTTTGATACATTTTACACGGAAACACTTTTTTTGTAATGTCTCAACAACGGATCAACTGATTTCGTAAATGTTTTGGTTTCAGCCATATATCGAAAATAGCGTGTTTGTCCTTCCCTCACGACGTAACGGAAAGTTGTATTTTTATACAAGGATATTTGAACGAACGGAAAAGGATAATCTTTATGCCGAGTTTCCATGTAACAAATCCTGAAGTCCACGCGATTCGCTGTTGTAAAAAGCGTTTTGAATCCATAGTGGTAGAAAGTGGAAAGCTATTCAAATACAAATATTCGTATCATAGCAGGGAGGCACGGGAGGCACGGCGGCGACGCACCTGTTGCCGTGGTACATGTCCCTGATTGGCACACAAGGGACTGTCGATTGTGTGTCCAGGTTTGAATGTTTCTGTTTTTATAGAACCACAAGCTTTTTACCGCGGCATCGTCTGCGTTGCTCTCAGATATTATCCCGCGGGAATACTCCGGATAAAGATAAGTTACAAGGCTGCGTGGTCCTACGAAGTACCTTTATACTGAAAAAGATATCTGCTATTCAAAACATGGCTAACTGAGCTGTATTAATAATGACATGAGATCTTTGCCTGCGAGCAAACCACAACATTTACTGCAATAAAAATCTATTCTACTCTAAAACTAACTTTTAACGAACTATTTATTTGAAATCTTTAGTCAACAATACCAAATTACAATACAAAGGTACGACAAATTGACTGAAGGTTAATTTTGGTGATCGATTAATTCAAAAATGGCCAAAATTACCACAATCCGCTTGACGCCTGACATTTAGTTTAGACTGGTCCCACACCAAGGTTTCCACGAGCCTGCATACTGTCCTTGAATTACAAAGTCAATTCAATCTCAAAATACCACAGTGTTTTAATCAAAGGAAATACCAAAAGTTACGAGCCAGTTTCAACCTTTATTTTTGTATTTCCTCCATAAGCTTGCGCTTAGCCTTTATGCCATCTGATGGCAAGTGTCAAAGCCGAAGAATACAGAGATACTAGTATTAAAAAACACAGAAATTACACATTTTGATAAAGGTATGTGTCAATGTGTGTCAAACCAATGTGCTCAGAGACTGGTATTAAAAAACCGGCCAAGTACGAGTCAGACTCGCGCACCGAGGGTTCCGTACAGAATATAAATAATTAACATACAAAAAATCATAAATAATAGGTGAAAATTCCTAACTAAAATCAGTGGAGAATTGTTAATCAAATTGTTAGCGCTAAGAATAAACCGACGGCGCCACAGCCTGTTATCATAAAATTAAAAAATTACACATTTGGCGTTGACATAGATGCTCATTTGTTTTACAGCTCCAAGGGCCTTCAGACTTGCGTATTGATACATCTACGTGTTACTGAGAAACTGGTCTTTACAGACGGACAACAAAATAATCCTATAACGGTTCATTTTTTCCTATTGAGGTACAGAACCCCCAAAACACAGAAATATGTGTTATCGTGTCAGTGTGTGCCAAACAAAACTGCTCAGAGTACGAATTAATTGAATGAGAATTTTTTGAATGCTACGAGTACCACTAAGGGGTGAAAAGTTTTAGTGGGCAAACAACTTAATCTAGAACCTTTTGAAACATCGATCTACTTGACGATTCATAGAGAACAACTAAGGTAAGAATGTACTCTTGGGAAAAGCCTAGTACCTTACAAAAGTACCATAATTAACCTCCTTTTAAAGCGTAGTACACCGTGCAGGCAACTAAGGAACGCGACCAGCAGCTGCTGTTTTATTGTACAGGGTGTCTTTTTATTAATTATCAAAGATCCTTCTTTGGCGGTCCCTCACTAGTTAATACATGCTAAATGGACGCTGTAGATCACCAGTTAATGACTTCATACTGTTGTCTTCTGTTGCGAGTGCGGCATTTGTATCTGTTGTTATACAGATAAGCGTGTTTAGTCTCATTGACAGCCCTGAGGGGCTTTCCCGTACAATATATTGCCATGGTAAACATCAACAAGCGAATGTTAGTTAAGTGTATTATTATTTAAGTAAAATATTTTAGGATGTGGCGAGTGGCGACCACGTACCGGTGAACGTCTACCAGGCCGTCCCCCTACTAGATGGACCGACGACCTGGTTAGAGTCGCAGGGAGTCGCTGGATGCAGTGTTGTGTTCTTATACCCGTATGAAGGACAGCAGAGACAGATTATCTTGAGGCTTCGGAGTGACCACGCTTACCGTCTTGCCATCAAGTGATATGAAGGCCAAGTGCAAACCGGATTCTTACTATTTCTGTCTGACTATACACGCCGTTGGTTCATACCTGTGCGGTAACACCTGCCATGCGCATACGTTCCTTATATTCCCCGCGTCGTGTAGTTGGTGTAATGGCGGCGCGTCACGGAGGTCATGCGACTCCAGTTGACCTTTACAAGGGAACCGTTTCTCAAGTTGTCGGAATTATTCGAATTCTTAAGCTTAGCTTGGTAAGAGGCAGATGCCGTATGTCGCCAACTGATGGAGGTACACTCGAGTACAAAAATATGTATCCACTTTTGAACCTTGTCACATTCACCTATGACTGTCATTTCTCTCAACACACTGGATAGAAACAAGAATGGATGAATGTGACATTTTATATATATATAAATACTGTATTTGACCTAGTCATTCTTATTTCTTACTAGAAGAATAGCTTTGATAAGTAATTTCCTAAAATTAATGTAAAAAATAATTGACTGTCGGGAAATGAGTTTAACTAACGTATAATTGTAATATAAACTGCTATGAAGGTATTAGTCTCTAGATGGCGTTTTGAACAGTAATTATAAAAGTATGCAAAACTAAAATTAGGTTTCAATACGCAGTTGTACGTTACTGATATTCATTTCCCATCACTATAATCCCTTGTCTAATTTTACCATATTTTACAATTCATGGTAAAAGAAACTTAGTACGAAACTTTTTGATTACGAGCAGCCTTAACGGGAAGTGAGTGAAATTTAATCAGGCGATAATAAAAGATATCCAATTTCTTTTTTTGTTTTAATACCAAAAAAGCCAGAAATGATGTACGAAATGTAATATATTTTTATTATGTTAACACAATAATGAATTGAAATTAGATTAGTACAAAATACTTAAAGAGATATTTCTTCTCACAAGTTTGCTAGGGAACGATATGCGCAGCGGATGTCCACTGAGGTTTAGTGAGTAAGAATCTCACATAACAAATAATAAGATTCCCCTTCCTTAAAAAAGGGAACGATAAAACTACCACAACCAAAAATATGCATAATGCACCCCCTACAACTACATGTTTCATTTCGAAGCTTCAAAACGATCGACAGCCATAATAATCAATTTACCACTTCAACATTTTGTAACAGCACCATCGCAATAAAAACATTTTACGCTAAAAGAAATTAATGAACATGGGTCCTGTGGGAGGTCTCATAATTACTTTCAATTACATAAATATTATATAAATTAATCATTAAGCTTTAAGTACAATATTACTAAGAGCTTACACATTCCGTAGTTGTGTTCAACTTGGTGTCCTGCTGATGTGAACTTATAATTTTTCGTGATAAGTTTAATTAAATTTATGTAAGAATGTTGAAGTTTGAAATTGATGTAATTCTACGAAAGTGATTTGATTAATATGTGGTTTCACTTTTAGAAATCGATCTAAACTGTGTTTCTTAGGTCCAATCGTGTAGCCGTTAGATAGTATTCTTGTAATATATTTTTTCTTCTCATATAAACATATACCTTCACCTACATCTAACACATTTACTTATTGTCTTTTTACATTAATATATACACAATTTGTTTATCTAAGTTACTCATGCATCAAGTTGTTATCTCTGGGCCTGTCTGAAAATCAGCGCTGCAGCATATGCTGAGACAGGTTCATTTCAGCGTTACAGTACAGCAGAGCTAATCGAAAATATATACATGAACTTAGGTTAAGAAACATTGTAACTACTGTTTGTATGCCGAATAAACTATTTCTATAATATTACGTCAACTATGATTGCCGGACAAAGAGCACCAACCGAGGATCAGAGATCCCCGAAACTGGGAATCGAGCCCGCTACCTCCGGATTGTGAGTATGTACCAACTGAGCTACGGAGGTCACTCGAGTATGTTTGTCTATAAATCAACCTCGTATTCAATTGATGACTGCTCCGATGGATCAATCTGCCGCCTTCACACACGTCGCCCGCACGCACGCGTAGATACACGACGAGGTCTACGTATCGTAGCTATGATTGGATGTAGATTGATCAACTTTGAATATTGTTGAAATACGTTACTTAAACTGACACGATTTTTAAAAATATTTTGCTCAGGTAGTGTTGCTGCTAATAAATTCTTTTCATGAATGTTTATCATAGTAAAATATGAACGAATTCAGCTTTTGCAAATTGTTATATACTCCTCAGAACATTCGAATTGCCTAAATGCCTAATCATTAGTAATCCGAATAAATAAATTAAAATAAAGGATTCCATGTGCTACGGAGGCTAGCTCACAGTTCCATAAAACCTGTAAAGTTTCAGTTCCCGCAGCTAAAGCTAAAGCTTGTTGTATTTGTTCGCACAGCTTTCTTCCACAGCGAGCTCATTCTCCATCCGTCATAGATATAGTGTATTCGTATATCGCGTGGGTTGATATGTCTGTCTGTACGCACGTCGCACATCTCCCCCGAGACATGCCTCGACATGCTCGCGTTCGTAGACCTCGCTACGATAAAAACTTCTCCATGAAAAAACACTTGTAGCTACGCAATACTCACTCGACTCATACAGGCGATGACAGATTTTCGGGACAGCTGGAGTTGGTGATACCTTTTTTTCTGATTGGTGTCTGGTTGGGTTTTGGCGAGTACCAAGAGTTTTTTTTTTATAGATTCCGCCCTCGACATTTTAGTAACGGTTCATGGTAGCTCAGTTGGGTAGACAGTCCTAGAACAATAGAGGTCTGGATTCGATTCTTGTTTGTACCAAGTTGTGATTTGGTATTTACGTATAAAAAAGAAAAATCATTACCATTGGCTTTTCGGTGAAGGAAAACATCGTGGGAAATCTGCACACTCCTGAGAAAAAATCCAAAGGTGTGTGTGAAGTCTACCAATGGACTGTGGGCCCATACACTCTCTGTAGGAGAGTAGGCCTGAGCCCCTGCAGTGGGGACATGGCTGTTGAAGATGAAACAGTTAATTGGTCACCTTTAATAATATAGCCTGCCTCTCGATAATTATTTACTTGTTGGAGAAATTATTACAACCCTTCATTCATTACATTACCATAAATGTTCATGGAATGGAGTGCGGGGCCTTTTTACGTTCTTTTTTCAAAAGAGCTCAGGCGTGCTCGACACTTTTTGCTGTGATGCCAACGCCTTCTCAGTTTTGGCGCGAACTCGTGATGTCTGTGTGTTTTTCTAGCCATATTTTTTTCTTCATAAAAAGGCTGCCAGCACTCATCAATGATAGCCATTTAATGGCATCGCGACGCGTCAGAAAAAGTTTCGTCCGTAAAAAGTTTGAATGTAGAGGCATTGTTTTCTGATTCATTGACGTCTAGGCTTTTGTTTTCTTTCAAACGTTGATCTAGTTTAATGGATACTGCTTCATGAACATTATGATCCGACAAAGTGCGACAACTTACTTTGTACTTGCTTTTGCCCTCGGCTTCGTCAATCGTGAAATGCGAGAAATAAAAAATGACAAACCAACTAACTCACAAACACAATATCGCAATTGTGATTTTGTGTGTGTTTCGGGTTAAGGTATATATAGTTTACACTAGTTGGAAAGTAGTTCCCCCAAATCGTGTTAAAAGTGAACCTTAGCCACTGGATTGTTTAGCAGTAAAACCGAAACTATATCGTTAGGTATATGTTAAGCCAAAAAAATTCATTGATACTGAAAATATTACACGAGTTACATGGGGTAAGAAAGAAATATAAAGCACTTTTGAAAGATGACTTTGAAGACTTCGGAGATGCATTTATAAAATCAATAATGGTCTGAATAGATCAATCGGAGGTAGAAGGAAAGAATCCGTACCTCTGCAGAGAAGAGCTTTCCAAATGTTTCTTCTTATTTTCTGATTGTACTCCTTTTTGTTCTTTGTTATTTTGTTTCTCATGTTTTTGGGGCCACACTTCGTATAATTATAATAATAAGAATAAGAATAAATTTATTCATAAAAATGTACAAAAATATTTTTCTTAAATCTAATTGGCTAGAATATTTGATTAAATACTAAAGCGTCTGCAGCTAAACTAAGTTTTTTTTAAAACTTGTATTTTATCATACAGTGCCTCACCTCTCAGAAAAGCAGACGGAACGTCTAGCCGCCATTATAAAATAGATCCATTTCTATGTAATTAGCAAAACCTCTTATTCTAAGTTCCACAGCACTGTGGAAGTGAGTCCTCTCTGTGTGTAAGGTGAAATTGTGAGTGTATGGTGTGAGAGGGTGTGTAACAGTAGTAGGTTTAATTGATTATGTCAAACACAAGGTAATAACGTCATACTGGGTGTAATGTTATGACAGTCTGAAATGCTATATGTGAGCTTACAGCGAAATGTAAACTAAGGAAATAGAGCACCATGAAGTTATTATAAACGTGCTAGATGATATTTTAATTTTAAAAGTTTACGATCAAGTGGACGCGCGATTCATCATTAAATTAGGATTTGGAGGTCGTTAGCGTGCGTGCGCGCATAATTTTATAGATATTATAAGCTTTATATTATTAAATAAACTAATCTTGATATATTTTCGTGTAGCGCGTATTTATTCTACGCATGACAAAATTGTTGCGGCGTATTTCACCATTTTCGTAAAAACATTTCAAGTTAATTAAATCATAAATAAATTGTTATTTGACATATTATCTACTTGTTATTATTATAAAATGCTCCTTAAATTTTACTATTTTGTACAGTTTTTTTAAAGAATTTCAGTACAATGTTATCCTGATATTATTATTTGAAGAAGAAGAAAAATCGTAGTATGGGTATAGTAGTTCAAAATATATATAATAATAAAATATTGCGGATCATTTATTTATCATGTAAATATAATAAATCGCATATCTACGTCAATGTAATTGTTATTAATATGCTGTCACAAAACTAGTACGTGTAATTAATTGTCTTTAGAAATTCTAAAACAGTTTAGCGCCGATTACTTCATCCAGACATAATATAGTCAAGTTCAGTAATAATAAAGACCAGCGCGAGCGCAGGAAGTGTCTCAACAAACGGTCGCTGAGATCTGTCACGCAGTGCCGTGTTCCGTCTCTTTATTGTTGATCTTTTTTCTCACGACCTGAAGCCAGCGTCTAACCGGCCAGCATTAAAAAACGCTTTTACTTTTCCACGGAAAAAGAAAAAAATAGAATCATCCGCCTGTTGGAGGCGCGACTTCGCGTCAATTAGCCAGTTGCGATGTACGTAAGCAAAGTCAAGGGCGGTCAGACCTAGCAGCTGGCTTCCTACTGACTTTTAATTCGCCCCGAATTAGAAACTGCGACTTTATACTGGTTTTACGACCGTTCTCGAGGTCGTTCTAGTAACCAACCGGAGTCCTAAACGAAATATATACGCGGAAGTTGTATCCTCTCGTCGGTGACTTTGTTTTGACAGTTCGAAAATAGAATGTCTCGTGTCATTAGATTGAAAAACGTTTCTGTTCCCGCCAGCCAGCGACTCTTCGTTCTATTTTCTAATTTGTCAGCTCAGGATGGATTTTGTTTCATGTCTTTTGTTTTAGGTTAAGTTTAGAACTGGTAGCTGGATCTGTCTTATTTTACGGTTTAGATTTAGCAGCGTATACGTGGCGGACATACCTACTATTCAAATTAGGAATCATATGTGACGCGCCCGTTGACGATTAATTAAATCGGTATGTAATGTAATCAAACTAATAATTTACGATTATTTTGTTACTTTGTTGTGTTATGAAATTGTCAAACATTTTATTCGGTTTTGGAAATACATAAAAAAGCATCAATAAACAGATGCTACGTTATTTTTTTACAGACTCTAAAAAGGAGGTTATCAATTAAATTCAACTGTACTTTATTTGTGTGTAACTTTACACTCTCGATATCTTCATCAATTATGATCAGATTTAATGATAACGATGAATAGATTTTTATTACTTTTTATTAAACAGGCGATGTCTCATGAGTCCCTTTAAAATTTTAAGAATTTGTTTACCTCTGACTGTGAAACATAGGGAAAAAACCAAATTCGCAGAAGACTAGGTGGAAAACTGAAGACGGTACTTACACACATTTTCATTATGAAAATCTGACTCACACAAATTATGTACTTAATCATTGATTTAAAAAATAATTTTATTATTATTATCTTACGCTTGGCCTTAAGAGGCTATGTTGGTTAGAACACGTGGCCGCGTTCAAATTTGGATTGTTTTGTAGCTGTCTCTATCCGAGCCCTATCCTACCCGAGCGCGTACGGTGAGACAGCATACACTACGCGAAGTTATCCACCCGTTTTTTGGATGTTTCGTAGTCCAGGGATCATTTGAAGGATACAGTATATTATGTAACCCTTTTTTTAATACAGTATACTAATGAAATTTCAGATGTCGGTGGTTTTTCCAAATTGTACTAAATTGATTCATACTCTTGTAAATCAGGTTCAAAGTTGGGGCTTTTTATCACCGTAAAATACAATTCTTTGACGCCCTGTAACTCTGGAAGTATATATTTAAACGAAAATCTGACTCACCACCGACACAGATATTTGTTTCTAGATTGTGTCTTGAAAATTTCATAGATTTTCATAGCTTAATACTCAAAATATGACTGGACTACGTTTGTATGGGCGCTTTGACACCAGCATACCGACGATAAGACCGTTGGATGGAACACCTGCATCTATAAGCTTCAAGATAATGAAGCGCTGGATCTGATTGATTCCTTTCATACCGGAATAAAAAAAGTGCTGTTTGGCGGCAGACCGCAGTGATCGCAGTGTGATTTCACAGACACAGGCGTATTTCAACTAACCTCCTATAACTTTACCGGAAGATGGTGCCCGGTGTTTGCCAGGATTTATCAGGGTTAGATCTATTTATATTTTAGACCATAGATTCCCAAACCTAGTGGGCACTGGAGCTTTTTGTGGCGGTAGCGGGTCCAAAGGCAAATGGTATGATAGTCAATTTCGTTTTTGCAATTTGTATGGTATTTGTCTGATTTAAATGATCTTGTTATCACATGTTTTTGTGTTTTTGTTTGATTAATAATGACGACCCACTGCGCTACCACGAGGAGCATGATTAGAGAGAGAGAATAGATAAAAGAAAGATATATATTTTCTTGTAAAGGGTGCCAATGTAGACCATAAAATGTTGGGAATTTAGACGAACGGAAATTTTCCAATCGGTCCTATAAATAAATGACTTTAGTGAATCGGAATTAGCATAAATTAACTAATTCCAGCGTAGTACCAGACACACGATTCACGACTAATGTTAATGAATGGCAGTTAATTCAAGTTGGCCCCCAAAACTCAAGGTTAAACTGGATGTACTATGCGCGTTGACTTCAGGAAAATATGGATATGCCACCGCGGCAAGATCGCTGTTAATATTAGGTGCGTTGCACCTCCGATATTACCGAAGGCCACGAGCTTGATATAATTTTGTAACAACCAATTTCAACTAAATGTTTGTCATACGTAAGCTAACTATTAGATAGCATTGATAGGACTAAGCTAGGGACTAAGATAAGAAGATGAAGAGTTCAATATAAAAACAATAAGCTCCGTAACATGGTCCATATTATGAGACTTAAATCGAATATAGTAAACAAGTATTTTACCTTTTTAAAGGATTCATTTAGCGATATAAAGTGCCACTAAGGAAGGAATTTATCCGCAGTCAAAACAATTGCAGACCAGGCATATTTAAATAGCATAGCATTCATTAGCTTAGCATTCATTTTACTGTCTAATTTTTAAGGATTTAAATGTGTGTACACCTGAAAAGGTAGGGTTTGGTCTGAACTGTATTGTATGTGTTTCCAGCTTATGTGTACCCAACTCACGCACAATAAAATGTGAAATGTGAAAAATACAAATATTTTCTAATTTGTCAAACGCCATTTACCTAGTAATGCACCTATAGTGTCTGTAAGTCAATGGCAATGTAAGTGGCGTTTGAACCGCGCTATGAACTTGAAGAGTATGAATTTATTTCAGTATTTAAACAGATTTATAAGGCGTGACAGAGGAAATTAAACTTATGTGACTAGTGCCGAGTCTCAAGCGGATTTCTGCACGTCTGGTTATTGCTTTGTTAGAGGCGCGTTTGTGTAGTCTGTCTGCAGGTCCATTTTTATAGGCCTCATTGACATTTGATGTCGGTTGAAGAATAAGTTCTAATTCTCATTCATTTACCAGGAAAATGATTTTCAGTTCGTCGTTAGATTTAAAATTTATTTATAATTTTTGTGTAATGCATGATGGTTTTGCACTTGGCCTTCATCTCACCTGACGGTAATTGACCTTACCGTCAGGTATTACCTAATAACCTTTATACTGAAACACAATGGTGCTATTATCACTACCGTTTCACGGCAGACTAAGGTAGCATTGTAGCAGCTAGCCAGGCAGACATAGAAAATGCCCTACCCCTAACCAAACCAAGTACCGATAGGGAGGAGACTTCATTGGGAATCGAACCCGGAACCTCCAGGCTGTAAATACAAGCTCCAAGGAGGCTTCGAGGCAAGGTAGTCATTGCCAAGCGTCTCGCCATTTAAATTTAGTAAGAATGTGTGGATATTCTAACAACGTTATCACGCTATAAGAATTCAGAATAGCGGATCCAAAAAGCACCTGCCATCATGACCTAGTTGTTGGACACACAATCTAAAGATCCCAGTTCGATGCCCAGAGGAGGCGAATATCAGTGTAGGTCATTTTCTATATCCGCCTGGCTAGCTACCATTGTGTTACCTAAGTCTGCCGCCAAACAGCTATGTTAGTAGCGCTGTTGTGTTCTGGTACGAAAGGTAGTAGAGCCAGCAAGTTACTTCCCAACGGCATTATCGTGACCATCAGGAGAGATGAGGACCTAGTTTCCCTGGCCCAAAGAATACCTGATAATGATGCCCACTCCTCAACATGAGATCCTGTATCCTCCAGTCACTGCTACAATTCCTTGTTTCTCTAGGCCAATGAATGAGACAGTCGATAATGAATGTATTTGTACTAATTGAATTACTATATTCAATTAGTACAGCCTCCTTACAAAACATTGAATCCTATTAGCTACTGACGCGAGCGGTAGATGACCTAAAACAGACCTCACTATAGAATACTAATGTCTGCCTACCACAGAAATCATAATAAAATGCAGACTAGAAACGGAATCAACGGTAACTTTTTACGAAAAATTTATCGACCCTAGCTGTACCCTTGCCTTCACTACTACCAGCATTTTCAGTAGAAAATAAACAGCGGAAACTTCGTAATAGACTCTCGTTTTCCACCCTTTTGGTACTGTAAGAGTTGAACTTCTACATTTGGCTATGACATCACTGGCTCGGCAATTCCCACGTGTTAGGTACTAGATAAACGGCAACACTTGCCAACCGGCTCTCACGAAATGATACTGCCGTTTGGCGTCGTTTGACTTACATTGATAAAATTTGATTAATAGGTATGACAAATAAATGGAACATGAAACTATATCATCATGAACAGCCTATATACGTCCCCACTGCAGGGTCTCAGGTCCACTCTCCTACAGGGAGTGTATAGGCTATAGCCCACCACGCGGGTCCAATGCGGATTGGAAGACTTCACACACACCTTTGAATTTCTTCTCACGATGTTTTCCTTCACCGAAAAGCCAATGGTAATGATTTTTTTCATTCGTACACAAATTCCAAATAACAAATTGGAACTGATCGAGCCAGGATCGAACCCAGACCTCGATTGTTCAAGGACCGACGCTCTAACGAACTGAGCTACCACGGCTTTTTTATTTGTGACGTATGTGTCACATGTAATCAGCGGCAGCTCTCAACGTAGGTATGGGATTTCTAATGTCTGTGACTTCGATTTCTATGCTACCTACTTACGTCTAAGACCTAGGGTTTATTAGCATACTAGGTATCTAGGCGGTCTGTGGCATTGACATTGACTTTGTTGTTCAAGTTCGAGGATTTACTCTTGTTGTGTTGACTGAGACCAACAAGTGGGCACGTGATTTGGTTTGGATTTTACTTGACTGCTAAAGAAAGGTGGTGATGTGTTTGTGGTGTATGTATTGAAATGTATGTTAGTATATTCGTGACGGTTATTAATACATATACAAAGAAAGAAAAATATGTAGTTCAGTTTAAAACATAATAATAAAACTAATTAACTAAGGGAAGATATAAATGGGCAGCTATCAATTTATTTGTACATACAAAAGGACTAGTAATTCTTTTTAGAATTCCGTAGTCACACAAGGGACCACTGTAGTTTCGCTCTGTCTGCACCCTTTATCTACTTTAAACTCATTGTAACGGGTAAATACGGAACCCTACACTGTGAGTGGCCCAACACGCACTTGGATACTTTTTATTCTAGGGTGGTCCGCGCTTTTTCAAAATATTATTTTAACATTTTATGATGTTACGTAGGAACTATCAAGACTCCCTTCCACCTCCTTGTAATAAAAATAACACATCCCCCCTCCCAATCGTCTAACGTCATAAATGAATGGCCCTAGTGTCTTATTCTTTATTCCACTAAAAGCACTCTCGTGAAAAATGCGCTTGTGAAAAATACGAGTATTGGGCTGTCATGTAAGCATTATTTCTCTGTAGAATACAGCTACCCCCGCCTTGTTCATGGTTGTCATCAAACGACACTCGCCTAGAAAAACATTTGCCGCTATCGATCTCGCGTCGAGTACAGTCGCGTCCACGTGACAGTTCTATTTGTATGCAGTTCAATGCACCAGCGCGTGCGCAGTTTCGGCAACGCATTCCGTGCCGGTTAGTCAGCGCGTACACTTGTTTTGACAGAGGCTTTCCTTATTTGTAGATAGGCTGGCGTTAGACCACTATCACACCATATGTTGATTTTGTGGTGTGATGGATGGTACGAGGTTATCAAAAAGAAGCCTCTTTCAAGTTGTCATAATCGGCTGCTCCACGAGGGATATTTCGCATATACATCATCATCGTCAGCCGGGAAACATCCACTGCTAAACATTGGCCATACCCATGGTATGAAATAATGAGCGGAACTGAGACACTGGCATCCAGCGAGTCAACGAGCAACATTGATGTCAAATTTTCTACCAAATAGGCCTGATCAAATTTAATCCACTCTCCGGTACATTTTGATAGACTTGTAAATAGTCCATGGTTCCTTGGATTTTTAAACACATGATTTCAACATAATAATCGCCTGCTGCATTGTTGTAAACGAGCCTCATATAGCCACACAGGGATTTGTTATCGTGAGACTCCACACTCGGCTCCACACTCGGGCTGATCATCCAGAGGTTTTAGATTCGATCTTGGGGATCTACTACTGGGGAAGGACTACGAGTATCTTCCACACGGCACTGTTACGTGCCCTGCCTTACTCACGATTCCTGCAGTAATACTCTTAAATCTGTTTGACGTATTCCATCGATGCTCGTCCCACACAGGTTGTCGATATCACCAGATTCGGTCACGGGTCACGATGGGTGCAGTTGCAGTTTACCGCAAACGAGTGGGTTCTATGAGTCACCCACACGCAATGCTGGGAAACCCTTCACTTGGCAGTTGGCTTCATCTCGTTTTGTTAGTACAGATTTATTGTACAGATTCCTGTCTACCTAATAGAATTCTCATTTCATAATGATTATCATAGTGCCAGTTGATGGTTAAAAACTCAAAACCGATTCCTAAAATGAAACTTCAGTAACGGTGTGTGTATGTGTGTAGATCTTGTCAATATTACACAACAGAGTTTCAGTGTTGTAAAAGTTGTAATTATATATTAGGTACTTACTCGTATTTGCTTCTTCCTCCCACTGCTGGACGCCGGAAAAAATACATATGACAAGAAACTTAACTTGAAATACTAACAGCTTGTCTTATACATTTATTGATGAAATTCTAGAAATAGCCTGTTTCTATCTCGATTATCCACATTATAGGCTACAAGCTTGTCAAATTTCATCGAGATAGATTCAGATGTTTAGTCGTGAAAGGGTAACGAAACAAATAAAGACAGACCAGGACAGACAAAGGGGCTTTTTCTTGGATACCTCTCCTATCTTCTCTCATGTCGTTTTGGCCAGCCGTTTAGGAACGAATCTAGTTGACTATGACATCTCTATTGGAGTCTCCCTCGACGTCCATTTCCTTCCCCTTTTCTAAACATGCAGTTGACACGAACATCCCGTTCTACATTCAAAAACTATTTAGTGTGATATTGTGTCGTATTGTACCGCGCTGTATTACAAAAAGAAAGTATTTTTTTAAAGAAAATAAATTGTATTTTTTTTCAAATTCAATTTGACTAGATAAAATCAAATGCATTCGCCATGACACGCTTTATAACAAAAATAGAAAAGAAGGGACACAAAATTTATCGTGAGAATCTAAATCGCCCTAAAAATTAAACATTCTAATTTTTTCCGACTGTCCGTCCGACATATCTTTTATGATAAACAGTGAATATTAAACTATACAGTTTATGAATTTCTTAGACAAATTACTTCCTCCTGTAATATTTGCGATGAGTAACTCTGTTAGCTGTGTCGTAAGTAACGCCTACAGGCTACAAAGTTTATAATAAAGCAATGCTTTCATGTATTTCGTATTTCCTTGTTCCTTTTACGCAATCAGAATATAGGTCGAGTTTGAAGTAATTACGACAAAGATGTTGTAGTTGTCGTTCTAGCCTAGAATAGGATTACTCCATGACGCATAGCTACGATAGCTAGCCATTCAGTTACATACTCGTATTCTGACTTCTACACTTTTTTCGTGGAGTGTGCGGGCACATCTCCAAAACAGGGCATTCTGATTTACGAGTATATTATTAGTAAAGAAGTATGGATGAAAAACAAGTGATTACAAATCTGACGATTTCTTCCGTCTACATATTATGTGAAATAAATAACACAATCTGATTTCCCGCGTCACATTAACGGTGTGAGAAGTCTGTGAGATTACTGCAGTTACGCGGCAGGTGCATCGTAGCGTCCCACAATCAGCTGTTACGTCGCCGCGCGCCATGTTTGCATCAGTGAGGCTGTTTACGATGTCGACACTGTGCCTTGCATTATTTTCACGACCTAATTTAAAAGTGGTGTTTTTAAAGGGAATCGCGTTGTAAACAAAAAGTTTTTATTCTCATTTAAATGTTTATTAATTTAAATGTATTCTCGAACAATAAGGTTTTTTAATTATGTGGCGTAACTCATCCGGGAGAAACGTTGGGTAATAAAATGGCGAAAGGCGCACGTTTTGAATCCCGCTCGCGTCGAAATTGTACCGCATTGTCAATAGACTTGAAAAGAGTGAATAAAATGGAATATTTAAAAAAAAGCATCTATGCAACGACACGCGAAAAAATATATCAAAAATATACCCCATGTTACGTGTACGGGAGTCACCCTAAAATAATATTTTTCAAGATTCTATTTTACCACTTTTTCGGCGTGATTAATATGTATATCCGTACCAAATTACTTTCTAGTAGTAATGCTCTCTGAGCTAAGCCGCGGAAGTACAAACGGACAGAGCGAAACTTTTAGGGTTTCTTCCTTGTTACTACGGAACCCTAAAAACGCTGCGTTAATTGCATTTAAACATAGACGTTGTATATTTTTGTAAGCGATTTATGAACCCCCTATTTTAAGCCATATAATTTTATACAAACACTAGATATATACTACCCTAGCTTACAGTGCAACTAACTCAGTAATTTTGGCCAAAATACCGTGTAGGACCGTGTAGTCATCAAGTAGGTCATTGTGATAATGCGAGCGTGTGTGAGACCTATAATACCTAGCCCAGCCTAGTAATACCTAGCTAGGTACAACGTGCGTGCCTTGTTACTGCGACTAGTATATAACTTTATCCTTGTACCCGATGACGTGTTGGGTAATAATAATTTTAAGTTGTATTTTGTTATAAGGCACTGCCATTTTATTCATGTATCGTATCTTTTAACCGTCTCCACGGACTAATGGCTAAATGTTGGACTAGCAACCTGGAGGAACCGGGTTTGATTCCCAGTGGGGGTACCTATCGGTACTCAGTTTGGTTGGTAGTATGGCATTTTCCACCGTACCGCTCCTATACTTCAGGAACAGACTCGGTTATGCGTTAGACCTGTAAAAGCTTTCTCTTCCAGAAGACTTTTAGAAAAGTGGTAAAAATAGTATATTTCGTCCCGACTACAAAATGACGCTTTTTCTTACCCGAGGAAGGAAGCTAGCATTATACCTGGACATACGTCAAAAATAACCAAGCAGTACGAAATGATTCAACCAATATTCCCTACCGACATGCGAGTCTTCGCTCCGGGGCGGGGGGTTAAAAAAGTTCAACTGTCGAAACTCAAGGTAGAAAACAAGTCTATATAATGCTTTTTTTAAATGTACGATGGGTTTGCACTTGGCCTTCATCTGACTTGATGGTAGCGTCCGCACACAGAAGCCTCAAGCTAATGTGGCGATAGCTCTGCTAACTTTCATGCGGGAACACAACAGTGCTATTCAGATTGCTGTTTCGCGGCAGACTTAGGTAACATGGTGGTAAATAGACAGCCCGATACAGAAAATGCGCTACCACCAACCAAACCGAGTACCCCCACTGGGAATCGATCCCAGGGCGTCCGGATTGCGATTCCAACTTTGTAGGCACTGAGGTGGTGAAAATAGAGCAACGCCTCAGACAAGTAAAAATATAAGATGCACGGAGCGGTCGTCCTGCGCTCCCTCATGATCTCACGCCCCAGCTGCGTCTTGTATTCTTCTATTCTATAAATTATTCCACAAATAAGTCATTCGTTGGATCCTAATCACAGACATGCGCTAAGACCTATATTCAGACTTCTAAAACAATAGACAGCGCGCAGCGAATTATCTAAAAAGGCACAAGTAAATTAAATTTAAAATTCCCTTACGCAATAAAAAGAATCCATTTTATGCCGTAAATGCCTAACATCAGGTGATACTCGTCAAATTGATGAATCGATTTTTACCAAGTATAGATAAGAATCACAGCAAGGAAACCTCCTTTCACGTAAAAAAACTGCATCAAAATCGGTCCGTCTGTTAGGGAGCTCAACTGCAGACAGACATTAGCGTCAAACTTCTAATACCCCTCTTTTTGCGTCAGGGGTTAAAAAGGAACTCTTACAGAACCAGTTTATCTGTCTGTCAAGACCCTTTTTCTGGGAACCATTCACATGTGATGATCCTATTATAAAGGCGAAACCAAACAACCAAAATTACTACTACAAATACATAAATACTTTTGCCCGCGACTTCCTTCGCATGGACTTTAGAAGGTATCCCACGGGAACTATCGATCGGGATAAAAGGTAAGCCATGTCATTTCCCAGCCCTTCAAATAGCCCTATACTACAGGCCGGACACTTCAAACAAATGTCGTGATATCGGTTGCTATTCCCATACATCGAACGGATGACAAATGTATACACGCACATGAGTGTGTATCGGTGGAAGGCGATGAACATCCGTTCTGTACATCTACCATGAGTTTACGCAGTCGCTCTGTCCTTGTCACCCGCATCTCGACTGAGCAGCATTTCCGATAGTATTCGATATACGTTTTCGCCTGCGTAAACTCATGGTAGACGCACTGTACTATTATTAATTCTGTGCCTACCCAAAGTCATGTCATTGTAATTAACGTTATGTTGTAATTAAGGACAAACTTTTTGCATTTATGATATTATTAACTTAGTCTGAGTATTGCAATATGGTAATATGTACATGCGCATACGACGATTCGTGACTTGTGTGCCGTCATGACCCGCTCCCTCATTACCGCTCAGGAATATAAGGTTGTATACAAACATTATGTACATGCATACAAACAGTATCATATTCGTATACATATTTGAAGTGAACAGAACCTACTCGATCAGACAATACCTCATGTTTGCAAGTTTGTACGACTTTGTTTGTAGGGTAGTCGGACGTGAATTAATGAGGAGTAGAGGGCCGAGTGCGCACCTTGGGGAATGACAATGTTTATTCTGTACATACAACTATGGAGTAACGTCTTAGGTACAGTTGCACAGATATATCAGCTAAGCTCTACATTTAAGAGTTATCCATACTAATATTATGCGAATGCGAATTGGTCTGTCCTTCCTTCTGGTCGTAACAGAGAGTCAGAATGATTTGATTTTTTTGGATATAGTTGAAGGTCTAGAAAAGGTCATTTGTATCCCTATCAAGCATGTAGTTCCCGTAGGATACTTTCCGAAGTCCAATCGGACGAAGTCGCGAGTAAAAGCTAGTAATATACAAACTAAAATGAGTCTGTTTGTTTGTCCTTTCTTTACGTCGAACAAAGAGTAAGAATGACTTGATTTTTGTATAGGGATTTTTGATAGCCGCAAAAGGATAGAAAAATCTCGGCCAAAAGCTAGTGACTAAATAATTGTCAAAACAAAATCTTAACTAGCTGTGATTCCACCTGCGTGGACTTCAGGATTTCTCCCACGGGAACTAATTCAATTCAATATTCGATAAATTTAATATTCGATCGGGAAAAAAGTAGCCAATATCCTTCAACCTTCCAAGTATCCTTTTACAAAAAATCAAGTCGTTCTAACTCATTTTCGCTCTTGAAACACCACGAAAACGTCTGCGACGCTGAATATTGATGCGATTTGGTTGCGATTGTCATGTCACTCCCATAATGATTATGCGTGCTTTATAAGCATCATCATCGGGCGGGAAATTTCCAGTGCTGGATATAGGCCTGGCATGGTATGCCTTGCACCCAGCGACTCCCCGCGACCTTGACTAGATCGTCGATCCCTCTAGTGGCATCTAGTACCCCTACTAGACCTACGTCCCGGTAGACGTTACTATCTCTTATTCCCCATCGGTTACCCGTTCTTCTTATTAACTCAGTGACTTGTCGAGCTATATAGGTGAACTAAGTTCGTCTACAAATTTCCTCATTTCAAATTTTATCACTTAGAGAAATTCCGAGCATAGAATCATCGTCGTCTTTAAAACATGTCTCTTCTTTCCAGAGCGTTCACGATGAGCGTCTGAACTCAAGAGTAGACGCGATGCTGGAGGAAGGTCTGATTGAGGAACTGCTGGACTTCCACTCCCGACACAATAAGCACAGAATCCAGGAGGGAAAGTGAGTATCCTTTAGGATTTGCTTTCGTTGGTGGTAAAGAATTTTTAATTGTATGATGTACCTAAGTGACAATAAGGCCGTTGGGTGTTGAGCGTGCACACCCAGAAGCCTCAAAGCTAATGAGGCGCTAATATCTCAACAGTTGATATTAACGAAGTGATCCTATAAGAGCTACTTTTTTTCCTTTTGAGCTATTAATTCATTCCGGAATGTCCAAGGTCCAAAATACCATAAGAGGTGAACGCGTTATCATAGGTTATACGATGTAATAATTTTAGCAATCTTAACTGTTCTTATATTCCAACCGCCTGAAGTAAACTGTTTTATTCTTAAGAACGTAATATTTGTTAGAAAAAAAGGCTGTTATGGATGACTTGAAAGTGAACAGTGGTCAGGCGAGAGCTTTGTCGCTTGTACGTAACCCTAAAAAGAATCTATTTGCAGTGTTGAAGTATCCAGGTCAACCGAGCAACCCCGCTGACAGACATCGATACCCTATTGTATACAGTCATCTGGGGCAGACGCAATTCAGTCGGCACTAAATACTGACTCCACTGAACAAAAGTCATTCGATCCGTACAAATCGACGATGAAATCGAACCATGTTTCGTATTGAAACCGCAAATTTCAGCGTGAGAACTGTTTCCTACGATATTTGTATAAACCGGTCAAGTGCGAGTCGGATGCACGCACAAAGGATATGGTCACCGAACAATGCTGGAACGAATTTTTTTTCTTCGATTTTTTAGTTCGATTAGAGAACAAACTTTGAACAAACATCCGGCCATATCACAAACATTACTCGATTATTTTGTTCAAAAATTATGGTGTTCAGATTTATTGCTATACTTTTGCTGTAAGACCTTAATTTTTGGCCAAATGTCACGCTTTCAGGACAACTTGACTCTTACGATTTTTTCTGGGTTTGGAGGTCTTGCAAAGAGTGTGACCTCCGAGGTGTCTGTTTCTGCTGTGATGAAGAGCATAACAGTGGCAGAGGATGTGAATGGTCGTTTCCTCATCCTCTTCATTGTTTCCTGTTGTCGCTGTCGCTCTTGCTGGCAGGCATATAAAAATATCACCAACCAAACCGAGTGTCAGAGATCGGAACCCGCCTCTACAGGTTGCTAGTCCTACAAGCCACTGAGGCAGTTCAAACATTCAATTGGTCTGGTACTTTTGTCCCACAATCCTCCTAATTCAGTTAAATATGTGAGCGGAGTCACAAGGAAGGGAACAATAAGTGGAATCTAGAATCTAGACGGTCGTGGCAGCGGGCAACGGCCTCTAGACTCTAGTGTCATCTGTGGCCAGCTGCGGTTGTGGACGGTGTCAGGTGACGCACATAGCTATGTGAAGCGACAACATGTGTTTGATACTTACAACCTTTCATAATAACGATCCAGAAACTGAGTCCATGGTGTGGTAAATTAAACTAAGCCATACATGCCCATTGGTCAAAGTCTGGTCCAAGCCGAGACTGCATACATTTGCGGGACGCCTATAAAATTCAGCACCCATTAAAGATGGATTTCTCAAAATTGACCCCTGAACAAGTAGAGCCAATTTTTTTGCGAGATTATCTTGGGTCGTCAATATCAGACAGGAAACTTCCACGGCTGGACATAGGCCTCCTCCATGATACGCCACATTAACCGGCACTGTCTATGACAGCGCCATCTGTGTTGCTTGCCCAAGTGGCATCGCGTCTGCCGGCGCCACCTCGCTACAACCACCACACCGAAGCGACATCTCGCGGTTTGTTGGTACTGCCCCGGCGGACGATGTATGTAACGGCCGCCGGGTGAATCACTTTGAATATACATCGCCACAGAGACAGAGGCAACGTCGTTTTATTTTCTACCAACGATGCCACCCATCCGTACCAGCCTGCACCACAAAGGAAAAAGGTACCAAGCTACTTGCGTCTAGCGACTACCAGCGACCATAGCTAGGTCGTCGGTCCATCCAGTAGGGGGACGGCCCAGTACTTATTCGCCACTCGAGAACTCTTACTCCCCATCAGTTATCGGTTCTTCGAGCGATGTGGCCTGCCCATTGCCACCTCAGCTCACTGACTCGTCAAGCTATGTCTGTGACCTTAGTTCGTCTCTCGACGTATCTTGGGCAACATAAATATATACTTCTCATCAGACAATCGAAACACCTTAAAGTTTATGTTTTGTAAGGATTTTTGTGTGTATTTAGTCTTATTATTATCACTGGGACGCCACAGTAAATAGGTGCTATTAACATTGCTGTTTGCCTCAGTCTTACAGAAGTTAAAAGGGGCAACTCCAAGACACAAACACTTCCTTTACGGCCAAGATTGACTGACCAGAAATAAAGGGCTACCTGATCCCAACCCTTCTAAAATGCATCCCTTAAATTAGCTAATTCAGTGACGGGCCATTACCAGACGACCCCTAATAAATTAGCCCGACAACAGAAACTTTTAAACAGTCAGTTGTACTACAGCACAAATAATGTAAAGCTGGTTGTACACGAGGGGATTTCTACACGGTATGGCACATCGAAAAAACTTAAACCACAACGTGAGAAAAACACGTGTTGACGAATTTAAAGAGTTCTTTCAAGGGAGGCGAGGCCTTTTGTGCACTACACCTAACTAAATGTAAAAATATAAAGATTACTGAAAAAAATCAACGAAAACCGGCCAAGTGCGAGTCTGACTCGCGCACCAAGGGCTCCGAATCATTAAAAGAACCATATAGATAGTAATATACCTTGAAATAAGGTTCAGTTTCCCAACCGCCTAAATAAACTGGTTTTTCCAGGCTTTTCGATGATTTCTCAAAAACTATAGAGACGACCCTTAGGTTTTCCTGTAACACATTTTTCATCGTAAGTCAGAAACTATGCTGAAAATGAAACAATAAATATCCGTTTTAGAATGAACAAAGGTATGTATTTACCTTTCATACGATATCCCACTTTAAAAAAAAAGTAAAAAGTGTTTATTTCTTAAATAACTTTTACAGAGTTTTGCAGGTGCCTTCCAGAAAGTAGTCTTTCGACACTTGACATAGTGTTCCGTTTTTAATCAGATGTTTTCAATCCTAAAAAGTACCGACGAGTATTTTTTACATTTACAACTGCATATTTTTGAGGTCGACGCCCATTATGTGATGATGATGAATGAAGAAATAATGATGAATGAATACAGAATATGATGACGATATTTAAAAGATGTGTAGGGATGTAGGTAGAAATACATTTTATTTTCTAATTTAATTTCTGAATAAAATCGTATTCGAAACAAATCTCGCCCCGAAATCTCAAGTGAGCATGTTTTGTCCTCCAATTATTTAAAAACCCTGTATTGGGGGCAGTTTCTACCTGGCATGTATTTTCAGCTCCCGCCGCGCTTTTCAGGTTTGGATTAGGATTTCGTGAATGAAGCCCTGAAGGGTTTGTTAAGTACAAAGTTTACTTATACCTATGTTTTGCTTAATTAATCGTATAAATCTGAAAATATACCTTATAGGCTTACCTGAAAATTCAACAGATTCTGGTAAAAGAGATTGTTCAAATCATTGTGTTTAACATATATGTATTAAATTTGGAACCAAAGCAAAGGGTTGAATGTCATTAAGTTACGATTATTCTGAATGCTGATATAATATATTTTGACAGAAATGGGTAACAAAATTATGTTTCTGCGTCAATATCCAAAGTTATTCTGCAAGAATTACTTGTTCGTAAGGGAAAAAATTAGACTATAATATCCTTCTTCGAGTTAACTATCCCTATCAAAAAAAAATCAAGTATTTATGAGTATCCATTACGTCGTGAAGAAATGACAAACAAAGAAACAAACTTACTATCGCATTCATTTCATGAGTATAGATGTGGATTGGTATTAATTTTCAAATCTCAGAAAGACAAAAATACTTTTCAATAGGTTTTCAATCGAAGTTGAGTCGGCGCTTTTTGGGAAATCTACAAAAACCAAAATATATAGATGCCCTAAGGGTGAACAATTTAAGGGATCAATGCTGTATACTTTTAGGGCCGTTAAATTCGGTTCCATAGTTATTTTTGAACGCGTCAATTATTTTGAAGATATATTAAACCACAAGTATCAAGAATTGTTGCTGCTAGTAGACGCGTAAAGCCCGGTAGCGACCGAAGACCGCAAACTATAGGCCGGTGACTTGAGACACTATCGCGTCCACCCTCCTTTAGACCTTAACCTTTTGTTTTTATTTTGTGCTAATCTTCACTCTAGAAAATATAATACTTCAACTCAGATAAGACTTGAGTAAGTTCAACATCACTGGTCGACTTACAACGCTGAGGTTTTGGGTCCGTGTTAACGATACAAATTCCAATATCTTTTCTACCGCCTCCCCAAGGTCAACGATTACATTTATTTTTAATACCACGTAAACCTGAGAAAAATCAGCATCGCGTGTCACTCCTTGATCCGTAGAATAGTGATCTCTTATTTCCAGACACGCATTTTAATGTCTTTCTATGTCAATAAGACAATTATTATGTTTTGTATTCATACAAAACTAGCGCCTCATTAATTTAAGGCTTTTGGACGAGCACGCCATCAGGTGAGATGAAGGAGGATCTATGAGACGTCATTGATCCTTTCGGCAAGATATTCTTCGTATAAAAAGGTATCGAAGCAAAATATAGGCTATGATTATGAACTTCCATTTAGGAATGCTTATAAGTACCCATTTCCTCGAGACACCAGCTGCCGCTGATTTTACGTCGGCACACCGAATAAACACGAAACAAAACGCTTCCCAGGTGATTATGTTTTAATTTTGAAATTATTCAAATTGGTTTCGCAACGCCCTGAGCCATTTTAGTCGCCATTTTTTTCTATGCTGTTTTATTTGCGATCGGTTCCCTGTGTATGATTTGGTTACATAACTATCGGGCGTTCACCTTTACGATATGATATTTTAATGGCCGCGGTTGGGTCCACATTGATTCCAAAGGGTTTTATTTAGGCAACAACATTGTAACAACAAGGTAACATTTGATAATGACAATGTACTTGTAGGTATTATTAGTACAATTTTGATGTGTGATCTCGACTTCTGAATAATGTAACTGCATCTCTTCCGGTTTGTGTCGTTAAAGGCGACTAAAAGTTGATTGTACGATAATAATCAATAATGTTCCGATCAACAAACGAAGTATTAAATATTGTATAGTTGTATAATTATCCATGTTAATATTATAAATAAGAATGTCAGTTTATTTGTTTGTCCTGCCCTTATTACGTCGTAACGGAGCATTACGAAGAGGCAGAATGCATAGATTTTTTGTATAGGTATAGTTTATATATTGAAGGGTTGGAAAAGGCTATAGATAACTTTTTATCCCGTTCGTATAGTTCCTGTGGGATAATCTGTGAAGTCCACGCAGATAAAGTCGCGGGAAAAAACTACTCTTTATATAATCAAATAAATGTTGATTGTAAATTCCTTTTCGCTCGTACGCGATCCTTTTACGGGAATTCTTTTAGAATGCCTTTATACAAAATTTCTTATACAAAGATTATTCAGGGAGGATTTTGACCTATCCGTTTGACCTATTGTGACTTTTAAGAATATTCTACGTACTCCTACAATAAACTTAATTATATTCGTGACCCAAGTAAATCCTGTTTTTCCATTCAGGCCTCCAGACTACACCAAAGGTGTCTTCCAAACTCTAGGATTCAAAGAGTTCCACGAATACCTCATGCTGTCTGAAGAAGAAAGAAACACTGACGAAGGGAAGAAATTACTTCAATCAAGCATAGACAACATGAAGATGGCAACAAGGAGATATGCCCGGAGACAGAATAAAATGGTCAGGGGCAGGTTTTTGGAACATCCCGACAGAGAGGTCAATGGTTTTAAATTTTTTAGAATTTTTACAAGCGGTTATTTCAAATAATTTATTTTTCTAAATGAAACAATAACAATGGTACTACCAAACCTATATAAAAATATATATTATACTTTATACTTATGACATAAAAATGTCGTTCATGTCAACACGATTACGAAAATTGAAATAATTTTTATTTTGGTAAAATTGCCTCATTGTTATTTTAAATAGGTACCTACAAATTAAATATTAATGGGGAAATGTACAAAGTAACAACATTTTTTTAAATGGCTTTAACCAGTGGTTATCTAGCCAATGACGAGTAAAATTAGGTGAACAAATTTTGAGGTTATAAACTATGCCGAAGCCATTTCTTCAGCTTTCTCAATAAAATGTTAATGTGTACATTTTATCGCTTAATTTGGATTCTTGACGAGAACTTCAAAGGCCAGCCTTGGTTTCAACATTATTCGAAAGAATCCATATGCCGAATGTACTCGACATGATAAACTCTTCGGATCGCATCGAAAGGCTTTCGCAAAATTGCGACTGCGTTTCGACTCGAAACCCTCGCAATTTTGCGTAATTGATACTATAACACCGTCCATTACACTTTTTGCACTATATCACACCATTATGACACAAAAAACACACATAACAGTATTATTATTCAATTCACAAAATTGCAATGAACCACCATTTTTCAAGTTCGCGCCAAGAATCCAAAGTAACAACATTACATATTCTATAACAAATACGAGACACATTTTTAAATTGGCAATATATCAAATGCGTACCTAGGAAGAATATTGTAATTTTTGTGCACTATGACGAAATTTAAAGTTTCGAAACAACTGAACATAAATTGCTGTCAATTTATTTGTTTTAATTTTACTTAGTCATAGTATTGTAGTCATATAATTAGTTGCCAGTGGTCCCTGTATAATACAAATATATTGTGTTTCAATTTATATATAGCTATCCCGCTCATTGATTACAAATGTAACAAATAAAATCACTTTGATTGCACCACTTTTTCATCATTAGGAAAATGTCTGATTCGGTTGGGTGTGCAAAGAATTAAAATAGCGCCATCTAGTGACGAATAGCGAAATCGTCTTTAAAATATGTATTCTTTTTCAACAACCTTATATGCAACGCCATCTAGTATCGAATAGTAGAGCATACTTTGATAATTGAATGCCGATAGATAGCTCATTTTAACATTCTATCTGTGGATAATCTAGCTTGTAAGTTTGTATGTCTTCACCTCATTCACGCATTAACGAATTTGGATAAAAATTAAAACAAATGAAATAAATTCTGAATTAATAATTATACATTTGACGATTAAATCTAGTTTAAAAATGTGTCAATAGATTTATTTTCTATCTATATATTTTATCTATTCTATTCTTGTTTTTAGATTTTATAAAATGTTTTTAGTTTTAATAGTTTTATTTTAACTTCCAGGTACCACCCATTTATGAATTGGATACCACAGATGTTTCAAAATGGAACGAATTAGTGAAAAATAAAGCAATAGACATTGTTGAAAGCATTTTGAATGGTTCACGATGTGAATATGAGCCCTTGATATCCAATGTAGATGAAACAAGGAGGAAAATGGACAGAACTTCTCACAATTACTGCAATCTATGTGAAAGAATTATCATTGGTGACAAAGAATATGCAATTCACATGAAATCCAATAGACATATGAGGGTGTTGAAGAAAAAAAGAAAATTGGAAGCAGAAAAACAGAACCAACAGCAAACTTAAGTTGTTTTGTAACTTTAGTTTATAATGTAATATTTCACGACATCCCATAGAACATCATTAATTAAATATATATACTTAAAGATTAATTAATTCATAAATGGATACTGATGCTCAATTCATTTAGTCGTACATTTATACTATCAAATCCAGAACGTAACTAAGGATTATTGTATTCTGGATCCAAAACCAATCTACATTTTATTGTAACCATGTAATGTGTGACATTTTTAAAATAAAAGCAACCCTTAACTAAACAATAATCATTTACTATTTAAAATATCTACTATGTTTATTTACAAATTAAAATCAGCATCAACTTTTGCCTCTGAATCCTGCTGCTCGATTTGACCTTTATTTTTTGGTGCTCTGTAATCATAGTGCTCAAAGTCAGGATATTCTTTGATGATTTCATTGTAAGCCTCGCAGATCCTGTGAAACTCATTGTTAGTTATTTGAAAAGGCCTTGTGACTGGGTCTATATCAGCTATTTTATACATTTTCAATGCCATCTCTTCCCTGACATCCTCAGGAAACAATGTTTGAGCACCTCGGATGGAATACTTTTGCCTCATAGAAAATATTTGACGTACAACTTTCTCTATAAGTTTGAAAGGTAGCTTTATGTTTGGTTCCTTTAATGGGGTCAACGTAACCACCCCCACATCAACGTCTGGTTTCGGAATAAATGCTGAGCCAGGAATATCAAATTTATAGTTTATATTGCACCAGGTCTGACACATGACAGACAACCTGCATCTTTGCTTATCTAAAATCCTAGCAGCCATCCTCTCTGCGACTTCTTTCTGAAAAGTTAATGTCATACGAGTACGACCAAAAGACCATGGGCCTTCTTGCCTTGAAATCAATTCCAGCCAGCGTATAATCAGAATAGTGGACACACTGAATGGTAAGTTGCCTATCAAGTTGACTGGCGGAGGTGGATCTGTCCAGACTGTTTTCACATCTTTAGGAATGAACTGTGCAATGTCTGTCTTCAAAATATCCCCAGTTATGATGTCTACATCTATTTTGTCTTTACATGCATCAGCTAAGAGTTCGAGGGATGGTAAAAAACGACGGTCTTTTTCGATTAAAATCAGTTTCCTTGGAGCTTGCTTTATTATCGATCTTGAGATGCCTCCCGGGCCCGGGCCTACTTCACACACTACGTGGTTTTCGATGTGGCCGGCAGCACGCACTATTTTGTCGATCAATCTGGGTTCCATGAGGAAGTTTTGCGATAATTCCTTGAGAGCACGCAATTTATACAGCCTAATGACATCTTTGATACTCGGTAACGGAGGCAATCTAATAGGCGAAATTTTAGCTGCAGCCATTACTGCTGCACTTTGACTGGTTCGTTAAAATCGTCAAGGAAGGTCTCTTGTTTCACCGCAAAGATGGAATATAAATAAATACTAAAGACTCCAGCGCCGATCGTGCATCCAATCAAACGATTTCTTTTGCCAATGGTTTCCAATTTCTTCACGCGTTCGAAGTTTTTCTGTTCAATTATTTTCATATAATCGAGCTCGGCCTTCTTTAGCACTGGATCTTGGCCTCCTGTGCTGCTGATTTTGGGCTTAAAGGAATCTCCCATCTCGATACAATCTAATGCGAAATAACCTCAAAGCGACTCAAAGACCAAAATTGAACGATGATTGAACGAATGATAGACTGGTAACCGAACAAAAGTCAAAAATAACCACAGATATCAACAGAATTTTAAACATTTTTATGAATTGAATACAAGCTCCTTGAGCAACTTTGTGAACATAATCCGTCGTCAGTCAGCAGAATGCTAGAAAATTATGGAATGTTGCGTCATTAATAACTATTATTATGTGCAACAAATATAATTTAACCACTGTCAGTCAATAACTCAATATAATTTAGAAACATAAACAATAGAACAGCTGTTTCCGTTTCAGCAATAACAACAAAACAAAGGTCATGCGCGTGTTCGTCTCTTTCTAAACAAGAGATCCCTTTCACTCGCATTCGAATTTAGAGTTCGCGTCAAATCAAATCGCGTTTCGCTTTGAAGGCGGTCGCTTGTGCGTTGTTGACGCACTTCGCGATATTTTTGTGTGAATTTGTGTTCAAAATGCCATTCATCTCGAAAGACTGGCGTTCACCTGGCGAAGAGTGGGTGAAAACTCAAGAAGGATGGGAAAAGAAGAAGGTCCTCGAGTGCACAGCTCAACGGTAAGCTCGTGTTGCAAAACAAAACTATCCTTTGTTCGCTATTACATGCTGTTAGTTCAACGCAACCAATTTATTCAGAGTATTTTTCCAATTTAACAACTTACTAATGTTTTGTAAGACATGTTGCTAATGCTTGATTCTTTGAATTTTATAACAGTGTTTCTGTGATTGTAAAATGCTTGTTTTATGTTTTGTATTGCAGATATCCCGCTATTAACTTTAACAATAGTGACGATAATCAGCAAAAGTCATGGTGAGTGCTTCTACAGTCTTGTTACCGTACTTCCTGTAATTGCGGCCGTGTTTACTGCATTTCCCGTGAGCTTACTGGTTTTAATACGAAATCAGCTGTTTCTGTTGTCATCCCTCAACTAGCGGTATTGATTTTCTTGTACGTGTGTGAGGAGTCCTTCGCCTGATTTTCTCACATTTACATTTGGTTGTCTGTGGATGGTGTATTTTAGAAGCTTCCCAGTCTATACCTTACTAATTCCTTGAAGAAGGTAAGGCGACTAGTCCTTCGCCTGATTTTCTCACATTTACATTTGGTTGTCTGTGGATGGTGTATTTTAGAAGCTTCCCAGTCTATACCTTACTAATTCCTTGAAGAAGGTAAGGCGACTTAATCCGTTGGATGCCGCCTTATTGTTTTGAAAACGGATTACGGTTTATTTATATTGCAGTTAATTTGGTAACAAAAGTCTTCATTAATCATAGCATGTTATACATATATATGTATACATAATTATATTATATAATTTGTGTCAATTTTAGTTTGCAATGGACAATTTTTGACTCTAATTTAGTTTCACTACAATTCTTTGTTTACAAAAATTCAATCGAATTTGCAATAATATTTCACTCATTTAGCGTTTTGTAACTTCGTTAAGAATTATGTTGGTTGTGAAAAAATACACGGCCCGCTTTCATAAAAATAAAATTCGTAATAAATTGTAATGTCATTTTCGCCCACAGCGACCGTTGATTGGTGAAAAAGTCGAAAATGGCTGACATTTGTCAGTTTATTACGGATTGTATTTTTATTATGAAACAGGCCTCTCTGTGATCTCTTTTCAAAAGATTCGAAGTTTGGTATCCAACCAATCACTCATTCTTTTATCTTTGACCTACAGTGATTAAGGTCGGTAACAATAAAACACGGAAACATTCATATGGAGATCTCAACAATAAGATTAAACCTTCTTATCTTTATTGATGCGAAATCAATTGTATATTATAGTTCAGTAACTCCATATGCAATGTATTATCTCCACATCGTCTGTTTCCAAAACACAGGTAATTATAAAACAAGTTGTTTTCGCGCGGAAAATTACGGAAAATAAATCGTATCACTCGACAAGCACCTAAGAACCTGCAAAATGTTTTTGGAAACAGTTAATGTATATTTCTAATTGTGAGTCATAGAGAAAACACATTTGACCGCTTTTGGAATTCGATAACCAATCTCAACTTTACAATGCGCGTCACCAACGTTTTCATGCAATCTCCACTTGCCTTTTTCATCTCACTTGGTGGTAAGTGGCCCAGCCTCAAGCTAATCAGGCGCTGGCTCTGCTACGTTTCATACCTAAACTCTAAACTCATTGCTGTTTGGCGGTAGACTTTGCATGGTGGTAGCTAGCCAGCCAGAAAGGTTTTGTTGAGATGACAGCTGTCAAATTAAACAAAAGTCATTGATATTATTATTAGTTTTGTAATAGAACTCGATATTTATAATTAAAGTGGGTAGTTAGAGCATTAACAGACCTTGAAACAACCTTAACAACAAATGGCGTTGAAATAATAAAAAATCAATAATGTAAATCCATACTATAATATTATAAATGCAAAAGTGTGTCTGTTTGTCCTTAACATCGAAACTGAAAATCAACATGACTTGATTTTGATTAATTTATTACTGATTGAAGGGCAGGATAAACATATACTACTTTTTATCCTGATTTTTATCATGTAGTTCCCATGGGATACTTTCCGAAGTCCACGCGTCTGAAGTTGCGGGCAAAATCTAGTACATAATGTCAATCATCAACCATCAAACCAAAATCACCAAACATCAAGTTGGCAACCCTAAACACGAGCATATTTTGGTGTAAAACAAATACACCGCAGAAAGATCATGAGCAGACTTCATGCAAGTATTGAGCAAATAGAGTTGTTTTGAACATAATCTAGGTCAGACTGAAAATGTACTGGCCGGGGTCAAGCTACTCTGTAAAAATCCAGGCCGTGTTCAGTGTTCGCAGCTTGTTCTGAACAACGTATTACAGTTAAATGATGATAATTTACTATATTACTGTTATTATATAGGTCAGTTCTGTTTAGGGTAATTTCTGATGATTTCTCATTTTGATAAAATTTTCACACTAAATTTAATTACCATAGTATTTTAAAATAGTATATATAAGTTAGACCGGAAGAATACGCGATGCAGTTTCACATTGAAATTTTATTCTTATTATAGCACTCGCAAACTAAGTTTGCTCCTCTGAAGTTAGCCACAAAAGACCGCGAAGTATCAAATATTAACGTATCAGTGGGAGGCAAAGCAAGTTATCGGGTGCAAAGAAATGTCCTAGTGTTTTATGTCATCTAGGGATAGTTATTATCGAAAATAATACACACACATTCCGACTGTACATGTTTGAAATTGCGGAGAGCTAACTTCAGAGGGGCAAACATAGCGGGCGAGTACTGTAGCAAGTGCAAACCAAGTGAATTGTGCAAAAGTGACAGCGGCTCGGAACGTTGAGCTGAGGTAGTAAAGAAAAAAAGTTTGAAAAAAGACGCATCGCTGCTACCTACCTCCCGATCCCGATGCCATTCCGGTTTATCGAATGTGAATGTGGAAGAGAGGAATTGCCATTCTTGTGGCATTCATTTTTTGTTACAAATAAATAATAAACTCTTTGTTGTGTGATCATTATTGTAATAATTATATTACATAATAATACTTACATTACCTGTGCATTTTACAATTGCAAAGTTTTTATTAATAAATAAATAATAAAACAATAAAATAAATTATTGAATTGTCTCTTGTTTCTTTTATGTAACAAATTATTTTATATAAATAGATCGTGCTCAAGATCAAACATTAAATCTACATAAATTGTCGTTTTGAGAATTAGCTCAGGAATAACAGCCCGGAACGCCCTAAGCTTCATAGAAATTTATGTTAACCTTACATCTATTTACAAACACAGCCAAAGTAATATTTTTATTTTAGTGATTTTTAAAATTGAGACTCAACACGTGCAGTACCGAAGTGCATGCCTAATGGGCATATGCTATGAAGGCACTCACCTCCGGTATAAGGAACCTTGTCTTCTTTGATCTTTTCTATGACCTTTAGAATAATTTCTGCAGTTCTCTCACACCCGTCTTTGCTTATCAAAAAATGGCTTAGCCAATAGTTTTCCTAAATGAGATTTTTATCACTATCACTTTATATTTAAAATGCTTTACATAAATAAACTATGCAGGACAGTCTTAAATCGCACTTTTCTCTACTTGTTACAGGGAATACATATTTTAGTGTTAGCCCCGTCACAGACCTACCGATTCTGTTCTACCTAGAACGTTTGGGAACGTTTCATGATTGCTGACTGGGCGGTCTAGACGGTTTGTGTGACGATCGGTAATTTTTGTATTGCATTCAAGTCTTCCGGTTTCAATTCTGTTCTAATCTAGGTAGATCAGAACAAAATCGGTAGGTCTGAGACGATACTAAGTCTCAAAAGCGATGGCGAAATTTGCCATACTGGCGTTACGGTGCTATTTCTTTGATTATTTTAATATGTTACAATCATGGAAATTGGAGTGTAAGTAAAAGTCCATAAAACAATATACCTTGGGTACTTGACACCTAATTAGTTTGGGGTTGAATTGTATTTTATACCATAACGGACATTTAAAGAAATCCCCCAAAATAAAAATACGTAATTAATAAAAAAATTGGATTTTTCAAGATCTTAATGTCTCAAAAATTGCGAAAAATTTAGATCCTGGAATAGTAAAATGCTTATTAGATTTCTTTTTTTCATTACATTTTGAACGTTTTTTATAAGGGTACATTTAACGCTCCAATATAGTAATGTGACGTCACAAACACGCCCGACTTATATGGAGCGTTTTAGCATGCTAAGAAAACTATTAGTCGTATCGAAAAAAAATTGATAGAGCTTTATCTTTTTACATGGACTATCGAATGAGACAAAAATATTTTTTTGTCAAATACCCAAGAGTAGAAGAGGATTCACATTACATTAAACAGGATGGATTTTTTTCATCTGATATGTTGTCATATTGTATGTGAAGTACCATTCCACTTCTGACTCGACTCAAGTGCGTATAATAATACGGATTTATGAAATAAGTTTCTGCTCAACTGTCCTTACAAATTGGTCAACTTAGCATCTAAATTATGCAAAGTGAGGCTAGCAAGACAAAGGGCACGCGTGATCATCCATTTCTAAAAGGCGATCATTATTTAAAGTGGTTTACGTTATGCTTTGCATTTATCTAAGTCTTTGGTAATATAATTTTCAAACAATCCAACTAACAAGATCAGAGCTGAACACCTCACATAGTGCTACACTTTTGCAGAGATCCAAGGAATACTCAATATAATACAGCTGAAAGAACATTGCCATATACACCTTTGACACTATGTGACACTGTCAACTCTAAGATTCAGCTTTAAAATTACCCTACATTATAATACATCTTTTGGTAACGAAGTTTGGTAACTAATGAATAGCACTATGATTAACAATAAGTATATAACATTAATAATAACATAAATACATTTATGTTGAGTAAAAATTAAAAACTATTAACTTAAAAGTTAAAAGGCGGTAAAAAATTATTGTTTAGTTTCAGAAGCTCTTAGTGTGTCTTTTGCACTAACATTATGGAAGTGCAGTCTTGTCTACCATCACTCTACTCCATAATGCAAGTGTAACTCTTAAAATTAGTTTTTGGTTTGATCAAAATGACTAGAATCATCAAAATAAGTAATGATTTAAGGTCGGTGATTGTAAAATTAGAATGCTACTTTCCTCTGCATCACAAGATCTTTAGAGCTGTCATTGAAGACTTCAATCATCTTCTGGCGAGCCATCTCGGATAGAGACTCCAGGTCGTCTCTCGTCATACCTTTAGTGGGTATCGGAGGTAATGTAGTGATGACTACTTTTCCTGTAATTTTTAAATAAAAATTCGTTTAATGAATATCACTCCTATACGCGTGCAGTAATTGTTGAGCCACTATTCGTAATTTGGCCGTATTTGCTACTGTTTCATCAACACTAAAAACTACTTATGTACGAACGATGGGTCAACTGTCATTGGATGCTACCAGGCGACCATACATTAAATATCGAGACCCCCCCCCCCCCCCCTTCCAATCTCTAACAAAAGTGAAACAGATTAAATTCTAAATATTAGTTACAGTGGGCAGAATGATTAATTGTCAAGGATTTAGTTTTATTTGACCTGAAAATACACCATGCACCTTTGTAATCAAGCTTTAATCAGCTAAAGTCGCGATGATGTGTGTCGCGTTTCCTTAAATATACTTTGGACTGCAAATACACAATTAGTACCTACCATGATTGGGAAACTAGTTTTTAGTTTGGCCCAGGGCCAATATGCATATTTATTTTGCACCTACATATAGAATAAAATAATTGCGGGAACAGTTACCTGGCTCAAATGTCTTGGTCTCGTTGTCAAGGAAGTAATATTGACTAAACACAACTGGCATGATTGGTATCTGGGAATCAATCGCTAGATAAAATGCTCCTTTCTTGAACGGCTGTATACTGCCCTTATTGTATCTAGCTCCTTCTGGGAACACCCATAGTTTTGTCTGTAAAAATAAAATTTAAAAAATGACCTTTATAACTTTTGCCCGCGATTTCGTCCGCGTGGACTTCAGAAATTATCTCTAATATTCAGACCCTTCAACTGTCCCTATACATTACAACAATCAAGTCATTCTGTCATTAAAAAAACTATGTGAAGAAAGGACAAACAAACACTCATTTGCATTTATAACATTAAGTATGAATTGGGTAGGTTAAGATTGAGAGGACCGAATCGAGTGGAGCACTCTGGGAGAGGCCTATATCCAGCAGTGGACTGCCGCAGGCTGTACATGATGAAGGTAAGATGATAGGAAATACGTTTAGTAGTAATGAATGAAATGAACATGTTGTTTTTCACCCAAACTTTTTTGTAACAAAAAGTCAGTCAGTTCCGGTTTAAAAAAATTCAGGTTTAGCATGGGGACACAGTACCGGAAGGTTAGAATGCCATACAAAATGTACCAATCGTGACACACCTATCTACCCGAACCGTCAAAAGCACGCTCGGTCAGCATCCTCGGTAAGAACGTACTGACCGGTCAGAAAGAGGCGTGAATTACATACAAACTCTAGTATATCTGATAGAGATATTTTGCCTCATTACGCCAGGTACATATTAGTCTGTGATTACGCCTGCAGTTGTGCACACTAACACAGTGAAAGTAAAAGGCAAACTAGTACGTCTCTCGGCAAGCGCTAGATTACGACGGAGCTCAAGAAAGCTCGGCGACCGGTAAGTGTGGCGCGATTAACCCGGATTATTTTCTGATCTAGATCATTTTAGGAAGATCAGAACAGAGTCGTTACTTGAGGCGGAGCCAATAATAAAAACCGGCCAAGTGAGAATCGGACTCGCGCACCGAGGGCACCGTACAGAATATGGATAATTAAAATACGGAAAATCATAAATAATATGCACCGAAATGGCACCGAACATTCCCCTAACGGATGCGCCTAGATACCATTTTTGATTGAAAGTAAGGCCATCTAGTGTCGAGTAGCAAAACTAATTCTCGCCACTAGGTGGCGTTACTAATAAGTTAAAATGCATGTCTTTTATTTTATGAAAGGGCTTTTTTGGTAACATTAGTTTGTAATGTTTTAACACAGCTTTTTTTGTAAACACATTCTAAAAATAGTTTTTATAATTTTATTTGCACCATACGTTTAGGCTTATCTTGAAAAATGTGTGTCAAAGCCTCCTCCTTATCTTCACAGTATCAAAAAGTGAAAAATCAGGTTAATCACAGTAGACAAGACATTGTGTAAATATTACAAGAAAGTCTAAATGAGGGTCTAATACATACTTTATCTTCTTTAACTCTTTCAGTAGCTTCCTTCATGAGTTGCCGAGCTCGGTCAGTTTTCATACGATCAATGAAGACTAAACCAGAGAGCCAAGCACCGAACCCAAAAGCTCCAGCAAACATTAAAGGCCTCTTTGCTACAACTGTACATCGTTTCATACGTGGCCACATCTCAAACATTCCTGCAAAAAATAGCTGCTGATAAAAAGACTATTTCCATTTAAAATTATATTTATTCTCTCAAGAATTTGGAATAGATTGTGATTAAATTTTATGATGATATAATTTATTTATTACATATTAAAAGAGGTCATTAATATTGTAACAATCACCAAAAATAAAGTAACTGTGTCTGGTTTTTTTTTACTTTAAATGGCCAAATGGTTTAACCAGTCTTCAGGAAATCTGGAATGAACATAGCCTATGAATGTAGAAGAACATAGGGTTTTTTTTTATCTCGAAAAAGGGTTTAATTGATAATGTAAATGAAGACGAAGTTGCGAGCAAAAATGTTCAACTAATTAATGTTAAGCTTTTAAATTGTATTTTTGAAAGCAAAACGCCTTTTGTGTACTCCAGGCAATTTTATCTATAAAGCATCTGCTTTGCGATACCTAGTATATCTAAGGAGCTCTGGTGATTAGATATCACAATGAAGCACTCCTCATTGTCCCAGTGTTCCAACCCTCGAAGGTCCCATTCTATTCCAACTATATAGGACGCGTAGCGGCAAAATCTGGAAGCAACACTGCAATACAAAATAATAGATACGTTACACTACTTGTTAGCCACTATCGCTGCAGTTAAAATTAAATATAGAATGACATTCAACAATAAAAATGCTGTATACTTTTACTCTATACTTTTAGGGCCGTTAAATTCGGTTCCATAGTTATTTTTGAACGCGTCAATTATTTTGAAGATATATTAAACCACAAGTATCAAGAATTGTTGCTGCTAGTAGACGCGTAAAGCCCGGTAGCGACCGAAGACCGCAAACTATAGGCCGGTGACTTGAGACACTATCGCGTCCACCCTCCTTTAGACCTTAACCTTTTGTTTTTATTTTGTGCTAATCTTCACTCTAGAAAATATAATACTTCAACTCAGATAAGACTTGAGTAAGTTCAACATCACTGGTCGACTTACAACGCTGAGGTTTTGGGTCCGTGTTAACGATACAAATTCCAATATCTTTTCTACCGCCTCCCCAAGGTCAACGATTACATTTATTTTTAATACCACGTAAACCTGAGAAAAATCAGCATCGCGTGTCACTCCTTGATCCGTAGAATAGTGATCTCTTATTTCCAGACACGCATTTTAATGTCTTTCTATGTCAATAAGACAATTATTATGTTTTGTATTCATACAAAACTAGCGCCTCATTAATTTAAGGCTTTTGGACGAGCACGCCATCAGGTGAGATGAAGGAGGATCTATGAGACGTCATTGATCCTTTCGGCAAGATATTCTTCGTATAAAAAGGTATCGAAGCAAAATATAGGCTATGATTATGAACTTCCATTTAGGAATGCTTATAAGTACCCATTTCCTCGAGACACCAGCTGCCGCTGATTTTACGTCGGCACACCGAATAAACACGAAACAAAACGCTTCCCAGGTGATTATGTTTTAATTTTGAAATTATTCAAATTGGTTTCGCAACGCCCTGAGCCATTTTAGTCGCCATTTTTTTCTATGCTGTTTTATTTGCGATCGGTTCCCTGTGTATGATTTGGTTACATAACTATCGGGCGTTCACCTTTACGATATGATATTTTAATGGCCGCGGTTGGGTCCACATTGATTCCAAAGGGTTTTATTTAGGCAACAACATTGTAACAACAAGGTAACATTTGATAATGACAATGTACTTGTAGGTATTATTAGTACAATTTTGATGTGTGATCTCGACTTCTGAATAATGTAACTGCATCTCTTCCGGTTTGTGTCGTTAAAGGCGACTAAAAGTTGATTGTACGATAATAATCAATAATGTTCCGATCAACAAACGAAGTATTAAATATTGTATAGTTGTATAATTATCCATGTTAATATTATAAATAAGAATGTCAGTTTATTTGTTTGTCCTGCCCTTATTACGTCGTAACGGAGCATTACGAAGAGGCAGAATGCATAGATTTTTTGTATAGGTATAGTTTATATATTGAAGGGTTGGAAAAGGCTATAGATAACTTTTTATCCCGTTCGTATAGTTCCTGTGGGATAATCTGTGAAGTCCACGCAGATAAAGTCGCGGGAAAAAACTACTCTTTATATAATCAAATAAATGTTGATTGTAAATTCCTTTTCGCTCGTACGCGATCCTTTTACGGGAATTCTTTTAGAATGCCTTTATACAAAATTTCTTATACAAAGATTATTCAGGGAGGATTTTGACCTATCCGTTTGACCTATTGTGACTTTTAAGAATATTCTACGTACTCCTACAATAAACTTAATTATATTCGTGACCCAAGTAAATCCTGTTTTTCCATTCAGGCCTCCAGACTACACCAAAGGTGTCTTCCAAACTCTAGGATTCAAAGAGTTCCACGAATACCTCATGCTGTCTGAAGAAGAAAGAAACACTGACGAAGGGAAGAAATTACTTCAATCAAGCATAGACAACATGAAGATGGCAACAAGGAGATATGCCCGGAGACAGAATAAAATGGTCAGGGGCAGGTTTTTGGAACATCCCGACAGAGAGGTCAATGGTTTTAAATTTTTTAGAATTTTTACAAGCGGTTATTTCAAATAATTTATTTTTCTAAATGAAACAATAACAATGGTACTACCAAACCTATATAAAAATATATATTATACTTTATACTTATGACATAAAAATGTCGTTCATGTCAACACGATTACGAAAATTGAAATAATTTTTATTTTGGTAAAATTGCCTCATTGTTATTTTAAATAGGTACCTACAAATTAAATATTAATGGGGAAATGTACAAAGTAACAACATTTTTTTAAATGGCTTTAACCAGTGGTTATCTAGCCAATGACGAGTAAAATTAGGTGAACAAATTTTGAGGTTATAAACTATGCCGAAGCCATTTCTTCAGCTTTCTCAATAAAATGTTAATGTGTACATTTTATCGCTTAATTTGGATTCTTGACGAGAACTTCAAAGGCCAGCCTTGGTTTCAACATTATTCGAAAGAATCCATATGCCGAATGTACTCGACATGATAAACTCTTCGGATCGCATCGAAAGGCTTTCGCAAAATTGCGACTGCGTTTCGACTCGAAACCCTCGCAATTTTGCGTAATTGATACTATAACACCGTCCATTACACTTTTTGCACTATATCACACCATTATGACACAAAAAACACACATAACAGTATTATTATTCAATTCACAAAATTGCAATGAACCACCATTTTTCAAGTTCGCGCCAAGAATCCAAAGTAACAACATTACATATTCTATAACAAATACGAGACACATTTTTAAATTGGCAATATATCAAATGCGTACCTAGGAAGAATATTGTAATTTTTGTGCACTATGACGAAATTTAAAGTTTCGAAACAACTGAACATAAATTGCTGTCAATTTATTTGTTTTAATTTTACTTAGTCATAGTATTGTAGTCATATAATTAGTTGCCAGTGGTCCCTGTATAATACAAATATATTGTGTTTCAATTTATATATAGCTATCCCGCTCATTGATTACAAATGTAACAAATAAAATCACTTTGATTGCACCACTTTTTCATCATTAGGAAAATGTCTGATTCGGTTGGGTGTGCAAAGAATTAAAATAGCGCCATCTAGTGACGAATAGCGAAATCGTCTTTAAAATATGTATTCTTTTTCAACAACCTTATATGCAACGCCATCTAGTATCGAATAGTAGAGCATACTTTGATAATTGAATGCCGATAGATAGCTCATTTTAACATTCTATCTGTGGATAATCTAGCTTGTAAGTTTGTATGTCTTCACCTCATTCACGCATTAACGAATTTGGATAAAAATTAAAACAAATGAAATAAATTCTGAATTAATAATTATACATTTGACGATTAAATCTAGTTTAAAAATGTGTCAATAGATTTATTTTCTATCTATATATTTTATCTATTCTATTCTTGTTTTTAGATTTTATAAAATGTTTTTAGTTTTAATAGTTTTATTTTAACTTCCAGGTACCACCCATTTATGAATTGGATACCACAGATGTTTCAAAATGGAACGAATTAGTGAAAAATAAAGCAATAGACATTGTTGAAAGCATTTTGAATGGTTCACGATGTGAATATGAGCCCTTGATATCCAATGTAGATGAAACAAGGAGGAAAATGGACAGAACTTCTCACAATTACTGCAATCTATGTGAAAGAATTATCATTGGTGACAAAGAATATGCAATTCACATGAAATCCAATAGACATATGAGGGTGTTGAAGAAAAAAAGAAAATTGGAAGCAGAAAAACAGAACCAACAGCAAACTTAAGTTGTTTTGTAACTTTAGTTTATAATGTAATATTTCACGACATCCCATAGAACATCATTAATTAAATATATATACTTAAAGATTAATTAATTCATAAATGGATACTGATGCTCAATTCATTTAGTCGTACATTTATACTATCAAATCCAGAACGTAACTAAGGATTATTGTATTCTGGATCCAAAACCAATCTACATTTTATTGTAACCATGTAATGTGTGACATTTTTAAAATAAAAGCAACCCTTAACTAAACAATAATCATTTACTATTTAAAATATCTACTATGTTTATTTACAAATTAAAATCAGCATCAACTTTTGCCTCTGAATCCTGCTGCTCGATTTGACCTTTATTTTTTGGTGCTCTGTAATCATAGTGCTCAAAGTCAGGATATTCTTTGATGATTTCATTGTAAGCCTCGCAGATCCTGTGAAACTCATTGTTAGTTATTTGAAAAGGCCTTGTGACTGGGTCTATATCAGCTATTTTATACATTTTCAATGCCATCTCTTCCCTGACATCCTCAGGAAACAATGTTTGAGCACCTCGGATGGAATACTTTTGCCTCATAGAAAATATTTGACGTACAACTTTCTCTATAAGTTTGAAAGGTAGCTTTATGTTTGGTTCCTTTAATGGGGTCAACGTAACCACCCCCACATCAACGTCTGGTTTCGGAATAAATGCTGAGCCAGGAATATCAAATTTATAGTTTATATTGCACCAGGTCTGACACATGACAGACAACCTGCATCTTTGCTTATCTAAAATCCTAGCAGCCATCCTCTCTGCGACTTCTTTCTGAAAAGTTAATGTCATACGAGTACGACCAAAAGACCATGGGCCTTCTTGCCTTGAAATCAATTCCAGCCAGCGTATAATCAGAATAGTGGACACACTGAATGGTAAGTTGCCTATCAAGTTGACTGGCGGAGGTGGATCTGTCCAGACTGTTTTCACATCTTTAGGAATGAACTGTGCAATGTCTGTCTTCAAAATATCCCCAGTTATGATGTCTACATCTATTTTGTCTTTACATGCATCAGCTAAGAGTTCGAGGGATGGTAAAAAACGACGGTCTTTTTCGATTAAAATCAGTTTCCTTGGAGCTTGCTTTATTATCGATCTTGAGATGCCTCCCGGGCCCGGGCCTACTTCACACACTACGTGGTTTTCGATGTGGCCGGCAGCACGCACTATTTTGTCGATCAATCTGGGTTCCATGAGGAAGTTTTGCGATAATTCCTTGAGAGCACGCAATTTATACAGCCTAATGACATCTTTGATACTCGGTAACGGAGGCAATCTAATAGGCGAAATTTTAGCTGCAGCCATTACTGCTGCACTTTGACTGGTTCGTTAAAATCGTCAAGGAAGGTCTCTTGTTTCACCGCAAAGATGGAATATAAATAAATACTAAAGACTCCAGCGCCGATCGTGCATCCAATCAAACGATTTCTTTTGCCAATGGTTTCCAATTTCTTCACGCGTTCGAAGTTTTTCTGTTCAATTATTTTCATATAATCGAGCTCGGCCTTCTTTAGCACTGGATCTTGGCCTCCTGTGCTGCTGATTTTGGGCTTAAAGGAATCTCCCATCTCGATACAATCTAATGCGAAATAACCTCAAAGCGACTCAAAGACCAAAATTGAACGATGATTGAACGAATGATAGACTGGTAACCGAACAAAAGTCAAAAATAACCACAGATATCAACAGAATTTTAAACATTTTTATGAATTGAATACAAGCTCCTTGAGCAACTTTGTGAACATAATCCGTCGTCAGTCAGCAGAATGCTAGAAAATTATGGAATGTTGCGTCATTAATAACTATTATTATGTGCAACAAATATAATTTAACCACTGTCAGTCAATAACTCAATATAATTTAGAAACATAAACAATAGAACAGCTGTTTCCGTTTCAGCAATAACAACAAAACAAAGGTCATGCGCGTGTTCGTCTCTTTCTAAACAAGAGATCCCTTTCACTCGCATTCGAATTTAGAGTTCGCGTCAAATCAAATCGCGTTTCGCTTTGAAGGCGGTCGCTTGTGCGTTGTTGACGCACTTCGCGATATTTTTGTGTGAATTTGTGTTCAAAATGCCATTCATCTCGAAAGACTGGCGTTCACCTGGCGAAGAGTGGGTGAAAACTCAAGAAGGATGGGAAAAGAAGAAGGTCCTCGAGTGCACAGCTCAACGGTAAGCTCGTGTTGCAAAACAAAACTATCCTTTGTTCGCTATTACATGCTGTTAGTTCAACGCAACCAATTTATTCAGAGTATTTTTCCAATTTAACAACTTACTAATGTTTTGTAAGACATGTTGCTAATGCTTGATTCTTTGAATTTTATAACAGTGTTTCTGTGATTGTAAAATGCTTGTTTTATGTTTTGTATTGCAGATATCCCGCTATTAACTTTAACAATAGTGACGATAATCAGCAAAAGTCATGGTGAGTGCTTCTACAGTCTTGTTACCGTACTTCCTGTAATTGCGGCCGTGTTTACTGCATTTCCCGTGAGCTTACTGGTTTTAATACGAAATCAGCTGTTTCTGTTGTCATCCCTCAACTAGCGGTATTGATTTTCTTGTACGTGTGTGAGGAGTCCTTCGCCTGATTTTCTCACATTTACATTTGGTTGTCTGTGGATGGTGTATTTTAGAAGCTTCCCAGTCTATACCTTACTAATTCCTTGAAGAAGGTAAGGCGACTAGTCCTTCGCCTGATTTTCTCACATTTACATTTGGTTGTCTGTGGATGGTGTATTTTAGAAGCTTCCCAGTCTATACCTTACTAATTCCTTGAAGAAGGTAAGGCGACTTAATCCGTTGGATGCCGCCTTATTGTTTTGAAAACGGATTACGGTTTATTTATATTGCAGTTAATTTGGTAACAAAAGTCTTCATTAATCATAGCATGTTATACATATATATGTATACATAATTATATTATATAATTTGTGTCAATTTTAGTTTGCAATGGACAATTTTTGACTCTAATTTAGTTTCACTACAATTCTTTGTTTACAAAAATTCAATCGAATTTGCAATAATATTTCACTCATTTAGCGTTTTGTAACTTCGTTAAGAATTATGTTGGTTGTGAAAAAATACACGGCCCGCTTTCATAAAAATAAAATTCGTAATAAATTGTAATGTCATTTTCGCCCACAGCGACCGTTGATTGGTGAAAAAGTCGAAAATGGCTGACATTTGTCAGTTTATTACGGATTGTATTTTTATTATGAAACAGGCCTCTCTGTGATCTCTTTTCAAAAGATTCGAAGTTTGGTATCCAACCAATCACTCATTCTTTTATCTTTGACCTACAGTGATTAAGGTCGGTAACAATAAAACACGGAAACATTCATATGGAGATCTCAACAATAAGATTAAACCTTCTTATCTTTATTGATGCGAAATCAATTGTATATTATAGTTCAGTAACTCCATATGCAATGTATTATCTCCACATCGTCTGTTTCCAAAACACAGGTAATTATAAAACAAGTTGTTTTCGCGCGGAAAATTACGGAAAATAAATCGTATCACTCGACAAGCACCTAAGAACCTGCAAAATGTTTTTGGAAACAGTTAATGTATATTTCTAATTGTGAGTCATAGAGAAAACACATTTGACCGCTTTTGGAATTCGATAACCAATCTCAACTTTACAATGCGCGTCACCAACGTTTTCATGCAATCTCCACTTGCCTTTTTCATCTCACTTGGTGGTAAGTGGCCCAGCCTCAAGCTAATCAGGCGCTGGCTCTGCTACGTTTCATACCTAAACTCTAAACTCATTGCTGTTTGGCGGTAGACTTTGCATGGTGGTAGCTAGCCAGCCAGAAAGGTTTTGTTGAGATGACAGCTGTCAAATTAAACAAAAGTCATTGATATTATTATTAGTTTTGTAATAGAACTCGATATTTATAATTAAAGTGGGTAGTTAGAGCATTAACAGACCTTGAAACAACCTTAACAACAAATGGCGTTGAAATAATAAAAAATCAATAATGTAAATCCATACTATAATATTATAAATGCAAAAGTGTGTCTGTTTGTCCTTAACATCGAAACTGAAAATCAACATGACTTGATTTTGATTAATTTATTACTGATTGAAGGGCAGGATAAACATATACTACTTTTTATCCTGATTTTTATCATGTAGTTCCCATGGGATACTTTCCGAAGTCCACGCGTCTGAAGTTGCGGGCAAAATCTAGTACATAATGTCAATCATCAACCATCAAACCAAAATCACCAAACATCAAGTTGGCAACCCTAAACACGAGCATATTTTGGTGTAAAACAAATACACCGCAGAAAGATCATGAGCAGACTTCATGCAAGTATTGAGCAAATAGAGTTGTTTTGAACATAATCTAGGTCAGACTGAAAATGTACTGGCCGGGGTCAAGCTACTCTGTAAAAATCCAGGCCGTGTTCAGTGTTCGCAGCTTGTTCTGAACAACGTATTACAGTTAAATGATGATAATTTACTATATTACTGTTATTATATAGGTCAGTTCTGTTTAGGGTAATTTCTGATGATTTCTCATTTTGATAAAATTTTCACACTAAATTTAATTACCATAGTATTTTAAAATAGTATATATAAGTTAGACCGGAAGAATACGCGATGCAGTTTCACATTGAAATTTTATTCTTATTATAGCACTCGCAAACTAAGTTTGCTCCTCTGAAGTTAGCCACAAAAGACCGCGAAGTATCAAATATTAACGTATCAGTGGGAGGCAAAGCAAGTTATCGGGTGCAAAGAAATGTCCTAGTGTTTTATGTCATCTAGGGATAGTTATTATCGAAAATAATACACACACATTCCGACTGTACATGTTTGAAATTGCGGAGAGCTAACTTCAGAGGGGCAAACATAGCGGGCGAGTACTGTAGCAAGTGCAAACCAAGTGAATTAAATTTTAAAAATCCATTTTATGCCGAAACATCATTCAAACTGCTGAATCGATTTTTACCAAATATAGCTAAGAACCACCGCAAGGAAACTTGCTTTCACGAGAGCTACGATGCTGCAGATAGACAGACGTTGGCTTCAAACTTATAACACCCTCTTTGCGTCAGGGGTTAAAACCATAAACAACATGTGTATAGACAATAATATGCTTGTCATCAACAACGGTAAAAGAAGCATTTTATTTTCTTTGCAAAAAACAACTATTTCAAACTGTAATCGTTAATAAATGTTTTAGCCAAGATTAAAAATTTAATATTGCCCGTAGTAAGTCATAATTGGAATTCATTTTCCAATAATATCAGCAATAAATTAGACGGCGAACCTTTTGAGATATAAAACCTACATAAAAGAAACAATAACACTGTACGTTGTTAAAGAAGGAGCACTTTGGTAACGAAATTGAATATTACACAGCCTAAACCCGCCTACGTATTAAATGGAAATCTTGCTGTGAAAAATAAAAAAAGATACAGACCAAAGATGATTCAGTTACCTTTTCAAACATGTCGAGACAGGAAAGAGGCATGTTATTTTTGTCTTTCTTTCTGGGATATCAGTGTTAGCTATATTCAAAGAACCAGAAGTGTAAAGTCAAGAGTGGCTATTTCTATTTTTAAATTATCTCATTACGGGATTTTCATAACATTCATAGATATCAAGGGGACTGCTTTATTTATCGTTTTTATATTGGTTTTTATATTTATTTATAGGCCCTTCTTCTGATTTAGTAAAGTTTATTCACGTTGGACTAGACAAGTTAACGCGTTCAAAAAGAGCTAGAAACCGACTTCAACGCCCCTAAAAGCCTATTTTTGTTAGGTAAAAGTACTGAACCGATTTTGATGAAACTTACAGTTTTCTCTAAGTTGAACAATACCTAGTTCCACAAAAAAATATTTAAATCGGACTTGTAGCATCTTGTAGTTCCGGAGATATGCGAGGACAAACATACAAATATACATACATACACTTTTGAAATTTGGCACACTTGTTTAGAAGCTGATATAGACTAACATATATGAAAACTGGGCAGTTTTGAAAATGTTACATACATAAAGGTCGAATTGATGACCTCCTTTTTTGGAGTTGGTTAAAAATACTTTTCATGATAGACTCCAACATTATTATATTCAGGACACACTCTAGGTATATTAGGGTATTTCAAATCGTAGCTGTATTGGCTGTATGCAAGACGAAACCGGCGGAGTAAAAAAAACGTAGTCGGAGTTTTTTAAAATTACTTTTCTCTCACTTGTTTTCAACTTGGTACCTCCATACGACAACAAAGTGATCCTATAAGGGTTCCTATTGAAGTATGGAACCCTAAAATGCGATCTAAAATGCGTAAATAGATGGCCCTTATGTATTTAAATGGCGAGAGCAGAATGAATGTATGCAAATAGCTCTTGCGCCGATACCGATAGGCTAGTTGCTGGTACTTTTATTGGTCAGACAAACCATAAATAACGAGAAAGTCACGAAAGTAAGGTAATTTGCGTACAGTTGGTTGCTTAAGTCAGGTCTAGCACTGTACAGACACCAGATTCATTTCCGAGTGAAAACATGATTCCGCTTAATGTCATTTTCTATTTAATGCCGAGACCTGAATCGCGATATATATTACATGCAGTGTAAATATGTAAATATCTCGAGTCAAATCTGTACTATTAAACCGACCGGAGTCGAAGTCACACACGAAGGGTTCCCGAACATCCATACAATATTTATCTAACACAAGATTGAACAAAAATACGCCGAAAAGACATATTTCCTTCATAGGGACTACTTAATTACTTTTATGTTTTTATTATATGTTATTATAATGGCCATAATTATGCACCTTTTGGACACGAATCCCTAAAATGTAATAAGACTCACAGCGGCGTCTACTTTTTGTATCACTGACCCCTGTATATGAAAAAGCTCGGGAAAATGTATCGGATGTTGATTATAAAGACGGTTTTAAAAATATACTAAATGTGACTCTGAAAAGGGCACTTCGATATTTGAAAGGGGTGCGTCTGAATGCCTGAAGGAAATCTGGGCGCGGGCGATACATTTACTTTATTGGTTACTTGATCGATGATGACGCTTGGAAATTCTTTTTTTGGATGCTATTTTTGCTGTCGCATTTTATCTTCCAGACAGTCAGTGAGTTCGGAACAAAAACGCGCCTGATAAAGTAATTCAAATGCGTACAGCTGCTAACCTTTACTGTAAAAAGATCTGTCCACAGACTGGCGAATCGTTCATGTCATTTTTAATACACTTAGAAAAAGGAGGTTATCAGTTCGACCTGTATGTATGTAATATTAACAGAACTGCCCAGTTTTCGTATATGTTAGTCTATATCAGCTTCTAAACAAGTGTGCGAACTTTCCAAATTGTATGTATGTATGTTTGTCCTCGCATATCTCCGTAACTAAAATTTCAATTTAAATAATTCTTTTTTTGTTGAACTAGGTATTGTTCAACTTAAGGAAGACTGGAGGTTTCATCAAAATCGGTTCAGTACTTTTTGAGATATCGAATGTTAAGTGTGTATTAAACAGCTGACATAAAAGCATTGCCTTAATAAAAGTAGACTTTTGGGGCAGTTGAAGTCGATTTCTACTCGTAGTTCTTTTTGAATGCGTTTACTTGTTTCTCATACCATAAAAACTTTCATCAAAAATTATAATTTAGTAAATTTTGAAGAAAAAAACAATATGATCGCTCTTGCCTATCGTATGTGATGATTTGTAGGACGCGAGCGTGCTCAGTGCTAACCCGGAAACATAAGTAAGTGAGGCGCTGGCTAAGCAATAGAAACACCTACGGTCTTTAAAAATAATCTATAAGGTAATTAAAATGCATCCACCGACCGTTTATTTTTTCTTTTCTCATTTAGTGCGATACACCGCGCGAAATGGACCGTAATAAGTATGTTAATTCTGTGGTAATGGGTCCACTTTTGCGTGTCGTGAGTCATTCGCATCGTACTTCCTTATATGTGCGTTTTAGTCAGTTTTAAGATTTAATTGGTCACTTTCGAGGTAACTGACCCGTCTCGACGCGTCTTGACGTGTTATTCCGACTATAAAATATTCAAAATTCGAATATTCTACAATCCCAAGGTCTGCAGGAGCCCAGGGGTATCTTCCAATCTGAGGATTTTTAGTTCATAATGGCAACTACCAACTTCATAGTAATTCTGACAAAATCCGGTGTCCAAAGAGGCAACATGTCAAAGAAAATAGGGCTGAAACGAAAAGGTTAAGACTAAACAAAGACATTTAACATTAATAGTAATAGACCGGACAAAGCAAACAAAAATTTTGATACTCAATCTAGTGTCACATCACGTCACGCGGCCGTACAATACATTTGACATACCATTGACTTTTGAGATCAAAATGTTTATATGAAACGTTTCCCAATGACCGCTCTATAACCTATTACTATATTTAAATCTCTCTGAGACTAACTAACACGAACCATAGTTAGTTGACTGGAAGGATTAAAACTTTATATTCGTCTAAATAATGCTAAACTGACGATTTGAGGTTGGATTGAAAGGTTTAAACCATGTCATTCTAATTTCAAGTTTTCAACTGATTTCAAATATATAGAGCGTGTAAAAAGACGAGGTTCTCAATTCAAATTCGAATATTCGGATATGTTTTTTGTTGTTGTTTTGTTTTTATGTTTGTTACCTCAGAATTTTCGACTGAATCATTTTGATTATTCTTTTTTATTTGAAAGCTCCCGTATGGTCCCATTTCTATTTGGTCCAGTTCTGATAATGGCATCCATGAGTAAACTATAGCAGTCTTAAATTTGCCGTAGACTTTTACGGCATTATAAGTCGGTTTCTAGTTCTTTTTGAACGCGTTAATTATTTGAACGAGCCAAACATTGTACGAGTACAATTCGTATGTTTAATAATAATATCATTCTTCATCTATGTCAAGGTTTCAATTAGACAGGATATGTGTACGATATAATTAATGTACCTAAATATACAAGCTCTGCATTGCAATATAAGTTTTATACAATACGTATTATAATCTACACTCTCTGTAGGAGAGTTGGCCTGAGCCCCTGCAGTGGGGACGTATATAGGCTGTTGATGTGATGTGTATTATAATCTGGCTTGTTTATTATATTACCTGATGGTAAGTAGCGATAACAGCGTAGTGTAGAAGACTGCTGAAGTATTTAGAAGCCTCTAATCTAGTTGTTCCTGACACCGATGAATTGTGTCATCGTCCGCCTGGAAACGTCCACTGCTGGACATAGTCCTCCTACATGGTATGCCACAATGAACGGTCTCGAGTCACTTGCATACAGCGACCCCCGTGACATTTACTAGATCGTCGGTCCATCTAGTAGGGGGACGGCCCGGTACACGCTTCCCGGTACCTTTACTCCCCACCGGTTATCGGTTCGAGTGATCTGGCCTGCCCATTTCCACTGAAGCTCACTGACTCGTCGAGCTATGTCGACCCTTGTTCGTCTACGGATTTCCTCATCCCGGATTTTATCACGTAGAGAAATCCCGAGCATATCTCGTTCCATTGCTCGCCGAGTGACTTTGAGCTTGTTTATTCGGCCCACAGTGAAGGACTACGTTTCGGTTCCGTATGTCTTCACTGGCAACACGAACTGATTAAAGACTTTTGTCTCACGATATCCCGGTACGTGGATATATATATGTAGTATAAAATTGTGTGTACTTTGATATAAAATTGGCTGCTGTTTTGCCAAAGACGGAATTCAAAAATATTTAAAAATAATAAAATAGATCGGTACGGTCAATACAACTTGCACTAGGACTGTCGATTTGTAATGGGTCAGCACTTGACCATCTGTTGCTATCTCACCTGATAGCAACAGATGATTAGGTCGTTGTATGGAAAGCGTTTTCACCCAGAACCGTCTGATTTAGACCCCTTCATACCGGAACACAATAGTGCTATAAACACTGTTGTTTGGCGGCAGACTTAGAAAATGCCAACCATCGACCGGATTCTCGCTTAGCAAGTGAAATAGAATTGATTCCGGTAACTCGAAACCTCCTATAGCAAGGGTGGCGAACCTTTACGTTTCAACGTGCAATTTTTCAAAAGAAATGTTTAATGAGGTCATAGACGTGCCATCAAATAATATTTTTGACTTTCTGATTATTACGTAAATAATAATAATAAATACTGAAAACTCTTAATTTACTGCAAAAAAAGGAATATTTTGAAATGTTTCATATAATACCTACTTCACACTTTTTTTCGTAGTGCATAATGAATTTCGTGGACAGTGACGTGCCCAAAATATTGTGACGCGTGCCGGCAATGGCACGCGTGCCAATGGTTCCCCATCCCTGTCCTATAGCATCCACTTAACGTTTTAGCAATCCTAACTGAATTCGCATCTTTTTTGCAAAGAATCGATCAGGTTTATAAAGCACAGTGTGGGCAGTACGAAACAATCTCGACGGAGAGTTTTCGATCAATATTTTGAGAGATAACATCGTCAGAAGTAGGTCGAAGCGGCTGCCAAAATGCCAACCGGGTAAGGTAAGGCACCGGCGACCTCTCCCCGATTAGTCATGTTACGCTCATATTAAAGTTAGCTTCTATCGGGTATACTTACAACAATCTAGCTCTTAGAATGCAATTCATAAGGCAAAATGGACAATTGCCACAGTTTGAAGTCCACCAATTTCGAACACGCACACATCCCTACGGTCCTGCTGCCTGCATGTTACAATTGGATTATATTTGGGAAATAAGCGAAATATATCAAAAAAATATATACTTTCATTTAGTTTAACAATATTAATTAATAAACTAGTAGTTTTTGCAACAGTAACATTAAAACCACCTGTATTCTAGGTCAACGGAAAGTACTCATTAGGTTTTGAATCCCTTGCACTCGTAGTCAAAATATGCGTCATAAACAGACAGATGTATCTTTTCCTCCGCGCTTTCCGGAGAAATAGGGTCTTGACGGACAGACAGACGAACAAAGAAGTGATCGTGATGAGGCTTCCTTAAGAGGGTATGCTGGTGTCAAAGCGCCCATACAAACGTAGTCCAGTCATATTTTGAGTATTAAGCTATGAAAATCTATGAAATTTTCAAGACACAATCTAGAAACAAATATCTGTGTCGGTGGTGAATCAGATTTCCGTTTAAATATATACTTCCAGAGTTACAGGGCGTCAAAGTATTGTATTTTTCGGTAATAAAAAGCCCCAACTTTGAACCTGATTTACAAGAGTATGAATCAATTTAGAACAATTTGGAAAAACCACCGACATCTAAAATTTCATTAGTATACTGTATTAAAAAAATGGTTACATAATATACAGTATATTATGTATAGTATATTATGTAACCATTTTTTCAACTTCAAATGATCCCTGGACTACGAAACATTCAAATAACGCGTGGATAACTTCGCGGAGTGTATGCTGTCTCACCGTACGCGCTCGGGTAGGATAGGGCTCGGATAGGGACAGCTACAAAACAATGCAACCTTGAACGCGGCCACGTGGTCTAACCAACATAGCCTCTTAAAGACTATATTTTCAGCAGCGGAAGATGCTTTGGTGGATCCGCACGCTTGCCATCCAATAAGATCCAGGGGCTCAGGCTTACTTTCCTACAGAGAGTGTATAGGCCTTAGTCCACCACGCGGTCCCAGTGCGGATTGGTAGACTTGCACACACCTTTGAATTACTTCTCAGGAGTGTACAGATTGCCTCACGATGGCTAATATTATATTGCACAATATTTATTCTACTTTCACAATTATCCTATTTCCTTAAATAAATATACTTAGATAAGTTTAAAATACTATCTAATTTATCATTTATCAATCGAATCGATCGAATTACGTCTCAATACAATAACAAATATGACTACTGATGCGTAATAATAAAAGTAAACAATACTATGATTCAAATTAATTTATACGCATAATAATCATAAGTCGATCCTCATATAACTCAACGGATTGAAGAAGCTCTAACTCCTAATGGAAGTTATTCTTAAAACTAGACGCATTGAAGTTGGTCGGGTAGTAACAGTAAAAGTGTATGAGAGTGAAAGTATCGGCTCATTTCAGTTTGCGGATGTACGTAAATAGACTGTCTATTTGTAGCAATAGAATGGGTTTTTAAATGGGTAATGGAAACAAATGCTTGCATAGATTTATTTATTGTGTATGTACGTCATCTTATACAAACTTGTGGCACCGATTGACTTTTATTATTCAATCTTACGTCATTTAGATATTTGTAAATCGCAAACCGATTTTCATGTTTATTTTATTACTAGCTTTTGCCCGTGACTTCGTACGCGTGGACTTCCCACGAGAATAACATTTTCGATCGGGATAAAAAATTGGCAATGTCCTTTACCGGCCCTTCAACTATCCCTCAACAAAAATTAAACCATTCTGACTCGCCGTTAGGACAAAGACCAAAAAACTCACTTTCGCATTTAGATAATTTAGTAATAGGCTAGCATCTCTATTTCATCAATTAATGTGGGTACCTTAGTTATCTTTCTTTCCCTAGTTAAAGGCACTTTCAGCACAGCTGAGATTTCGGAGATCGGAGATTTTGTTTGATGAGTCAAATGATAAATTGGAAGCAATCAGTCAATGATTAATTAAAAAGTAATATTTCTAACGTAACCTAAATACTTTTCAGTTAATTGGAATCGGTATCAATTTTGTTGCCTGGCATTACTATCAGAAAAAAGCTTTGTAAGAAAAAAGGGTTGCATTTGATTCGTAACACATTTACTCAGTCCGTGTACCTAGATATATATTATGGATATATCAGTCGCCAAACCACAATGCTAAAAGCACTATTGTTCTCCATCCAACTCATAAAATTAAGGTCTCAGAGAGCTCGCTTTCTTCACTTATAAGATGAGATAAATGACAAGTGAAATATTGTGAATTAGAACAAAACTATTTCTAGTCCATAAGAATTGTTAGAAAATATTTACTGTGAAAGTACGTAATAATTCTTAATTATTAAGCTAATTATTTTAAAATGCTAATAAGGTTTATTTTGTAATTTGAACCATCACGCACGTGGGACAAGTGTTTAGTTTGTTCACGAGTTTAGCAGTAAATAAATACGCGCTAGAAAAAGAAAAAAATTGTTGGCAATTTCGTGTGAAAGCGTTCAAGTTGAAAAACAAAGGTGTGACGTAATCCTGGTGCAAATATTAGCGCAATTGTCGTTCCGAATTCAACTTCCCGGTTTGTGTTTGTACAATTTTATTGGAATGGAATGAGTTATAAAGACTTGCACAAGTTGTCGCTTCTCATGTTTTGTCATCGTTATATAAATCTTATATTCTGTCTTAACGGAATTCCTCTCCGAATGCTTGCATACTACATTTCTGTTGCCATAATCTTTTATGATATATTTTATATGATATAATTGATAAGTAATTTATGAATGAAATTTTAGCGTCGCGAAATGAATATCATTAATTTACAACTTTATTGACAGCTATAATAGTCGTTACGTAGCTAATGGTCCCTGGATGGCGCTTTGAACATTAATAATAAAAAGTTGTAGATTCACTGTGAAGTTGTATGTGAATGATACTCATTTCGCGACCTTACAATACGATGCTGATATTTTTAGATAATTACTGCACAAAGCTAGCCATTTTAAAAGATTGTGGCAACAGAAATTTAGTATGAAACTTTGATCGAGCGGAATACCGTTAACACAGTATTTTTTAAAAAAAATTTACTAAAAATGGCGTGTCAGTTACGCTTGGCCGATGGTAAATCGGTAAGTGTTGATGTGGCCGATGAGAGCACGCATTGGTCTAGATTTCTAGAAGCTCAGTTGTATATGGAGGAGAGGAAATGCAGATTCCGGAAGGTATTGTACGATTTCCTTTGAATTTTGACTAAAAACGCATCCCACTTCTATCGTCACCGTCTGTATAATCCTATCTCGCTTTCTCACACACGAGGAGCCGTTTTTGCACTTGTGTAATTAGGTACGATTACGATACATTTCTTACAACAATCACAATCAAAAAGTGGTGGTGCAGAAAAAATTTTCGACGTGTGCGTTAGATATTGGCTTGTATCAATGAGTTCCATTGAGTTGGCACTGCTACTAACATACAAATTACTTTTGGTTAATTGTTTTCTCGGTAAATAAAAACATTGGTTTAATAAAATTGAAAAGAACCTGAAAAAAAAACGCATCAAAATCCGTTGTGTAGTTTTAAAGAACTAAGCATACATAGGAACAGACAGACGGGAAGTGACTTTGTTTTATACTAGGTAGTGGTTACGGACATATAGGATAAATACAGTATTATATTATGTTTTCTAACAATCTTAAAATCATAGATCATGAAAGGCCTGCCCACAAGGCATTGTTTTATTTTTATAAGCAAAGTATACCATGCTTTGACATTCCTTGATTTGAAAAGGGTGTCTCTTACACTAACTTAATGGTAAATGTACAAAGCTTGTTTTCAGTCACAGTTGACAAAGAAGTACTTTTTTACACCGATGTTTGATTGTTTAATTTTGTTATTTCAAGAGGAAATTGTCACGATATTTCATTCAGGCGAACCCTCTCTCGAATCTCTAGAATTATTAAAAGAGAATATGTTATTTATGATCCTTCCTTTTTTAATTTAAACGCAAATACATTTCAATTTGCGAAACTGTGGGCAAAGAATTAACACAAAATGCAAGATTCACTCGAGTAACTAGTATCTACTCTTGCGATCATACTTGCACTTGACTACACCAACTCATTGTTTTGTAACTTCGGCGCTCCGATATAACGTAACTGGCCAGTTACACCACAGATTTAGTAACGCCATAAAAAAACGAAACACAACCGTTCTATTTTCAAAAGAGTGCTTCAAAGGATCCCCAAGGAATCTTTAATTGTTTTGTAATGGATCTAATTTAAATTGAGAGTGACATATAAAGTGGCGCTCTAGGAACGTAACAAGACGCATTTTCGTTCTAAAACGGATCGTGATACCTTTCAGGAATAGTGTGGCAGATGCGAGGGGTGATTAAAGGTTGGTCGTTGGCCGACCATCCTTGGCAGAGAGCCAGGGTGTTGACTCATTAAATCCTGGCTGGTGCAGCGATTTTACAGCTGTATTTGGCTGGTGTTCTAAATTCGAATCTCATAATGAATGTTATCCAAGAAGATTTCATTAAAAGTTATAGACCGTGTCGGATTATAGACACAAAAGAACAGTGTTTGTTCATCGTTGTTAATTACACTGTTCGTGGTGATAATATTAAATTGAGGCGGCACTAATAAGAGAAAGATTGATTTCAGATAATAAGCTTCCGACGAAGATCAATAGTGGAACATTTTCTTATAGGATTTTCTCAAGTCTGAGAACAAATTTCGAGCAAGTAATTGCGTTTGTTACCCAATTTACTGTTACCTCATCAAAACACGTGGAATACGAGTTCCGAATTCTCTGAAGGACAGACAATATATCACTCGAGGCTTCGGAAACGTCTCTATTTTCTCCCAAGGCGACAATGTATATTGGTACAGAAGGAAATTGTCGAAGAATTTGTTGTCCTTGACATTTATTTTTGTTACCATATATTTTCTCTACGAAACTGCTCAGTTTGATTGAAACTTGGTATTATTTTCGTCTGGGACACAACAAAATCCGAATGTGCGTGTAGTGTACTGTACGCTCAATGACTATACCATTTTAATGTGATTGTTATAAATTTAACGGGACGTCAAAAGAAAACTTTTTAAAAAAATGTGTATCTTCTTCCGAGATGAACCTATCTGCGCTGTCAAACCTTCACAAGTGCAGTTACTATTAGAAATTGGAATTCTGAATAGTCAGACAAAAATTATAGGAAAAGGGAGGGGGTTCTAAATTCGACACTTATGTTTTTTTATGCGTGTTACGCGATAACTCCGCAAATAGTAAACCGATTTTGATAATTCTTTCTTTGTTTGGTAGAGCATACTTCAGAGTAGTGTTGCAACAGGACTCTGCTTCCGCTTCCGCAACTGCAGAAGTTCCGCATTTTTTTCATATCCGTTTCTGCTTCTGGTTCCGCAAACTTTATAACAGAACTCTGAACGGAAGCGGGGAGAAAGCGATGAGGAGCGGTGCAGCTACGGGAGTACAAGAAAGAAAAAAGACTACCTCTTTATGAGGATCCCCTTATGTGATGGAATGGAAATGCGCACAAATACCCCCATATTTTGCCAATAGTTCGCCAATACTTTTCAGCTCCCCCCACCAGTGTAGCCAGCGAGCAATTATTTAGCGGAGCTGGTTTAATATATGAATAACATCGAAATAGGCTGAAAGGTGAAAAAGCGGCCAAGTTACTCTTTATTAAATATAACTTGCCGCTGTTTAATTTTGACTACTAAAATACAAATTTAATAAAAAAAAGTTTTAAATGTACAATTGTGCTTTTTTTTTCATAGTGTTAACGCTTCCGCTTCCGTTTCCGCTTCCGTTAAGATTTACTTTTGACGTCTGTTTTCGTTTCTGCTTCCGTTATGCCAGTTCCGTTGCATCACTACTTCAGAGGTGGTCCCATATAAATTTTATCGAAATTGATTGATCGCTCTTTGAGAAAATCAACAAAAACCAAATTTGTATGGTTTTTATTTCTTTGAACGCGTTAATTTATTGACATTATCTTTACCCCGTTACCCTATACTTATGTGTCCCTGAGCGATGTATCTCTTCAAGACCATATATAGGATTTATCAAAGCAAACGTGTACTGTCCTCAACCATCAAACACCAATCATATGTGGTGAAATGCAAGCATATACAACGTGTACAAAAAAGGAGTGATAATACTTCAAGGTGGGTATATATCCCTTGTATAGAATATACTGTGTAAGTAGCAGCGTTGTAAAGGTTAGTTTAAATTTCCATACATTTTTATTTCATAGGTGTAATGTAACGTCGTAATTTTTGACAACCCTAAATGTTGGTTTACCAAAGCGAGCACTGAGGTCAATGATCGCAGACCTTATCTTTGGTTTTAGGGGTTATTGACACATGTAGAACTAGGATAGGGATGAAATTCAAAAATTTTAGTCAATATTTTAATTTCGTTTTTCTCCAGATTCGTACGGTTTACAGATGTCTACTACCACTCCAAAGGTAAAACCTTACCTAACATATACCGCACTTAAGTTTTATCACTCCTTTTTTGTACACGTTGTACATATACTATTTAAAAAGATCCCTAATCAGCTTCAGAGCGACACAATGATGACCTTGTCGGTACCGACCGAGCAGTTACATGCATACAAGTTCAACCTTTATTATTATTGGTCCGGCCTTGCACTCAGTTATACAAACTATATGACTACTGTTGCAGTTAGACATAGTTACATACATACGTTTCTCTTAAATTTAATCCTAATTCCACCTTTTTAAAAATGTTCGGGTTTGCTCTTGACCTTCATCTCACCTGATGGTAAGTGACGAAGCGTCTATGCTGTTCTGATCTACCTAGATCTACTAGCGTGTAGCCAATGAGGCGTATGTTATTTTTCAATTCCAGAACGCAAAAGTGATAGTAACTGACGTTTAGTGGTAAACTACCCTACCAGATCTACCACTAACCAACTGTAATTATCTCCCACTCCAGTTAAACCAACGGAAAACTATTCTCCTTCTAAATCCATTGTACTGTAATCGCTCTAAAAGATAACACAAGAGTACCACAAGATACACCAACAATGCCTGACAAATGATACCTTCGATAGCGTAACAATGCTTCATTCATTAAACGAGTAGTCTCAAGTTTGTTTACGTAAGTTTATTAGTGGCGTCCAAGCGGTTGATTATATGTAAACAAACATGGCGACCGGTAGTAACGAGCTGCGCACGCGCACGATCCGGAATCCCGGCGCAAGAACAACTGTTTCATACATCAACATCGCCAGTTCGTCTTGACCTTTCTGTATGTCTAAAAGCTTCCCAAATGCACACCCAAAAGCTGCAGGAATCGGGGATCTTGTGGACTGGACGGAAAAGATGTTCGCCGTTTTATTTTTAAACAGTTCCCATTTTCATGAACTCAATTGCAGCTGTTCTGCGTTTATCAAGGATTCCGTTTTGATTTATTACCACCCACCTCGGCGTCGGATGGATCTTCTAGACCACACACACCTCATCACACATCGTTCTTTAAAATATGGGCTCACTTCCGTATAAATTCATTGGTTCTGTAACTATGACATTTTATTTTTTGTTTCCTCCATCCTGAACGACCCTTTCTATAACATAAGACACGTTTCGTGCTTTGAAACCGAAAGAAGAGTCTAGAAATCAGTTAACTCATTAGTGTAGTATTTAAATATGTTTAATGATAATCTCACCTTATGTAAGTGAAAATAAGGCCGTTGGATGTATGCCTCAATCCAATGAGGTGATGGCTCAGCTACCTTTCATACTGGTGCTATTAACACTGCTGATTGGCGGCAGACGTAGATAGCTAGCCAGGCGGATGTAGAGAATGCCCTAACACCAGTCAAACCAGGTTCGATAGGTGGATACCACTAGGAATCGAAGTCGGACCTTTAGGTCCAAGTGTGTTGACATTAAACGATGGAGGCGGTTATTGTTGTGAGTTCGGATTTAAACTATCAGTATTCATCATCATTAACCGGGAAACGTCCACTGCTGGGCATGAGCCTCCTCCATGGTATGTCACATTGACCGGTCCCGAGCCACTTGCATCCAGCGACTCCCCGCGACCTTAACTCTAGGTCGTAGGTCCATCTAGTAAGGGATAAATCTAGTAATACCTAACTAATGTTAAGACAATGCTCATCGGATGTCAACGACCTGCCTTATTGAACTGGGTATCCACTATCCACTTCACCGAGAGCTACGCTCCCGTCATATTTGTATGGAATCGAAGCGACGCCAGGTGTCTAGCTCGCTGGTTCGGGATCGTTGCACTGTTGAGAAATGCAAGTGCATGTAGAAAGGCATCATTGTGCACATATTTTTTATTCTGTTACGTTTGTCGTGATTGTATTATTTGTTGCAATTTATGAATCGTAATGGTTCTTGTTTCTAAACAAATAGTTATAAGAACCGCCTCCGTAGACTAGTGGCGCAAGTAGCGCTCACAATACCGGGATGGATTCCAGGGGTACACTTGAGTACATATAATATGGACAACTTTTTCAGCGTTCCTTTTTTCATCTTTAATTGACATTTCCCTCATATTGCAATGGAACACGAAAGGTTGAATATGACAGTACAAAAATGGATACATATTTTTGTACTCGAGTGTACCTCGTAATCGGTTTGGTTAGTGTTCGGGCATTTTCGTCGTCGGTTCATCTACTCGTAGTAGAGGGACGGCCCGGTACATGTTTCCCAGAACGTATTCGACCCACTTATAACTTTTACTCCCCATCGGTTATCCTTTCTTCAAGCGATGTGGTCTGCCCATTGCCATTTATGCGCACTGACTCGTCTACCTATGTATGTAGATGATATGTTATATAATTGGAATAAAAACTGCTTACGAATTTAAAAATACTTTATCAAAATGGCTAAAAGAAAAAACGTATAAAGAAACCGAATCTCTCTTAGAGGTAGTAACTTAAAATTAACACTCCCCCCTTACAAACACATCATTTCAACACACACACACACCATAACTCACACTCCTCCTCACTCCACTTGGCACACAGGCCAAATATCAATTATTGTTTTAACCTTAAATTTATGTAACTACATAAATATACATTCTTAGATATAGGTATTATCTGCACAACAATAATCTGTATACACTATAGAAGAGCGGGATCTCCTAATACAAGCTATCCTTAGCTTAAAAGGAGTACCCCAAAACCTGTAAATTAATTGTAAGTAGATAATGCAATAAACATTTTTTCATTTTCATTTCATTTTCATAAATTGTTATATCAGTTTAAGGTTATCAACAGTCGAGATCCCAATATGATTCCTGATGTATCCCTTGTAGAAATCAACACTACATGACCAGCTCTAAAACCTACTCTGTTTATAATATCATTAAGTTTGTTTAATAATACACATTAAACTAATTCGCTTCATTAGGCGTTACGATGCCCCGCGAATTGCTTTACAAGGCTTCCGAAATCATATTGCGTAAAACTTTCTAATGACGAAAATTGTTTGCTTAGCGTTCTACGGCAACAAAAAGGTCATTATTTCATCGTTCCGCCGTTAGTAATAGCTATTTTATACACACCTAAACTTGCAAAAAACTGCACAGATATTTGTTTTAGGCCACGGAGAAGGTTTTGATTCCTTTTTCTTCTTCTTCTGAGTAGAAAATAGTTCTGATTATTGAGTACACTTAAATACCTAAAATTTCCATTAAATCATGCAACAAAAATTCCGATAAACACGAATTCTGAAAACCACAAAATAATTTTATCGAAACTTTCTACGGAAATTAAAATTAACAATGTAAAGTCAAAATTACACAAATTTCCTATTAACGTAATACCGATTTTAGTGTTCCTTAAATGGCACACGGAACCCTTAAAGTGTCATCTAGACTGAATGAAAGTTTGTCCCTTCGCGACAGCAGAAAAGTTTTTACTCTAGCACTCTTTGCAAGTAGACAAAGCTTGTTATTTACAAAGAGTTTTGCGCTTGGCCGTCATTTTGGTAAACTGGCAAATTGTGGTAGACTTAGATGTGTCTTTAGCGGCAGACTTGGATAAAACGGTGGCGTTAGCTAACCAGCATATGTCAGGATGGAATAATTACTGACGACCGAGTACTGCATCAGCATTTCTCAATTTTGCTATCCCCCATTTTGAATTTTTTGTGCTCCTAAATGACTGAACTGAACCATTTGCTCGGAGTCTACCATGCAGTTAGCTAGTTTAATTTGAAGGATTTGTATACGCCTGTCTGTCCGTATGTCTGTTTATCACACGGCGGTATCTATTGAACCGTAAAGGTGACTCTTGAAACTTTCACAGGGTTTGTGTCCAAGGATGGCCACTATAACAATAACTTTTATAGTTAATTATTTAAAATGTTATTTTATGCTCGATCTTGTTTTGAATATGGTATGGAAGGACCCTTCCTGTGCGAGTCCGACTCGCACTTGGCTGGTTTTTTGATACATTTGAAAATATAACCACAAGATATGACGTAACAGTTATTACATATTTGGATTTCCCGTCAATTGTTAATATAAAACTATATAAGTCAATGAGTTCATTAACACGGTCAGTTCTAATCAATCAATACTTGTAAAATGAAGTTCATACGTTCTTTTATATATTTTGTTATGTTAATATTTTTTGTAAATGCTACTACAGACCCCGAAAAACTTAACTCCAATTATGGACAGTGTCAATGCCCTTGTAAGTATCAAAATATATATTTATATTAGGTGATTTCCTGAGGCTCATATTATGAACAACAGTGGACTTACGTAGCTTCATATCGTGTCGATATACTCCTCTTATCAATGACTGGCCTCGTACACCCTAGTGTCAGAGTTGTTGATCCGCCATATTCCTCTGACATGGCTCATGTAGCTACTACCTGCTGTAGATAGTAACCAGGAATCACGGAATCATCTTACTTATCAAATAATCAGGTGATTTCGCCGGCAATATCCTTAACAAACTGAGGAAAGTGTAATTTGACAATGGCCTTGACGGAAATCGTACCCGGGACCTTCCGCTTGTTGCGCGTCTGAGTCTAACTCTCCGACAACTGCGCCACAGAGGCCTTTACTACATATTGGCAAATGTCAAACCGGTCTGATTTCACAAAATTCAATTTTGGAATGATATCTTTACGTTGCCATTAACAACTTGTAAACCGCTTATGGTTGTTCCTGTATCACAGGCCAGACACTTCATATTAATTTCGTGATTTCGGTTTCTATTCCGGATTATTTTTTAAACGCACATTTGTAATTGTATTCGCGCGCGCCATAGTACCGATTCTTGAGCCCGTCAGTTTCTTCTGGGGATAGGTGAGGTATCGGTAAACGTCCTTCGATCCCAATTTCAAGTTTCTGGCTCCCAACTGTATGGGCTAAGCGTTGAATTTTGTATGTACCCAGCTAGAGGTTGGTGTAATAATTAACTTAACATTCTGTTCTTTCCTTAGAATACGTCATTTCATTCAGGATAGGGATACTGTTATCAGTGACGTACTAAATACATACTTGTAACAAGTCCTACTTAACTATCGTAGCTACGGGTACCTATGGGCACACAATTAATATTTACAGAATTACCTATGCGTCAAATAGGTATATCTAAAAATAATATTGTTTGAAATTTATGCGTCCCTTGATTATTGTATCACCAAAAGTTAAATATTCAAGTGTACGTCATTTACACATAATTTATCTAACACGTAATACGTTAAATTTTGTTTCAAAATGGTTTCCGAGTGTTTTCAGTGTCTCTGTCACGCGCATAGGTTTTCCGTAAAGATTCCTTTGTCACTCGCACGCATTGGCTATATATTTAATTATATGTACAGTTACGGTACATACGGGATCAGTCAAATACGAGATACGAGGATAATGATAAATGTTGACGTTTGTGTTGAGGATCTTGATGATTAAACTCTTTCAGGTATTACGATATTGAAGAGACAAATATTGAACTTGCTGTCGTATTGGCAGAAGGGTAGAGTCCGAGACATGGCCCACCTTCCATTCCCATTGCCCTCTTTAGATTTCATCAAGTTTCCACGTGTAACTGGCTCTTTGCAAGATACCAATAATAAAGCTAGGTCAGTATTTTATCTTATAATATTCATTATGTCCTTTGGATTTGGTATACTCCCGTCTTTCCCCAAAAAAATCCAACCAATCCACCAGATATCTTAAAAATGTGTTTTGTTTTTTAATTCTTTGAAATTCAGTCTGTATTAATATAAATATATAATATCAAAGCTTTCTACATTAATTAAAATACAAATTCACTAAAATAAAAGTTTCACACTTCTGATATGAAACATTTATTAATAAAGCAAAATTAATCCACAACAAATATGGTAAGAGTGTTTTTTTGTTATACCCCTGTAACATTTATATTTATTCAATTTTCTAGATTGGATTATTCCACGAGTGGCTTTAATGTGTCCGGTGCCAATGATTTTGTAATTGAGTACCTGAACATATCTGAGGATCAGCTCTCTGCGTCAGTGCATTTAAGGATCCCGCAACTCAATGTTAGTTCTAGTAAGTTATCGTGTCTCTATTATGATACTAGATATATATTATATGTAGATTATGTGTTCGTAACTGCGTACCATCTGTTATAATATAACATTATATACTAGTGTACTTTTGCATTATCAAGAAAATAATCTTGATGACAATCAAATGCATCTATTAATTTCTAGTTCTTACTTTTTTCAGATCTTTATCAGCTGAACGGTAGTTCGTACATATTCTTTCTTCCGGTCAAAGTTTACGGCACAGGGCGTATGTTGTAAGTTAGATTGTTTTATTATTAAACAGACTTGTTTTATTTATTTTAATTTTCAATGTGATATAGATTAACAGAAGGATTATGACACTTACAAATTTAACAGTATAGCTAAATGCTATCCTACTTACAGGCAATAACGACATGCTAATACTCGTAAGAACGGTATGAAATTAAAAGAACTATAACAAAATACAAAAAAAATATATTTACAGTTTACAAGAAATTAAGTTTTTGAATTTAAATTTACTGTTATAGAAACTACCAATATCTATGGTTTTGTTCAATTGATTATACAGACGCACAAGTCTTTTTAACCGACTTCAAAAAAGGAGGAGGTTATCAATTCGACGGGTATGTTTTTTTTTAAATGTTTGTTACCTCAGAACTTTTGACTGGGTGAACCGATGATTCTTTTTTAAAAGCTTTTATTTATTTGAAAGCTAGTGCTATCCGTGTGGTTCCATTTCAATTTGGTCCAGTTCTGACAGTGGAATCCATGAGAAAACGATATAAATCTTAAATTTGCCTTAATAAAAGTAAACTTTTAGGGTAATTGAAGTCGATTTCTAGTTCTTTTTGAACGCATAAACTTCTTAGTGGTGAGTGATGTCCAAGAGACGTTGCATTGGTTTCGCTGAATAAAACGTATTTACCATGATTTTGAAATTTTTTGACGTTTTGAAATCGGAAATAACTGCTAATATATCCCTTAAGTTTACAGCGATTTATTCGACCAATCGCTCAGGGACCAGCCTTATTTATACCATTAAAAAAAACTATCATGTATGGAATTGTCCTCAAATTGTCATAACGGCTTCTTAAGTTTCTATATAATTTTTTTTTGGGTAAATCCATTCAGGCAGATAGGAATGTACCTTTTCCTTAACTTTGTTAATTCTTATTTTTCAGCACTCATATAAAGAACTTGGCGATTCACGCAGATATTCAACTTAAACCGTACGGCATTGGGACTATTGTTGATGAGCTTAGTTTACAATATGGGATGGACCGTATAAAGGTAATAAGTATTTACATCATCTAATCGATCGCTGTACAGATAGGGTGGTTCTATTCTAAAGCTGAGAGTTTATTATAATAGTATTTATGATAATATTTTTCTATGAAATCCTTAGACGAACTAAGGTCACTGACATAGCTCGACGAGTCAGTGAGCTGAAGTGGAAATTGGCAGGCCAGTAGCACCGATAACCGGTGGGGAGTGAAGGCTCTCGAGTGGCGACCACGTACCGGGAAGCGTCTACCGGGCCGTCGCCTAGATGGACCGACGACCTGGTTAAGGTCGCGGGTAGTCGTTGGATGCACGTGGCTCGGGACCGGTCAATGTGGCGTACCATGAGGGAGGACTATGTCCAGCAGTGGACGTTTCCCGGCTGATGATGATTTTTATATGTATATGATGGGTTTGCGCTTGGGCTTTATCTCACCTGCGTGCGCGCCCGTAAGCCTTAAGAGGGAACAGCAGATAAAAAATTTCATATGAAATTAAGGGTTTGGGATATAGCTGTTTTCTCAACGAAACGTTAGCCAAATTCAATCATTTTGATCTTATTCTCTTTATCAAAGAATAATCTAGGCCCGTTGGTTTTGCTTTTTTCAATATTTTGTCTACAATTAGAATTATGGGCATCTCAAAACTCAAAATTTCAGAAAAAATTTCTTTCAACTTATGGTTCTCATTATTTAGAGTAAACGTAACATTTTCAGAAAAAGCAAAACCAACGGGCCTAGATTATTCTTTGATAAAGAGAATAAGATCAAAATGATTGAATTTGGCTAACGTTTCGTTGAGAAAACAGCTATATCCCAAACCCTTAATTTCACGGCAAAACTAGGCAAATACCAAAAAAAGCTTCAACTGTCCTTCTCGCACAGTTCGGTTCGGGAGGCAGGGTACACTATATCACAACTATATACTGTGTATTATATGTATAAAAATAAAGTAAGCATGCATTAGTGATGTCAATAAGCTTTATCGATTTTTTCGACTAATAGTGGTGGGAAAAATATATCGATAGATACCCTTTCTCGAGCTATAATGGTTTTACCTGTTAGTTTTAATGTTTAGATTGATCTAAATAAACAAATATAAAGACAAATAATTCTAAGGAAATTTATTTTATCTCTAGAACAGAACATTTTCCCTGAAATTCTTAGTTGTTGTTACGTTTTGTTACGTGTAAATAATTAAATATGATTTATGAATAAGTGACTTATGTTTCAAATATTTTTTTAATGTTAAAGTTCGAGTCGGACTCGCATACAAAGGGTTCCGTACCACTGTAAAATATCTAAACAGAAAAAAAACACAGAAAAAACATAACATTTATTGCATGGACATCCGTTTATTTATAACTTTTTTAAAAGCTTTTTTATATTATTTTTTGTTATTTATTATTATTGAAAGTCTTGAGAGAGAACGAGAAGTTATATGGACATCGCATGTACAAATCGCTACGGAGACTATATGACCCGACACAGATATCCCGGAGATCAGCCAGCAAGAGCTTGAAATGGCTCTCCAACAACTCAAAAACCGGTCAAGAGCAAGTCGGACTCGTGCACCGAGGATTCCGTACAGAATATGAATTAATGACATACTGAAAATCATAAATAATAGGTATGGTAATATGCACCCAACAATGCTCTACCGAAAATGAAATTCTAAGCTAAATTACATATTACGAAGTTAAGTTTGTAAACATTAAAAAATCAATTTTACTGTGTTACAATTAAAAAATTCAGATTTATTCCTATGGTTGTGCTGTAAAACCTTTCTTCTTGCCAAATTTCAAGACATTAGGTCAACGGGAAATACCGTATAGATTTTGGGTTCATTGCATTTTGTACGGAAATGGTCTAAAATACAGCTATATCTTTTTATTGCGTTGACCTATAAGTTTCATTATTTGACAGATCTAAGGGACAGCAGACTGGAGTATTCGATATCACAGTGATCCTATAAGGATTCCTTTTTTCCTTTTGAGGTACTTAAAATATAATAGTATAATATGAAGTATGACAGTAGGAAATACGATAGATTTCGACGATATTATTATTCATGTCGACAAATAAAAACTTGAAATATTTTTTCCCAGTTATACATCTCATACACTTAAGACGGGATTTTTAACTCGTCTATTCTATTGTGTGAGGTGTCGTGAAATTACAGTTTTTTAACCGACTTCAAAAAAAGAGGTTATCAATGCGACCTGTATGTATGTAATATTTCCAGAACTGCCCAGTTTTCATATATGTTAGTCTATACCAGCTTCTAAAGAAGTGTGCCAAATTTCTAAAGTGTATGTTTGTTTGTCCTCGCATATATCCGGAACACACACACAAAAGAAAAACACACATAGGGTTCGTGGATTTCAACAAAGCATTCGACACACTCGAACATAGATTTATCTGGGACGCACTGGAAAAACAAGGCGTACATGCAAAATACATAAGAATACTGAAAAACATATACACAAAAAGCACCGCACAAGTGAAGCTAGAATCTACAGGCGAAGAATTTTCGATTGAGAGAGGGGTACGCCAGGGAGACCCAATTTTACCAAAAATATTTTCAGCTATCCTGGAAATGATATTCACAAATCTGGATTGGACGAATAAAGGACTAAATATAAATGGCAAAAAGCTGAGTCACCTACGCTTTGCAGACAACCTGATCTTAGTTTCGGAAAACCCGAAAACCCTACAGACAATGTTCCAACAGTTAGCGGAAGAGAGCGAGAAAGCAGGCCTGTCAACGAACTTAACGAAAACAAAAGTAATGTCAAATTCCTCACAAACAGAGCCCATAACAGTAAATAATGGAGAAATAGAGTATGTAGAAATGGACAAGACTAATAACTGAATGGCAACCACGAGATAGCAAAAGAAAAAGAGGCAGACAGACTAGAAGATGGGAGGACGACATCAGACAAGTGGCGGGTCCAACATGGACCCGCATAGCGAAAGATAGAATAGAGTGGAAATCCTTAGAGGAGGCCTATGTCGAAAGACAAGCTGAAATGTAGGAACGACCGGTTACTGATACTTAATATAAAAAGATAAGTAACGTATAAAGTAAGCATATTTTTAAGAAAATTAAAACAAAAAATTAGTTCAGCAATAAAGGCTATTTTATTTAATTTATTTTTTATATATCCGGAACTACAAGTTCGATTTAAATAATCCCTTTTTTGTTTACCTAGGTATTGTAAAACTTAGGGAAGACTGCAAGTTTCATCAAAATCGGTTCAGTAGTTTTTGAGACTGGGAATGTTAAGTGTGTATTTCGGCGTTGCAGTGCAGCAGAGCAAATTTAAAATTAATGTTTTAACTGTACTGTAATCTGTATGCCGAATAAATTATTTCTATTCTATTCTATTAGTTAAATGTTTGTTACCTCAGAGCTTTTCACTGGGTGAACCGATTTGGATGATTCTTTATTATTTGAAAGCTGATGCTTTCCATGTGGTCCCATTTCAATTTGGTCCGGTTCTTAGAATGGAATCCATGAGAAAACAATATACATCTTAAATTTTCCTTAATAAAAGTAGACTTTTAGGGCAGTTGAAGTCGGTTTCTAGTTCTTTTTGAACGCTTTAACTTGTTAGTCCTTAGACTCTAGCACTCTAGGTACTAAAACACCTCTAGGTCACCTAAAGTATCGTTGGAAGACGAACGTTCGGATATGGTGAAACTAAAAGGTTTCTTTGTTGACCGTAGAACCCTAAAATAGCAACGCCATAATTTATATTGTATTTATATGTGATAGGTACTTACTAGTCAATTATATCAAATACAACCACAGTATGTCGAGACTAAACCAATATGCGAACAATAATTTCTCAAAACGTAAAACAAGGGTTGACGCACGCTCACGTCAAGTTTATTATAATTTTGAAAAATACACTCTAGCCCAGGCGGAGGGGTAGCGACTATGCGCGGCTCGCAGGGGCCTCTTTGGGATGTTATGCAGCGTTATTTGTGTGAGTGAAAGCATGTGAAAGGCTGTATGTGTGCGTACCGAATCGCGACAGCAATAACATATTCAAATACCTACTATTCTACGGAGACTTTGCTTCATTGGCGTCTTAAGCTGAGGCGTTGTCTCTGCTACCTTTCATACCGAAACACAACAGTGCTATTGACACTGCTGTTTGGCGGCAGACTTAGGTATCATGGTAGCTAACCAAGCCGACTTAGAAAATGCGCTACCACCGAGTACCGACAGGCAATCCCCACTGGGAACCTAGGACCTCCGGATTTAGGCCACGGCGCCAACACAGAGGCGGTTAAAACTTAAATCTAAACATTATTTAACATTTCAGACGCACCTGTTTGATATTTGGCCGAAGGATTTCAACGGTTGGATCAACAGACAGACGTTTGTTGAAGCACAACACGACTCCGTTGTTGCAAAGATCAAAGCCACCATACTGCCGATCATCAACCAGTACCTGGCCACGGTCGCTCCTAGCAAGCTGGTACAATCACTCAGAAACATTATATTTAGACGATGAAGTCTTCAAAATTAGACTAATAAGAGAAGTTTCAAATTCGGCCTCCAACACTATTAAAAGGCAAGGAGAAAACTGAAGATTAAACAAACCGTCCTGCAGTGAGAACTATTAAGTAGTATATTATATACTCTTTGGTGAGAACGCGACCACAGCGTGTAAATAGCTTCCACGCCTGATTGACATGTCACAAACCGTTTGAGTTTGAAACTTTATTATATACTTCTCATCAGAAAAATCGAAACACCTTGCAAGTTAATGTTTTGTAAGGATTATCAGAAAAATGTTTATATTTAGGAATATATATGTCAAATGTAGTTTAATAGTGAATAATATGAGGTTTTCAAATCCTAATGTTAATGTTCTAAATTCAAATTAAATTTCCATAGGTTTTTCTGATAATCCTTCAAAAACATAAACTTCTAAGAAAAAACATAAACTTGCAAGGTGTTTCGATTTTTCTGGAGAAGTATACTATCAATGCTTATGGTTATGAAGACCAGTGGTTCCCAAACTTTTAAAGCCACGGAACACTAAATAAGTATGTTGTATTTGCTGGACTGGAATCCCTCACCAATGTATTCAAATAACTTCAATGATTCAATTACAAATGGAACTGATTCTGGCAACCCTGGTGGCCTGTCTACGGAACGGACGAACTTTAGGAATTATTGATGTAGTTTTAAACTAAGACAGAAAGGATTTTATACGACATGCTATTCAGGAGTTTGCATTTATTGATTGTTATCCTACACTTAGCCCCTGTGTTCTATGTGTACAAAAATAATAAATAAGTTGTTGTTAATATTGTGAGTAGACTAGTTATCTTATGATTAATTAATTTAAGCTGCCATAGAGTTTCTGAGGAAGAGAGAGGAGATTCTGTTGTTATTTTTGTATTAAATATAGATGGATTTCTCAATTTAGACTGTGTTTTATTTCCTTAAAACTATCCTAAATATTATATGACCGAAAACCAGGTGCATCAAATAAAAGTGTTTTATAGCCATTAATAAATATTTTGGCAATTTTTACAAAAGTATATAATAAACATTCAACTAAACAATTAAAAAACGCTGAGAAAAATACACTTCTTGCATTTCACCCCCTCTAATTTTTAACACTAATTATTTATTTGCTGTTATTGTGGACTCTGTGAAAATTTCAAGGTAGATAAACTATTACGGCTCAAAAGATACAGCCTTCCAAAACACTGTAAAGATAATTAAAACCCCGTGCGGATATAGGTATAGGATATAGGTATACCGGCAGTAGATAACTGTTAGAAATACTGCATATTGCCGGGTTCGTCCATAAAATCAGGAACTCTCCATTATTCCTTCTACTTTCTTGGCTAAAGGCCAGCAATACTGGATAGTTTAAATGGGTCACACTTTCCAAACAGGTGACCCGATTCGTGCATGTTTGGTTATTTTCTGCACTATTCTTGCTTGCTTTTGGGTTTCTTGAGGGAAAACAGACGTCCCATAAATGTATAGGACAATGAAGGCCCAAGTGCAAATCATATGCGTTTAAAAAGGATTTAAAGTCTAGACGGGACCATTCAAAACGATTACACCCTTCTACTGTACCCTATCACCGCCTTCGACAAATGCTTGGGTGAAGCCTAAGCTAAAAGTTGACAATAATCGGACCGCGGCAGCCTGTATGAGCGTTTCTCTTGCGCACGCGCCGCACATCAATCAAAGCGAGCAATATGGCGGCGTTATTATCCCCAGCGAAACTGACAGTGAAAGCTAGCTCGACTGAGGGCTGGCGGTTTCTAATGACCCACCGCCACTCAACTCATTGGACAATGCTTTTCTAGACATGGTTTTGGTATACCTTTCATTTTCAATATTCATAAAAATTCCCATGGTCCATCTATTTAGTTAACATTAGATTTCGAATTGGTTCAATAAGGGTCATTTGTAGAATGGCGTCATGATTGAACGTTCCAACTTTTTAGATTTTATTTGCTCTACAAAAAACTCAATACATCCAAATGGAAATGCAGAAACACTTACAGTTAATCATTACTGGATTGATAAGGACATAAGTTGACGTTTGATGTAATATTTCCAGGTCTCAGGAAGGGGAGGACGGGGACAAGAACTCGAGCGATGCCATCGTGAGGGTCCCGCCACACTGCCACATCACAATCAAATGCACCAGAGAGGTAACACACTCCTGTTGAAGCTCGTTTAACAGGGTATCATATTTGTTTCGTATTCATTCGTCCTGACCGTGTAATCTCGACCTTAGAATATCATTATACCGAGGAAATTTTATCAGCTTACCGTGTTCCCATATTCGCCTGCCACTGTGCCAAAATGTATGATATAGTTTGCATTTGGCCTTCAATCTAGTCAGCTGTGGACATTAAGCTACTGACAATTCACGTTTTATAACATGGCGGCCACTGCCTCGTCCCTTTGTAAGAATAGGGTGACCCAAAGATTGGTGTAATCACAGATATTATGAAAAAGAGCCAAACTAGGAAGTATCCCGGGAATTTATGCTGTCTTTCAGGCAGTCATTAACATAATAATATTTCTTTCTTAGGTTTGGCAAAAAAAACGATTGGCCACACTCCAATATTAGAATCGGCTACAATTCAGATCGGGTTTAGGTCAGACTTTTCTTACGGACCCTGGGACATTAAATTTGTTTATCGCCTCCTCTGTAGCCTAGAATCCAAAGTTCCGGGTTCGAGTCCCAGTGGACCTATCGGCACACGCTTTAGTTGGTGGTAGGACTGGTAAGGCATTTTCGATGTCCTCCTGGCTACCACCGTGTTATCTAAGTCTGCCGCCGAACAGCAGTGTTCGTAGTACTGTTGTATTCCAGCGCCTCGTTAGATTGAGGTTTCTGGATGCGCATACAATATACAGGTGAAATAAAGGCCAACTGAAAAAAAATTAAAGGCTTTAAAAGAGAGATTTAACAAGTAACTTTCTATGTCACCAGATCGCAGGTTTCAACGGTCTATCGGAAGCGGTCCGAAGACTGGACTTCTCGTCGGCGGTTCGTGACGTGAGAAGGTTCAACTATATCTGCGCGCTGTTGGAGCTGTTGCTCGGTGGACAGAAGCTGACTCACCTTCCCGGTGCCGCGCAGAAACTGCTGTTGTCCATGCTGGAACAGCTGGCTGATCAGGGTAAGGTTCTGTCAGTGAGATTCGAGAGTTTTGAACGTTATATGCATTGCATTGGATTAAATAATAAAAAAATAAAGAATTTTAGAACCAGATATGTTGCTTGCTTAGATGAATGCTTTTTAAGGTTCCGTACCCAAAGGGTAACCAACGGGACCCTATTACTACTCCGCTGTCCGTCTGTCACTAGGCTGTATCTCACGAACCGTGATAGTTAAACAGTTGAAATTTTCACAGATGATGTATTTCAGTTGCTGGTATAACAAATACTAAAAATATAATAATAAAAATATTTAAGGGGGCTCCCATACAACAAACGTATTAGTAGCGACATATAGTGACGAGTAACAAAACTAAATGGAGGCGCATTAGTTAGACGATTGTTCCGTGCATATTATTTATGGTTTTCCTTATTTTAAATATCCATATTCTGTACGGAACCCTCGGTGCGCAAGACCAACTCGCACTTGGCCGGTTTTTGAGAATTACACAGAGTATCAACCTTATTTATTTATTTTCCAGTGGCAACATCTAAGCAGAACTTGAACGCGCTGCGAGCCCTGCTTGTTGCGCTACAGTCGGTGCGCGACTCGGAGCGTCGGGCGTGCTGGGGCCGCCCGCTGGGATCGCGAGCCTTGTGGGGACACCACGACCACGCAATAGCCAGGATCAACCAGATCGCTGATGCTATCAGGATACAGGAGGTAAAGAAGCCATGACAGACCAGCTCACATAATCCTCCTTGTTGACCGACTATGGCGAAGCTAAAAGGAGTTGGGATTTAGCTACATTTGTATAATAATAATAAAGCATATTTATTTTTCTCCACAAAGTTTGTACATATTAATGATAAATTACTTAATTCTATGGTCTCGTAACTTTGTGAAGACTGGCTCCTGAACTAGGATCCCCTGTGTGTATGCTTTATATGTTAATCTGTTCTCTCATATATTTGTACCTCGTACTTTGACGTCACGTAATAGTCCCGAGCCACTTGCATCCAGCGACTCCCCGCGACCTGTACTAGGTTGTCGATCCATCTAGTAGGAGGACGACCGATCCATCGAGGTACACGATTCCCGGTACGCACGGCTACAGATCAATCTATACACTTCCAATATACGCTGAACCGGTATCATGTCGCGAGTCTATTCAATGCGAGGTCAGCGTATACTGGAAATGTATAGCTTGATGTGTAGCCGTGTGCACGTGGTGGTCACTCGACAACTTTTACTCTACAAGCCTTCGTAAGACTGAGATAATAAAATCCCTACTAATATTATAAATGCGAAAGTAACTCTGTCTGTCTGTTACGCTTTCCCGCTTAAACCTCTCAACCGATTTTGATGAAATTTGACACAGACAATCTTTAGACCCTGAGAAAGGACATAGGCTACTTTTTAATGCGAAAAATAAAGTCCACGCGGGCAATGCCGCGGGCAGAAGCTAGTAATAAATAAAAATACTTTATTGGCAATTAAACTTATCTCTATGTCTGAACCTAGGTAACAATTTGGCTATTATTTTTACATAACTGTGTACACTAACATTCAAACTAGGCCGAGCATGTGTCTTGAATACTAGATTCTTCCAATGACGTATTTAACTAATTCCAAAAAGTTTACTTGATTAACTATCGAATTTATAATGTTAAAAAGGTGAGTATTTAACTATTGGTGCATTCGCAGGTAGATACATCTTTACCTACTCGGGTTATAAGTAAAATTCTCAAGCCAACTATATTTAAGATTACGATAGTAATAAAAACGCAGTTATATGACATTAATCAAATATGTAGTAATCTCGTCATCAATCCATGTTTACTGTATACCCCCAAAACTATTATTAGTAAATTTAAGTTATGGTGTAGTGTAGATTGTTTTAACGGAATATTAAATGTCGTGAATAGTAGTTATATAATACTTACGTTATTTCCAAAAGTTACGATGTTACATACTCAGATTTTGTTTAGATTGGCATAGTCAGATGAAATTGTAAAATGTGTAACGGAATCGATTTTTTATTCGACTATGTCCATTTAAAAATCGGATTTGTTATATAATGTTTTATATATTATTATTGTATATCAGCCTGGTCCAGAAGTAGCGCCGAAACTTCACGACATGCCGGAGGAATGCATCAGGGAAATACTGCTGAGGGTGTCGGACCACAGGGACTTGGATGTGAGTACTTTACACCAGTAAGATTACAGTTCTTTAGGTGGGTTTGCAATTCGCCTTCATCTCACGTGATGGTAAGTGAGATGGTAAGCGTCCTTTCCGTGGGCTATACCAAGAAAGCTCTAAAACCGCGCCATAAAAACTGCATGCGATAGTTTTACATCCCTGCCCTGCTAATATAAAATTCCAATGTTTGTTGGTCCGTCCTTTCTTCAAGCAAGAATAGATCGACATGTTTTACAGTGAAACTTGGTTAAGTGGGACCTGGACAGTGAGAAACCTGTCTGTTAGTGGGACAAAGCAAACACCTCAATATCTGGGATTCGTTCTTTCGATTTTATGGTCATAGGTACCTCTACAATTTAGGCAGCGAGAGTATTTTACCACTTTTACTTATATATTTAGAAGAAGAAAAACATTTTTTTTTAATTTTATAGAAATTGACGTCTGTAACTGTGATAGCATCAATTTATCACTTCTCTAACTGGATGATTTTAAAAAAGGCACAAGATTTTGCGCGAATGCTCAATATTCATAATTTTGCACGCCTCTGTAACTGAAATGACCTCTCTTTTCTCCTATATTAATGGAACGCTCTGTAAATGATGCATCTATTTATTTATACCTGGATATCTGAGACACTGGGTAACTGGAATACCTCTTTAAGTCAAACAAATTTGCAGGTCCCTGAAGGTCACGGTGACATCATACGCTTTTTTATCCCGATTAATAGTTCCGAGACGAAGTCGCGGGCTTACACGATATTTCTACATACATATATAGATTAGTACACATCATTGACATCATGTTGAAAAATTTCTTTGTTACAAACCTAAGACACGATAGCCAATGGCGCATAAATAAAATATGTATTGTACTCGTATATGTGTAAAAAAAATTAAGTTTGTTTTGACCTGCAGGCTGCGTCATCTGCGTGGAATGTGATGGCGTCGGTATGCTCTGAACAGAGGATCTGGCGCGAGCTGGTACACTTCCACTTCACTCAGCAGCAGATAGAAGCTCTGCAGCAGAAAGAGAAGGACCAAGATGTCGACTGGAAGAAGGTCTTCCATCAGCTAAGGAAGTAAGTGCTTTCTTTTAACACAGACCAGTCATTTCACTCCCTTTCGTAAATAAATATTGCAAATAAGCGCGCAAATTCAGATTATTTTTTGGAATAACCTTGATTATTCCCAAATTTCAGGATTCTAGGTTAACGGAAGGTTTGGATTCGTCCGCTTGCAAAGGAAATCGACAAAATGTGGCTTAAACAGACGCATCTTTTTATTGAGTTGACCTAAAAGTTTTTTCGCAACTCCAAGTGATTATAATATAATAATAATAATAAATTTGTTTATTTCTCTACAACAGAAAGTTCCTAATTAATATACATTTTTCACTTTTTACGGTGCTAATAGTGTCTGTGAGAGACTGGTGTCTGAAATAGGTGTGACCCTTTTTTACCAGATTACAAACTTAAGTGATATTAATTTCAACATGATACCTTCGTGCTCCTGAAAAAAGGGTATTGGCAGACAGACAGACAAACGGACATCATTATCAGCCGGGAAACGTCCACTACCGAACATAGGCCTCCTTCATGGTCCGCCACATCGACCGGTCTCGAGCACCTTCATCCAGCGACTAACTAGGTCGTCGGTCCACCTAGTAGGGAAACGGATAACTATTCGCAAAATTAAATAATTTTAGATATTTTACAATTCATATGAGTTTTATGATGCCCTCTACGGTTTAAATTACAATTTATCCGCAATCTTATTTGCTGTCATCTACTATATAGTATGAATTCTTATCCGTCTCATAGTTATGTGATCTGTGTTTGATATGTATGTACGTGTCGTCAGGCTGTACGGTCTGAGAGAGGACGCCCAGTACGCAGAGATGCTGTCCCTCTGTAGACACTGCAAGTGTCTGTTCTGGCGTTCCCTGGGACATCCGTGTATAGCCGATCAGGTAACATGCTGTCTGACATCATATATTTACTATTAAACAAGTAAATGCGTTCAAAAAGAACCGGAACCCGACTTCAATTGCCCTAAACTAAGGCAAATTTAAGATTTATATCATTGTCTCATGTATTCCGTTGTCAGAACTGGACCAAATTAAATTGGGAGCACACGGGAAGCACCACTTTTCAAATAAAAAAAGAATCATCCAAATCGGTTCACCCAGTCAAAAGTTCTGAGGTAACAAACATTAAAAAATATACCCGTCGATTTGATAACCTCCTTTTTTGAAGTCGGTTAATAAGTTTACAAATATCCAAAATTTTAACATTAAACCCCCATACGTTTAGGTCGAGATTAGTAGAAAGGTTTTAGTTTCCTAATGCGCTCAGACAGAAGTCTCAAGCTAATGAGGCGCTGGCACTGCTATCTTTCGTACCGGTTCACAACAGTGCTATTAACACTGCTGTATGGCGGCAAACTTAGGCAAAATAAAATGGTGGTGATAGTAGCAAGTCAGATATAGAAACAAACTTACCACAACCAAACTGAGAATCGATAGGTGCCACTGGTAATAGAACCCGGGACCGCCAGATTGGAGGCATAATGTGTAGCTATTAGACTGGAGGCGGTTAATTTTTTGTTTATTTAAAATAATGTTTGTATTACTATTTCTTCAGTGTCCAGAATACCGCGAACGCCTGAAGGAAGCGGGCGGGCCCCTCCCGCCGTATCCCGTACCGCCTGCAGCTTTCCTCAAATTCTTCTCACTATAAAGGTATTCGTGAAGATATAGAAGGTGCAGAAAACGGCTTCGTCTCCTAGACTACGCGACTATCTAGCAGATATAAACAATTATATCGCTCGCTCTTAGACTATTTTGTAAGCACTGTCCATTATCGACTGTTTGTGTGATAGATGTATGTTAATATTATGGAAGATATCATGGGTAGGGTAGGACGAAACTTTGGAAATCAGCTATATTTCAATCAGGATGCTTTTGACTTGATATCTTTTAAGTATTAAGCCCCCATGCCACTCATGCAATGTATTTGATGGATTTTGTCCAATATTTCATCAAATATTGTGGTTGTAGTTGACAGGTATCAATACCACTCGTCCAATATCTTTCTGACTTAATTCTGACAAAATCCGGTGTCCAAAGAAGCAACATGTAATAGAAAATAATCGGTGAACCAGACACGCGATTAATTTGTGAGAACTAAAACAAAAAGGAGAAGACTCGCAACATAAAATTAAAAAGAGTATAAACAATGTAACAATTAACATAAGTCAAAGATTTCATTCGCAGTTTGAGAAATTGTCGGAACATGGAGTAACCTTTAAAGTTACAAAATATCTGATTTTTCCCGAGTAAAGATTCGATTAAATATCCGAAAAATAGTGATTTTCAAAGTTTTGAGTAGAAAATTGTAACTCAGATTTTCATGGACAGAGAATGAATGAAAAAAAAAAACGGAAATTGATGAATTTAAGCACAGAATGTGACTGAATAAGATCTCAGGCGGAAGGCCTATATGATAAATTACTACATTTTAAATCACATAAGGTTAAAATGTTATCAATTAATCAAAATGTGTTCTAATAGATTTGAATTTTTGAGATTTTTTAAACAGGCATACTACTATTTAAGTTTAGTATATATGTTATAGGCAAACTCCGAAGCTCCGGCGCTCCTAGGTTGGACTGGTCAATCCTCAGGTCAGACTGAATGACTTAGTCAAAGCCCAAACAAATGTAAATTTTCGGCCTTTGACTAAACAATTTTCGTCAAACCTGGGAGAGACTAATTTGGTCAGGCAAACGTCAAAACACAATTTTATTAAATCGGGGTTTGACGAGTCAAACTCCGATATAGGTATGAAGTGTCTTATCTTCGTATATTTGGAAGCATTTTATCATTTAAGCAGCTTTCAAGTCTTAAGAACCGCTTAACTCTGCCAGTTCTGACACCTGATTGGTCAGCTTACGTGATTTTCACTTTTATATTTGAGATGCTTTGAGAGAATGCCGTGTGGCATTAGGCCCGCCTTTTGTACGATGTGCAATAAAGTATAAAATAAATAAATAAATGCTTTGGAATATACGGAGGTAAGTTTGTAAGATTAAGTATAAAAAAAATAACATTTTTAAAATTTTGATGTTTATTGTTTTAATAATTTCTTAAGTAATTAAAATGGAAAATTAATCATTTTTCTGACATGGTGAGGCATTACTTTAATGTTAATTGTTTTAATAATTTCTTAGGTAATTAAAGTGGCAAATTAATCATTTTTCTGACATGGTGAGGCATTAATGTTAATGTTAATTGTTTTAATAATTTCTTAGGTAATTAAAATGAAAAATTAATCTTTATTCTGGCATGGTGAGGCATTATGACATTTAGAATTGCACAATACATTAGATCTTTTACATTTGCATAATTTTGAAGAGCATTTTTTATTGCAGTGGCATCAACGTTTGACCGAGTTTTGCAGTCACTTCTAGGATTGACTAGGCCAAAACCGAAACAGAATAATTTACTTTCGACGTTTGACTGAAAAGTTAGGAGCTCCTGGGTTTGACTAAAAATACTTCAGGCAAAGGGCGAAATTGAAATGTATTTCGGGGATTGCCTGATGGCTTTGGCCAAACCTAGGATAAACCAGTCCTTCCGCGAAGAGACTGTGTATCGGACTTTGACTATAACATATATATCGGTTGTCTTGTGATTGGGGTTTATTTATATGATGAAATAATATATGAAATAAGATAATATCTTAAAAAAATATTCATTCAGTGAAACATTATCAATAAAAACAACTCAATTTTTATTTAATAATTAGTTTAGGTTTGTTTTTGTTCACCTATTATGATTGTTTGTGCACTAACGCTTAAAAATATTAATAAAAATGCTTTAAAAAAACTTTTGTGATATATCCAAATTTTCTATCGAGATAAGTGTGTTGTAAGATAATTATCGGTATTATCAACGAGTGTTGTTTGTTATGTTTTCAATTTTATTAATAATTTATAGAAACATGGCACCTAAATGATTTTTATAAATTTTTAATATGCTGCGAGAGTAATATATGTATAGGTCTTTATATATTTTACGGGGCATTTTAAACCTGCATTATTTATGTTCAAAATGATTGTATGGATTTTTATATCACATGTGAATTACTGATTAAAATAAGTAAATCATAAATTTTACCTATATTCTTCATTGTGTAAAAATTGTACAAAAAAATCCCAACCCGACCGAATTATTTGGAATATATATTCAACTACCCCAATATTACAAATTTTTGAAGTCATAATTATTCAAAATAAAATAAAAATATTCCTTTAAAAGTCCATATGATCATTAAGTCAGTCATTTTGTTTGTTGATAACATTATGTCAATGAAACATTACTTGATCTTAAGCTTAATTGCGATTCACAATCCTAACGTACCTAATCACATAGTTTTAATTAAAAATTTATGATAATAATACATCAGTGATCAACTTCATTACTTCACATTAAAAAATACTAAATACTAAACAAATGCAGCTCTAGGTAAGGAAAAAGCAATATTTTGTTACAAAAGATGTTAAAATAGATGTGTTATTCTTGATGCTTGTTTGGTACATTTAAATCTGTTGTAAGATATTAGGCCTATTTATGTGATTTTCACTTAAACTAAAGCAAAGACAAATTAAAAATATATAATTATGTAGGCATGAGATATGATATGGTTTCATGGATCTGATATGGAAAAATAAATATAATATAAATAAAATTAATTACAACTATTAAATACATGATGATGATGATTAGACATTAACCAAGAAGTGACTTTAGCAGATTTTTTTATAGTTTGTAGATGATGTCCTATTAAAAAAAATTCAAAGTCGGTTTTATTTTAAAAGAGTGATGGGGTTATATAAAATGTATTTGACCACAAAGGTTAACAAATAAAGAAAAAATTAAAAGAATGTAATGTGCCTTTGGGAATAAACATAAGGAATGCCAAAATACTGGGTGACTTTAGGAAAGATTTGTCAGACAAAATTATATTTCAACATTTGAGTTGAGGATGCTATTCATATATATGAGTTATTCAGGATGCCACTTGACCGTGGTTGAGCTATGAAGTGATTCCTTGTTGTATTAGGTGTTATTCGTATAATTTTATTTTTTGCTTTAGTTTAATGATTTTCACAGCTGCAAAATATATAAATTTTAAGTCTGATAACATTGTTCTTAATATAAACATTCATTATAGTGTTCTGCATTGTGTAGTTGTTGATATTGTGATATTTTAAGATAAAATTTTACCATTAACTTCTAAAATCATTTTTAGCAATTGCATGCTGGATTTTAGATAATTGATTGGTATTTAGGAAAATGCTTTTGTCATTTTAAAAATGGAGTATATTTTAAAGTTTGTGTATTTTGTGATAAGCATCCTCCTTAACAGGCTGATGAGTAGAAAATAAAACTGGGGTAAATTACCTGAGAAAAAACTAGTTACAGGGATTTTGATTTGTTCTTCAGTTTATTACAGGAATCCAGTGTGCAAAGGCCTATAGTCCCATGAAGCTAACATTAGCATATTAGAGATAAAGCAGCTTAATCGACTCGCTATTGAAAGTCACTTTAGTTGTACTGTGATCTGTTTGTGCAAAGGAATTGTTTTCTATCCTGTGTTCTGACTTTATCTGGTACTTTATGATGGTATTTTGAAATAAAGTTATTTTGAATAAGATTCTATGTTTTTTTTAATCAAAATATTCAATTCAAAGTTTGACAGGGGGCTCTCTTACTATAGCTTACTATATTCAAACATTCAATCAACAAAATACATGTTTATTACAAAGTATATATACACAATTATTTACAGGAAGTTCAGTAATCACATTGATTCCATGGACTGACATCTTACGAGGCATTGGCAGAAGTCAGCCCTTACCAAATTCCATAAACAACAATATACATTGACAGAAAGCTCACAAAGAGACGATTCGACATACACACTTCTATGGGAACTAGGAGCATTTAATCACTACGTTTATGTAAGGTCAAGGATCTTTGAGACGATAAACACTTGAAGATCAACATTTATGTAGTGGCACATTTACTAGAAGTGTTATACTCTCACCACACGTGACAAGTCAGTTTTGTATTTATTGTGTACCAAAAATCCACAAACAGACTCCTTTCGAAAACAAAAATTGTTTTAGTTGTGAGTAATTTCATTATTTACGTTTTCACAATGCCGCACTAAATCTTTCAATTTGTACACTAAGTCTTGAAGCTGCTGAGTCCCGCAGGTGAACCGAACGTCCTTTCCGTCGTCTGTCTTCAGGATAACAGTGTACACTACGTTATCTGAACTCTCACCAGGCATATTTGTCGCTACTTCTAGAACCCATTCTGTGTCCACTATTTTTGGTAGAGCGCCGGTTTCAAGTGCTTTGTTAGGTTCCATGGTGAAACTTTTAGGATTGTTAATACTTGTTTCCCCTTTGTGTTGAAGACTGAAGAATATTCTTTTGGTATTTACGAAAATATAAACTAATCTTTCGCCGATCTAGACGAAGTGACACTGACAAATGACAATTAGTTTTCTTATTTATAGGATGCGGCAACGGATCAATGTGGAGCTAAATGGGGCTGATAACCATGGTTATAATTTGTAATGAAAAAATGATTATTTTTACCATAAATGTTACAAATAAAGGTTGGAGCATAAAACGTAATGATTACTTGCTCAGTGGGTATAAGTTAAATTAAAACGTAGTGATTACTTGCTCAGTGGCATATAAATCTTATGTGCTACTGAGCAAATAATCACTATTAAGTACTTAAAAAGGGAACTCTTTTAGAACTCGAGTTAACTGAACTTAGCTCTCTGCAATTACAAACATGTATAGACGGAATTTGTGTCTATTATTTTCCATAATAACTATACTTAAATATATAACATAAAACACTTGGGCATTTTTTTGTACCCGCAAATATCACCGATAGAAAACCTGTGTCATATAATCCCAAGCACTAAGCTAGTAATCACTATCAAAATTTGTTAGTGAGTTTGTTAAACAAATCACTAACCCCAAGCACAAGGATAGAATAGAACCACAGTAGCATACTAGAATAATCACAGAATAACGAAAGAAAACATTTCGTTTATGGCAACTTTTGAAAATATTATGCTACATAATTTAGTATAATATAAAGAAAGAGATCAAAGTATACTTTGCTGTAAGTTAGAAAGAGAGAAACAAATTACATTTGACAATTTGAATTGGCCGCTAAATATGTTATTTTTGGTGATTGCGAAACGTCAAATTTCCTGATAAATTACTGAATTCATATTTTTGTTAATATTTGTGAACTTTATGCATTTTACCGACTTTATAACGCTTTAACAAGTGTAGAGGTACCATAAATTACAAAAGAAGTGTGATAAATATCTGTATTAAGTGAACATAGGCGCTAAAACATGGAAGATATATTTCAGTGGTGCAGGGAAGGAAATGCCTTGCAAGTGAGGGTTTGGCTTGATGATACCGAGCATGATATGAATCAAGGGTAAGTAAGAAGATATTTCTTCAATGGATATAGCTTAGAACTCATTATGGTGCTCCAGATGGTCCAATAATGGCATTGAGAGTCCACGCCCACAGATTGTGTCATGGCCTAGTAAAATGTGTCAACTTGCGGAAAAATAGTAAACAGCTACATAACTATTTAAAATTGGGACATAGAACACAATGAATGAAAAACGTAGTAGGTGCCAGATTAAAGATTGCAGAATTTGTTCACAGTCAAACATTTAACAAAAAGCAATTACCAATACAGATTTTTTATTGAAAGTCAATAGCTGCATAATTATGAGTGAATCATCTATGTATAGTTTGAATGATCACATTGATATTAATTTTTCCTGTTCAGTTTTTTAGTACTGTATTGTAGGCCATAGTAAATTTTTCCTCAAGTACAATTATGATAAGATTTGAAGTCTCAGCCTTGTGAAATAACTGACGAAAATATTACAATGGTGTAGAATAAAGTTCATTCGTAATTTTTATTATTTAATGCTAAAGGTAGCTTTTGTAAAGCTTGTAAATTTATCAGGTTAATACAATAAAATGACTGCCCATTCCTTCATCTAACTAATTGGTTAAAATTATTACACTTAAAGAGAAATTGTATTTAATGATTAAACTTTTAAAATCCCTCTTACAGTGATGACCATGGGTTCAGCCCTCTGCACTGGGCATGCAAGGAGGGCCACCTGAAGATTGTGGAGATGTTGATACGCCGTGGTGCTCGCATCAACGTCACCAACATGGGGGACGACACGCCGCTGCACCTCGCGGCCGCACATGGACACCGTCCGGTCGTACAGCTGGTAAACAAAAGAAATGGATAACCCTTTCTAAATAAATAGTTGCAGATGTTCTTTGTTTTGGGGGTAGAAAATGACAAATAAATTGACCTATATTTTTTATTTACTAAACTACTACTACTTAAGTTTCTTTGATGATTTTGATACAAAACATAACAATATTTTTCATCAAAAATGACGTAGCTCGTGTGTCTCAAATAAAACCGACCAAGTGCGAGTCGGACACGCAAGGGTTCCATAACATTCTCTATAAAAATGTCAAAAAACATGTTTATTGTATGGGAGCCCCCTTAAATATTAATTTTATTCTGCTTGTTGTATGTATGTATGTAATTGTATTTGTTGTTATAGTGGCAATAAAAATACATAATCTGTGAAAATTTCAACTCTCTATCACGGGTCATGAGATACAGCCTGGTAACAGATGGACTGATAGATGGACGGACAGCGGAATCTTAGTAATAGGGTCCCATTTTTATTAATCTCAGAATGCTTCTGTACACTTAAGTCAAGGATCGATATATACTATACATATTTTAGCTTAAAATAATATTAATTCCAGCTCCTCCAAAACAGAGTAGATGTCAACTTCATCAATGAGCATGGAAACTCTCCACTGCACTACGCTTGCTTCTGGGGCTACAGTGCAATAGCTGAAGACCTGGTGATGGCTGGAGCCCTGGTCTCACTGGCTAACAAGGATGGTGATACTCCACTCGACAAGATTAGGGGACAGCTGGTGCAAAGGTGAAAACAGATTTTTTAAATGTGTAATGGTTTTGTACTTTGCTTTCATTTTTTTCTCTGATGGAAAGTGATGCGCTGTTAAAAGGAAGGCTTGCTCACCCAGAAACGAATGTAGCGCTGGACCTTTCATATCGGAATACAACAGTGCTATTAACATTGCTGTTTAGTCGCAGAGTTTGTCATTTGTTTTGAGTGACAGAATTTTACGTTTCTGGTTTTGTTTTTCATGTGTTCATAATGGCTTTCCAATCCCTCGCTACTCGCTCTTGATTTTTACGGTTTTCGAAATTATTGTATAATAATTGCAGAGTAATATAAAAAAAAAAGACGCGGACTCTCAATCTGAGGGTTCCGGGTTCCAATCCAGCTATGTACCTATGAGTTGTTTTTCAATTCAAGTACATTATCCGATTGCTTAACGGTGGAGGAAAACATCGTGAGTAAACCTGTGTGTCTTGAAAAATGTGAAGTCCGCGGTTCCGCACTGGACAAGCGTATACTATTGCGTATACACTGTATACACTGGACTATTACCTATAGTATAGGTTAGTAATAAGTTCTTCTTGAATTTCTTCTGTAACTTCACCAGCGTCCGTGCTAAAAGGGTTACGAATCAGTTTTTGATCAACTTTAGCTTCTTCGGTATATTCTGGGAAGCAACGATTGAATTCATCAATCAACATATGTAAATGAGTCTTAATGTTTTCTTGTATATTTGCTCTTATAGCATCATACTTTTTGTCTTCCACAAGTGCTTTAAATGTCGCAAACGCAGAATAATTATTTTCTTCAATTGTACGTAACCACAATTGAAGTTTATCTTCAAATATTTGCGACATTTTCTAATTGTTTATTTCCCTCCACCCGCACTCTTGTTACGGCGCGCGGCGGCTCTGCACGGCGACCGACGGCTCACCGCCCGCTAATTTTAAATCATTCGCGGACCATATTTTGGCTTCTGCGGACCACTGGTGGTCCACGGACCACTGGTTGGGAACCATTGACCTATACACTCTCTATAGGAGAGTAGGCCTGAGCCCCAGCAGTGGGGACGTATATAGGCTGTTGATGATAGAAAAGAGCGAGTGAGGGCGCCACTGTAGCTCTATGCACTCTTAAATCCGATGTGGCAATCTTTGAGAAAAGGATAAACAGTGGGCTGATTGTGGTAAAATCTTACTAGCTAGATTTACATTTTGAACACTTCTTATTATATTATATTATATATATTATACGAAACGTTTTATCGACGACTAAAAAACCTTTTGTTGGATAAAGAATACTACAATGTAAAAGATTTTCTACTGGATAAATTTTGAGTATCTATAATATTATAGATTTATTTTATTATTTATTTTGACATTAAATTTACTGTTTGACATTTTAAATATTTTTGACGATCATTGTACACTCTGACATTTTTATATATATTTTTTTGTAATCTTGACATTGGCACAATGAAATAAACAATCTAATCTAATCTATTATCAGACTTCATGAGCTGGCCGTCCAACAAGGGCAGGACTTGAAGAAGATCCAGTTCAAGGACCAGTCTTGGCTGGGTCTGAAGACGCGAAGCCGCGACGCCACGCTCTCCAGGCACAAGGGCATAAACATCAACGAGTTGGCTCTGCACACGAGGATCGCAGTCACTCCCTCAGGTAATCGATGGATATGGTCTAGACCAGCGTTCCTTAACGTTTTTCAGACACGTGCTCCTAGGAAATTAAGCGCAATTTTCAAGGATTAGTATCCCTTTAGTATAAAAACAGCAATACATTTTGGACCATTTATTTTATTACCCCAAATAAAAAAGTAATTTTTGTATTAAAACAAGTGAATGAAAAGTAAATTTTTAAAAACCCGACTGCGTAATTTTTTTATTAATGTCACTGTTTTTGACGAAATTTTTGACTTGTATTTTTTATTTACTCTAATTTGAAGTACCGTGACAGACAGATGTGACGTGAAGTGTGCACTTCAAACATATGTCGTGATATCGGTTCCTATTCACATACGTCGAACCACAAACGGATGGCGTTTGTATACACGCGTATGTGTGAGAGAATTCGCGCGCGCCATAGTACCTGAACCGGTATCTTTCCTGCGAGGAGAGGTGAGGTATTGCGGATCGGCGGAAGGCGGTGAACGTCCGTTCTGTAACATAGTACTATATTAATAATTCTATAGTCGTCAGGCGGGCGTCGCAAAAGACGACTAAGGTCGATTGATAGCAGCATCTACGTAATGTAACAACAACATCTACTGCCATCACCATGGCACCGTGGCCTTCCATGAGGGAGACGTCCACGGTTATGAATTAACTTCATTTAAAAAAAATCTGTTTATTGATGACACTAGGTGAAACGTGGCGCGGCCGTTGGCAGAAGAACGACATCGTTGCTAAGATCCTGTCGGTGCGCGAGTGCACGCCCAGGGTGCAGAGAGACTTCAACGAGGAGTTCCCAAAGCTCAGGATCTTCTCGCATCCCAACATACTGCCCGTGGTACGTAGATACCAGTACACGCAATAACTCATAGTGTATTCATTATCAAGTTTAAAAAATCTCAATTTTAATCATTAATCAATTGATAATTATAAGTCTGTTATTATCACGATAATGATCATTTCAAACCCTGTCATTGAGACGTCAAATAATATTTTATTTACTATTTTGCATATGTTGTAATTAATTTATGTATTTAAGAAATAGTTACAGTAAATAAAATAAGTGACTCCTCATCTCAAAATCAAATCCCAAAAGTCGTAAAATTCGTAACCTACGGTAACGTTTTCGGTGAATAGTATGGATGCCGGAACGAACAGTCTGCAATTTGTTGTTGGCAGGTTGGTTGCTGCGTGTCCCCTCCGTCGCTGGTGGTGATATCTCAGTACATGTCGTGGGGCTCCCTGCACGCGCTGCTGCACGGCGGGGCCGGCGGCCGCGTGGTGGTGGACGCGGGCGCGGCGCTGCGTCTAGCGCACGACACCGCACAAGGCATGGCGTACCTGCACTCGCTGCAGAGGGACAAGATCCTGCCAACCTTCCACCTCAACAGCAAGCACATCATGGTGAGTTATGGGCGTGGAATAATGGCTACAGGTTGATGGTAGGAAATTTTCCACAGAGCTCGAAGAACGTATGACCGATGCGGAGCAAAAGTTCTCGAGTCGTATACACGTACCGGGAAACGTGTACCGGGTCGGCCCCCCTATCAGTTAAGTGTCGCGGGGAGTCGCTGGATTCAAGTGGCTCGAGACCGGTCATTATTGTGGCATACCATGAAGGAGGTCTATGTCCAGCAGAGGACGTTTCCCGGCTGATGACGAGGGTATTTTCTAGGTCCGCTTGGCTAGCTACCACCATGTTACGCAAGTCTGCCGCCAAGCACCAGTACTAATAGCACTGTCGTGTTCCAGTCTGAAGGGTAGCATCACCAGAGCTTCACTAGGTTGACGCTTCTGGGTGCGCACGCCTACCATCCAACGACCTTATTGTCACTTCATCAGGTGAAATGAAGGTCAAGTGCCAACCCATCAAACATTTAAAAAAGCAGCGCTGCATAGAGGCATACCAGTGCTAAATGTCGCAACATTTAAGCTCTGTCATCTGGCTCCATACCTGTCTCTATTATATTTACTTATTGGCTGACAATAAATGATTTCACGCCTTGTCTGTAGATCGACGAGGATCTGACTGCGCGGATCAACATGGCGGACGCGAAGTTCTCGTTCCAAGAGAAGGGACGCGTGTACGCCCCCGCGTGGATGGCCCCCGAGGCGCTCCTCAAGCCGGCCGCCAAGCGGAACTGGGAGGCGGCCGACATGTGGTCCTTCGCTATACTGCTGTGGGAGCTCGCAACTAGAGAGGTCAGACAATAAAGCATTACGTTCAACCAGCACACGACACTTTCAGTAGATTCCACACTTTGTGTACGAACCATCTTTAAGAATAATTTTTTCAAATCTTTAAGCATAATTAACGCGTTCAAAATCCCCTAAAATGTTCACCCTAAGAGGTAGAATTATCTGGGTATATATTTATTTTTTGTTGATTTTCTCAAAAACCGAAGAAACAGTTTAGGGAACACACGGAAATACTAACTTTCAAATATATAAAAAAGAAGAATAAAATTCGGTTCACCCAATCAAAAGTTCCGACGTATCAAACATAAAAAACATACAGACGAATTAAGAGCATCCTACTTGTATGAAGTCGGTTGAAAAGGAGAGAGGAAAGAAGGAACATTTTCTAGCTCTTATAAACAGTTCATAATTAATATATAATTATTTTATGTAATGTATGCATTGTTACTATTGATATATGTTAATATTTGGTATCTTGTATTTATATAATCGTATATAAATGTGATATATAAATGGTGTTTTAATACCGCGCCCCGCACGCGCGACACCCGCACGTCTACTATTTAGAAGTCATTCTGACTATCCGTCAAACAATCTTACTTTTCCATTTATAATATTAGTATTGATTTCATTTTCATTCGTAAATTACAGATACCTTTCGCGGACCTATCACCGATGGAGTGCGGCATGAAGATAGCTCTCGAGGGTCTCCGCATCAGCATCCCGCCGGGCGTGTCTCCCCACATCTCCAAACTGATCAAGATATGCATGAACGAGGACCCAGGCAAGCGGCCCTCCTTCGAGATGATTCTACCTATCTTGGAGAAGATGAAACGATGAAGAAACTATGCGGCGAAGAATTCTTTGGTGTACTTTCCGCTTTCAGTTAAGGACAAATTGATATTATTTCTTGCGTGACGTGAATTTCAAACGTCATTTATATAATAAGAAGTCCTTATATACCCAACGAAGTAATAACTGACTTCGACAGGAAGTAAAAATCTTGCTCGTTTTGGGGTGGAAGGTTATGGCATTCAATAAAAGAAAGCATCTTTTGATCATTCTAATTTCGAAAGTGACATTAGTTCGAAAGTGACTTTCTTTCTTTCTTTCTTTCTTATTGTAATGTAAGAAATTACTTTTTGTCCTTATCCATTGCGGATGAAGTGAAGAGATTAAAACTGTTATTTCCCCATCGGTTAACGTTGTACTTATTGGATGAATTTTGACGTGACAACGTCTTATAAATTGGTTTGCCGGGTGACACTTCAAGAAACTGCGTTACGCTCCGCTCACGTTATGCGCTCACAATGAGAGCGAGTGAGAGGCACGCGTCCCTTCCACTCGGGCATGGTTAGCCCGCCTAAGAGCGAGAGAGACAGACATAAAAAGTGAAAGGCACGCGTCCCTGAATGAATATTCACATTAAAATTATTTTACCACTCAAAGTCGTTGTCACGTAAAACTTTCGCCCGTATACCGACTTTACAGGCAACCAATTTTTCACAAACTAAATTTAATTGTTAACTGACATATGGGACTTATTTTCGGTTTCAAATATATGTAACAGTATTTAAAACTAAAATATGTTTTTGAGAAAAAATTACTACGAATGATTAATAATACATCTTAATATACTTAATACATATTTAAAAAAAGGAAATGTTATTTGTTGCCCGCATCAAATTTCTAGTCTGCTCTGAACATGAGACGATTCGCGTCGCCAGGAACATTTGATTGGCGCTGAAGCCAACTTCAGAGCGGTCTAGATGTTTGCCGCAGATAGATTATTTTTGAAAACAATTCGTAATCATTTTGAAGCTATTTAAATCAGTTTACATAGACCACCGAAAACATGGCTATTTTCTCAAAGAGTAACTGTACACATATGTCAAGGTTTTGTTCAATGCTAAATTGTTTTATTAGTAATTAAAGAAGTATGTTGAAGTGGTAGAGGTGTGGTTCGATAGATATTAGTGCCAATAAATTTGTGTAATCAAATTAAGTACGTACCTAAAACGAATTAAAAGAACATTCTTAATACAAAACTAATATGAAAAATCCTAAAATTGTGCCATTACATTTATAGAAATAATAATAATACTAAAAAGTATGTATTCTACTGTTACTGGTATGCAATTTATAATGGAAGACTATACTTGCCATTGTATGAAATTTGGCACACGTAAAGTATTCTTTTTATTACGGCATTCTAGTATGTACTTGTTGATCTGTATCTTATACATGTTGAAGTCCACGCACGCCAAGTTGCGGGCTTAATAGTGCCTTAACCGCATTCCGCTCAGAATGCTCCAATACTAAATTTATGTTGCCAGAATCTTTTAAAATAGAATGGCTGGCTTTTATAAGTAATTACCTAAAATAGGAGATGGATTTGTCGCGAATTGAATATCGTGAACGTACGACTTGATAGTTAGCTAAAATATCCGTTACACCCTAGATGGCGCTTTGAACAATACTCGAAAAATGGTGCGTACAAATGAAATTTATGATTCCATAGGAAGTTGAATGTTAATGATTTCGCGACATAATAATTCGATATCCTATTTTTAGATAATTACTTTACAAACCAAGCTATAAACAAGATTATGGCAAGAGAAATTTAATATGAAACTTTTATCGAGCGATAGAATATCTTTAAGTAACAATTATGAACTATATACGTACATAATGACAACCCAATGGCACCAACTCAGCACGATATGCTGTTTAGCCTGAACAATGGTAAAGAAAATTCGATGTATTATACACTACCCAGTAACTTTGATCTGCCAGATACTGGTAACGTGTGTTTTCGCCTTAACTGCCAGTATTTTAGTTGTTGTTTAAAAATTAGGTTGTGTACTATTTTCTAATGATTAATTAATTATACATGAATGATTAATTCCGGGAAGAGCTATTTGCTGGTGCTACAGTTCTAATTGAAATATTTTGTGAATCTCTTTTTTTATGTCTTTTATGGGTTGCGTTCACGAGCCGACAGGACGCACGGATGAATTTTTTTAATACAGAAACCGTGTGGGGGCCCGGTCGCCATCTTGAATGTTTTTTTATGTTTTTTTCATACAGTGTGCCACTGCTGCAAGTGAATGCACACCGTTAAAAGTCTATTTATTTATTTAAATTACATTTATGTTTTTGATGTCTTGATTGTGCTTTGCAATGTGCCTTAAAATATGCCTAATATTTCTTAATTGTCTAAAACGTATAAATGAAGGTTTTACCAAATTCAAATATTATAAGTTTATAGACAAAAATCGACTTATTGTAAGCGTAATGTTTGCCTTATTATGATAAAATGATTATCTATTAAAAATGATTATGTAGTTTAGAGTAACATATATAGAATTATGGATATAATATTTTTGATGTGAATGATGTAAAATATAACAACTTTCATAAAGTTGTCTAATAAACTAACAATATTTTAATACATATTTACCGATATTTGTTTTGTTTCATTTAAAAACTTAAAGGGCAGAGCACAGCTTAGGTTTTACATCTCAAAATTACTGTTTAGTATGGTTTATGACTAATCGTCAAAAACTCCTTGACAACCGTTTTTGTTAAGTTTGCCTGTTTTGTGCGATAGATATATCGCTAAAAGGCAATTAAAGGAAACAATATGCAAGAATCATTCACTTATGCAGCAACATCTTACTGTGATTACGGTAAATCTGCTAAGAAAGTTGGATGTGTCGATCTATAAGGGAGGTGCTTGGTCAACCGAGTACTTGCACAGCTACAGGTCTAACGCTGAGTCTGTTCCTGAGGTATGGTACGGGGGGAGCTTATCATAATTAGCTAGTAGTAACATGATCCAATGTAAGTTTTTTAGTTAATACGGATGATGACTAAATTATTTTTATTCCCCTATTCGAGAGACCGTGTGAAAAGATAAATGTATAGTTTTCCTAATATAGCCCATCGAAAAGTGATTCTGTCACGTGGTGCAAAAACGCTCCATACAAATCGGTACTCAGGCGTGACGTCACGGTTAAGTATTGAAGTATAGATAACGTATGAAACTTTTAACAATATTTGAGTTATCTCGTAAAATAATGTTTTTATGTGACCACGCCCTTACTAAAAAATATTCACAATGTAATTACAAAACAAAACGTAAAATAAAAAATTTTATACGAGCAAGTTGGTTTTTTGGAATTTTTGCGGGCTTTATAAATGTAAAAGTCCAGAAGAAAATTAAATAATATTAGATATTTTAAATTTTAGAGGAGCTTTATAATGCCCTTTATGGTTTAAAATACAATTTAACCCCAATCTGATTTGGTGTCATCTAGCCTATTATTAGTGTTTATAAAACTTCAGCAACTTTGGACAAGGACCGAGGAAAGGAAAACAATTGGTTCCTTATGAAGTATATCACAGCTGACGAGTGCTGTTTAGGCTTAGTGCAATGCTCAAAACAGTACTCACTTTAAATATTTATTAAAACTATCAGTAAAATCTTAAAATAAAATCATTTCTTAGCAAATGTAATCTTCATAGCATGTGTAGGTGTTATTTTGAAGCCTTGCAATGCATCCTTCGCTGCTGCAGATTGCATTTCATTTGCAAACTCAACGAAAGCAATGTCGTGTCTGTTTGGTACAAGACGGACTTCTTTAAAACCAGGGAATCTGTAATATATAAAAAAGATTTGTTGTAAAAGAGATGAGAATATTTGTGATATCTGTGAACTCCAGAAACATTTAACAGCTTAAACTTACTGGTTGAAAAGCATAGATAGCATCATCTCTGAAGTCTCGTCTGGTAGATTAGTCAGGAACAGAATCTGGTTTGGAGGCTGCTCCATATTTACGTTATTAAGCATGCCAGGTTGTCCAAACCCAGTTCCAGCCCTCACAGCATCTTTGTTCTTCTTCTTTTTGGACTCATCCAAAGGTTTTGGCAACTTTGGACGTTTCGGTCTCTCTTGGAATGTACCCTTTACTTTGGCTATAATATCACTGTCTGATTTGGCGTATTGGATCCTCTGTAAAAAATAAAATTTATATCCTTAATCATAAAATAAAAAATAGAATAGAATGTTTAAGAGTAATGAAATTTCCTAATGACATTGAAGATAGAAACTACATTATTCTAAGTCCTCTATAAGTAAGTGCATAAACTGCTATGGGCATTTAAACATAGCTCTTTACAGGTAGTTTGAATATTGTTGATACAAATTGCCCAAAATGTTCCCTTATTCACTGTTTAAGACACCCATAACATACAATCATCATCATCTGCTGCATAATTCCACAGTTGGACATGGGTATCCTTCATAAATGGCCAGAATGCATAAATGATTCTAAGTCCCGCCTTAGCACCCCCTTTGGTGCACCCCAATCGAGACTTGCCATAATCACCACATTTGGCATTCAGATTACTGATTACAGTAAGATGTTGTTAGATACATGCTGCTGCCTACCTTAATATTAATCAGTAGTTATACAGGATAACATAGGGTCACCGAAACTACTAGAAAATTCGAAGTGTTTACTTACCATTGGTTTGTCATAGAACGGGAATCCTTGCATACTTCTCAAAGCCACTGTCGCACTAGATATCTCTTTAAAAATAACGAAGGCCTGCCCCCTCATCTTCAAAGTTTTTAGTGCAACTATATCTAAAATCTGACCGAACTGTGAGAATATAGCGTAAAGAGATTTCTTCAGCTCTTCCTTTTTGATCCTTTCATTAAGATTGTTTATGTAAATCGTGTAATTAGGTCTGATATCCATTGCTGAAAAATTAAAGTTTAGAGGTTATGTTAGGTTATGCTTTTATTCTGATTTGTAATAATTAAAATGTATAGCTTCTATACATACATAGGTTTATATGACAAATAATAAAGAAAAGAACCAGTAAAAATAACTACAATGATGTAAACCACGAGGAACTTATTTCGGCAGCTGATATGTATCAATCAATCGAATACCTTGTTCCTAGTTTCAGAATGGTAGCACAATTCCAGTAATTGATGAAATAACAATATTACATATTTACCTCCGTCTAAATTTAATTTGAATATTATATTAAATTCTCCTCTTTGAACTTAAAACCATTTAAAACTCTTGAAAATGCCGGACGAATGACGCTCAAACAAATGACGCTTCGCCAATCGCCATCCACAGACTAGCTAGATTTTTTATTATTATTATTAGAAGCATTGGCAAAGTTACCATCAGCTTATATATTTTACAAAACAAACAGACTTCAGTTTTCTCAATAAAATGTATAATGTGTTCATTTTATCGCATGTTTTGACGATTCTTGACGAGAATTTCAATGGTCTGCCTTGGTTTTAACATAATTCGAAAGAATATGCCGATTGTATTCGATATGGTAAATCCTTTCGATCGCGTCCAAACCTTCACAATTTTGCGTAATCAACACCGTCTGTGACACTTTTTGCACTATATCACACCATTATAACAAAAAAAAACACATAACAGTACTATTAATGAATTACTAAAATTGCAATGGACCACCATTTTTAAAGTTCGCGCCAAGAATCACCCAGACTTGCTAGAGCCACATGCACATACTAAGATCTAGGAGCATTTAATCACTACGTTTTACTAAGATTACTAAGTAGAAGGCTAGATGAGTTTTTGTGGCTCTTTATCATAGGCCATAACTATAGACTATATAGACTATATAAAACAAACGATCGGTGACTGGACTGATCGATGTTTACTTGGAATACTTGGAAAAACAATTATCCTCAAATCGATTGCACAACATGACAACACTAATTTCACACCCGACAGTGTGACGCAACTCAGTTTCAAATTATTTAAAGACAAATTGTATGAAACATGGCAAAGCATCAAAGGCGCCTCTGTCCCTATATTATGGTAGTATAGAATATTGGTTGTTGATTTTGCCCCATTTGAGATTTGGTACGTTTATTTTCGCTGTATGAAGTCCCATCTCTTATTAAGTACACGTATATTACATACTCTTTGCGGCTCGAAATATTTCGCGCGCTTTCACTTGTCAGATTTGGTTATTTATTTATTTGCTACAAGATTATTTGTATTGAGAATTAGAAATATTATTTTCCTTGTGAACAGTTTGTTCAAATTTAACTATTCACCCCTTATCCAATAAATTGATAAATTACACAGTGACTGTACATTGCAGAGAATGCACGATCTCATAAGCGATTTTGAAACCTTGACTCCCGATGCATGGATGACAAACGAACAAGAATGGAAAGATAAACTTTTGAAATTACCTAAATGGTATCAAGTTAGTATAAAAATCATCATTTTTATTCCGTTACTAGCTTGGTGTAATAATATGAGTGTGACCTCTACATAACCTTACCTTAAATCTGTAGTCAACGGCATAAAAAATATAATATTCTAGTAGTTTGCACGCGTGAAAATTATTTCCGGTTGGGGTACACAAAAGAGGGCACTAACCATAACCTTGTCCTTAGATCACCATCTAAGAAATCTGTATTCCAAATTTCAAGTAGCACTCCACCGGTCCTTTTATGCTATTGTTTGTGTAGTTCCCATACCAGTATCTATAGGTTTAAATGTAATAGCAATTGTTTACAGATCCCTCTAATAAACTCCAATGCATCTCACAATCTGTCAGATGGCACTTTGGTACGATTCCGTGGTATGATCCAGGATATGCACAACCCAGAGTTTTACTTTGAACAGTTTGAGGTTATCAATATTGCCACTAATGAAGTCAAAAACAAGTCAGGGAAGTACAGGGACACGGCTAATATTTTGGTAAGAATATTTTGCTATATATGCTCTAAATTTATTGTAGCCTGAACTCTTGCAATTGGGACATATATATAGGCTGTTGATGATGATGCTCATAATTTAGAACTTATAAGGAACAATTTTAAATTGGAAAAGCTAATTGTATGAGTGGACATTAGCAAGAAATAAAAGATAAGTAAAGGTAAAAAAGTATGCTGTGAATCGATTAAGTATGTGAATATTTCTAATTGCTTTCCACAATATTAAAGTAACAGTAATGATTCTATTTTTTGTAATCAATAAGTACTCACACAATATGAATCTCTATAAAAAGGTAATGGTAATTACTGATTGATTGATTCACTCTTAATTCTAAAAAATCATGAATGATGTAACATGCCTGCTTCAGAAGCCATTTTATAAGGTTATTTTTAAATGTTTCGGAGCTCGGAGCGCTTATAATGTCAATTTTTGAGGAACAGCGCGAAGCCGCCGCATGATAGGTGTTGTGGGAATGGCAGTCGCCGATTCGCATCGAGCTGCCCAGCTCATCCCTCACTTAAATTGTGACTTTGTACATTTTTTCTACTGATTCATGAATGACTAACTCTATGATAAATCATTACTAATTATCTGTAAATAATTATATGTGAATAATAATGTATGATAAGATTTACATTTCAAACCAAGACACATCAAACCTAAAAGATTCAAAGATGTGTTCCTAACATTTTCAGGAATACGAAAAAGTTAATTATTGTGAAAACCTAATAAGCGGGCAACGTCAAACAATGGTTGTAGTGTCAATGCCCGGATTCAACGACTGGGCACAGGAGATTGAAGACAAACAAAACCACTTAACCCATCTAGAGCAGCAACCAAACACTTCTAAAAGATTGAGCCAAGACGGTATATTGAAGAGAAGTTACGAAGAAGATGACACAGATGCTATGGAAATTGAGGAAGATATGAATAAGGAACCTCGTTCCAATGAAAAAGAAGTAAAGACTAGTGTGAAAGAGTCAAATGTCGTATCGAGAGAGCATTTATTAAATTTCCCACTGCCAGATGTTCCTAGCAAGTCTTGTATTGTTAAGGCAAGTGTTTATATTACATATAGACATTTGATGTTAAAATGAAAACTCATGTTAAGCATAAGATGACCAGTTTGTACAGTCCTTTGTTTTAATTATCTTGAGTTTACATAATTAACATGTTCAAAAAGAACTAGAAACTGATTTCAACTGCCGTAAAAGTCTACAGTATTTATCACCTAAAATGTTCACCCTTAGAGGTAGAATTATCTAGGAACTTATTAGGGTTTTGTTGATTTTCTCAAAAAGCGCTGAATCAATGTTGATAAAATTTATATGGAACGACCTCTGAAGTATGTACTCGTATGTATATCAAACAAAAAAGAATCATGAAAATCGATTCATAATTGGTACATTAAATTCATATAAAAAAACACATTCAGTTGAATTGACAACCTCCCCCTTTTTTTGAAGTAAGTTGAAAATTCGTGTTCATCTGGTTCAGAGCATTAAAATGTCGCAACCAATCCATACCTTTTAAATTAAACAATTGGATATAAATTACAGCCGAATAATGTGGATAATAATTCAATAATTACAGATATACACAGAATCGGACAACCTAAAACTAAATGAGATGATTGAGGTTGTAGGATTCCTGTCTGTTGATCCGACACTGTCTGGTGAATTCCGTCCGGACAAGCATCCCCTGTTGGACCCCGAGTCGGAGACGCATGCGGAGACGATCACTCACAACCCACCGCCTAGTCTAGTTCCAAGGATCCATGCCGTTTATGTGAGGAAGTTGGAACATTGCAATCCGTTGGTTAAAGACGTAATTGATACAGGTGAGATGTTTGTCTTGTTTTTAGGGTTTTGAACATCCGATGCAAACATGTTTTTTTGTTTGTTTTTTAAAATCTTGTAAAGAGAACCTTTTTAAACCCTTATAAAAAGAACTTTGACAAGTTGTTCGTACGTCATTGCAATGCCCGTTTGAGAGAACACCACCCATCCCCACAAACAATTCCTTACTAATAGAGTTGCTAAGAATTGGAATAAGCTTTCAGACGAGGTAGTACAAGTGTCAAATTATTTAAAAATAGTCCGTCTATTTAGGTAGTCTATACAGGAAAAACCAAGCAATATGATTGAAGTGGAGAATGGCTGGATTCAGGCAATACCAGCTGCATCAGCTGCCCGACTGATTAAACAATAATAATAACAAATCATTCTAGTATATGTATGTTTGTCACGGCTGATTATCTTAGCAATTACTATAGCTATCGATTTGAAATTTATAATTGAATTGGGAATGGTTATTTAGGTCCCAACAGCAGCAGGTAGATTAGTGATCCCAGTAAGATGATACATTAGGTAGTTGATGCTGCCCATCTCCCGGATATTTCTCCCGTAATAACAAGATTGAGTGACAATAAATAAAGAAATGTAAGGAGACATTTTGATTTCACTGTACATCTGAAAGTTTTTCCTTTGTCACCCTTTACTATACCAAAGGCACACCTCGGACACTTGTAACAAATGTCGTGATATCGGACGGATCACGTTTGTATGCACGCGCATGTGTGAGTAAGTAGTACGCGCCATATGTAGTGATCATTTTCTGCGGGGGAAGGAGCCATCGCGGATCGCGGGAGGCGGTGAACGTCTATTCTGTACATATATTAATTCTGTGACAAAGGAAAAATATTTTAGCTCCTCTTTGAGGATGCTCATTGGACAAGGAAATGCGTATTACTGATTTAGATTCTCCTATATTCCCAGATGTGGTACTTAAGGAAGCAAATTCTGCTCGCGAGCATTTACTGAAGGCACTAACAGAGTTACTGCTGGGGGATCAATTGGCGGCAGAGTACCTCATCTGTCACCTTATTGCTTGCGTGTAAGTATCATTTATTTCTTGGTAAAAGAGTACATTTCAGCCAGTAGTGTCTTCGGCAACTAATGGACAAATATATATCAGATAGACAGCAGACAGCATTTAAAAACTACATTTTACTACAATTACCAATCCACCTTCACTGTGCGGTGATTACGGCAAATCCCCTCATGTAGTCCAAAGTCGCGGTTTATGACGAAGGCTCATGTCCAACAGTGGACTTAAGCAAGTAGCCGAATATGAAAAGATAACACATATCAAAATAATTCCCGGTATAGACATGCACAGAAAAAACATTCCCAGCAAGAAACTTTCGCGGGTCGGACATTCTCATCTATTGTAATGCGCAGAAATAGATATCCGCATGTACGGACATACGTTAAATGAAGATGATGGAGGTCCCAGGTTCAATTCCCAGTGAGAGTATCTATCAGTACTCTGGTTGGTGTTATGGCATTTTTAGGTCCACCTGGCTAGCTACCACCATGTTACCTAAGTCTGCCGCAAAACAGCAGTGTTAATAGCACTGTTGTGTTCCGGTATGAAAGGTAGCAGAGCCAGCGCCTCATTAGCAGTAGGCTGTGCGTGAGGGTGCGCACGCGTACCATTGAAGGCCAAGTGCAAACCCATCATACATAAAAAATGTATCAGAAACTTGACCTAATAGTCTGAAAGATCTGTAACTTATAGTGGTATAATGTAACAAGTAGCGGCATCGATTTAAAAAAAATTCATAATGGGGCTTTGATTGGTAATCTCATGCTAAGGGACTATAAGGGCCCATAATGCACAGCTTTTTATCTTTAATCGCTGGACTTAAGTGCTTTCTTTGGCAGCGCATTGGGATACAATAAAATGCCTGTTATGATTCAATATAACATTATCTTTGTTATTTATTACTATATTATTTACATCTATATCCTTGATCCTTTCAACCACAGAGGCTATAAGGTTATCCACAATGATGCATGACGCCACACTGTAAACAATCACAAACATTTTCTGTTATGTTTCATATTATGATTTAGAATATGGTCCAAGTCCATGGAAATCCCTTGAAATAGATCAGCATATACATAAACATAAAGGGCCACCCTTGAAGTTGTACACTCGAGTACAAAATATGTACCCATTGTTATATAGTAGTATATCATATTCACCCTATCTTGTTTAGTGCTTTGAAATGTCAATTACAGGTGAATGTGACATAGTACTGAAGTGGATATATTTTTGTAATCGAGTGTACCATAAATAAACACGAATCATTTCATTTAAAATAAACGGTCGAAGGATTCTAAAATTAGGAAAGGAAGTGATTATATTCTCTTTGCCCGAGATTAGCGAAGCGCGCTGCCAAATAACCGGCCAGTCATAACATTTTATAAAGTTCGATCTCTTTGGTCCAACACCGCAGCAACATTCAAATTCAAAATTCAAAACTCAATTGTATTAAAGAAAAAAAAACCAGTTTTCCTGCATTGTAAAAACCAATCATCGTTTTTCGAACATATACATACATATAATAACAATTATTTTTTATTTTAAAAAAAATTGTTTTCATGACGGAGTTTACTGTATTCATTTGTCTGCAGATACCTTCGTCAGGACACGCTCACCCTGGGCCAGTTCTGCCTGAACATCTCCAACCTCCCGACTCAGAAGTACCCGCACTACGCCCGACAGCTGTACGACATTATCCGGCAGTTCGTCACCAAGAGCTACTATCTTCCAATGACCATAGACAACATGAATACTATGGCATTGAAACCTAAGTGAGTATGCGATAGTTGGTAGTACATTAACATTAAGAATTAAGTCCAGTGGTTGGACATCTCTTAGAACGTCACACGTAGGACTTTCCATGAGCGGATTTACCATATTCCCCAGGCGAATTAGTGATCGCAGTAAGATGTTATATAAGTTAGTTTTTCCCTAAGTCGCCTTTTACGACTGCTGAACATAGGCCTTGCCGCATGGTACCGTCCGTTATGGTACACACACATGACACAATGACCTTCCCGAGCCGCTTTTATAAAAAACAGACCTAATTACTATAGGACAAAAGAGCTAAGTGCGATTTTCCGTTCCCTGAAAGGTAATACTTCGATATTATTACCTTACAATGGAGTTCATTTTTGGGTCCTCAAAACTAATTTGATTGTTATTTTTAACGATTTCCTGAAACATGCTTTGTTAAAATATCTGCACACACACATTTCGTGAATTCTGTAGCTTGATATTTTTCAAAATCTAATTTTGCTCAGAGCTACATTCGAATTTTTAATATTTGTGGTTTTTTTTCTCAGAAAAGACTACGAATGCAACCGTCTAACGAGCGGCGTTCTTCAGCTGAGCAAGGGAACGCACCTCGTGCTCGACGAGACCCGCATGGAGCAAGGTCGTCTGGACAACACCGGCGTGCACAACGTCGCCGCGCTCGGCAGCCTCATCAACGACCAGAAAGTTGAATACGACTTCAAATACTATAAGATGGATTTCGACACTGACGTCAATGTGCTCGTGTTGTCTGAGGGGAAGTCCCTGTTGCCAGTGAGTTCTTACTATTGTGTAATATCATCAAGTAGTGATGTAACTAATATTATCTATGAATATTTATAAATACCATCAAATTAACGAATATCCGTATTCGCTGAATAACATTCGTTTATTTTAGATTTGCAATCGTCAAATTTCCGAATGCAATCGTATACTGACTATTACATTTATCATGTATTTCTTTTAAAATATTATTTACAGTTTTTTGACTTTTTGATCATAACCATTGTCTTTCTTGAATGTCATTGCCTTGTAAAAAATATAAGTACACGCTGTAGATTATTTGTCGTTTGTCGAGTTAAAGAAAATAGAAGAACTTTACGTATTAATGGTTTCATATCCAAAGAGAGTCCAACGAGACCCTTCTAAGCCTCTACTGTCCGTCCGACTTTATCCTACTCCGTCTTTATTGTTTTTATTTTTTCAGAGTGTATATAAAAAAAAAATTCTTCTTTTTTTTGTTGCTCGATCGTGTGTTGTGAACACGGTGATACGGAACCCTTCCTGGGCGTATCCAACTCAGCATGGCCGGTTTTTGATACATCAATTTATATAATTTTCTATTTTCAGAGTGATTACCACATCCCGTTGAGACCGGAGGAGTCATCCCTCGAGATATTTGACGCGATCGTTGAAGCTGCCACCTACTACCTGACCGAGGAGTATATGAACATCATCCGGACTTACTTAACCAACCTGAAGTTAGTCAAGTACACTGTCAGTGAGAATATAAAGGTATGACACAATAATTTTTGGTCTAATCTTTTTATATATATATTTAACTATCGTAAATATTGTTTTAATTAATTAGCTTACCTTATTTACTAGAAAATTATTCACATTTGTAATATATACATACATACTTTAGTATTCATATTATTATTATAAATCCAAAAGTATTTCTTGGTTCATGCTTTTCTCATGCAATAACGGAATAACTGATCGACGTGGAGATTTTTTTTCGTTACCAATTTGACATCAGTTAATATGAAAGTATTATTTACTTAGATCCTAAATATAATTGTTACAGTTTGTTGAAGATGACTTCATTGAAATGCGAAGCAACTCGACAGCTGAGGATCCTGTAACTGCTGATGATTTACACAGGCTGTTGGTATTAGCTCGCCTGGTGGGTCTATCCCGCGGACAAGATACCCTCAGTAAAGAATGCTGGGACATCACCAAGAAGATGGAGGAAGAAAGAATACATAGGCTGAAGAACAGAGTTCATTCTAATGTTTAAGTTATTTTTACATAAGTTACTAAGTAAAACAGTTAAGTACATAATTTTTTAATAAATACTTTTAATTTAAAATGGTGTTCAGTTTTTTAACCGACTTCAAAAAAGGAGGTTATCAATTCGACCTGTATGTATGTAATATTTCCAGAACTGCCCAGTTTTCGTTATGTCAGTCTATATCAGTTTCTATACAAGTGTGCCAAACTTGAAAAGTGTATGTAGGTATGTATATTTGTAAGTTCGACCAAAAATTTTTTTTGAAGATGTTCAACTTAGGGAGTCTTCCCTAAGTTGAACATCTTCAAGTTTCATCAAAATCGGTTCAGCAGTTTTTGCGATAGGGAATTTTAGGTGTGTTTTAATTTAAAGCCTACTGTCGTACACATACCAGAGATAATAACAACTGCTATGTCAAAGTTGTTAACAAGACTATATTTGGGCAGCCATGATTTACGACAGATTGATTTCGATATCTTACGCGCCATCTATCGAGTCCTTTAAGTACATAACTGACAGACGTCTGTGAAAGCCCCTCTGGTGACATCTCATCTCAGTTACCGCTCTCCTCGTCCGCTTGTCCTGCTGCTATCCCGTCGTGCGGCTTTACCGAAACGAAAGTTGCGGAGTGTAGAACAAACGGATCATAGACAAGCCTTATCCCCACAAATATTTTGGTCACACCGGAAATCGAAAATGTCATCGTGACATTGACGTGACGTGTAAGTAATCATTTTCGTGCTAGACATTGCAAGATTATTGATTAGTTTTGATTGATATTTTAATTAAAATACATAAGGATATAAAACATAATAAAAATGTCGAGTAAGAACAAAACCTCCGACGGTGCCAATAAAAATAAATCGAGTGAGTCCCTATGGAAGAAAGCATTTACAAAGAACACAGATTGGCCCGACAAGGTTAGTTAAGAAATCACGAGACCTTATGCAGTTTTATGACTAAAAACTATGTAAATCAGTTACTGATAGCATTGTTTACGTTTCAGGAGGAGTTTTTAGACGTACTTTACTGGATGCGACAAATAATAGGCATTGTTTTAGGCATATGCTGGGGGTTGTTACCTTTGAAAGGGTTCATTGGATTGTTGTTGTAAGGATTCAATTTTCTTGTTTTATGTGTGGCCATTTAGTCTCTATTAACTTTTAAAATTGTAAATAAGTCTTCTAATTAACAGTGAATGTGCATTGACTTACAAATACCATTATGATAATTTTATAAAATCTGCTTTTCAGGTTTGTAGGAGTAAATGCAGGGGTTATCTTCTTCTATGTTAATAATTTCCAAAGTATTGACGAGGAGGAGTATGGAGGCATGTGGGAGATCACTAAAGAAGGGTTTATGACTTCCTTTGCTGGATTTTTGGTATGTTTTTAGTAGTGGTAAATAGGCTATCAGTTTTGATAAGACATTTGAGATAGTGAAATAAGAAGATTTACAATATCAATAGAGACTCAATTTGTCTAAGCGTTATATTTTGTTCTATAACCATTTTTCATATTAACAATAGCTTCTTTAAAAACACCTGTTTTTAGTTTATTTTGTAGATCTTAGTTTTTTATATCAAAAGAAGCAATACTTTATAGAACATGACTTTCGCTTACATGATTCACAATCTTCAATTGCAATGTTTATGCATAAGCATATCTTTGTTCAGAAACACACTGTTTCTGTCTGATAACTATCAGATAGGTAAAAGTTATTCCTGAAAGTCAATCAGCAGCTACAAGTGTGCATTTAGGTCCTTATAAATAGATCGTACTTTAGATTAAACATCATAATTAGTTGTAAAGAAGAAGAGAGAGAAGAAGAGAAATTGACTCTCAGAAGAATCTCTGGGTCTAAACAGTTAATTTAGTAGTGTTCAATGACCATGTGAACTGCTTGACCATGTTCTAATAATAACAAAAATGAGGCAATCATCTTGCTATGCAGATTGATTGGTGATTTTCGCTTAGTTGCCTTTATGTAACTTGCCCTCATATTTTTCAGGTGACATGGATAATCACATACACAGGTCTCCACAGCAACAATGGCTTATGAGATGAGAAATGAGCCAACATTGAGTTACAAAAGACTAACCAGTTCGGTGAGCGGAGTGTTGATATTGTCAGGAATAGTGGAGGAGAGACATGGATTTTTTAAGATGCCAAAATACATTTTTAATAAATAGGCAGTCACACACTAAGATTATTGTAATGAGATAGGAACGGGTCTCATCTATCTTGGACTGCTAAAAATGAATATATATAATGAAAAATATTATAATTTTCTCAAACATTAAACCTGGACCATTGCATGCCAATCCCAAAACCCTTTTGATTGCATGGATTTTTGAAATTACCTTACTGAATCCACTTAATAGACCGTGATAAAAAGAAGCTTATGTTCTACTACATGCCCTAGGATACCTGCATGCCAAATTTAATCATGATTAGTTGCACTGTTAAGGTGCTAAGTGATAACACACAAAAGTTCATATGTATTATATTCATATGACATAGATTGTAATTGCTTAGTCTTGGGCTGTGTCTAACAATATAGTTTTCAATTTTTCATCCATTTTAATTAGGATTGTACCATATTGTAAATAATTTGAGTATTCTTAAAAATTCATGTTTCTACCTTCTCAAGAAAACACAGTCATCGTTCTTTTTTTGCATTTCTTTTTAATTTTAATAATTGCATAAGTAAAATAATAATATAATGATTTTGTTAAGTTTTATTGTGTATACCTTGGAGTGAACCTGAACTATTTAAACAAAATTATAGAATATACAATTTTTCCTGGAAAGCAATAATGTAATCAATATATCTATGTTTGTTTATTGTTATATGTTGCATATATCGATCTGTGTGAGTGGAATGAATTACCTTGAACAAAATGGTTGGATTGAATAAAGTTTTTATTATTTATTTTGATTTATTTGATGTCCCTTAGAACTTATATGGTAGAAGATTTTTTTTGGTATGCACTTGCACTTTCAGGGTGTGCACTTGGCCTACGCCACGCTGGCTCTACTATCTTTTATACCAGAACATAACTGTGCTAACACTGCTGTTTGGCGGCAGACTTAGATAACGTGGTAGCTAGCCAAGTTGTTATAAAAGCCCTACCACCAACCAAATTGAGTACCAATAGATACCTGACTGGGAATTTCCAACTTCGACATAGAGGTCAACTGAAGAATTCAACTCGTCATAATCCGGACGATTATTTGCAGCTGACGGATGTCGCGTAATGAGTATCAAGTATTATTTTACTCTGAGGTACAACTATAATAGTAAATCACAATTTTCACACTATTATGGATTATTGTTCAAAACGCAATCTAGGCACTATAAGCTGTGTAACTTCTACTGGCTAACAATAAAGTTGTACGTTAATTGTATTCATTAGCGACACTATAATCCGATCTCCTATTTTTAGGTAATTACTTATCAAAGCTAGCTATTCTATTTTAAAAGATCATGGCAAAATGAAATGTTATATGTCATTTTGGTCAGATTCCTGTTAAGAGGCAGAAATATATACAAAACCGGTCAAGTGCGAGTCGGGCTCGCGCGCCGAGGATTCCGTTCAGAATATGAATAATTAACATACTTAAAGTCATGCTCTACCGAAAATATAACTCCAATTGAAAATCCAATTTTACTTTGCAATATAAACTTTAATCATTCCTCCAAGTAACAAGAACATCGTCCGTCCTGTATCTCTGTGTGATGGTAGCTTCCTTCATGTCCATACGTGTGCCGGAGTGGTGCGCAAGCGCGCCCGCGTGCGCGATCATCACCCCGTTGTCTATGCAGAAGCGTTCGTCCGTCGCGAACACTTTGGCCCCGCGTTCCGAGCACATCACTCCCATCATTTCTTGGAGGCGCTCGTTACAGCCGACACCGCCTACTATTAGGACCTACAGACAATAATAATAAACTATATAAATAGAGAATATTAAGAAAGTTACGGCATATATTCTCGTTCAAAATACCTCCGCGTTTAAAGACAAAAGTCTTTAATTAGTGCGTGTTGCCAGTGATGACATACGGAACCGAAACGTGGTCATTTACTGTAGATCTAATAAACAAGCTTAAAATCAATCAGCGAGCGATGGAACGAGGTACGCTCGGAATTTCTCTACGCGATAAAATCCGGAATGAGGAAATCCGTAAACGAACTAATGTCACCGAAATAGCTCGACTAGTCAGTCAATTGATAGCCGATGGGAAGTAAAAGTTCTCAGTGGCAACCACGTATCGGGGAACGTGTACCTGGCCATGCAAGTGGCTCAGGACCGGTCGTTGTGGTATACCATGGAGAAGGCCTATGTCCTCTATTGGACGTTTTCCGGCTGATGATGGGTTATCTTTGTCCCAAGATATTGCTCACCTCATCAGATCCGCAGTGCGCCATCGCCCGCTCCGTGATCTCGACCAGCATAGCGAAGACTGTCTCCTGCAGAGAGTAGCACAGGTCATCGGGAGTGTAGTCTTTCAGCAGCTCATCTATTTTGTCTTCCATGAAGGACAGTATACCGGAGAAGCTTACATCCATCCCTGGAAGTTTTGTATGGATCAATTTAAAATATTTCCTGCGCACTCTATCTATCTATATAGCCTTAGAACCTGCTTTAATTTAAACATAGTTTAATAATGGGCAATTCATTGTGTCAAAAAAGGTATCAGTCATTTTAGACTTGATTTTTTGCAAAGGGATAGTTGAAAGGCCGGAAAAGGACGTAGGTTACTTTTTATGCCGATCGAACAAGTAGTTCCCATGGGATAAGTCCACGCAGACGCGGGCAGAAGCTAATTTTTATAATACAGGGAAAAAATCTGGCTTTGAGACAATCATTGGTTTGTTTAGACAGGCACGGTTCCTGGTACTATGTCAGAACATGGAAGCCTTGAAGAACAGTTATGCGATAGAAAAAGAGGGTATAACCTATGTATTACATTTCAGAGAAGTAGCATTGTTTGAGCTAAATTGATCCTTATTATATTGTAAAAAAGAACCCTCTTCCGCATAGTTACTCTTCACTTAAAACAAGTAAATGCGTTAAGATTTATATAGTTTTCTCATGGATTCCATTGTCGGAAATAGACCAAATTGAAATGGGACCACACAGAAAGCATCAGCTTTCAAATAAGAAAAGAATCATCCAAATCGGTTCACTCAGTCAAAAGTTCTGAGACAAAAAATTACCCAAAAATTTTTTAAATTACCTCATCCTTTTTTGACTTTATGATAATTCTAAGTATTTGGTAATAATAATAAAAAATTTCTTAAGTATTCCGTGACCCTACCTTTAACACAGTAGGGTAGCTGTAGATACTTCTTTCCTTTCTTTGCAGCTTGCTCAATGTTGTATCCTGGGCTGGGTGCGTTTGACAACTTCAGCACTCGTGCAAACCTGGTAATTTATACAGTTAAAATATTTGAAAATGCGTAATAAATAGGCTTGCACTTGGCCTGGTAAGGGACTATGAGACAGATGGAACGAAAGTATGCACATTCAGAAGCCACAAGGTAATGCTAAGGCAGAGGAAGTAATTATTAAAGACTGTACCGTTATTCGAAGCCTATTAAATGAGAGTAGCACTTCCGTTTCCCTTTAGCATTGCTGATTTGACTTCTGTAGTCCCCTTCTACCCAACTTCCGCCCACCGCCAGCAGGTGCGAGCCGAGGCCATATAACGCGCTCGTAGCTCGCGCGCTAGCTCATTGGCGTCTGTTTCCCGGCCCAGAACGTTGTCTAAACCACCGCACGGTGCTGCTACCACGTGAGTTTTTATTTTATTTTAACATAGACAACTTAGCATTGTGTAAAATAATTTTCAAACGGTGTTTGCCGTTCGTGTTTCACTTCTTTTGAAATTTTACTTGTAGAATTTCAAACAGTTGTGGTTTCAAGTTGACTTCTTTTTGTGTTATAACTTAATATCAAAATGTGAACATTTCATGAAATAATTTTCTTTTTGCGTTTCAGAACGTTTTAAAAAAAAGAATTTACTTTCAGTAAAATGAGTGTTAATGATAATATACCCAGAATGGATGTGAATTGTCAAATGGACGTTGCTTCCCAAAATGAAAGAGATGTCGTCACCGAACACGGTACTCGGGTTCAACGCAAGAAAAATAAGAAGAATAAGCGGAAGAGGAGTTCATCTGTGACGTCTTCAGCTTCAACGTCCTCAAGCTCGGACAGTAGCTCTTCTCCCCGGAAAAGACATAGAAAATCGAAGAAAAAGTCGCGGTCTACGCGTCATCACAACCACAGAGTCTTGAAGAAAGTCTTAAAGGAGGTCAGTGATTTACGCAGTCAAATACACATCCCTCCCGCAAGTACTCCCATGTATCAAACGCCAGATGAATATGAATTGATAGATTCAAACGTTAGTGGCAATTTATTCAACACAGCTGTGGATGGCTCGATAAACGTGGTACGTAACCCTTCCGATTTTAGTCTACAAATAAGTACCAGTGTTAAAGATCCAGTCGTTCCAAAGACTCCTGACTCATACTTAGAAGCGTTAAAGAACCTTCAGAGATTTGATGAGCAGTCATGGTGTGACGTTCGCTACGCTGAGACTCAAAAAATCTATGCCCATTCACCCGGATTTATTGAACTAGAAGCCAACGACGAAGTAAAGAATTATGAAACTAATAAATCGCTTTTATACGTAGAAAAGTCTTTTTCAGCTCTGACTTATGCCTTTTTGAAACAAAAAGAGGCATTAGAGAAAGGATTGCAAGAAATTTTAACTTGGTGTGGGGATACTGAGAATTTAACACGTGATGGTTTACAGGAAAAAATTGAAAATACTTTCAAAAAGGGCGAATTTCAAAAAGTTTCAGTGGATGCGCTGCAAATGATATGTGGACATAGAGCTGATATTGTTCAGCAGAGACGTGAGGCTATTTTAAAATATGTCAAAGAACCACTAGTGAAATCCACCCTGCGAAAGATTCCTCCATCCTGCTCGGACCTTTTTGCAGCGGAGAAGTTTAATGCTGCTCTGGAAAAAGCAGGCGGCGTCAGGAAGGTATTTTGGCCATTAAACAAACCAAACCAAATGAAATTTGGTGCCCCTGCTGCGCAAGCAAAGGGTGATGAAACACAGTGCCCTGCGCAAGGGTCACACACGACGGTTGCCCCTGCGCAACCCAACAGTTATTCTTTTAAGCGAAATGTGCCTGCGCAAGGTTTTATGAATCAGTGTCATATGCCCGCGCAGGGCAATCATTTATGTCAGCACTGTCCTGCGCAAGGATCAAACAAAGGTGGGAATTTAAGGGCTGCCTATTCTCGAAACAATGCAACCTTTCGTCCAAGAAATATGCAGCCGGGCACGTCGTACCCCACGGAACGACGAGGTGCAACAAAGCGAGCGGCATCGCCCTCGTACAGGAATAAATCTGCGAATAAACGTAAGAGATATTGACTCTCGGCAGTTTCGGGCGGGGCAAATTCGTTATTATTACAACGAGTGGGTACGACTGAATGCTCCGGCTTACATTTTAAAGGTAATTCAGGGGTACCGAATACCATTTATAAGAAAACCACCGTTAGTGATGCCAAGTCGTCATTTTCAAATACATGCAACGCCCGAGATGTCTCAGGTAATTCAAACAATGAAAGAACAAAATGTTTTAGAGGTAGTGAGGCAAAGTCCGAGTTTTCTTTCGAGCCTTTTTCTGGTTCCAAAGGCCGACGGCTCGCTGAGACCTATATTCAATTTAAAAGCTCTCAACGACTATGTAGCTATAAAGAATTTTTCTTTGATCAATGTGTCAAGGATTCCAGATTTCTTACAATCCAAGGATTATCTTATCAAAATAGACCTGTCACAGGCATATTTTCATCTTCCAATATCCAGACCCCACAGGAGGTTCATGCGTCTCTTGTACAAAGACGAACTACTAGAAATGACATGTCTACCCTTTGGATTGAGTTCAGCACCAAGGGTATTTGCCTCAATAACGAATTGGATTGCGCAGATCCTTCGCCAGAGAGGGATAAGAATATTAGTATATCTGGACGATTTCTTGCTGGCGCACCAGGATTGGGAGACTCTGCAAAGTCACGCAAAGATAGTAACAGATACGCTATTTCGATTGGGATGGCAAATCAATTGTCAGAAATCAGTGCTTGCTCCACAAAAGCGTCTAGACTATCTAGGGATCATGTGGGATCCATGGACAGGCTCAAAAAGTCTTCCTCAGAAGAAAACCGAAAAGATTATAAACTTTGTCAACAGGTTACTGCGCAGAAAGAAAGCAAACTTCTTGGAGGTACAATCCTTGATAGGCGTCTTGAACTTTGCCAGCTTGGTGGTGCCAAGAGGCAGACTGAACTATCGCCAGTTACAAAGGTTCTTCAACCTGCTAGTGCGCATACCACCGAGGAAGCGTCTTTTGCTTCCAAACGGAGTGACGAGAGAGCTTTCATGGTGGCTTCAGAACTGTCATCGCTCGACTCTATTGCACATCCCGCCGCCAACCCATTACTTGACGACAGATGCCTCGGACCTCGCCTGGGGTGCCAAGCTCAACAACATCAGTCTGACAGGTACTTGGAGCAAAGCAGAGAAGGATCTGCATTGCAATCAAAAGGAATTGCTAGCAATTTTAAAAGTACTAGAACGAGGATACGATCTCGGTTTGTGCGAAGCGTCAGTGTTGCTACAGAGCGACAATCGGACAGCTGTGGCATATCTAAGAAACGAAGGAGGTACTCGATCGGAGGCGGCGATGCACCTGACATACAAGATTTTTACACTAATCGATTATCTTCAAATCCAAATGAGAGTTTTCCATCTGCCAGGGATATTGAACTGCGAAGCCGATCACCTATCAAGGCATCGTCCCCTTCCGGAATGGCACTTACTTCCCCGGGCAACACAAGTAATATTTGCCAAATGGGGGCATCCCGACATCGACTTATTTGCGTCACGGTTGGCGCATGTTGTACCGACTTACGCATCGTTAGACCTGAACGACAGCCAGGCGGAATTTCACGATGCACCAAGCAAAAGTTGGAACTACCAGTTAGCATGGGTATTTCCACCCCCATGCCTGATTCCGAGAGTTTTACATCACATGAACCAAGCGCGAGGTGTGTTCCTAATAGTGGCGCCCAGGTGGCAGAAAGTTTTTTGGCGAGCGGATCTGAAGGCCAGAGCTCTATCACCTCCTCACACAATATGGAACCTGGATCAGGTATTGATAGATGCGACAACCCAAGCACCTCCTCCCAATGTAACCGAGATAGCACTGGAAGTTTGGAGATGTGGGGGTGGAGTAGGAATTTAACTGACTGGACAACTGAACAACAAAATCTATTGATGTCGGGTTGGAGAGAATCTACCCGTAAAACATATAAAGCGGCCTGGTCACGCTGGTGCCGATGGGCGCAGGAAAATAGCATTGGTGCCAAACCTACGGGTTCTGAGTTAGCACGATATCTTATTGACCTTCATCAGAAGGACGGTCTCGCACACAAAACTATCCTAGTGCATAAATCTGTAGTTTCTACCTTCTGTAACATAGACGACTCAGGTTCACTAAGTTCACACAAATTGGTACAGCAAGCATTAAAAGCAATTGCCTTGAAGAAACCTAAGGACCCAAAGCCTCCGATATGGGATGTTTCATTATTGACTTCCTTTCTGCAGAAGAAAAGAATCTCAAACAGCTTGTATGAGATTTCTCGTCACACAGCCACACTATTATTGCTTTGTTCGGGACGACGTGTACATGACCTTACTCTACTAAGTGTTAGTCCAGATCACCTACATGACATACAAGATGGAATTATTCTTTGGCCAGGTTTTGGATCAAAGACAGACACGGTAGATCAAAGACAATCTGGTTGGAAACTTTTGAAAAACGATAACCAACCAGCGACAGATCCAGTACATTGGGTAAAGCTTTTGATTGAAGCAGGGCATCAGCGACGGACTGCATGCAAAAGCGACAAACTGTTTGTTACTGCTAGAGGTGAACCACGGGCAGCTACTCGCACCATCTTAGCTGGTTGGGTTAAATCGATGCTCCGGCTAGCTGGCATCAAAGCTGCTCCTGGCAGTGTGAGAGCTGCGGTAGCATCCAAGAACTGGATAGATAATTTTTCAATAGATCAGATATTAGCTCAGGGCAACTGGCGCTCCGAAGATACATTCAGAAAATTTTACCACAGAGAGGTAATTCAATCAACTCCAAATCAATCAAGTTTGAGTAATTTATTTGCATCAGTTTAGAAAGATGTGTAATTATTTGATTCTACAATGTATGTATGATTCTCTTCACATAATGTTGTTTCCTTTCTACCTAACATAATATGTTGTAATCACATTGGCGTCCTCCACCGCCAGGCGATATCAAACACTTCTCATTTAATAGGCTTCGAATAACGGTACAGTCTTTAATATTGGCGTTTTACCTTACAATAAAACGCTTATTAAATACTTACCTAATTCGAAGCCTATAGCTTAACTCCTGCCTGGCGGACATTCGCAAATCCGCAATGAGCTAGCGCGCGAGCTACGAGCGCGTTATATGGCCTCGGCTCGCACCTGCTGGCGGTGGGCGGAAGTTGGGTAGAAGGGGACTACAGAAGTCAAATCAGCAATGCTAAAGGGAAACGGAAGTGCTACTCTCATTTAATAGGCTTCGAATTAGGTAAGTATTTAATAAGCGTTTTATTGTAAGGTAAAACGCCAATATTATTGTAAAGTAACCGTACCTATCCAAACAGTTTCCGACAGCAATGTCAATGGTCTCTCCAAATATCCGGTACCTCTGTCGAGAGTATGCAATGACTTGAGTGTTCCCTCCACTCACATACAATACTGTTGGATTATTCGCTTTTGTAATTAATCTGCCCATTTCAATGTCTGGTGCATAGTTAAGGAATTGGAAATATAATTTATTTTTTACCCATTAATGAGGTAAGCAAGATATCATCAATATGTGTGGTATATCAGTATGATACAGGTATTATATGATTTGAAGGAGCATGACTATATAACTTACTACCTGATTTATCAAAAACTGTAAAACAATGTTAATTTAAAACTGTGTTTAACTAAAAGTTCACATAGAAAACATCTAGGAGTGATGTAAAGGTAGAACTGATAATATTGTATAGAAACAGCAATTGTAATATTTTATTTGCCAGCATAATGCAAAGGTAAAGAAAATACACACACAAGAAGAAAAACACACAACAAAAGTCCGAAATAACAGTACTGTAATGTATTATGCCAGCAAAAAGGCCCTATCTCAGCATAATGTTGTGGACTACAAGCCCAGAACGCTGGTAATTCTGCTAGGTGTCCGTTGTCCTAATTTCTCCTCTAAGTGAACTGTAATGTTCTTTATGATAAATAAACTATTTAAATCTATATACCAACACTTGGTCATGAGTTTTGAAAAGGATACGACCAATGCAATGATTGACACCTAAAATAGGTTTCTTCCATAACAAGGCACAAGTCCTAGCTACAATGGCACAGACTGAGAGAGGGGCTCCCATTCCTGGCCCCTTAGTGTAGCACACCACATCTATATCCTTTGGACTGACGCCGGACTGGTCCAGGGCTTCTTGGAGTACCTCATGGATATTTGCCTGGTGATGTTCTGCTGTTTCTCTAGGGAGAAAACCTATAAAAATTAGCGTAAATATAAGTGTTTTCATATTAAATTTACTAGTTACTATACTTTATCTGCCTCTGTATTTTGCTTGCTGATTGATTCTGACAAATTTAAATATTTAATCGCGTATAGGTTATAAATACATCTGATCGTATGACATTAAATTCAACTTCAGAAGTTCTGTTGTAGGCATTTCTGTATAAATAGTAGGAATTTACTTGATTAATATATAATTTACATCCGAAAACAACGGAAATAAGCCCTTACCTTCACCGGGCGGAGTTATGTACGTTCTCCTGCAGTTAGAGAGTATTTCGCCATCTTTCACAATGCCAATACCAAGTTTATTAGCACTTCCTTCGAATCCTATCGCTATAACCATTGTTTTTCACAAAAAGCTTAGAAATACGACCAATATCAATTTGTAAAAACTCGTGTTTACAAATACACAAAACACAAAAACAAAGTGTCAAAAGTTGTTTTTATTTTTTTATTACTCCTTTTCAGGATAAGCAATGATTCCTAGACCTTACAGCCGTTTCCTGACCGTTTCTTTCCTTGTCACTTCATATTTCTGAATAAATGTATAAACGTGTACATTTTGTCGCCAGTTTAGAATTTTTAAAAATAATTTCAAATTTAGGCTTTGGTAGACTGATTCACGAGAGCTTGAACACGATTTTTTATGAAACTTTGAATATGGCAACATTGATTTTTTAGGTTAGTATGACTTTGTAATCTAGATTTTTTAGCCATTAGGCCACGGAGGCGATTATTACGCCGTTCTAACCATGAAGGTAAAAAGATTATCGTTCCGGGCGAGCAGCAAAGTAACATCTTTTTAGCTTCATGATTCTAACACTAAAAACATAAATAAAATTGCAAATAAACCACCATTTATTTCTACGTTCGCACCAAGAATTCCAAAGATCTGATTTTCAGCATGGTCATTAGGCTGAAATGTTTATTGAATAAAAATGTACATTTTACAGCTTAGCTATGAATTTTTGATGTATTGGTCACTCGATCCTAACAATATTTCTAACCAGAATACATCCCAAGCCTCAAGAAACCAAATGAATGCTGGATTCTATCAAAACCCTTACATATAGGCCTAATCGTATTCAAATATTGCCTTATTGAGATAATCGCAACACTTTTTAAACTAAAAATAAAACAATTAGCATATCCATCTAGATAATTATGTTTTATAATCATATTTATTTTGCAAATTACTTCGCATTTTTATAATCAGCTTATGAAAAGACAATACAAAAATTACACTTATCCTATACAACTTGAGTACTGACTTGTGTTTCATCATTGACTTCGTCCACGAAATCGGCAATCATATCTTCCACTGTCACATCATTCGTTTTTGAATCACTAGAATCTACCGCATCATTGCTTTTAGCAATTGAACTGCTATTTTTCTCACCATCTCCTTCCGAAACGATACCATTTTCAACGATTACATTCAAAGAAATTTCACCATTAGTTTTCGGCGCATCGAGAACATCATCGGATTTTTTCAAATCATCTTGCGATGACTTGATCGTTTGTCCGCAAGTAATTTGAATATCGTCGGTTTCGTTAGTACTAGGAAGGTTTTCGTCGTCTATTTTGTCTATAACTGAAATTTTTTCGCTGCCAGTATTAGGATAGTCATAACAAACTTCCAAAGACAATGGTTCTTCTTCATCTAGAGTGTCATTTACATGCAAAGGCATTTGAGTGGCCATTTCGAAAATGCTATTGCTCTGTGTGGAATCAACCTCACATATTTCATCTTCATTGATATTTTTAAACTTGTCACTTCGTTTTTCATCAATGTCATCACCTTTAGTAACCACTTCAGTAACTTCATTATCTTCATCATCATCTACTTCAGCGGTATCTTCATCATCAGCCACTTCACCTCCATCAATTTCGTCAATATTTTCATCAATATCAGTCACTTTCTTCTCGAATTCTCCATTTCTATCTTCTACAAGTTCCATAGCTTCTACATCTTTATCAACACCTTCTATATCTTTATCAACACCTTCTATATCTGAATCATCAAGGGAAATTTGGGAGTCACTGCTTACGCTTATTTTATCTGCGACTTCTTCTACCCGTGCTTTTTTCGTCACCGGTTCATCATAAATGGTTATCACTTCTTCATGTATGATTGGAGATCTGTAATTAACAAAATTGTTTTATGTACAAAGGGTTGGCACTTGGCCTTCATCGTACCTGATGGTGATGATGCTGGGAATGAATGAAACAGGACCCGAAGGCGATTAACAATAAAAATATTTAAATTCCAGATTTTGTTTGTTAGGGCCTTCCATACAAAATTTCTTTTGACATAATTAAAATAAAATATCTTTAATAAGTGATTGCCTAGCAATAGGAGAGCGGATTATAGTGTGGCAAAAAGAATACATTAACGACAAACTTTATTGTCAGCTACAAAAGCCGTTACGCAGCCAATGGTCTCTAGATGGCGATTTGAACAATAATAGTTGTGTGTAAAGCCAGATTTCAAAAGATTATGGTAAAATAAATTTACATACAAGAAAGAAAACCTTATATTAAGTTTTGACACTTAAACTGGTCATTTAAAGATCACTTACTTGTCATCGTTAAGTAAAGACTCTAAAGCAGCTTTGTTTCTCTCCAACATCTGCTTCTTTCTGTCTTCTTTATTGTCATCTTGTTTTTCTTCTATAGCGTAGTTGAGAGAAGGAGGTGAACAGTGCAGGTGCAATCTGATATCCAGCAATGCCTGAGAGCAGAAGCTTGATATCTGAAATAATAAAATATCCAAACATATTATTCTAACTAAAAATAACACGACCACACAAAAAGAAGCAAGCTAAAAACTGGGAATTGAACTAGGGATCTCTGAACGTTTTTATAATCAGATTATGAAAAAACAATACAAAAATTACACATATCTTATACAATTTGAGTACAGTACTCGCACACCAAGTTTGCCCCTCTGAAGTTAGCCACAAAAGACCGCGAAGTATTAATTATTAACGTATAAGTGGGAGGCAAGGCAAGTTAGCGGGTGCAAAGAAATGTACTAGGGTTGTATGTCATCTAGGGATAGTTGTTATCGACAATAATACACACACATTCCGTCTGTACATGTTTGAAATTGCGGAGAGCTAACTTCAGAGGGGCAAACTTATTGTGCGACTACTGTACTGACTTGTGTTTCATCGTTGATGAAATTTTTGATCGACTTCATCAACAAAATTTGCAAACAAATCTTTCACTGTCACATCATTCGTTTCAGACCAGAATCTATCTAATCATTGGTTTTATCATTCGAACAGTTGTTTTTCTCGCCACCCACTTCCGAAACGATACCATATTCAACGATAATATTTAAAGGAATTTCACCGTTAGTTCTAGGCCTTTTTAGGCCATGGAGGCAGCTAGAAATGTGGAGATATTTTTGTTAGATATTCACCTCTCTATGTTCGCTGTTAACGTGAGTGCTGTATAGGTGCAAGCAGTACTGGGTAGGGGGCGGGACGGTCGGAGGCGTGGACTTGCGCGCAGCTTCCAGCGCTCGTAGCAAGGCGATGGAACGTTCCCGCGAACACGACCCCAGGTTGTAGCAGTCGCGGACTAGGCGCTCTTGCAAACGCTGCAATAATAGAATTTGCTTTACTTTTGTATGTTCATCAATAATAAAACAAGAGATTTTTTTTTAAAAAAAACGTACGCAATAATTAACGAAAATAAAAAAAATCTGAAACTACCTCACATCAGCTGATACTTTTCAAACTGCTGAATCGCTTTTAACCAAATATAGCTAAGATCCACCACAAGGAAACTTGCTTTCACGTAAAAAAGCGAGTGACTTTAAGCTTGTTTATTCGGCCAACAGTAAAGGCCAAATCAAGTCTTTATAAGAAAATAATACTTTACAATTTTGACTTAAATGTAGTTTGTTATATGAAACCAAATAATACCTTTTTGTTACAAATTGTCCTTTTATGTTGGTAAAATGAATTGAGCCACTGCTGCCGAACTAGGTGGAACGTGAGTTAGCGCTACCACTACTGTTAGATAACGAGGTAAGTAAGAGGTACGGAAATATATGTGACTAGGGCAGGTGTCGGTCAAACAAGGGATCATAATTAAGACTTTATAAATGAGTATAATATACTATCAATACATTACGCTGAGCTACGTTTCTGTCTCGTCATAGTCTAAGCTTTGGAGCCAGGTCGAGACTTTCTTCTTACATAGTGTTTTATTCAGGGGAAACAATTTTTTAATTATAATTATTATTATTATTATACAAGTATGGTCCTAAGAAGCAGGTATGTATTTACCTTATGTGTTGTAGGCTTTAAAAATATTCCGCACACGATTAGGAAGGTTTCCGCGCATTCCAAAGCTGCTATAACTACATCGTCGTTGGTTTCCTCCACGCTGAAAATGATAAAAGTATTACTAAATTGACAAATCCCTACATGGAAAGTTAGACGTGGCGTTTTATGAGAGAGGCTCATGTCCAACAGTGGACAGTGGAGTGATGAAAACGATGTCTTATCATCTTGAATCAAATTGAATCAAAGAGTGGTTGATAATGGCAAACCCCTCGTGGAAAGTCCGACGTGGAATAAAAATCAATTTAATAAAATAAAAAGTGAAAAAGCGCTTCGGAATGGCTATAGCAATTCGTGCGCAAACGAATCGCTTTCGCTTAGCAGAAACCAATTAAGGATTCTGACCCGGACCCTAACGGGGCACTGCAAGCTAAACAAGCACCTCAGCTACATGGGCCAGAGCGACAATACGGATTGCATATTCTGTCAGGAGGATGAGGAGACGCCCATCCATATCCTCTGCCACTGTGATGCTTTATCACATCAGGAACAGACACCTCGGAGGCCACACTACCACAGCAGACAGCATCAGGATCTCAGACAAATCTTACGGTTCATGACCGAGATTGACTTTGGAGAGGTGATTTGATCCATAGGGGACTGTCACAATAGATCTGCAAAGGTCGCAGTGACAAGGAGGACATACGGACTGCACCCTGCATTTTCTTTAATTTTATTATAATATATATAAAAATCTAATGTCAGTACGTTAAGACAGGGTTTTCTCTATCACCACCAACTCCGATCAACTTCCCGTTGGAGTAGTGAATACCCCTTGGTCTACTGCTGAAAGGGAGTTTGGTCGCGATGGGTGGAAGTGGGGGGTTGTGGGTGGCAAAAATGTGAAAAATATATATCTGTCCTTGTCTAACTCATGTGAACTTCGCATGAGAACTTCTGGAAAGTTCTGAAAATTTCTGTAATGATCTAGAAAGATTACATTTTCTCTACGTTTATGCCAAAATAAATGTCCACCCGTGCGAACCGTTGGCCGCTTGTTTTATTATAATTTTTGTTTTGTTTTCCTTCAAGTTTGTGTAAAATTTATGTATTACTACATTGTGCTGAATAAATGGATGTATATATCAATAGAAAGCTAACAAAAAATAACTTACTTGGAAATTTTGTTTTTCTCCCCCGGCATGTGTGACGAGATGGTGCTTTCTTGCAGCAGTATGTTAGCCATCTTCCTCCTGGCCTTCTTACTGAGGTGCTTCATCGGCTGCGCGCTCGCCTGCAAATAGCATTGAAAACTCATTACAACACAGTATTCCAAATATTTTCGCGCAGTGTTAAAATAGATAAAAACTCAGTAAATATAAAATGCAAAAGAATAATTTAAAAAAATATATTGTTTCGTGTAATGGGTTAGCAAGGCCTTAATCTCATCCTGATGGAAAGTGACGATAGGAACGTTGGATGGTAAGTGTGCGCACCCAGAAGCCTCCAGGACTTTCATACCGGAACACAACAGTGCTATTACAACTGATGTTTGGCGGCAGACTTAACTTGATTTTAAGTCTGCCGCCAAACATCAGAGGCTAAGTTTTTGGCTCGGCATTCGGAATTCCTCTACGTGATAATATTACTAACGAGGAAATTCGTAGACGAACTAAGGCCACCGATATAGCGTAAAGAGTCAGTGAGATGAAGTGGCAATCGGCAGGCCCAACTCCAGGTAAAAGTTCTCGAGTGGCGACCACGCACCGAGAAATGTGTTGCGTGCCGTCCCCCTACTAGATGGACAATCAATGTGGCATACCATAGAGGAGGCCTATGTCCAGCGTTTCCCGGCTGATGATGATGAAATATATGTATGTGGTAACGCACAAAAACATACCGGTTGAGCGCCTTCCGCGCTCGCCATTGTTCGGGTGAAGCTGTAGAGGTCGCAGGACCAACAGCATCAAGTGCATTCGAAAAAAAAAAACATAGACAAACTCCACCTTTTTTAATGTCGGTGGAAAAAGTGACTCACAGTGAGCTGGACGATCTTTTTGTGTGGTGTGACGTCATCGATCACGTGCGCCGTGAGCTCGTCCTCCCAGCTGCGCGCGCGCTCCGACGCCGGCCGGTGCGCGTGCAGCGAACTCAGCCATGACGTCACACTGTGGTACGCTGACACGCGAACTTTACTGTAGAGATACAAAATGACGTTTTAAAAGTATGAATCTTTAAAGGGAATTTGTTCACAATATTTCCATACAAAATTTATTTTGCCACAGTCTTTTAAAATGTAATAGCTGGCTTTGATAAGTAATTACCTATACATCGAACTATAGTGTCACGAAACGCATATCACTATCGTACAACTTTACCGACAGCTACAATAACTGTTACGCAGCTAATGGTCCCTAGATGGCGCTTTGAACTATAATAAAAAAAGTGTATAAAATCGTAAATTGTGATTCACTGTGAAGTTGTATGTTAATGACCACTTCGCGTCATTACAATCCGATGTCCTATTTTTAGATAATTACTGCACAGAGCCAGCTATCCTATTTGAAAAATTATGGAAAGAAATTTAGTATGTAACTTTTACCGGCGAACTTGCCTATTGCAAAATCTACTCTAAATAACCTGTTTTACATATCACGTTTAAATGATTACTTATGGCTTATGTAAGTAGATATATGTTTTAATGTATGATGGGTTTACACATGGCCCTCATCTCACTTGATGATAAATGACCATAAGGCTAAATTTTTTGTATGTGTTTGATTAACACACCATAGTAACTGTTTATAATTTTAAGGTTCTGTACCTCATAAAGACAAAACAAACCCTTATAGGATCACTTGGTGGTCACACACTTACACACATGTAGGCATCGAATTGATATCAAATACTCAAGTCTGCAATCTCTTTGATCTGTGAAAAATCAAACTTCTAGTTCAACGCAATAAAGAGATTCAGCTGTTTATGCCGCATTTTAGACCACATCCTTTGCAATGCAAGGGAATCATAGTCTCTGGGTACTTCCCGTTAATTCAGAATCCAGAAATTTGACAAGAAGCAAGGTCTTACAGCACAAGTATATGAATAAATCAGAAAACAAGATAATTTTAATTATATCATCATGAAAGTAGCTTATTTAGGATTACTTACTAAGCCTTTAGTCTAATAGCTAGGGTGGTGATATTTACTTATAATATCAAATATTTAAACAAATACAACTTTTTGGCTTACCTTGCTTCTTCACTTGGATGCTCAGAGCTCCACTTCAATGTCTGCATTGCAATCCTGAATACAAGTGGCGAGAATGGAACTAGGTTTGGACCCAAACTGAAAAAGAAGGTACATTTTACAATAAGGACAGGTATCTACAGGTATATTAAGTATGACAATGCAATGAGTTTTTAAAATTGCACCCCTAAAGTAGATTGTATGGTTTCGTAAAAATATTATCTACAATACTGATTTCTTTGATGTTAAATGAGATGTTTCAAATTCGGACTGCACTTGTACACTATTTAAAAAATCAAGTAACATTATAAATATGTATAGAAAAATTCTAGAATTACATTTTTGCATTTGTTTCAATTGTACAAAATAATTATTTTTGTACTAAGTGACAGCGTCAAATGTCATTTTATTGACGCCATCTTTGTTTTCAACGTTAAGTCTTCCCTATTTCGAGCGTTTTAATTTTTTTTGGTACAAATAAACTAAATCACTTTTATTTGATAATGGCCTATGAAAATTATAAGTGTACAAAACCAGGCCTTGGGTCCGTACATTCGCGGAACGTGTCATTTATAGGAGCTACCATTAAAATTAGTTCTTCCAAAAATTCAAACCTCAAAAGGAATATAAAAGGTAATTAGATGATCATCAGCCAGGAAAAGTCCACTGCTGAACCCAGAACTCCCCCATGGTAATAAGCCAATTAGTCAACCAGTCGGGACGTTCGTACCTTTACGTTTTTTTCCCATCATTGTCACACCATGTTCCCACCTTATCACAACAGTGCTATTAAAACTTCTGCAGGCAGACGTAGGTAGATAACAATGTTGGTAGCTATCCAGGCACACATAGAAAATGTCTACCACACAAAGTACCAATTGGTACCTTCGCTGGAAATCAAACTTGGGGCCATAGATTGTGTAGTCACTAGGTTACAGAGATGGGTTATATACACTTACCAAATAGCCATAGCGTCTAGACTCCTAAGCGCCTGTGTTTTCATCTTACCCACATTGGGCGTGTCCTCACTGGCCATCGCACCGCTCGACACACTGAGTGCACGAACTATTACATCCAGTATCGTCATAGGTCTTATAGGTTTCGCTACTGGGTATATTTCTCTGCAAAATATTAAGGAAAACTTTTCAAACATTGTGTAATTACTATTTATATAAATTTTTAAAATATAATTAACACATTCACCATTAGAGGTATAATTATCAGGCTATATATTTTGTTTTTGTTGATTTTCTAAAAAGCGCTAAATGAATTTCAATAAAATCTAAATGAGACCACCTCTGAAAAATCTACTACACAAAAAAGAATCATCAAAATCGATTCATAATCTTATATATATAAAAGAAAGTCGTGTTTGTTACAACACTTATAACTCGAGAACGGCTGGACCGATTGCCATGGTTTTTGATTTGTTGGGTTTGTTTCCGTCCCGAATAGCAGACAACATCTTAAAAACAATGAAAACTCGATATTTGTAATGAATACTTAATCATTTCAGTAGATGCTGATTTGTTTATTACATGTCAAACATTTGTTGTCCAAGGTTGCTGAGACCTTTAAGCCACAACTTTATTTTTTTCTGAAGACATCATGTGTGCGTTCAGAAATTTATTTTTTGTAAAATGTCTACAAAGTTCAGGTACTGTTATATTTGTTTGTTTTAGACATTAATTTTCGAAAATTATTTATTAATTATTTAATTTTTAATTCCCGAAAATAATACCTAAGATTTATTCTACAGTAAAAACATAAAATCATCGGAAAGGAACGGAATTTAGGGAATAAAAAATCAGTTGGTAAAGGTTATAAGATTAAGGGAAAAAAAATTAAAGGAAAATTTAAAGATGAGGAAGTTCTTATTCCAAGGATTCCGATGATCCCAACGGATATGCCCTTTGAGTTTAAACGAATTCAATTCCCGATTCGTCTTGCCTTCGCCATGACGATCAAAAAATCACAGGGCCAATAGAAAATGCATGTTTTTCTCATGGTCAATTGTACGTGGCATGCTCACGTGTCGGCAAACCATCCGCTTTATTTGTTCTTGCGCCTGACCAAAAAACAAAGAATGTCGTTTACCACAAAGTGCTTGAATGAAAATCCTTTTAATGAATTAATCCGAGTTTTTTTTTCTTCCAAGCTACACAACATAGTTTTCAATCATTTCTTTCTGACATGAGTTTGAAGTACTTCATTATTTTTTATTTATTTTTTATTCTCATTCTGTATGTATGTTTTCATCATCATTCATCATAATAAAATACTTTTTTGTTTCTATCTATATAAATATATTATTTTGTATCATTGTTTTACGTTCATCAAAGCCTAAATTAGTTCAGCTAAAAAGTAACACGACATTCATTGACTGTTAGGCGGTACAAAGTTCGCCGGGTCAGCTAGTATATATATAATAATGATTACATAACATAACAAAAAACAACAGTCATACAGTCAAATTGAGAACCTCCTCGTTTTGAAGTCAGTTAAAAAAACTAATTAAGCATAACTGGATACAGGCGATTATCCGCTGTACGATCTGCTTGCCTGTGTTTTTTTCTTCTAATAATAATGAATTGGGCTGAATTTTTTTTAAATAACCTTTTTTGCATCACCGTTTTTCTTTGTTTGATAAATACTGCACAAAGCCATGATTCTATTTTGAAAGAAATTTAGTATGAAAATTTTTCAATGTTAATGAGCATTCAAATTCAAATTGGGCACTCCCACCGGGAGCGCTGTCAAATAATCCCTATTCAGCCAAATCACTATTCCCATCCCATCACATCCCTACGTAGGACTCACTTAAGTGACCTAAAAATATTCAATCGAGTGGGTATCTTGTCAAATTCTTTACAATTTGATGAGAGGCTCCGGTTCAAATCCTGCTAATCTCGAAATATTATATGATAATAATAAATAATAAAATGAGTTTTTAATTATGAACTTAATATAATATACTTACACAAGCATAGCTTGTATAAAGACAAAGACATTTCGGAGTCTGTTCCAAAGAATTGCTTTTTTATCCATTGCAGCATTGTTAAGATCATTTGAAGTCACCTTAGCGATCTTTGCTAGTGCTGAATGCAGTGGTGCGGTGACTTCTTTGTCCATCTGAAATTACATGGTTAGGAAAACTTTTTTGATATTCTGGGATTGTTATTTTCTTTGCATTAAAAAGGAATTTGAGATGTCTTGTCATTGTCATCATCATCATGTCCAATTCTGGACACAGGCCTGCCTCATTCATACAGTCATCACCAGCCTGGAAATGTTCATCGCTGAACATAGGTCTCCCCCATCATGATTGGTCCCAAGTCACTTGCATCCAGCGGTTTCCGTCAACGTTAACCAGGTTGTAGATACATCTAGTTGGGGGACTGCCCGATTACATTTCCCGGTATGTGGTAACCAATCAAGGACTATACTCCCCATTGGTAATCCATTCTTTGAGTAATGTCTGCCCATTACCACTTCAGCTTCATGACTTCTTGAGATATTTGTCCCCTTAGTTTGTCTAGAAATTTCCTAAATTGGAATTTTATCACATACAGAAATTCCAAGCATGGCTCGAACATAGCCCTGTGATGTGACAGCAGTTTGTATTTAAAAGGACAGATTTAAGGTGACCTTAAAATATATGATGGGCTCGAACTTAGCCTTCAATTATATAACATTCAAATTAGGAAGTGTCATAGATTGATACAGAATATGCAGAGTCTCATGTAAAAATTCTAGTTTTTCATCAGTTTCATCGACTGACCTGAACTTTGCCACTGTCCTTGTATATGTCAACAGCGTTTGGGAAGACTACACCAATTAGCTTGTGTGCAGCATTGCAATATGCTGTCATCTGGTCCCGCCAGCACGTCTTTGGTGTAGCTGCTTTCTCTTGAGTCGGTCTCACCTACAGCATACATATTGTGTTTTTAAATATGATGTTTATTCTGCATTGATCCAATATGGGACTTGTCTCTCTATAATATTGCAGTGATCAAGCTAATACTATAAATGTGAAAGTGAGTTTGTTTGTTACCCCTTGGTGCATCAAAAGGTCAACTATGCATGATAAAATTTGGCATGCCTAGCCTATGGCATGGAGAAATACATAGGTTGGGTTTTATGCCATTCTTTTAGTGGTTCCTGTGTGATAATTTCTGATACATACACAGATGAAGTCACAGGCATGTGTAATATACTATTTTAAAACTTGAAAATATGAACGATTCTATATTTTATTGACTATAATAGAATTATGCTGAGTAATCTTATACTGAGATTTTATGCACAATTCAAGGGCTAATTTTAGCTGGTCTGTGCATATATTTAGTTATAATTTATTGTTAATTGCCAAGACAATTGTTGGAATATATGAATATACATAAAAAATGAAATTGAATTAAATATGTAACGCTGGAAAAGTAGAATCATTCTTACCTGCTGCAAGACATGTGCACATTTAGCTGCCTCCACCACATTGTAATAGTTGCTACAGTTAAGAAAATGTGCTAAATATGTTTCTATGTTGCTTCTATGTGACATGCAGTACTTTGGGAACCTGAAAATAATGTACTAGGCTTCGTAATGTAATATTTTGGATATTGTGATTAGGTAAAACGAAGTTACCGTACATACCGGTTGATAACATTTTCTAAAGCGCGTAGCCACCGGTTCCCATCGACTTCTGTATACTTAGGAAGGTTATGAAAGAATGTTGATAAAGCATCTTTAACAGCATCACTGTCGTTCGGGTCCACATCCCGAACTTTGTTTAGTATTTGACCTGTAAACATTGTACCATCATAAGCACGGGTTTTACATGGGTTTTTGTGAGATTAAAATATACAGGAAAATGACTGTGTTTGGTTACAGCTTCTACTCACTCATTTTTAAGATGTGGATAAGTTTTACTATGTATAGTCATACAGATTACTCGTTCGAGCAGCTTTTGTAAAGAAAACACGTGCATAAATACGTGAAAATTGAAAAACCTAGAACTGTCACGCACGCACCATGCATAGTGCAGATGTCAAATGATATGACATTGACGTTAATCTTGGGTTTTTTAATTGGCAATAATGAGCACTGAGATGAGCTGAGATAGAGTTACGGTTACGGTTTAAGACATTTATTTCACAAAAAAGAATACAATTCACTTGTATTGTGAAATGCAAGATACAGTGGGTATTATTGTAATTATTATTTACTAGTAGGTAGGTTGGATATTGATTTCCACCTATCTTATATATAAAAACAAATCACAAGAAGTAGAGTTTCATGATATATTAAAGGAAATCATATATGAAAAGGTAGTAAGCAGAGAGAGACAGTTATTTTTTGTAATATTGAAAGTTGAGTCAGTATCAGTATCTCCTTGGCGGTGTGACGGTGATTAGTTGATTACTTGCTCAGTGTAGGGGCACACCTAGGGGTGGGACTAACGCGACACTTAAAATTAAAAAATAATTTAATTGGCCACACAGGTGTTGTCTGTAAAAAAATAAATTACAAATCTCAAATCTTCGTCGTTTTTTGATCTTTTGGTTTATTTGTATATTTTTCTCTATTGCTTTTATAAATAATCTTGTGATTTGTTTGCGACGATGGCGACATTAGAAGATAAGATTTTGGGCGAAAAGCTTCAAAATTACTGCAGCAGCAGCGAAGATGAGGGTGGGTCTGACGAAGAAGAGAGCAGGAGTGGTGATGAAGAAGGAAACCCACCGAAGCAAGAAGTGGAGCCTGAACCTCAGCCCGTGAACACTTGGTCTGGGTCGGCAACAAATACCGGACCAAAAGGCGTGATCGAGGATTGGCGCCGTTTTAAGGAGCATGAAGCTATGAAGCGCGCTGAACTGGCTAAAGAACGCGTAGCTATAGCTAAGAAAAATACTATGGCCACCAGAACCGACCGTGAAGAAGAACAGGCCAAAGAATTGGAGGACCTGGAAGATGAACTCAGTGAGTTGATGAATGATGACTTTCTGCAGAAATATCAGCAGCAAAGAATGAAAGAATTGATGGAACAGTTGCAAAAGCGTCCTACATTTGGTAAGGTTGTGTCTTTGAAATCACAAGATGAGTTCTTGGATGCTATTGATAAGGAAGACCCTAAAGTGGCTGTCATTGTTCATATATACAATAGCAGTACATCGGCTTGTGTGACAATGGATGGGTGCTTAAATATTCTTGCTAAAGAGTATTCTAGTATAAAGTTTTGTCGTATATCTGCAGATATTACAGGATTGAGTCGCCATTTCCGGGTCGATGGAGTGCCAGCTTTACTGGTATACAAAGCTGGTCAAATCATTGGTAATTTTGTCCAGTTGGCCACAGAGTTGGGCAATGATTTCTTTGCGACTGATGTGGAGCGTTATCTTTTAGAGTACGGAATGCTACCTGAAAAGTAGTGCCTCTTAAAATTAGATACCTATAAGCATTTAATGTTCACGACACTGATCATACATGTCATGTATGCTTGTCAATCCTATATGGATAACAATGGTGTGTATAAATCATGTAGGTACTAGTTAACTTGTGAAAGTAACAAAATCATTTTAATGAAATAATATTTAAAATATTTATATCCATTAAGATTGTATGAAGTAAATTATTGCTCTTGAGACTAACAAAAACGAAATTTTTCCATTAGAGAAATCTTTTGATCCATTAATGCATGATAAATTATTTATGCCAGTGAGACTTAACATTATGAAAATTTATACGCTTTTTGTTTCGTCACTTTCAAGTGACATTTTAAATTTTTAAATCTTTTAAAGGAGGGTTGTCCAAATCATGGCCTGTGTCACATTTTTCCTCACACACATCATCATCACTCTTTGTCCTCGCAATGTGATTAATAGCTTGTGATGTGAATTACAAATGGCATGGCACTGAAATAACAAACTGAAATCCACTAAATAGTATGAATATTCTTTTTTAAAAAGTGTATTTAAGATGGAGTGTTATTTAAAAGTTATATGTATTTTTAGTTTTCCTACTTCACAAATATATTTTTGTATCAATTCTAAAATTTTCAAAATCCGAAATCTATAGTTTTGTTTGCAACCATCATTCTTTTAACATGTTATGTAGCTAAATAATAAAAATTAAATGTAATCCTACTTGTAAGAAGAATATTGAACAAAATATTTTTTGTTGTTGTATTGACAAGAAAAGTGTATATAAAAACTTTAAAATTAAATTCATATATGGTGTTTACTAATCCACGCTGAGCCGAGCCTGCTTGGTGGACTATGCCCATAAATTCTCTGCAGGAGAGTAGGCCTGAGCCCCTGTAGTGGGGGACATATAGGCTGTTGATATGGTATTTACATCTCCTTTTCTACAATTAAACTGTATGTATTTTATCTAGATTTAAAAGAAAAAACTTATATCTAGTTGCTTAATGCTGTATTTTAAAATACAATCATTTGTGACTGCATACATTTAACAGGTCTGTGTAGTTAAATAATGAGCCTTGAAGGCCTTCTTGTGACTAATATGAGGGTATTGTTTCCTCTTAATTGTTATTAACTTATTGTTAGTATGGAAGCTTACTAACAGCATTTCAATAGAATACTGCCAATAGTATTATTGTAGATTAGTTAGTTATTGTATTTGTAGGCCTGTATTAATAAGAATAATAAATATTCATCTTCAAACTTGGTTACTTTCAATAAACAATGAACCAAATGTACAAATTTGGGCCACAATTTATGATTTAACACCTATTTTTGTAGAATTATGCAGGTCCTGTAATATATACTTACGATTAATACAGGCCATTGTAGTTAAGTAGATATCGTGTAATGAGTTTTATTTTTTTTACAAAAACTTTTGTCAAACTTTGTATCCATTTTTCTATGTAAGATCCATCCCAAAGTGCTATTCCGCCTACCTACATGTTCCATATGTATCTTGAGATGCTAAATCTGTTCACTATTTATAAACTAAACATCTGGAATGTAATAAATAAGGTTTGTGTTCATTTTTGTTTTCATTCCACTGCCATTGAGAAACACATTTAAGATAATTTATTTATAGAAGAGCAAATGATAGACAAGCAGCTTTATTAAATTTTATTCTTGAGACTTATTCCTTATACGGAAATTATACATTTTACTTATTAAATAGGCAGTTAGAAAAGTTGTTCTTATTCAATATGAAATCTTGTAAAATACTAAATATCAGACAAGTAGTTTATAAATCCATTATTATAGTCCTGTTAAAATCTGAAGTGGTGCACATAGTTCACATCATGAGGATATAACGATTATAGGAAGTTTCGAGTATATATAATTTTCAACTGACTATGCACACTAACCTTTATAATTCATACAGTAAAATCAAAGTTCTCAATAGAATCTCAAACGTTTGCTCTTAAACATTTAAGTGAGCTAAATTCTAGAACAGTTCAACGACTTCATCAGTTGTTTCCACACGTCTGCGCTTTGGTGGTTTGACAGCTGGCTCACCGTCATCATCCTCTTCAATGATCTCCATGTCACTGTCGCTGTCCTGGCGTGTCCTGGATGGACCTGGCTTTGGTTCTGATCCGTTGGATCCATTCGCTGGCTTGTCCTCTTTAGGGGCTGGCATGGGTTCGTCGCTATCTGTTACTAGACGCCACGATTTCTCTTCATCTTCTTGCTGTAATCTGACTCGAACCTCGTAGTTCTGTAGGAAATCGTCCACCATTAAAGCACAACCATCACTCAACCCTATCTCCTCAAGAGTCTTGTCGTTGTTGTGATCAGTTTCGCCTGGTTCTGAAGATAGTACGACGAGGCCTTTCCCTTCGATGGTTGCGTCTGGCGCTTGCATGTTCAGACCTTCTTTGAAAGCGGCAGTCAGGTCTTTTAAAGTGAGTTGTTTAAGGTTGCAAGCGAGGGCGACTTCTGGCTTTGGTGCGCACACGTAGCACTTCGGGTTCGGTGGAGTCAAAGCTGAAGAAAAAAAGAGTTATCATTTTTGGGTTGGATAGCAATATTCACCTTATAGGTATTTTCAATATAGAGTACATATAACTTTTTTCACATCAATGGGCAGGCAAAACCTTGGAGACCCGACAACCGATTGGGAGTAAGAGCGATTGAGTGTCGACCACGTACCGGGAAACGTCTACCGGGCCGTCCCCATACTAGATGGACCGACGACCTAATTAAGGTCGCGGGGAGTCGCTGGATGCCTATGTCCAGCAGTGGACGTTTCATGGATGATGATGTTAAAAGTCACTTGCAGTCTTTAAAAAATCACTAAAGTGTTTTTTATTCAAAGACTTTAATAAATAAAATAAGTAGTTGTGTGTACTCAGCTTTACCACACATGAAACCAGTTTGCTAATGACCGGCCGCCGTTGCCGCGCCGACGCTAATCAACAAACTGAATTATTTTTTAGATTTACCTTCACTATGTTTATGTTCGCGCATATATTACATGTTTAAGTCATATCTGTATTTCTTGTAAGTGATTTGTAATCTTTTAAGAAATAAATGAATCTCAAACCGTAAAAGAAAGCGCAAATATTAATGTTTGTGTCTTTATCATGCATAAACAGCTGACCGGTTTGGATGGAATTTGGCGACTGATATGTGTGTGAATATGTCATCAACAGCCTATATATGTCCCCACTGGAGGGGCTCAGGCCTACTCTCCTACAGAGAGTGTATGGGCCATAGTCCACCACGCGGGCCCAGTGCGGATCGGCGGACTTCACATGCCTGTTCAAGACATGCAGGTTTCCTCACGATGTTTTCCTTCACCGTTAAGCAATCGGATAATGTACTTGAATTGAAAAACAACTCATAGGTACACGGCTGGATTCGAACCCGGTACCCTCAGATTGAGAGTCCGCGCCTTATCCACTGCGCCACCGACGCGTGTGAATATGTGCTGGTTAACAAAGGATACTTTTATACAAAAAATATTTCCGGGGCATAATAATGTAACTAATCACGACAGGATATCCTTGGAAACTCACTTTTCTCCGGTACAAACAGTTGTCCTCTGTGGTTCACTTTGGGACGAAGGTATACACTGGTGCAAGTGTCGATGTCTCCCTTCAGTATGGCCTGCGCGCGCAGCACAGCCAGGCCGGCAACTATCGCGTTCGCTGTTGCTATAGCCGGGATGATGTTGCCCGCCATTGCTGTAAATAAGGACGGAACGGAAATGGGTTTAATTGATTGATGGTCCTGGCTTATTTTTGTTTTGTTTGGGAAAACAAACAATTATACAATAAGACTTAATCTAAAACTCAAATAACATAAAGAATAGTAATACTGTATCATCCCATGGAGGCATCATTATCAAAAAGATTGTACACACAGGTCAAGCTATACATTTCCAGTATACGCTGACCTCGCATTGATGTTAGTTCATCTTATACTGGAAATGTATAGCTTGACCTATAGCCGTGCGTACTGCTTTCAACAATCCATTTGCTACGACTTTGAAAAAATTAAATTGTCAACAATATTGTATAATATTGGGCATATTTTATGGTATGAACTATACTAAAATTCCCTAAGGGCTTTTAAAGCATTTCTCTTTCGTGTTTGTGCTGAAGTTATGATCTACTGCTGCTGTTTAAAATTAACTTACATTTGATCTCAAAGCGAGACTTCAGCGGGATATTAAAGATGTGTGCGCGGATGTTTGCGCAAGCGGTGACGAAGTCCATGGCGCTCTTCTCGTCCTTGTCCCACACGAGGTGGTCTCCGGACGGACGTCGCTTCAGGTCAGCCTGCAGGGTGGCACAGCTCGCCGCAAACACCTGACACACATTTCACATTTTCTGTACAACATCGAAACAAAACATTTCATAACATCATTGTAAGCACACTTGATTCAACACTACAGTTAATTGAAAAATAGCATAGATCGAATTAGTATTCCTAAGTTATACACACATTTGAAACAGCTGATAATGATTACATAAAACAATGCTTCATTAAATTAATTTTCTTTTTCTATTTCTGCAACTATTATTTTTTCTGTTATTACTTGAAAAAAAATTAATGTAGAGTCAGACAGAGGAGCTTAATCGATTTCAGAAAGGAAATAACTGTGATTACTGAACTGACAAGAGCAATAAACCTACATAAGTCACAGTGACAAAATAACCAGTGAGAAATTATAAACTACAAACTGAATTATTTGTTTTAAAATAAAAACATTTAAAAGAATAAAGGAGAGTGAACGAATTCTTTTTCAATTCTCTAGTCGCACTTGCGGCCACACCAGGCCAAACAAAGTGAGTGGGACATAAACTGTGGCTTGGTGGCTACCATACACTGGCGGCTTGTTTGCGCCAGGCCAAGCACGTTTGTCAAGGCAGTTTGAGGAATCCTGATTTAGATTAAAGCCGTCAGCATCAGCTGCGTAAGTCCGCTGTAGAACATGAGCCTCTCTCATAGACACCCACGTCGGACTTTATATGTGGGGATTTGCCATAACTACTGCTTGGCATACTTGGATTGGTGATTGCAGTAAGATGTTATGGTTACGTTAGATGCTGCTGTCTGTCTTAGATGATGTTCCAAATTGGTGATGTGTCCACTTGGCCATAATCTCACAGTGAGATTCTCACCCCATGGAAATGGAGAATTAAGATTTGTTATAAAATTGTCCTTACCTGTGCACACTCATGAATAGTCCAAATTCTCTGATCAGGTAGTCCAGAATGCTGTGCAGGAGGATTATCCTTCCCTGGCAGGTTGTCCCAGGTTAGCGGAGTGGGCGGGCGCCGCTTCTTCCACAGGTTCTCCATTGACAGCAGGTATCTGATGTCATCACCAAACAGCTTGGAGAATAATTTCTCTGCATTGTAATCCGTATCGACTGCCCAAGATCTGGTTGATTTCCTTTCTACATTGCCAGCTTCGTTGCTGTCAGCTGATAGAGCTGATGTGCCTGCATCTCCAGCTGCTTCAGGATCAGCCGTGTCTGGGCTAACATCCTGTTTAGGAGAAGTCATAATATATTTGTAAAACCGATTTTTGTACATTAAAATACAGTCTACTTTTCCAAGCATGCAGGAATATCAGAATGAAAGCATTTAATGTAAGTTATTATTTTATTATCATTTTCCATGGTACGTCAGAATGACCTGGATTGTCAGTTCATCTTGTAGGGATTAAACCATACACTTAGCAATGATTTAGTTCTGTCATTTTTGTAATGTTCTATATTTTAAACTGTTACAAACCTGATCAGGGTCCTCCTCTCCAAACAGTTGGTTAAAGAGATGTTTGGCCCATACGATGCAGTGAATTGGTTCAGATGGAGTGTTACGAATGGTGCAGCCAGGGAACGATTTCTGTGGTGCCTTCGGTTGGCATTCATAGCATTGTGTGAGGCCTTTCTTAATCAGTTCCACCTGTAAAAGATGGATATTCGTAAATAAAAATTAGTATTTCTTGCTTTTGTACACAGCTTTTTAGTATCTATTTTTGATTGATTAAATACATAGATAACAGAAGTTTAAGCCTCGGTGCTGAGGTAATTTAAAATTATAGACCATTAAAAGAGGGTATTATTGTTCAGAGGATGAAGAAGACAGGTTCATCATTAAGATCACTTTTTTCTATGTGTTCTCAATATCCTTTCCCCCAAGAATATCTATAAAATAATAGAATGGATTACGTTTGTATACATGCACTTGTGTTAGTAGCACATGCCTTACGTTCTAGCCATTTTTTGCATGTGTGAGAGGTGGTACACTCATTTTGTGACTGGGATCTGATTGACCGAGGTTCATAAGTTTGATTTTATATTATTTTGTTTCCAAACATAGACATGTTTTGACCATAGTGTAGGAGTGTAAAGAACCCTAAACCCACTAGTCCTGACACTGGTTTTTTACCTGTCCAGCATATCCAGCGGTTCCAGTCTCTATCAGTGGCACGTTGGCGGCCAAACACATCCTATTCACATGGTTACGTGCCACACGGTTGTCTAGTGCATTTAACACCATGTTGAACTGCTTGAAGTAACTGACTCCATAGTCATTGCTGGGAATTAATAAATGGTGAATTAATATGACACAATTTCCCATTTGATAGGACACTATATTAAGTTGATAAGGACTACTTCACACAATATAGTGTAAATCGGACTGATTGTGTATAAAAGTATATCTTATTAAAAGTAGTAGTGTTTAACAAAATAACACATTCTTTTTCTAATCTGGAAATAGGAAATCGAAAAGGTTTTTGCTTTATCACTATAATACTAAAGTGAAGTAGACAATTTTATTATGAGATACTTTACTCTAACACAATGGTTCTCAACTCATGGTCTTAAAGAACAAACTTAATGTCTTCAAAACCAAGTTTAAACTCTAAAATAAATTAAAACATATATAGGTGGCATGACATCGCAGGTGTATCAATGTCAAATTAAAACAAAATGTTATTTTAAACATTACTGTGACTAATAAGTAGTCCCTGATCAGAAAAAGGTTGGGAACCACTGATCTAAGGCCTAGGGGCAGATAAAAAAACCTAACATTCTACATCTCATATCCATATTGCCCTAGATTTCTAAGACTAATATTAAATAGACTGTGCTTATGACAACTCACAAATGACAATTTTTATAGAAATTATCTCGAATACAACTCAATCTTGCTTGAGGATGTGTAATGGTCCTAGGTGATTCATATGTAGTTTACCAGAGCATGTGCCATTGTACAAGGAGAAGTCAATGTTACAGAACTCACCTGATAATACTGTCATGATGCGCCACAATATTCACATTAGGGTTGAAACTGAGCGCGCTCTCTTTAGCTACCTGAGCCTTCGACTTTCCAACGTGCTCTTTGTGAAACAAAAACTGACGGTTTAGGTTGCTTACGTCGATGGTATCGAGATCAATCTGCAAAAAAGAACAGAATTAAAATCGCATAGTTTATAACGACGAAGTTTACTAGAGTGTAGGAGAGTGATACATACGATTTCTATCTGCGGAAAGCCGGTCAAAACGAGATTCTTAAGGATCTCACAACCTATACCACCGGCGCCGACTACTAAGATCTTGGAATTAGCGATCGCCTCTGTGAGTTTCTCATCGAAAACACCGGCTACTCTCGCCACCATGGTTAGACAGAAGAAATTACGCTACAATAATTAACAATTAAAAGGTTTTTTCGCAATTTTCTTAAATATTTTTGGGTAAAACAGCGACAAACGCGGACTCATTTGACATGACAACTGTCATAATCGGCGTCAGTTCCGAATTCGTTCTGAAATTGCAGGTTGCATTTTTGATTTATTCTTACTGGCTTTGAATATAAATATTATGGTTGTTGACCAAGTTCGTTGCGATAATCTTGTATGTTTATTCAGAATCTTTGTCCAGAATGCTTTTTTTCATAATCAATTCAGACTTTTTGCCTTAACCTTAAAAAAATAGCTTTCTAAGGTGTCGTAAAATTAATATCATATCATTATTTCATTATTAACGTGCAACTTTATTGTCAGTTACATAAGCTACAATAATAGCCACAACTAATGGCATTGGTTCATTGCGTTTTGAACAATACTTAAAAAATATATGTGTAAAAATGATATGAAGTTGTAGTATTATAAATGATTATAATAATACTATTATATATTATACTAATATTGATATTCATATTCCTGCCATGTGTGCATTTTCAGTTCCACTTCCTCGGCTGATGACGATGTCGACTGCATTTTCTGTTCTGTGTAGTCTCAGCCTTAGAATAAAATCGCCATGCATTGAATTACTGCCCTCATGTCAGCTCAGTTATGGCTTTAGTGCTTAAATGCTCCTAGGTTATGGCTATTGTAGGGTTCTACACTCGCGCTAGATTGATGCTAGTTAGATGCTGAGTTTGATGCTGTGAGTGTTATTTAGAATGTTTGTATGGAGAGAGGTGAAATAAAACCGATCCGTTTGCTTGCTAATTTAACACTGATTTAATTATGCTAAATGCTAGCTAATATTAGTTATTGCCGGCGCATGCTAATGCCGGACAGCTGTCGATGCAGTTTTGTACGTTGGCTCGTACAGCTATGATATGTCGTAGTGTTTAGGTGTCGTAAAACTATGGGCTTAAACCAGTGTTACAACATCTTACTTTGATCTTACTGCGATCACCAATCCGTCACTAAGCGTAGTGATATTTTATTATGTTACATTGTTTTTGTAGATTATGACAAATCTTCTAATGGGAAAAAATATGCTCATGTCCAAAATTGGCCTTTTGAAGCTCATGTTGATTATTACATTTTCCAATTGAAGTTTCCACTATTTTCCGTCGTTGTAATGTGAAAACGGTCATAATGTTTAAATGAGATACTGAATAAGGGGATTTTATTAACTTTCCGCGTCTGTGGCTGAGGGGCGGGTTGATTCCAGCCCGTAATGCAGCTGCGATGGCCCAGTGAGAGCACAAATTGCCATTTAACTCAATGAGCCGAATCGGTGCGGGAGAAATTTTGCGGGGGATTGTAAACTATGACACTTTATGTGCTGATGATTTCGATGATTACATGGGTTTTGTATTGTCTACGCCACTGTATTATCAATATTTTAAATGTTGTAATATTATTTTATTCATTCCAAATTAAGTGTCTGTTGCCATATAATCTTTCAAAACAGAATAGCTGTCTTTGTGCAGTAATTATCTAAAAGTAGTATCGGATTGTAATGTCCCGAAATGAGTATCATTAACATACAACTTCACAGTGAATCACAATTTTCATTTTTTACACACTTCTAAATTCTTCTTCCAAGCGCCATCTTGGGACCATTAGCTGTGTATCGGCTATTGTAGCCAACACTAAAGTTGTAAATAAAAGATATTTATTTCGCGATACTATAATTTCATCTTCTATTTTTAGGTAATTACTTGTCAAAGCCAGCTATTCTATTTTTAAAGATTATGGCAACATATAGTATTTTCAACAGATAATTTTTTTCTTTATCTAGATCTCTCGAGAATATTTAGAATAACGATTATGTACATATAAGATAGTATTACAGTTATCTGACAAACAGACGGTGGTATGACAGGAAGCGGAACCCTTCGTGTGGGAGTCTGTGTTTTTTTGTAACGGTAGACGTAACGACGTACACCGAACGAACGAACGAATGAACGAACACCGAACGAACGAACACCTCCTCGCCTCTAGCGGTGGTCTGTCTTTTATTCCAAATGTTTAATTTTTTGTATGTATAATGTGATTTGCACTTGGCCTTTCTCACCTCATGGTATGTGACGATAGGGCTGTTGGATGGTACGCATGCGCACTCAGAAGCCTCAAGCGAATGAGGCGTTGACTCTGCTACCATGTTACCATTCATATCTGAACACAACAATGTTCAATGTTCGTTTATTTGCTATTAAAGTTACATAAACTGTGCAAAAAATATATACAAAACATAAAGGACAATAATACTAAAAACTAATCCTAATAACTAGAGACAGAGTCAAACAATTTACAAAAAAAACTCTTTTATGTCATAAAAAGGTCTACATATATTTATACAATTTATTGCCGTGCTATTAACACTGATGTTTGGCGGCAGACCCAGGTGACATGCTGGTAGATAGCCAGGCGGACATAGATTAGGTCAGGAACTCAAAGCAACGCCCAAGTGTGGTAGCGTCTGAGCTTTGAGTTTTCCGCGATTTCCAAACTGTTCGAATGAAGCTGTAATATTCGCAGGACCAACCGCATCAAGTCAATTAAAAAATATGTATCAGGACATAAATGTTGGTGATAATAATAGTCTGGAAGGTAGGTCTTCCCTTCATACATTTCGTCAAAATCTCATTTTACAACACCTGAAAGACTTTATCTATAAATAGCTTTTGAGTTCCAGTTTTCAAATAGCAATAGAAAATATCGATATTCTCACGTGATTCCTTCCTGTCTAGTTTTTTGCTGGGTGATATGCTAAACCTCAATGAAGTTCTATGTACTCGTAAGTGTTACCGGCAATAACATCCGGTGCAAGTGCTACCAGCGACATCTATATGAAGAGGCATAACAAGCATCTACAGAAGGTGCCCGCGACGACGTCACATCAAATTAAGTTAATACAAGTTACTCGGATACGTGACTGAACGATATCTACATTTAGTCATAAATGTTTAAACAATAACTACGTTTGTATTTTGATATTGTATACTTGATTCTATGATTTATTAACGAGAAATATAAATATTGTATAATATGTCGTAAGCAATTACTTCCGGCGAGAAGGCGATGCACGCTGCCTCAACCAGCACGGTTTATCTAATTTATAGGAATAATTATGTATTTAAATAATGTGAGCCTTTAGTAACAAATATTGTATTTAATTATCCATTCTGGAATTTCAATATTAACGTGATTGGTTATAGGGATTAATTAATATTGTATAACTGAGCCTGTTTTGATTCACGAAGTTGTTGTTTTTGTAGTAGGAACTGACGATGGTGGTAGCTATGAAGATCGTAGTATAAAACTGATGAACACTCATTTTGTAAACCATTCCTGTTGTGAATTTTGTTGAAATAGTACTAGTAAACGTTACTCTGCCCGACTGTGTGTTGATTGAAGAATATACAATTATACATGCCTGATGGATTGAATCAACTAAGAGTTTTATTACTGAAAATACTGATGCCCACACAATGTTCCTCTATGTAAAATAAGTTAAGTGGCGATGCGATGGCAGTTTGGTACGACCCAGGGTGGATGAGAGCCCGAATGGTTGTTAGCCCAATGAGCCGAATCGGGGGCGAGAGTGATACATTGATATTCGGAAACAATGAACACTGAAACAATGTACACAGCTTGTGTTCACATAGTAGGTGCTATGGTTTGCTAACAGCACTTAACATAGCATTTATTTTTCTCTTTAATTTGGGCGATCGAGATTTGCTCGGAGGTTTTGACCAAAAGTACAATCTTCTTTTTAATTTGCCTTAAAAACAACTAAAAACATGAATAAATTCAAAAAGTTTGTATCTGACAGAAACTCGAACCCGGACGGACACCTGTGATAGTCAATTTTATGCCATGGCCGCTTGACCACGATGCCCGAGCGTGTGAAAGTAGCGACCATATTTTGCGTTGAATAATGTTAAAGAAAACCACATCAAAATTCGAAAACACGCATTTTCCCCGACATCAGAATAATCTAGATAGATTTTTTGCCCCCGAAAAAGATCGCCGGTATATATAAATAAATAGGATATTCGATTAGATACTACTCTCTATAAGGTGCAACATGCTCGCACGCAGGTTTGGCAAGTGTAGCGACGCTGTGAAAGTAACGCTGTTTAAAGCTTACTGCCAGTGTTTCTACACTTGTAAACTTTGGACCAACTTCCTGAAAAGGTCGATGAGCACCATCAGGGTGCAGTATAATGACGCGTTCCGCATCCTGATGGGGCTGCCGCGTTGGTGCAGCGCGTCGGGCATGTTCGCCGAGGCGAGGATCCCTGATTTCTTTTGCGTCATCAGGACACGAGTTTCGCCTTTCTGGCAGAGACTGCGCGCCTCAGACAACGCCATTCTCCAGGCTGTAGTGGAGGGGGTGTCCAGTCATATTTTTGGCTACTGGCTCTCCGTGCACCGGGATGGAAATCGAAAAAAGCGTAGACTAGGTATTCCTAGTATTTAGTTTAGTGTAGTTTTATTTAATTGTAATTATTATTATTGTTTATTGCACATAATAATAATTACACAGTCTATTATAATTTAAATTGTACAAATTAGAGTGGCCTATCCCTAATAAGAGATTTCTCCCGGCACTCACACTGGAGCTTTCAAAAAATAAATATACTGTAAATAGACCTACATACATGTACATAAACAAAACAAAAAAGTGTTTAAAATCAATTAAAAATTTATTTGTGTTGTATTGTTTTTTTTATGCCTTTGCAATCAATGATTATTATAATGTAGACGTATGCTCCTTTCTTATTGTTTTAGGAATAGTTTTGACTGCAGTGGGTTCGTTTTGAGTAGAGAGAAGGAATTTTTTTAAATAGAAACCATCATCACCATCAGCCAGGAAACGTCAACTGCTGAACATAGGCGTCCTCTATAGTACGCCACATTGACCGGTTCCGAGCCGCCTGCTTCCAGCGACTCCGCGCGACCGTCATCAGTTCAACTAGTAGGGCATCAGCCAGGTAGACGTTTCTTGGTACGTGGTCGCCACTCGAGAACTCTTTCTTCCCATCGGACCCATTTTATAAGCCATAGTTTCATTACAAAATGCAATTTTTTTATACATTTATTTAGTAAGGGCTACGAATACAGATTATTATAATCTAATTTAGTTTGCAATACTTTTGAAATAATATAACAGTTTGAGCGCCGAAACAATAAAACATGGTCCAGCGGAAAATCACCGTTGTGATCGATTACAGCTTCAGGCTGAGTTAGTCACTATTTTCTAAGTTGGATATTCGACCTAATGTTACTGTAGTTCTTTGTAGTTTTTCTGTTAAGAGTGTGTTCCCAAAGTAGCATCGTTAGACAGATCTGCTTCTGTTGTTTGGAGCTGACGTCTTAATAATGGCCGCTCTATCTTATTAGTCAATGGTGTAATGGTAATTTGCGGTTAGCGTTTGTGAGGGATGCTATGCTACTTTCGATGGTAATTAAAGCTTTCCGGGACATTGTACATTATTGTCGTTGTAAGTGAAGGACTTCCCAACGCTAATCGGAACTCTTAACATTTTCAATGTAGTAGTTATCTATGGATTATATATGGCATTGTTTCTACTCATGGAATATTTAATAATATTTAAGATATTTATTGTAGCACACAGTGAGCAAGGGCTGTGTTCAGCAGCGGTCTTCAGACACACTTCTGAGATTGCAATCTTTTTGATTGATGGTGATTATACTTTTTTGACAGCCTCATATTTAAAAAATCGAATTGTTTCACAAATCCGTTGTCACATTTTTATTAACCTACATTTTAGCTAAATTTATTTGTAATGAATTATGAATAGTTTTTTTGAATATCAATTTAGTTTTATTAATTGAATTGGATCTTAACTAGTAACTTCTCTCTAGATTTGTCATTAAAATGGCTCCAAAGAAAGGAAAAGGTAAAGACAAAGACAAGGATAAAGGCAAAGGTAAACCTGACGATCAGAAACAGAAGCCGCCGAAAACGAAGAAGCCACCCCCACCCCCAGCTGTGTTTACCAACGAGGACCTCATGAAGTATAAGGAGATATTCGTGGAGTTTGATGAGGATAAGATCGACAGGGTAAGTCTTAGGTGTCAAACTACAAAATATTTTGGTGAAGAAAAGCACATTTTCCTAATTAGACGTCAGACAGTGTTCACGAGTAAGCATGACCTAGAATGACCTCGATCAGAAAATAATCAGAGTTGATCGCGCCACACTTATCGCTCGCCGAGCTTTATTGTTTAGCGTTCAGTCGTAATCTAGCGCTAGCCGTAAGACGTACTACTTTTACGGTCGCTGTGGTAGCAGTGCATAACTGCAGGCATATGCAGGCGTACTGCAGTGTGACACAACTTAGTTCCAAATTATTTCAAGACAAATTGTATCTACTAGCCCATTGTTGGCGCCACTGTCCCTATATTATGTTATGGTAATGTTGATTTTGCCCCGTTTGAGATTTGGTAGGTTTATTTTCGCTGTATGGAGTCCCGTCTCTTATTACGTAGTATTCGTATATTGCATACTCTTCGTTCTTTGACTATAGAGATAGAAAAGATGACTTCTGTTTGAACAGGTACCAATTACTTCTGTACCGACAATGCTAAGAAGGCTCGGCTACAACCCAAAAGGAGCTGAAGTGGCAGCGATATTGAAAAAATTTCTCGCTGATGAATTTCAGGACACCATAGAGTTACACACATGGTATTTCATCATAGAAGCTAAATTAAAATGTCCTGATGATTTCGAAAACGAGGTAGTGAAAGCGATGGCTTTCCTCGGACACGACGACGAAGAAAAAGGTATTATTAATTTAGAAGTACTTAGGCAGGAACTTTCGCAATGGGGCGAGCCATTGTCTGAATTAGAATTCGTTGATTGGCCTAAAATAGCCATAAAAGAGAAGGTACTGGTTTACGAATCTAATGATTTTACTTACGAAAAGTTTGTAGAAATAATGAATGCCAAAGATGTGAGAGCTTTCTCTGAACCGATTAACTACTTTAAACTGGATCAAAGGCAGCTGGCTGCATTGGCTATGGAGAAAGCGATGAAAGAAAAGGAAGAAATCGAGAGAAGAGAACAGGAGAGAGCTGCCAGAGAAGAACTAAAAAGGATGAAAATGATTGCTGATGGGTTAATACCAGAATAATTACGAGAGGTTCTTGTTTGTTCTCCTTAACAGCAACACTACTTTGGCTGACACTTACGTGAGAAAGGAACACTTTATACTTTTTTACTCAATTAATGTTTAGACGAATTACAATACTGGTGCTTAAACAATCTTTAATCATTCTTCATCTTTGATAAAATTTTTAATTTGCCACATATTTGAAATCACAAAGATGTTTCATTGAATCAAATCTCACAAAATATTCATTTGTGGAAAACTGTCGCTTTTACACTTTTGTCAAAGAGCTGTTATTTTGAAATACTGACATCCTCGCTTTTCTGATCATGGTAATCTCGTGGATATAATATCTAACGTGAGGCGCATTGCAATAATATTTATCTACACATAAGCTTAGTCTTCTAGATAAAAAGTTTGAAGGTACCAAATCTCACTGGGACAGCCATTATTAATGTAATCTCTACTATTCTTCACATTTTCACAAATCCTTATCGAAGGTACTATTAGCTGCTTCTTTTTGTGTGAAAGCGATTAGTAACTGCGAGGTCTTGTCAAATATTGAAAGGGCTCCCAAATTTGTTGGCTTATTGTGCCGTCAGACACTCTGAATCGCTGGCATTTGGTCACAGGACCCCATCGCTCGATTATCATTAGACCATCCCAAATCAGCGCTAATCCTATAGGGTCTGTTCTCAACTGTGTGTTTTTCATTACCGCCGGATGTTGTGTATATTCTTATTCATTCTCTGCCCGTCACTACAACATTTCAATCATCTACTTCATGTCTGGTATTAGCTAAAGCAATTATATCCATATTTTTAGTGAATCTGTATGGAGTGGTAGACTTTTGTAGATGATGAGTCAAGCAGTCTTTGACTATACGAGTATATATGCCACTATGTATGTCAACACCAGTCAAATGTCATCCCATATTTGGTGATATTCCACGTCATTCATTAACAAGGGCGGACCCAGGATTAGGACGGGCAAAAAATATACAAAGCATGATGCTTTTCAATTTAAAGTTTATTTCTACAAGTTCAAGTATGTATAGGAAGGTTTATGAAAGTGTCAAAACAAAAGAAAGATTAAATGTTTGATAAATACAGTTTTATGTTTCCTGCTAAAGATTTCCAGAACTTCATTAGCGTCCATTTTTGCCGCAACCCCTTGAATGCAACGAACAATATTCGCAATTTCAGCCAGAAATTTTACTCATGTTCTTTTTGTTATTTTTTTTCATATATTATAACAACTCTGTTATGTATTATGTACAACAATAATTTGATTTGCTTGTATGTATGTACTGTGATGAATCTACACATTTAAAAAAATACAGTCTGTGGCACGTGCCCATTAAAAATACTTCTCGGCTGTGCAAAAAATAATCATTTTTGTTTTCACTGTATATTTCGTAGAATTCTGCAGGATAAATTATCTCTACATATTCATAGACTCATTTACGTGTGATAATGATGAAATTATGCCTCGCAAAGAAATGGGTCGGGCGTAATGGCGAATGTCGGCTCTAATTTTATGCTAAGAACATGGAATGTGAAGTACTTACTCCTAATGTTGGACGGCTACAGGATTGTAACATTTATTTAATAATAAATATATTCGTATCTTTTATAATTATAGTTTTTCATTCATAAAATATGTATTTGACTCTTAAATACATGAACATTACACACAAATTTACTGATATTTCAAAGTTAAGCCCCCTGCCGCATCCTCTGTGTTTACCTTTGTAGTTAAAATATTTAAGCTAACACAAGCGAATACCTTAACCTGTATGCGTTTCATTTGTCTTACACTCGTGAAATGTTAGCTTTGGTTACTAGAATTAAATTTAAATTGTAGAGTCTACATGTGCCGCTAGTATGAAGGAACTAGGGCAGACCAGGACCGGACTGGAACTTGAAATCGGCCCAGGAAGTATAGCGAGAATCGGCCCATTCGATTTCCGATCTCCATAAGATAACTGAGAATAGATTTTTTCATTAAATGGAAATTGATGCTTGTAATGCATCCTTTAGAGATAAAAATGCAAGCCACTTTTAGGCTTTTTTCGAGGCTTGGAGTTTTTTTGCGACGACGTTCTACTAGTTCAGAGCAACTATGTAGAATATATAGCAGAGGTTACAGAGGTACCTATACACGCGTCATGACTCGGCGACCGACCAGCCTACAGGCCCACAGGAGGACCGGCAGATCGGGCATTCGAATGCCCTGGGGCCAGTCCTGGCAACTTTTTCGTGGGGCCTGGCAACTTTTTCGTTTTTAGCAATCGAGAATCAATATGGCGCGCTGTTACTAACCCTCTGACTCGTTATGGGTGTAGGGACGTAAGGCCTAAAACTGAATTTCTAGTGTGTCAGTCAATTGTAGGATGAGACGAAAAATTGATTGTTTTCTTACAAGATAAACCAATAAACATATTCTCTCGACGGTACTGCGCAGCGGCAGGCAGACGGGCACGGCTCTAATCTGTTCATCTCATTAATGGTAATTTGTTGTCCCAGGGATGCTGCGCCAGTTCCAGTTGCCATGTGACTATTAAATAGCTGCTTGCATTAGTATAAATTGGCTAAAGAACAGTATAGCGCTGGCGAAGTATTATTTAATTATCCCCCTTAATGTTATAATGAGTAAGAATGTTTTTGATTCAGTCACGCATATATCGCTGAAATGATTCCCATGAAAAAGACAACTACGTAGACGAAGTCATTCTGTAATTGAAATTACTAGTCAATTTTATGAATTAATCTGTTGTTTTTCAATACAAGCTGGTCCGATGTCAAATTTTTATTGTAATGGCAAAAAATAAAAATATTTGGTATTAATTCACAATGATATTCGTTATTGCTATTTTAGAGTAAGATCCAAGAGCGATCAGACATAACTTATTTTCACATGAATGAAACTTTAGGTTCTTAGCAGTGTTTCATGTGCTTTGTCATACCTGTGTGTTTGTGGAGTTTGCCCAGTGACACCTGGACAGGTACCAGGTGAGAAAGGTAACTAAAAATAAGAGTTATTTAACTTAAATTTGTATAGCTGATCTTTATATATATTTTGTAGAATATTATCCTGAACTAGTATCTTAAGTTTCAGACACTTTTCATGGACCAAAACTTTTGTCAGACGCTTTAAAGCTCAACAAAAAATAAATAAACTTTACTTATTTTTACATGTCTGATTTTTACATATGTTATTCAAATAACTATTACAAAAGTATATTACATCAGTCAGACAAATTTGAGTGACCAAACATCCCCTAAACACGAAAGTTATTCAGCCGGGAGTGCGAGCGCGACGGCACTATGCATGCACTTCAGAGCAAGTGAGACGTCCATAGCAACTCGGTTCCCCTTCTCAAACTCACTATCTGTTCTACTCTACTGTGTGTGTGTATGTGCCTCTACCGCGCAATCTAGAGTATACAGTACAGTTTGGGTCTGTAAGAGTACATGATTTTGTTGTTTATATCGTGTAATTTGTTATTGATATTAACTTATTCGTAATAGTGAAAACTATGGAGGAAGAAAAATTAAAGTGTACATTTTGCAAACAATCTCATGATAAAGTAATATTATTTAGTAATGAGACATATAAAAAATGAAAACAAGTTTTAAAACAGCGAGTAATCCATAACCTAAAATTCAAAGACTTAATTTTACCGAAAGATTTGTATGACAATGGTTACCATCGAGAGTGTTATAAAATTTTTACTGCTTTGCCAAAGAAATATTATTCTGCCGCTCCAGAAAATGCAAAAAGAGCTAAAAAAAATTTATCAAGTGATGTTGAAAATACATCAGTTGCATCGACATCAAGGCTACCAAGCGATCTTTGTATTAACAATGATCCATGTACACAATCTACCCCAAGTCAACAAAGTAATTCTACAGTTCTAGATTCAGATGTAGTATCAAACTCAAGTCCAGCTATTGTAATTTCTGAGCCAAGTGTTGAACCTAGTGTTGAATTAGAATCAGTTGAGCCGGTGTCATGTATTTCTGAGGAACCTTGTGCGACATTTGAATGTGATGTTAATTCCCCTCCTCACAATATTTCATTTGAAAGTCATATGACAACTGACAAAACCCAGACATGTATTTATTGTGACCAAAAGACAAAAAGGCATAAACTAAAACGACTACCATTGCATAAATGCGATAAAAACCTTTTTTTAAATAAACTAAATGAAGAAAAAGAAGACATGGCGGACTTAATTGAGAAAGTGCAAGATGTAACGGATTCAATAATATATTATCACAAAAAATGTCAATTGGAGTATTCTTATAAGATATCGTCGAAAAATAATACAGTTAAAACATCTTGGCATGATCTTCGCCAACACCATCAAGCTGTTTTTGATGAAGTTTGTAATTTTATACAACAAAATGTCGTAGAGAAAGGTAGATGTTACTTTCTGACCTATCTTCACAGACAATACATGGAGTTATTTAACGAGGAAATAGAAAACTGTAAGGAAGATATGGGGAATTTCACTCCTCATAACTTAAAAATTCTAATGATTTTGTCGATGATTACGATGATTAAAAAATTAAAAATATTTGCTGTAATAAATCATAGTTACATGTTTTTTCTTAAAATTATTCTAACTAGTATCTTTTTTACAATAAAATAAAAATAATGCCTTTTAAAACAAAATAGCTCCCAATTTAATCATTATCCCAAATACAGACAATAAATAAAGTTACTTTAAATATTTATTAATTATTAACTTAACATGGAAGCTCACTTTATTAAAATAAGGATGCAAAAATCTTGGATTGAAAGTAGTAAGTATTTTTAATACATTTACATTTTTTACTCTGATACGCATGCGCATAGTGCCGTCGCGCTCGCACTCCCGGCTGAATAACTTTCGTGTTTAGGGGATGTTTGGTCACTCAAATTTGTCTGACTGATGTAATATACTTTTGTAATAGTTGTTTGTTTGATTGTTTGTTTGAATACTCTTTATTCATTCATATGTCAACTTAAATAATTACATTTAAAAAAACAATAACAAAAGTTGAATTGGCGGACTTATCCCTATATAGGGATCTCTTCCAGTCAACCAGGGCGAGGAGAAAGATAAAAGGGTGGTGTGCGGAGACATATACAATATCATAATATAGGATATACAAACAAAGAGATTTGAAAAGGAAATAATTAGAACAACATATACTTATATAAATATAATACATAGATATAATATATATACATATATAAATAAATATATAATATATACACATATATATAAGGATACTAAACTAACTCATTGTAAAATGCTGAGAATATTAGGCTTTCTGAGGCCTGTTTTAAATGTAGTCGCAGACGGTGACATCCTGACATCAACCGGAAGCAGATTCCAAAGCCTCGCTGCCTTCACCGTAAAAGAGTTGGTGTACGTGTGCGTGCTGTGAGTTGGTATCTCCAGGGTGAGGTTGCTGCTGGATCGTAGACGACCATCTTCTGCGCCCAGATAATGGAACCTTTCTCGGAGATACCCTGGCGACAGTGGATTGCGAAGGACATTATAAAGCAGGCAAAGAACATGAATTTTCCTACGAAGTCTAATTGGGAGCCATTTCAATTGATCTCGGAAAAGGGAGACATGGTCAAACTTACGAAGACCAAAGACGTATCGTATACATGTGTTTTGAATACGTTCTAGTTTGTTGACGAGTTCTTCGTTTGGATCGAGGAAAACCACATCACCGTAGTCCAGAAGGGGAAGAAGAAGTGACTGTGCTAACATAATTTTAGTATTAACAGGGAGGAAATTTTGAAGTCGTTTTAGTGAATGCAGGGAAGCGTACACTTTTCTACTAATTTCATTCACATGATCTGCCCAAGAAAGAGACCGATCCATAATGACACCGAGATTTTTAACATTTGAAGAGTAAGGGATTATGGTGCCATTAAACAATATTTTGGGTATGTTATTATCTAGACGAGATAGGAAATAGGGGCTGCCAATAATTATAGCTTGCGATTTTTTTGCATTAACAAGGAGCCCATAGTTCTTGCTCCATTCTTCAATCTTAACGAGATCTGTATTCATGTTTACTACAAGGCTAGAGATGTTTTCTAAAGAATCGCAAGCGTAAATTTGGAGATCGTCGGCATAAAGATGATAGGAAGATGATAGAGAAGAAGTAATACCATTAATAAAGATAGAGAAAAGGATAGGGGAGAGGACTCCACCCTGTGGGACACCGGCTGTGAGATCACACCAGTCGGAAATTAGCGAATCAACCTTAACACGTTGCCGACGCCCAAAGAGATAAGAGTGGAACCATTTAATAACAGGAGATGAAATGTTTATGGAGTTTAGTATAGCAAGTAATATGTCGAAGTCGACTGTGTTAAAAGCGCTACTGAAATCTAACAGGACCAGTATAGTGAGGTTTTTGTGTTCAGTATTGAGCCTGATGTCATCCGTAACTTTGACTAAGGCAGATACCGTACTATGACCCGATCTGAACCCGGATTGAAATGAACTTAATAGACCATGTCTTCGAAGATAATTCGATAGAAGTTGATGAACAAAGTGTTCTATAACTTTCGATAAGATAGGTAAGATTGATATAGGCCTAAACTGGGAAAAGGAGGAGGGATTTGAATTTTTGGGCAGCGGTATGACATGTGCCAGCTTCCATAAAGAAGGAAACATACAAGTAGACAATGAGCAGTTTATAATATTGGCAAGGATGGGTGCAATAGAGTGACTAATTGGTGAAATCATTTGAAGACTCAAACCATCCTCACCTACAGCTTTCGTGTTAATAGTTTTAAGTATCTTAACCACTTCAGCTGCAGTTATATCCTCAAATTGAAATGGTGTGCAGCCAAAAGGAGATATGCGTGACAAAGAGGATATAGTGCGGGATTTTACCGTTGCATCTAAAATTACAGGAGAGTTACTGAAATGTGAATTAAGACCGTTTAAATCCACGTTACTAGACGCGCTCGCACGCTCCTTTCCCACTCCCAATGTCTTGAGGAACTTCCACAGTTTATTTGGAGGACAGTTTTCAATCGATTGATGGATATATTGCCGTCGGGCTTGTCTACACATTTTACTACATTTATTTCTTAGGGAAATATAGTTATTTCTATTTGTTGAGGTGGGATTATTTCGCTGTTTAATTTTTGCTTTATCTCTTTTAACCATATAACTTTTGATTTCGGTAGTAAGCCATGGTGCAGGAAGATGTTTAACTCTTGTAGCTATTAAAGGTGCATGTTTGTCATAAATTTTTAGTATAGTCCTATTAAAAATTTCAAGTTTACTGTCTAAATCGGGCTCACTTAGAACTGCATCCCAATTCGCTTCCATAACATCCTTCCGAAGTGCCTCTTGATCTACTTTGGAAAAGTTACGAGTGTGTATGATTTTATATCTGCGTTTGGGTGGGCGGATTTTATAAGACGCGTACACAAGATCATGTCTAGAAAATGCAGCCGCGTTGAATTGACCGTGGTTTTGAATATAGTCAGGAGATGAAGTTATTATTAAATCGAGGAGAGAAGGTGGCCCATTATGAGGAAAATGAGTAGGACCAAGGTCACACACGTAGAGGTCAAAGGATTTAAGTAGCATTAGCAGCTTTTTGCTGCGATGGTCATTTTTTAACAGACACGTATTAAAATCCCCCATTATTAAAGTATGCTGGTACTGGGGTATAAGATTGGCTAAAGTAGATTCCAGGGATTCAAAGTAGTCGATGCGTAACGACGGGCTGTAGAAAACACCCAGCAACATTTTTGTGTGGTGTAGGGTTACTTCAAGAAATAGGTGTTCGGACGAATTAAGGATTGGTGCAGATTCTGAAATGACCTGACATGGAATGTCAGCACGCAAATATACGGCAACTCCCCCATAACCTACCATCCTAGCTGCTGCACTGTTATCTCTTACACATGTTCTATCATTTCTAATAAGACGGAAGCCAGGCAGAGGGTATAGGGTAGATGGCAGAGAAGGCTTAAGAAATGTCTCAGAAACTAAGACAGCGTGAATGTGTTTACTGGTAAAGGATGAAAGCATATCGGTATGGTGTGAGGCTATACTTTGCGCGTTTATGTGCAAAACATTAAAATTCTTATGACATTTAGAAAAGGTTGTATGTATTCTGTTTTCGAGTGAAGGCATATCAGGGGTATCACTATCTGCGCTGAATAAAGATTCATCAGACGAGGACAATGAAAAATATTCGCTATCAGAGCTATCCCTCAACACATCAGACATTGAGTTTAGTTATATAAAGATTGAATATAATAATAATAATAATAATAATATATATATATAAATATAATATATAATATATATATATAATAATAATATATATATAATAATAATAATAGTTATTTGAATAACATATGTAAAAATCAGACATGTAAAAATAAGTAAAGTTTATTTATTTTTTGTTGAGCTTTAAAGCGTCTGACAAAAGTTTTGGTCCATGAAAAGTGTCTGAAACTTAAGATACTAGTTCAGGATAATATTCTACAAAATATATATAAAGATCAGCTATACAAATTTAAGTTAAATAACTCTTATTTTTAGTTACCTTTCTCACCTGGTACCTGTCCAGGTGTCACTGGGCAAACTCCACAAACACACAGGTATGACAAAGCACATGAAACACTGCTAAGAACCTAAAGTTTCATTCATGTGAAAATAAGTTATGTCTGATCGCTCTTGGATCTTGGACTATTTGCTTTCAAATGATTTTATTTATTTATTTTATTTTAACAGTTTATTGTACACGAAAAATATATTTACATAACACACACAAAAGACAAATATATACAAAAGGAACAGCTTATTTCAAAAAGAATTTTCTTACAGCAGTCCTATAGGTCAAGTGATAAATAGTGAAGAGAGGAGGTGTTGAGAGAATGATGCTTAGACCCAAAATTAAAAATAAATCCATAGTTTTAATAATATGTGTTCAGTTGAACATGAACAAAGACAAAAATCACGATAAGCTTATTACATAATTTGTTAGCTCTGCAGTCATACCTACTGCAATTATTTTCGTAACTGGGTCGCCAATGTACGAGTATGTGACTAATTTCGAACAGAATTTGATAGCTATTAACCAAGTTATCAAAACCACGCTTTTGATATCCTACTTGCGGTGTCTATGAAACTTGCTTACCTAACCAAACATGCAGGGACGCATTCAGTTTATAAGGACAGTTTTATTTAACAGAAGTTGTCCCTCAACTTATTCCTAAGATAACAAAAGACATGTTCCGCGAATGTATGGAGCCAAGGCCTGGTCTTGTACACTTATAATTATAAAAGGCCATTATCAAATAAAAGTGATTTAGTTATAATTTTGGTTTAGTTTATTTGTACAAAGCGTATAAAACGCACGAAACAGGTGAGACATTATGTTAAAAATAAAGATGGCGTCAATATAATGACATTTGACGCTGTCACTTAGTACAAACATAATGATTTTGTATAATTGAAATAAATGCAAAAATGAAATTTTCGTATTTTTCTATATCCTACTAATATTATAAGTGTGAAAGTTTGGATGTTTAGATGTTTGGATGTTTGTAACGCTTTCACGGAAAAACTACTGAATGGATTTGAATGAAACTTTACAATAATGTAGCTTATACATTAGAATAACATATAGGCTATAATTTCTAAAGACATATTGTGTAAATTGTCCAAAATCACATTTATAATATTAGTGGGATTACACGGGCAATTTTGGCATAACAAAAACGCGTTGCCTAGCAACCGACCATAGCATATGTAATTCGTATATACAAACTTTCGCGTTTATAATATTGGTGTGAAGACTATTTGAATGTACTACGTCAGATATTGAAATTTATTTTGTTTCTTTAAATTATTAGACTACGTAACAGAATAAACACTATTTTGTACATTATGCTGTACAATAATTTGTCATAAACGTCACCTGTGCCTATCGAACAAGTAGAATAAATCCTGAAGTACACGCGGACAAAGTCGCGGGCGGAAGCTAGTCTACACTAATATTATAAAGAGGAAGGATTTGTACCTATTTTTGTATGTTTGTAATGAATAGGCTCAAAAAGTACTGCGCCGATTTAAAAAATTCTTTCACCAATAGAATGCTACATTCTTCCAATTTGACATAGGCTACATTGCATTTTGAAAAAAATTAGGGATCCTTGGTAAAATTTGAACAATGTAACCGAAGGTGTAGAAAAATGAGTCTTAAAATGTATTTCGTCGAATGCGCTGCCGAAACTATTAGCGATAGTACAAAATAATGTACAACAATATTGAAGAACATCATAATGTCTACAAAAAACTCCGCGGTAGCATATGTCCAACTATTGTAGTTATGTCACTACAACAACTTTTTTCATTTTAAACATTAATGAAAATGCTAACCAAATTCAAACCATGCTATTTATGTGTTTATATTAATCCTTATCTAAATAAATTATTTTATGGTCAAGACCATGTAACTACCTATAAAATAGTTTTTAAATTATTTAGACTTTCCATTCAAAAGATATTACGAATTAAAAAATTGGCCATACCAAAACCGCCATAGCGCCGTGGCCGTTGTTTGCGATGCAGTCTGAAAAGCGCGCCGGGCATCGCGGCGGGCGGGGTGGAGGGGGCACTGAAATACAGGAGTGGGGCGTGCACGTCTGTAAGATAGGCATATTGAACATAAATAGACTTACATACAAATATAACTGTGGGATTTTTTAAATATATAATTAATAAATAATATTTTTTTAATAAATAAAAATATTTGTGAAAAAACGTTTTTTATATCCAAATTTCCAAAAATAAATAATTGTCTACCCCGTGCGAAGCCGGGATGGGCTGCTAGTATTTTATATAATTACTAAAAATTTGTTAAAAAGCGTCGGTGGCGCAATGGATAAGGCGCGGACTTTCAATCTGAGAGTTCCGGGTTCGAATCCAGCCGTGTACCTATGAGTTGTTTTTCAATTCAAGTACATTATCCGATTGCTTAACGGTGAAGGAAAACATCGTGAGGAAACCTGCACACTCCTGAGAAGAAATTCAAAGGTGTGTGTGAAGTCTACCAATCCGCACTGGGCCCGCGTGGTGGACTATGGCCCATACACTCTCTGTAGGAGAGTAGGCCTGAGCCCCTGCAGTGGGGACGCATATAGGCTGTTGATGACTAAAAATTTTAAATAGTGCGCAGGGGACAGCCCTGTACAAGTTTCCTTGTTTTATGTTCTTTGTTATTTTTATTTTATAAATGTTTATCAACAAATTTCCAACTTACCCTAATCTTCTGTCTACGGCTCTGTAGTGGTGAGGTTTCAAAGTTTACGTTATTACGTCATCATCTTGATACGGCAATACCATTTAGGTGGTACGTAATCCGATATACCACCCGTCTGGCTCCCTAGTGATAGTTTAACGCTCAACTTATCACTTGTGTTACCCGATTGCTACTACGAAAGAGGCGGAGGGTAATTTAATCATGGCCATATGGTTCCTGATTAGAATGAAACCACCCCATCTCCTCCAGTGGGTGTAGTAAGATACGACTAAGGGAAAAACAATACCGGGCGGAGCAGCAGCCTCCTTCTGAACTAAACCTAGTACTGCGATCACTAACCCGTCCGCCAAGCGTGGTGATTATGCCATGAGCCCTCCTAAACATGGAGGAGGCCTATTTACAGCAGTGGACGTATCCCAGCTGATGATGACATGATTTAATTAAATCATATGTCAATTTATTTATGCCGTGGAGAAGCAAAGGTTGTTACTCGATTTGCGCCACCCATGGGACACGTGACGAACTCATGTGGACGGAAGGCACGTCGTACGCTTAGCGTCACTTTTGTTATATGAGGCCCCGGCACACGCTTCCCCTGTCAAAGAATGCCGCTGCGAACTCAAAGCAGAACGGCATCAGGGTACACCCGTTGGTGAATTTGACACTTTATATTAATGAATTGCTGTGAAGTACAGGACACTTTGAGTGATGAGTAGTAGTGTTCAATTGTATTTTTTTACAATAACGATATATTCAGTTAGGCTGTACCGCCAAAGCGTCGGTGGCGCAGTGGATAAGGCGGGGCGGGACTCTTAATCTGAGGGTTCCGGGTTCGAATCCAGCCGTGTACCTATGAGTTGTTTTTCAATTCAAGTACATTATCCGATTGCTTAACGGTGAAGGAAAACATCGTGAGGAAACCTGCATGTCTTGAACAGGCATGTGAAGTCCGCCGATCCGCACTGGGCCGGCGTGGTGGACTATGGCCCATACACTTTCTGTAGGAGAGTAGGCATGAGCCCCTGCAGTGAGGACGTATATATGCTGTTGATGTGTTCTGTGATGTACCGCCATTATTTAATTGAGCCAACATACCACGCGGGCTCAGTGCCGATTGGTATAGACTTCACACACACACCGTTGAATTTCTTCTCAGGAGTGTGCTGGTTTCCTCACGGTGTTTTCTTTAACCGGGTTTATATAGTTCAAATTCAATTCAAAAATATATATTGACAAAAAAAGTTGACATAACATGGTTTAGCCATACAGTCTGTCGGTCTGTGCGACAGGTGTAGGCTCTCTTTCTCTACTATAGTACTATAGTTAATAATATAATTGACTTTTAAACGGACAAAGTGTTCTTGTGTATCTGGAAGTCCACACGGACGCAGTCACCGGCAGAAGCCAGTATAGAAATGAATATATTCAACTAAGAGACTGGTGCCCCACCGCCTACCTACATCAAACTCAAATTAAACTCTGTATTAAAAGACCTTGTTGTATCGGGATCGAAATGAGAATTTCAGTGTACCCTCCTCAAATACAACTGTTCTATTTCTATTATAAAGTAAGTATTTATTTATCGTAGGAATCCATTCGTTACTATGAGTGAAAAGACGGAAATGGATACACCAATCCGATTTTTCTAACTCGGGGAAATAACATAATGGTTGTTGTAGTCATAAACAACATCGTGTATGTAAAAAATCGTAAAAAGAAAATCGTAATTCTAGTTTCAGTTGACAAACAACAATTATTTTCCGAGTATTCAACTTGCTACAATATTTCCTAATAGTTTCTGTAACAAAGTATTATAGTTTTATGTAACGTGTGATAAATTAATATTTACTATTAAATGTATAAAGTTGTCTATTTTTTTTTCAATCAAAATTCTGCAAAAAATATGACCATGATTATTATGCTTAACATAAAGCTTTATAGATATAAAAATCCGATCACTTAAAAAATTAGAATTACAAACTAGGTGTCGACGCACCTAGTTTTCACATAGCAGCTGTGTCTCATTTCGTGACATCTATATTAACTAGCATCGAATTGGCATTCGGGCTCAGTATTTAACTATCTTAATAAGTACAACAAAAAGGCTTCGTTAGAACAATTCCCGTGATTAATTTAGCTCGGAACGAAGCGTCTTTGAGGGTGGAGCTTCAGTGCGGGCTGAGTTTAGTCTTGTCTTGTATTTTTAAATAGTTTCAGGTATTATAGTTTTATTTTATTACAAAACTGGTAAGCAGTCCACTATCGCGTTGGTAGGATGAACTAGACTTATCAATCGACTAGAATCGTTTATGAACCAGATTCAATCAATAAATCATTTAATTTCCTGTAAATAGGGTACAATTCTTAGTTCTTACACATTACTAGACCGCAGTTTAAGCCTATTTACACATAGTCAAATTCAACTCGTCTATTCATTCATAAACTGTATTTTGCATCGGTTAGACTCTTTGACAAAAGATAAATGAACAATGGAGGCCATTGTCCAGAATCGGGAACACAAAGCAACTACGGAAATTATGTGATTATATTGAAGTATGATTATCTAATCATACGTTGTGGTCCCTGCAATCGCATCCACATTTCCGTCTATCATATTTTATCAGTAACTCATCTGTAAGGCTGTTTGTTTCCTTACTTATCGTTCACATATTATAGCGAAGCGATAAATTGAGAAACTATCGAAGTGCTACGAGAATTCGCGTAGTAGTGCTACAGAGACTCTACGAACTTCTTTAAACTTTGTTTTACAAACAATTCTCGTTATATAATACTATCGGTAATGTTTCTCGGTCGATGTGCGAGTGACAAGGATAGAGATATAGTTTATTTCAAAGATAACCGTTTCCGTGAACTTGTGTATGACATCTAACCTTTTAGAAGTTTTTGTTCAAATCTCATCCACTTTCCGTAAAACCAGTTCAATAAAACTTATAATTTTTACCTCGCCCTGGTGTCTGTCTATCTGTCCGTTCGTCAGACCGTCAAAACTGATTAGCTCAGGAACTACTCTCAACTTGAAAGAAATAGTAATGGGAAATAGTGAAAAATTAAAATAATTTATAAAATATTTTTTATTGTTATTTAAAAGGGGCAAAATAGGAGAAGGGTAAAATTTCAAACTGGAGTGTTTAGGTCAAATGGGGTATCATATAGAAGGGATAAATTAGTACATTCTTAACCAGAAGTTTTATTATTTTCTTTGGTGCACATTTTCTGACTAATATGTGTTTTCAAAAATTTTCCTTTCTATCTTCGAAGTGTCTTAAAAACCTAATTAAACAGGCCTTTGTGTAAGGAAAACCTACCTAAGCGAGGTTTCTATCTAGTCAAGTTTTTGATTCATCGTCAAAACCCCATTAAAAACAAACTTAATTATGCGGTCGGGAAAATGAAAATTGCAACCTCTCTGTACGATTCTTTTCATGGTTCGGAACTCTTGGCGTGCGATTCAACTCATACTTTATTCACATTTTTTATTACGAACTCGTATCCGCTACCAACTTTACCCCGCACCACCATCTCGTCAGAGGGTCTTGTTACGTCACACAAGAGCCGGGGTCGATCTCCACAAAGTATCTTATCATACATGACGATAATAGTTTACGATAATAAAATTAATGCGTTCAAAAAGAACCAAGGACCCGACTTCAACCGCCCTAAAAGGGTCTTGACAGACAAAGGACGACAAAATCATCCTATAAGGGTTTTGTTTTTCTTTTGAGGTGTAGAACCCTAAAAAGAGAAGAGATGAGCTATTTTCGAACTTCTATTACAAAGCCATTTTAAATGTGTACATTTCATTTTGGAAGTTCACGGGTAAATACATAATATACGGATAAATATAAGGAAGTATATTTTTAGGATAATAAGAAACTCTCTGCTATAACAATGTTGTGATATTATAACCTCACTTCCTTGAATATTTCCTTATTATTATTATTTTATTTCATAAGGAGCGTCAACAGTATCTCGTATTTTATCTCTAAATGAAGTTTTGAGCCTGATACGAGAAAAAATTGTAGATGCACACAACGTTCGATATATATACATGCTACCGACTTTATTAAGGTTTTCAAAACTATTATTTTTGCAGTTAGTTACATATTAAAGATAAGAAAAATTTTGAGAATTGAGTCCTTATTCACTTAGCTTATCAAATCAAATCAAAATAGACTAGCCGAAGTAGTAAGTAAGAATAATTAAAGCATGATTATAATAAACTGCTCGGGAAACGTCAAGACAACGCTTCTATTTTTATTATGCCAATTAACGCATTCAAAATGAACTAAAAAAACGACTTCAATTGCATAAAAATTTGCTTTTTGTTGATTTTTTTCAAAGAGCTATCAATCAATTTTGATAAAATGTATACGGGACCACCTCTGAAGTATGCTGTATAAAAAAAAGAATTATCAAAATCAGTTATACAAAATAATAATAAAAAAACATACGCGTCGAATTGAGGACCTTCTCCATTTTTGAAGTCGATTGAAAATAAATAAATTAGGCCACCAAAAAAGGGCCCTCAAGAAATTCGAGCCCGTAATGCAATACAAGGACTCCGCTTCGAAGACAAGACACTTCAATATTGACAGTGAAGCGATATCTTAACTGTTCCTGTTACTGCATTTTATTACCATCAATGTAAAAGATTGACTTAACGGGATTTCACTCCGGATGCTTCCGTACTACATTTCTGTTGCCATAATCTTTTAAAATAGAATGGCTGGTTTTGATAAATAAATAATTACCTAATAACAGTATATCGGATTATAGGATCGCGAAATGAATATCGTTAACGTTCAACTTTAATGTCATCTACAGTAGACGTTACGCATTTAACAGTCATTAGATGGCGCTTTGAACAATAATTAAAAATAGTCCGTAAAAATGAAATGACGCGCTCCGCGAATGTAAGGAGCTATGGCCTGGTCTTGTACACTTATAATTTTAAAAAAAAGCCATTATCAAATAAAAGTGATTTAGTCACCATTTCTGTATATTTTGATTTAGTTTATTTGTACAAAAACATATAAAACGCACATAACAGGTAAGACTTAACGTTGAAAACAAAGATGGCGTCAATAAAATGACATTTGACGTCCTTTTAGATAATTTCTGCACAAAGCCAGCTATCCTATTTTAAAAGTTTATAGTAAATTAAATTTAGTATGAAGCAATCAGCAATAAACCAAACCCACGAAAACATTTTAAAATTAAAAACTCGCTTAAAATTTAAATAAAAAATTTCAACGCACGCTTTGAGCTTTTATCAGTAAAATAGATCATTGAGTGCCTATCATCGTGTTTTATGAACAACCCGATTGCCAATCAATTACTGGACTGGCCGTGCCACTTTGCAGCATGACGGAAAACATGACGTAAATTATGATCAACCACTGGAGTGAATAAAATGGCAGTAAAATGAAACGGATATTTGCAGAAAAAATATATAACAAAACGAAATGCACACAGATGTAATAGGATACTTTTTACCGACGTGGAAGAAATCGCGGGTAATAGATAGTTAAATTAATGGTAAAGTAATGATAAAAACAAATACTTTGCTAAAAGCCTGTTATGAATTGTTCTCGGCGACAAAGCTGCCTGTACTTTTTTAAGAATTTGCATATCAATTTTGCGAAAAAGGTTTTATTTCCTGTTGAAGTTTTTATGGCAAGGGTTATATGCTTCGTTATAATATTCGCTGTGTGTTTTGATGGCGCAGGCCATCAGCTAATTAAAAGGCTCTACTGTGAGACGTGGTTATTACGGAATTATGGGAGGCAAGCCCTATTATTACTCATGAAATTAGCTTTGCGCTCCGTGCTTTGTTGGTCGTAACTTAATTTAGCACAAAAAATCTTATTTTACTTCAACTAAAGCGGGAAATAAGTTTGTGAGGGATATAAATTGCTTATAATACAGGGAGAACAAGATTTATAGCTGTATGTCTTCAAGAAAACACTTGGAATGTTAGAAATAATTTCAAAGAGTACTGAATTTTGAAAAATTAAAAAATTTCTATAGATTTAGAAATACCACCCTCCGACTTAACAGCGTGCAACCTAGATCGTCATTTTATCTCAACTTATTATAATCCGTTCGATTTTTGAAATATTGTAACGAGGCAGTAATCGACGACGGACGGATACAAATGTTGTCTTGTTTTTTCATTAGATCAGACGCAGGTTTGTGGTAAATTCGATTTTGTTTAAAGCGTAGTGTAGTTATTTAATCTGTGTAAAAGGTGATGTGGGGTTGTCATAAATAGTCATCACACTCGTCATCACATCACACTACACTCCGCTATAGATAAGATCTTATGTAACACAACTCTGACTGTAAATGTATCCTGTTTTCGCACACGGAATCCTCCGAATGAAAACACGAGACGGCAACGTTTTTATCATTACCTCGATTTCAACCTTGTCTACACTCACTACAATCTGACAAAAACTGGCAACTAGGGACTAATAACAATTGATTTAAAAACTACGCTGCGTTCCACCACAGATAAAATCTAATTTAAGTTTTGTTTCTTGAAACAAGTTTCTTTTAAAAAAAAGTTTATTTGACACAAAGTATTACAGGGATTATTTAATTAATTACTTTAATAATTAAACGATCAATTACTTAGAGCTAGCGAGACGGAATTTTCGTTCATGGCGAAGGTCTGTAGCCAAAGAGATTTAAATCTATACAGTAGGCAATTTAAAAGTCTTTGTCTGTAGTCAACTCTCCCTTGGGGTGGTTCCTTCCCTACTTATATGGCGTATATAATAATTAGTGTTGTTTGTAAAAGAATATATAGTTACGGTAGCTTTGTTTCGTAGATTGACATGTTGCAGATAAGAGTTCCTTTTGTGGTTGATGACTGGTTTCATGACGATGAGTCAAGGCTGGGTGCTCTTAGGATAATTGAGTGACATTATCATTACATAACTTTTTTTAGTAAAAGCTACGTCTCTAAGTCCTGCTTTCGCACACGTAGTCCGCCATTTGAAACATTTTTATCAGTACCTCGTTACGTCACAATATATCAAAAATTGACTCAGGGAGGGTTTAAGGGAACGAAAAAATATATGTTCAAAATGATGTAGGTTTCACGTACTTTTTTGACGTCGTGAAAGTATTATCTTTTGGTCTCTAATACATGCACTGGACGATGTTAATATTTTTAGTTTTACTAAGCATAAAGGAACCCTAAATATGGCTCCATTTTATGGAATCCTAAACGAATGCACGTTACAGACTCGAATGTTTAAAAGAAAGAAAAATAGCTTCAATTACACTTGTTAAAACATTAAAGAATCGCAGAAGTATTGCTGGCCCGCGCGTCTAGACGGATTTTTCTGTTTTATTACTTTATCGGAACTTCCATTTTCATTTAACTTTTTAATAGCTTAAGATAACTTCGGGCCAAAATTATTAGATCGTAAAATTAGGGTGTGTAAATATTCCCTGGTTTTTATTACAGCGAAGCAAGAACAGCTCATGTCTTATGCTTAGACTTTTAAATAACTTTTGTAACGGTATTGGGCTTGATAATATTCTATTAAATTTTTTTTCAGAGTATAGATCAACGCTTGGCCACGATCTCACCTGATGGTAAGCGACGATGTGGCCTACGATGGTGCGCGTTGGTCTAGAAGGTGCCTGTTCACCCTCGACTTGAAGACACCCAAGTTATAGTTTTCTGGGAATACAGACGCCGGCAGCGCGTTCCACTCCCTGGCTGTACGCATGATAAAATTAGAAGCAAAGCGCTTAGTGCGAGCCATAGGAATGTCAACGACGTATTGGTGGAGCCCTGCTGTTCGTCTGTTGGATCGATACTTAAATGGCGATGGCGGAATCAACATGAACAGCTCTTGCGCGCACTCTCCAAAATGTAACCTATAGAATACAGAAAGGCAGGCCACTTCTCGCCTGTGTTCAAGGCTTTGGAGTTTGGCCTCCACGAGCGAATAATATTAATGCGATCAAAAATAATAAAATAAGGAACCAAATTCAACTGCCCTTAAAGGCGAAATCATTCATCATCTAAAATGCTCACTCTTAGTGGTAGAGTTATCTGGGTATATATTTAATTTTAATAAGATAAAATTTATAAGGGAACACCTGTGAAGTATCTATCCTATCATACAAAAAAGAATCATCGAAATCGATACATAATTGGCGGAATTATCGCGTAACATACATACAAAAAACATACAGTCAAATTGAGAACCTCTTTCTTTTTTGAAGTCGGTTGAAATATAGATAAATGCTTCACCACAATTTCATCTAAAACATATTCGTATTTCGATTAGTATGGAAATTATCGAACTCTTAAAATCCATAAATGTATTTTATTTTTTACGTTTAATCATAGTTCTCTGTGGTTTAATGAATCGATTTCAATTAAAATTCATCAAATCAAGTTCATCAAGTTAAACGAAAATTGTATACGTTTTTATGTGGCACAAAGACAATGATAAAACTGTATAATGGAAGCGTTCTCAGCCTACTCAACACTCTCATACAGATTAGCGGTACAGTTCACCTGTAAACATATTTTTTATCTCGGTGGTAAAAATAACTGCCAACAGGAAAAAGTCTGACAGGTGCCACATTCCTCGTCGGCTAAGTGCGGCAATAAGTTTGAGAAACGGAACTTTACCTGATGGAAGAGGTGCTTCAACTTAATGTTGCGCGAATTATTCCAAAAGTATCACGTACGCACCCAACAAACCAAAGAGATTATCATCTACAGCCTATACATATACGAGTATACTCTAGTTTATAGCTACTGCACAAGCATCGGTGGCGCAGTGGATAAGGCGCGGACTCTCAATCTGAGGGTACCGGGTTCGAATCCAGCCGTGTACCTATGAGTTATTTTTCAATTCAAGTACATTATCCGATTGCTTAACGGTGAAGGAAAACATCGTGAGGAAACCTGCATGTCTCGAACAGGCATGTGAAGTCCGCCGATCCGCACTGGGCCCGCGTGGTGGACTATGGCCCATACACTCTCTGTAGGAGAGTAGGCCTGAGCCCCTGCAGTGGGGACATTTAAAGGCTGTTGATGATTGTAGCTACTATTAAACCATTTAAACCATTTATTTGCCACAGACAAATTACACATACAAACACACACACATATATAAAACTAATTCAAACATTTACAATATTACGATACATACACATTAAAATGAGAAGGTTCTGTGGCAGGAGTTGTCTCAGTACCCGTTATGCTTTTCTGCTGAAAATCACAACACTGATTTTCAGTCAGCCCCTATTCTAACCAGATTTTTACAATTTGCATGCAGCGCTACACTATTAGTTACTCATCACCTTAAAAATTATTATAAAATCTCGAATTTGTCGAATCGTGACCGGTGGTCACCTAAAAAAAGCACAGTTCTGTAAGTCACATAAATTCAAACCATGTTTTTGAAATATTTGGCAATTTATAATATTTACATGCCTCTAAAGATGGAGTATGAAAAACTGAAATTCTCTGACTGTCGTCATATGATGCAAACAACCTTATCTTTATAATTTCTGAAAATGCAAGCGTAATATGGTATTTCTCTTCACAAGAAGCGTGTTGTTAAACATGGAAAACTATGAGTTTAATGGTGTCTAACAATTTTATGATTGAATTTTTATGTTTACGTCCAATTCAATAGCATTTTAGTGGAATATCTAGCCGGATTGTAATGGAGTATTCGACTGATGACCGAAAAATATGGCTGCACACTTCGGGCTGCGGTAAAAAGGTTTTAACAATAAAAAATCCGTCTAAGTGCGAGTCAGACTCGCGCACCGAGGGTCCCCCAAGCGTCTATTAACAAAAGTCTTTAATCAGTGCGTGTTGTGATGACATACGGAACCGAAACGTGGTCTTTTACTGTGGGTCGAATGAACAAGCGCAAAGTCACCCAACGAGCAATGGAACGAGCTATGCTCGGAATTTATCTATTCATTGTAGTTTGTTACAGTTTCCTTTGGTGTATATTTAAATGTAAATAAAACTAGCATTTCTTTCAATTAAAAAATTCTATAATTCTCTACGAGATATTTATAATCCGGAATGAGGAAATCCGTAGACGAACTGATCACTGACATAGCTCGACAGGTCAGCTGAAGTGGCAATGGGCAGGCCACCTCGCTCGAAGAACCGATAGGGAGTAAGAGTTCTCGAGTGGAGACGACGTACTGGGAAACGTTTACCAGGCTGATGCCCTACTAGATAGACCGACGACCTGTTTAAGGTCACGGGGAGTTGCTGGGTGCAGGTATCTCGTGACCAGTCGATGTGGCGTACCATGCAGAAGGCCTATGTCCAGCAGTGGACGTTTCCCAGCTAACCGAACGAATAATGCTCTAATGAAAATGTAAGTCCGACGTACAAAAGGGATTATAATATGATCTCAATAAAAAATTATGATTTCAGATAGATTCTTATACTTTTTAGGTAATTTGCTTTATTCTAGCACATATACGAATAGTACCGATTTTAGGTCACTCGAAAGTACCCCATAGGCACAGCTATTTATAGCTTTTCATTCCTTGCATTCTCCAAGGAAATCGTCACATTAAGTGATATATACGGCCGAATCTTTATATTGCGTTGACTTATAAGTTTGATTTTTTCACTCATGATATCTATTATATTAGCTATCACTGCGTTGCAGAGCGCGTTGATAACATGTAAATGAATTTACTGTTGCGCTGGAACGTTTTCATAGCTCGGCGAACTGTTATTTTTCAATTTCCACTGTTGTGATTTCGAAACGAATCGAATTGTATGTTGTTTGTTACGCAGATATTTGAATAACAACAACCAGATTGAACATAAAGCTTAGGATTTAATACACAGATAGTAATTATATTTTTCACCTCACTAGCTTGGAAAGCTCTCTTGTTTATTGTGTATGTATATGGAAAAGCTAGTTTTATTGAACAATTTCAAAACGTTTGACATCGGCTTCGGCAAAAGTAACATTTTATTCCGATTCATTCGATATCGAACAACGTTTTATGGATAGAAAAATATCGGCCTTCACATCATCGGATATTTTATAAAAGGCAGACATTTTTTGAGCTTAAATGCGATTAGTTTGGTTATCTTACAGATTTTATATAATCCAACGGATCGTATATGTAAATGTACGTATGCTGAGTTTACATTACACCCAACTTTAATTCCCTAGGGAAAATATTTCTGTATTTTTTAATATTCTTTAAATGTGGGTGCCATTTTGCGAGGCCGCTGTCATTCTCATCCTGGCAAACATTGAACAATGGGACGAACGGTGCCCACTTTTTGACTGCCCCATCCCGGTATACTTCTGGGTTAATATACCTAGAATAAAAGCGTAATATTTAACTCAGTTTTGACCCGCCACCCGTGACCTCAAATGACGTCTTGGCACAGGCCAGACACTTCAGACAAACATCGTGATACCTGTTCCTCTTCCCATACATCGAATGGATGACGTTTGTATACACACGCATGCGAGTGGATTCGCGCGCGCAATAGTACATTGAGCGTCACTATCTTGCGGGGAGAGGTGAGGTAGCGCGGATCGGTGGGGTGGGGGGGTTTGTGCAATGAACATACGTTCTCTATGTGGTACTGTATTAATTCTGTGGTCTTGTTAAATTCTTGTAGACTCCATTCCCTGCGTGACGTGACTCGTTATTGATAAAGCATTTTCTTGGTTCCACGACCCAGACCCCGAATGATCATACCCGTACTTTTAAGAGTAAATCAGGGATTTGTAGACGTGGGTAAATACATATGAATGTTAAGGATATTATCTGTGGTAACAAAACGTCGAAACGCGATTCATAATACTTCGCTCGATATAATTAAATCACAGACTACGAGTAACATCGAAAACGGTGATATGTTAGTTTTTAAACAAACTTTACTTTGTTTACACTTAATTAAACTTTATGGAACTAAGTTTAAAAATCAATCATAAGTTTACATAATCATAATTTGGCAGCTTTACAATTTCTATATCTTATACCAATATTTTAACCGACTTCAAAAAAGGAGGAGATTCTCAATTCGACGGGTACGTTTTTTGTTACCTCAGAAATGTTGACTGGGTGAACCGATTTGGATGATTCTTTTTCTATTTGAAATCTGGTGCGTTCCGTGTGGTCCCATTTCATTTTGGTCCAGTTCTGACAACTAGCGTCCATGAGAAAACTATATAAATCTTTAATTTACCTTAATAAAAGTTGACTTTTAGGGCAATTGAAGTCAGTTTTCAGTTCTTTTTGAACGCATTTACTTGTTTAATAAATTATCTGCCACTGAATGGCGTTAATATATAGCGGAGTGGAACGCGCTGCCGGCATCTGTATACTATAAAACCCCAGAAAACTATAACTTGGGTGTCTTCAAGTCGAGGGTGAACAGGCACCTTCTAGACCAACGCGCACCATCGTAGGCCACATCGTCGCTTACCATCAGGCGAGATCGTGGTCAAGCGTTGATCTATACTCTGTATATAAAAAAATATTATTGAAATTAGTAATGAAAAACAATATCATTCTAAATAATATACTGGAACTCGTTGTACTACATAAATCGTCCTGCTAGTTGCTAGCGCTGGCGGCATGTCATTTAGTTTTGAGTGCTTTAGATCTGGGCATCATTCTGGACTGGGAACTATTTCAAAATAGGTACCTAATTGTCAGGGTGGGACACTAATTAAAAGTCTTCGGATAAGTATGGGTGAAGTTTAACGTTTGATTAACCTTAAATTTAATTATAATTAAATTCTACGAATTTCTATTGTAACAAAGTAAGTAAAAACCTGTCGTTTTGAACACCCAATAAACATTCATTGAATTTCAAAGTCGAAACTCAAATCAAAACAAATTGGGAAACTGTTTTCGCTATTAGCAACTGTACACTTCAAAGAAACTGAATTACGAATTTCTCATGATTTTATTAAATTTGAATAAGCATAGTTTTGTTTTACTTTCTCAGTTATTTTAGAAAAAGTTTCAATATTCCATGTAATCTACATGAAATGAAATTTCAACGGATCAGAAAAGTTTTTTTTGTTTGCAGTGGATTTGCTTTTATGACCTTCATCTCATATGATGATAAGTAACGATATGGCCCTAGGGTGCAAAATGAGCTCAAACAGAAGTTTCAAGTCTTTTCTCTTTCATAACCGGAACACAACAGTGCTATTAACATTGCTGTTTGGCGACGGTCTTAGAAAACATGGTAACGTGACTTTGAATTCACCGCACACTGGACTACAATAGTATATTGTGATACAAGGGTGGAAACTAGGTTATTACAAACTCGTGACATTACAAACCCTCACCATCGGCTCGGGCCGTGTATCACACGACGTTTTTCAATGCAGTTGTTTAAAACAACTGTGTTTTAACAGTTTATAACTAAACAAAGAAAACTATATCTATTAAGACATACGGACTCATTCATGTTTCCTCGTATAAAATCTATCCGATTTTATTCTAAGTCAATTTAAAAACTAAAGTGGAAATGTAATGATCGAACTCGTAAAAGAAAGCTACGACCACGTAAAAGAAAGATATATATGTAAAAGGTTTAATTTTCGAATAATAGTTTTAGCCTCAGAAATAACGCCATGTTTAACAAAATATTAAAGTATAAATATGTATATACTTTTGCACCATATCACATTGTCCTTTCTTGTTCCTATGCAACGTGTCAAGGGAATCATCAATAATGATATGATAAATAAAATGTGTACATATTTTTGGTACAGGAGTGTACCATCGGGCGGACGGACTACTAGCTGTGGAATGAACGCTTTGTAACAAATCTCCGGCAAAATACAATACACAGTGGGACAATAAAACACAAATAATAAAACAGAGAAGGGTATAGTGTACCCTGCGTCGGACAGGTTTGAGATTGTCATGTCACGTGGGCACGTCGTACCTGTATTTGTGAGGGTTCGGGCGTTTTAGACAAAACCGTTTCCGTTACATACAAAATCAGTCACCACAAATAATTTTTAGTTTTAATCGAAATAGAGCTTGTGTAGAAATTCCAGACAAATTCTAAACCCTAGAAGAATAGTTTTATATTAAACGAATGTCTATACTGAATCATAAAATTATTGCAACGCCCTTATGTTACGATAGCCCAAGAGCCTGTGAACGCTCGAGATATAAAAGCTGTAAGTTTCTCTGAGCATGAGCTCGACAGAGGTAGGAACGAATGGCGACTATGAAGTTTTGGTAAATGTGGTTTTGATAGATGGTAGCAAATGTATATGAGATTGTGAGTGTAAATAGTATATTTGGAGTTTATTTGAGGAAACGATTTTCATATAATAAGCTCAGGGTTTGAAAATATATGAGAGTAAAATCGAATTTACGATGTCATACGTATGGAGTGACACGATGTTAGCCAAAGATGCGTCGTATTACACACAGAGAGAGAGTAGTGAGTGAGTGAGAGAGATAGTGTTAGAAAAAGTTAAACCATAGCTAGAAGTATACTGTCTGTATGCATAGGTGTCTAGTATTTCTTAGCAAGGAGACTGCCAGTCTCTGTGCTGGAGGCGCGCTGCCGATGTATGTGTCTATGTACAGTCAACTTGCCGAGGTTTTATCTTTAATTTTATTTTTAACTAGCTTCCGCCCGCGACTTTGTCCGCGTGTACTTCAGGATGTTGTTCGATAGGCACAGGTGACGTATATGACAAATTATTATACAGCATAAGGTACAAAATAGTGTTTATTCTGTTACGTAGTCTAATAGTAACAAAATAAATTTCAATATCTGACGTAGTACATTCAAATAGTTTTTCCCTCTAATATTATAAACGCGAAAGTTTGTATATACGAATTTACATATTCTATGGTCGGTTGCTAGGCAACGCGTTTTTGTTATGCCAAAATTGCCCATGTAATCACACTAATATTATAAGTGTGATTTTGTACAATTTACACAATATGTCTTTAGAAATTATAGCCTATATGTTATTCCGATGTATAAGCTACATTATTGTAAAGTTTCATTCAAATCCATTCAGTAGTTTTTCCGTGAAAGCGTCACAAACATCTAAACATCCAAACATCCAAACTTTCACACTTATAATATTAGTAGGATTAGTATAAATTTTTATCAATTGATATTTATCTCCAAATTGAGGAAATTACGAAGTGGAAAAAAACTCGCAAATTACAATAAAATTTGGAATTATTCGAGTAAGAGTGATGAATTTGAAAAGCATGGTGAAGCGGTAAAAACCCAATATCATGCATGCTTGAAGTAGTACAAAAAATGCATTCATTTATCTTTATTCACTACTACATATGTTTTACAATCGATCGTAAGGAATAAACTACAGTCGTGCGTCAACTGACACACACACACACAGAATTTTTTTCTCGGGATAATATTAGAAACCCCGTCATCTCTAGTCAGACACTTCGTATCGCTGCGGAGTCAAACTGCAAGCGTCTCGCTCTAACAAGTTGATGGAGCCATCCCGCCCGTGATAAACTTGTTCGCGCGGATATCGTTGCAGATAATCATATCATCATTAACAGTCTATATACGTCCCCACTGCAGGGGCTCAGGCCTACTCTCCTACAGAGAGTGTATGGGCCATAGTCTACCACGCGGGCCCAGTGCGGATTGGTAGACTTCACACACACACACCTTTGAATTTCTTCTCAGGGACGTGCAGGTTTCCTCACGATGTTTTCCTTCACCGTTAAGCAATCGAATAATGTACTTGAATTGAAAAACAACTCATAGGTACACGGCTGGATTCGAACCCGGAACCCTCAGATTGAGAGTCCGCGCCTTATCAACTGCGCCACCGACGCTTAATCCGCCGACCCGACGACACCGACGATAATCATATAATGTGTGTTTATTTCGTTGACATGTACGTTATTTGAAAAGGTATTCTCAACAATCAGTAATGTACTTCATGAGGGATAAGAGGGAATGATTTAAAAAACTATATCTTAAGCAACAAAGGGAAAACTTAGTTTTTATCGCCTGGACATTTTATCGTTATGTTATTGTTATCGAGTGAAGTTTTTTAAATTGTTGACGTAAATTTTAATTATAATTGTTACAGTTATTAATACGAGTATTTTTATAGCAGCAAAATTAAATGTATCAATCAACTTTGTTTCACTTTCAGCGTAAAGCCTAGTATTATGTAGTGCTCTGTGCTTTAATCTGTATAAATAATCTATACAAATAAAATATAGTTAGGTTATTTTCACCAGTTATAACTAGAACGGTAGGACCGATTTTTATTATCTTTGATTTTTTGAATTTGTCTCCGCCCCTAATAGCAGAATAACTATTAAAACATAGGGAAAATTCACTAAAAATATTCATTTTCTAATACATTCACGACCTGAACGACAGTTTTAAATGACTTGAATTTTGTAGAGCGATAGTTGAAAGACCGTAAAAGGCTACTTTTTATGCTGATCGAACGAGAAGTTCCCATGGGAGAAATCCTAAAGTCCGGTAAAATCGCGGGCAGAAGCTAGTATAGTCTAGAGAGCTGAATTTTATGTATGCTACATGGGTAACTCTATGAAAACATGTTTTGTTAATAGATAATACTAAAGCGATATGTTTTATTGTAATCTTACTGAAAATACCCGTGGCATCTAAATGGTAGAACTATCATATCGATTCTTCCCCATTTCCTGTTAAATTGTTCCAATTAGTTCCTGAGCAAAAGATCTACGCCGTTGAATAGATAGCTTCGAGTTCATCAATGCCTCGCCGGTTTCCGGGAATACCATATATATCAGTGTTCATATATATTTAATTAATGCGATTGATTGATAGCCAATCAGTCAATCGTTCTGTGTTTACCGTGGCAACGGGTTGTCAGCCAGTCAACTGTTTCATGATTAAACATTAATTACGTAGTGGATTCCACGTGGAATCATGTGGCGCAGGGTAATTGAACACGTGGTTACCGAATGAGGAAATTCAGAGATAAGTTACTCTGTAGTTTGCGTCATCTATTTTGAAATTAATTTGATTATGTATTGTCAATGACACCACTGAACAACACTACTGTGGTGTCGTTTATAATTTTATAAAATAATTAATTAATATATATTAATAATTAATTATTAATAATACATTTTAATTAATAACTTCCTTAGGTAGGATTAGAACTTAATTACGTTGGTTTAGTTACCTAGAAAATTGAAAACGACACCACAGAAGTGGTCCAGCGGTTTAGTTGACAATACATGAAGTTAATTATAATGAAAACGAGTAATACCTATTGAATATAGAAACTGAAACTGAAAACTGTATGAGCAAAAGTTGTGGGTGTCATAAAATGCCGCTAAGAGAAAAACATTCGTGAGATGGCAGCATCTACCTACATGCCAAACGTGGTGATGCCAGTTGAGAGAATGAACGATAACATAGACGTTTCTGGGAGTGAATGCTTCCATCTTAGGCCCTTTTTGTGATTAATCAATGTAAAAAAAGGTGCTTTATGTATAGCTGCAATGAGTTTCCTTGGACATAGTAAAGAAATTAGATTTATTGATGTAAGAAACGATTTGTTATATGTTGCCTTACTACTAAATATGCGCGCAAGAGCTGTTCATGTTGATTCCGCCATCGCCATTTAAGTATCGATCCAACAGACGAATAGCAGGGCTCCACCAATACGTCGTTGACATTCCTATGGCTCGCACTAAGCGCTTTGCTTCTAATTTTATCATGCGTACAGCCAGGGAGTGGAACGCGCTGCCGGCGTCTGTATTCCCAGAAAACTATAACTTGGGTGTCTTCAAGTCGAGGGTGAACAGGCACCTTCTAGACCAACGCGCACCATCGTAGGCCACATCGTCGCGTACCATCAGGTGAGATCGTGGCCAAGCGTTGATCTATACTCTGTAAAAAAAAATATTGAAGAGAAGAGTTTTCATAAACGCCATGTGAAGAAAACACCGCCCGCCGCCACAAGAAAGAGACGCTTATCTTGATAGTTGCCCTCCTCCCCCTTTCTCTCTTTCAAAGGAAACCTTTTATTCGTTTAGATTGTTTCGCGTGTCGATCAACTGCGCATTCAGATGAAAACGTATGTTCGTCTCTCCCGCTCCTCATTCCTCACTTTCATCGAAAACCGATTATACACCGAGAGCCAACTGTAAAAATATCTTTTATAAACTCGTAGTTTCGATACTTTTCTTGCAGTGTGGTTTCGGCTTTAGAACAAGTATAACTCTCTCTGTACCGTCAAGTGCGAAAATAAGTATATGTCGTGTCACAGTATAAATGCACTGTTAAGGAACAAGTAAGGATGAATTTGAAACGATACGTACGACGATACCGTAGTGAGTACATGTTTTTGCACTTGACTGTACCTTTATTCTTATTATTTATTTAAGTCAGACATACATCCATAGTGTTAGTAAACTTAGTGCTATGTTAGTAATTAAATATGACGTCAGACATGCTACTGGGACGCTGGTGCATGTAATGACAGCCAGTGTCGCAGCATCGGTTGCCCCGCACCCCGCGCGCGCTGGAGGCCGCACTCTTGCGCAGCGTGCTGTAGCTGCTTCGAAAACCCCATCACAAACCCATGTGAAGTGTGATGATTAATCTTTATTGGAAGGCTCATATTCAAATTAAAGATATATACCAGATTGTTCCGTGTACAAAAATTCTAAAGACATTGTTTTTTCGTTTTAATATTGGGAGTATTTTTCAAGTGACACCGTTTGTATGATGATGGTGAATATAAACAAATTTATAAAACGTATTGATGCACTGTGTACCTTAAAATCAATTTCGAGACCACACAGGTAAACAAACGGGCTATTTAAAAACTTAAATCGTATAGTTTGTCGGACAGTGCTAAAATGCCTATATCACGTTAGAATTTTAAGTTAAGTACAAATCATTACACACATGTTCAGTCGTAAAGCCGAAGCTAAAAATAGCATATTCATTTTCAAAAATTACCACCTCTGTAACTGCAGAGAAACCCTTTCTTGCCCATATTTGACGGTATACTATGACACAACTTTGTTTATATTTTTGATCTTTGATTTCATTTAAGAGTTTAGTCGTATGTAATGAAACAAACCACCACGCGAAAGCGTATGATTATATTTATCCCGTAAATTGCAAGGCCGCGGTTTTTAATATTGCCACGATTTACGACCTCATCAGGGAGGTCGGCGATATTGAAAAATGATACAATTACGCCGTGACTCGTTTGCGACGTCCTGCGATCATTAAGACCCGACAGGTGACGTTGGTATTCCACTTCATTGGGTTTAACGATTGATCGGAATTCGATAAATTAGGCTTCCGTATTAAAAAAATACGTAGCAGAAAAATTAGGGTGAAATTGAAAAATAGCATCTGATTATAAAGCTTTTTTAAATTGAACAAGTAAATGCGTTCAACAAGAACTGGAAACCGACTGCAATTGCCCTAAAAGTCTACTTTTACTTTATCAGTCTAGGCAAATTTAAGATTTATATAGTTTTCGCATGGATGTCGTGAAAACTGGACCAAATTGAACCAAAAGTATCATCCAAATCGGTTCACCCAGTCAAAAGTTCTGAAGTTGTTACATAAAAAAAACCATACCCGTCGAATTGATACTTTTACTTCCTTTTCTGAAGTCAGTTAAAAATAGGCTCATTTCGACCACAATCTCACCTCATCTCAAGTGACAACGATGTGGACAAGGATGGTACACTCCTTAAAAGTGCGCCCGAGTTCTCATTTTGACAATAATTTATACCGGTATCGTCTTTATAATTCATGTTTATTGCTTCGTACGATAGAGACCTAACTGCAACAATAACCTAATTCCTCACGTTCAACAGCCCAATTAAAGTGTTTTATTGCGGAACTACCAAATACCAACTACCGATTGCGTAAATATCCAAGTTATGGTCATTAATATGGTAGTTAATAGTTATCGCTGTCATTGTTCCATGTTCTTCCAATTCCAACATAACTGTACACTTCTTCGGTTCTGAATCTTCTTACAATAAACGTGTAGAGAGTGAAATGTAATGATACTAGACGCGTATTGTGTGTGTATTGTCTTCTTAGATAACCTAGTCCAAAAGGCTGGTTTGGCAATCAAATTTGAATTTAAATATTTTCGATGTAGTTAATGCTTTATATGATTATTTATTTATTACAACAATAACATTACAGTGTAAACCAAGTCTTTAATATTTATACTAAACCGTACAGTACCGTACCGTACAACCGTACAGTACCGTATATATATATATATATATATAAAATAGTACAGTAAGTTCAGTAATGTTAGAGACATTCTCTCAAATCACTTCCATTCATCCAGAAACATGTCTACGTCTGGACACTTGTCGGAGAGCGTGTTGAGCGCTGTGAGAGCAGTGTGGAATTCTTGTACCGAAGCCTGGTAAGGATCAAAGTAATCAAGCAGTACGCAAGTAAACCTGTCGTTGTTGGCATACCTAGGATCACAGATAATGATGATGCCTGATTTTCAATTATGATTTAAGTCGATTATAATTTCATGCATATCTCCGAGTCTATAGGAGGAGCAATTTATCAGAAACACCTCGTGTAGAAAGTTTGACGACGCCGCCGAAAATAGCAAAGTACGAAGTTGCGGTGTTACCGTTAATAACAAAAAAAATACCCGTAAGTGGTGCATTTCATATTTAGAATCACCTAGTATCGCGAGCAACCAAGCGAAACGTAAAAGTGTCGTAACAGCATGTACACACGGCTACACATCAAACTATACATTTCCAGTATACGCTGACCTCGCATTGAATGTACTCCCGCACGAGGCTAGTTTAGCTTATACTGGAATGTATAGCTTGACCTGTAGCCGTGCGTACCAAGGAAAAAATATACTGAGATTTCACCAGGATTTAAACGAACTGTCCAGAGTGGTGAATATGACAAGTCCTCATAGACCACCAGTTTCGTAGTATCATGTCTGAGGTTCTATTATACTTACTTACATAGACCTAAGATTACTAACATTATCGATGGATACAAATCCGATTTAAATAAATCCCACCAAAAACATACATGTGAAAAATGACAGCCAAGTTCAATAATAAGAACATGTTTGGTTGTGGACTTCGCCGAAAAAAGAATTGAGATCTAAATGAGCGCCAAGCTCTATAGAAAATCCCGAAAAATATTTAAGCGAACCAAATAACCATTATAAAAAACTTGAGAGATGTCAAGGGACACCCGGATGGAACGAAGTTCCTTTCGATTAATTAGTAAAGGAATTGTAATAAAATTTTACAAACTTTCAATAAGGTTTGAACGGATTTTTAACATATTTTAAATATGGTTTTGTAGGTTTTTTCATTACATTTTTATGTACGTGATACGTTTTGTTTTTAGCGACATCTGTCATTGAGTAGCGGCAACTAATCAGAGCCACCTGTCGTCACATAGCTGTACTGTTGGTATCGTCTTACTACTACGTACGTCGTACTAACAGATGACGCTAACTTACTATAGCAAAAAGTGTCGGTGACAACTTTTCGTAAGAATTTTTCCGTCTCTGTGGTCTAGCCCCCTTTCACAACGCGCGATAAGGAACTTCGTTCCAATACTTCGTTCCAATAATCAAGTATGCAACTCTTTTTCTTGTTTTATATTACTACATACAGAACGGATGGTTATCCGCGATACCTCACCTCTCTCCGCCAGGTAATGGTCAGATCGGGGGCTCTTTCTGACACTACGTCACAGGCCAGACACTTCAAACAAATGTCGTGATATCGGCACACATCTAACGGATGACGTTTGTATTCCCAATGTGTGAGTTAGTACGCACACACCGTAGTAAAGATCCGTATCTGGGTCATTTTCTTGCGGGGAAGGCGTGATATGGGTGTCTACCAGTATGTCAAAAAACGGACTCTCCGATATTAATTATTAATGACGAAAGTACAATTTGCTCCCCTCAATAACAATACAGCTTAGCAGCAACTCCACAAACCAGACTCCATTCCATTTCCAACCACAACAACGATTCCAATAAAGTTTAACAACGTAACTGAGCCACGCATTTTAATGGACGAAACGACGAATTTCCTCGGAATAGTCAACAGTTTGTTTACGTTGCTAAGAACTTTGTCTGGAACAGATTATAGATGCGAAGACTATTTACTGGGGCCGTGCTGGGGCGCTTAAGTTTGTATTTCATTTAAGTTTAAATTGTCGTAGAATTGCTCTTTAGAGCGCTTCCCAGATTAACATATGTATTGGGTTTCCATGTATCTTCAGATAATAAGGCTTAAAAGGTTCAAGAGAAATGAGGATGGATTTAAGAAATGTGATCTAATACTGTCTTGTTTCAATTGACACGTTCTTATGTTAAATAATAGTTTTTTTTCTTATTCTTTTTAAAGTCCCTTGGTTTCGTTATTTTGTAAATAATTTAGTTCATTGTAGTTTGTTAAAGTTTCCTTTTGTGTACATTTAAATGTAAATAAACGATTCATCTTTTAGGTATCAACAAATTGGGATAGTGATTTAATTTCAATTTATGGAATGAGCATTTGACACTTTTACTTACTACAAAAGAGAATGATTTTGTACAAACAAAATTGTAATTCTAGGACTTCTGTATATCTATGTATCACTCCTTGATTTTTAGGGTTCCGTACCTAAAGGGTAAAAAACGGGACCCTATTACTAAGACTCCGCTGTCCGTCCGTGTGTCTGTCCGTCTGTCACCAGGCACACATGAACCGTGATAGACAGTTGAAATTTTCACAGGTGATGTATATCTGTTGCCGCTATAACAACAAATGCTAAAAAATAGAATAAAATAAATATTTACGGGGGCTCCCATACAAGAAACCTGAATTTTTTGGAGTTTTTATAGATAATGGTACGGAACCCTTCATGCGCGAGTCCGACTCGCACTTGGCCGGTTTTTATTTAAATAAAGTATAAATTGAGGCTGCATTTGAAACATATCTTTTCTCTCGTTATTTTTAATGCTAATTGTTGTAATGTAAATGTTTTGATTGTTCTTTAAATATGCAGGGACGGATGATTTCAATTAAAACTTTAAATCGAAATATTTATGGTTTTCGAATTTCAAATTTTTAAAATTATAGGATTAATTAGTGATTTTAACCGCCTCCGGGGCTTAATAGCTACACGCTTGGTCTAACAATATGAGGGTTCCGGGTTCGATTCGCATTGGGGGAGCTATTGTTGGTTGGTGGTAGGGCATTCTCTGTGTCCGTTTGGCTAGCTACCTCATGTTACCTAAGGCTGACGCCAAACAGCAGTGTCAATAGCACTTTTGTGTTCCGCTATGCAAGGTAGCAGAGACAGTGCCTTGAGCTTGAGGTTTCTGTGTGTGCGCACGCTTCCCATTCAACGGCATCGTCACTTACCATCAGGTCAAATCCCATCACCAAAGATATAGTCCCCCCCCCCCCCCCCCCCCCCCCCCCGTCACCTTTAATGACACGTGAACTACGTACGTACGTCTACCAGGCCGTCCCCCTACTAGATGGACCGACGACCTGGTTAGAGTCGCGGGGAGTCGCTGGATGCAGGTGGCTCGGGACCGGTCGATGTGGCGTACCATGAGGGAGGCCTATGTCCAGCAGTGGACGTTTCCTGGCTGATGATGATGATGATGAACTACGTAGAACAAAATACATAACTTTCTCTTACTCTCTGGCAGTCGGGCAAATATCCCGAACGAAACAACCCTTACAAAAACAAGTTGTAAAGTTTACAAACTATGAATTTACAACCAAGTACAACCAGCGATCTGTATTTACGTACAGCCGTATAAAATAAATACTAACCGTTGTACCCTCGGCTCTATTTACACGTGTTTTTAACTTAGTCTTGACAGAAACGACCCCATAAACTGGCAACACAGGACCCGAGACCGAATGAGTATTCTTTAAAAAATGTGTGCGTTACTTTACACATTTTAGTTCCGACAGAGATCGTAAAGCGTACTGTTGTTCCGGTTATTGAAGCTATCTGCTGTAGTGATGTTCTTTTGCTTTTGCTCCATTCAACATTTCTTTTGCCATGATTTTTGGACACTAAAGTGTTTTTTTTTGTTATATGTAATGTCGGTAATAATCTCCTAGCCTAAACTTGGCCTAAACCTGACCTAAGCCGTGGTAGCTCAGTTGGGTAGAGCGTCAGTCCTTGAACAATTGAGGTCTGGGATCGATCCTGGCTCGTACCAATGAGTTGAGACAAAGAGAAGAAATTCAAAGGTGTGAAGTCTACCAAACCGCACTGGGCCTGCGTGGGCAATGTCCCATACACTCTCTGTAGGAGAGTAAGCTGATGATGATGAATACTCTCCACTGCAGTGAAATAATTTCAAAATTTCACGCAGACAAAGTCATCGGCAGAATCTAGTTATCAAGCATAGTATAGAAGAAAGAGACAAAAAGCTTGGAAATCTAAATAGATTTCAGGAGACCATAAATTAGCCAATAAAACAGCACTAGAGTGTTATCAGGTCGTTTTACAAATATTAAATTAAATAAAAATTATGCGAGGACAAGATTTGAGTTTGATATTCCTTCTTGAAATTTCTTCTAGGAATTGGAAAATCGGATTCTATATCAAAACAAGAAGCAGCAATATTACAGGATGTAGTGGAGACTAAGTGTTCCTTAAAAATACAGAGTTTATATCAGGACCGGTGATCGTAAAGCGGACTGTCGCCTCGCGTAGCTTTCGTTACGAGTATATTGCATCGGAGCTGTAGTGTTGTTCTTTTGTAGCTCGATAAACATAGAATTAAAGATTAGACGGGCCATACTCGTAATTTCAGCAACAAAAGATTTCTAGTTAAGTACGTACTCCATGTTTTTGTATTCGTGATTTAAGCTTTTGTCAGCGATTTCGTTCGTGTCGATTTAAAAAATAATTACATCTCCGGCTACCGTCATCCCAGCGAGATAAAATGAATTTTTTGGATTGGATTGGACAAGTCACATCGATATTAATCCAGAAGTTTTTCTGTGATGCTCGAATAAATAAAGATATAAATTAACGGAGAAATATACTGACAGACCAAATCCTAAAACCTATGGACTCTAAAAGTTGGTTATAACATTGCGTCGATCAATCAAAAAGTAATTCAAACAAACATGTAATGTATGCGCTATATCATGCAGTCATTGTCTCGTGTGTTACTGTGTTGGTTCACTAAATGTCAGTGTCAAAGTGAGAATCACTGGGAGTGTCACGAGAGCCGTGGGCAAGTGTGCCGATACGTAGGCATTGCCGCGCCTCAGTGAAGTGACCGTGAAATGTAAGGAGCAACCCCTACAATAAGCACACAAATATTTTTCATTTTATTGTGAGCAATTTATCATTGCGTTTTGTTTGCTCAACTTTACACAGCGAGTTTTACGCGTACACTCCGCTTTTTATAATTTATATTTTGTAAAATTAAGTTTCATGTGGCGAGACCCAAAAATAGACTGTAAAATAAGGCTCGCCGGGTTTTGTTGACCGTCCTCCGATGTGATGGACACCAAAAAGGTTGTGGTCATACTGACCACTGCCGTGAATCATATTACAGATACAGACACAAATAATTTAACTTGCATACAATGTCTGACTGCAAATGTGGGTGCTGGTTTACACCCTTGCTTGCTTTAGGGTTCTATTGTATTTCAAGACAGGACAGGTTACAACTGTATTTTGGATAATTATTTTATACTATGAAGTTCTAAATTAAATAAGGTTTAATACCTTATAATTAATCTTATTATTATTATATATAAAAAGCTAATGTTAGTACGTTAAGACAGGGTTTTCTTTATCACCATCAACTCCGATCAACTTCCCGTTGGGGTAGTGAATACCCCTTGGTCTCCTGCTGAAAGTAAGAGAGTTTGGTCGCGATGGGTGGAAGTGGGTGGTTGTGGGTGGCAAAATATGAAAACTATATATCTGTCCTTGTCTAACTCATGTGAACTTCACATGAGTGAAGTGAGAAAATTTGGAAAGTTCTGAAAATTTCTGTAATGATCTAGAAATGCCAAAATAAATGTCCACCCGTGCGAAGCCGGGGCAGGCTGCTAGTTACCCATATTCTTATTTAGTAAAGGTAATTGGGCTTTTGGGTTGGCTGCCAAAGCAGGTAGAATGCTGATGGTGTATGCTATAGCATTTTTCTAACTTACCTAAACATTAGACATGTCAATACATAGGATTGACTCGCATGTTGATTGAGGTACGAATTTTATTAAGTTTGTTTAATTTTTTACGTCTTCATTATTGGATGTTGTGTTGTGTCATTTTTTGTTTGTTTATTGTATGCCATATGTATGTATTAAATTTACTTTTAAAAATGTAGAGCTTGTTGACGAACCAATAAAATAAAATAATTGTATAATTGACCAAGATATCGTTTATGAAGTGCTACAATTAGGTTAGGTGCTTTGTGCATTATTAGTTGTATATAGTGGCTCCTCTAACATGAATCCCATTGCAGTCACAGACATAAAAGCAGAGTTCCGGCCCGATCGTTAGATGCTGTGATACCACCGCATCATACAATTTGTTTCCTATTGTTTTCGCGTTTTATTGTTGCTGCTTATGACATCGGTTGACACTTGCCAGTCAAACAAGCGGTGTATTCTTGTAAAGCATCTTGTTTTTGACAGAGTTGACAGATCTATTTACACTGGTCATGGTGGAATGTGGCCTTGACTTATAATAAGGTATATACCTCAACTTTGAACTGAACACTCAACAGTAGAAGAGAAAAATAACTTTATTTAGAAATTATTTTTATTTCAATAAACAATTAAGAACTGAAACTTTTTCAAACTGTCTTTGTTAAGATTGTTAAGGGCTAAAGATTTTGTGCTATGTATAGGACAGTCATTCTCAAAGTCTGATCGCTCCTCTGTGAGGGCTCCGACAAAATAAAACCTAAGCACATTAGCAGCAGCAGGGAAACGTCCACTGCTGGACATAGGCCTCCTCCATGGTATGCCACATTGACCAGTCCCGAGCCACTTTGCATCTAGTAGGGGGACGGCTCGGTACACGTTTCTCATCATTAAAAGTCGGTCGTAAAAAGCGACTAAGGAATTATAATATGATTTTTTAAAATAACTCCCTTTTTTCGTGTAAAAGAATGCTTCTACGACGTTGCCAGACTGTAACGAATATAACTCTTAACTAAATAAATGTTTCTCCCGAACAACAATATCGCTAAATTCACGTACTGCCTACCCTAACATAGCACGTACCCTCACAATGTTTCATTTGGAGCCAACACTGCAATACTGCAGTTTAATGAATTCTCACCAAAGCGGAATTTTGTACCTACCCCAGACTTACAAACTATGGACATGGCATGTACATCACGGATAAGATCTAAGAATTAGGTTCTCAGCACCTACTACCAGCCCTTATAAGTCCGGAGCTGACATTACAGTAGCCTCACCAGTAATGTATGAGGTCGTTTAAGTAGCTGTGAAAGAATGACACTATTATAAAAGCCGGGGTAGCATGTACCAAAATAATAAGACATATCCATGTTTCCATGTATAAATTTCAATAACTAAATTAAACATAAATTCATGAATATAGGTATTATTTGAACAAGAATACGTTGTATACATTATAGAAGAACGGGGTCTCCTAATACAAGCTATCTTTAACTTTAAAGGAGTACCCCAAAATCTTTACATTAATTTTAGTAGATGATGAAATAAAAAAAATTCATTTAAACATTTTTCATTTTAATTTTTCCATATATTCAAATAAAAAATTTCGCTCTGTTCCTATGCACAATGCTTTACCGAGAATAGTATAGTCGTTTTTGTGATTGAAAAAGGCATACATTGAACTTCCGTTGAATCAGTTATCCTCCCACGTCACAAAAACACTTTAGGTTTTTCGGAGAGTACGCTTTCATTTAACGGTGAGGTGAAAGAAGCGCGTGCGCAGAGCATGTATCAAACACTAAAATAAATAAATAGATCAATATGTTTATTTCTTACATTTCCAATGGTTGCTTTGGTTCGTTGCTACGCTACATACAGCTTATTTGTATGAGCAAAAACATTTTTAGATGTACATCAGATGCGACGATTTGATACGAAAATTCCGTTGTAAATAAAATACTTACTTCTTTTACTCGTATACGACAATGAGAGGAGGAGATAGGACCTAGTTCTTGCGCACGTGAATACAGACAATAGTTGTGTCTCAAGTATTTATGACTCAAATTCTTAACTTTGGAACGTGAATTATGGCTTAATCGTGGTTCAGTAGTTTAGTTGTTTTAGATCGTTCTCTCTCTCTCTCTCTCTTTCACTGTTTGTACAGAAATGTTCTAAAATTTACAGAGCACTGGATACCAACTTTACCTCATATAATGGCAAAGTTTATACTAAAACAGGCAATCTGAGGTGTGGTAAGCTGTTATATTGTATGAGTACAATGTTGCCCAGTTTGTATTTTTGCTTCTCGCTAAACGTTGTTAGGTTTATTACTATTTTATTGTAAGGAAAAACGTCAAAATATGAGACATTAACGTCCTTATTGTGTTGATTTAGAAGTTCGCTTTTTTGACAGAATCGAAGGGTTGCAGATTTGAGTGTTTGATATTAATTTCAACGTAAACCTACACTTTCCTTCGGCTTCCTGAAAAAAAAAAAGGCATTGACAGACAGACGTATAACAGAGTGATTCAATAAGGGTTCCTTTTTTCCCTTTGAGGTACGTAACTATAATTATACTCTTGTTGAACTTTCTTAATTTCCTAAATTGGTTTTATTATAGAGCGAGTTACATGAACTCTGCAGCTCGATCCAGTGGAGGGATTTCCTCGTAAATTCCATAACTTCGGAGTCCCTGCTCAATCTCGGATTCTAAACCAACTTTCTTACATAAACTAAATAAATTACTAACGCCATATTTTATTCATTCCACACGAACAAAAGATTTTTTCGCGACGCGCTGTGTCAGTTCGAGATTCGGGGACGTTAAAATATTTTTTAAATATTACATTTTTCTACGTTACGGCATTTGTTTTGTAACTAAGATTAATGGGAATTTCGGTCTTCTGTCCTTTGTCTACGATACAATGGAGATTCATTATAATTTAAGCGTTCATCACTGTTAGGCTTGGTTCTTTCCTGGCTTTCAAAGCTGCAGTGGCTCTTTTGATGTTGTCTCCATTGTGGAACTAAACTAAAACAGTTGTTCAAATGATTGTGTTCTTTCCCAATGGATTTAGACGTACCTTATTGTCTTGTGGATGTTGATACCAGCTTTAGGCCCGCGACTTCGTCAGTATTTAAAAAATAAAAGGTCAACGATGTCTATTTACTTTTTGTTTGTATATTCCGAAGTTTTGGTTTTCAGTGAATTTAATTTTTTAGCTGTACGCATGATACAATTGCAAGAGGCTCGGACCGGCCATTGTAGCGTACTATGGGGTAGGGTTTTGTAGTTGACGCTACCCGTCTAATAATGATGATAAAAGTGTAAGCTGTATGAATATCTACTGAAAAATTTGACGTTTTTCTTATTGATAGCGATGACGCAATCTCCGAAATGTATCCTGTATAACACTAAACAATATCAGCGGTTAAAGTCTTCCTTTTCTTCCTTTCTCAGTCACATTTAAATGCGGAAAGTTGGTACTCTGAAGTTGCAGCTGTTACGAGTATTCCGTACACAAGTCTTGAATCGGAAAAGGTTACTTTCAAACTTGTATTAAGGCGGGTTCTTATCCCAATTAGCAGAGCGACAGATAATTAAATCTCTGATACATCTGAATCCAGAACAACGCGTGCTCATTTGCTTAGCACAATTCAGACGTATTATATTGTAAAGTATTAATTTATTTATGTAAAAATATAGAACAAAATAAGAAACTAATAGTTAAAATTAATTAAAAAGTATGTCTATAAATATATATATATATATATATATTTATCCGAGTTGATTCTCAAAATAACAAAGCAACAATAAAATTGAAAACACCAAAAATTAAACATTTGTGTCTCTCGTTTCTCCATATTTTCAGTGACACCGACATACTTTTTAATTAATTTTAACTATTAGTTTCTTATTTTGTTCTATATTTTTACATAAATAAATTAATACTTTACAATATAATATATATATATATATATATAAAGCTATATATAAAGCTGATCTTAGTACGTTAAGACAGGGTTTTCTCTATCACCACCAACTCCGATCAACTTCCCGTAGCGAATATCCCTTGGTCTGCTGCTGAAAGTAAGGGAGTTTGGTAGCGATGGGTGGATGTGGGTGGTTGTGGGTGTTAAAATTGGGAAAAATATATATCTGTCCTTGTCTAACTCATGTGAGCTTCACATGAAAAGTTCTTAAAATTTTTGTAATATCTAATGTATCTAGACAGATTACATTTACTCTACGTTTATGCCAAAATAAATGTCCACCCGTGGGAAGCTGGGGCGGGCCGCCAGTATTTTATAGATATTCTTGTTCGTCTATTTTATTTTTCATTGTTTGGTATTTATTTCGGGACCTTGTCCATGTAAGACCTCGCCTTAAGTTTATCAACAGACGCATTTGAGTATCACAACATTGTTTCGCGACTAACGAGTCTCCTAAATAGATTCAAACAGAGCTCCGCCTCTTTTCAGTCTTAACTTCCGTAACCAAACATCCTTTAGATGCAAAGTTCCTAAAACTCGTGGTTGCAAAGTAAACCGACTAAATAAATTAACCCCGAAACTTCATCAATAGAAAAGGGGAGATGGAACTTTATGGAATGATCAGGTAATACATCAAAGGATGCCTGAAGAGCCTTCGGGATTTAGTTTAATTAATTTCGGTATGCTTTGCTTTTGCCATTGTTAGCGGGTAAGATAAAGTTGTCTTAAGTAAGCGAATCGTGTAACTAAAACTTTAAGTTTCAACTTGAAAGAACTAGTTACAGTTGAAAGCGATTTATGCCTTGAAGAGAAATGTATAAGTCTTGGACAAGAAATGGTCTTGGATGAAGCCTTAGACGAAAGTTACCCTTTTTAAATGTAACCAACTGGACCCTATTAGGGGTCGTCCACAAATTACGTAACGCAAATTGGAGGGAGGGGGGGGGGGGGGGGGTCCGGCCAAGCGTTACGGTCCTGTTACATTGGGGGAGGGGGGTGTCAAGGTTTGCGTTACGTCACGCACGATTTTATAAAAGTATTCATTAAAAAAAAATGTTTTTCACATCCCTAATTTGCGGGTACTGAGAAAATACTGGCAACACAGATTACTAAACAGAACAGTCAGCGCCGTGCTGCATAGTGCCGCAGTAGTTTGTGATTTGTGTCATTTGTCACGCTAAATTATATGTAAATGAATATATTTAAAGGTGATGACATCGAAAATAGGTGAAATTTATCAAAAGGCCTTTAAGGCATACAAAGAATGTCACTCAAGTATTTCAGCAGCCACTGCACAGCAAAATTTCAATTTCTTTTCTGAATATTAACCCTAAAGATTTTTACAAAGCACTTGTTACGTAACGGTATTGAGGGGGGGGGGGGTCCCCAGCTAAGCGTGACGCACCTGTTACATGAGGGAAGGGGGGGGGGGGGGGGTAAAAATTAAGAATTTTGCGTTACGTAATTTGTGGACAACCCCTTACTAAGCCTCCGCTGTCGGTCCGTCCGTCAGCGGGCTGTATATCATGATCTGTAATTAACAGAAAGTTAATTTTTTTATTTCCGTGTGTGTTGTTGTATGTTTCCACCATAAATACGGTTTACTGTGGTCCAAATAAACAAGTTCAAATTCACTCAGCGAGCAATGGAACGAGCTATGCTCGGAATTTCTCTACGTGATAAGGTCCGGAATGAAATAGACGAACGAAGGTCACCGACATAGCTCGACGAGTCAGTGAACTGAAGTAGTAATGGGCAGGCCACATCGCTCGAAGAACCGATAACCGGTGAGGAGTAAAGGTTCTCGAGTGGCGACCACGAACCGGGACATAACTATCAGGCCGTCCCTTTACCCGGACCGATGACCTGGTTAGAGTCGCGGGGAGTCGCTGGATGCAGGTGGCTCGGGACCGGTCGATGTGGCGTACCATGAGGGAGGCCTATGTCCAGCAGTGGACGTTTCCCGGCTAATGATGATGATGTTGCCGCCATAACAAATAGTAAAAATAAATTAAAATGATTAATTACATCACATTAAAATAGCTACTTTATGATTACAAACTGTTAGACTGTAACATAACTTTAAAGATATAGTTACAGCCAGAACAAGTATATTAAACCGTGTAACTCAGTAGCTACCAACTAAAAACAAACTATCCGTCACGTCAGTTGTTCTCGGATCAGTGTCACGGTATTTATTATTCGATGTTCAAGTTTCAAGTTTATTTATTTACGAATAATGTCTACATTGTCTTTACTACATTCTGTAAAGTAGGTATGTTTTCTTTAAAGGTCTTTAAAGGATAATCTCAAGATATGGTAGCAGGATCTATCTAATTGATTTCAGAATTACTTACTTGCAGACTTTACTGTTTTTTTCTAAATAAATTTTACATAACAATATATTGATTATAAAACTTTATACTTATCTTTGTCTTCTTTTTCTGAGATTGGAAGGGCCTGGATACCTAAGATACAGATCCTCGACCTAGTTTAAGCTCCAGTCGCCCACATATTTCACAATAAGCTTTAGTTAAATTTGATGTTTGTAATAAGCGCTTTTTTTATTACTCTCATAGATCGTCATCTCAATTTTTCATGGGGGTGGGGTTGGGATTTGGATTTGGAATGGGGTTGGTTTAGATGGCAACATATTTTCCCATAGTCACCTTTTACGCCTACGGGATAAAACAGAGTGATCGGGAATGACAGAGAAAATAATACTTTACTAAAAAGGTGTGTTTTCTTTACCGAAGGAAGAATCGAGTTTTTTTTAAAACGAAACAACACTTCAGTGGGCGTGGATGGACCGGATAATTTATTTCGCTAACGACTTCCCGTCCCCAAAGTTATAGCATTAACTCGAAAACATATTTAAATTAATAATTAAAGCATCAAACCTCCGACGATAATCTTCAGACGGGATTTTGAAAATTAATATTGTTCGTACAAGAGTCTTGGAACCCTCTTACAAACTTCACGAGCTTTGGTTCACCGTCCATAATAACACGTACACATATTATGATATTGTTGTTTCTGTTTTACCAGATATGAAATCACGACTACTATTATAGAATCTGTAAAGAAAAAAACATTGTGTACGATGTTACATAAAAGGTATTTAAAACAAGACCAAAGATTATTGTTCTTTTAGCGTTTATATTGTCATCATCATCATCAGTCGGGAAACGTTCAATACTGGACATAGGCCTCCTTCATGGTACGCCACATCGACCGGTCTCGAGCCACCTGCATCCAGCGACTCCCTGCAACTCTAACCAAGTCGTCGGTCCATCTAGTAGGGGTCTGTATGTCACCTTTATATTTTCAGAATGTAATCAAGACCTTTTATTTGATACTTCAGAATTGTTTATCTATCCCTTTGACTGCATGTTTGTACACACTTCATGCGACAACTACAGCACAAAATTGGATTCAATTTTCACAGTTGCAATGCTGGGTTTGTTTAATCTTGTATAGATACGCCGCCCAGAAGTCATGTCACATCACCACCCATAAATGAGGGGCAGGAGATTTGAAATTCAGAGAACGTATATTCTTTAATGCCCTAGCATAAAATAAGACAGGATTACATAAATATACATAATCTGTCGCAATTTATGCGTAAAAGTTAAGCGAAATATTTTCTTTAGTAATGCTTTAGTTTAGTAGTTAATCTTCAGTACAACTAATACTATACATTTTAGTTGTCGGTTAAAATGACGTGTTAACGTGTCTATTGTCATCTCTTTTTAATACACGAAGAATCCAGTGTCGATAGAATTGTTTAACTTGAAATCTACACTAATATTATAAAGAGGAAAGATTTGTAACTATTTTTGTACGTTTGTAATGAATAGGCTCAAAAAGTACTGGGCCGATTTAAAAAATTCTTTCACCAATAGAATGCTACATTCTTCCAATTTGACATAGGCTACATTTCATTTTGAAAAAAATTAGGGATCCTTGGTAAAATTTGAACAATGTAACCGAAGGTGTAGAAAAATGAGTCTTAAAATGTCTTTCGTCGAATGCGCTGCCGAAACTATTAGCGATAGAACAAAATAATGTACAACAATATTGAAGAACATCATAATGTCTACAAAAAACTCCGCGGTAGCATATGTCCAACTATTGTAGTTATGTCACTACAACAACTTTTTTCATTTTAAACATTAATGAAAATGCTAACCAAATTCAAACCATGCTATTTATGTGTTTATATTAATCCTTATCCAAATAAATTATTTTATGGTCAAGACCATTTAACTACCTATAAAATAGTTTTTAAATTATTTAAATTGGACTTTCCATTCAAAAGATATTACGAATTAAAAAATTCAAACAGTAAACAAAACCGCCATAGCGCCGTGGCCGTTGTTTGCGATGCAGTCTGAAAAGCGCGCCGGGCATCGCGGCGGGCGGGGTGGAGGGGGCACTGAAATATTTTTTTTAAATATATAATTAAAAATAATAATTTATTAATAAATAAAAATATTTGTAAAAAAAAGTGTTTTATATCCAAATTTCCAAAAATAAATTATTGTCTACCCCGTGCGAAGCCGGGACGGGCTGCTAGTAATTTATATAAAGATATTGTGCCACATAGCTTTGTGCCTTAGGGTTGTAAATACGAGTAGGGATTTTCTTAAGATAAGGATAAGAGTCTTTCAATTTCAACCTATTGCTTTTGTGATTTCACCATGTCACTTATGGACTTTCAAGTGTAGCACGGACAACATTTGTTACTCAGGTAAACTACTCAGGTAGAACACGTGCAATAAAGAAGTGAACTTTACCCAAAAAAGAAATATCGAACATTTCCTTGTGTCACCTGACGCGGTGTTAAACAATACTGCCCGTCAAATATACCACGGACCCTAAAATAGGGTCGGAGTCAATAAATTCTCGGGCCTCGAAGCTAAAATGGCGATGCTCTCTCAGCGCCGTTAAAATGTCATTTCACGGTTGCCAATAAACTACTGAGGGCGGAAAAATACTGGTCGACAATGAAAACCACGTTCTTACTCTCGCTGAATTATTTAGTTTCTTACACTGTGTTTCGGTAAACCTGTCACAAAGTTTTTAATCGACTCAATACATCATGCAGCTCAGGTTCCTTATACATTTGTCGCCGCTGGATTGCTAATAACATGTTTTACATAACCGTTAGCTGTTTTGCTACAAAACTTCGATAAGTAAAATGGCTGTACAATGTAGCTGGATTGTCATTACGTTGTATTTTACAAAACAGCACATTGCCCATTGGTAGACGTTTTGCAGAATGAATTATCTATAATTACAATTAGAAATCGATGTAAGGCAACCATAGTTAAGTATTAATAAAGTTCAAAGATATATTTGTATATATAAAATACTAGCTTCCGCCCGCGACTTTGTCCGCGTGTACTTCAGGATTTATTCTACTTGTTCGATAGGCATAGAAGGCATCTATCTCCATTTCCAGCATAAGGTACAAAATAGTGTTTATTCTGTTACGTAGGCTAATAGTTTAAAGAAACAAAAGAAATTTCAATATCTGACTTAGTACATTCAAATAGTCTTCACACTTAATATTATAAACGCGAAAGTTTGTATATACGAATTACATATTCTATGGTCAGTTGCTAGGCAACGCGTTTTTGTTATGCCCAAATTGCCCATGTAATCCCACTAATATTATAAGTGTGATTTTGTACAATTTACACAGAATGTCTTTATAAATTATAGCCTATATGTTATTTTGATGTATAAGCTATATTATTGTAAAGTTTCATTCAAATCCATTCAGTAGTTTTTCCGTGAAAGCGTCACAAACATCCAAACATCCAAACTTTCACACTTATAATATTAGTACGATGACATTACAGAACAGGTGACGCAAGAGCACATTAAACATGCAAAACTTATAAATTAAAATAAAATTAATTTGCAATGTGAAATTAGAATATATATTTAATTCGCTGACTGAGACACAAGATCTTGTCCTTGATGTAAACATTACAGCTTGCGTGGACTTCAGATTACTCTTTTTTTTCTCGAATGGACTTGATGCGGTTGGTCATGCGACCTCTACAGCTTCACCCGGACAATGGCGAGCGCGGAAGGCGCTGTCCACTGCTGGGCAATATCTCCTCCGCGGTATGCCACCATGACCGGCCCCGAGACACTTGCATACAGCGGACCGGTATATACGTCTACCGCTACGTGGACACCTCTCCAGAACTTTGACGCCCCATCGGTTATTCATTCATCAAAAGTTTTCATTCATTCATATTAGATTTATTCGGCAGGTTTCATCCAAATCTGTTGAGCTTCTTATCTCAAACGCTATGAGTCCCATCATTGCGTCGAGTGAATTAGAAAGCGTATCTCAAATCTATATATACCCGTATATCAAAATAATGTAGAATCAATAACGCCAGTCAACCGTCCGTCCTAATCGTTCTATAGAAAACCACGGCCGTCCCATGGTTGACCGAGCTTTGAGCATCACGCCATTATTCACAATGGAATCATATTATCCGGACCCCATTATGCATGAGAGCTATCCTTTTGTCTCCAAAAATAGGTCGTCGAAAGTTCCCAACAAAATCTGCGTTCACTACACAGAATATATTTCGGTAAACTGGAGAATAGCTAGAGGTCGGGTAGTTGAAAATTTTTGGGATGAGATGAATTTAATCGGATAGGTAGACCTTTAGTAACTTAGTTAGAATGTCTGCATTGTTTCAAAGGTCTCGTATGTCATCATTCGAAGTCGGATTACATACACTTTAAAAATACGTCATATGTGCTGCGAAGGTTTAGAAATATTTAGGTTTATTTTGTCCTTGAATAGGTTTATTACAACTTATTGAATGGTATGGGTATAAGAATAAATAGAAAATTGTGTCAGGCATTAATGTTACTTCTAAAACAGGAATTTTAGTAAATACACAAAATTTATAACTTGTTCAGAACTGTTAGACCACAATTGTGATACTATTTCTATGATAATTTCAAGACATTTACATCTTCATCTCTGTCAATCGCTTTATTACCTAAATTAATCTGAGATTTTTAATCTAAGATTTATATATAGAGAGGTAAATGGAATTAATTTTGATATTTCTTCATCAATCAAATGTTGAGATATTTTGATCCTTCTTATGCACGAAAGAGGATTCAGTGAAGGGATAAATGACTATAACGATTCATATTAAATGCATGGGTACAAAATAGCATTATCATTTCATTCGAAATAAACATTCGAAATACTTGGAAAATTATTGGAAAGTTTTGCCGCATAAGTCTGTGTTAAAATATTGTGCTGTGTCTAAATAAATCAACGTATAAAATGCATCATCGAGGTATGAAAAGGGTCGTCACCTTGTCATATTCACATTTAATTGACATTTCCACAACATATTGTATATGAACAAGAAAGAGTGAATGTGATATGGTACAAAAGTACGTTCGTACGTTATTACATATGGTCTCTTCATTGAGTACAAAGTACCAATACTTTTCTCATTAAATCAGACGCAGAAAGATACTGGCTGACAAGGAAAAAAAGTTCGCAGTGTGTGAAGGAAACATTAGACACTTAGGTACTTTCAGAGACGTCTGTCAGTAGAGGAGCTCGAAATTATCCTGTCATAAATAATTATCATGGCAGTCAAAAAAAGTATTGTTAACGATTTTGACATATTTATTTTCACAACAGTTATATTCTCTTTTGCAGGTGAATGACCGAAGGTTTACATGAATTTTCATCAAGGAATTCGGTACTCTTTGAAAAATATACGTTTGACAGATAAATTCTGCTACGACGATGCCATCTATCCATGAATGAAGTACTATTTTCATTCTTTTTTTAAAGTATTTAATTGATGATTGAATTTCATATTGCGATGGTATATTAGTGCATGACCGTTAAACTATTCTACATATGGGTATAGGCTCGCAGCCGGGACACTCCGGAGGTGCGTACACGACGCAACTCTCTTCGCCCATGCATATGTGGTTCCTGCACACATCCGCCGCAGATATACACGATCTGTAAGCTGAAACAAACGACACTCATTTCATTATAGTCTCATGCACTGCCAATGCCTTGTATTTGGCTTTTTTTAGCCCCCGACGCAAAAGAGTAGGTTATAAGTTTGACGCCAATGTCTGTCTTGTCTGATTTGGATGCTTTTTTTAACGTGAAATCAGGTTTTCTTGCGGTGCTTCTTAGCTATAATTGGTAATCGTATGATTATTGAGTAGTTTATTTATTTATATAACAATATATTGTACACAGAAAATATAAAAAAACACAAAAACAGAGAAAATATACACAAAAGGAACAGCTTATTTCTATAAGAAATTTCTTACAGCAGTCCTGGGTCAAGAGCGAAATAGTAAAGAGAGGAGGGCATTCAGGCGTGTACATTTAATATATCTAAATACAATTTTAATTTTTTAATTTAAAAAAAACAAAATTCAGTTGTTTTGTCACAAAGATCAATACACCCAGAAGCCGTATTTCATTGAATACGAATGAAGTAACTAGGTCAGACACTTTTGTTTGTTATACACAAGGTACACACATAAAAGTACATCAAAGATCAGACACTCGGCCGGCCATATGTAGCGCCCCTCATTGTCATTTTTTTGACCTCACACATGATTAGACGAGGTGGAATGATGGTAAGTAACGGCGAGGCCGTAGAATAGAAACACTTGCACTTTGGCTGTGTTACCGGAACTGATTATTGGGTTGTCATAAAAATTCATTATCTCGTAGTAGTAGTAGAACATATATATAGATAGCAATATTTTTCGATATGAGTAAGTAATATTTTTTCTAATATAACCCGTCCAAAAGTAATTCTAGTTACGCAGTGCAGGAATGTTCAATATAAATCGGTCACACGTTGTGACGTTTGAATTTTTCAATTGTAGATTTATATATTTGATATTAAGTTCGACTTGATTCTTTCAGGCGTTCCTGAGAAGAATGGTATTGACAGACAGACAGACAACAAAGTGATCCTACCAGGGGACCTTTTCCCTTTTGAGGTACAGAACTCTATAATAGAACGGAATAGTTCTCTTCGGAGTCGTTATATCGATAAAAGTACACTTACTGTTTATGCATTCACCGTCAAAACAGCATCCCCCACAGCACTGCTCATGGTCCACGCACTGAAAAATATTTTTTAGTTGTTTAGATGTACGCTCGACTATAATACCCAGCTTACCGTGCATGCATAATAATCTACTATTAAAAATGAGATAGCTTTAGATTTCCTTTCGCTCTTTCTTCTCTGTAGAACCCTTTTACGGTAAGGATAGTAACATTGTAATAAATTCATTGACATAAAAAATGTTTTCTTATTTTTTTAAATAATAATAATTTGTTTTAAGTAAAATCTCGGAAAGTCCCATATTAAGAGGGTTGACAGCAGGTAAGGTCACGCTATTCTAAATACTATATTTCTACTGTCAAATGTATCTAACTACTAGCTAAATTTGACAAATATATTTGAAATATTTTAAAAACACGCGTGTTTCCAGTAGTTACGCTGAAGCTGTCCCTCAACTGGACTTCTGGGAATTTTCTTCCCAAAAGCTACGTTACTCATACTACTGCACCCAGACCCATAATATAAGTAAAACGGAACTCCTAAGAAGAAAATTCCCAGCAGTCCAGTCGAGTGACATCTTCAGCGGAACTAACTGGAATACACGAAAAAATACTATGTATATCAATAAATAAACTGTACCCGTTTCCCGCCAACTTTGCAATCCTGCGCCAGCACACCCACCACAACACCGAACAGAAACAATAAACAAAACCTCATTTTAACCCTCAACTCACATATAATATTCTCATTTTCAGGAAAATAATAACATTATTGAACTAGTTTCGTCGAACTAGTGTGCAATGAAACTAATGTTCGTATAGTGTGACGCAGTTTGAAATGTATGACACGAATATCATATTGTGTTATAGAGGCGCGCGTGCGCAGGTCCGACCTCGACCATTGTGGCCGAGTTAGATCAGCTGCAACCTGTCTGTGCACTGAGATTCCGTGTGACCATAGGAATTGGGCTAACACATAGAAGTTACTATTTTGTTTATACTTTTGGCCGTGATAAGAGTCGGATGGGCATCGAGTGTTATGTTTTGATGTATTTCTGTATTACAGATCGCTTGGAGCGATATGGCCGCCTACCTGTACAATTTTGCTCCTTTTTTGGGTGTAAAATAGGCATTTTTGAAGAATGTTAACCACAATTGAAAATAAGCATAAATAGAGCTACATTTGGTTTCATAAAAAGTCATGAGTATTATTATTTTGTTTTGTACCTTCAATTTTTAATTTGGCAATCGTTACAAATGTCCCTCCCTCGCGTCACTAGCGAACTACGAGTAGTCTGCACAAATAGCACCATCGCATAGCGCGTATTAGAAACTGTGTATTTAGAGGAAAAGCCCGATGGGAGACTTTATTGAAAACTAGCTTTTGTCCGTCACTTCGTGCACGTAGACTTCGTAATGTATCCTACGGGAACTAAATGCTCGGGATTAAATGTAGCCTATGGCCTTATCCGGCCCTTCAAAAATCCTCACATCAAAAATATCGCCATTTTCAATCCACTTCAAAAAAGGAGGAAGTTCTCAATTCGACGCGTATGTTTTTTTATATGTATGTTAAGCGATAGCTCCGCCAATAGTCAACCGATTTCGATAATTCTTATTTTGTTTTTGTAGAACATACTTCAGAGGTGATCCCATAATTTTGTTTATCGAAATTGATTGATCACTCTTTGAGAAAATCAACAAAAACAAAATTTTCAGGCAAACGAAGGTTTTTAGTTCTTTTTGAACGCGTTAATTAGGACATCCATTACGACGGGAAGGACGGACAAACAAACCCACTTTCCCAGTTATAATATTAGTAATAGCCTTGATATGTTTTTGGTGGGATAATAATTGTGTCCACATATACAATGTGTACAAAAAAGGAGTGATAATACTTAAAGGTGGGTATATATCCCTTGTATAGAATACACTGTGAAATAGCAGCGTTGTAAAGGTTAGTTTAAATTTCCATACATTTTTATTTCATAGGTGTAACGTCGTAATTTTTGACAACCCTAAATGTTGGTTTACCAACGCGAGCACTGGGGTCAATGATCGCAGACCTTCTCTTTGGTTTTAGGGGTTATTGACACATGTAGAACTAGGATAGGGTTGAAATTCAAAAATTTTAGTCAATATTTTAAATTCGATTTTCTACAAATTCTTACGGTTTACAGATGTCTACTACCGCTCCAAAGGTAAAACCTTACCTAACATATACCGCACTTAAGTTTTATCACTCCTTTTTTGTACACGTTGTATAATATTTGAAAACTGTAAGGCTTATTATTTCCATCAAAAATATACACGTATTGTTATGAAGATCCTTAACAGTTCAGTCCATTGATGCTGCAACGAGCAACCATGCTAATAAGATCTCTAAACCCCCATTATGTTAATATTTCCTCTGTATTTTAGTACGGTAGAATGTGATACCAGAGATCCATCTAAGTTGGTTTTCAAATGACGGCACGCCTGAGTAGGTTTCAATGTGCAGTAAATATGGGCGATTTGTCTTTTCAACAATAGCGAAAATAATTAAGTTATTAATGTATCTCGGTCATGCATTATTTGGATACGAATTTTATTTGAGAGAACACTCCCGAACCACTTGCATCCACATTGGGTAATCGGATATCATTAAAATATTTTGTGGTGGGTATAAGAAGCGTCGGTGGCGCAGTGGATAAGGCGCGGACTCTCAATCTGAGGGTTCCGGGTTCGAATCCAGCCGTGTACCTATGAGTAGTTTTTCAATTCAAGTACATTATCCGATTGCTTAACGGTGAAGGAAAACGTCGTGAGGAAACCTGCATGTCTTGAACAGGCATGTGAAGTCTGCCAATTCGCACTGGGCGTGGTGGACTATGGCCCATACACTCTCTGTAGGAGAGGAGGCCTGAGCCCCTGCAGTGGGGACGCATATGGTTGATGATGGGTATTATAATAATCTCGCGGAGAAGCTGGTGGTTGGATTACGGAAGAAGCTAATGTGAAGATGAAGGATTGGACATTTGACTGCTGATGTGATTCTATTCCATTGGACATTTCTAACCGAACCTTAGACTTCTCATCTGTAGTTTAGTTAGGTCTTGCATTATAAATGTGGAAGTTAGGGTGTTTATGACTCTGACGCATACACTATTGAATGAATTTGGGCAAAAAATTTCGTACACTGACTTCAAAGGGTGCGAATTGTGACTCTATTACTACGACTCCAATGTCCATCTTTCTGTCACAGGGCTGTATTTATGAACCGAAGTAGGTAGAAATGTCCGTCTTACGGACCGCCATACAATAACCGACCGCTGGAAGGTAAGCGTGCGCACCCAGAAGCCGCAAGATAATGCGGAACACAACAGTGCTATTAACACTGCTGTTTGGCGGCAGACTTGGTAACATGGTGGTTGGCGGACAGAAAATGCCCTACCACCCATCAAATATGTACCATAGGGATTGATTAGCCCGTGGAGGCGGTTAAATGCACTGACAATAAACTCAACTTTTTCTATATTCAATTAAAAACCAATCCAATAACAATTCTGTTAAAGATCGAAGTAAAATTGAAAGCTGTCGTCACCACTCAGGGAATTTAGGTACTCGTATAAAAGGAAATATAATAAAAGCCGGTCCATCGGCCCGATGCATTCGAATGTACGAGTAAAAAGGTTGGGTCCTGTCCAAAGTAGAGTCTGTCCTCTATAACAGAATTATGTTTTCGAATTGTAAAGAGTCACCTTTTAAGCAAACACGTTGGGAGCGGTGTCATTTATGCAAAGTAGGGTCACCTATGCTGAATTTTGTCATATCTGCAAATGACAGGTCCCGCGTACATTCGCATGGAGCCAAGGCCTGGTCTTGTACACTTATAATTTAAATTTAAACTTTAAATATAAAAGGTGATTATCAAATAAAAGGGGTCCAGTTACTATTTTTGTATTTATTTGTACTAACACATATAAAACGCATGAAACAGGTAAGACTTAACTTTGTTTTCAACAAAGATGGCGTCAATAAAATGAAATTTGACGCTGTCACTGCACAAAAGTAATGATTTTGTACAATTAAAATAAACGCAAAAATGTATTTCTAGTATTTTTCTATACATATTCAGAGTATTACTTGATTTTTAAATAGTGTACAAGTGCAGGCTGAATTTGAAACATCTATTAACCCGTATTCCAGTGTTAGGAAATAAGGAATCATGATTGACGGTTACTTTAAATATTGTACCAGCCACGGATTTGTACCGACGTGGTTATATTCGTATACGTTATCTAGCCGTTGGAAGCTACTTTTCCGAGTACCCATGTAATATACAGTGTGTGACCCCCCCTCCTACCCCTCTAGTAGACTCGAGGTTGTTTGCTTTATATAATTTCCAGATGTATCCAGCAGCAATGGACGCGATAAACTAGGTTAAACTCATAACTAGTTCTGGCAAACTAGTTAAACTCAGACATGCAGGCAAAAATTGTTATGAACCCACACACTAATTGGTTAATTATTCTGCATAATTCCACAGTATATCAAGAGCTGCCTCAGTATTACAATCAGCTCTAACCCGCGATTTTGTCTGCGTGGACTTCAGATATTATCCAACGAGATAAAAGCAGCATATTTCGGTCAAATCATGACTACCTCCGTTACGACGTGAAGGAAGAACAAACAAATTCACTTTCGCTTTTGTATATAACTATCTACGTAAATTAAAAATGTATTGCCGTGCGTTAGTCTCACATAAACTCGAAAATAAAATCTTGAAAATATCATCATTCTCAATTGATAGTTTTATTTTAAGTCCATACTAGCTTCTGACCGCAGCTTCGCCCGCGTGGACTTAAGAATGTAATCCGTGGGAACTGCTCGTTCGATCAGGATTAAATGTAGCCTATGACTTTCCTTGATCTTTCAACTATCCCTATACAAAAATAAAGTTATTTAAAACGTTCTGTTAGGTCGTGAATGTATGAAAAAGTGAATTTTTTGTTGAATTTATCCCATGTTTTAATAGTTATTATGCTATTCGGGATAGCGACAAATACAACAAATAAAAAACCATGAAAATCGGTCCAGCCGTCCTCGAGTTAAATGTGTTCGGACAAACCCGAATTTTTCCCTGAATTGAATAATAATCACGTGAATTTAAGTTCTCTGTTACTTCATTCACCCTCTTTATTAAACGATTAACAACATGGCAGAGAACCAGTGCAATTGTCAATAAATTGCCAAGCGAACCCAGGCCGTGGTTACTAGTTATACAAACAAGCGTCTAATCTACATTCTCGTAATACTTTTGGGATAGGGGTGCCCAAAATTGGATCGACTTAACGGAGCCCTTGGGTGCTATTTCCATTCCATAGGGCCTGTGAAGGCACAATAGGTAAGCTTGGCGTGCTGAGAACGGTAAAATTGTCTGTAGGTGTTCTATTCTTTTATCCCATGATCTCTTTTAGCATTACTCTGCATATGTTTGATGTAATATAGCCATACCAATATTATAAATGCATAAGTGTGTTTTTTGTTTGTCCTTTGTCTAGTAATAATAATTAATAAACAGTATATAAGATTTGGCGGAGGAGGAGAGATAGGCCTATCTTCAGCAGTGGAGAAACACAGGCTGATAAGTCAAGTAAGTCGCTTTATGACATCTCAATAAATATCAAATTTTATTATTTATTTTATTTATTTTATTTATTTTATTTATTTTATTTATTTTATTTATTTTATTTATTTTATTTATTTTATTTATTTTATTTATTTTATTTATTTTATTTATTTTATTTATTTTATTTATTTTATTTATTTTATTTATTTTATTTATTTTATTTATTTTATTTATTTTATTTATTTTATTTATTTTATTTATTTTATTTATTTTATTTATTTTATTTATTTTATTTATTTTATTTATTTTATTTATTTTATTTATTTTATTTATTTTATTTATTTTATTTATTTTATTTATTTTATTTATTTTATTTATTTTATTTATTTTATTTATTTTATTTATTTTATTTATTTTATTTATTTTATTTATTTTATTTATTTTATTTATTTTATTTATTTTATTTATTTTATTTATTTTATTTATTTTATTTATTTTATTTATTTTATTTATTTTATTTATTTTATTTATTTTATTTATTTTATTTATTTTATTTATTTTATTTATTTTATTTATTTTATTTATTTTATTTATTTTATTTATTTTATTTATTTTATTTATTTTATTTATTTTATTTATTTTATTTATTTTATTTATTTTATTTATTTTATTTATTTTATTTATTTTATTTATTTTATTTATTTTATTTATTTTATTTATTTTATTTATTTTATTTATTTTATTTATTTTATTTATTTTATTTATTTTATTTATTTTATTTATTTTATTTATTTTATTTATTTTATTTATGGAAGATCAACAGCTAGTAATACAGAGTATAAATAAATCATAAGAAACAGAAAGCCAATAAGAGATCTCCACAGATAGATACAAATTAAATAGTAAGAATATCAGGTTCAGCACAAAAAATAAAGTAGTACAGAAGTTTTAGAATAAGAATGGCAGAATTACAGTACAGATACAGAGAGTAAACTAATACATGAAATAGAGCTACGCAAAGAAGTTATTGCTTAATAATCGCTTGGCAGATGCAACGCTGGAGTGGAATAGGTCAATGTTTATGTCACTATTAGAAAGTCTGTTCAGGTTTCTGCTCGCTCGACATAGGTAAGAGTTACGCCTATAATTGGTGGAAGTTGCAGGAAGGCTCAAGACAGCATTTTCCCGCATAGGTTTATGTGAGGCACATAGTGTTAACCGAGCTAGGAGCTCTGGGCAATCAATCTGTCCCTGGGCAATTTTAAGTAGGAAAGTGAGGTCCGCAATTTCTCGCCGTTTCTCAAGTGTTAGCAGGTGGTGCTTTTTACAGAACTCAATGTATTTACTCGAGGTGTAAGTGTCTTTGGTTCGGAACGATATGTATTTAAGAAAGCGTTTTTGAATCTGTTCTAATCTAGATGTGTAAGTTAGGTATTGAGGATTCCAGATTTGCGATGCGTATTCAAGATGACTTCTTACGAATGTGCAATATAAAATTTTGATTGTTTTAACTTTTTTGAAATCCTTCGAACTACGCATTACAAATCCTAATGCCTTCGACGCTCGAGCGATCATCTTCTCCACGTGCGTATCGAACAGTAGCTTAGAATCGTGATACACCCCCAGATCACGAATAGCAGAGTTCCGGGTTAGTCTAACGCCTTTAAGAAGGTAATCAAACTGAATAATGTCACGTTTCCTTGTGTAGCTTGCGACACTGCATTTGGAAGGATTGAGATCGAGGTAATTCTTCTTGCAGTAAGCTTCTAAATTAGTTAAGTCGCTTTGTAAGGCGATCGCATCAGACACACTATCGATATTAGCAAAAATCTTCATATCGTCCGCGAAACTAAGTAAGTGAGAATGTTGGAAGCAATTGTCAATATCGTTAACAAATATAATAAACAACAGAGGCCCTAGCAAGGACCCCTGAGGCACTCCACTGGGGATGGGTACCCAGCTAGAAATATAGTTGTTAACCACCACGGCCTGCGTTCGATTGTCAACATAAGATGCGAACCAACGGAGTAAATCACCACATATTCCTATACTTTCTAGCTTAACAAGAAGCAGACTGTGCTGAATTCTGTCAAAGGCCTTGCTATAATCGGTGTAAATGACATCGACCTGGTGCCCATCTTCCATTGTTTCCGTAAGGGAGTCATTTAACAACACCAGATTAGAAACAGTAGACCTTCCCTTTAGGAATCCATGTTGCGATGGACTGAATGACGATTTTAGTGAAGAGTAAACTTGATCATACACTATCTTCTCCAGGACCTTTGACAAAATGCAGAGCTTAGAGATGGGTCGATAATTGGTAATATCTATCTTGTTGCCCTTTTTATGGACTGGTGTTATATAAGCTCGCTTCCACACACCAGGAACAGAGCAATCCTTGAATGATTTATGGAATAACAAGGTAACTGGTAGTGCTATAGTTTTAGCGCAGCCGATAAGAAAAGGAGCCGGAAGGCCATCTGGGCCAGCTGACTTGGCAGGATCTAGTTTAAGGAGTAATTCAGTCACTTTGTCTAATGATACGACGATGGAAGAAATATATGACGTTTGAGAACCCGCTGTACAATGGTTGGATTGATTGTTGTCAAGTCCTTGTATTGCACTCGAACTCAAAAAGCTGTCAAGAAAATGAGTAGCAAATGCTTGACAAATAGTGTTACCGTTATTGACAACCTGGCTGTTAAAGGTTAGAGAACTAGGCATAGATTTAGATTTAGTTTTAGTTTTTATAAATGACCAGAACTTTTTGGGGTTTGATTGAATAGAGTTTTCAACTGAGGATATATATTCGGTATAACAGGATTCTTCAAGTTCTTTAACATGACATTATAGATGTCATTATCATGTTTTGTATATTAATTATTTATGTATTTGTATCAAATTTCAACAAGAGCGTCATTCATCATTGTTCAATGATCTGGCTAACCTAAATAATTCCTTTCAATGTATTTAACTAATTCAGCGCATAATAGTAGTGACTTTATTTTACAGAATTTCATGCATCACCTTTTCAATGTTTAATGTAGAAAAAAATAACTTTTTACTCACACAATTTTTTATTTGTGCAAAGGCCCCAATTGAGTCTTTCCCACTCGTTCCTTACGCACACTTTTTATTAATTGAAACGTGTTTCGTTATTCAAAACTATAGGCTTGTGTCCACTAACAACAAATTGCTTGGTTTATAGTTTCTAACTATAAATGAAGAGACGAACATAATAAAAAAACCAGTCTATTTTTCAAAAAGGTTAAAGATTATTAATATTTTTAGAAAATGAATTCGAAAAAAAAATAAAAGCTTTTAAATAGGCATTAAGTCACGTGACAGCGAACACGACGAACGCGGCGCAAGAAAGTGTGACGTCACGACACGCAAAACATCATTGTTGTTGTTGCGGTTTTCATATCACAGAGCAGGTTATTTCGCGGGCTGTGACGTCATTCAAGACGCCATGACACTATTCAGCGTTTTCGAGGGAAATATAATAATTTTTTAAAATACAAAATACGTAATGTAAATATTGCTTTTTCTTCAAAATATAGGTTTTTGGGGATAAAATAGATATTAAAGCATATAATTAACCAAGTTTTCAAATTTAGTCAAGAAGCCTATTGGACATAACCTACCGTATCCCCTTCGTCATCTTCATCACAGATGTCCTGCGCGACAACACATATCAACAAACAAATAGAGAACAAAAACAATTTACTATCAAACATTGTCGCACGTATGGATGTATAGTCAATGATGCAACTCGCTCTAGAATCAACTTTGACAATCTACCTCGGGCGTCATATTGTAACGACTATCCCATTCAATACACCATAAACCTTTAAATAAATACAAAATAACATATATTTCATAACTATACTATTGGCTCATGATATCGTCTAGTGGATAAACTAGGATCCACGAAGTGCTTCATAACCCAGAGTTCTTTTAGAGGCATGCAGGTTCTGTTCCTATATCTCTATCTTAATAACTAACACACTGTAATGTAATTTTTAACTAAATTTTAAAAGAACCAGTCAATAAAAAATGGAATGTCTAAATTAAACACACATATTCTTAATTGGCTGTAGGAATGTTAAGCAATAATTATACTCGCTCAGGCTTAATAAACAAAATCATATTAAATTTATTTAATCCTTTAAATAGCATCTCTCCTAACAGTAATGGCCGCCCTTCTCCCCAACTACGGTCCCAGTTAGGTAAATACTTGAATAAGATAAAACTTAGGCGATAATTATCATGATATTTTATAATACAATTATAATAGCAAACGTATTTAACTTGTAATAGCGTGAATATATTTAGTGAATAAAATCATTTTACTATCGAAGATTATTTAATAACATAAGCATTGACCTCAACTGAATTCGTAGTGCCATTACCCTAACCTCCAGATATTAAATTTGGTTTGTTTGTTGGGGTGGTCAGAGCTCCCCTAGCTCAATATTAGAAGTCTTCTGCTTCATTCATATTAAAAGAAGTAAATTCACATTAAAATCCAAAATGGTCATTAATCCAATGTCAGGTATATGAAAATCCTGTAATGGCTGACAATACAGCTTGTTGCGAATTATAATGGTAACTCATTTGTCCCTTATTGCAAAAGCAGGTGGCGTGGGCAAGACGTCGTAATGATCCATGCAAAAGCTCTATTTGGCGTGTGCAGAGGGATTATATATATATACATTTAGGCCAAAGCTCACCGCGTGCGCCAGGGATCAAAGAGATGGTTTTAGTACTCAAAGAAAAGTTGTACAGTTCAACCATGTCAGGCTATATTAATTTAAGGCGCTCCAGCGCAGACAGTAGAATAAATATTTCAATAATTCCAAGATCTGATGTTATTATATAATAGATATAATACGAATGAATGTAGTAAGCCTCCTCAAAGCGTAGTCACTACGACCACCTTTCCTTGATTCATCAATACCACCAGAAGACATCGAATACTTCAGTCTGTCCAATGTCATGGTGGTTAGTCAGTAATTTGAATTTAAAGACTCTTGAACCAAGCAGTTATAACATACTAGGGACTTGATATAATGTCAATTAGATTCATAGTAAAAGTGGCTAGGAAGTACATTATTATGGTCAAAATTGGAAAAATACCACGCCTAGGAACGAGGACGTCCCTAGGCAGTTATAAACGTAGATTTGGTAATGTCTGAGATGACGCTCTGCCATAGTAAACCTTGCTCCTGGAATTTCTGAGCATACGATGAGCTCACTGAGTCCACTCCAAGCTTGATGGGGTTCATGAGGCGGATTTAGACGCAACCCGTACTGACCACGTTAAAACTCTAGCACGACATTCTATCAAGAAAGATATGCGGCTCGCAATCAGTATGGGCACTACCCTCTTACTCATGTCCTACACATAAACACCAGGAACACGAATGGCTAGGTAGTGACCTCTCGCACACCACTGAATCCATACAGTTAAATAATTTCCCTAAGCTCGGTTCAATTCTCTCTGGATATTTAAACAAAGGCATCGTCAGTCGGGACAGGATCTAAATATATTTTAATTTTATAAAGATAAAAGGAACCTGTTAATAATATTTTGTTTGTAAGTCAATGTTGAATTTAATAATTGTACACCCTTTTGTTTTCTTGTATTTTATTTAGGGTAGGTACATCAAATAACCTGAATTATGCTAACTGCATATTCAGTCTAGAATTTTCTAGAATTCATAGATATTCAATACAATGAAACATATCGACTATTGTTAATATCACTTCCTTAAAGATTGTGGGATTACATATTTATTCCATATATCAGTTCAAAATTTTGCTCATAAATTTATATACTGTAAGAATATAAAAATGATTTGAAATATTAAACCAAAGCCAAGTAATTTTGAATATGGAATTCTATACTCAAATAAATTTTCAAAACTATGGAAAGATGGAAAATTACTATTAAAGTGTTATACCTCATCATATAATAATATAAACATACTATAACAGAAACCATGTTTCAGCCTGTGGCGCTTTCGTTAATATTTATCTAAAATACACCAGTCCAACCCTCAACAATGATATTAATCATAGTAGGTTTATCACCTTTACATCACTGACTATGCTATCATGATCTGATACCAAACTTTAATCATTTATGTAAAATCAAACTCATCTTACATAGTTAAAAATCTAAGTTCATTGACAATACAATGATCTGATTCCTTTGTCAACTCTTGGTGCCATATCAACAACATTTTATAGATAACATTTTTAATAGGATATCTGGGACTATCCACAATAAAACATGTCAATTCCATTGTGAATTTACAGACCCCACGCAACCACTGCGTTCAGTAAATCCTCTCCTACGGGTAATATCACATTCATAACCTAGAAAAATCTCCATAGTACTTGATGTGAATCATATGCAAAAGTCATCAGACCAATGATAGCCGAATTAAGATGATTTGGCAAAATCAAAATACATACAATTTATTCTCTTCATATAAGTTGAGTTGCTTCGAATAAACAACAAGTCAAATGTGAAGTTATCTACAAAACCTCACCAAAGACACAAAGTTGTTTAACCTATTCACTCAGATATGTCCATTCTGGTGGATATTATCCCTACATGCCTTCAAAAGAACTCACACATAAATTAATTTAACATTACTAAAGTTACACATTAAATTTTAGCCAGAGCCATTTATTTCAATTTCTTGCCCGCTTACTTTTATTCCCTGACTTAGATTCTACATACTCTCAACAAGGATTATGGTGACTATCACTCATGAACACAGATCCCAATCAAGTCCACAAATATAGATGGGTACAAATTGCTTGGAATTTTCCTAAAATTGTTTCTCTATTTAATGATAGGTTATCATTAAATAAAATTAATTAAAATCAATCAAACTTGGTTAATGTACAATTAAATTCCAACACTACCATAACTGACTATAGACTAAAGAATAATTAATTCTCGCTTCAACCGACTTTCAATAAAGAAACGTGCTTATTCAAAGTTCAATATCACATTCACTGATCATCAAGTCAAGTACACACGCTGATTTAGTATATACTCGTCCAACTTTATTCCTTGATTGCTTAAAACAGACCTAGATTGAATTCCTAGATTAATTGTTATGACAATAAAACAGTTCAACCAGTTTTAGCAAATGACAATAATACAGTTATGCTTTACTGTCACATGAATTAATGTAGATTAAAACATAAATCCTATAATTGGAGTTAAATACTAATAGATATCCCTTGTATACCTAGACAGACCTAAATATTAACAAATTCTAGTTAATATGCATCTAACACCTCAGCCATTTTAGCCTTTAATATAAATCAAAAGTTTATAATTCACGAGCTAATTTCGTTCCATATCACACAGATGAAAGTTAAATTAGTACAACTGAACTCAAATGTTATTAAGAAATTTAGGTCATATAGTTAATCTAGATCTAGGACAAGTTAGGTTTAAATATAAAATCATACGACCAATTGTCAACAAACAAAACTTACATAAATTCAATCCCTCACAGTTTACATCAAAATCATTCTTACAACATAACCTTTTCGTTAAAACAGTGCATATACTGGCAATCTAGGGCATAAATGTTCCTAGATCTAGGGTTCCTAAACAGATCCACTCGTTAGCTTATTAGAATCAGCTTTAGCATAAAAAACACTTACCGAACTATCACCAATCCTTACATACAGACATTATGCAATCAAATACACTGTATGAATTTTAATAAGTTAGTTCTACACTTCCAATGAATCAATTATTGTTATTAAACTCGTGAATGCTTTTACACCAGGTTTTAAAACATCCATCTTTACTAACTAGAATCTTCTAGGAATTTATGTAAAGGCAAGCCACCATTCTTAACTTAACTTGGTGGCTCCCTAGGGCTTACTCAAAACCTAGCACCATCTAGACGAATTCGGACATAGTATAATCTAATACACAGTCAATAACCTGAATTACTCAAAACTCTCAGCCTATAACCTATGTTCCAGCCTGTGACACAGTTATAATTATTTATCTAAATGAAAGAGAGATAGAGTTAGTGAGTTACCAAATTCTTAGCAAATCCTTTTAACCTAGAATGTAACAAACAAAAGTTCTTTGATCGTAGCGATCAGTAGATGACTTATTTTAATATAATACCAATAAAAGACTGAGAAGTACATACACGCATTCCACAAAACTCAAGCCAACCACCGATGTGAAAATGTAGAGGCTATGAAATTCCAGCTCTGACTAATAAGATTCACACCCGAATGTTAATGATTTAGCTCTGGCCTAGAGCTACCCTTAGCCTCCTTTTAATTTTCTCTCATGATGAAGTGAGAACCAGCATATTATGTATCAAATAATTGCAAAATTCGACTATAAGCTTATTCTTGTAAATTTAAGTTACTGAAGGTTGAATTGAAATAATTTTACAACATTTCATTAAAACAAAATTCAAATGCAGCTAAATCACAATTTATCAGCTACCATGTCAATTATGTTTTACAACATAAAATAGGAATTTTAAATTAAAATCTCTCACGTTCTAGATTCTTGAAAATAGCTACTAGCTCCAAATATTATGACTACAAATTCCCTACCAATACATACACACTGTGCACACAAATCCTATTCAAATCTACTTCAAATTTATCAGGGAAAAAAAAATAAAGATATAATACTCACAGATATTGTTAGGTTAGATTACCTATCGTAGTCAGACGAGTTCTTTCTGCTTCGTGAAGGAATTTATGACTGAAGACCTAAATTAGCCGTCACTAAAATATTAAGAAAATTTTAATGCGCACTTTTCATTTTTTTTTAATTTTACAAAACAACTTCAAAACACATTTGCAGAAACTTTACGACTGAAACTATAAAATAAATTAAATTTTCCGCGGACAAGCAGAGATTCCCTTATTTTACAACTTAAATTTTTATTTTAAACTTTTTAGCTATTAAAAAAAATAATATTCTATCTATTTATCTCCTTTTATTTTCGCGTTGGGGCCTAGCCAAAGGGCGCGAAGTCCCTGGCTGGCCCCACCCCATTTTATTTCACGTCCGACCTCTCTCGTGTCCCGTCCCGAACTGACTCGTCAACGCCCCGAATTCCACATCCACTCTCCTGTTGTGTAGGACCCTGGACATACATTGATTAATCATAACAACAATTTGTGTAATTTTCTTGTATGAAAATTGCAAAATCTAAAAACATAAAATTTTTTAGTTATTTTTTTCATTGATTAAAATCCCTTAGGATTCCTCTTTCATCTAGCTTATTTACATTTTACTAATAGTTTAAACTTAAAACTTGTTAATTAATAGCAGAGCTTACCCAACAACATGATTCTTATTTCATCCTTTCTTTAGCTAACCTCTTGTGAGAACTCAAAACAATACTCAATTTACATGACTAGCACTCTAAATCCCTTCTAAACATAACTAGCATACACTCTCATACATAACAAAACTCTTAAATCTTAACATCTCCAGTTGGGTTCTATTTCTTTTAATCTTCATTTACTATTTTATGAACAATTCATTCTTTGCTCTAAGTTCTGATTTAAATGAAGACCCTCCTATTTTCAAAGTGGGCTAACTTTTGGGCTCCCGCCTCCGCATTGTATGACATCGATGGTGATCACCTCCTTTTTTTTCCCGCCAAAACATTACGCGGTCCGTAACATTGTAATTTCTTAAAATATAGATGATTTAATCATTATTCAATACACAAATCTGTTGTTAAATTACATAACCTTCCCTACATATATAATTTGCAGCTCTAAACATCCGTATTTTACTTAATAAAACGAAATAACTATCTCATCATAGCAAAACTAGCTCCCCTCACCCCGCCAAACCCCTCTTCCTCCATAAGTGGTTTTATAATCTGTGTCTCAACTAGTTAATCTGCTATGACTCTATGGACAAACATCAGAAAACGTCTGTATGAACTTTTATAAAACGTATTTATTATCTGTGCATTTATTGTCTAGTACGCTATGACTCCGCGAATAAACATCAAACAAATGTTCATTTTGATTTCCATACAATTAATTTTCTAAAATCGGAAACGATAACTAAAATTGATAATTTGTTCCTCAGGTAAGACATGTAATTACTTTAAATTGATAATTCACTTAGTATTCTTAATAATAGCATTATGAATAAAAGGTATAACCAATACAATCCCTCTTTTCAGGGCAACGCAAGCGCAACTATCAACCCGGTAGATAGACCATCTTATTTCTCCAAAAGCCTGCACAAAACGCTCATTATATTCCTCAGGCATTGTCCTCAGAAGGGATCCAATGTCTACACATACAGGTATCAGCAGAGAAACACACAATATTGTGCATATAGACGAATGTAAACAACCAAGTGATATTTGTTACTTTCAAACCTTTCAAGAAAACTTTAACCAGAAAGATCACTATTATGTGAAAGAATACTCCTTTTAGGAAAGAGTATGTTTAGTCAAGAGTAAAATGCCACTTCATGAGTGGTGTAGACCTGCAGCGAATGCACAGTTTCACCCACCTGAGGCACGCTCTATGCAGCGAACTATCTGACATTGACGACATCGAGAAACAGCGCCGAGTGACTAGTGCCCGCGCTCATATGATCGCTTGAAAATTCTACCGATGCAGCGACCGAGTCAAAGACTGCTTTTCATGACTTATTGCACGAATGTGTACACGGCGGAGTTGTGGGCGAACCACACGAAGGCAGCAATGAACACCATACGCGTTCAGCATAACAACGCGTACCGCACGATTTTTAAGTTGCCTACATACTACAGTGCGAGCGGCATGCATTGTGTGGGCCGCACGCCGACCTCTCTCGTCGTCCTGCATGCGCGCTCCGCCGCTCTCAACACGCGCGTGGGCAGCTCCCGCAACCGGCCAATTCAAAGCGTCGCCGAGTGGCCCCGAAGCCCTGCCATGGAAGTGCGGCGCAACTACCATGTCAATCAATTGATCTAGCTTTATATTATACTGCATGTTTTGTGTGTGTGTAAATATAGCCGTGTGCCGGATTAACTTGATTTTATTTACCTATTATTATTATTATTAACATATGTCAGGCCTCAATTTATTACATTCCTCTCAAACAATCAAATGCCCCATTTAAGTCTCCATGCTACAGTTAATGTGCAACCATCAGATTATGAGATGCAATTATAAATGTCATAATTATGCTAATAATCTACGCATAAATGTATGATTTATTATTAATAAAAACTTTAATTTAAACCACCGCCATCTATTCATTAATTACACTCAACAGATACTCAACTATAGAAACGTAAAGTAGCTGCGCCATCTATTGGAATAGACTAGAACCTTACAACAGTACTAGGTTCACAAAGCTTATAGCAACGAAATCGTACCATATAATTCTGCTAGATGGCGCGTATATTCATTACATAGTTTTGTACAGTGCCGAGAGATGGCGCTTTTCGGTACCATTATCGTAAAGCTCTGTATGGAGACCTAAAAGTTTTTAATGTGCAACCATCAGATTATGAGACAGTTAAACAAGTATGACCTAAGAACCGTTACAATCACCCCCTAAATTCTTGGTAGTGTAACGAACTAAGAATTTACAACTATATGAGATCGGAATTGATTGTTTGAGTTGATTGTCTGCACTAACTACTTTTCGCAAGCATATTACATGACTCTGCGGTACCTGCTTCCTTCAGTTAAAGAACCTGCCAAATCTTATCCCTGTAGGGCGACTCCAAACTCCGTCGACTGCACCAGTCACCCGTTGCTCGCCAGGTCCTCAACTTCACCAGCTTTCCCCTGGAATATTTTTTTTTTTAAAAGCTATTTCAGTTGGTGTGAAACAGAAAGAAGGTACATATCCCCCCCTTCTACAACTTACAACCCCCTTTTATTATTATTATTATTATTATTATTTTAACTTATATACAACTAATTTCCCTCCTATTCTCTTCCCAATTCGAAATTTAAACAAGCTTCATATGTATACCTTTACCTTCCAACTTAATTCCGGCTGGAAAGGGAACAATTTCAGTTATAATGGTGATAGAAAGGTTAGCATGCGCTAATTAAGGATAAGCAATGGAGTGATACTTAAATGTTATTTCACATGGAGGTAAGTGACACGGTGCAGTCTTCCTCCCAGAAGTCCGCCAAGAAGACTGCCTTGATCTCGATGCCAGAGGCCGATGTTGTGACTCAGCTTGCAACTCCGGAGTAGCCATCAGCCGTAGCAGCCTCGCAGACTCCTACTCGCAAGCTGCTCTGTTGCGATTTCACAACACCGCTGAAACAGTTTCGGCATATCCAACTCAGCGAGTGCAAACAATTACTTGACCTAATCTGATCAATTATATACCTAAGTTGAGCCGGCCTTCTAGTCATAAATATGAAGTTCGGCTCGTGTCGTAGGACTTGTGAGATATATTCAACCATCCCTACAACAAGTTCCACAGTAATTCCATAACTAGAGTGATGGATCAGTTAGACGGTTTATAAGTCATCCTCCAGGTGAATTGCAGGCCTGATCTCATCTTTGCAGCATCCAACCTCTCTTCCTAGAATCCCTATATAACCATTAAAATACTTTTAAATGTCTTAGGTAAAATTAACCATTGCCTGTTCTTCACTTGCAACTACAACTTGATGAATGACTGAAGAATCCCAGTTCCACTACCTTAGATGAGGAAGATATAAAATTTAGTAAGCATAATTGTTAATGCACACAGATTAGTACTGTCAATAATTAAATAAAGAAAAGCTACTTAAATTTGTTAGTGAAGGTAGAGATCTTGCAGCAACGCCAACATCCATCCAAAGCCGTCTAGGATGACCATCACCGAATGTAATCAAAGAGCTCTACTCGCAACCCTGCCGCCCAATTAGGTAGCAGACTTGTATGCAACCCTGGAACGTGAAATAAAATTTATGGACAATATGAAGTTCTCAATGACAATAACCATGATTTCCAAAATCTAAATCATTTTAATTGATTATTCAAGGTTTTCCCAGTTGTTTTACAACAAGACTTGGGCCAACCCCCAATTTACAACAAACACTTGTGTGTTTGTTTGATAATGACCGCCCTTCGCCCCAACAACAATGTTCACCAGAGGGATTCGCCTAGTAATAATTTCTTATAATTAAAGTTAACTTCAGTCAAAAATGATATGCACCTAATATAATTGCAAAATTAATGATAGGCTCTTTAATCACCCTGATGAAGGTTGTTGTGTCACTATCCTCGACCTCCTTATTTTTTTTTTTTTTTATATTTTTTTTTTCCAAATTTCTTTAATGTTATTATTACATTACAACACTTATACTAAAACCTTATTCTTACTTGTTATCTTTTAAAATCTATTGGAAAATATAATTGAACTTTTATATATATGTTTAATTTCTTATTTTCATTGCTAGACTACAACTTTGCTGCCACTATTTAGCATTAGTTACATTGTTTAGGCTTTATTTTTAATTAAATAATTAATATTGTACAAACTGAATTACTAATTTAAAACTTACTTAATATATTTACTGTATGAATCCTATAATTTAAATAACAAAACAATTACATCTTCTTCTTTTCTTACTTAACTCTATTAACATTTAACTAAATCTTCAAACACAAAATACAGACAAAATACAGGAATTAAAACTACTTATAATATCTAGATAGGTGAATGGCATTAAATTTACCCCTAACCTGTTTGGTTACTGGGTCCATTAAAATATATACATTAGTAAAGGGAACCCCTGCTACGACATATGGGCCTTCATATAATAATTCAAATTTTTTTGTTATCTTTAACTTAGCATCAGATTTATTACATTTTCTAATTTTAATGTAATCACCTATTTCGAATTTCACCATTTTATGGGTTCTATTAAATTTAATGCGTCTGCCTTCACTGGCTTTAAGCAAATTTTCTCTCACTTGTTTCCGAACATGTTCTACCTCTTTAGTTATTACGGCAGTGCCCAAACTGTTGTCAATAGTTAACTTAGTTCCAAATCCATACAATATTTCGTTAGGGGTGAATCCAGTGCTTTCATGATAAGTGTTATTATATAATTCCTCCACTTTAGGTAATAATGTAGCCCAGCCTCTATGATTGTTGTGACAGTAGGTTCTGAATATTCTCCCTAGTTCTTTGTTAACTCTTTCCGTAGTATTAGGACGTGGGTTTCGAACAGTGGTGTATATGGGTTTAATTCCCCAATCTTTTAAATTTTTTTTCCACACATCACTAATGAATTGACTTCCGTTATCTGTCATGATGACCTTTGGTTTAATTATTTGTACAAACTGCCGAATCTTAGTCACAACAGCCCTAGAGGTTGCCTTCCGTAAATCATAAAGCTTTACATATTTACTAAATGAATCCTGAACTACCAGAATATACGAGGCTCCAAACCTTCCTGAAGGTAGGGGTCCGTACAAGTCTGCCATCACAATATCACCCACATTACAAGTTACAATTGGTTTACATTCTCCAAAATATTTGACATTATCACTCTTTGACATTTGGCATATATGACAATAACGAATAATTGCTTTTATATCTCTTCTCATATTTTCCCAATAGCATCTACTTTTAATGTACTGTAATATTTTATATGCTCCTTGATGTCCCATTTCGTTATGTACTTGAAGAACCACATCTTCTCTTAATTCTTTTGGCAAATACACTATTTTACTTTGATCAGTAGGTTTCACAAAATACAATATCCCATTTTCAATTTTACAATGACGAGCGATTCGGCCAATCTTGTCCCCATGTTGTTCAATTTCCCCTTTTATTGTTTTTACATCATCATCATTTTCTTGATAATTAGCAATATTTCTTAATTTATTTGTCAAAGATCGATTTTTCCCCAATTCCATGTACATTATTTCTGGGCATTTTGTTTTGTCATCCTGCACGGAACCCCCGTGAGGTGGAAACCTGGACAATATATCAACTGCTATATTGTCTTTTCCCCTTACATGTTCTACTTCATAATTAAATTGCTCAAGATACAAAATCCAACGCGTAATTCGGCTGTTATATAGTTTCCAAGTCTTCACGAATGTCAATGCTTTATGATCAGTTCGTATAACAACTGTTGCTCCTCGCAAATACGTTTCAAATTTTCGTAGGCAGTAAATGATTGCCCAAAACTCTTGCTCAGTAACAGTCCATCTCAATTCGGGTCCTTTAAGTGACTTGCTACAGTACCCTAAGATTTTCATTTCTTCTTTATCATCATACTGATACAACACTCCTGCAAGGCCTATACCGGAACTATCTGTCTGCAGATAATAAGATTTACTATTATTTGGGTGATGTAACATAATAGTATTCAAAAATTTCTCTTTCATCTTATCAAATGCTGTCTGTGCTTCTTGATCCCATCTCCAATGTTGTTCCTTTCTCAACAAGTTATATAATGGCACTGCAGTCGTGCTGTAATCAGGGATGAATCTTCGGTAGTAGTTACAAAGTCCGAGGAATGCTCTCAAATGCTTAACCTTCCTGGGTGCTGGGAACTTCTGGATAGCTTCTACTTTTGCAGGATCAGTTTGAATACCTTCCGTGGTTATTATATGCCCTAACATTTTTACCTCTTTGCATATGAATTTACATTTTTGGAAGTTGCACGTGAGACCAGCGTCCTTTAGTTTACCCAAAATGACGTTTATATGCCCTAAATGTTCCTCTAGGGTTCCACTTGTTAAAATAGCGAGATCGTCCAGATAATTGGTACAGAACTCCCGCACATCCGGCCCTAAAATGATATCCATTGCTCTACTGAAACTACCAACAGCTGTCTTTAATCCTTGCGGTAGAACGTTATAAATGTAGGATTTTCCATTAAATGTGAATCCAGTATACATTTTACTATGATCTGAAATGGGCAGCTGAAAATAGGCGTTATTGAGATCGATAATACTAATATACTTAACCCCATGGAATGAATTTAGTATATCTATCTGCATTGGCGGAGCTTCAGCTTCCGCTACCATATACTTATTTATTTCTCTCGCATCCAGCAAAACTCTTATCGTACCATCTGACTTCAAGGTAAACGTTAAAGGACTACTGTATGGTGTGGAGGCCCGTGATATTATTCCTTGCTCTTCCATTTCGTTCAACTTTTCTTCCATCTTTTTACGATATGCATATGGTACTGGGTAAGATCGCTTGATAAATGGTGTGTGCTCTGACATTTTGATATCATGGACATAACAATTAGCTCGTCCCAGCTTACTGGTAAAGACTTCTTTATGGTTTAGTAAGACTTGTTTTAGTTTTTCCAATTGATGTCGTTCTAAAGGCATTCCTAGCTTTACTTCATCTATAACATTAGTATCAATATTAATCTCATTTACGTTTTGGCCTGAATTTAAATTTGAATCCTTAAATTTGATGTAAACCTCTTGACCTTGTTTCTTGATGACCATACCAACAGTGGGTCGTTGAAGTTCTATCATGACCTCATTTTGAATTAACCAATCAAATCCTAATATTACAGGCCTAATCAAGTTGGGCACGATCAAGAACCCAGTATCAACTGTTATCTCCTTAAGTTTTATTGGTAGTAACACCAGCTGTTGCACTTTAGTGCTCTTTTGTCCAACGGCTCCTCGAATCTGTACCGGTTTTACTGGCAATGTCTTCAATTGGTCTTTCTTGACTTTATCCTGCAGTTCTTCCCAGAATGATTCTGATATACAAGTGATGTCACTCCCCGTATCCACCAAGCTCACTATTTCCTCCTCAAAGATTTTAACTATGATTTCAGCTCTCAACACATCGGAATTTTCTTCACCAATAACGTCCTCCTCATCAAACATTGAAGTCACATGCTCTTCTAACAATACTGTGTCCTGTTCTTTTACTTCGGATTCCCATTTAACAACCTGTACAACACTTTGGACCACTTCTTCTTTTGAATGCAGATTTAAATCGCGTTTATCATAAAATCCTAATCCCTCCCTACTTGTTTGCCCTTCCATTACAATAGGTCTAAGTATTCCCTTATCATTACAACCTAAGGATTGTCCAGGCTCCCATCCAGTTTTACACATTTGCCTTAAAACTTTTACATCTATAGCTAAGTCTCCTTCCCTGTGGATCGCGGTGGAGACAGCTCCGTCGACCCCGATTAGTTTAAATCTACATTTTCAGCAGGACTCGATCTCTCCTCCACAACTTCTGTTACATTTGACTCAATCGCTGGACGTCCCCGTTGATTCGCTTGCGGTAGATGACTGGACGAATTTTGAACAGCATTCCTTCCCCATCCTTGGTTGAAGTTATTGTAACGATTCCTCTGGTTCCATCTTGCACCTACTGCCGGAGCTGTTCCTTGACGACTTGGTTGATCTTGTTGATTTATGTCATCCAAATTCCTCAAAAACTCTGTTGCGGATAATATGGTTTTTTCTCCAACAGTTGACCAGGAATATTGCACCTCTTTTGGATAATGATGAATAATATCATTTATTATTTGCTGCTCCGGGATGGTGAAAGTTAGCATCTTCGCTTCCCCCACTAATCCTAAAAAATACCCAAGCATGGTTCCGGTTCCAGGATTCCATTTGCCACATACGATTTTCCTCCTCAACGCATTTTGCTCAGCTTCTCCCCAATAAGTTTTTAGAAAATCTGCCTTGAAATCTTCAAAATTCATCCATCTTTCCTTGTAAATTCTTGCCCAATTCCTGGCATCACCTTCAAGACACTCTACTATACAGTCTACAACTGGTACATCAGCAGGCAATTTTTTTATATATGCAATCATGTCTTCTATGAACGTAACAGGATGCGGTTTATATTTTCCCGGATACTTAGGTTTCTCATTCATATTTTGAATAGTATAATTAATTCGCTTTTCACCTTCCGGCCTAGACTCACACATGGACTTCGTTTTAATTTCATCTTCTAATTTCTCAAACTTCCCGGTTAGAATAGCAATGTGGCGCCTCAACCGTCTATTTGCCAACCTAATTCCTTCCATAGCACTCTTATTTTGCGACCCTGCTTTCCCTTGTTGGGCATTAGAAGGAAGATTGGGTTGATTTGGATTTTTAGTTTTGCTTGTTACCTTAGGCATTATGCACTAGGTATACGTGTAATAGGCACTCCCGCAATAATTCTGAAATCACAACATAACCAATTTTACCATCCGTATTATGAAGTCCAAAACTGCCCTCACTATAATTATGAGTAAGTCATTCCTGAAAAATATATATAAAATCAAGTGGAAAACATAACATTTTAATTTACCATATAAAATAATGTTAATTTAAAATAAACACAAGGAACCAACCACAAATGGCTGCTTATAAGAAAACATTACATAAATGTTGTTACAACCTTAAATATATAGTTTTCCCACCCCCAATTTTCTTAATGGCACCTTTTACAAGACACTCGGCCACAACCTTAACCTTAATTATTTATCACCCCCAAGACTCTTAACTCCATCTTTCATTTTATATAAACAAATTAGGATATATAAATAGTTTGTCTTAATACAAGGAGTAAATAACAGTTCTCCGCATAAATCCTCTTCCATTTCACGGCAACAAATTGTAGGCTGATCAGCCTATCTTATATGGTTATAGCATAGTTATGAAAATTCACACATACAATCACACACAAATTATCCTGCACATCAATCCTGGTCACGGCCACATCTAATTGTAACGACTATCCCATTCAATACACCATAAACCTTTAAATAAATACAAAATAACATATATTTCATAACTATACTATTGGCTCATGATATCGTCTAGTGGATAAACTAGGATCCACGAAGTGCTTCATAACCCAGAGTTCTTTTAGAGGCATGCAGGTTCTGTTCCTATATCTCTATCTTAATAACTAACACACTGTAATGTAATTTTTAACTAAATTTTAAAAGAACCAGTCAATAAAAAATGGAATGTCTAAATTAAACACACATATTCTTAATTGGCTGTAGGAATGTTAAGCAATAATTATACTCGCTCAGGCTTAATAAACAAAATCATATTAAATTTATTTAATCCTTTAAATAGCATCTCTCCTAACAGTAATGGCCGCCCTTCTCCCCAACTACGGTCCCAGTTAGGTAAATACTTGAATAAGATAAAACTTAGGCGATAATTATCATGATATTTTATAATACAATTATAATAGCAAACGTATTTAACTTGTAATAGCGTGAATATATTTAGTGAATAAAATCATTTTACTATCGAAGATTATTTAATAACATAAGCATTGACCTCAACTGAATTCGTAGTGCCATTACCCTAACCTCCAGATATTAAATTTGGTTTGTTTGTTGGGGTGGTCAGAGCTCCCCTAGCTCAATATTAGAAGTCTTCTGCTTCATTCATATTAAAAGAAGTAAATTCACATTAAAATCCAAAATGGTCATTAATCCAATGTCAGGTATATGAAAATCCTGTAATGGCTGACAATACAGCTTGTTGCGAATTATAATGGTAACTCATTTGTCCCTTATTGCAAAAGCAGGTGGCGTGGGCAAGACGTCGTAATGATCCATGCAAAAGCTCTATTTGGCGTGTGCAGAGGGATTATATATATATACATTTAGGCCAAAGCTCACCGCGTGCGCCAGGGATCAAAGAGATGGTTTTAGTACTCAAAGAAAAGTTGTACAGTTCAACCATGTCAGGCTATATTAATTTAAGGCGCTCCAGCGCAGACAGTAGAATAAATATTTCAATAATTCCAAGATCTGATGTTATTATATAATAGATATAATACGAATGAATGTAGTAAGCCTCCTCAAAGCGTAGTCACTACGACCACCTTTCCTTGATTCATCAATACCACCAGAAGACATCGAATACTTCAGTCTGTCCAATGTCATGGTGGTTAGTCAGTAATTTGAATTTAAAGACTCTTGAACCAAGCAGTTATAACATACTAGGGACTTGATATAATGTCAATTAGATTCATAGTAAAAGTGGCTAGGAAGTACATTATTATGGTCAAAATTGGAAAAATACCACGCCTAGGAACGAGGACGTCCCTAGGCAGTTATAAACGTAGATTTGGTAATGTCTGAGATGACGCTCTGCCATAGTAAACCTTGCTCCTGGAATTTCTGAGCATACGATGAGCTCACTGAGTCCACTCCAAGCTTGATGGGGTTCATGAGGCGGATTTAGACGCAACCCGTACTGACCACGTTAAAACTCTAGCACGACATTCTATCAAGAAAGATATGCGGCTCGCAATCAGTATGGGCACTACCCTCTTACTCATGTCCTACACATAAACACCAGGAACACGAATGGCTAGGTAGTGACCTCTCGCACACCACTGAATCCATACAGTTAAATAATTTCCCTAAGCTCGGTTCAATTCTCTCTGGATATTTAAACAAAGGCATCGTCAGTCGGGACAGGATCTAAATATATTTTAATTTTATAAAGATAAAAGGAACCTGTTAATAATATTTTGTTTGTAAGTCAATGTTGAATTTAATAATTGTACACCCTTTTGTTTTCTTGTATTTTATTTAGGGTAGGTACATCAAATAACCTGAATTATGCTAACTGCATATTCAGTCTAGAATTTTCTAGAATTCATAGATATTCAATACAATGAAACATATCGACTATTGTTAATATCACTTCCTTAAAGATTGTGGGATTACATATTTATTCCATATATCAGTTCAAAATTTTGCTCATAAATTTATATACTGTAAGAATATAAAAATGATTTGAAATATTAAACCAAAGCCAAGTAATTTTGAATATGGAATTCTATACTCAAATAAATTTTCAAAACTATGGAAAGATGGAAAATTACTATTAAAGTGTTATACCTCATCATATAATAATATAAACATACTATAACAGAAACCATGTTTCAGCCTGTGGCGCTTTCGTTAATATTTATCTAAAATACACCAGTCCAACCCTCAACAATGATATTAATCATAGTAGGTTTATCACCTTTACATCACTGACTATGCTATCATGATCTGATACCAAACTTTAATCATTTATGTAAAATCAAACTCATCTTACATAGTTAAAAATCTAAGTTCATTGACAATACAATGATCTGATTCCTTTGTCAACTCTTGGTGCCATATCAACAACATTTTATAGATAACATTTTTAATAGGATATCTGGGACTATCCACAATAAAACATGTCAATTCCATTGTGAATTTACAGACCCCACGCAACCACTGCGTTCAGTAAATCCTCTCCTACGGGTAATATCACATTCATAACCTAGAAAAATCTCCATAGTACTTGATGTGAATCATATGCAAAAGTCATCAGACCAATGATAGCCGAATTAAGATGATTTGGCAAAATCAAAATACATACAATTTATTCTCTTCATATAAGTTGAGTTGCTTCGAATAAACAACAAGTCAAATGTGAAGTTATCTACAAAACCTCACCAAAGACACAAAGTTGTTTAACCTATTCACTCAGATATGTCCATTCTGGTGGATATTATCCCTACATGCCTTCAAAAGAACTCACACATAAATTAATTTAACATTACTAAAGTTACACATTAAATTTTAGCCAGAGCCATTTATTTCAATTTCTTGCCCGCTTACTTTTATTCCCTGACTTAGATTCTACATACTCTCAACAAGGATTATGGTGACTATCACTCATGAACACAGATCCCAATCAAGTCCACAAATATAGATGGGTACAAATTGCTTGGAATTTTCCTAAAATTGTTTCTCTATTTAATGATAGGTTATCATTAAATAAAATTAATTAAAATCAATCAAACTTGGTTAATGTACAATTAAATTCCAACACTACCATAACTGACTATAGACTAAAGAATAATTAATTCTCGCTTCAACCGACTTTCAATAAAGAAACGTGCTTATTCAAAGTTCAATATCACATTCACTGATCATCAAGTCAAGTACACACGCTGATTTAGTATATACTCGTCCAACTTTATTCCTTGATTGCTTAAAACAGACCTAGATTGAATTCCTAGATTAATTGTTATGACAATAAAACAGTTCAACCAGTTTTAGCAAATGACAATAATACAGTTATGCTTTACTGTCACATGAATTAATGTAGATTAAAACATAAATCCTATAATTGGAGTTAAATACTAATAGATATCCCTTGTATACCTAGACAGACCTAAATATTAACAAATTCTAGTTAATATGCATCTAACACCTCAGCCATTTTAGCCTTTAATATAAATCAAAAGTTTATAATTCACGAGCTAATTTCGTTCCATATCACACAGATGAAAGTTAAATTAGTACAACTGAACTCAAATGTTATTAAGAAATTTAGGTCATATAGTTAATCTAGATCTAGGACAAGTTAGGTTTAAATATAAAATCATACGACCAATTGTCAACAAACAAAACTTACATAAATTCAATCCCTCACAGTTTACATCAAAATCATTCTTACAACATAACCTTTTCGTTAAAACAGTGCATATACTGGCAATCTAGGGCATAAATGTTCCTAGATCTAGGGTTCCTAAACAGATCCACTCGTTAGCTTATTAGAATCAGCTTTAGCATAAAAAACACTTACCGAACTATCACCAATCCTTACATACAGACATTATGCAATCAAATACACTGTATGAATTTTAATAAGTTAGTTCTACACTTCCAATGAATCAATTATTGTTATTAAACTCGTGAATGCTTTTACACCAGGTTTTAAAACATCCATCTTTACTAACTAGAATCTTCTAGGAATTTATGTAAAGGCAAGCCACCATTCTTAACTTAACTTGGTGGCTCCCTAGGGCTTACTCAAAACCTAGCACCATCTAGACGAATTCGGACATAGTATAATCTAATACACAGTCAATAACCTGAATTACTCAAAACTCTCAGCCTATAACCTATGTTCCAGCCTGTGACACAGTTATAATTATTTATCTAAATGAAAGAGAGATAGAGTTAGTGAGTTACCAAATTCTTAGCAAATCCTTTTAACCTAGAATGTAACAAACAAAAGTTCTTTGATCGTAGCGATCAGTAGATGACTTATTTTAATATAATACCAATAAAAGACTGAGAAGTACATACACGCATTCCACAAAACTCAAGCCAACCACCGATGTGAAAATGTAGAGGCTATGAAATTCCAGCTCTGACTAATAAGATTCACACCCGAATGTTAATGATTTAGCTCTGGCCTAGAGCTACCCTTAGCCTCCTTTTAATTTTCTCTCATGATGAAGTGAGAACCAGCATATTATGTATCAAATAATTGCAAAATTCGACTATAAGCTTATTCTTGTAAATTTAAGTTACTGAAGGTTGAATTGAAATAATTTTACAACATTTCATTAAAACAAAATTCAAATGCAGCTAAATCACAATTTATCAGCTACCATGTCAATTATGTTTTACAACATAAAATAGGAATTTTAAATTAAAATCTCTCACGTTCTAGATTCTTGAAAATAGCTACTAGCTCCAAATATTATGACTACAAATTCCCTACCAATACATACACACTGTGCACACAAATCCTATTCAAATCTACTTCAAATTTATCAGGGAAAAAAAAATAAAGATATAATACTCACAGATATTGTTAGGTTAGATTACCTATCGTAGTCAGACGAGTTCTTTCTGCTTCGTGAAGGAATTTATGACTGAAGACCTAAATTAGCCGTCACTAAAATATTAAGAAAATTTTAATGCGCACTTTTCATTTTTTTTTAATTTTACAAAACAACTTCAAAACACATTTGCAGAAACTTTACGACTGAAACTATAAAATAAATTAAATTTTCCGCGGACAAGCAGAGATTCCCTTATTTTACAACTTAAATTTTTATTTTAAACTTTTTAGCTATTAAAAAAAATAATATTCTATCTATTTATCTCCTTTTATTTTCGCGTTGGGGCCTAGCCAAAGGGCGCGAAGTCCCTGGCTGGCCCCACCCCATTTTATTTCACGTCCGACCTCTCTCGTGTCCCGTCCCGAACTGACTCGTCAACGCCCCGAATTCCACATCCACTCTCCTGTTGTGTAGGACCCTGGACATACATTGATTAATCATAACAACAATTTGTGTAATTTTCTTGTATGAAAATTGCAAAATCTAAAAACATAAAATTTTTTAGTTATTTTTTTCATTGATTAAAATCCCTTAGGATTCCTCTTTCATCTAGCTTATTTACATTTTACTAATAGTTTAAACTTAAAACTTGTTAATTAATAGCAGAGCTTACCCAACAACATGATTCTTATTTCATCCTTTCTTTAGCTAACCTCTTGTGAGAACTCAAAACAATACTCAATTTACATGACTAGCACTCTAAATCCCTTCTAAACATAACTAGCATACACTCTCATACATAACAAAACTCTTAAATCTTAACATCTCCAGTTGGGTTCTATTTCTTTTAATCTTCATTTACTATTTTATGAACAATTCATTCTTTGCTCTAAGTTCTGATTTAAATGAAGACCCTCCTATTTTCAAAGTGGGCTAACTTTTGGGCTCCCGCCTCCGCATTGTATGACATCGATGGTGATCACCTCCTTTTTTTTCCCGCCAAAACATTACGCGGTCCGTAACATTGTAATTTCTTAAAATATAGATGATTTAATCATTATTCAATACACAAATCTGTTGTTAAATTACATAACCTTCCCTACATATATAATTTGCAGCTCTAAACATCCGTATTTTACTTAATAAAACGAAATAACTATCTCATCATAGCAAAACTAGCTCCCCTCACCCCGCCAAACCCCTCTTCCTCCATAAGTGGTTTTATAATCTGTGTCTCAACTAGTTAATCTGCTATGACTCTATGGACAAACATCAGAAAACGTCTGTATGAACTTTTATAAAACGTATTTATTATCTGTGCATTTATTGTCTAGTACGCTATGACTCCGCGAATAAACATCAAACAAATGTTCATTTTGATTTCCATACAATTAATTTTCTAAAATCGGAAACGATAACTAAAATTGATAATTTGTTCCTCAGGTAAGACATGTAATTACTTTAAATTGATAATTCACTTAGTATTCTTAATAATAGCATTATGAATAAAAGGTATAACCAATACAATCCCTCTTTTCAGGGCAACGCAAGCGCAACTATCAACCCGGTAGATAGACCATCTTATTTCTCCAAAAGCCTGCACAAAACGCTCATTATATTCCTCAGGCATTGTCCTCAGAAGGGATCCAATGTCTACACATACAGGTATCAGCAGAGAAACACACAATATTGTGCATATAGACGAATGTAAACAACCAAGTGATATTTGTTACTTTCAAACCTTTCAAGAAAACTTTAACCAGAAAGATCACTATTATGTGAAAGAATACTCCTTTTAGGAAAGAGTATGTTTAGTCAAGAGTAAAATGCCACTTCATGAGTGGTGTAGACCTGCAGCGAATGCACAGTTTCACCCACCTGAGGCACGCTCTATGCAGCGAACTATCTGACATTGACGACATCGAGAAACAGCGCCGAGTGACTAGTGCCCGCGCTCATATGATCGCTTGAAAATTCTACCGATGCAGCGACCGAGTCAAAGACTGCTTTTCATGACTTATTGCACGAATGTGTACACGGCGGAGTTGTGGGCGAACCACACGAAGGCAGCAATGAACACCATACGCGTTCAGCATAACAACGCGTACCGCACGATTTTTAAGTTGCCTACATACTACAGTGCGAGCGGCATGCATTGTGTGGGCCGCACGCCGACCTCTCTCGTCGTCCTGCATGCGCGCTCCGCCGCTCTCAACACGCGCGTGGGCAGCTCCCGCAACCGGCCAATTCAAAGCGTCGCCGAGTGGCCCCGAAGCCCTGCCATGGAAGTGCGGCGCAACTACCATGTCAATCAATTGATCTAGCTTTATATTATACTGCATGTTTTGTGTGTGTGTAAATATAGCCGTGTGCCGGATTAACTTGATTTTATTTACCTATTATTATTATTATTAACATATGTCAGGCCTCAATTTATTACATTCCTCTCAAACAATCAAATGCCCCATTTAAGTCTCCATGCTACAGTTAATGTGCAACCATCAGATTATGAGATGCAATTATAAATGTCATAATTATGCTAATAATCTACGCATAAATGTATGATTTATTATTAATAAAAACTTTAATTTAAACCACCGCCATCTATTCATTAATTACACTCAACAGATACTCAACTATAGAAACGTAAAGTAGCTGCGCCATCTATTGGAATAGACTAGAACCTTACAACAGTACTAGGTTCACAAAGCTTATAGCAACGAAATCGTACCATATAATTCTGCTAGATGGCGCGTATATTCATTACATAGTTTTGTACAGTGCCGAGAGATGGCGCTTTTCGGTACCATTATCGTAAAGCTCTGTATGGAGACCTAAAAGTTTTTAATGTGCAACCATCAGATTATGAGACAGTTAAACAAGTATGACCTAAGAACCGTTACAATATATTTGTGGTAAAATGTAAAGAATGACATCATTTTAGCGCCAAGGTTCTGTATAGTGATGTAACTATTATATTTTATATTATTGTTATTTAATTTCTCAATACTACATTGTTTCAATTAATAAATTCTTAATAGCATAATTTGCGTGTATTTTGTCTAGTCAGTTTTCGGTCAATTATTTTTTAATTTTTGCACCATTATTTGCTACGTCTACTGGCATGTTCACTTATATATTTCCGACATGCTGACATGAGCTCAAAAGGAGCCTAAAAGTGCAGACTGATCTGATGAGAAATCTGAAATAATAGAAAAATGTTTGTAAAGTGTTAAGGATTATATGACATACTAGCAGCCCGTCCCGGCTTCGCACGGGGTAGACAATTATTTATTTTTGGAAATTTGGATATAAAACACTTTTTTTCACAAATATTTTTTTTTGAAAAATTATTATTTATTAATTATATATTAAAAAATTTTTATTTCAGTGTCCCCTCCACCCCGCCCGCCGCGATGCCCGGCGCGCTTTTCAGACTGCATCGCAAACAACGGCCACGGCGCTATGGCGGTTTTGTTTACTGTTTGAATTTTTTAATTCGTAATATCTTTTGAATGGAAAGTCCAATTTAAATAATTTAAAAACTATTTTATAGGTAGTTAAATGGTCTTGACCATAAAATAATTTATTTGGATAAGGATTAATATAAACGCATAAATAGCATGGTTTGAATTTGGTTAGCATTTTCATTAATGTTTAAAATGAAAAAAGTTGTTGTAGTGACATAACTACAATAGTTGGACATATGCTACCGCGGAGTTTTTTGTAGACATTATGATGTTCTTCAATATTGTTCTACATTATTTTGTTCTATCGCTAATAGTTTCGGCAGCGCATTCGACGAAAGACATTTTAAGACTCATTTTTCTACACCTTCGGTTACATTGTTCAAATTTTACCAAGGATCCCTAATTTTTTTCAAAATGAAATGTAACCTATGTCAAATTGGAAGAATGTAGCATTCTATTGGTGAAAGAATTTTTTAAATCGGCCCCGTACTTTTTGAGCCTATTCATTACAAACATACAAAAATAGGTACAAATCTTTCCTCTTTATAATATTTTTATGACATATGAATGATATAATATATGAATTATAGGTAATTGAAATAATAGAGTCTTGTTTTTTGTAGTAGTAGTGCCTAGGATAAGTAAAATATAATATTTGTACATTCACACACACACTCACACACACGTTAATTGTAAGCAGCACCTATGAAAAAAAAAAAAGTATTTGTTTATCTTAAATAACTAGCGGAAGAGCGGGGCCTCCTAATACAAGTTTTTTTAAACTTAAAAGGAGTGTCCCAACAACTGTATTGTTAAGGTAATCATATAAAAGAAAATATATGTTTTTCTTTTTTTTGCATTTTGTACAACGGGTTGCATATACATTCAGCGTAACTTCTTGGTAACACCTCTAAAGGTATATGTATTCTGATAAATACACGGCTTAATTGATTGATATATTAGCCAACCAGAACATCATAGTCGAACAACAAATACATATTCATGTTTATGGCATTCAATCTTGGCATGAAAAAGATTTTACCGCAACGAACTTTCGCGGTTGCTTTAACTTTTTGTCGATAAAGCGTAGCTCAGTAATAAACGATAAAACTTCATGTTAAGCCGAAGTAAAATAGTCTCATCCCATTTTATGTTTATATACCTCTAGGTACGAAAGTTCGGTCTATTTGTCTTCAGTTTTGTCTTTGTCTACTTGTAAGTCGATAAAACTGTAGTGAGACTGAGAAGGTTGGTTTTCGAAAGTGTGAACTTTTTTGTATGTCTGAGCGTAAAATTTTAGTTACATCATTGCTTATATTCTTTTAATGTACTCGTATATTATATCTTCTCACATCACTTCGGTCATAACTGCCATTTTAGATTTAAGACCCGCGCAAATTACCTGTATGAGTGCATCGAAGCATTGTCTAAATTATACGACTTCATACACAAATCTTCTAAATTGCCGTTTTAAGTGAAACTTCGAGACCATCTGCCATTTACCAAAGTTATTTAAATATTGATTGTTTCGCGGAACCCTAACGCCCCGACTTTACAACTCCCATTTTACACATAAAATCTGTATCTAAGGTCGACATTGTTTAAAAATTCATTCAGATGGGACCAAGGATGCTGCCTCGATGCTGTATTTAGAAGGTTGCCGCCATTGACTTAACAAATTCTAAGGACATGACAAAATATCCTATGTACTAGTATGTATTGTATCCATAAAATAACGTATATTTAATTTGTCTGTATTTATTACTATTTAATATTATATATTATTTATATAAGTATACATATGTGTTTATTCAATATTTAATTATTATCTATCAATATCTGTCACACCTCCACCCAAATATTGTAACTTATTTCCTCTACCCAAAGGTTGTCTGGTAGAGATCGCTGTCAGCGATAAGACCGCCTGTTGTACATTTTTTTATTTTGTACAATAAAGTTATATTGAATTGAATTGAAATATCGCAAAAGTAGGCATTATATGTTTGGCGCAGAATACCATTATCCTAATACCATGACTGAGCAATTTTTTTTGCTATTACTACTTGACACCTTAACAGCATAATCAATAGGAATGAAATTTAAAAAGCACGTATTATATGACAAGCCATTTAGGCGGGTGTACATCGTAGTTACGAAGTTTATTACCAAGATGTACGTTACTGCGTAAGTTTTCCATCGCAACTATGATGTACACCCCATTGACAAAGAAGGCCACTTTCGCAAGGGGATTCCCATACCAGAAATATATTTCTTTTTCTTTTATCAAAACATAGTGTCATATGAAATAAACTATATTTTGACAGCGCGCATTATTGTGATGGGACAAAGAGTACATTATAACAAAAGGGACATATTCCTGATAAGTGACAATGACCCAACTAGTGGCGAAAATACTTGTGAAAACCCTAATTATGTCGCACTTATTCTTTTGAGATTGTGCATTTTCTATGTCTTAAATTATTTTAAAATGTTGCTTAACATGCATGCTATGGCAACGTGACAGTGTGGCATGTCCATATTCTTATAAGTCAGTGGTTGTCACATTACGTTTTGAATGATCCTTGGCTTTAAAAACACAATAGAAGAAAATCTGTGATGCTCCATTATTGTCAAATAACAATGGTTTTTCGTTGTGGAAAAATGGGAGAAAAGTCCACAATGAATACATATTCATGTTTTTCAGTTGATGAAATTATACAACGAGCTGACAATGAAACGACACAAATAAGAAGAAAATAGAAGGTTTTTATTTATTAGAATTTTTTGGTATTAAATATCTTTTAACCGCCTCCGAGAACAATTAATCCGTAACTAGAGGTTTCAATTTCCAGTGCGGAATTTCAATTATACTTATTTTGGCATTTTCATAAGTCTATCTGGCTAGCTACTATGCCATCTAAGTCTGCCGTCAAACATCAATAATCAGGTCAGATAAAGGCCACAGTGTGAAGCCATTGTTTATGAAAATTATATACATCCTCAAATGTAAACATCCTCTAACGTTGGGCCAAACATTCTTATTGTGAAAAAACAACGAGGCATCTTTAAAAGTCAGCCAATAATTTTGGAAATAACTGTAGAAAATTTAATTTTCGTGTGAGCCGCAAACAAATTGAACTCTACAGCGTCTATATTTAGTAATCTGTATACTGTTTGTTCATTGTTTCTAGAAGATACACGTTGTTTCAAAACAAGTCCCTAAAATCATTTCTACACTTTTATAAGCGGGACCGCGGGACCGAGGCAAATGAAGCTTGTTTTTATACGTATGAGTTTTTTTAAAGGCATGAATTAGGAATGTTCGCACGTAACTGATGTTGTTTCAGACGAGATTACAGGCTGGACTAAAATATACCCCGTATATTTGGACGCGGGTAAGGATTTTAGCATGTTAAAGGTTAGATGGAATTTTTTGGCGGTAGCACTTATTGTTACTCCATTTTTATGTGTAAGTCGTCAGGATGCAAAAGGCTGTTTGCATCCTGACGATAACTAACGTCATTCGATAATGATCCTTGCTGCCTAAAAAACAGAGGTACCGTTCGGCAAGGCTGTGATTGAGGTTGTAGCATGTTTGACTGAGTGAATAGCACCCCTGATTCTATTCGTTTGTAATTCATTTTTACGTTTATTTGGTTTGCACTTGGTCTCTATTCAACTGATGGTAAGTAACGGTAAGGCCGTTGAATGGTAAGCATGCTGGGCCAGACGCCAAACGTTACCTTAGGCTACCTTAGGTAACACGGTAATAGCTAGACAGGCGGACATAGAGAATGCCTTACCGCCAAACGATAGGAACCGGCACTGGGTATCAAACTCGTCTCCTCTGTATTGTAAGTCCATGGTGTAAGAGGCTATGTTGGTTAGACCACGTGGCCGCGTTCAAATTTGGATTGTTTTGTAGCTGTCCCTATCCGAGCCCTATCCTACCCGAGCGCGTACGGTGAGACAGCATACACTACGCGAAGTTATCCACCCGTTATTTGGATGTTTCGTAGTCCAGGGATCATTTGAAGGATACAGTATATTATGTAACCATTTTTTAAATACAGTATACTAATGAAATTTTAGATGTCGGTGGTTTTCCAAATTGTTCTAAATTGATTCATACTCTTGTAAATCAGGTTCAAAGTTGGGGCTTTTTATTACCGTAAAATACAATTCTTTGACGCCCTGTTACTCTGGAAGTATATATTTAAACGAAAATCTGACTCACCACCGACACAGATATTTGTTTCTAGATTGTGTCTTGAAAATTTCATAGATTTTCATAGCTTAATACTCAAAATATGACTGGACTACGTTTGTATGGGCGCTTTGACACCAGCATACCCTCTTAAGCCGCGGAGTCGGTTAAATATGAGCTTGACTTCATCGATGAATATGTTATATTTGCTATACTCACCATGCCACGCATATACTTGTCGCACACACACCAAAGCAACGATTCTAAAACTAGGAACACATGACAGCTATAACCTCTCCAAATATAATACTCGCTGATGCCAACTAGAATGAGTTCGGAAAATGGAACAAGGAAACTCAGTACAGTTTATTCTCGTGGAAAACTTGTAGTTAAACACTTTGAAGCTAAATTGCAATATTTTTAAAACTTTTTAATGCAAGCAAAAATCAGCTTGAACATATTAGAGAAAAAGCTGGGTGTGCTTTAGACGCCAAGTTTTTGCGAATTTCAAAAGAACTACAAAACTAGCATTAAGCTTAGCGTTATTGCACCTACTTAGGTCTCGTGTTATGACTTTGCTTAAGTGCGCTTTAGTGCTACTTAGAGTCATTCTCAAGGCAAAGAAGATGGAATTATGTATTTATACAATAAGGTTTCATATATTTATTTACAAGTATCACTAAATAGTATAAAACAAAGTCGCTTCTCGCTGTCTGTCTGTCTGGATGTATGCTTAAATCTTTGAAACTACGCAACGGATTTTGATGCGTTTTTTTTAATAGATAGAGTGATTCAAGAGGAAGGTTTATATATATAATACATGCATAATATAGTAGAGCAACACCGATAAATTTTGGGGTTTCTAATGTGATGTCGTAAATAAACACATATTTTAGCGCTTACATTGCAAACGCTGGCTAAACCCTACCAGATAGATCAAAATAACGTACCACTGTATTGTACACCTTAGAAAGATCAACAAAAAAGTCCGCGATGGTATAGGTCTAACTATTGTATTTATGTCACTATAACTACTTTTATCAATTTTTTAAGTTGATAGAAATGCCGACCAAAGTCAGACCATGTTATCCATACCTTTATATTAACCCTTATCAAAATAAATCATTTCATATGCAAGACTGCTTCAATATCTGTAGATAGCTTCTTGAATTATTGAAATAGGACATTCCATTCAAAAGATATAACGAATTTAAAAAACCAAATACACGGACACCAAACTGAAGCATTCAAATAAAGTAGTATTGACCGAAGTGCGAGAGAGAGGCTTAGCGATGCTATATGTCATACGAGGGGCATACCGAAAAGATCGGTAATCGAGTACTTTCGATTTAATTAGATTAAAAACTCTTTTTGATGAATAAACACTGGTTAGTTGAAAATCGAATACAATTGACAGAATTAAAAAAAAAATTTTTTTTAAAGAACAATATCAGTTTGAAATTGATAGGTCGATAAAAAAATGGAGCTTACAAGAGAAAGTTTCCGTGCCATAATTTTTTACAACTTTCGACGAGGATTATCTCAGGGACAATGTCTCGCTGAGCTTATATCTATATTCAAGAGTGAAGCGCCTAGCCAGACGACAATATATCGCTGGTATTCTGAATTCCGGCGTGGACGTGCTTCTCTTGGCACCGTACCTTCCACAGGCCGGCCAAAAACAGCGGTTACACCAGAAAATGTCGCTGTTGTGCGCCGAATGATACAGGATGACCGACATATTACATATGAGCAGATTCGGGCTACTTTAGGGATAGGTATGACTGCGATACAAACTGTTTTACATGGTGAACTGGGAGTGAGAAAGCTAGTTTCCCGCTGGGTGCCCCATAATTTGTCCGAAGAGCAAAAGGCGGCTCGTGTCAATTGGTGCCGGTCTACTCTGCAACGCTTCAACGGAGGAAAGTCAAAAGCAGTTTATAACATTGTCTCTGGTGATGAATCATGGATCTATTCATATGAGCCAGAAAGAAAGCATCAGTCGGCTGTCTGGGTCTTCGCAGGTGAGATCAAGCCAACAAAAGTTGTCCGCTCTCGCAGCGTATCGAAGAAAATGGTCGCTTCGTTTGTCGCGAAAACAGGACATGTAGTCACAGTTCCCTTAGAGGAACGGAGAACGGTTACCGCTGATTGGTATACAACGGTTTGTTTGCCACAGATGATATCCGAACTCCGTAGAGGTAACCCGAAACGACGCATAATCCTCCATCACGATAATGCGAGCTCTCACACCGCTCAGAAAACAAGCGAGTTTTTGAAGCAGGAAAACGTTGAATTAATGGATCATCCTCCATACAGCCCTGATCTGAGTCCCAATGATTACTTTACATTCCCTAGAATCAAAGATTTATTGCGTGGTCAGCGGTTTCAAGGTCCAGAAGAAGCAGTGGAAGCATACAAATCGACGATTTTGACCATGTCAACTTCGGACTGGAATTGCTGCTATAATAATTGGTTCGAACGAATGCAAAAGTGCATTAACTGCAACGGAGAATACTTCGAAAAGCAATAAAAATAAATTTAGTTATTTCCTGTATGTATTGTTTTATATTCCCGATCATTTCGGTATGCCCCTCGTAATCAGCCGGGAAACGTCCACTGCTGGACGTAGGCCTAAAATACATAAACAAAGGGGTCAAGTGCGAGACCGACTCACGCACCGAGAGTTCCGTGAAGAATATGATTAATAATCATAATGAAAATCATAAATAATAGGTAAGATAATATGCACCCAACAATGCTCTAACAAAAGACGCCTGACGAAATCACACGCGCAATTGTTAAAATACACATTGAGATACTTCTAAGGGTAGTAATCATAAAGTGGGGTTTAAAATGTGATTTAATTCAATTAATTTATTTTTATTATTTGTTGTTATAGCGGCAACAGAAATACACATTTTGTGATAATTAATGGAAATGGTTTAAAAGTACGACAAACACATATTGTTAGTTAAACGTTTGACTTTTTTACAGATCCAAAAAACTGCAGACTTGATTATTCGATATTAATTTCAAATCGAAAATTACACAGACGGACAACAAAGTAATCCAATAAATAAGGGTCCCTTTTTTCCTTTTGAGTTAGTTATCCCTAGAAATGTACAAAAATTTAAAAATATATATATGTAAAAGTTTAGATTAAGTAAAAAAATTGAAACTCTAAAAATATAAATAGTAATTTGATCAGAAAAAACTACTTATGTCTTTGCAAAAAGTTTATTTTTTTGGTTTTTCCCAAATGTTTAAAAGATAAATGTCCATCCGTGCGAAGCCGGGGCGGGCCGCTAGTATTCAATAATTTAAAAAAATAACTACGCAATAATCATACGAAAATAAAATCAATTTTGTGCCGAAAATGCCTAAAATCAGCTGATACACTTCGAACTGCTGAATCGGTTCTTAGAAAATATAACTAACGGTGGTTGGTAGCAAGGTGGTGGCAAGAAAACTTGCTTTCACGTAAAAAAAACCGCATCAAAATCGGTCCATCCGTTCGACAGCTAAGATGCTATATACATACAGACATATACACACAGACATTGGCGTCAAATTTATAACACCCCTAGTTATGCGTCGGGGGTTAAAATGTTGTTTTTGTGATCTTTGTTTCTATTAGTAAATACGTAAAGTTTAGTATTTCCAAGTTCTTGCTATAACTTTTAATTAATTTAAAATGTCAAAAAAGTATTAGTTTGTTGTTTAAATAAAAATGTTTTTTTATAAATGTGTTAATTTCTTATCTAGTAATCCTAGGTGGTTTCATAGCTGTTTTTGAACGCGTCCATTATTTCATCTCGGAAATCCACGTGTAATACAGCTAGTGTCATCTAAACCATAGCGCTAATGCGACCTAATACGAATGTCATGTTGTTACTGGAGGACGGTGCCGAAGCTAGTTCAGCACTGCGGTCATTAATGTCATCTACACAAGTGTTTCTCAAAGTGTGGTGCACTGATGCCATAGATACCGATTTTGATTATTCTTTTTTGTTTCGTAGTGGTATGCTTTAGTAATGGTCCCTTATAACATTTATGGAAATTGATTTTGAGAAAATCAACAAAAAAAAATACATACCCAAAATATTCTACCTTTGAGGATGAATATTTTCTAGAATGAATGTTTCAGACTTCTATTAAATATGCAACACTGTACCGTTATGACACTCGATTTAGCTTCCCTTTCCTTCTTTTTCCGAAGTTTTCTAATTAAAATCAGAGCGATGACTGTATGTAGAACAGTTTTTGAGATACAAACTAGAGTTCAACTTGCACTTGGCTTGGTATTGACAGCAATATTTAAGTAGAGAGAATATTTATGTAACCTAAATCTCTACTGGTGTTAGTATTATAAACCCGACGGTGTATTTGTTGATTTCAGAGAGATAGTAGACGGTAACTTACGGAATATTAAAGACGGACGAGCCGGGTCATTATTTTTATTTATTTATACATAGATATAATAGATTACAGCTTAGGATTACAATATTAACGTTACAAATCAGTCTGTATTCTAGTAGAATGTGCACAAAGAGAAACTACTTATTACTTTAAAAAAGCGGGACATTACAATAAACTTATTTACTAATACAAAAAACAATGAGTACTGATACACATCACTAGCAAATGACTCCAAAGAAAACATAACTCGTTTATCGTGTCCTTTATGACAGACCCTTAAGTTCAATCGATTGGCAAATATAGAAGACTAAAGGGGTCAACAGTCTTAGGAACATTTCCTAAGGGTAGATGCGAATGTAAGTTTGAGGTACTCTGACGTGAATGGTGGTACGGTCCCGAACGTGCTACAAAACTCTGAGGACATTGTTCATTCATTACTTAGCCTCATTACATGCCCTGAACCGCTCTCTTGGGAACCCTACGGCAATCCCTGACGACCGTGTGTACTTTGGTTTTATTAGAATACTTTTTGCTAATTAGTCACTCATTATTTTACTTCACACTTCGTTGTTAGCTACATAATAACACTGTTGGACGAGAGCGTAATGGCTTTCCATGTGGGATATAACATACAGGCTTCGCCATAATGACCATTATATAAGGTACAAGGTGGATTGGTCATCGCATTAAGATGTTGTTAATGCATAGATAGATGCTGCTGCTCATCTCCTTTTATATCAATTAGTCACCTTTTACGACCCCTAAGGCATGACCTGAGGTATTCCTATTATAAATCTGAGTCTAATCTCTGACTTATGGTCACTTACCATTACAGTACTCGCAAACTTAGTTTGCCCCTCTGAAGATAGCCACAAAAGACCGCGAAGTGTCAATTATTAACGTATAAGCGGAAGGCAAGGCAAATTAGCGGGTGGAAAGAAATGTCCTAGTGTTTTATGTCATATCGGGATAGTTATTATCGAAAATAATACACACACATTCTGTCTGTACATGTTTGAAATTGCGGAGAGGTAACTTCAGAGGGGCAAACATAGCGTAGGTGATACAGGTGAGTGGGTGTTGTGTGTTTTTGTAACTGTGATGTGATGTTTTAGATTTTTTATGTTTATTCAAATTCAAAAATATTTATTGACTAACACAATTGAATTCATATGGTGTAGCTATACAGTCTGTCATAGGGGAGCCCTGTGCGACAGGTGTAGGCTCTCTTTCTCTACGGATGACATTTTGTTTTGTACAATATTAGGTAACGTAACTTATAGATTCGTAAAACATGTTCGCGTTACTCAATAGGGTGAGGGTGAGTGCGAGTTAGATGGTGTGTTTGTGAAGTTGTGTGAGTGGTGTGTGTGTGTCTCTGTGTTATCCCTACGACGAGTGAGTCTTGTGATCGGGAGCTGCTACCAAGTGACAGCTTCTACTAACATTCATGTGTGAGGTGAGAGTTGTGTGTGAGGAGGAGCGTGTGATATATTGAGTGCGTGTAAACCAATTTTATAATTGTGATTATTCTTAAATTTTTGCTTTATTTATTTTAAAGTATTATACTTATTTAAGTAGGTATATATTTATTTTGGATTGGACCGAACTATATCTGCAAGTTATTCTTGTGTCATTCAGTTTAATAACAAAGATGGAAGCCGTGAAAAATTTCATACACGTACATACATGTATAATGAGTTTTGAACTTGGCCTTCATCTCACCTGATGGTAAGTTAAGATTAGTCTGTTGGACGGTATGCGTGCGCATCCAGAAGCCTCAGGCTGATGAGGCGCTGACTCTCTTACCTTTCCTTCAGGAACATAACAGTGCTGTTTGGCGACAGACTTAGGTAACATGGCGGTAGCTAGAAAGGCGTACATAGCATGCACCACCAACAACCAAGAAAGAAAGAAAGAAAGAAAAATTTTATTCACCAAGTACATCGTTTTTTTACACGGTGTTTAGATAGTAATTTCAATTAGTTCGATGTACTTAACCTGTCCACAGGTGTGCAAATATTATAAACATATCTAATGTTTGCGAGTTTCTGCCATGAAATCATAGATGTCGCCACCTGCCTGATAACACTCGCTATTGAAGCGTTTTTGCTCGCCACATATAGTGTTTTCAAATGTTTTACACTGTGTCTTGAATACATTCCTTTTCATTAATGATTAATACAATTATTTTAATTAGGTGATTGCGAGGCGTAAATCTAATAAGGAATTTTATTGTTAAAAAATTAGTTTACAAAGTTTACATCGCATGTCAATTAGTAAAACATTAATAATTTTGTCATTAAATAATTCACAACTCATCTTATTTATTTAAGTCAAACTACAATTACAGGTATATTTAAAATGATTAATGCTTATGATTCAAATATTCAGGAAAACTATAAAAGCAAGTACTGATAGACTGTAAATGGCGCCTGTAAGCGTGCTATTTACATCGTTGAGGCGTCTGAGTTTATTTATATAAATAGATAAAGTGCGTAGCTTTTCCCTTACCTGTAAATTATAACAATCGAAAACGAGCAGTTTAAGTTATGTGTGTGTCTAAGTAGCCGTAACGGAATAACAATAACAATAATTCATAACTCGGTCCACAACAAGGTTTGTGAACGCCCGCGTCTTGATCGTTCCTTCATAAACACGGAATGAACTCTCGACAACCCAACCTATAGTTTCGAACAAAGTCGGAGTAAGTCATAACTTATTCCACAACTTATGGAACCCTCGGAAGTTTCGTTTCAGATCTCGTATTGATGGGTATTTAGCGGTTGTTTGTAGGGTTTGAATCCCTTAAAACCTTGATTTAGCTTTCCTTTGAAATTAAGTCATTAATTATTGGGGAATTTAGATGAAACATATATATTGATGAATTACTGACACGTTAGAAAGGCAAGGCAAGACAATACAGTTGGATTCACTATCCGGAGGCCGCAGGTTCGATTTTCAGTGTGTACCTCTAACCTGGTTGGCTGGTGAGTTAAATCTATCGCTAAATGTAAAAAAGAATACTGTACCAAATGTAATGCAAAAGTAAACAAGTAAATGCGTTCAAAAAGAGCTGGAAACCGACTTCAATTGCCCTAAAAATCTACTTTTATTACGGCAAATTTAAAGATTTATACCGTTTTCTCCTGGGTGCCATTGTCGGAACTGGACAATATTGGAACCACACGAAAAGCACCACTTTTCAAATAAAATAATAATCATCCAAATCAGTTTACCCAGTCAATAGTTGTCAACAAACACCAAAAAAAGAACATTCTAAAATTTCTAGAAAGTTTTTATATTCAAGGGTAGGTTAGTAATATTTTAAAAGTCTTCGATCATAGCTAAAAGAATTCTTTCGCTACGCTTTCTTAGTAATAAACGGACTGGCAGATAAAATAACAGTGATATAAGAGGTGTCAAATGTTAGGATCTCTATAGTTTGTTGTTTGTTCTATAGCTCTTTGCTATATAGCTCGAGTGTCAAATTATATTTTTTGGTGTGAAATTTGTGTGAAATGCAAAGTGCTGTAAAATGAAGTTCATAAATTCATAACATAAATAATATAACAAGGTGAAGTTAAAAACAGAAAATATGTAAAGTAATCAAAGTAATAAAAACTTAAAATAAATCACATCGGAAATAAATTTTTCTATTAGAAAATAGAAAAGTATCAAGCCCGTAAAAATAATATCTTCGTCAAACTCTGTGAAGGTTCCGAGCTGATCATGGAATTTTCAAAGTTTCTCAGAATCCTCAAAACTTTAATTCAACTTTCTCCAACGCAGTCACAAAAGACGTATGAATTGATAAAGTATATGGAGAATAAAAGCGTTGCTACCGTCTTGAACAAATTTTATATCTCGGTCTCTTTGCAGACACTCAGAATATTGTTGCTAAATTTGAGCGCCAGGTATTCTACGGTAAAACATAAACCAAGCCTATATGATGTAAGTAACTGGTACTCCAACTCCATTTCTTATACTTAGAAGACAACATTCAAGAGAATAGCAGTGAATGTAGTGGCTACAAGCCCAAACGTAATTATTGGTTAATTAGAAGATTGTCAGGGTTACACTGATGTTTTTTGTTCTTGAGTCCTACAACTTGAAACTATTTAAGGCCAGAGGTACGGACTCCTCAGAGGCGTGTACCATCTTAGACCACAATTTTGTACTCAGCAGTGACTTCCCTTATTTCAAGTAATTTTTCACCACTGCTTTATTATTCTTAACCAGAAAAGTCATGTTGAACATAATATACGCAAGGAAATGCGTTCAAAAAGAACTGGAAACAGATTACTTATGCTTTTCTTCCAATCTTTCTACACGTGATCGGTTGTTCTTGCCGATCCATAGTACAGAAGGTGTACTTTAATAAATAACCGAAACTAATGTAGAAAAGTATTAGGTTTTGAGGGTGGGGAGGGAAGGGAGGGCAGGTTGTCAGCGTCCGGTTAACTAAGCGATCTGATAATTAATGGTAGACATATCCTAAATCGTAAAATTTTGTTCAAGACCAAGCAAGATCTACGTCCTGGCATTTCTGTTTGTACCATTCCCTAGACGTAAATATAACAGTATATTTTCCTTGTTGATGTTTCAGGCTCGAAAATTCGCTCCTCACTTGCCAGATCCCGGCAAGACTTTTCGGATGCCCTTCGCCGGTATACCGAACATGCCGCGAGGTATCTTCAGACCTATTATAGGCGAGGTATTGTTTATTGTCGTTTGTTATTGTTTACTGCACAAAAGACAAATTAACATGAATTGACAAGTATTGTACAATTTGAATTACCTGTCTGAGATTTATGTGTCACACAGCTTTCATACAGAAAATACACTTAAAGTAGACGTAAATACATGTACATAAACGAAAAATTATAAATATATAAATAACCATATAAATATGTAAATGGGAGGGAGGGGTAAATGTGACAATAGTTGGATAGTGCATGCATGCATAGAGGATTCAGAGCAAGTGCGGTTGGTGTGGGGAGTGAACGAGAGATCATAGTAGTTTCATAGTTTATTTCGTCTATAACAAAAAATGTATGTGACATTCCTATATCTAACATAAAATAATATTATATTATAATCATGGCAATATTGGGGACAGTGTTGTCTGGCAGAAGAAGAATGGAAGTGGAACCGTTTTTATTTTATCATGCATGCATGCATGTTATCTCGAGAGGAAGAACGTCCTTTCACGTTTTTTGCTATTGTGATTAGCGGTTTGCGGAAGCGGAACCCTTTTGGAACATCAACAATGTATGGATCCCCACCTGAATGGAAATGAGTTGTCAGATTTTGGCTGATATTGAAAGCACGTCAATTACTTTTATCCTTTGACGATTTGTAGGTATTAAGAGGGTATGCTGGTGTCAAAACGCCCATACAAACGTAGTCCAGTCATATTTTGAGTATTAAGCTATGAAAATCTATGAAATTTTCAAGACACAATCTAGAAACAAATATCTGTGTCGGTGGTGAGTCAGATTTTCGTTTAAATATATACTTCCAGAGTTACAGGGCGTCAAAGAATTGTATTTTACGGTAATAAAAAGCCCCAAATTTGAACCTGATTTACAAGAGTATGAATCAATTTAGAACAATTTGGAAAAACCACCGACATCTGAAATTTCATTAGTATACTACATATATTACATGTATCCTTCAAATGATCCCTGGACTACGAAACATCCAAATAACGGGTGGATAACTTCGCGTAGTGTATGCTGTCTCACCGTACGCGCTCGGGTAGGATAGGGCTCGGATAGGGACAGCTACAAAACAATCCAAATTTGAACGCGGCCACGTGGTCTAACCAACATACCCTCTTAAGTACAATTTCTCTTTACAGAAAAATATAAAGGCGTCTAAGGACGGAAGCTATCAGAACGTGGAATACTTCAGCTACCATAACATGTCATTCTACGATGTGCACTATTTGCTCGCAGACGAGCGGATAGACAGACCGACATTGCCGAGAAAACCAGGAACTTTTATGAATTAAATGAAAAGAAAAAAACAGAAGATTTTTTAATAACCTATCAGCATTATTTGAAAATTCAATTTTCTATATACAAAAACATAAAGGACATTCAGGTGGTTTTGTTTATATTATTAACGGCTTTTTTAAAGCATTTATTTTCCATAGTACATTATTTTATACAGTATTTTATCTCCCGCCAAACTGAAAAACAGTTTGTTGGCGAGTAACGCTCTGTTCCTTGTATAATTCTATTACATTAAAGCTATTCACTATCTAAGTTCAATCTAAAAAAATCTCTTTTAGCTTACTCTTTAGATTTGTTTTACTAGTTTTGTTAGTTTCTCTCAGCCAAGCGAGCTCATTAAATATTCTTGGCACTACATATTTATTTATATTATTAATATTAAAGACATAAATTCTAAAAACGGATCCTATTTCGCTCATACATTCGTTCGTCCCTCGTACCTCTATATAATAATATCTTATTTATGTTTTATACCTCTATATTTACTTGCTCTTTCTATTTTATTATTTTTATTTTAAAATATTTGGCTTTTCCTGCACACACGCGCACACACACATGCGCGCGCAGTTAATCTTACAAACGGCTTACCAACTGAAAACCAGCGGCCTATTTTTTTCAGCTGCAACAAAAATTTATACGGAATCATAGAATAAGTTTCTACTGTTAATATATAAATAACTAATATGTAAATTATGTGTTGGTGGTGTAAAAACAAAGCGATTTATTTATTATACTACTACCCATCTACCCATCTTGCTCTTACGAGTATCTATCTATCTACACAGCTCGACGATTCAGTCTATGACCATATTGAGATCGTGAATCCTACTTCCTACTAATATTATGAGTGTGAAAGTTTGGATGTTTGGATGTTTGTGACGCTTTCACGGAAACACTACTGAATGGATTTGAATTAAACTTTACAATAATATAGCTTATACATCAGAATAACATATAGGCTATAATTTGTAAAGCCATATTGTGTAAATTGTACAAAATCACACTTATAATAATTAGTGGGATTACACGGGCAATTTTGGCATAACAAAAACGCGTTGCCTAGCAACCGACCATAGAATATGTAATTCGTATATACAAACTTTCGCGTGTATAATATTAGTGTGAAGACTTTTTGAATGTACTACGTCAGATATTGAAATTTCTTTTGTTTCTTTAAACTATTAGCCTACGTAACAGAATAAACACTATTTTGTACCTTATACTGGAAATGGAGATAGATGCCTTACAACAACAACAACAAGTAGAATAAATCCTGAAGTACACGCGGACAAAGTCGCGGGCGGAAGCTAGTAACTCATAATTTTTGCTATGTAAAATAATATTTGATGCTCATTAAGGTGGTAAAAAAGTTTTAATTTTTTTCCGAGTTTAGCCATTTCCAATGCTACAAGTAATCTTTTTACTACGCGATCTACGAAATTCTCGTAGAAGCTCTACGATCGCTTTGATTCTGAGATTCGACTCTTATTACATTTTCGACTGAGTTTTCAATCAAAATGTTGTGTATTTAATATGTGTTATAATACGAATTTATAATATAGATAGACTTGACTGACCCCATACAATGACATAGAAACAAAACGAAAGCCATCAATGCGTCTCAGAAATTAAATATTCGAATATTTTACCTCTATACAATTAATTTGTTATACCTGCGAGAGGAAAATGTTATACTATATTTTCAATAACTCGAAGTGGTAGTATACACTGTACACTATTTAATTTAATGTTTTATTTGTTTATAATACATAACACATAATATTGACCTTTGTGGAAAACATCATCATAATCACAAAATGTTGAAACAGTGACTGGTTTTGAGCTTTCGTTAACTTACCCTTCCAAAGACTTCGTGCCTGGTACGAGCACAACAGCCACGGGAAGATGCAGGTAGATTCTGCCGAGAGCACAGCCTCCGAAGTGTTCAAGATGGTATGCTTTCAGAGTTTTTTCTGTTTGTTGAACATTTGCGGGTAATTCGGATTTATTCCGTGAAGTTAATGTGGCAAATTGAAAGATTTATTCTGAAGAAAGTATTTGAATTTTAAAGTTGGTTAAGTTTGGATTGGCTCCAAGGTCATTTTGACTTTGATGCTTTTGTGTTACTCACGAATATACTTGAAGATAATTAGGATATTCTGCCCTGAGATCCCGTGGGGCGACGTAAAAGGCGAATACCATGACAACACTGAACTACACCACTTTGGTATCGTTTACCATTTTTTAAGGTTACCACACCACTGTTATGACGTTCGAACACAAAACGCATTTATCGATATCAACTATTTATCATTCTTAAGATGACGCCATGACATAGATGATCTCTTTATAACGAGAAGGAATAATCATCATCATCATCAGCTGGGAAACGTCCACAGCTGGACATAGGCCACCTTCATGGTATGCCACATTGACCAGTCCCGAGCCACCGATCCATCTAGTAGGACGGCGGCCTGGTACACGCTTTCCGGTACGTGGTCGCCGCTCGAGAACTTTAACTCCCCACCGCTTATCTGTTCTTAGAGCGATGCTAGCGAGAAGTAATAGGAAAGAAACATATTTCAAAGACCGTTCAACAGAATACATTGTCGTCACTAAATAACAAAACAAATTTTCCAGTAACATCGTTTCCTTGGCTACGAACATTTTCCTAGGCATTACAACCTAAATTCATTCTCGGGACATATAGAGCGTCTAAATTGTACATACATGTTACGCCTGTCATTGATTTATAATGGAACTATAGACACGCTTTGCTTTTCATTAAAATAAGCTAAAGTGTAAGCACGTATAGCTCACAAATATTTATTCCTGGTAGAGTTTCGAGTTGTGAGAGAATGTTTGGAAAGTTTATATTTAATTATTGTTAATTTCCTTTTTTAAGCATGATTGTAATTGGCCCAACAAAATCTCTTACCGTGAGTGGATTTACCAAATCGCTTCTACTCGTCCCCTTGCCACAAGGATATAATAAATTACATAGAGTCGTTTTATCTGAAACTATGCGGCTACCACAGATTTTTTAAGAATACACAGATTCCACATTGTCTAATAATGCGCAAGGGCAACAAAAATATACACACGCGTGTAATTGACGGTCGAGTGTCTGGCCTAGTTGCTTCATGCGTATTCAGTGGAATACGTAGTCTGGATCTTTTGATTTCTGTGTCGGTCACTTTATCAAAATATGTACTAACGAGTGTCGGCACCTTGTTGCAGTTGAAATTTTCACCTATGCTCAGCTCGTGTTCAAAGTGCCGTACCCCTAGTCTTTGCTAAGTCAATGCCTCCGGTACGATTTGTAGTTTAGCGGGAAACGTTAATTTGTTTTGCAAATATATTGGGCCGGTTCCAAAACGATTCCGTTCAGTTAGTGATACATTTTGTTTGTGTTTGTGAAGCAGATTGTGCAGATTGGCTTCGACTTGTTCCCTTTAGAATCTGATCGTGATTGCATGGTGTGCAGGTATTGCATTTGCTGATAAATTACATTCAAAGAATGTTTTTGCATATTTTTCCGGAATACTGCGATCTGGTAACCGTGGATCAAATCAAATGGACCGTGAACACGAATGAACTTTTTCGTGATATCTCTAATAAGGAACTCATTTCAATGATTCGGTATACGGATTTGTTTTTCCGGACTCAGACTCAGTTCTCCTTCGGCAGAAATGGAAAGTTCATACCTGACCACTTGTTTCCAGGTTCTGTTTTCTTGTTGCTCAGGTAATCTTGAAGATATAAGCAAGCTATGTTCTCTAAATCTTCCGTCAAACTACAGTGTTGACAGCACTATTTAGATCCGGTCAAGGAAAAAAACATAGCAAATGCTTTATTTATAACATAGAAGCATCAGCGGGCTGCTTGAGATCTTACGGCTCCATCGTCAGTTACCATCAGGTGTGACTTTTATTTATTGAAATCTTATATTATACTTATTCTAAGTGACACATTATCACAGAATGATGAAGGCCAAGCGGTACCTAATCCAAAAAATATCATTTCAGTAATCGTAATCATAACTATCATCATCATCATCAGCCGGGAAAAGTCCACTGCTGGACATAGACCTCCCTCATGGTACGCCACATCGACCGGTCCCGAGCCACCTGCACCCAGCGACTCCCTGCGACTCTAACCAGGTCGTTGGTCCATCTAGTAGGGGGACGGCCTGGCAGACGTTTCCCGGTACGTGGTCGCCACTCGAGAACCTTTACTCCCCACCGGTTATCTATTCTTCGAGCGATGTGGCCTGCCTATTGCCACTTCAGCTCACTGACTCGTTGAGCTATGTCGGTGACCTTCGTTCGTCTACAGATTTCCTCACTCCGGACCTTATCACGTAGAGAAATTCCGAGCATAGCTCGTTCCATTGCTCGCTGAGTGACATTGAGCTTGTTTATTCGGCCCACAGTAAAAGACCACGTTTCGGTTCCGTATGTCATCACTGGCAACACGCACTGATCAAAGACCTTTGTCTTTAGACGCTGAGGTATTTTGGACGAGAAGATATGCCGTAATTTCCCGAACGCTGCCCAGCCGAGTTGGATTCTTCGGTTGACCTCTTTGTCGAAGTTGGACCTACCTAGTTGAACGATCTGTCCCAGGTATACATACTCGTCTACAACTTCGATTGTAGTGTTCCCAACCACTACCGGCATAGGTGCAACATGGACATTTGACATGATTTTCGTCTTGTCCATGTTCATTTTTAAACCTACCTGTTGGGAAACTCTGTTGAGGTCATTGAGCATTTGAATACAATTGAACGTAAACCACACGCGAAATCCTAGATCATTCTAGATCTTTTGAAGAAAATCATAATCATCTGCCAATAAACTTTCACTGTTGAACGTAGACCATAATACCTTATGTTACACCTTGTTCCGTAAACTATATGGTTATGTATAGTGTCTTGTGTATAAAGTTACAATCAATAATGCGACTCACGCTCCCCTCGTCGCTACTTCCGGTGACAGACAACATGGCGTGACATGGCGTAATCTGACGTCCGGTAGCCGGCGGCTGTTCGCCCGCAGCGCCGTTGCAACGCCCTTTGCATACGGTTGAAGGACTGCAGTTAGATGATTTAGGTTAACGTCAAAGCTGTAAGTATTCCTAAAAAATTGTACAAAGCTTTTATATGTTTTGCAAAATTTTTCATGAAAACAATTAAGCCGATTTCATTCCCTTGTTGCTACATATATACTTTTTATGCTTTGGAAACTTTTCTGTAACAAGGGAATGAGAAGTTAATTTAAAAAAAACCACTGCGTAATTTTTTAAACCTTTTTTTTGTATTTTGATATACCCAGTGTCACTCTCATAGTAAATAAAAATCTAACGACCCCTTCCAAGCTAAAATACATCGAGCCGTTCAGGCCGCAGAGCGTGTCTAACAATTATACATACATACTATCGAAAAACATTACCCTTCTTCTGGCGCAGTCGAGTAATAATATACATCTCTACGAGTTTAAAACTAATGCCTGAATATCAACAATGATTTATGCGCGAACGACTACGATTTTTTGTATCAAACACTTAAATACGCAAATTACAGTCAACGCTAATACAAACAATATTCAAGTGGGTAGATATAAGTTTGACATTCGCGGCTGTGATCGCCATGTTCGTTAGTCGGAATATAGCTGTCGATCCGTTATAAGAGTTTTATTTAACGCGCCATAATACCCTATTATATACCGAAATAAAAGGCCTACGACTGTAAAGTTCAGTGTGCGGATACAGTTGCCACCGGGCTAGTCTGTGTCGTTTCAAAAGTTTTTCATGTCGCAATTGTGCCGAAAAATGTCATTTAGTGCGTGTGTGTCAAGTGTGTGTAACAAAAGGGTTTGCAATAAGCACTTCCTGCGGTGTAGCTAGGACGACGTACGTTTATTGTTCAATATTTGATCTGTGAACGGCGAGCTTTTTAGGGTTCTGTACCCAAAGGGTAAAAACGGGACCCTACTTCGCTGTCCGTCTGTCACCAGGCTGTATCTCATGAACTGTGATAGTTAGCTTTCATATTTTCACACATGATGTATTTCTGTTGTCGCAAAAAACCATAATAAAATAAATATTTAAGGGGCTCCCATACAACAAACGTGTTTTTTAGACGTGCGATGTAACATATTAGTGACGCCATCTAGTGTCGTACTTGTCTACTGCAAAACTAAATTGATAACGAAAATCGAGGCGCATTCGTTAGAGGATTGTTCGGTGCATATTATTATTTATGGTTTTCCGTGTTTTAAATATCCATATTCTCTACGGAGCCCTTCGTACGTGAGTCCGACTTGCACTTGGACATTTTTTTGTTATACGCTGCGTGAATGCATACAAGAACTTTACACAGTTACGACGCCAGTACGTTTACGTAGAACGTTGGGCATTATATCGCTGCCATTTGTTTACAATATGAAGAAGAAGAAAACACTTGACGTTTTTATAGAAGAACGCGGCGGTCCAACGTAGCATATTATGGCAAAATTTAATTTAGAAGTGTGTTAAGCCAATAGATACGTTAGGGTCCCGCCTTATGGCGATTGCGATGGTGTTTACAACGAATTTTCGAGTGACAAATAATTTTTTCTAGTTAAGTAGTTCCAGTGCCAGTTTTCAGGATGGAGCCAAGCGGAAGTCTCTGCAATGTTTGTTTTTTACTTAAATTAAAGAATTCCTTTGACAAAGGTCCTCTTACGCCATGCTATTGTTTAGGATACACGTGTAACAAGGATTGATGTTACTTTGCCTCAAGATTTTAATTAAGTCCCTTTGTGGCTTCCTGAATCGAGGAAACAATGTAACGAGAAATGTAACCAGATCTTTGTAAATAAAGTTAGTCATCGAAGGGCTCCGGCTTCCATTAGTTCTGGTCTGCAGAGTCCAGACAAAGTGAGAAAGATGGTGAAAGTTTAAGATTGAGAGCTGCTGAGAACGTATTTGTAGGATTGGCGCCTAAGGCCGATTGGGAATGTGCAGTGTTTTTAAATTCATTCCATTTTTCGATATAGTGAACATTGAACAATCAAAGTCGAAATGCTTTATTAATCATTTGTTTGCTGCTTTTACTGTCACCGTACCTCTTCCTTTACCACCGTAACCTGAGGCTACAATAATGAACTCATAAACCGGAGGTCACGTGTTTAATACATACTCAACATAACTCGAACGAAGCGGCGGTAGCGCACGGACTCTCAATCTAAGGGTTCCGGGTTCGAATCCAGCCGTGTACCTATGAGTTGTTTTTCAATTCAAGTACATTATCCGATTGCATAACGGTGAAGGAAAACATAGTGAGGAAACCTGCATCTCTTGAACAGGCATGTGAAGGCCGCCAATCCGCACTGGGCCCGCGTGGTGGACTACGGCCCATACACTCTCTGTATGAGCTGAGTCCCTGCAGTGGGGACGTATATAGGCTGTTGATTACTCAAGATAACTAACGGTTATGTAAAACAGCTTATAATCAGCTTCCAACTGCGACATACACATACATGCAACAAGGATTTTCATTCCGCTTCCCAAACTTTACAACTTGTATCTTATGACGTTTCACAATACAAAATACATATATAGTCAGTAAAAGATTTTAATGTGTTCCAATAATTGGACATTTCCATTCGTTTCCCTCTATTTAAACCCCTTTTCCGTGCTCTACAGAATGTTAGCCATTCTTTTAAGTTGGTCACCCCGCCCCGGGCTTGAAGCATCCTTTTTGCTTTGAGGCAAATACGAAATTCTACACTTCTTTTTAAAGTAACGTTCTTTTTCGTGAAATTAAAACATCGGTCTCTTTTCATTTTTACGGCATATACACAATGCTTTCGGAAAGACGTAAGGAATATAAAATGTTTTTAAAGAACCTTTTTAAACAAAAGATTATGCTGAATACAAAAAACTGTCACAAATTTTGGACAACCCTGATTTTGTGAAATGCTGTATATTCCAAAGTGATTTCAAATTGAATCTGCATAAAGTCTCGGGTCAAATTTTAAATGAAATAATTTGGTTAACTCATTTTGGCGTCGGAACTCGTCGGAGATATTTCTCTGACGCCATTCTTACGTTTGTGAGCTTAATATTAATACTATGTAATCTGAGACGCTAAGTTTCTTGATAATTGGAAAAGCTACGTCTTGGAATAAGTATTTTATCTACCTCAGAGGAAACTTTCTGAGAATTACTAATTTCCTTGGAGCTGAATGTTTAACACAGACATGCTTGCTGTTCGATGTCCCTGACATTCTTTTTGAGTCTAGTTTACAATCCATAGATATATTATAATCATACCCTATATTATTATTATAACAATGAAACTTAGTTTTTTATAATTCAATTGTATTTTAAAGGCGGAAAGTTCTCATATCTGAAATGGATTCATTTGTATATTCTAAAACAGGCTTCTACTATGGTGCAAAGTTTTGGATTTATTATGAAAAATTTGTGTAAAAAGCGGTTCCCCTCGTTCTGATCCATTGATCCTAACTGGCTATCCCCATTTATTGGATACATGTATATTTTCCCAAAAAGATGAAGTGCAGTTTTGCAGAAAAAACATTCCTTATTAATTAACATTTTAAATAAACTACAAACATCTGATTTTCAAAACATTAATCTTACTAATTTAAAAAAGTATATTATGCGCATTTTTTCCATAATTTATGAAATCACAAAAGAGTATAGTTTGACGTGACATTTGACATCAAAGTGACAGTTAAACGATTTTTTTTTCATTGAAGATAGACCAACACATATTTAAAAGTATGGCATTGCTTGACCCTAGGCTTTACCATACATTCCTTAAGCAGTAAATGTGTGTAGAAGTTGAAAGAAATCTTAATGACTACACAAGTTTTCACATGTTGGGAAGAATAAGAAAATATTATATGTATCTCAACAGACTGGGATAGCCGATTGGTATAGGCAAAAGCTGGTAATGGAATACATTTATGAAAAATGTTTTCAGCAAATTTGTATTTACGCAATTGGTATTTTCCTGACTGGTCACATTGATCAGGCTGACAGATATAATAGTGCTATTCGTACTGATTTTTGGCGTAAAAATCAAAGTAGATTGAGATAAACAGGCGTATTCAGAAATGTATCGTAACGCCAACCTAAAATGACTTTAGTGAAATGTAATTTTGTGTCACGTCTCGGAACGGACATGAAAAGGTTCTGCGGCATTTGGGTCTCTTAAACCTATCCATAAATTTTCAGTAATCAGACTAAAGTTATAGCTGCGAGGCTATAGTCCAAGGAGAGTTTGTTTGTCTGGTACGTATACCTAGTGGCTCCTCAACTGCAGAAATAATCATCATGTAACTTGGCACGTATGTAGTCTATGGTTTAAGAATGCCCGTCGAATAGTTTCTGTTGTGCAATGAATTGAATTTATTTACTTTATAAGAGTTTCATTCAAACCATACCAAAGAACAGAATTAAACCTAGAAACAGTAAAACATAAAATAAATATAGAAGTAAACGAACGATTGTTATGGATCACTATTGACTCCCACATAACCTGGGAACAAAGACATTTAATATTAATAGACCGGAAAAAGCAAACAAACATTTTGATCCTAAACTTATTACCAATTAGTAATAAGTTACTCAATCTAGTGTCACATCACGTCACGCAGCCGTACAAGACATTTGACATACCGTTGACTTTTGAGATCAAAATGTTTATATGAAACGTTTCCCAATGACCGTTCTATAACCTATTACTATATTTAAATCACTCTGCCTGGGAACAACATGTAGAAAAACTAAAAACGATTCATATTTGCTCTTAGCATATTAAAATCGCTTTTAATATAAAACACTCACTATGAGGCAGATTCATGGCTGCATTACGGTGTGATGCTGTGGGGACACGCACTGACGCTAACGATGTTTCATATTGTGGAATATAATTATTTTACTTCGATAAATCTTGGGCCCCTTTCGTAAGTGCTGTGCAGAAAAGATAGCGCAAATAATATAATAAGGTTCATCGCTAAGAAATAAACATAAAAACAATTTGGGGTGCCCAATCCGAATTCCACGCGGGCAAAATCGTTGCCTATAAATTATTGAGTTCAATATTACTTCACGAGGATCGCTCAATTCGAATCGCATCGTGTTGTCGTTTCAAAGTAGGCCATGACAAGGGTCGGTCTGATGTCATCCCATGAATTATGTACAACTTAACTGCTGGGAAATTATACGAATTTAATAAAGGAATTACGGTGCAAAACCATCGCCCAGACGTAATGTTTTATTACTTTGTGCGTGTAGTTTATAGGAATTTATGTAACAGCGAATCCGAAGTGGGGTTGACTCTGTAGGTGTGTGACTGATGAGATAGTGTGTTGTCAACAAGTTGTGTTAATTGTATAATATACCTTCGCTTTGTACACCAACGCATATCATCTTAGGTTATAGATAAAACCTTTCGATAGGACAGCGTTCTACTAAAAACGCTGCCGTTTAGCTGGAGTTCTTTTTACATTTTTTAGAATTTTTTTGCCAGATTGTGTAGTTGTGTGTAGTAGTAGTAGTACGAACAGCGAGGTAGCAATTCACGTACTGATAAAAAGGTTGCAGTCTTGTTTTTGCATTCGGCGCATTACGTGATACATTACAGACATAGTTATATGTAAAATTAGATTTTATTTATAGATAAGTATAGCATTTCTTAATCTATGGCGTATAATCCTCGGCCTCATCGTCAAAAATAAATCCCACCCCAAACAAGTAAATGCGTTCAAAAAGAACTGGAAACCGACTTCAATTGCGCTAAAAGTCAACTTTTACTAAGGCGAGTCAGTTTAAAGTCAGTTTTCAGTTCTTTTTAAACGCATTTACTTGTTGCATGTTGGTTCAGTTCTGATGACAATACTTTTTTATGGTACTATCGTGCTGGTCTGATGCTGGAGATGCTAGGTGGCTATAGGAATTCCTAAACAACACCTGATAATCTGATCATGTTTGGGCTCATTTGATTTGTCTGGATAAATACTATAAACTTTTTGTGGTGCCCAGGGTTTGATGATGAAGCCAGAAGTTGGTCATAGGAACTACTAAACTACCCGTGATAAACATGTCGTGTTTGGGCTCGTTAGATTCGTCTTGATGGGTACTCTAAGTAGATCCGATGACAATGCAATAATAAAGTACAGTCAACAAAAAACTTGTATTTAAACTAAAAGATTTTAATATTAGTGACAAAGTACTTAAAAAATTCTGAATTTCAATATTGAGCGTCTATAATAGTTCATTAAAACTGGAAATGGCTGAATAAACATCGTTTCGATGTTTAATACTTGAGCGGGTTGCTGGGAATCAATATTAGCATCCGGACCTTTGGAATTACGTCTGTAGAACGACTTAGTGCTCTAGGGGAGAAAGAGGAAGTTTAGTGCACTGGCTACTTTGACATGCAAAGATGAAGTGGGATAAAGCCAGAGACAAAAGTAGCTATTGTACCTTATCATCATCATCGGCCGGGAAATGTCTACTGTTGAACATATGGTGTGCCTCAATGACTGGTCCGGGATCATGACCAGACCAGTCTATCTGGTCTATCAGTCTAAGGTTGGTACACAGGGTCTCAAGGAGGGGGCCGGCCTGGTACACGTTTTCCGGTTCGTGGTTGCCACTCGAGTTCTTCAAGCAATGTGTCTTGCTCATTGCCACTTCTATTCACTGACTCGTCGAGGTATGTTGGTGACCTTAGCTCTGTTAAGCGTTGATGCCTTTATTACTTGCAGCCAAGTGCAAAACAGCATAAATAAATTCACTGTGACTCATTATTGGAACGTACAATTTGATTCTATACTCGAGTTAAAAATATATATACCACTAATACGCTGCATAGGAACAAGAAAGGGGTGAATGTGGGTACATGTTTTTGTGCTTGAGTGTACATATCGTTCATTCGAATACCTAAAGTCAAATCCCTTGCGCAGGTCTGAGATGATGAGTTTCACCTTTTCTAAGCCGGGAATTATGCAGGGATTGGTTCTATTACGAAAACATACACAGTATTATTACATCTACAATTAGACTAATTCTTGGATAAACATTACATACACATAAAACTGCTGTACATTATCCATGAAAAATATCAATATCGCTCTAAAAAATGCGAATTGATGAACAGGAAAAACATCTGTGAGCTGTGAGGTTGTAAGGATTTTTATAAATGTATGATGGGGTTATATTTGTCTTTTATCTTACCTGATGGTTAATGACGATAAGACCGATCGCTGGGCAGAAAGCGTGCCCACCCAAAAGCTCAAGCTAATGAGGGCTATTAAGGATATTTGTCCTAGTTACCCTATAGTCACCTCAGAAAAAGGTCAGCCCAAACAAACATACTCTAGCCGTACACTAGGGTACTATGACAGACCATCGAATCAATACTTGATCAATAATTTTTGTCAGAGTCGAGACCCATCTGCTAAACTATTGCTTTTAAAAATCTAAAAAAAATTACAGTAGTAGTAGTTACATACTGAAGTTAAAAAAACTATAATGGCTAAGTAGGCTCACGAATCGACGAATCGCCCAAATTATAAAATATACTTGAAGTGGTCAAAATGAAAATTTCGTACAAATTTCATTGAAAATTACTTTTTATAAAACTCGTTCAACAACGGAACCCTACACTAGGCGTGGCACGACACATACTTGGCTACCTTTTTAGATTATAGATTAGACGTACTCCTACAGTCTTATTTTGATGAGTAATATGAGCTCATATTCAATGACCATTATATTATGTTTACTTAATAAATATAATGGTCCGTAGCAGCCTCCAATGCTTTGTGGCTACCTACACACATGTACTCACAATTCAATTCAATTCGTTTATTTTTCAAAAAACAGTATAACTGTGTGCGAAAAAAACTAAAAAAATCACAACAATACAGAGGTCGCGGTTTTTTTAAATAAGTGATTTTTTCTTCTACTTACAATAAACCATCTTTCATTACTTTAATGGATTTAAACAAAACTGTTTTGTTTTGAAATAAATACCGTTGAAATATCTTTTAATATCAATTGTTAAAATACTTTCGAAAATAATAACTAACTTCGAACAAAGTATTTGAAGAGGAATCTTTCACTTTAAAGATTAGATAATTATATTTATGGCTATATTGAGGTCCAGGTCCTTGCGGGACGATCTGCTAACGGGACAAATTGCGAACGGGACCATATGCGACAAAACCGGGTTATTGTTGATGACAGGGGTCTCTGTAGAGTGTCTTTGTTTCTTCAGGCGGGTATTTTTATTTATGACATCAGTTCTTTTCTTTACGTGTTCATCTAAATCGTGTTTTGGATAGTTTTTTCGATTGGCCTGACCGGATATGCTTGTTTCTCACCTGCCCATCTCATGTATATGGAGCAAAGATGTGGAGGTGCATCCTTCCCTGTATCCTTAATGACTTACATAGAAATCTGACAGAGGAAATCAAAGTACTAAATAATAAACAATTGAAAAATGTAATCAAACGATTCCTCTGTCAGAATAAGTCCAAAGACGCAAGGGTGGGTGCACCTCCGACACTTGATCAAACTATATATAGGAGCATGTGTGTAGCTCTCCAGGCGCAAATAATTTGTAATGTAATTACCTGCATGCTGGAGACCTTCATGAGCGAGGACTTCTGGCCGAAGGGCGTGGTGTACCGTCGCTTCAGAGGGAGGATAGCGAACAACACCAGAGCGGCACCAACGTGCCATAGTAAATAAGTATGTAGAATATTATTGTAGTGTGTAGTAGTTTATTTTAATGTATTTTATTGTATTGTATATATACTTATGGGCCATTGTTACCTGAAATAAATGAATAATAATAATTAGATTTAGCGCACTGAAAGAAATCAATATTTTTTGTGATTTTTCGTAATAAACCGTTTAATTATTTTTTTCATCATCTCGGTCGTGTGTAATTTATCACAGATAAGGAATTAAAGAGTCACATTAGAGTTGACCGTTTCTTAACTACGATCTATAAATACCTTAGCTATCTAAATCCGAATAATCCCAATCAGAAGTCAAGACATGACAAAGGTATAATCCTGTTACTGTTCGCTGAGTGAAAGGGCCTTAGTCATCAGACCGGTATAATTGTAAGTAGCAACCACGTAGAGCCCGGCACATGGCGGCAATATAATGCAAATTACAAGGTACACGTTACTCCGGCCGCCAGCTGTGCTGTGCTGGTATTAATTAGTTCGGTCATTGTGTGCCGTTTGCTTTGAATGTGAACTATTTGCGGTTACCTTGTTCAAACCGCTGAAAACATCAACCGCTTCACTGCCTCATTGACCGTGACATATACAAAAATATGTATCCACTTTTAAACCATGTCACATTCGCCTTTAATTGACATTTCCTTCAATAAATTACATAGGGAACAAGCAATAATGAATGTGACATGGTTCAAAAGTTGATTCATATTTTTCTACTCGAGTGTACACATGGATACTCAATTTGGTAGTTACTACCATGCTGTCTGCTACCAAACAAAAGTTTTAAAAGCACCGTTCTTTTATGATGATGAAATATAACATACCCAACCTTTCATGTACTTAAAGGTTTTGGATGGGCACGCATTTCATCCCAAGTCCTTGTCGTCACTTGAAAATGAAGGCCGAGAGCAAATCTATTGTACATACGAGTGTATAGAATCCATCTTACTATTTTAATTACTTTATATTACATCTTAGTTGCTGTCACAGAATTCGCTATGTCTCAGGTTTGATACCCGGTGGGTTAGCTATTTGATTTTATTGCATTGTTTAGATATTATTTTTCTGTGCTTGCTGTTGATCTTATAATACTGTTTTGATTGCCTGAAAAATTACATAAACTGGTGGTAGCTAGCCGAGCGCACATAGAAAATGCCCCACCACCAACCAAACCGTATAACGACAGTACTTCGATGGGAATCGAACCCGGGACCTCCGGATTGTAAATCCATCTGTATAGCCACTATGCCACCATCAACAGCCTATATACGTCCCCACTGCAGGGGCTCAGGCCTACTCTGCTACAGAGAGTGTATGGGCCATAGTCCATTTCGCGGGTCCAATGCGGATTATCGGACTTCACATGCCTGTTCAAGACATGCAGGTTTCCTCACGATGTTTTCCTTCACCGTTAAGCAATCGGAAAATGTACTTGAACTGAAAAACAAGTCATAGGTACACGGCTGGATTCACGCTAAGCTTGAGAGTCCGTGCTATCCACTATCCTTACTACTTATCCACTACGCCACATAGGCGGTTAAATATATAGTAAATAAGCTTGTCATAATCGCTTCAACATGTCAACAACAGTCCAATCAGTTCTCTGTTTACCCGGACAAACATACCATCCCATTGACTTCGCGGCATTCAGCCCTGGACACTATTAATTTACCTGGTACCCTCACAATACCTGCTCTGACCTGAATACAGAGGAGTCCCTACTGAGCCAGTTTATAGAAACAATGCGGTATTACAAATTTGGAATAGTTTAGCAACTCAACTAAATGTAAACATGTTGTCATGTACAGGATGCTTTGGTGTCATTAGAATGGGCAATGAGAGGGACGCGGCTGAATAGTTAAAACGTATTACTTAGAAGAATATATGTTACTAATATCATCTAGAAGTTTCAAGAAAATATTCGTGTTTATCTATTCGTAAGTCGCGTGATATTTCAGAGGCTGTTATTTGTAGTTCATACATAATAGTTACGGTAATATGCACCCAACAATGTTCTATCGATGTAATTCTGGTCGAAAAACCAACTTTACTTTGCAGTTAAATTGCATACCCGGTGTATGGCTTTCAACTGCAAAGGTGTGTAAAAAGAAAAAAGCTATTTTTACTGAGTTTTAATATAAAAAAAACATGGTATTCAGATTTATTCCTATGGTTATGCTGTTAGACCTTGATCCTTGCCAAATTTCACGATTCTAGGTCAACGGCAAGTATCTTATAGGTTTTGGGTACCTTGAATTTTGTATGGAAATAGTCTAAAACAAAGCTAGGCATATCTTTTGTATAAATTTGATTTTTTGAACAGATTCAAGAGACAGCAGACTTGAGTATTCGATATTAATTTCAACTTGATATCTCATATAGACAGACGGACAACAAAGTGATCCTATAAGGGGTACTTTTTCCTTTTGAGGTACGGAACCCTAAAAATACGACGAAATTGTACAAGAAACCCAACTGAAATAATTGATGAATCCTTGAAAAGTAAAGCACTGGAATAGAATTGTATACCCTAATAGGTATACCTTTACTTACTCCATGGGGTAACCGTACGGGATATGTCTCTATTCCGAAGTCTAGGATTCTGTGTGTGTTATTTTGAGAGCTTAAGAGCTTAGGGTTATTTTTGATAAAAATACAAAATATACTTTCGTACAATTTTATCCACTTCGCGGTTGAAACAACTGGCCCGTGGGGGAAGGAGGCGAAAGCCTTCATAGGGGAAATAGGGCGTCGTCTGAGGGATAAAGGATTTGATTCCCGCTCCTGATTTTTCCTAGTGCAAAGGATATCTGTAGCAATACAGCGCGGCAATGCCGCTAGCCTTATGGGTACCTTTACCCGGGAATGACGGAGAGTTAGTTATTTTAATAATGTAACTGTACGGTTTTGTATAAGTATGATTAAATTAAGACTTCAGTGTCATTGCACAAGGTTACTTTTTATTTGTCTTAAATTTATTTCAGAGGAAACTTTGTTTTTTCTCTACCGTGTGAAGTTATATGATTCATGTTTTACTGGAATATCATATTTTGTAATATCCAATTATTTCATGACTAGAAATAAAGTCGGTATTCCTAAAAATATGTAGGGAAACATGTTTGTTAGTAAACGGTTAATCCGTTTAATAAAACAAGCGAGTTCGAGTGTCGTAGCTAACCTCGTAGCTAGCCTCGTAGCTATCTTGGGCTTGTCTCGTAGCTGGAGCTACGTCTTTGATCTACGTAGACACTTAAGTGGGTATGCTGGTGTCAAAGCGCCCATACAAACGTAGTCCAGTCATATTTTGTTTTGAGTATTAAGCTATGAAAATCTATGAAATTTTCAAGACACAATCTAGAAACAAATATCTGTGTCGGTGGTGAGTCAGATTTTCTTTTAAATATATACTTCCAGAGTTACAGGGCGTCAAAGAATTATATTTTACGGTCATAAAAAGCCCCAACTTTGAACCTGATTTACAAGAGTATGAATCGATTTAGAACAATTTGGAAAAACCACCGACATCGGAAATTTCATTAGTATACTGTATTAAAAAAAGTTTACATAATATACTGTATCCTTCAAATGATCCCTGGACTACGAAACATCCAAATAATGGGTGGATAACTTCGCGTAGTGTATGCTGTCTCACCGTACGCGCTCGGGTAGGATAGGGCTCAGATAGGGACAGCTACAAAACAATCCAAATTTGAACGCGGCCACGTGGTCTTACCAACATAGCCTCTTAAGGTTCTACGAGCTTCTTCAATTTGGATTTTGTCGTAGAGATAGATTATATTTGCTTGTTTCAAAGGTATTCGAGTCTTTGAGAGTGACTGTCATAACTACTGAAATAATCCAATTTAACAGATTATATGATTTATCTAAACATCTATCATTTAGATTTTCCCTTTATTTATCTTATAAACACCCAAGGTTATCTCTTAATGCAGCAAATTTATGACAATAGACTCCTAAAAAATGTAACAAACAATTTAATTATAGACCTTAAATGTATATGAATCAAAGTATTACATTAGTTGTAGGATCGAAAAATAAGCAACTTTTTATATTGATTGAGAAAGAATTTCCCTAATGCGATAATTTTATGCAAATTTGTGGACGAAGTCTTGGGCTACATATTTATATCACAACTAGCTTCTGCCCGCGGCTTCGCCCGCGTGGACTTTTATCCCGTGAGAACTACGTCATATCATCATCAGCCGGGAAACGTCCACTGCTGGACATAGGCCTCCCTCATGGTACGCCACATCGACCGGTCCCGAGCCACCTGCATCCAGCGACTCCCCGCGACTCTAACCATGTCGTCGGTCCATCTAGTAGGGGGACGGCCTGGTAGACGTTTCCCGGTACGTGGTCGCCACTCGAGAACCTTTACTCCCCACCGGTTATCGGTTCTTCGAGCGATGTGGCCTGCCCATTGCCACTTCAGCTCACTGACTCGTCGAGCTATGTCGGTGACCTTCGTTCGTCTACGGATTTCCTCATTCCGGACCTTATCACGTAGAGAAATTCCGAGCATAGCTCGTTCCATTGCTCGCTGAGTGACTTTGAGCTTGTTTATTCGACCCACAGTAAAAGACCACGTTTCGGTTCCGTATGTCATCACTGGCAACACCCACTGATCAAAGACTTTTGTCTTTAGACTACGTCATAACAAACCCTTAAAACCCTTTTTTCGCATTAAAAAGTAGCTTATGTCCTTTCTCAGGGTCTAAAGATTGTATGTGCCAAATTTCATCAAAATCGTTTGAGAGGTTTAAGCGGGAAAGCGTAACAGACAGACAGAGTTACTTTCGCATTTATAGTAGGGATAGGGATAATATTAGTAGGGAAGTAGGGATATCAATGAATTTGCTTGAGATACACAAGTATGAACTAATTATGAATTTTATTCTGACCAATTTTATGGACCTTATAAGTTTTTCAATTTCTATTATAATTTATTTCATTTGCCTAATGTGTCGCCGCTAGTTCAGGTTTGTAAATGAATACTGAATGTCAAAAAATAAAACTGTCTAAAACTTCAAGCTTCACTGAGCGAAATTCCAAATCCCACTAAAATGCTATTTTGTTTATAAATGCCATTTGAATTTTAAATTGCATTGGTTGAATACGCATGAAAATTAACGATGTGTTAAATACCAATGTATGGATGGTTTGACAATAAATTATTTTAAATCATGATAAATATTATTTTGTTCAGCCATTCTGTAGGCTTTACTGAAAATAAATATTACTCAGTCATAATTAATCATTCGTTCGGCAATGATTTCATTTCACCGTTTACCATGTTTTGTATTTAGGCAAATGTTTATATATAAAAAAATTCAAAGCATTCAGTTTTGTTGTTGTTGCAAAATATATAATTACTTCAATTAGGTTGAATTAGACTTAGCTCGACGAATCTGAGCTTGAATGAGCTGATGTGGCAATGGGCAGGCCGCTAGAAGAACGGGTAGCCAGTGGGGAGTAAAAGTTCTCGAGTGGCGACCACATACCGGAAAAGTGTACCGGATGTTCTCCCTACTAGATGGACCAACGATCAGGGCCCTATTTTATATAGCAAAATTTCGTAATAAACTAGTCAGGCATTTTCACTGTTTTGACGTGACAACGTCTTATAAATTGGTTTGCCGGGTGACACTTCAAGAAACTGCGTTACGCTCCGCTCACGTTATGCGCTCACAATGAGAGCGAGTGAGAGGCACGCGTCCCTTCCACTCGGGCATGGTTAGCCCGCCTAAGAGCGAGAGAGACAGACATAAAAAGTGAAAGGCACGCGTCCTTGAATGAATATTCACATTAAAATTATTTTACCACTCAAAGTCGTTGTCACGTAAAACTTTCGCCCGTATACCGACTTTACAGGCAACCAATTTTTTTACCCGTAGATTTTTTTTATGAAACAGTGCTCTGGTAAAGTTCGCGGGGAGCCGCTGAATGCATGTGGCTTGGGATCGGTCATTGCGGCATACCATGGGAAGGCTTATGTGCAGCAGTGGACGTTTCCCGGCGGAAGACGATGATTATCTCCTAAAACTCTTCCTTTAGTCTCTTTTTACAACACAAACGAGATGCCATACGAGGGATCGCATTTTAAAAGCAAACAAAATAAAGATTCACGGCTACATGCACCTAAAAACCGACAAACTCCTGTATCCACAGGTCATCTTACAATCTCGCCAAGTTATTTGATAGAAAAGCGATATCCCAAATTCATATTACCAATTTGGCGACATAAATCAAACCGTGCGGTGCGGCATCACGGTGCCTAAGGGCATGACGTCACTAGCTACAGGGTGATTAAAATGTAACTTTACACCGGACGCCTGCAAACATCGACGCTGCCCGTATCGCGGGTTTGTTGTGGAAGCGGGAGCGAGTACGGAAAATTGTGCTTTAATTGTGACAGCTGAAGTTTCTTTTTCTTCAACCTGTATTTTGTCGTTTCGTGTTTTTCGAATATTGACTTGAAAACGGATATTAAATTAAGAGAGAACGTACTTATGTTCAATATTGGAAATTTAAATTGTAAAAATATATCGTTAATGAAATTCCTAAAGTCTTTTAAGTAATTTATATGTACTTTCTATTAACCGCCTATGTGGCCTATAAATATACATTTGGGATCACAATCCGAAAGTCGCGGGCTCGTGTCCCGGTGAGGGATATCTCTGACACTCAACTGACCTACATTCTATACTTCAGAATTATTGTAGTTTAGTGTAATGAAATGCACGAAGATTCAAGATATAAACTTCGTCAGTTTTGCCACCGTCTTCCGATTTTGAATAAAACCTCGCTGTGAAAGCCTTTTTATAAAATACTTTTATTCCTAACTAATATTGTGAAAGTGAGTTTATTTGTATATTATTTACGTAGTAACGGAATGAATTGATTTTGTGTATAGAGTTGAAATTTATCACGGTAGAACGCTTGGTTTCATAAGTTTTTTCTGTAGTTAATAATGTGAATTTGTTAACAGAGGTCGAGTGGAGTTGACTTGGCTTTGGGATGTCACCCAATGTCTTCTCGCGAGTATCTTAAAAGGCTATCTAGAGGTACAACTATTTAATGCGATCACCGATACCCACCTCAAGGTTGTTAGTTATGGTAAACCTGCCCATTTAAAATTACATTCTTATTACTGAAAGGAAAAACGCTACAAAAAAATAAACATTGTAGCCAGTAATCGAGATTCCTTCTAGAAACTGCTAGGGTATACCTGTTAAAGTTTCATCACAACAGCTGTAAGGAGTGGCGGCCATGTTTGAGTTGCGCTAATTGCGGCTCGTTGCCGGCGAGCAAACATCCAGACGCGGCTACACCCTGTAGAGTACATGACGTGTCAGATTACACTCTCTTAATACATAATGCCGGTTGTTTTTAAGGCGACATTTTGGGAGCGCCCGTGGATGTTGTCGCCTGTGATTGATTTTGATTCATTACCTTTGATTACTGAAGGGTATCCGGCGACTACAGCGTTTATTTACGTAATACTTGTCAAAGCAAATTGGTACCATGTCAATTAAATTAACTTGTGTTAAATTAAAGTTATGAGTATTCAAATTATGCCTTTCATATTTATATTTTTTTATCTATATAATTAAGTCAAAACACCGGCCAAAAAAAGCTATTTTGTAGCATCAAATCATACACTAACATGGTATTCCTGGTAAGTCTTATACCAAGTCAAATAATAATTGGTCTTTACCGTCGAGAAGAGTGCTGAAAGTACGCTTTAAAGACGATTCCATAAGTCCAATTTTTATAATTAAAGACGTTTCTGTTAGGCCATAATCTCAAGGTATAGGGTGGTACACGGTGGTCCAAAATACCCTATTCACTATAGCGGGCTATAAGTCTTGAATTCAGTTTTAACGCCAGGAAAACATATAATCGACATTTCAGGAAAAAAATCCGATGACATATGAGAATTACCATAGGAGTTTAGACAAGTTAACGCGTTCAAAAAGAACGTCGTTTTCTAATTGATGCCGCTCTAGATTTGGACCAAATTGAAATAGGACCACACGGGAAGCACCGTCTTTCTAATTAAATAGAATCATCCAAATCTACATTATTATAATCTACATTTAACTAATACTCACAACATAACATAACATTCCCTATCTCAAAAACTACTGAACCGATTTTTTTAAACTTGCAGTCTTCCCCACGCTGCACGATACCTAGTTCAACAAAATTGAATTTCTTTTGAAATTTGGCACACTTGTTTAGAAGCTGATATATAGACTAACATATACGAAAACTGGGCAGCTCTGGAAATATAACATACATACATACAGGTCGAATTTCTTGAAGTCGGTTAAACATATTCAATAATCTTGTAAATATTGATATAAAGAACTGAAGGACTGCAAATAAATATTCTGGCTGCTTTTTTATGACTTCAAAGATTTTTTTGGTCATTTGTTTTACTAACTCTGTATCTAGTTATTAATGATTTGTTTTTGTATCGTGTTATAATTCCTTCAAGTTTTGTATATATTTTTGTACAGTTTATGTTACTATAACGGCAAATAAACGAACATTGAACATTGATACAGACGTGGGCAGGTACATATAAATGAAAAATTGAACAAGTGATTTAAGAGTAAAATCCGGTTAAATAAATAAATACCAATTTGCATTTGAAATCCCGGACAGTAACCAAACATCAATGTTAAACCGCGATGTAATGTTTATTTTCAAAATAGGCTAAATATTTTGAATGTATTTTTATTCATGTTCCTGTAAATTTTAACACACTGTGTGTTAAATGAAGTGTTTAAGTCGAAAAGACGGAAAATTAAGTGCAGATTTATATCATTAGGTAACAGTTTTAATATGTAATCTAGAAGTAAGTCTAAAAGCTGGTTAAATAGATGGCCATTTGTATCAGTAGGTAGTGACTGTTACAAGTAATCTTGGTAAGTCTAAAAGCCGGATGAGAGCTTTAAAAGTGGAGTAAACGCTCGTTGTACGGCATGCCATTACTTACGCAGCTTACGCAGCTTACGCGTACATTACAAGGGCTGAATAATGGCTGCTCTCAAGTATTTCTTGCTTCAAGCCTTGGAATCTAGAATTTTTTCAATATTTTTTCGGTCTATTTTCGACTCCCTTCAGGGTTGCAATATATATAAAAAATAAATAAAATAGCCTTTATTGCTGAACTAATTTTACAATATTTTACAATTTTCTTACAAATATACTTACTTTATAATAGATACTTATCTTTTTACATAAATTAAGTATCGGTAAACGGTCGTTTCTGCATTTCAGCTTGTCTTTCGACATAGGCCTCCTCTAAAGATTTCCACTCTATTCTATCTTTCGCTATGCGGGTCCATATTGGACCCGCCTTTTTTCTGATGTCGTCGTCCCATCTTCTTTCATTTTCGGTATTATTTTTCGGTCTATTTTTGACCCCGTTCAGGGTTGCAATATATATACTAAGAGCTAAAAATATTGATAAAATGTGTAGGAGACTGGAGTCTAAACTAGATCAAAGATTCGTGACATATTCTAGACTAAATCTATTAAAGTTAATTGCCGAGTCATTTGGCTTTCTATTTGGCCTTTCGGACCTTTAAACTTGTAAACCAAATTGTAATCAACGGTGCCATATTGACGAGAATTTGCATGGTTAAACACGTTAAAACATAGATCGGTTCGAGGAAACAAGTCGAATTACAATTTACATAAATTCAATATCGTTCTAACTCGGTAATCGCCACGAGATTGGAGTGGTTGGACCCAATGTAAACAAAATTAGTGTTTCAATTATTGTATGCTAATATTTTCATGGACGACTTAATTGAGCAATTTTTCTTGCGATGTTAATACAACGTGTATATTTAATGCGGACGTATATTTTTATGGCAATTAGTGTTGGTCCTAAACAACACATTTACACAAATTTCGTTAATTGACTGTTTGTTTTTTCATGTAAAATAATGGAACACGCAATGTATTAATTACATCTAAATTTATCGATCGATTGATTTCCATTTTGTCAAGTCAATTTGGACGCAATACATTGCTGCTCGGTCGTACATTTGAAAATGATTAACTCGTTATTTACTAAATTATTTAACAAAATTGTTTTCCCATATGATTTTTATAGTCGTTAACTATATATGGATAAATTATATGGCCGAATGAAATATACACGCTATATTTACGAGAGATTTCCGTGGCCTATTGGCTACAATGTTCTACTGGTCATCCAGGGATCACAAGTTCGATTTTGTGGTGTTTACATAAATAAAAATAAAATAAAATAGCCTTTATTGCTGTATATTAAACTAATTTTACAATTTTCTTACAAATAAATATGCTTACTTTATAATAGTTACTTATCTTTTTACGTAAATTAAGTATCGGTAAATCGTTCCTGCATTTCAGCTTGTCTTTCGACATAGGCCTCCTCTAAAGATTTCCACTCTATTCTATCTTTCGCTATGCGGGTCCATATTGGACCCGCCTTTTTTCTGATGTCGTCGTCCCATCTTCTTTCATTTTCGGTATTATTTTTCGGTCTATTTTTGACCCCGTTCAGGGTTGCAATATATATACTAAGAGCTAAAAATATTGATAAAATGTGTAGGAGACTGGAGTCTAAACTAGATCAAAGATTCGTGACATATTCTAGACTAAATCTATTAAAGTTAATTGCCGAGTCATTTGGCTTTCTATTTGGCCTTTCGGACCTTTAAACTTGTAAACCAAATTGTAATCAACGGTGCCATATTGACGAGAATTTGCATGGTTAAACACGTTAAAACATAGATCGGTTCGAGGAAACAAGTCGAATTACAATTTACATAAATTCAATATCGTTCTAACTCGGTAATCGCCACGAGATTGGAGTGGTTGGACCCAATGTAAACAAAATTAGTGTTTCAATTATTGTATGCTAATATTTTCATGGACGACTTAATTGAGCAATTTTTCTTGCGATGTTAATACAACGTGTATATTTAATGCGGACGTATATTTTTATGGCAATTAGTGTTGGTCCTAAACAACACATTTACACAAATTTCGTTAATTGACTGTTTGTTTTTTCATGTAAAATAATGGAACACGCAATGTATTAATTACATCTAAATTTATCGATCGATTGATTTCCATTTTGTCAAGTCAATTTGGACGCAATACATTGCTGCTCGGTCGTACATTTGAAAATGATTAACTCGTTATTTACTAAATTATTTAACAAAATTGTTTTCCCATATGATTTTTATAGTCGTTAACTATATATGGATAAATTATATGGCCGAATGAAATATACACGCTATATTTACGAGAGATTTCCGTGGCCTATTGGCTACAATGTTCTACTGGTCATCCAGGGATCACAAGTTCGATTTTGTGGTGTTTACATAAATAAAAATAAAATAAAATAGCCTTTATTGCTGTATATTAAACTAATTTTACAATTTTCTTACAAATAAATATGCTTACTTTATAATAGTTACTTATCTTTTTACGTAAATTAAGTATCGGTAAATCGTTCCTGCATTTCAGCTTGTCTTTCGACATAGGCCTCCTCTAAAGCTTTCCACTCTATTCTATCTTTCGCTATGCGGGTCCATATTGGACCCGCCACTTTTCTGATGTCGTCCTCCCATCTTCTAGTCTGTCTGCCTCTTTTTCTTTTGCTATCTCGTGGTTGCCATTCAGTTATTAGTCTTGTACATTTCTCTTTCTTCTCTCTCATCATATGCCCAGCCCATCTCCACTTTAAGCACCTGTATGTCGTGTATGCATTCTTAAATTTTGTTTTACTTTTGATACATTTCAGTTTAACTCGGTCTTTTCTTTTAACTCCTATTGTGCTTCTCTCTATTCCGTTCTGACAAATTTTTATTTTTCTTCCTAGTTCTTCTGTTAGTGCCCATGTTTGGCACCCATATAGTAAGCATGGTAGGATATACATATTGTATACTCTCCGCTTGTTCCTCATAGGCATATTTTTATTTTTCATGACTTCACTGAGTGACCAATATCTCTTCCAAGTATTAGTTACTCGTATTCTTCTTTCGATTTCTTTTTGCATACATTCCTCAGTAGTATCTACTGAGGTGTTTACATATTACTTGGTAAATATGAATTGATTTTCTTCAAAGGGATAGTTGAAGGGCCGGGAAAGGACATAGACTACTTTTTATCACCATTGATCAAGTAGTTCCCATAGGATAATTTCTTAAGCCCACGCGGATGAAGTCGCGGTCAATAGGTAGTACGAGTACATATATGAAAAGAAGCTCTTTCTCTACTAGTCGGCGCTTATTTGTCTGGACGTTTTTTTATACGCTGACGACCATTGAAACATTGTTATACAGAATACAATAGCACTTGGCCTTCTTCTTCACTTTAATTGGTCACAAGGTTGTATAATAAAAGTGTTCACTGTTAAACCAGCTGCCTGCCTCTTTTTTCTTTATATTTTTGTAAATCTATTTTAATACATATTATGAGATTATGAAATTCACTATAAATAAAAAAAGGCGTTCGAATCAAATAATAAATTGTGAAAACATAAATAATGCTTTTGCTAAAAAATGCGACTCTGAAATTCAGTGCAACAAATTGGTGCGTTTGAGAAATCTGCCTAACAAATCAATCCCAAGTGCAAGAAATTTTGTAAAAAAACTTTTGCAAAAAAGTTTGCCAAGTTTAATTTGAATTGAATGCAAAGCATTCTTAGTATCACGATTACAAACTACTAGACGCGACGCAGGAATGAGCGGTTAAAAAATATCAACGCAGATTACGTTAAGAGCCTAAAGGCTAGCCGCAACGGCACTCTGAAAGCTTTTATATGAAAAACCAGCTTATATTTACAGTCACTACGTCTTTAATGTCGAAGACAGAGGGATATCTTCACTGTTTACCAAGTGCAAAAGTAAGTTTGCGACATCGTATGTGGCTTGCTTTATTATTTTACACTTTATGTAGCGTTTATCTTTTTACAATAGAGTTGAATTTGGCTTAACTGGTGTGTTTCAAAACGACGTAGCAGCATGCTCTTTTAAGAGCATTGGTACATTTTAGAAAAAGGATCAAACATGTGGGCAAGCACAGGCAAATAGGCATTTGCCTGTGCTTTAGATTTAGGCTTTCATCCGCCAATGCCTGTTCTCCTTATAAGAGTTTTCTTCGATTTCTTTGTAGAAAAATTCGTTTTAGTAAGTCTAAAAGAGTGTTACTGCTTTTAGATATTAAGTTTATGTTATATTTAATTTAGTAAGTCTCGCATTGGATATATTTTTATTTTATTGAATGTATAATGTTACGAAAGTGTGAACGCGTAATACTCGTACAGTAAAATATAATCTTATTTATATTATAATATAAGAGATTGCGAAATAGTAGAAATTAGCTTTTCACCGCGGTTTTTTTCTTGTATTCACTTGCGTCTTAGCAACTAAAAACAGGCCAAGCGCGAGTCGAACTCGAGCACGAAGGGGTCCGTATATTTGTGGTAAGGGGGGCTCCACTTAAATATTGTTTTATCTTAATTCAATTATTTATTTTTACAGTGAATATATAACTTAATATTCTGTGAATGTTTAAAGCGTATACCTGTTGTCTTCAATATCGAGCAAAAATAAGAAAAAAAATCACGTTTGTTGTATGGGAGCCCTCTTAAATATTTATTTTATTCTGTTCTTTAGTATTTGTTGTTATAGCGGCAACAGAAATACATCATCTGTGAAAATTTCAACTGTCTTAACTATCACGGTTCGTGAGATACAGCCTGGTGACAGACAGATGGATGGACAACGGAGTCTTAGTAATAGGGTCCCGTTACGTGGGTACGGAACTCTAAAAATAAAGATATAAGACTGGTGTAAGTAAACTGCCTATATCCAAAAACGAGATATTTCATATCATATCAGTAATGTAAATTTGATCATCCATATCACATCTATACTAATTTATAAACGATTAAGTTAGTTTTTTGTTTGTCCTTGCTTTACGTCATAACGGACAGATATAATGACGTCATATTTTTTATAAGGATAGTTGAAGGACCGGAAAATGACTTTTTATCTCGATTGAAAAAGTAGTTCCTCTAGAATAATTTCTAAAGTTCACGCATACAAAACGCTGGTACGAGTATAGATTTTTTCCAGAAAATATTTTTATCTTTATTAATTTGATATTTACGATATTTGCGTTACATAGAAATCCATTCTGCTGACAACAGTTTTAAGATTTACACACAAAATAAATTTTGGAACTATAATAATTTAAATTTAATATATATATGTAATGGTACGTAAGACCGACCACAAATTCACAGGTAACTTCAGAATATAGCCTAATTGTAATCATGACTACGATCTAGGTTTGTGGTGCCGTATTCCAAGGGGATAGGTTTACTATTTAATAGTGCTTAATGAGTATGTATTGTACCGGCAAATTAGATGAAAACAGCCAATAATAAAATTGATCCAAATACTGGCTAGATTCTCTTTAGGGTTCGCAGTTTTGACTTTAGATTGGCATCATTACACATTACTAGATGTCGAAGGTGTAAGAATAATTCCAGAGAGCGTTTATTTCTGTTTTACTGCTGTCACTATATTCCTTCCACTTCGTCCATCTAAGCACTTTTCTTACAAGTAAATACATGCTAGTTTTATATTCCCAGGTAATTAAGATGATAGTGGTTTTATGCACAATCTCAGTTAGCCATCCTGATTGTAGGATCAGTAAGGCTGAAGGATGTCACAGTCATCCAGTAGCTTCGAGTAATGAGACGCTGAATATGTTCTATTTTGTTTCCAGTGCAAAAACGTGGTATTAAATACTGCTGTTTGACGACGAATGCTATCCTAGTATACCCGACCCATGAGTCTGGATATCAGCTTACTCAGAACGAAATCGCCATCTGATAGAGAGGCATCCTCAAGATTTCTCATTAGAGGCTCGCAGGTTGGTGATTCCATGCTCTGTTTTGAAGGCAAAAGACAACGAATTCGTCGGTGGTTCTAGCGAAGGAAATATTGATTGCAAGTTTGTTTGGAAAACAAGTCTATGTTTATGCTCTTTAGGTCAGTAGCATATTACATGACTTCCGGCGAACATCCGGCCGTGAGGTTGGGGCGATCCGTTGAAGTTCCGGCAGATAATGGCTGTAATATAAAATGAATTAGTTCCAGTGTTTCTAGTGCAGTCAGCTATGCGAAAACTGATAATTTTCTACTGGAGTTCAAACTCTCAAACTTAATTTCACCTGATGGTAAGTGACGTTTGGACAGTCGGACGGTAGGCGTGCTCACCCAGAAGCGTCAAGCTAACGAGGATCTGCTTTCTATGGCTTCTAATATCGGAACAGCTATTTGGCCGCAGAATTCGGTAACAACAGTCGGATATATACAATGTCCTGCCACCAACCAAACCGAGTATCGTTAGATACTTCCACCGTGAATCGAACCCGGACCTGCTTATTGTTAGACTAAGCCTGTAGCCATTAGGCCATGGAGGCGGTTGATCTACAGTCGATTTAATTTTTAAATTACCTTGTTTATAATTTAGCAGAAACACAATATAATTAACATGAACAAAAGTGACATAAATTCCTCACATCGTATAACGACGTTCCGTTCATAATTATATCAACGAAATTGTGTTGTTAATGAAAACTTGTTGAAGAGAGCTACGACCCAAGTATGGCTCCGTAAGAGCTTTAAGTTGAAACGAATTAATGAAGAAATAACGGCCAAATGCGTGTCACATGAAGGCACAGATCGGACACTTCAAACAAATGTCGTGATATCAGTTCCTATTCCCATACATCGTGAGTGGATTCGCGTCCCCCATAATACCGATTCGTGAGCGGGTCACTTTCTTGCGGGGAGAGGTGAGGTTTCGCGGATTGGTGGAAGGCGGGAAACGTGGCGTGAATTATGTGACGAAGGGTTCTGCATGATATTGGTGCTGCCATGCTGATGCAGCGCGTCTGCTACGTTCGCCAAGAAATAAATAAATAAAGAAAATAATTTATTCCAAGCTAAAAATAAATTTAAAAAAAACACACACACATGACACATACAGAAAATAAAAATAAATAATTACAGCAAAATTACGTTATGACTGACTCAGGAAATGACATGGCGTGTGTCAAAACTTACACATGCGCTTGTATACAAACGTCATCCGTTCGATGTGTGCCGATACCACGACATTTGTTCCAAGGGCCATTTTACTGGGGTAAAAGAAACCATAGTCGTTCTTCATGCCATTGGCTGACCTTGTGTGGAATTTCATCAGGATTGGTTGTGTTGTTGAGACGGCAATAGGTAACAAAAATACTCTCGCATTAATCTCGCATCAAATCATTAAAAGCTTTTATTTTATTTGTCTATTTGGGTATTACATATGTAGGTTCTTAAACGGATAAAAGTCTCAGCATAAAGCATAAAAATTAAAACATGTCATCGTAAAAAAATATTAAAATATAAAAATATTATGCTTATGTCATCTTCTTATTCCCATCAGCCCAAAACACCTTGATTGAGTAGTAGCATTTAATGAAAATAATATGAATAAGTAAACTGTTCATTGTTTTTTGTTTTGTTCTGTTCCAAGACCACAATCTGTGATTTCGAATCTCCAAAGCGCTATCCTCTCGATGCAAACCACTCAAAACAAAGACTAATTAAAACATTTTAATTAATATCAAACAGGGGATTTTTGTAAATGTCCAAATTAAAGGCGATGAGAACCCTTTTGGTCCGTCTGTTAATTCGCCTCGGGGAAACGTGGTCTGTAATTAAGGGTACGCTTTTAATCCGTGCTACATTCACAATTTGTTGTTTAGTGTATTGGGAAGAGAAAAAAATGGTCTAGTGCGAGTTGGATTTCCGCAAAAAAGGTTCCGAAAAATAACTCGAAACGTGCATATATTATTACTATGAAATAAAGCTCATTATCGCGATCGCATAACTATTTATGTTTGACAACGTTTTTTGATACCAAAGCCTCGAACATGCGCAGTGTGCGCAGAAGCTATTTTTGTTGGTTGAAGTACCGGTCAAACAGAAGAACGGCAGACCTTCACCCGTGCACTGTGTAGAGGTAGATATATCTACATCTAGCACCAAGCGCTTCGCTTCAACATCTCCTCCTGTTACATTACGACGTACTATTTAAAATATTCTTATTTTCCTTCTACATAACAAGCACATACACACACACAGACACATTCACCCACACTACACACACATACACAGTATGTACAGCCCCTCTAGCGGTTAGGCTTGCAAACTGAAAATCAGCGCTTGTTCCCCGGGAGCAAGCACAAGCTGAGTTTGCGGCCTGTTTTTGCAGCTGCAACATATGTTTATATAGAATCGTAGATTAACTAACACCTGTAAATCTAGTGATAAGTAAATATGTGTTGCTGATTTAAAAATAAATCTATGTATCTACATTTATCGAGCGTACAGCAAAAATATAGAATGCAGTTAGAATAGGTTTCCGTGTTCCCCGAAAATTAAAACTTGGAAATTTTGAAGAGTACGTCACCGTCTAACATCAGGCGAGATTGAGGTCAAGCGTTGGTCTATATTTTTACAAAAGATAGAGACATAGCTTAGATTTTACTATTTACACAAATTACTGTCTACTATGATTTGTTTACAATTATTTTACTTACATATGATATCCCACTTGACTTAGTTACTCCACTTTGAAATTTAATCATATTTTATTTTCAGCATAAATAAAGTTTATGGTCTAAAAAGTCATCTCATTTACTTGAGGCTTGTGGGTAAGCATGCTTTCCATTTAATGGGCTTAGCGTCACTTAGCATGTGAAGAACAGTTACTTTTAATAAATTTTTTGTTGCTTGTGTCAGAGTTAGTGGAAGTCTTCAGTTTTTGTAAATAAAAAACAACAACTTCCGTTTGGGAAAAAGTGGTTTTTAATTCATAGTTTCCTCAGGTTTCCTCACCAAGACTTCCACAGGCGTAAGGCTTTTTACCCGGTAAAGTGGTTCTTGATATAATTTATAAGGTCTACTTTTAGGGTGGAAAAACTCGGCGGCGCAGTAAAGTCGTTTTAGCTACTCTACTAGCTTCTTATGCACGGGTTAAATTATAAATGAAACACTCAACTGTAGTTGAGAATTGTCCTAAATGTCGGTTGGAGTAATGTGACTGAATTTTTTATCAGCGCTAATGCGAAAACGATTGCATGGGCCAGCGCCTCCGGTAAATAAATCAGAAAGGGGAATTTTCCGGGTGTGATCCATCCGGTGTTTGCTCTTGGACCTTAATCCGGCTTTCACGGTCTTGTCGAGGGGCCTATTTAGAGTAAGGACACTAACATTCTTTGAAAAAGGTTAATGCAATAAAATCTGCTTACGATAGCCTTCAAATAACAATACTATAATTTTTTTTGAAAAAAATAATAATAATTAGGAATTCAAACATATTACCTTAGGTAATAATATAATATACACCGAACAATTCTCTAACAAATGCGCCTAAATTACAAACAGTTTTTACTTTAGTTTTGCGCGGAGATCACTGGATGGCGCTGCTTGTACCATACACCGCGTAAGTGATCCGTCTCAAGCAAAACAAACTTTACTTTGCAGTTGCATTTCATACGTGATGTATGGCTTTCAACTGCAAAAATAAGTTTGTAATCATAAAAACACGTTTCTAGTAGGGGAGCCCACTTTAATTTTTAATGCATTTTTATTATTTGTTGTTATAGCGGCATGAGGAATACGCATCCTGTGAAAATTTCAACTGTCTGCCTATTACAGATCAGTAGGTAAAGCCCGCTCACAGACAAACGAACGGACTGCGGCGGCTAAATAACAGTGTCCCGTTGGTTTCCTTTCGGGAGCGGAACCCTAAAATCACAGAATACATAAAAGAGAAGTCCAACTACCTCGTGCGGGTGGAGCAGATGGAGTCACGCCACAACACATCCTCCAAGTCGTTCGTGGTGCGAGTTCCGACCTGCAAGAAGGAGACCAGCTTGATATGCTATGAGGGCGGACTTCTGGCCGAAGGGCGCGGTGTACCGTCGCTTCCGAGGGAGGATAGCGACCACCACCAGAGCGGCACCAACGTGCCTTAGTAAATAACATTAGAGTGTAAGTTTTTATAATTATTTTATGTGTAATAATTGTATGTTAATTTATTGTATTGTACTTTATATATACTATGGGTCTTTGTTACCTGATAATAAAGATATAATAATAAAAACTGGCGACCCGCTTTTGCTTCGCACGCCTGCAATGTATTGATGTGACTCCTACCTCTTGTTATGAAATACCATATTTTTCGTACATATATTGATGTAAATGTAAAATACTTGTATCAGATAAAGGATGGACTTGTATCGGTAAGAAAATTTGATCGCATTCATAAAACGTCTAAAACAAATTAGCTTCCGCCCACCGGTACGAGTTTGCGACATTTTTGGGTCCGTTCAATGTCGACACCTTTTCAACGATCAAATATTAATTGGGATTGTTTTAAACGTGTTTCCGCCTAAAATAGGATCATCATATGAATACATCCATCTCATTTAACATCGGAAAACTAATTTGTTCTATTCCAATATACTCGTACACCGCAATTCGCTGTACACAATTTCTCATTTGGACGGGACTGTTGAAAGAAATGAACCGAAAGAAAGAAAAAGGTGAATAAACAGGCAATTTACTATATATTTTCTTCTTAGTGCTATGTTTATTTTTCTGTGTGAAATAAGTTGTAAAGTCCATCCATATTCATTCATTAATATTAATATTTAAAACGCGAAAGTGAGCCTGTTTTTTTGTCCTTCCTTTACGTCGTAATGGAGAGTCAAAATGATCAGTTTTGATGTAGGGATAGTTGAGGGCGGAAAAGGACTTATGCTACGTTTTATCTCGATCTCACTAGTTGTTCCTGCAGGATAATTGAAATAACGGAAATTTTTTCTTGTTTATTCGAAATCTGCGTGAAAAGGCTTAAAAGCTCTTTTGAGAATGTTTTTGAAATTCGAACATGACGATGTTGTAGCTTACTTGATTTTTTCTTTGGATTAAAAATAATATATCGTATATATGCTCTTCTTTATTATACCTCAATAATCAATAAATATGAATAATTAAAAACGTATCTGTTATGGTTCAACTGTTCCTTTGATCTTTCATTTTCCTCGCGCTAGTGAGATGAAAAGTTGTGTGTTTCGCTCGGCAGTAAAGCTATTTTGTGTCTCGTTCCTTGAAACACTCGCTACGCTCAGGATTCTATTTGTGATCCTAGAGTCATTCGCTAGCTCGTTTCAACAACAACAAATAATTATAGTCTACGTGTATGAAGTTGCGAGCAAAAGCTCCTTCTACCCAACATATCTCCTGAATATGTTTTCCATTAGTCGCTTTCTACGACACCCGCGGGATGACACGGGACAGTTTTATTATAAAGTCTATTCCACACGGCAACCACTTACTATTCCGTTACATGAAGACGTCCAAAATGTCCAAAAATAATTAGCTTGTTTACATCGCTTTTCATAAACTAAAGCCAATCTCGGGACCCATTAAGCGCCTGATTGGTTACGAACAAGGCCAACGCTTTTGATTGGTTTCCACGAGCAGGGTCTGGTCACGTGCCAACTATGGCTTCCTCGATCACTCACTATGTTTGAACTAGATGCAAAGGATATAATGCTACTCCCGCGTCAAACAAAATAGGAAGGAAAGAGTTAAAGTTTATTTAGAAACGGTTTATAGAAACGGTAGGCTTTATCTTTATGTACTATTGTGGGATGAAATAAAATATCGATCAGGTGCGAGTTGGACTCACGCACCAAGGATTCAGAACGATGGGAAGAGCATTTCCCCGACCGCATAACTAAATTTGTTTTGTCTAAGTTTTTAATAATTTCTCAAAAACTTCGAGAATAACTAATACTCGTAGTCACACAAATTGCTGTATAGAATGAACTGCCTAAATCTGTTTTATAATGTACAAAGCCCTTTCAAACGATACTCAACTTGACGTAGTTTGAAATTTCGACACTATTTTTGCTCGTCTTGAATGAATTATATTTTACCAATTATTTTACTTGCGTAATCTGTGAGTCAACATTGCCTTTATTTACATATTTCAGGCTGGAAACGGTGTAAAAATACTTTTGAATTCAACACCTAAGAGTTGCGATCCTCGTATTTAGCATTAGTGAGAAAAAAACTTCTTTTCGGGGATCGATTCCCAGTGCGCGGCATCTTCGATACTCGGTTTTGTTGTTGGTTTATTGTAATTGTTAAGAAGTATCCATTTCACATTACTTTATTTTGCGCTGACAACCAATGATTTCTTTTTTCGTTTTCCAAAAGTTCCAAAGTCGCCATCATTGGCAGATGAATAAGTTTAAACTCAACATAATTCTAGCTCCATCGTAGATCGCATTCCTATCTAGAGGTTTCCTAAATAAATAGTTATTTAAGTTTTAAGATATTTTTGTTTTGTAGAAAATAAAAGCTCGCTAATCAACGAATTTCTCTCTTAATGTTCTCGTTTTTAAAGCTTAAAAACAATGTAATTTTGCTATTCCGTTACTTTATAACTTTAATAAAGTAAGCCATATAGGAAATGTACCCAATTTACATTTTCAAATTACAGCACCCAATTGCTGACGAAAAATGGGAGACCGAAGTAATGAGCATTTCATAAAGGGCTTATTTGAAACGTAAATCTTCAGAGGACTTGTTTGTTCTTTATATTTTGTGCCGGTAAATGCACGTACAAAAATATTTTTAAGGATCAATAACTTCCTCACTTGATCATCAACAGCTACATGTCAGCAAGGTTTGCGAGAATCGCCATGATAGTCAGGTGGATTTGATGATGATCAATGTTCCCTTCGTCTCCGTTAATGCCATCCACGAGATCATATGAGGCGAGCCTATTCTCACGAGATCCCGCGGCTAACTTACCAGGTAGGTAAACGAGTTGCGTTTTACCATAATCTCACCTGATGTTGAACGACGGTGTGGACAAGGATGGCGAGTATTCAGTCTTGAGTAGCTATTAAACGCTAGGAAGCAGAGAAGCGGAGCAATCAGCCTGCACGAGTCCACTGTTTGATATGACCTTCCCTCTGCTAGATACCATGATAGGATTTAAAATAAATGTTTATGGCTTGTTGTCGGTTGGATCAGTGACCTCAGTAAGACCTTGTTGATAGATACTGCTCACAGCGACCTCTTTATTTTTTCTTTCATCATCTTTTTCGGACCCAGGTGATAATATGGGATGTTTCACTGCTAGAGTCAACTTGATGATTGGTAGATAGTAAAAGGCATCATCTGAAGACTTTATACAGTCACTATAGCGACGCAAGCCGTTGCGACGTCAGCGTCATGGGCGAGGAAAACCTCGTGGCGAACGTACTCCTCGCATTCCTGCAACAGAAACTGATTGTGATGGACGAGGTCAGTCCGCTGAAGATATGTAAGTCAACCTTCAGCGAGGCTGACATAGATGCGGCGAGGAAGCTGCTATACGCGGTACGATGGTGTCACACACACGTGAAGGGACACCGAAGAGCCTGTAGGATATCATCACAGTGCTAAAAGAGACCGACCCTGATGATTACCCTACGTTTGTGGCGAAGGAGCTGCACAAGCTACCTTCTGTCACCTTCAACCACATCGACGTCACAAGCATCCTGAAGGACATCGTGTCGCACAGCAGCCGTCGTTACCGAAGGCGCAGATGACCACGAGCGAGGAGCTGACGCGCGTCTGATCTGATGACCCGGACGAGAATGGGTTTCAGAAGGTCGAGACGAAAAAGGCGCGCAGTCAACAAGTGACTCGGAACCGCTGCGGAACCGCTCCCACAGGGCCCAACTTCCTGCTTCGAGCTGAAGTAACGACCACGGCCATGTACCTGTCACGCCTGCATATCACTACCACCTTACATGACGTCACAGAATATACCTCTATAAAGCAGAAGTCTAACTACCTCGTGAGGATTGGAGTCACGCCACGTCACATCCTTCAAATCGTTCCTGTCGCGAGTCCCGACCTGCAAGCTGGAGACTTTCATGAGGGAGGACTTTTGGCCGAAGGGCGTGGTGTATCGTCGCTTCAGAGGGATATCGACCAAAATCACCAGAGCAACACGAACGTGCCTTAGTAAATGGTGTAGGTTTTATAATATTATTGTAGTTTATTTTAATTCATTTTATTGTAATGTATCTATAATTATGGGTCTTGGTGCCTGAAATAAATGAATAATAATAATGTTATTCAAATTTTTGACAAACCAAAAATTTTTGGTCAAATTACCAAGGGCTGGAAAAGGACTTCACGATTATCGCTCATCTAATTTTGAGAGGGTAAAATGTGTTTTTATATATCCCATTTCAGTCGTATTCGAGTGAATTCAGTTTAGGGAAAAATTAACTTCATTGTTTGAATAAAATATGAAAGGACTGAACCTTGCGCATTTCAGAGTAAAATCTTTTTTGTGTTTCCTTTCTTTTGTATCTATTATTCATACTTAATTTTATCTGTTTATTGCGTAAAAGCGTTATAAAAAAGCGAATTGTAATTCAAGAATAAATATTTATGTTTGATTGTTCCAAGAATTAGGCGTGAAATTTAGCAGCTTGTAATCTTAAACACTTGACAAATGACACTAAAATCTATGAGATACGATTATGTGATCAATTTATACTTGTATTATTTTTATTGACATGCTACGTTTCCTCTAACTCTTTATCTATACTTAGATTGTTTGATTTTGGTGCTAGTTCTACATGCTACATTTGGAGAGTGCTTGCAAGAGCAATTCTTGTTGATACCGCCACCGCCGTTCAAGTGCCGATCTAACAGACGGGCCCCACCAGTACATAGTCGACATCCATATGTCTCGTGCTAAGCGTTTCGCTTCTAACTTTATCATGCGTACAACCAGGGAGTGGAACGCACTGCTATATTCCCACAAAGTTACTACTGTCGAAGGTCAACTGACACCATCTAAACCAACGCGTGTACCAACCAACCAATGTAGGCTCCTTCGCCGCTTAGCATCAAATGTGATCATGGCGCAACGTTTTATCTATTAACGGTACAGAAAAGAGTAGGTTTGGAAAAAATAGTAAGCATCAATCACCACTCACGAGTTCAGGGAGCGTGCCGCGGCAGACGCCACGGAACGGCGATGTGCCAAACCAAACAGTAGTAGGAGGCTCTAACAGAACTTATTAAAACAGTGCAGCAATTTTAGTAAAAAATACCGATATAATTAAACCTGTACCGTTTCAGTTTGTCTATCTACTCAGCCTTTCTAACAAAACTTTCCTAATTGGAAATCCCTCGTACAATCGCGGTCTCAAATTCTAAGCTACTCTAATTGAGCGTGCTAAGAGTAAAGCCAGAGGATTATCAACGCCTGTGTTCACTCTCAAATTAAGTTAGGTACTGTGGAACTGTTTAGAGAGATAGGGCTCACATAAAGTAACTACATTAGCAAAGGCACAGATTCTCAACAACTGCGGTAAGGTAAGCTGTGAGTCTAAGTACTCGCAGTTCTACCAATTTGAAACTGGGATGAAAATTAATTTTGAAATTAGTTCTTGCTCGAGAATGTCTGCGTGTACTTCACAAATTAAAACTATACTTTGACAAGTTAGTGCGCGACCCTCAGGGGTAGGGCTCGGTACTCCCGACTGTACCGAGCCCTCCCCCTGAGGGTTGCGCTCAACTCCACCGCTGGCAGCGATTGTAGACTTGTGATAAAGAAGAACCCCGCTTAGCTCTGCGGGAGGCGCACTAGGAGCTATGGAGGACGAACTGATGCGGGAATATGAACTTAGGTCTATCTCCAAACAACTTCAAAAAGGAGGAGTTTCTCAATTCAACTGTATGTTTTTTTTATGTATATTACGCGATAACTCTGCCAGTTATGAATGGATTTTGATGACTCTTTATTGTTTTTTTAGAACATACTTCAAAGGTGGTCCCATATAACTTTTACCGAAATTGATTCAGTGCTTTTGAATAAAATCAACAAAAACTAAACATGTGTCCAGATAATTGTGCCTCTTGGAGTGAACATTTTAGGGGATAAATGATGCGTTTTATACGCTAATTAATTTAAATAAATATATTATAACAATTAGTTTTATGTGGGAAAATAGTGCGATACAATGATATCTTACTGTTCAAATGTCTGACCGGTGCCACCGGTGCTCCAACTTGTAGAGCTTGCCAAACATCTACCTACTATTATTCATCGAATCTATTAAATTTCGTAACTTTTTAAATACTCGAAGCAGCAAGTCTTAGTCACGCATAAAGAGGTTCCACTCTCTACACTACTAAGTGTAATGTGAATCTCAGTTGCCATCGCTTCCCTACCCCGCTTACCCGCGCCCCTTACGTCCTTGTACTCCGCCTCCCCCAAACGTTTGTCACCTCTAGGAAGGGCACACACTAACTTGTCAGAATAAAGTGTATGTAAGCTTTTAGACTATACTATATTTTTGTTCAGACAATTCTGTCGAATCATTGCTCCGTTGCTACGTTGATACAAACGAACAAATCAGCAATTCTAGTAGTAACTCGCAACTTTTGCCACGTTTAAATTGCTTAAATTAATCTACATCATCAAAAGGATCGAAGTTCTTAATTTCAAATGTCCAATTCACGTGGTTTAGGCTAGGATTTGAAATGTAAACAAGACAGGGAATCCTTTATATACGAGTATATAGACTAGTAAGTAATTATAGTACTATGTGGTATGCATGAAACATGAGACACCTCTGAAAAAAGTAGGTCCCATTATAATGAGATGAGATTCTTGACACATTATTTGGGGATCCCAAGCGTACAAGGTTGGGCACCACTGGTCCTGGATAAGTCCTATAATTGTATCTCGCATTCGAGGACAGGTAGTGGTATTCCTCGTAACTCGTAATACAATTGACGATTTGATATTGTGTCCCTGTTTTTCCGATAAGAATAAGGTTTTGTTATACGATTCTCTAGGAATTTATTAGCGTAAGATATATTGAAGGACTCGGTATTTATTTCTTTTACTATACCTCTATATATATTTCGTTTAAGAATTAGTGTGTGTAGACTAGTTTTTTTTGCACTTGACCTTCATATTTATCAGATGGTAAGACACGGTAAGCCCAGATATCTTCAGGCTCAACCAGAAGCCGCAAATTAATGAGAGTCTGGCTATCTTATTTTTAATAAATTGAACAAAACAGTGCTAATAAAAAGCTTTTTATAGGTTGCTAGCCAGGCCAGCACCATCCACCAAAATGTTATGTTAAGACTTTGAGAGTTGAACGCATTCTTACGAATTCCGGTTTCTGAAACTGATTACTAAAATATATCAAAATTGCGTACAACTTCTTCGAGCTTTATATCATTACACAAATTAATTATCACAAGCCTCCATACTATAGTACAATACCAATAAGTGCGTGCCATATTTCATCATGATAAATCTGTCATTATCACCGATATTATTATTATTTATTTATATTTATAGAATACAATTTTTACTTTACTTAATCTTAAATTGTTTAATAAAATAAACAAATTTGAACTATTTTACCTAACTGAATTTTTAAACGATGTGATACATGTCATTATTCATATATTAGCCATAAGATGTAGCACATATATGTGACATTCAATAAATAATGGAAATTGGTAAAGCATCTGCCTCATCATCATCATAATCAGCCGGAAAAAGTCCACTGGGACATAGGCCTCCGTCATGATATGCCACATTGACCGGTCCCGAGCCACATGACTATAGAGGTCTATTTTCGTCGGACTGGAGAAACCACACTGCAGATGACAAATGAAAAAATATAAACGCTCTATTCACAAAACTTCTGCTCAAAACGCAGCACGCATCATGGAAATATTTATATTCAACCCAAACCGGAATGGGTTTGGGTTGAATATACAGTACACCCACACAATAGGTTTGTTCGTCAACGTAGTGGTTTTGCAATAGTAACAGGGCTACCAGCTGACATCGGAAAATGGCCGGAGATTCTATATCAAGGCATTGTGCGGACAGCGCTGAAAAGATGAAAGGACGAGTGGATTTTACCGCATTGCATTGGTTGGTCTGTGTTATTGAAATTCAAATAACAGGGCACTAGCTTAGCTAACAATCTCGCAATAGCCTGAATGAAATCGGTGTTTGGTTTGGTTTGTTTGGTAGTAGGTATTTTATATGTCCGTCTGACTATCTACAACCATGTTATCTGAATCTGCTGCCAAATAGAGTGTTAAAAGCATTTTTGTGTTCTGGAGTGAAAGGTAACAGAGACAGCTCTGTGTGTGTGTCTCTCTCTCTCGAGTGCAGGCTTTCCGTCCAACGGCCTTATCGACATTGCCATCTGGTAAGATGAAGGCCAAGTTCAAATCTATCATAGATTAAAAATTTAAACTATAGATGAGCAGCTCCTATCTATGTATCAACAATTTACTGCACTCAATTCGATTAACAAACACACGAAGCTTGGTGTCAAATCCCCACATGGAAACTCCGAGGTTCCAATGTATGAGAGAAAGTCATGCCCAACAGTGCATGTTATCTTAAACCATATCGCCACTTACTGTCAGGTGACAGCATAATCAAACTTTGCGAATAACAAAAGTTACCGTGAAACAAAGACAACAAACAAAGACAAAACATCTAAGGCATCTACGGATATACATTTATTTCCGACATGTCTATAAGCAACTTTATGAAACTACAAGCAATACGTTCTCAATTTGTTTCCAAGCCTGCCTTGTTCGGACAGGTTTTGAATAAGAACGAATATATGAGATTTTCTCCGAAGCTCCATGTTTATTCTTCGATCATGAATATGTAGACAATATCGTAGAATATTACAGTTGAAGAGTTGTTAATATTTACTTTATTGAGAATGTTACATCCGTTTGGTTAAATTGAAAACTGAATAAAATAGACCAGGAATGAATCTGAGAAAGTCTAGAAGTATACTGGAACCAATTGAAATAGAATTTCGATTCTTTTAGTTTTTTTTTAGTTTTAAATTTTGAAGTTGCCGTTTCTCCTACTGTATAATTTTGATTTTATTAATGTTGTGGAATTCGTGGAGTGGAGTGGAGACGTTCAAGGGTCAGTAGTTCGGAGGCTGTAGAGTATTCAGCTGAATCGCGCTCGCACACACACACCAAACGACACCTACCTTGACCAACGCTCCGCAGCGCCGGGCCGGCTCTTCTCCAGAGTTCGATATAGTTTCTTAAAGGTCACATCTTATGTTTCACCGTTGGTAGCTCACAAATAGTCCATAATTAATTACACAGTTTTTCTAATGTGAGCGTCGCCGCCGCGATTTGCGATGGAGAGTCCGAGTGCCGAGACCAAACATCATACGTCAAATACTTACTGGTCGCTACAAGCGCCGTCTGGTGGTAGAAAGCGAAAACAATCCAAAACAAGCACCTTTTGATATACTAAATAGATATTATACGATAAGATAAAAGTTTATTTGATAACACAAGATGGACCCCAAAAACCCAATATGAAACTATGTTTACGGACATATTAATAATTTGCTCTTTAAATAAAAGTATGGGAAATGTTATAGTTACGTATGGTATCGTAGTTGGTAATCACAGCCAGATATTTTTGGTACATTGATGGTGCACCGAAGTAAGTTTCTTTTAGGTATATTATTATCGGGAATATTGGGGGTTGTATAATCAAGGGGGTTGTATAACTCATCAAGATCTGACATTTGATGTCAAACACAATGTTAAACCGTAAATGTTTGAAACCGCCATCTTGGATTTGGTGTGACGTCATATAATCTGAAACCTTCGGAAATGCATGGCTAATCCTGGCTAATTTATCATTTGACAAATTACGACCCGTGGTTTAAAATATATGAGAAAAACAGATCAATATACATAAAAGGTTGCTAAAAAATAACCCTCCTTTTGGTTTTGCCGTAAATTATATACTATAAAGAATGAGACCAAACAAAAGTATGTTCGCTTCCAATAAAGTTGATCCACTCAATCTAAATTTCGTTAATCCCGAATGGGATACTCCGAACTCTCCGATTCTTGACGAGAGACAAGCTATAAATCTTCTAAAAATACAACGCTCCGTGATAAATAAAGTTGAAATGCAAACTATTCTCAACTTTCCACCGTTGGGTAAGGAAATGTACCGAGTTTTAATTTAATTTATTTGGATTTCCAATAAAGAAACACTTTAAGTAGTTTTTACGATGAATGAACAATAAAGTAAAGGGTTTCATTCGCGATTGGAAATGCACAAACTGAAATTATAGTTTGCTGTTTTTGCAAATACACGGTTTTAATATTCTTTTCTGAAGTAAAAAGCTCATTCTAAGGATTCCATGGTGTATACCTGATTCTATTATTGAATTGCACGTTTATACTGTAAGGTTTCAATCCGCTTTGAAACAAGTTGTACTTTGAATTTCTGTGTGTAACTCAATCCGTAATTGTAAAGTTCTTAGAACTGAAGCCAAACGCGTTTGGGAGCAAAATCCATCGAATGACCTCTGCCACTAGATGAGCAATTAAAAAAAAAAGTATGATGGCCTTTATCTCACCCCATAGTAAGTTCTATTTTCTTATATTTGTTTTTATAATACATTTTGAACTCCCGACGCAAAGAGAGAGTTGTTATAAGCTTTACGCCAATGTCTGTCTGTCTGTGGCATCTCTTTTGACCTTGTGATTGTGATTTTGACGCGTTTTTTTTACGTGAAAGCAAGTTTCCTTGCGATGGTCCTTAGCTAAAATATTTGGTTAAAAGGCATTTTCGGCATAAAATGTATACATTTTTTCGCATGATTAATGCGTTGTTTTTTTCAAATTGTGGATTTAATTTAATTGTAATCGAGTTCAGTTTGGAACATACAAGTAAACTGACTGGTGATTATCATTTGTTCCTATTGCCGGACACACTGCTTTACAACAGAAATATTCGCAAAGACTTCCTCACTGTAACAAATAGAGTCCGCTGAATCCCTCGTTTTACAGACTTATGACGAAGTAACTTCGTCACAAATCACCCAGATGGCTGAGCTTGGCAACCAAGAGGACATCATAAATAAACAGTGACCCTTGGTCACACTAAAATTTTTCCCTATGAGTAAAAGTAAGGTAAGGGCGCCTGAGATTAATGAAGATGAACGATGGACGAGGAAAACAATCTGACGATAATTTTATTCTGGACTCAGACTGGATTCTTAAGATGCTGAAATGATTTAAAAGTGTTTGAAGTGAAATTTTGCCATTGTTATATATTGTACATTCCATTACTATAATTTTATTCGGAAGCAAAATGAATAATTTTACAAAGTACAATAACGTTGTATAATTAACGTTATAGTAGTTGCAACTGTCTGTTATTTTTTGGCACATCACTAACATAATAAAAAGCAGACGTAACCTTGTAAAAGCGCAGTATTGGTTTAGAAAAATATTGTTTTCTTAATTATTTGACACTATATTCAGTAAAAAACTATAACATCGACTGTCTTTTGCTAGAATAATATTGTTTTAAAGCTGATTATGAATTAGTAGTGTAAATAAACAACAAACACATTTTTGTCGTAAATTGAATGCCATTTCAATGTTACGTCGTCAGTTAGATCTCGACCCTTCAGGAACGCATTCTCTATGTGGCCAAACTATAGTGAGGGGATGTTAGACGGCTTCCGCTGAGTCGTTTTCCCGCGCATTGACTTTCAGCATTCGCATTTTTCTGCGATCTCGTTGTTTCAACTAGTATAAGTTTTTTGTCGGGCTTTGTTGTTCAACAAATGTTCAAATACATAGTCATATATTACATACACGTTGTATGACGTCACTGATCGCTCAAAGAAAATATTCAACTCGCTTAGAATAAATTGCATCTCATCTATATGTACGGTTGGTACCGTAGCTTTATTATTAATTACCTCATTTAAAATTTAATTTGTTTCTCCTGTCTATCCACTGACATTTTCTTAAATCTTTTGAAAGTAAAATTTTTCATTTCATTAGGTTTGATATCTTTTATTGTAATTTTGTGCGAAAGCTGATTATAAACAGCAACAAATTCATTTAAGTCAGCATACCTACTAACATAATAGCGAACTTTCATTCCAAATATTTTCATGAATTGCTAATAAACTGCAGAGGTTTTTATCCGTCTGGCTGCCATCACAACTGACTTTCACAACTAGTTGCGATGGAGGGATACATTTTTTGCTAATTCACAACCAGTTGCCAACCACCGCATGTCTCTCTACTCCAGCTCTAATATACGTATTACCTAGCAGAAAATGTATTCACCAACTACGCTCTCTGTTCCCATATCCCTAACTACTTCGAAAATTAATTACTTTCCTTTCTAGCCACCTGCTATCTTGCTGATGACCTGTATATGTCATGTGTTTATACCAAGAAATGTCTTTAAAAGCGTCAAAGGCACAAGATCAAAGTCACATAACGATGGTCACTAAGCCTGACGAAATCTTTATCCGTTTGAGGTTCGGATTTTTAAACAAAGAGACCGGATCTGAGGACAATGTCAATATACTTTCTCGCTCGATAAGGCAAAGGAAACGCCACATACATATATGTTTACAAGGATTAAGTTCTAATTCTTCAAGTTACAGAAGACTTGATTTCAAAAAATAGTAAAACTTATTAATAAATTCCACATTTGTTTTTAATTGCGTATACATTCAGCAAGGGTAGCTTGCGTCGCATGCGATTAAGACGTCTAATGTGTTACTTAATAATAAGTCTTTTCCTTAAATAATACTGTGTAAATCCGTCTAGGAGACGCGGTGCACTTCCAACACAAGTGTCGAAAGACTACTTTCTGGAAGGCCCCTGCAAAACTCTGTAAAAGTTATTTAAGAAATAAACACTTTTTACTTTTTTTTACTTTTACTATAGTTTTTAAAACTTCCGAGCCGACGCATATGTGTATTATATAAAACAAATTGAGTTTAGTTACACTTTATAACTCAAGAACGGCTGAAACGATTTTTATGATCTATATATTTTTTTGGATTTGTCTTCTCCAAATAGCAGAATAACAATTTGAAAACTATGTTTATCCCAATTCACTCAAAAATATTCATTTTCTCATACATTCATGGCCTAAAAGAATGTTAAATGCTTATATTTTTTTGTTGGATAGTTGACAGGCCGGTCTAACAAGTGCTTCACATGATATAAATCTTTAAGTCCACGCAGAAGAAATCGTGGGCAGAAGCTAGTTTTTAATGAATTGTAAATATTTTTTTTTTCAAGTTTTGATCTGTATACAGAAGTAGGTGAGAACTTCCTAAATTTCAGCCTGTATATAAACCACCGTCAAAGATCGAATCCACAAGTAAATCTTTCCATGAGAGGTTTCTTTTTTCTTTGGTACATTTCAATTTGAGAAAGGGGGCAAGCATCATCCATAACTTTTATATTATTACACCCGATAGCATCAGTAATTGCTGACGTAGGCAGCTGTGACCAACGGACAACAAAATCCCACCATAAGGGTTCCTTTTAACAGTTTTGGTTCGAAACCTTAGAAAGGATCTTAGAGGGACTTCTTTTCAAGTAAGAGGACAAATCCCTACCGCTCGGCTTGGATCACGAAACCGCATTATCGTCCTTATTCGAAAGGATTTTGTTGGCATGTCCGATAGTTTACAAGTTATATTTAAAGATGAAACTTAATTTGTACAATCCTGGCAAGAACAGATTCGTCATCCTAAAATTTATTTTGGCTTGTAAAAGTCAAAGTATGTGTAAGAATATGTTTAATGTGTAATGTATTTGTCCAATGTGCATTTGATTGCAGATTGCAGATCGTTTACATGTTCGTATTGTGGCCGGAGGAAGCCAATGTCCAGCTGTGGACGTTTCCTGACTGACGATGATATTACATCGAACTTCACACTATCACACAAATATGTTATCATCATCATCAACAGCCTATATACACATGTCCCCACTGCAGGGGTACAGTCCTACTCTCCTACATTGGAATAGAACAGGAGATTCAGTGGTTTGCGGTTGTCCATTCAGTAGTAGTTTTCAGAATGGACCCTTCTATGGATCCGAAAATGATATTGGTACTTACTACCAATTACTTACTAAGAGAAAGTGAGCTATAAGGCCCTAGTGACACAGTTTACTAAAACCTACTTTTTTATGCTGAAAAAGCTAGAGTGGGAAAGAATGTATTACATTAAAATATGGAAATGTTAATCGTCTCTACAGCCTTAATCCAGAGGTGCAGGTTCGATTCTGAATCTTCAAGCAACAAAAACGTGTTTATCACACGCCAGAGTTTCGGGTCTTGGGTTAATAAATAAAATATATACTGAGACCTTAAGTTGTTTTTCTCACAGCCGGGGTCCGCTAGATAAGGATATTGAACTAAGGTAGGCGGTGACCGTAATTTCCACTCAAGTGAAGTAAAAGATTCACCAAGAATATAGCTTTTTCTGTAAGTTTCATGCCAGAATTGGTTTAAGGTGAATCCCGTTCAGAATAACTGAGGAGGGTTGACAAATTCAATAATTATTATTATTTATTTAAGTCAGACATACACCCATAGTGTTAGTAATCTTAGTGCTATGTTAGTAATTAAATATATCGTCAGCCATGCTACTGGGACGCTGGTGCATGTGATGACAGCCAGTGTCGCAGCGTCGGTGCGTCGGTGCGGTGCGACGACAGCGAGCAGACTGCTGCCCCGCCCCGCACGAACATTGAACGCGAAGGGCGTTGTAGGCCCTCTGCGTGTATGAAACCCACAAGCTGCTCGTGTAGAAGGTGGTACAATAGGCTCGAAACAGTGTAATTTTAACTTCTTTTGAGCAACGAGCGAACCTGTGGGCAATCATATTCGCCCTCACCATTCACCATAATAGATGTTATAAATTATTTCTTAAATTTACTCCAAAATAGCTCAACTTGGACTAACCGCCTCCGTGCCCTTATGGTTGTACTAAAAATCCGAAGTTCCAGGTTCGATTCCCAATTGAATGACCTATTGGTACACGATTTAGTTAGTTTAGTTAGGGCATTTTCTATGTCCGCCTGGCTAGTCTACCGCCAAACAGCAATGTTAATAGCACTGTTGTGTTCCGGTTTGAAAGGTCGTGCTGTTGCGCGCTAATAGCATTTTACCCCTGTAAAATCCAGGAAGATGAATTCCTAGGTACAATCTACATATCCATACATACATACCTATTAAATATTATAAACGCACTGCCAACGTTTGAATTTCCACAAAGCTACGATCTACATATATTTAAGTCGAGGGTGAATGAACAGGCACTTTCTAACCAACGTGCATCATCTTGGGCCACATCGTCGCTTACCATCAGGTGGGACCGCGGACAAGCAGTGTTCTATTTTCAAAATAAATAAATGGTGATCTAAGAGGAAGGCTCATACCCAGCAGTGGGCGAGCAGCGGACGACTAAAAAAGTAAGAACGTTGTAAAAGTGACTCAGACATTATTATGTTTTGGTTTAAATGAAAATGCCCGGTAAAAATTATCTTATTTACTATCAATTTATCTTATTAAGATAAACAAGATCAGTATTTATTGTATAAGAGTTTATGTTTGGTCAGCGTTTAGGTTAGGAACTATTTTGCTTACACCGACTGAAAATATATTCGTCTGTATTTAGCTACTAAGTCTAGGAATGCTGTTTGTGTTCTAGAATCAATAGACTAGAATAATGCTATTGATTGCGTTAATATTAACGTGATCCCGCTCCATCAATGTTTTATACTAAACTTCTGTTGCCATAATCTTTTAAAATAGAATAGCTGGCTTTTTGCGGTAATTATCTAAAAATAGGAGATCGGATTGTAATGTCGCGAAATATTAATTAACATAAAATTTCACTGTGAATCACAAATTTTATTTTTAAACACTTTTTATAATTCTTGTTCAAAGCGCCATCTATGGACCATTAGCTGCGTAACTGCTATTGTAGCTAACCGTAAAGTTTAAAATTAATGATATTGACTCGTATTTCACGAAACTATAACTTCACCTCCTATTTGCTGGTAATTACTTATCAAAGCCAGCTTCAATTTTAAAAGATTATGGCAACAGAAATTTAGTATGGAAGTATTCGGAGAGAGATCCCGAGTTGTTGTTGTTACATAGGTAGAGGCCACTGCTCATCTCCTGAAGATTTCCCCCCTTAGTCGCCTTTTACGACACTCGCGGGATGACATGGGTTGGTTTTAATCTGAATGCGAGAAAATTTATGTGGACATAAAGCGACAGTGGCGCCTTCACTTGCTCTTTTATACATTTCTCCGCAATCATACAAGAATATGGAAAACCAAGCCGGACTTTTCATAGTCATTGCTGTTTTATTTTATTGTGTTATTATAAATTGAACCACCTAAAGATACAGACATAGACACAACTTTATTAAAGAACACACACAACACACAAAAAACACAGAAAAAAATCTATCAAACTAAACTACGAAAAACAAATAACAAAACTAATTTAAAAAAACTATTTACAACTTATAAACAAAATATTGAAGCTATATAAGATACGAATACATAACATTTGTTTGTGTTGTAGTGTGTTGCTAAAATGGACTCGTCTCATCATGTGCTGCAGTGGGGCCACAGCGCTGGTGTTCTGACGAGGCCACATTTGGATGTTTCGTAGTCCAGGGATCATTTGAAGGGTACAGTATATTATGTAACCATTTTTTAATACAGTATACAAATGAAATTTCAGATGTCGGTGGTTTTTCCAAATTGTTCTAAATTGATTTATACTCTTGTAAATCAGGTTCAAAGTTGGGGCTTTTTACTACCGTAAAATACAATTCTTTGACGCCCTGTACCTCTGGAAGTATGTTTAAACAAAAATCTGACTCACCACCGACACATATATTTTTCTAGATTGTGTCTTGAAAATTTCATAGATTTTCATAGCTTAATACTCAAAATATGACTGGATTACGTTTGTATGGGCGCTTTGACACCAGCATACCCTCTTAAATAGCGAAAAATGTGACCGAATGCTTTACTCAAATGTCTCTAGTAATATCTCTAATGGGGATAAATTTGATAAAACGGCAGCAATCTTTTCGTCGTTACGAGCTTCCACGACGAATTGGGGGCATGTTTAACTTGGATTAGTGACAGGTTAATTGCTTTTAGTTTTGAAGTTTAGTTATAAGTAAATATACTTTTACGTAATCCAAATGCTCTATCGACCATCCCACGAGTGCTCAGTGTTTTTTGTTTAAATTGAAATACGGATCCAATACTCACCTTATTGGGAAAATTATAACTGAATAAAGTATACATCAACAGTGTACATAAGGCTGGCTGCTCCGAATATTTGAAAAGCTAAGAAATATAATTTATAGATTCGATTTTACGTTGTCTTGAAAATAATAAAGGGTAGATTTTTTATTTAGACAGACAGGTCGCAATGTATAGTCACGAGTTGGAGCTCCTGAACATGTAAGATTATTGTTATTATTGTTAAAATATTGGAAATTTGCTTTTTTTGTGTGTGTGTGTTTAGGGGCAGAAATAAAGTTTTTTGTTTGTTTTTAAAGAACTATAATCGCCCAGATATTATTTTTTAATCTGGGTCAATACTGTACCTAAAGAACCTATGCAATTTTATAGCTTCGTATATTGATGGATATTCCTTTGAGATACGAAATGTAACATTTGCGTGAATCAGCATCGAGTATCATTATGCAGTGATGTGGAAGTTAGGAGAGGATGGCTGACGTTGGGACTACGAAACAAATAGGAAAACATGAAGGCCGTCCGTCTTCGGGAATATCAAAGGCTGATTGATTATTATGCATATCAAAAATGGCAAAGATTCTGTAGGTAGCTCGGACGCACAATCTCGTGGTCCCAGGTTTGATTCAAAGGGGATACCTATCGGTACTCGAGTTGGTTGGCTAGCTACCACCAATTTCTTCTTATTCATGCATACTCCACGTGCAGTACAAGAATACCGTGGACTACTTCATGAAAACCTTTTCTTTTACGGAGTGGAAATCTTCAAAAGATACCCGGCACTTCGGGGAAAGTGGCCGGGTTATGCTGGATTTTTACCAGCTAAAACCACTCCAGTATCCCTCTCTCGCCTCTTTTCTCTCACTCATCCGCAACTCGGCAGGCGGCCCCATACATCCCTTACATTCGTGCAACCGTCACTTCTCTTGTGTAGCAAGCACATCCAGCCGATCGCCAGCTAGATACCTAGCGGTGCTCGGTTTATTTGGTGGTAGGGCATTTTCTATGTCCGTCTGGCTAGCTACCACCAAGCTATCAAAGTCTTCCGCGAAACTGCAGTGATATTCGCACTGTTGTGTTCCGGTGAAAGGTAGCAGAGCCAGCTCCTCATTAGCTTGACGCTTATTAACATCCAACGGCATTATCGACACTTACTCATCAGGTGAGATGAAGGCCAAGTGCAAACATTACATACATTTTTAAAAAAAGTCGCCCAATATGATGAGGTAATTGATCAGATTATGATGAAAATGAATTTTAAAACTATATCTGAGTGGATTTCAGAAGATATCGCACAAAAATATTACTGAAAAAAAATCCTTAATAATTGATTCAAGACATTCTATGCTGTACCAAATTTCATACAAATTTAGAAAAGAAGAAAAGAATTTATTTATTTATTCACCAAGTACTTAGTTTTTTACACGGTGTTTAGACAGTAATTTCAATTAGTCCGATGTACTTAACCTGTCCACAGGTGTGCAAATATTATAAACATATCCAATAATCTTCTCTGGCAATACTTGAAAGAACCTAATAAATCTAACAAAACAAAATACATAACTTATGCAAAAAAGTTGAAAAAAGTCATAAAAACTACACAAAAAGCACAAAATGATCAGTTTATTTACAATTCCAAAAACAAATCTCAAGCAACATGGAAAATTATAAATCAATCTAAATTAGAATTACCAAAAGACAACATAGACTTAATAAAAATTAACGACAACTCCTGTACTGACCCTAAAATAATTGCAGAGGCTTTTAATGATTTTTATATTGACCAAGTAGAAGTTAAAACAACATCTGCGAACAGAATAACAAACTCTTACTTATACTCTGCAATTCCAAATTCACTCTTTATGATTCCAACTATACCGCGTGACATATTTGATATAATAATCAATTTAAAAAATACAAACAGCACAGGTCATGACAATGTATGCACAAAGGTTGTTAAAGTAGTGTCAAAATATATTGCGCCAATACTGAGCTTCATAATAAACCTTAGTATCGAAGGTGGTATTTTTCCTGAAAAATTAAAACTTTCTATAGTAAAACCTATACACAAAAAAGGCGATAAACAATGCATGGATAATTATAGACCAGTGGCTTTGATACCAGTATTTGCAAAAATATTTGAAAAAGTTATATACAGCAGCCTATATAATTTCTTCGAGAAAAATAAATTGTTTGCTGATGAACAGATGGGTTTTCGGAAAGGCAAATCAATAAATATGGCTATTTACGATTTCCTTCAAACAATTATATTAAGAATGGACATGCGCCTACCGGTTATGGCACTTTATATGGACATGTCAAAAGCATTTGACTTCGTAGACCATAAAATCTTGCTAAGTAAACTCAACGCGTATGGGGTAAGAGGCAATACTCTGAAACTGATTGAAAGCTACCTCACTGATCGAAAACAGATAACTAATGTTGAAAAATTGTGCCCCATGACTAAAATACAGACCACGTACTCGTCACGAGCACGAACGGTACGCTACGGAGTGCCACAGGGAAGCGTATTAGGACCCCTTCTCTTCCTTATATATATTAACGACCTACCAAAATCATCAAAATTCCCAATGGTTCTATTTGCGGACGATAGTACAGTTTTATACAATGGTAATGACACATCTACATATGAAAATGACATTAACTTAAACAATACATATATTATTAATTGGATGAAACAAAATAACCTTTTCATTAACATTAAAAAAACAAAAATAATGAACTTTAATCAACGACAAAATAAAATCAATAATTTAAATATCAATTATAAAGATGAAAAGATTAATGAAATTAATGTAACAAAATTTTTAGGATTGTATATTGACAGTAAACTTAGGTGGACAACTCAAATAGAAAAATTACGCGATAAAATAAACCAACAATCGTATGCACTATATATGCTGAACAAAGTTGTCAGCAAAAGTGCAGTAATGGCGGCTTACCATGGCTATGTAGCATCTGTGCTCAGGTTTGGAATAATATTTTGGGGGAATGCCACAGAAGTAATAAATGTTTTTAGAGCTCAAAAAAGATGTGTAAGAGCAATCTGCAATCTACGCCGAACTGATAGCTGTCGAGGATGCTTTAAAGAACTAAATATACTAACCTTGCCATGTCTATACATATATGAGATAGTACTTTTCGTTAAATTAAATCCAAATAAATTTCGACATGTGTATAGCACACGAAGGCAACACAACTTAATGAACAATCCCGCGAAAACTGCTCTATATCACAAAAGCGTATTTGCTATGGCTATAAAAATATATAATAAAATGCCACTACAAATTAAAGATTGCAATAACATCACAGAACTGAAATCTACTCTGTACAAACACCTGTGCGACAAGGCATACTACTCAGTGAAAGATTTTTTTGCTGACAAATAGAAACTTCTGTCTTACTACTGTGCCACCTAGTTTTAACATAATTATTATTATATTTAAAAAATTTTGCAATATGTAATACTAGTTAATAAGTATATTAAAGTATGACTTCGTATGTCCGCTAAGGACGAAACATAGCAGATCTACAACTGTTACCTACTACCATGTACTGCATTACCTATGTTTACGAATAAAGATTTTGACTTTGACTTTAAGGAATTTAATTTTTAAAAAATTAATTTAATTTACATCGCATGTCAATTAGGACAATCTTAACAATGTTTAAGCCACAAACTTTCACGTCTACAATATTGGTAGATTTTTGTCTGTGGATCTCAACAGAATGAAAGAATGAAGAACCGTTCAGTAAAGACTCATCAAAAATTAATGCTTGAAGATAAAGATACGTAATACGTAGTCCATCATACAGACAAGAAACTGAATTGCTTTTGAATTTTAGACAATGCAATTAGTATCTTATACCGCTTCACATAACGAGAACTTCGAAAAACTAACTCCAACATTGAAAGTTTCTATTAAGTCCTGAGTGAGTTAGCAAACTTTCATACAGTTATTGTTGGGACACCATGGGACCTCATTCCGTCCCGCATTTCAGTAAAAGGTGTGAACGTGACAGCACGAAGTTTGTCTTTCTAATGGATCCAAACAAAGGCTGATGTCTGAAACTTAGCCAATTAGCGGCATGTGCCAAGTTTGTTCTACATGGAATATGTGCTCCAAGCTTAGACTGAACTAATAACTAGAGGTGCTACTTACTGAATTCCTCAGTACCTTCGCTACTATGTCATCAAAGTGGCAACAATGGGAGCAACAACGTCAAACGGCTGCAAATGAAATTCTGCATACAGCCCTAAAGCTGACGTGTAGCTTATTTCACAAATTGTTTTGTTCAAAGCAACTTCTGAAAACTACGTTATTAATTGGGAGAAAAAACCAATTGACAAGTTCATCCTGAAAAAAAAAACCACTTATACTTTAAGTTATTGTCCAACCACGGTCGTTTTGCGTGGTGTTTTATAGAGCCTACTGGTATTAACCGGTGAAAGCCCCATGTTTTCCTAGGTTTCCAAAATTTATTCCAAGTGCGAGTCAGTGCCTACACGAAAGGTTCCATATCACTGCACAATATACATAACACAAGATCGAGCAAAAACCGACGAGAATAAACAAGTAAATTTAATGCGAACCCCTTATTTTAAAATTTAAAAAAGACTGCATTTTTATCGAAAATAAATTGAGACATTATCTGCAGCATTCCAAAACATGTTGATTCAGTGACGTTAAATTAAAAAAATCTGACACTGTGGTTTGATTTGTAGTTATGTACGCCAGTCTGGCTTGCTACCATTGCCACCATGCATTGTTGTGTTCTTGTACCTAGCGATAGATAAGCTTGAGGATTCTGGGTAAGCACTCTTCCATCACTTGGCCTCTAACCATCAAGGTAATTGAAGGGCGAGGGCGAGTCCAGTGTACGTAGCGAAAATATCAATTAAGATTAACTGAAAATATATATTTGGATCGGCTGTTGAGTTCTATTCCCAACCAATACACGTGCTAAAGTAAACAACCAATTCTTTGGTATATTTTATTTGACATAATGACAGCGAATTGCACATAATTTCCTTCATTGACATCTAATACAAGGCCTTTTGCATCATATACAATACACATCGTCTAAACATTAAAAAAATATCGCTTAGCCTACTAATATATCTACTATACATATACCGACCATACATCTAAACATAACAGCTAATATAAGTCAACTATACAAATATATTTCTACAATTTTATAGCAAAAAAGTACTTGTGTCAATGGGCTCAACGTTCCCGTTTTGGAAACTAAATTGACAGAAATACTTTATTTACAACACACACGATATTTACAGTTTTTGTTCGTATACTTTATTTTACAGATTTTAATAATCACTACATATTATTTAAGCTAGATGCACACATTTTACAAAGGTCAGTCTGATCTAATTGAAAACAGTGAGTTGCAAAAAAATGTTGTATTTTTCTGCTCGAATATAGCTAGCGAAAAGATAGTAAAAGACTGTGGATACACAAACGGTGTTTAAACATTGGCTTTACTGTAAACGTAAAACAATTTTATAGAAGTAGACACGAGATACGCTGTCGACACGAGACATTTTACTTATGCATTACTATTGCATATGTGTTTTTGCATTAATTATAACTTTTGTACAAATAAAAATCTGACTTCCGAATCTGAATTGTTATATTACAATTCAATTTAGGAATGAGACAAAAAAACAAAGCATTTTGGTAACGTTTTTGTGCAAACAATCAACTAAATTCAATCGAAATATATTTCAGGATGGTATTTCCAATGACCAGTTAGATTGTCACAACGAGTTTATGTTTTCATTCGCCAGGCGCGTTCTAATTTCATTCCGGCTCGCTTGGCACACGAAAAGTTTGTTTTAGGTTGAAGCGTCACACCTGTTTTCCTTTGCAGAACTTTGTTGCACTTTGCATCTCATGTGTACCTCGCTTAGCTTCTACAACTATATGTTACAATTTTACATTGATTTTGTTCACAATAAGTATATTACATGTATTCAGAAGCCATGAGCTACCTAAATCAGGATTTTCTTTGTAGATTGTAAAACAATAATAATTTAACTTTACTGTTAGGTTTCGTGATTTTTATGCACTGGGATTGTTTGTTTTTGCATGAACTGTTTTAAAAGTATATTTCACTGACGTCGTATGGCCACAAATATCACCAACTTTTTTTCTTCTGTACCTGAAACAGAAAAAAACGAAACTTTATTCCATACTTGAGCCGCATAAGTCATATCTAGTCATAAGCATCTGTCATAGATTTCCAAGCCTGAATTGTTTCGTATTTATCACCAAGATCGTCTGGAGGATTTGTGATCGCAGTAAGATGTTGATACGTAGGCAAATGCAGGCAGTAGTCTGTCTACTGAAATTATCGTTGACGAACGATTTTTGTGTGTATGAAATCAAATTTATTTGCTTTAAAAATGGTGCTTATAAGGTGGTAGATGCTTAATGATACATAATTCCAGTTTCTATATTTATCCCTAATGGGCATTCCGTATTTAAGTTTCTATTTTTTTATTATTTAAATTTTAATTTAAATATCTTTGTAGTGGTAGTATAAGTGCCGGAAAAGGCACAGACTATGAGTAGTTCCTGTGGAAAAGTTTTTGAAATCCGCGCGTACGAAATCGTGGTTAAAACGCATATAATCTAAAGCTATGAACGCACGGTAGAACCGTCTGTCCTACAAAGTGACGGATAGATTTTCATATTGTCCCAAGTCCTACGTTCATAAATTATCCAGTATCTTACTTATAAACTATTCAGGTTAAAAGGGACTTAAATTATTCGTGAATAAAACATTAGATTACTATTTTGCTTGATGATTTGATAGGTAAAGTACGAGCTATATAATTCGTGATATCACTTTTATGTATTTGACTGAACTTACCATATTTATTTTACTCTAAAAATAAAAATTGAATCTAGAACTAATTTAGTTGGCAGGGTGCCCATAAGACGAGGCGTTTCCCCTGTGGATAAACACTCAAGCACTGTCTAATCTATCTTTTGAAGTCGGTAATTTAAACACATGCGTTATAAAAGGCAAATTTTGCCCGTAATATCATCTTGGTTGACTACAGCAATTATTCCACGAGAAAATCACCGTCGGTATTAAAGTCATCAGCACTTCATCAAGATCAGTTCAACTGTTCAATTCAAAACATATTCTTATTTTTTCTTCAAACTGTGCATAGTTTGACTTATCATGAAAAGTGCGTGAAAAACATCAACGAAGTGATCCCTCCCTTTCTCTCTCTAAAGTTTTATTTCAAAGTTAAAAATCTGTGACAATCACAGTAGATAAGATCATTTGTCAAAAATCATCAAAATACCTTAACTGACTAACTTAGTTATGCGTATCTTTATTACAAGATCTAGGGGGATTTACTAGAATCCCTAAACTTGGAAGTGGCAGTGGGGTTACGATCGTATACAAATTCAGTGATTCTATGAGGGCTGTAGCCGATTTCGTACATTTTTTCTCGAATCGCACCAAAACACTTCCAACTGTAATATATTGTTTGTACTCATGAGTAAATCGATGCCACAGAATAAATAATGACGCGAACATAGCTGGGTACTTATGTCTGGAACGCGTAGTATGAACTCAATAACTAAACAGATATAAAAATATCTGTTATTTTTAAATTCAGTACTGCAATGACGTACTTATGGAAGGGCATAACCTTAGTTGTGCTGTTATTGACTTTGGAACTGGAATAGATACTTTCGGTTTAGTAAATGTCTTGACATTTTGCTGAGTTTAACAAAAACTAATTGCTTCTTAGAAGGATAAATACTTCATCTGGGATAGTTATTAGTTCGTAGACATTCGATCTTTATAAGTGCGACGAGAGTTTTTGCCTTTTAAAAACAGGATAACTTATTTTCTTTTAAAATCTGTGGCAGGCAATTTGGACTGTTACAACTACTAGACAAATTTCAAGATTTAGTTGATTTGCTGCCAAAAAATATCAGCCCCAAAATTAGTTTCTGACATTATACTAATGTATGCCAAGGTCTAGCCTTGGTAGCAGGGCTGGGTAGAGCGTCAGTCCTTGAACAATCGATGTCTGGGTTCGATCCTGTCTCGTACCAATTTGTTATTTATGTACAAATGATAGAACTAAGTCATTACCATTGGCTTTTCGGTGAAGGAAAACATCGTGAGGAAGCCACACTCCTCAGTAGAAATTCAAAGGTGTGTGTGTGAAGTCCACGTCTAGGTATCTCTCTGTAGGAGAGTAGGCCTGATCTCCTGCAGTGGGGACATAATATAGACTGTTGATGATGATGTTGCCAAAGTCCAATTGTGGACTTATGCAGCTGTTGATGATGATACAAATATTCAAAGGTCAATGTGCGAGTTGTACTCCGGTTTTACTGAAAAATCCATTAGCCGATGTCGTCAACATTTTAATAGGCACTCGACATAAAGGGATTCACCGTTTCCTCCCTTTAATAAATGTAGAGGTTTATTTTTTTATTATTTATTTTAAAATATATTTGTTCAATATGGATACCTTTCTCCGAAAACTGTATTTATTATCAATGGAAATTTCTACCGGAATACACTATTTTTGAATCTATTTGGCCTATTATATGATCACCACAGGAGTGCAGTTCAGTCCGTGATCCACGAGGTTGTGAAGAGTATGTCCTTAGAGAATTGCAGTCCAATCAAATGAAAATGTATTTGTCTGTAACATCGTGCTTAAAAGGCTGTACACCAAAGGAACCAACTAAGGATCCTGACCCGGACCCTGACGGGGCTCAGCAAGCTAAGCAAACACCTCAGCCACATGGGCCTGAGCGACAATAGAGGGTGAACAGACGCCCATTCATATCCTCTGCTATTGTGATGCTCTTGGAACATCACAGCTGGAACAGACACCTCGGAGGCCACACTGCCACAACGGACAGCATCAGGACCTCCAAACCCAGACCAATCGTACGGTTCATGACCGAGATTGGCCTTGGGGAGGTGGTTTGATCCATAGGGGACTGTCACAATAGATCTGCAAAGGTCGCAGTGACTTGCAGGACAGACGAACTGCACCCCTCATGTCCAAATAATAATAATAATAAGGGCGCCCGCTCGGGCTCGTCCTCGGCTTAGAGCGTTGCTTTAGTTCTGCCGGTATACTTATATGGTTCACCAGTAAGGGTTTTACATAGCTTTCAGTATTTCGGCCATGTCCTCACCGAATATTCATAGGATAAAGCAGATATGGAGAGTTGCTCATGCTGTCCGTTGTAACATGATTGCCCGCCGGTGTGCACGGTGCCTAAGGACGTGAAAGTCACTCTGTTCCGAGCATTTTGCCAGAGTTTTTACACGTGTCAACTGTGGACTTACTTTACAAAGTGAGCATACAACGGGATGCAGTATAGCGATGCGTTTAGAATCCTAATGAAACTGCCTCGTTATTGCAGTGCGAAAGTCATGCTTGCGGACGCAAGAGTCCCTGACTTCATCGCTATTCTTAGATGTCAGACTGGTGCTTTTTGGGACCGGCTACAGAAAAGAAAAAGATTCATTTCACAGATCACAGATTTGAGTATTCTATATTAATTTTAACTTGATACCTTCACGCGTTCCTGAGAAAAAGACTAAATTATGAGAGTTCAAAAAAACTACGAAACGTTTCAAGAAAAGGTAGGTAGTGCCCTTGCGCTCCGCGTGACTCGTCTTGGCGGGGGCACTCCCGTTCCCCCAAGATTTACAGACATACAGACAACAAAGTGATCCTATAAGGTATTACTTTTTTCCCTTTTGAGTTAGGAAACCCTAAAAACGAACTACTTTTCTGGTAAATTAAGTAGATTAACAACAATTTAATATCAGCTGATTGTAATTGATGCAGTGGGTGATGCTAGCTCGTAAGAGTCCATCCAGTACCTATGCCCTCTCATTTGCATATGTGAAGTAGTTAACTGCTTACTAGAACTATAATTAAACTAAACAATTACTGCAACTACATCTGTTGCCAAAATCAACGACTGTTTACTTGTAGTGACAAGTAAATAAGTCTTTGTAAGAATATAATAATTTGTTTGAGAGTTGTATAACACTGATAAGGTGCAAATGTTCGTCAGAAAAAAGATAGCAACGTTGATTTAATAAATGCATTTCTTTAAAATAATTATGCATAGTAACAAGTAAATGCGATCAAAAAGAACTGGAAACCGGCTTCAATTCCCCTAAGAGTCTACTTTCACTAAGGCAAATTTAAGATTTATATCGTTTTCTCATGGATGCCGTTGTCAGAACTGAACCAAATTGAAATAGAACCACACGGAAAGCACCAAATAAAAAAAGATCATCCAAATCGGTTCACCCAGTCAAAAGTTCTGAGGTAACAAACATAAAAACAAAGAAAAAAACCATACCCTTTGAATTGATATCCTCCTCTTTTTTCTAAGTCGGTTCAAAATACCTTGTAACAGATTGTTTAGTAAGCAGTTCGGCGGTAAATAATATATATATATAAATATATATATAAATACATAAATTATACCGCGGCGTAGACTTGCGGCAATAAACATGACCGAAGTGGATTCAAATCATAAATTGAGGTTATTGCCAATAACTTCTGATTTTTCTCGAATGTTAGGCGTTTCAAGAAGTTGAGTTATAATAAATATTTCATATTGTAGAATACGGAATAAATTGTTTAGCCACATGTTACTTCGAATCAGGTAATCAGTAATTAAATGGTTGACAGCTGCTTTTGATGAAAGCAAACCGAACCGAACGGATATATTAGTTCTTCTAATAAATTAAATTTCATTCAAATTTCGTTCAAATCGCAAGTTTTATTAATCAAAATCTTTTCATCCTCTTTCAATCCCTTTAGGGGTGGAGTTTGAAGAAAAAAAAAATTGGTTGCCTGTAAAGTCGGTATACGGGCGAAAGTTTTACGTGACAACGACGGGCTAACTGTGCTCGAGTGGAAGGGACGCGTGCCTTTCACTTTTTATGTCTGTCTCTCTCGCTCTTAGGCGGGCTAACCATGCCCGAGTGGAAGGGACGCGTGCCTCTCACTCGCTCTCATTGTGAGCGCATAACGTGAGCGGAGCGTAACGCAGTTTCTTGAAGTGTCACCCGGCAAACCAATTTATAAGACGTTGTCACGTCAAAACACCGGTCAAGTGTGAGTTGGACTTGAACTTGACCGGTATACTTAAAAACCACCGTACAAAGCTCTAACGAAAATGTAAGTCTGATTGCAGCACAAACTTTACTTTACAATTGAAAAAATAAGGAATGAAATGAAATAACTATTTATATTCATAAAACATGAACATATGCATGATTCACAAAGCAAGATCACATTCATCCGTCTATATAATATATTACTAACTGCAAATGCAAGTTGGTTTATTATTATTATTGGTTACGTTACCTAATACAATATTGTAAAAAAATAATGTCATTCGTAGAGAAAATGAGCCTACACCTGTCGCACAGGGCTCTCCCCTATGACTGACTGTATGACTACACCATATTAATTCAATTGTTTTACTCAATAAATTTGTATACTGAGACATAATTTTAAAAATCAGTTTTTCAGTTTTATTCCTATACTTGTTCCTTAAGACCATGCTTCTTCCCAAATTTCAGGATTCTAGGTCAAAGGGAAGTATAAGTAAGAAGTATAAGTAATAGGTTTGGATTTACAAATACAACCCTTCCAATGATACATAATTTGTAAAAAATACTATGAGTTCTTGAGTAGTTTAAGACTTAATAACACGAGGGAGCAGAATATACATACATCCATACAAATTCACAACCGTCGTTTTAGTCAGGTAATTAATAACTATTTATAACGTGTTTAAAATGTGATTGTATAATTACCACTATCAATTGAATAATTAAAAAAATATACTATTTTTAAATAAAAAAGGGCCCTCGAAATTTCCTCATCGAATGAATTTTCTAACGGGCCGTAGGTTGGTACTCCCTGCATCAGACACGTACAACACGATCTCATATCAAATTGTGTCATTAGTACCATTCACCTGGTGGATTTGCCCTCTATTGTCAGCTCAATGAGAATTACTGTTACATTCATAGCCTTTTCTAGATGTTCGGCTTCTTGACATATTACATTAGTAAAAAAAGAATTTACTATTTCTCTGGTTTGTGTTTCGATAGATTTAAAATACAGAAAGGTGCTGGTTTTTGAGTAATACAACCATGTCTTCCCGTGAAGTAAAAGGCGCATTGATTCCTAGCCTTCTTTCTGTCAAGATTGGTGATTATTTCAAATCTCTTCATGAGATGATTCTTATGTTAATGGAAGGCTCATGAAAAGCAGTGGACTATTTCAGATCTCAAGAAAAGTAAAAAAAAAAGTAGAAATAAAATGGGTGCAGCAACTTACCTAAACTTTAAAGCGCTGAGACAATGGGCTCCTTATCAGAATTAGTTACAGACTTATCTACGAACATATACATCTTAACGCAGTCTTCGTTGGGACTTGGGTTCGATTCCGGTTTCTCATTCGGACTCACATTCTCTCCACCTTCGTCCTCATACACTTTCATGTTGTCGTTGAACTCCATCTTATATCTAACTGAAGGCATCTTCACTGTTGATGTCAATAAAGATTCTTGCACAGTATCGTTACCGTTGCATGTCTTCTCCGATCGGAACATCCCTGTCCGTTCTGATTGATTCATGTTCCTCTTCGGCTTTTTTACTAACGCTCCCAAGCACGGTAGGATTTGCTTGAACTCTTTGCGGAAGTTTTCATTCAACCACGCGTAGAGGAACGGGTTGTAGCAAGTGGAAGACATAGCTATGAAATGTGTCAAGAAGAACAACACCATGTAATAAGTCCAGTCTTCGGCGAAGGAATAGAAATCACTACTAATGTTCATAAGGTTTAACGGAAGCCACGATAAACCAAATATGGCTACCATGGCTATCAACATTCTATTAGTTCTTCTTTTTCTTTCTCTCTCAGCGTCTTCTTTTTTACTATTCTTGCTTCCCGGTCTAGATTTTAAACGGTCATTAAGTTTCACACTAACGCAAGTGTAGCAGAATGCCATGACTATGAATGGTAGAACGAATTGCATAATTGTCGTGACTGCCCCGAATGCTTTCCTTATCTGATCTGACGGCCATTTTTCTATGCAATATACGTCACCAACTAAATCCATGTAATAACCGTATGGAAACGTCACCGATAGAGCAAATACCCATATGAAAATTATTAAGCCAAGGCAGGTCTTTATCTTCATTCTAGGCTTAAAAGGGTATATGATGACGAAATATCTGTCAATGGCTATCGATGTTAAAGTTAGAGTTGAAATGTAGACGCTGCAACCTTGTGCATAAGGCATAATGTGACATAACAGATTACCGAACACCCATCTGCCCAGGAAGGTGTAAAGAGGTGTAAAAGGAACAGCAAATATGCACAGAAGTATATCAGAGAGTGCTAAGTTCGTGATGAATAGATTAGTGACAGTTTGCATGGCACGGTTTCTTATGACTGCGTAGCATACTAATGCGTTACCGAAGATGCCGACGACAAAAATGATTGTGTACGCTGTGCAGAAAGCAGCTTGCACCGCTTTATTCTCAATTGGATCATGTCTATGTGTGGCGCTGTCATTTTTAAAGATTTCGCTGTAGTTGCTTAATGTCTCATTGTAAGGGTCTTCCGTGGTCCATGATTCGGTCGGCATAATTCTTATGATTTTTAACTTGGCATCATAACCTTTTCAGGTTCGTTACTACCATTTCTGTTTCGTTCGTGATTTACGCGTTGATTTGTTGGTCTTTCTGTATCAGGTTTTCTCATAGTTGTAGAAGAGGTATCCGTCGGTAGATGCTATTCGTCAATTTCTTGCACATTGATTGTTTGCTATACTTCCATTTCTTGTGAGTGTCATTTTTGTCATCAGTTTTAGGTCTGAAACAAAAGAAAATAAGTGGTTATTTCGCTGTTTTAATTGTAATATCAGTTTTACTCCAAGTTTTTTTTAAACAGTTACTAAGCTTTTTATAATACTTGGTAAAATATAGACAAGAGAAAAGGAGTGTGCTAAAAGACGTATTCTTGTGGAGACTTCATGGATTTAAAAATTTTATTTTGTGCCCTTGCTATACTCAAACTTGGACACTTTGAACCGTTTTTATAATAAAATAGTAGTAGTAACCGTATAAACGTCTCAGTGGCCTAATAGCTAAATGTAGAGAATCCGGAGGGTCCGGGTTCGATTTTCAGTAAGGATACTCGGTTTGATTGGTCGTAGGGTACTTTTTGAGCCCAACTGGCCAGTTACCACTGTTAGTCTGCCGACAAATATATCAGTATTTATAGCAATCTTGTTTCCTGGTTTGAATTGTAACAGAGCCAGCTTGAGGCTTGTGAGTGCGCACACTTACCATCCAACGGCCTTATCGCCAGGTGAGATGAAGGCAAAGTGCAAACCCATCATACATTTATAAAAAATTACCTACACATTTTCGAAATTTTAATCCATAATGTCACCAAAAATACTACGTACATAGCGAACAAGATTTTTTAAATTTTATAGAATTAAAAGTGCCCCGACAGATAATATTGTTATCTCTGTTTTTGACAGCTCTATTCTAATGGTAGCTCGAAATAATCTACCTTATAGCCAGTAAAATGTCGCAACGGCCCATAAAGCTATTAACGCTGTGTGCTGTAAAAAGTATGTAATTTCGTTCGCAATATGTAATCGCGTCGTGATACAACATTATGAGAGTTTACGAGCAATCAATTGGAGATGTGAGATATCGTTTACTGCCTCTCGATTACACAGCAAACAATCAGGGACAGAGTCGGGGCTCAAATTTAAAATGTTATTATATGAATTTTAAGTGTTGAGCACAAAATGCTGTGGACATAAAAAATTGAGATAAATTTGTTTTTTGAAAAATGTATAAAAGGTGACCTAAAATGTCACTGATCTACAAATATCTATTTAAAAAAATTAATATAAAGGATAGATCAACGCTTGACCTCAGTGTCACCTAATGCTGAGGTCAACGATGTTACGCGTTGTTCTAGAAGGTGCCTAATTAATCTTCGTTACATATAGGTATTTTTGGCGGTCTATGTTAAGGCTTGTAAGAAAATTACTTCTTTAAAAATGTATAAATGTATATCGGGTTTACTGCTTTGGTTGAAATCAGTAAATTATTTGTCGCAATTAATATCACAACAAAATAATTATATTATTGATAACTCATTATTTATTACCGCGCTAGTAGTACCCATGTACGAGTATATACTATACTATAATACATCTTATGTGAAACATCTCAAAAAGTGTATTATTGTTTCAGTAATAAATGATATGATGGAGTGAACTCATATTTTTTCGAAAAATATGTACCTATAGTTTTTTTATTCACCTAATTATTTAAATAAATGGTTAATTCTAAAAAAATGTTATACTTTATATTTTATTTAGTTGTCGTTCGGTATTTTCTTTTTAATAATTGTCACAGTGTCACTTTTTACATGCAAATTCATTTACGTGGGATTCAAAATAAATGTCATCCTCCGTCCCACAAACTATTACAAAATTGTATCAAATGACAAATCAACAAACACACCTTCGCATATATGTATAGTGAATAATAATGTTAGTGCGATCAATTAATGCATTGAGAATTAATTGCGCTCTAATTAGATTTGATGCATGCCATAAATTTCTAATTACGGCCCTGGATTGATATATTGTTCGATTCGAGACATGTATAAATATATGTATACTATTATACTATGCTATTATAGAGTAGTAGGTTTATGTATAATCGTAACATAAGAAAACATTTTTCAAGAGTGTACTTAAATTTTTTTCGGAGATTTTGCTTATAAAATGCAATAGTGTGTTTGTTTGTATTTCCTTCACATCGTTACCTAAAGTCAGAATGGATTTTTTGGGGTATCGGGAATAGTAAAAAGACTGCGAAAGGATATATGCTTCTTTTTATCTCGATCAAACAGTAAGTTCCCGAGGGATAATTTACTCAAGTCCACGGAGTCAAACTGTTACTAATAGAATACGTACTCGTATTAGGAAATACCAAATGTAAAAACGCGCGCCGTATCTCAAAATGGCTGCCAAGAAAAATGAAATAGGGATGTATCTAACCCCAGCTTTCAACCTATATTAAATCATGATAAGAATATTCTATCGGAACACAATGTCTATACGCAATAGGCACTTGTGCTCGCGGGATAGAAAAAAATGGCCACTCGTAGATCAAAGAATTGAAAGTTATGGATATGTGTTTTATTTCCAGCTGGCATTGAACCAGGGTTCGTCTGAGATCATTTTATGTATTACTAGCGGTCCGCTCCGGCTTCGCACGAATGGACATTTATTGTGGCATAAACGTAGAGTAAATGTAATCTTTCTATAAGTTCTCATGTGAACTTCACATGAGTTATACAAGAACAGGTATATATTTTTTACATTTTTGCCATCCACAACCACCCACTTCCACCCTTCGCGACCAAACTCCCTTACTTTCAGCAGGAGACCAAGGGGTATTCACTACCCCAACGGGAAGTTGATCGGAGTTAGTGGCGATAGAGAAAACCCTGTCTTAACGTACTAACCGTAGTTATGACAAGGCAATTGGATAGAAAGCTTGCTTATGCTTGATACCGGCTCTCTCTGCTATGATATTATCTACTTCCTTGTTTTTATTTGTCCTTCCTTTACATTGTAACTCAGAGTCCGTATGACTAGATTCAGAGTCAGTATGACTAGATTCAGAGTCAGTATGACTAGATTCAGAGTCAGTATGACTAGATTCAGAGTCAGTATGACTAGATTCAGAGTCTGTGTAACTAGATTCAGAGTCAGTGTAACTAGATTCAGAGTCAGTATTACTAGATTCAGAGTCAGTATTACTAGATTCAGAGTCAGTATTACTAGATTCAGAGTCAGTATTACTAGATTCAGAGTCAGTATAACTAGATTCAGAGTCTGTATTACTAGATTCAGAGTCAGTATTACTAGATTCAGAGTCAGTATGACTAGATTCAGAGTCAGTATTACTAGATTCAGAGTCAGTATTACTAGATTCAGAGTCAGTATGACTAGATTCAGAGTCAGTATTACTAGATTCAGAGTCAGTATGACTAGATTCAGAGTCAGTATTACTAGATTCAGAGTCAGTATTACTAGATTCAGAGTCAGTATGACTAGATTCAGAGTCAGTATTACTAGATTCAGAGTCAGTATGACTAGATTGTTTGTATATGGATAGTGGAAGTGCCGAAATAGGACATGGTGGATCTATTACGCTGTGTTCTGGCAGTGAAAGATAATATTTAGTACGTGATGTAAATGAATTTGAAAATTGAGCTAAAACACCGTCTACGATTTTACATTTCTTGTATGGACCGGGGGCATCTTCTAGACCGACGCGTAACATCGTCGAACTCATCCTTACTTAACATCAGATGAGATTGAGGTCAAGCGGTCAAACGGACAGACAGCGGAGCCTTAGTAAAAGGATGGTAAAAGACACCATTTTCACGCTTTGGGTAAGGAACCTTAAAAAGAATAAACTAATTTTTGTAATCTTGTATTTTTTCACAATGTGACAGGTATCTTTGTTACTTTATAAAACCACGAAAAAGTTCAATCCTTTTGAGACTAATTCATCTGTTGTAGTTTCACAGTATGTAACAGAATGATATATTACGTTTTAACTTTTCAGTAGACCATGAAAACTTTACCGAATCACGAGCTCAAGCGTATAAAATTTCGATCCCACGACATCCGCGCCATTATAAATTTATGTCAAACCGAATGTTCGGAATGCATTAGTCGAACAATCTGGTGCTTTGCCAACTAATATCAAATACGGCACCGATTGAAATGAAATGCTTCAAAATCTTGTTTCGTGGTTGCTGTAACCACAAGATCCAAACCTAATCAGCAAACTATTTGATAATCGCGTTGTAAAATTAGAAATGTGCAAAATACCATATATTCACAAAGACCAGTAGGTGAAACCTTCACGACGTGACAGCTTCACCTAGTACGTCATTTTACCAATTTTCGTAGTTTCCTGAAATTTATTTGACTAGCCTATGTAGCATGAGATAGCGTGAGAGCGATGATAGTGTGATGTGTGTTTTAAACGCAAAATATATAAGAATTGACGTTAAGATATCATTCTCACCGTTCTCGTGCTTCTCATGATACGCACGCTGAACTTCTTTTATTCCCTTTCGGTCATTCATACAGACAGACTGATAAAAATGTTGCCTTCTTGTTTTTCCCTTCGGCGGATTACACGTGCTAAAGCAGGATAGATTAATAGTCGCAGGTTTATGTTAAATTAGATTTCATCTATAGCGGAGCGTAATGCGTTCATCATGCAAAATTACATTCGTGGAACGTCTGTTTTACGTTTACAATACGATTGCTATCAAGGAATGTGACTTGCTCAGTGTACTCTTGCTTCCGTCACACAATGAGTCCATTTCTGTGATAGTCAACTAGGCTAGGTTCATCGAGACTTTTGTAGTCCAATCAAGGCCCGAGACGATTTCATTTGGATCTCGGGACACGATTGCCATTTGGTTCGCCTTAATTCCGTACCTGGCTCACGGCTTGGTACACTAAATAAGACGCCTCACTCCTTTAGACCTACGATAATACAGCGTAAAATCTAATTTGGCATAAACCTGCGTCTTTAGGCCAATTTGGCATTCGCACGCATAATCCACCGAATAATAAAAGTTTTTTATTATTAGTAGTACGTTGATTTCTACCTCGACTAAGAAACAGACTTCAACTGTCCTAAATGTCTACGAAATTCATCCTATACAATGTTCACCCTTAGAGGTAAAATATTTTGATTTTGTTAATTTTCTCACAATCCGCTGAATCAATATCGATAAAATTTATATACAATTGATTTGCGAACCTCCTCCCTTGTGAAGTCAGTTGAAAAAGATGGTCAGGTCAAATGAGTTTCAGGCATGAAGCTAAAAATATTTTACTGTGACGTCTGTACTGTATACTCGTACTGTTGAAGGATTGGGGAAGGACGTAGGTTTTTATCGTGATTGAGCAAGTAGTTCTTGTGGGATAATTTATTCGCAATTTTGAAGTCTATGCTTACGAAGCCACATGCATTTTAAACAAAAGTCTAGCACCATGAGAACTTGAATACCATTAAGCAAACTGAGCCTTAGGCATTATATGTTCTTAGAACATAGTGTATATTCTGCTTCAAACTCTAAGACTAAAATCTTAAACAAACGCAAATTTCCGATCCCATTTTCTTGTACGTCCTGTTTCGAGATTTATCTCGACGCTATCCATTGAGCGTGTAACACTATTACTCGCTTCAACGAGTATATTGTCAGCCGGCGATGTACGCATGAATTCACGGTGCGGTGGTGACATTTTCTTTCAGTAATAAAACTAGTATGTCGCATGTGACTTTATACTCGTATTCATTCCGTTGTGGATCGATAATTCCAATGTCAAGATCAATGGCGTTGTTTCAATTTTTTTCATCCTTTCAGGACGTAAGTTCAAAAAATCTTTTCTCTACATAATCGAAGGAAAACAAAAATAATTGACGGATTTATCACAATTTAAAAATATTAAAAAAAAAACAAGAAAATACGTACAGTAGAAATGAGAACCTAATTTTTTTAAGTCGGTTGAAAAAGAAGCGATACTAAGATGCCGGAAGAAAGGTCTGGGACAATTTGCTTAGTGCATTTAAGAAACTTTCACCAAAATAATATTAAATATTGTTAATGACACTTTTTCCATGTTCTGGGGACAATTAATTCGGTAACAGCTGCACAGATTGCTTTGAAGACGAAAACTTTGCGCCAAATGCAACTAAAATTACGGTACGAGTGATTTAGTTCCAAAGATTGCTGAATAGAGATAAAAATCCAATAAAAAAGTTATAATGTGATTTCATACTTGCTGAATGCATTATTCATGAAGTGCGCACGTTGCAGGCAAAATCATGCAAAATGAGAAAGGCCGAGACTCTTGCAGGATGTACACTCGAACAGAAAAATGTGTACCCACTGCTGTACCATGTCACATTCACCCTTACTTGTTTCTATGCGGTGTGTTGAGGGAAATGAAGACAACAATACGTCATTAATAAAAACCTATTATGTTAGTTAATATAAGCAATTTGTTATCGAAAAGAAAAACCATACAAATAAAATGGAATGAATAAGAAAAGAGACACACAAAAGTTTGGTTCTGAATTCGGCCTGCACTTGTACACTATTTGAAAATCACGGAACAACCCAAACATATATAGAAAAATACTAGAATTATATTTATGTGTGTATTTTCTTTTTACTTCTTTTATGTACAGAATATTTTTATTTATTTATTAAATCAGATATAAATCCGTGTTAGTAATCTTAGTTCTATGTTAGTAATTTAAATTATAAATATAACGTCAGACATGATACTGTGACACTGGTGCATGTAATGACAGCCAGTGTCGCAGCATCGGTGCGTCGGTGCGTGCGCGACGACAGCGAGTGGACTGCTGCGTCTGCGCCCCCTGCGCGCGCTGGAGGAGACGCTCTCTTGCGCATCGAGCTGTAGCAGTCTACATGCGCCTCGGCAAACATCCCCGAAGCGATGCATATTGATATTTAAAATACGGAAAACCATAAGTAAGTAATATGCACTGAACCATCCTCTAACCAATGATCTTCAATTTAGTTTTGGCTACTCGACCCTAGATGGCGCTACTAATACGTTAAAACGCACGTCTAAAAACCGTTTGTTAAATGGGAGCCCCATTAAATATTTATTTCATTCTGTTTTTTAGTATTTGTTGTTATAGCGGCAACAGAAATACATCACCTGTGAAAATTTCAACTGTCTAACTATCACGGTTTATGAGATACAGCCTGGTGACAGACGGACAGCGGAGTCTATACATATATAACCAGGAAACCCCGACCTTAGTAATTGGTGGAACCCTAAAAATGATAGTTAAATCAATTTTATTTTATAATGACCTTTTTAAATTAGTAGTGACAATCCAGTCCGGGGGCTGCATACACTCACGGAACGTTGATGTTTACAATTGTTGAAGGTCACGGCAAGTCATCGAGAGGAAATACGACATTAAAGTAAGTGTACTGTTGGATCATTTAACGTTACGTCATGGAGTATCAAGGGGATTGTGTAGCACTTAAAGGTTTAAATGTATTAACAGCGCCGTACACAAAAAACGTTTTTGGTGATAAGATAGCCGAGTCTGACGGTAACCAAACGAACTCGTATATGTTCGCTCATGTACCTATGTTTCGCATCGGGAATAGATTTCATTTAAATATTTATACGTATTGGAGCAGTGGAGTTGAGAGTATGTCAATGGAAAGCTACTTTGCGCTGAGGATTTGTTTGTTTGGCACTAAAGTGATTTTGTTGATGCATTATTTCAATGTGAGGATAGCAAATTTATTATTATTGAAACTAGGTATAAAATGAATGGAATAAATTGGAAGAACAATGCAACAAAAATTTGAATAATACAATAAGAATAAAGGAACTCTTGTACCCACATTCACCCTTTTCTTGTTCCTATGCAGTGTATTAGTGGTATATACGTATATTTTTAACTCGAGTATAGAATCAAATTGTACGTTCCAATAACGAGTCAGTGATTTTATTTATGCGTTTTTGCACTTGGCTGCAAGTAATAAAGACATCGTCGGTAAGAAGCGTCGGTGGCGCAGTGGATAAGGCGCGGACTCTCAATCTGAGGGTACCGGGTTCGAATCCAGCCGTGTACCTATGAGTTGTTTTTCAATTCAAGTACATTATCCGATTGCTTAACGGTGAAGGAAAACATCGTGAGGAAACCTGCATGTCTTGAACAGGCATGTGAAGTCCGCCGATCCGCACTGGGCCCGCGTGGTGGACTATGGCCCATACACTCTCTGTAGGAGAGTAGGCCTGAGCCCCTCCAGTGGGGACATATATAGGCTTTTGATGATGATGATGAAAGGAACTCTTTAACGGGTTTTAAAGTGATTTTTTTTAACTTAAATTTATTTTTTAGAGTGATACTTTTTAGGTAATAAATATGAGGTTAGGGCATATAATATTAGCTGTGCCATTATCCTTTGTAATTTTTTTCTTATTTTGATGGGGCTTTACTTGTTAGGACCTAATGCTCAAATTAGTCATTCTGAAGATAAGACAAATGTTCATTCCTTTCCTTACACAAGTAAATTAAATTAATTTCCAAAAATTTCCATTTTAAAACTTATTATTTCGCAAACAGATTCCTAAATCGAAAAGTGATGTTCCTAAACCCTCAATATTTTTGAAAAACCTATTCAACGATACACAAAGGGGTAGACGTGAAAAAAGTATTGCATCCTCAATTAACGTGTATTGGAGCCACCCTAAAAAATATTTTTCAAAATTTTATTTTACAACTTTATTGGCGTAATTAAAAAGTATACTCTTTCCAAATTACAGCTCTCTAGTAGTAGCAGTCTCTGAGCTAGGCCGTGGACGTACAGAGCGAAACTATAAGGGTTCCTTGTTTGATTATGGAACCCTAAAAAAACGGGACGTTCGTTATAAACTCAATGTTATCACAGTAAAAAAAGGCTCGTCGCATAAAAAGGTTTTCATACGAATATTTATAGTTTCGTGAAGGGTTTCCACATTTTATTTGCACTGAGGTAGAACGAGATTGAAAAACAATGACCCGAGGCAAGCATTTGCTTTATTATTCAGGGAAAATCTGCATAGTGGCTTCACTCTTGTACCTCTATAAAAAAAGAGTATGAGGCGTTAGGTTTTTTGCTGACGTTACAAAGAAAACACACAAACAAGGCAAAACGTTGGGAATACACGGAGTTGACAATTTATTATTATCCGTGTTTACATAACAAATGTCGCGGAGAATACATTATACATTTCAGTTACATGCTGTAGAATTTGTTCCTGGGGAAGTTTGAATTATTGAATAACATTTTTAGCGTAACGTGGCGTAACTCTGGGTCCGCGAGTCTGACGCGCACTGAGCTTTTCCCCAGCTAGCAACACCAGTAAAGTTATTGGTGAAAAGTTCATACCCAGTGTTTCATTGATGCTATTCGGTCACATAGTTACTGGTGATGAAGATAAAGTGAATGGTTTTCTTTATATATACATTTATATATAATAAAATATAATATAATAATAAAAAACTGATTATTAAATTGTAAATCGACACTAGGTTGAAGCTCTAATTTGAATTTTTCAAAGCGAAAAAAAATAATATAAATATTATTTAAATTGCGCAATATACGTTACTTCACATTTTCATTAATTACGGAATTCCGCTCAATCAAAGTTTCATACTAAATTTGTCTTGCAATAATCTTTTAATATATAATAGCTGGCTTTGTACAGTAATTTCTAAAAATAGGGTACCAGCTTGTCATGTCGCGAAATGATTATCATTAACATACAACTTCACAGTGTTGGTCAAAGCGCCATCTAGGGACCATTATAACTGCGTAACGGCTATTGTAACGGGGATTGTACGACAAAGTTGTAAATTAATGATATTCATTTCGTGACACTTTTATCTCCTATTTTTAGGCGATTACTGGTCAATGCCAGCTATTCTATTTTAAAATATTGTTCCATAACTTTTCATTACGTATATAGCAACGTTCTGTTTTATTTATTTATTGATATTAACATAGACATCAATATATACAGCACACTACCACTGAGCAAGTAATCACACATCTTTATTTTTCTTACACATCTCAATTATTATCTATATACAATTATACATACTCGTATATTACCTAGAGCTCCGCTGAAAACCAGCGCTGTCGGTGCATGTTGTAGTGACAGCAACATGCTCAGTCGGAGTTTTTTTTTTGGCATAGATACCTACCTGTTAATTTTTATGCATAGTTTAAAAATATGTATTTAAGTTATAATTTTTTAGTAACTTCTGTGCCAAATAAACTCTTTTCTTTCTTTCTTATTCTGTGATTTGAACTTGATTTTTGCCATCAAAGCTCGTCGCCAGAAACATGTTACACATTTCAATACAGACTGTCATTTGCCTGCATTTGCTTTTGTGATTTACGAGTAAATTGTATAGGAAATGAAAACGAAGGTACAGACAGAATGTCTCGTACTCACGCACGCAACCCATCCAAAACATGTAGCTTTGAATGCCTTTTGAAAGCTTTAATAAAGGTAATACTGTTTTATTACGACATTAATAAAAACTAGTGGTCGCGCAGTGGTCCAAATTCAATCACAATAGTTTTTTTTAATATTAGCATTCTGAACTCCTTCTCTAATAAAACTATAAGTGTGCGAAATGTCTTACTCCTCCGTCCGCACAATTTTCTTAAAAAGGGGTAGAAAGTTTTTGCTTCTCGTATTAATATATCCATTTCAATGTATATTACACTTGAAAATATATACTTATGAAGTACGTATGAATACCATTAGAATTCTGAAGCATAGAGACTTGTAAGGTTGACACTTTACTTGACGAGTTGATTTTCGGGTTTGATTTCGTTTCATCTGATGGTGAGTAATTTTATGGCCTCAATTTACGCATTTGCGGGTTATTCATGACAGATCAAAGGTAACATCAATTTCTACATATCATCAATGCTATATTATCATTTGACTGACTGTCAGCAGTTTTAGACAGCATAATTGTAGAAGTTGATCCGTATAGCGTTGTCTATCACTTCACTGTCTCGGCAATGATCACATGCTCACGTGTTCGGTATTACTTAACTTTTAGCAAATCAAACCATAGACACACGAGACAGTGTGAGTATGCTATGGCGCATACACTCCAATGATGTTAGCTTGTCTGTTGAATATGAATTAATTACCGAAAACTTTTACCAGATAGGCATACGCAAGGAATCGAATCTGCTCCGGATGCTAATTACTGCCAAGCCATTGAGCCTAAATCAATGAGAAGAATGTGTTTGTAGACCTTAGGGGAAACGATATTTTTACTTTTCTACATAATGCATAGATCTACGAATCTACCGAATACTAGAACCTCTAGATACTTCGACAACATACCTCCCAAAATGATGTTATCAAAGTAAACACTACAAAGTACGGTCTAACAAATGTAGACACTCGACAAACCAGTAAAATTACTGATAGAGCGACATCCGCAAGTCATGTGCACACAGCCATGCAATCTATAATGTATTAGTTAATCCCGGGCCACAATTATCAAGCACTGGAGTTCTTTCACCCGGAACTATCTTTGATAATGTCATTTTCGCAGAGTTGAAGCGAAGAGTTAGAAACACGGAGAAATATACGGATCCAACATCACACGTGACAATGACGTGCGCTGCGTACTGACAGATGAGTGTCTGACCTTGTTTGGTTTACGTTTGCGAGTACCTTGTGTATAACAAACGAATGTGTTGGACTTAGTTACGTCATACGTGTTCAGTGAAACACGGCCTCTGGATGTTCTGACCTCTGTGACAAGAAACTTAAAGTAAATAAATAGGAAATAAATAACTTTTTATCAGAAGACTAATCCTTCGAGACATATCGGTAGATAGTTTCGCTCGCTAAACGCAGATATGCAGTGAATCACTCTTCTTTTCGATAAAATTAAATGATGAAAATGATTCTAGCGTAACAGAATATCCATTGAGTAAGAGTTATGATGGGACCCTGTCCTATCAAGACATCTATTGAACATCTATTACTATACAAGCCTTCATTCGGACACGACTGTTTTTTTGTGTGTCCGTTTGCCAGGTTGCAAAGGCCTCCTCCAATCTTCTCCATGCTGGCCTTTCTATGGCCACTCTTCCCCATGTTATTCCCGCGACTTGTGGATTAGGCCTTGTATTTAATTTAGTTGTGTGTAATTCCATATGCGAACGCCTTGAGACCTGTCTTTATGACTCACGGTTAATAGGGAATATTTCCCAGCTGATGATGAAGATGGTTGCCGAAAAAGTACTAAGGAATAATTAACGCTTTCAAAAAGAACTAAAAACCGATGGTTTTTGATGATTTCCTCAAAAATTGATTAATCAATTTCGATAAAATTTATATGGAATCACTTTTGAAGTATATTCTACCAAACAAAAAAAGGTTCATCAAAATCAATTCTCAATTGGCAGAGTTATCGCGTAACATACATTAAAAAACAGACAGTCAAATTGAAAACTTCTTCCTTTTACAAAGTCGGTTGAAAAGCTTATGAGTAGTAGCACCTACATATGTATTATCTATATATTACTAGATCATGAATCAGATATCCTCATGAAAAGTATTTTCATCGTGAGTTGAGATTAGAGTGGTCTTATCCAACGGATGACGACAATATTTTAGTATAGAACTGAAACTTTATCAAAACAAAAATTGAATGCTCTATTGCTCGTCAGTATAATATGATGTGCAATATAGTTTACGGCGCGATAGTACGTCGATAAGGGAGGCAGGTCGCGTAATGCATGCAGATCAAAGGGCTCGCTGTATACCCGTTTTATACCCGTACCGCGCCCGACCAATTCAATATATTTGTGCAATATTTGGGTATAGCGGTTGTATTGTTTTTTTTCTTCTTTTTTTTCTTCGACTTTAGCTTTTGGTGGTTTAGTTGCACATTTGAATGGCTTAGCAATAAATAAAACACTGTAAAGTGTCGGTTTAAATAATTGTAACACAAGAAACATGTTGTTTGTTGTACTCTTGGAAAATTTGTAAGTGCAAATTTACGATTATATCCGATTAAAGTTAATTAGTGCAAACAAATTACAAATTGTTTTTATTCAGTAAAAAAGTTACATTCTGCTGTTTATCACGTCATGTTTTTACTCGCATTGATAAACTGTGAGAAATATCATCATTTTTTATTTTCGATGTCTTTTTCATTCTGCAACAAAACATGGAATGAGTTTTCTTTAGGTCTAAGCTAAGACAGTAGCTGATTATTAAGTAACTGAAATACCTCAAGAATCAACAAATAACAAAGAAATAATAAAATATTAATAGTCAATTATGAGGGTATATTTGCTTGGTATGAGATATGAAGCAAAAATAAATATCATCAGCAAACTCAATTGTAAATAAAAGTCTGGCAAAATACATTCCGTTTTGATGGAAAATGTTCGAAATATATGAGATATTTTTAGCTGCGGATTCAACGGAAGCTTCGTTTTCGGGACGAAATGTATATTAAAATCGGGTTCTGGAATTTAATATATGCTTTTTAGCAGTATGCATTTTTAAATGCGATTTTATTCGATACGCGAGAAAAGCCTTTAAAATAGGAAATGCTCACATTAAAGTGTCAAGAATAAATGATGTTCTTGAATTTTCAGTGACTATTTTAAAACAGAATTCATTTTATAAAATGTTGTGAAAAGTTTTAAGTAATATCATAGATGAGTCGTTATTGTTATTAGCTTCTGGCAGTATAAAAAGCAACATTATAAATTTTGAAGAAAAAATAATCAAATATGGACTATAATCGAAAGAGGATTACATTTTTGTATTTTTCAACCTTCGACGAAATGGAAGTGAGCTTGGAACGAGATTTTTTTTAAATGGGTAGATGCAATGCAAGTTTTGTCTTTTAATTTTTATACACACGGGAGCTTCTCGATTGGGAAAAATATATGTTCAGCAGTTTCACGAAACTTCAATGTTACCAGCTTAAAAATAAAGTTTTCATCGAGACATTTCACTTTGCTAAGACACCACTAGCCTGCGGTCAGTAGTTTCCGAGATATGATAGTTTTTATTTTGACAGCTGTCATCAAAATCATGTGTTGCTCGAAAAGCAATAATAGACAGCGGGATCGGGATGATTTTAACGGGACTTTATGCGAGAAAACCTACATTTCCGGGATCATACGACTGATGACGAATGACACTTGTCAGTTCACAACCCGGCAAAATTAAAAATACTTAAACCGCTAAACAAATAAATTCCATGAGCGTATTAAAAATCAAGTCTTTTTTACCGTTACGACGGGAAGGACAAACAAACAAACTTACTTTTTCATTTATATATTCGTTTGGATTAGCTGTCAGTTAAGCGCAAATGTATACATCACAGTCCAGAACGTCTACAGCCATGATCGTTCCTAAATAAACACATCAAATGTGACGTCATATGCTCCTATCCAAAATCCATTTATCACGTCAATAAAAACTCGTATTTTGCCAATTCCGTTTTATTATGACTTTGGAGTCCGTACTACGTATCCCAATACTTTAAGGTTCGGTTTTGAATGGACGTCATGTTTTTGTTACTTCAGAAGCATGGTAACATTTTACAACATTTTCGGTTCCGCCAAAAATAATATTTGAGGAATTTATTGCCCTTTGGTCCGCCACCCATATCTGTGTTAAGAGATTGCAATTCACAACGTTATTGTTCCGGACCATAATGTTGAGTTAGAAAAAAGTTGAATTTGCAAAATTTTGAATCCCAAAATTTTGATTATGCAAAAAGTTGAATTTCCAAAATGTTTTTGTCTTTGTAGTGAACTATTGGAATTACATATTCCTTTTGTCAGAGCTATTGACTGCCAAGTAAGAATGAAACTTGATTTGGCTTGAGTATATGTAATAGCTTAATAGATAACAACGTTAGAAAGTTGAGAAAAGAGTTTAGAAAAGAGTGGCGGTATCTCTTGAACCATAATAGGTAAACACAGAGTGTGCATGTGTCTATAATGACAAATAATCAACATAAAAACTGTAAATTAAAGGGGATTCACATACAAGAAATCTTAAATATTGTACGGTGGTAAGGAACTAACAACTACCAAGTGTGGTAAGAGGTAATTAGGGCAAATCAACTCATACGCAGTCAGCAGGACGCTTGAACAGTGGACTTACGAAGCAGATAATGATGATGAAATATGTATGACTAATGTCGATGATGGACATTTTGTTTTTCGTTTTTGAGGCAATGTATATCTCTTGATCTATTTAGATACTCGTTTAATTATGTCAAGTTGGTATGCCTGACTAGCTTGTATAAATATGGATGGTATAGCAATGTACGGTATTAGAGAAAATATTTTGAGAGAATATTTGTAATATACAAAATTTACAGGATAATTGGGACATTTTATCTGCTAATTTCCTTTAAATATTTTCAAAGATTCATCTTAGGAAGAAAAAAACACAAAATATATGTCCATATCTAAAGAGAAATTAATTGAAATTATGAGTAGTATCTCCAAAGCTACAAGTTTTGATGAGATGATTATGGCAACAGGAAAATTTTGCCGGCAACTACGTATATGATTACAAAATACAATCGTCAAAATCCGATTGCATTAATTAATGGATTTATGCCATAAATCGTACAGTCAACCGGGGCACTGGGGAAATCCGTTTTCACACTCGAGTTGTTCGACCAGAAAACAGGAAAATGTGATCCGTTTTGAATCCGTGACTCAAGAATAAATCTAGATTTTGGGCTTCTGGTCACATCTTCCCGTGGGTTCGATGGACGTCGAAAAGCATTATGCACTTTGGAAAGTGATATCTGTCACGATATCTACGAAATTATAAAGTCCACAGTAGATTCCTGTAGCGTGAGAAGCATCAGAGATGGAGTGGGGTCGTAAAAGGTTCGGTTACGCGATCCTGATAAAAATGGTCTTGACAGACAGACAGACGAACAACAATGTGATTCTATATGGGTCCTCTTTTTTCCTTTTGAGGTACAGAGCCCTAAGAAATTGCCAATTTTTTGAATAGACACTTTGCTATTTAGGACATCATGCAAACAAATGCGGCACGCCAAGAGCTAATCATCTGGTGCTTCCCCGGGTAAGAACCAACTATGGCAGGAAATCTGTCACTTACGCGAAAGCATATATGGTTGTCCAAAGACATAAGAAATAGTACTTTAAATGTGCATAAAAATAAACTTAATAAACACTTTGTTCAAATATTGTTGTTAACTTAGATTGAGTAAACTCTCTGTATGAGGGTAGGCTTGAGCCCCTGCAGTGGGGACGTATATAGGCTGTTGATGAACTTAGATTGAATAAATTTTGAAATAGATATAACTGCCGTAGCAGACGAATATTTGCTCCATATTGTAAGTTCTTATATAAGTGACACAATGTCACAGAGTAAATTATTTAAACCGAACATCTTTTAATTGGCCATTTTGCTGCATAGACGTTTTGCCAATCAGGCTTTTTGCTTTTTAGACTATGTGTTCGTATAGGGACTTATGCAGACGATTTTTTATATTTGGGCATGAGAGGCGCAGTCCGTACGTCCTTCGTGTCACTGCGACCTTCATAGATCTATTGTGACAGTCCTGTAAGGGTCATAAACCGTACGATAGGTGTGGGTTTTAATGTACTGATACTTTCAGTTACGTGGCAATGTGGCGTCAAGGGTGTTTTGTTTTTGCTGTGATGTAGGCCGTCACAGTGACAGAGGATGCGGCCTCAGGCCCATGCAGCTGAGGTGCTTGTTTAGCTTGCAGTGCCCTGTGTTCGTCCGTGTCAGGATCCTTAGTTGGTTCCTGCTTAGCGAAAGCGCTTTATGAGGCTGATAACGATAAAATCAAATCCATCTATAGTATAGTATGTAAACCTGCGTATCTATGACGTGGCGTGTACCTTAGTCCTACGTTTGAATAACGCTAAATATTTGCAGTTTGGCTTGGCACGGTCTAGCTAATGGCAAAAATAAGCAGATCATAACGACATGCCTGCGATTGCGCATGAATAGAGCACATGAATTGACGATGCCTTGTAGCAGTGATCGATGTATTTACAGTAACACTGTTCTGTTCTTTTATGGCTATAATAATAACTCATGATTTAATCAGTAAAATCAAGTTTATAAGAAAGCTTACAATTCATGTTATTAGTATGGTAGAGGTATTCCGCACTGGGCACAGCGTGTATCGCGGTAGCGATTACTAAAACTAAACAATCAATTATTATTATTTTTCAAAAGATCTCAATCTCGCCTGATGTTAAGTGACGATGAGGTCGACGATGTTACGCGTTGGTCTAGAAGGTGCCTACGTACTCTTCTTTTGAATATTTCTGGCAAAACTAAATAATGACTACTTACTACTAGAAACGTATGAGCTCTAATTCAAAAATGAATGACTAATTAAGACCTCTCATTTGATACCAAACACGATGTTTTAGTCTACGATTATTTTTTTATGTAGCATTTCCCCCCTAAAAGCCGCCATTTTGAAATTTACGTGACGAAATAAAGGTTTTAAGCAATGCTATCTCATTTGTCTAAACCCGACGAGAAGCTTAGGAGATATGAGGGACCATATGAACATACATTTAAAGAAAAGTTGCTAAATTCACAACCCACCCTTTGGTTCCGACGTAGTCGGGAAAAATGAATTATTTCGTGTATTGTACTCGTACTTAAATATTGATCTTTGATCGTATAGCTGGGATATAGGTGAAACAGACCAGTAATCTGAAGATCGAAGACATGTTGACAATGACAGATTTGTATATCTTGAAGAGAAGGACAAGTGTATAACAATTCTTATCGTTTGGGTTCCGTATATTGGGACATATTCTTCCTACATCATTATGCTCAGACGGATCGTTTTATTTAATAAATTATTACAATATGTAAGATAACAATGTATTGTAACAATCTTCTTAGAGTAAATACAAAAATACAATACAAATATCCTTTACTATTGGCAATAAAAATATATACACACATAATATGAAACAAAATGGTACAGATAGCCACGTCGGCCTCCCAGGCAACCTTTACCGAAACCATCGCGTAAGCCGACGACTTGTTGAGTGGAATGTAAGCCGCGGGGAAATAGTGTAGATTGTCCCTATCAGGTGTCACGACTTGGAAGGGAAAATGGATGATAAGAAGAGTGTGGCAAACATGCAAACACGTGCCGAATAATAATCCAGAGGTCCCGGGTTCGATTTCCAGTCGGGGTACCTATCAGTACTCGGTTTGGTTGGTGGCAGGGCATTTTCGATAACCGCCTGGCTAGCTACTACATGTTACCTAATTGCTAATAGCACTGATGTGTTCTGGTATGCAAGGTGCGTGAGCAGATCCTCTGGGTGCGCACGCACCACACCCAACAGCCTTTTCATCATTTAACATCAGGCCAAGCTATTATTATTTTACATGTTTGTTTGATTATTTCTTTGTTGCCACTTGAAATTTGACATGCAGGTTTCTAGGTGCATGGACAGGCCATGCTTCTTTTATACCGACCCATGAAGTGATTCCTGAACGATAACTTCTGAAATACACACAGACGATGTCACTTGCGAAGTACTGGTTATTGAAGAACAAAACATGATGCAAGGAACCCTAAATGAAATATAAAAAAGGAAGATAAAAAATAACTTATTATTTGAGTTGAGATACCGAGACGTCTTGAATGACGATCAGCCTTGAACTGCGAGCTCGTTGGATTTATTATTGATTTTGTCAACGCGTTTACGAACAAATTGTATGACAAATTAATGAATGGATAATGTGTTTGAGAAAATTATCAAAACATGAATAGAATGATAATGCAGACTGATGGAAAATAATAACTATAGTCGGTCTAGCTAGACCATTAGATCATATCAGTATAACTATTGCTTACTGCACTTGCTATGTGATTAAGGCTGTGGAAAAATGTATTTATTTGATTTGTTGAAGCAATTATTGAGCGTCGCCCTCAAAAATATCAGACCGCAAATTTAATTTTTTAACACTTTTCTGGGGTTAGGGGTAGTAGTAAGGGTCTCCGAGCTAAGCCGCGGACAGACAGACGGACAGAGCGAAACTAGGTATAAGGGTTCCTTGTTTGACTACGGAACCCTAAAAATGAAGTCATTACGGCGTACAGGAAGGATAAACAAACTCGCTTTCACATTTATAATATGAATAAATCTGTCGGTGAAAAATCCGAGAGCGCTGCAAATGTTTTCTTTCTTTTCCTGTTTATTTTATGTTCCCTCGATCAACTAAACATTGCTTGGTTCTGTCTCGACTTCGGATATAAAAAATTTTAAAGCTAAACTTTTCGTTGAGACTTGATGGTGTATCTTTTAACAGTAAAACAAAACAAATTAAAAACTTTATTTTTTAGTACTTATCCATTGTTTACAGTAAAATTTTATCAATTGAATTCTCTAGTGCTTATAACTTTTGATTCAACTTAAAAAAAAGGTGTTATTGGAACGAAAACTTGCGATTGTTTGTATGGTATACTTTTCTCCTTAGTCTTCAGGGATTATGAATGAATATAATCTAGATCCGTTCAAACGTTTGGTAATAAAAACTAAACAAACAGACAGCGATACAGAAATGATAATAATAATTAGTGTGGTAATTTCAGTGTAATCAGTATGAAGATCACGACAGAAATTAAATATTTAATGAAAAATCATTATGGATAATCTCAAAAATATTAAGGAATACTTACTGTAAAAATCGTAAATAAATTTTAATTCTTACTTACAAAAATTTTATCAAAGAGAAACCATTTTCAAGTTTCCAACAAAAATAAACTTTATCGTTTGCACAGTATGGTAAGAAATAGCTGAAGGCAACGGGTCGCTATTTCCTTGAAAATGTAAGGGGATACAGAGGCTCAAGTCGTTGTTCATAGCCGGTTAAATAAAGGGCCTTTAAGTATACAAGGACCTACGGGATACGTTTACCTCAATTTATGAACTTTTTTCTTGAGCTTCATATCAAATTATATGGCATAATTTTCCAGGGCTTAACAGGTTATGAGTTTCCAGATTAACAAATTATATTAAAAATCTCGTAGATTAGGACTGAAATTTTTCAATGGAATTTTCTAGTTTTGTCTTTGTTGTCCCGGCTTTAAAATAAAATCATTCCATTCTGTCGCTAAAAGTGCCAAGCCATAATTATAGGCCTATAATGAAAATTTTACTGTGATTACCAATTGGCTTCCAAACCGCGCTCATTATTTTCGCAATGCTGATGCTGATGGTGATTATTCTGACAAATTCGTGCGCGATCCTCCCTAGGGGTGACATACGTTTGGCGGAGGTATCAGTAAGTGCATCACAGAAGCGCTCGTCTCCCTCCCCAGCTACATCCGCTTATTGTCGTCCCGCCTCTACGAGAAAGATAAAATCTAATTTGGCATGAAATTGCGTCTGTACGTCTGTCCTGCTTTCGCAAACATAATCCGCCCAAAAAACAACCCTGCAACCTATTTATTAGTACGTCGACTTCTACCTTGTTACTGCACTGCAACGCGTCAAAATTCGAACGAAAAAATAAGTAAGAAAAGGAAATTCAGGTTTTTTTAAGGTACGCTTCACATCGCGGACGTTTTATCTTGTCTTTCTATAATCTAAGGTCCCTCACCTTCTCCTCACGGCTGTCGACCATAGAGAGTGTCGCGCACAATTTTATCAGATTATAAAAACAGAAGTGGAGTTTTACAGCCCCGATACCGATGAAGATTAATCCATTTTAATGAAGGTTTATTCGCTACTTTCAAACGAATTAATCAAATAGATTAATTAATCAATTTTAATTAAATCGGGTAGTGGATTGGCAGTATTGTCTGAGTCGCAATTACTTGTACTTTTACAGATTTTTCCAGGGTTTTCTTCGTTCGTGTCTTTGTAAAAATGTGGGTTCAAACGAAAACAGGTTTTTATGTTAATGTTCAGAGGGCAGATGTTGCAGACAGAGATAATGGGCACCGCCATCATTAGCTCCTTTTGGTTCTTTACTTTGAATTAAAATGTTTTGTGAGCTGGTGCCAATTATATTCGTCTACAAAATTAAAATCATTTTAATGTAAGAATATGTGCGTATTTTTAGTTTAAGTTTAATTACAAATGTAGGAGGTACAGAAATAGTTCTTTTGTTAATTTTAGTTGAATTAAAATGGAGAAATTAAAAAAATATATAATTACTTTTTGTGGTTTTGTACACTGTAATACAAAAATTTATTCGTTTCAGAAGTTTAAAACTATATCTTACCAGTTTAGTGAGGTGTTCTAATATTGGTATCGTTAAAACTGATGCTTTGAACGTTGGTTGATAACCGTGCGTACCCAGAAGCATCAAACTAAAGAAGCGCTGTCGCTGCTACCTTTCATACCGGAACACAAACCGTGCAATTAACACTGCTGTTTGATGGCAGACTTAGGTTATATGGTTGTAGGTAGCTAGCTAGAAAATGCCAACCACCAACCAAAGCGAGTACCGGCAGCTACCCCCACTAGGAATCGAACCCGATACCTTCATTGTGAGTCAAAGCGTGTACACAATTAGGTCACACAGGAGGTAACAAGCAATGAAATGACACGTTCCGCAAATTTATGGAGCCAAGACCTGCTCTTGTACACTTATAATTTTAAAAGGCCATTACCAAATAAAAGTGATTTAGTTACCATTTTTGTATATTTTGGTTTAGTTTATTTGTACAAACAAATACAAAACGCACGAAACATGCAAGACTTAACTTTGACAACAAAGATGGCGTCAATGAAATGACATTTGACGCTGTCACTTAGTAATAACAGAATGGTTTTGTACAATTACAATAAATGCAAAAATTTAATTCTAGTATTTTTCTATACATATTTAGAGAGTTACCTGATTTTTTAAATAGTGTACAAGTGCAGGCCGAATTCAAAACATCTCTTTTACCTTCGTATTTCTATTAGCATTGATTTTACAATTTACGATGAACTAATGATATGTAAAAATTTGGAACAACCAAATATACTCGTACATTGTATGCTTGATGGTCGATTTAATTCAAATGGATGCTTAAAAACGCTGAAGTTCAATAAATATTCAATCGATTCAGCTGAAAGCACTACACAACCTATACACAATTTACCTTTTTAGTGCTAAGAAAAGGTCTTTTCAAATGGATTTTACCGAGTCACTTTATTGAAGAAAAGAATATCCCATTCAAATATGTTCCAATACCTCTCTGAATATAACGATCTCTCGAAAAGATTCGATGGGACTTAAGTTTCTTGCCACCACTTGATATTGCTAAATGGACTTTTCAATGCAGCGTCGCTGCAATTGAAGATGTTGAATATTTTCTTTTCAATTTGCAAATTGTGATCGTTATCTCTAATTGCTGTTAGGGACACTTTCGCTTTTAAAATTCACTTATTAATGGACTCGTTAAGCGTAATATGGCGATAACGAACAAGAATAAATTGAATAAGGCTAAGTTTATTAACAAATCTACTTTATAAGTAATTTTAACGAGTTGTTGACATTAAAAAACGTATTATCCTACTTAATATTATAAGTGTGAAAGTTTGGATGTTTAGATGTTTGGATGTTTGTGACGCTTTCACGGAAAAAGTACTGAATGGATTTGAATGAAACTTTACAATAATATAGCTTATACATCAGAATAACATATAGGCTATAATGTATAAAGAAATATTGTGTAAATTGTCAAAAATCACACTTATAATATTAGTGGGATTACATGGGCAATTTGGGCATAACAAAAACGCGTTGCCTAGCAACCGACCATAGAATATGTAAATTCGTATATACAAACTTTCGCGCTTATAATATTGGTGTGAAGACTATTTGAATGTACTACGTCAGATATTGAAATTTATTTTGTTTCTTAAAATTATTAGACTACGTCACAGAATAAACACTATTTTGTACCTTATGCTGTACAATAATTTGTCATATACGTCACCTGTGCCTATATCGAACAAGTAGAATACATCCTGAAGTACACGCGGACAAAGTCGCGGGCGGAAGCTAGTTTACAATAAAAAGAATATATTTAATGTAATTAATAGTAAAAATAATAATAAATTGACTAACTATGTAACTCGACTAAGACAAGACGTGGGTTACACGTAATAATAAAATTTAGATTTATGGGGAATAGGGTTGTTATATATCTTGATGACTTCATTCCTAGAATATAGTTAAAATGTGTTTTTATTAGATAAACAAACACGATAATTTAATTTTTAATTATTTTCTGTCTTTTAATTTGTGAACTGTATCTGCTACCATTCATACCAGAACACAACAGTGCTATTAAGAGGCTATGTTGGTAAGACCACGTGGTCGGTTTCAACGTTAAATTGTTTTGTAGCTGTCCCTCTCCGAGCCCTATCCTACCCGAGCGCGTACGGTGAGACAGCATACATTACGCGATGTTATCCACCCGTTATTTGGATGTTTCGTAGTCCAGGGATCATTTGAAGGATACAGTATATTATGTAACCATTTTTTAAATACAGTATACTAATGAAATTTCAGATGTCGGTGGTTTTTCCAAATTGTTCTAAATTGATTTATACTCTTGTAAATCAGGTTCAAAGTTGGGGCTTTTTATTACCGAAAAATACAATACTTTGACGCCCTGTAACTCTGGAAGTATATATTTAAACGAAAATCTGACTCACCACCGACACAGATATTTGTTTCTAGATTGTGTCTTGAAAATTTCATAGATTTTCATAGCTTAATACTCAAAATATGACTGGACTACGTTTGTATGGGCGCTTTGACAACAGCATAGCCTCTTAACACGGCCATTTGGCGGCAGACTTAGGTAGCGTGGTGGTAGCTAGGCAGGTGGATATAAAAATGCTTTACCACCAACCGAACCGAGTTCCGATAGGTACTAGGAATCGAACCCGGGACCTCCGGATTGTTGTAGCCCCATGGCATCGGAGGCGGTTATAAAACTGGCTAAACTATATGTCCCGTAAATCCTCTAAATCCACCATGTTCAATTTTATGTGATGTTAATTAGCCGAAAACCCACGGAGAAGCACGAAGCTTCCAATGATACATCATGTGTCAAAATACAACGAGTAATTAAGGAGTAATGAGGGTAGATATTACATACAAAGGATTCTAAAATTATAATCACACTTTTGGCTTTGATGTAGTCGATTGAAAAAGTAACCTAGTTATTTTGTGGGTATCATCATGATCGCCAGAATGAAAAGGTCGCATGTGTTAATAATTTCGGTCAAGTCCGTGTCATAAACAGTAGCACGGATATGCATGCTTTATACCTAAAACTGAACTACCCTCTTCTTCCGTGTCCGGGTAAAAAAGTGTGTAATGTATGTATTACAATTGATATACCTTAATATTTTGTATCTAGTTATATTTTTATATGAAGTGTACACGTCTAACAGACCTCCTCTCTTCACTATTTCTAGCTTTAGAAAGCTCTGCTGTATGAAATTTCTTATAGAAATAAGCTTTAACAATCGAGGTCTGGGTTCGATCCTAGTTCGTACCAATGAGTTCCAATTTGTTATTTGGAATTTGATGATAAAAAGCATTAGCTTTTCGGTGAAGGAAAACATCGTGAGGAAACCTGCACACATCCTGAAAAGAAATTCAAAGGTGTGTGAAGTCTACCAATCCGCACTGGTCCCGCGTTGTGGACTATGTCCCATACACTCTCTGTAAGAGACCTGACTCCCTGCAATGGGGACATATATAGACTGTTGTTGACTATGATGTATTTTCTGTGTACAATAAATAGTTCAAATAAAAATTAAATAAAGCTATTTTCATTTGAATACAGTCGACTCTCGTGGGTCAGGTACATGCTGTTCAAGTGTCGTGGTCTCATGGAGGTAGATAAAAGAAACAACATGCAAAATTGAGGATTCTTGGCGCGAACTTGTATAATGGTGGTTGATTGCAATTTTTATGTGTGTTTTTTGTGTTATAATGGTGTGACATAGTGCAAAAAGTGTCATGAATGGTGTTATAGTATCAATTACGCAAAATTTCGAGGGTTTCGACGCGATCGGAAGGGTTTACCATGTCGAGTACATTCGGCATATGGATTCTTTCGAATTATGTTGAAACCAAGGCTGGCCTTTGAAATTCTCATCAAGAATCGTCAAAACAAGCGATAAAATGTACACATTATACATTTTATTGGGAAACTGAAGAAAAGATATATGCAGAGTAGGCTGTATGGCTTTGTTCCTTTGCCTTCCCATTCGGGAGAATTAAACTACTACTACTACAGATTACATCTAGGAGCATTTAATGGATTACATTTTGATATGGCGGGTAGCAGCAGATGCATGTCAAAAGTGCATGAATAACTTCAGTATCTATCTTGTATAGAAGAATATATCTAAGAATTGCCCATAATATGAAATGACTGATCATTTCATGATGTCCAACAAGTTCCGGCCGTATCATATTTATTGTTTATTGTACATATAAAAATACTGACTCGTCTGAAGGAATTGCAGCTAGTATCATGCACGTGCTCCATGGCGATAAGCGAGGAACAACCTTTGGTTGACGTGCTGTCGCTCTCTACCTCTCCACCTCACGACGTAATAAATAATAATAGCTTAATGACACATGCATACTACTGTTTGTACACGATAGAGGTCAGAGTCAAGACCTTTGACATTGACAGCTACCTGACAGCTATTTGACATTGACGTACACAGAAAATATATACAAAGGAAACAAATTATTTCTATAAGATATTTCTTACAGCAGTCTTGGGTCAAGCGAGAAATAATGAAGAGAGTAGAGTGATTACTTGCTCAGTGGAATGGAGGGCAGTTAGGCGTGTACATTTAATATACCTAAATACAATACGATTGATTACATAAATACGAGATACAAAATATTAACATATATCAACCGTAATACATACAATAATAACATATTAACTGTACTATTTGTAAAACATTATTTTTCAGTTGATGTTTTTGTGATATTGATATATGTGGTAACCAAATGGCTTCCATGAGATGTGATTGCATCAAATTCCAATATCGAAAATAAGACGTGTCTATCTGTGATAGGAGCACGTTTTTCAAATTCAAATTGTCTTTATTGTGACACAGTTTATATACACATGGTGTAAAAATTGACAATAGTGCTCTGTGGTCTACCATCTGGCATAAAACAGGTACATAATATTTATAACATCAGGTATAATATAATAATAAAAAATTAAAAATTTTGAAATACCCACGACTAATGTAAAGGTTGTAATCGGAAAAGGGTTAAAGAAATTTTTGAGAAACCCTCGAATACTCTCGACCAAATGGAAGTATGTAACTAGATAAAACGAAACTTATATATTATTATAATAATAAGCCCGAAAATATCCGTCGGGGGCTGCCATTGCTGACGTATCAGCAACCCTTTAAAAAAACCGTATTTAAATCGGTCAAACCGTTCTGGAGATAAGTGGCAATTTGGTTTGTATGTACAAACAAACAAACATAAAAACAAACAACCTCTCACCCTAAACGCATACACCGTCTCCGTTCCGTCGTGGGTAAAAATACATTTGCATCATCATTATTAAATATAAAATTTCGTGACAATTTAATAGTCAAATATGAAATACGATTAATAGATGTCAATTAATTAATTTTGACGTGACAACGTCTTATAAATTGGTTTGCCGGGTGACACTTCAAGAAACTGCGTTACGCTCCGCTCACGTTATGCGCTCACAATGAGAGCGAGTGAGAGGCACGCGTCCCTTCCACTCGGGCATGGTTAGCCCGCCTAAGAGCGAGAGAGACAGACATAAAAAGTGAAAGGCACGCGTCCCTGAATGAATATTCACATTAAAATTATTTTACCACTCAAAGTCGTTGTCACGTAAAACTTTCGCCCGTATACCGACTTTACAGGCAACCATTTTTTTTTTACTTTTTAGTTTCCATACCCACAGGGTGCCAGCAAGACATTATTCCAGGTTTCTCCTTTAGTCAAGTTGTTATCCCAAAACTGTAATAGCCTCTCATATAACCTTTAAATTATGACGGTGTGTAAACGAACTTTGGGTACAAACTGTCCGAGCTTCCTCGAGTCCCCTACTATCGGTTTAAACAATCTATCCGACACTATTTCATTGCGATGCCGTTGCCCGCCCAGTCCATTCTATTTGGCCTATCTCGATATCTCCGGTGATGTGGGTACTAGGTTATATTTTGCCTCGTCTCATCCTGTCGTGAGACACATTCTGGCACTAGCACTTGCAAATACTTGCAAATATTTGCGAGCTAGGTGTAACAATATATAAGCAAAAATAAATAATAAAATGCCTGCTAAAAATTTATTATTAACGATTAGAAGATATAACAACGAAACCATACAGTTTATAGACACCCATGTGGTTAAAAGTGGCTGAAGGAAACATCTTTAAATGGGCAGCAGCGCCTACCTAAGAATATGTATCAATAACATCTTACTGCGAACACCAATCCGTCTCAGCATCGTCAATGGCCTTTATACGTCCCCACTGCAGGGGCTCAGGCATACTCTCCCACAGAGTGTGTATGGTCCATAGCCCACCACGCGGGACCAGTGCGGATTGGTATCCACTATTGTTTATTAATTAGGGCGATAATAAACAATTATGAAGTCATATTGAAAAGAAATAATCAATAAATATTATTTTTCAACATGAGACTATTATGTAAGTCACGGCTCTTTGGTATTAACATTAAAATACCTTCCCATAAAGACTATTTTAAACAAACAAGTGGATATAAAGTATTTTTTTAAAACCCAACTGCGTATTTTGATATACCCAGTGTCACTAAATATGAATCTAACCACACCTCTCAAGCTAGAATCCATCGAGCCGTTCAGGCCGCAGAGCGTGCCAAACAGTTATACATACAAACATAGCCCCCCTTGTGACGCAGTCGGGTAAAAAAAATGGCAATGTCTGCAGTCATAACAACTTTTATCAAGGTATGTCCTTAACAGAAACGTTAATACTCTTCGTTTCCTCTTTTAACACGGAAGCTCACAATTTGCTTTCGTGTTAAATTACGTCATCTAGACAGACTGAACAAGTAAAATGGTCCATTGATTTAGCAATCGCGCGTTTTCCAGAGATTTCATCGCGCATTTACCGCGTTCGACGACCCTTTTGACGTGTAATTAAAAACTGATTTAACGATTCCGTTCTCTTTGTAACCTCACAACATGCCTCATTGATTAAGATTGCATGCCGGGGAAATGGATGGAAAGTTTGTTATGGTGGTGTCTATGACATACTATACTCGTATTATTTTTTGTACCTATGTTAGATACTCTGGGATAGTATCTAGGGACGCACGTTTTCCGTCTCATCGAGTTACGCGTTATCTTTCTTGTTTATCACAGCTACTCTGGTTCAACGAAATGTAAGTCCACCCAGGACCCAACGTTGATCTGTCTGCTCGTCTTGTTTTTGAATGATCAAAAGCTACAAAGCATTGTGAACAAAACAAGCCACCAGCAACATGCTCGTTAAATATGAGCGTCATCGTTGACGGATAGTTGAGATATATCACACCGCCGTTTCAGGGTGAAATACGACAAAGGAATATAAATTGGGTGCGGATACCGGCACGGCAATGACCAGCGGAAACGAATCGACTGGCGGTTGGGACAAGTTGTGGGGAGTTAGTAGTAGTTGGATTGCAAGATCGATAGCTCATCATCATAGCTTTCGGCTTACCTCATTACCAAACACTTGTGAGACTTTATCCAGTTTGTTTATGACATTTGAAAGAAAGAAAGAAAAGAGTTTATTTGGCACAGAAATTTAAAAAAATAACTCAAATACATATTTGTAAACTATGAATAAATAAAATAAAAACATTAACAGGTAAATATGTTTAGAAATCTATGCCAAAAAGTTCTCCGACTCAGCATGTTGATGTCACTACAGCGCTGGTTGTCAGCGGAGCACTAGGCAGGTGCGGTTGCACGTGCAAAGATACCATTTTTTTTAACTGTTAGTGTACTGATATTGATGTATATTTTACTATCAATAAATAAATAATATGTGTATAAATAAATAGAACGTTGCTATTTAAGAAAGAAGTATATAATAAATATATTTAAAAATAATAATAAGGTATTACGAGTGAGTGATTTGCAGGCTGAATCACCTGAGTGTCTGAAAAGTAAGATGATTCCGTGCTTCGGAATACCGGTTACTATCTACGACATGCAGTAATGAGACATATGGCGGTTAAACAACACTGACATTAGGGTTTGTGAGTTTGGTCATCGATCGTATAACCTACACGAGAATATGAAAAAGAAGAGCGATGTCGATGTTAGGAAGACCATTATCTCGAGAAAAATCTCGAGGGCAGATAACTTGAGTCGAAAATCATTACAATAACTATTATACGGTGATGTAATGAATACAATGATGGGTTTAACTTCAAACACATCATTAATTATTTTATTACTGCTTTAGCCTTGGAGAAACACTTCTCTCACGGAATATTTGGTTTGAACATATGTCAGTCAAAACAGCGGCGCGTCACTGATTTTCTCACGACCCTGGATTCATTGCTTTTTAATAGCTGCAACACAATATGTCAGTAGTTTAGATAAAAACTAAATTGTACGTGTAAAAAATATTGAAATATTAAGTAGAAAATACTGTACTGAAGACTGGCGTGCATAGACGTATGTAGTGGAAGAGTTCATATATATTTGGAGGGTGTAAAAAATAACACCTAAGGAGTTTGTATGTCTTATTGATTTTTGTTTTTACTTTGCTGTCAAATAACTCTTCGGTGCACGAAAACGCGTTTTCTGTATATTTTTGTATAATCGTCCTATTGTTTGTTTATCTACCGACTTATATACCTCAAATATTTAACTAACGTAGGAATTACGAATCTCGAATTACCTTCACATAAAAGTTTTTCTGATTGATAGGTACGTGTCTATGTAATAAATTGAACGAAAATATATTAATCTATCAACTTTCAAAAACACTTTGTAAAGAAAAGGTTTCAAACTGAACACAGAATCAAAATTACGAAGCCACAAGTAATATTATTTACACACACACACACACTTACGAATTAATTTTAATTTTGTAGTTTATAAATTCAAATTACTTCATTCTAACTTTGGCCACAGCTGCTGAAAGCCGAAGCCTATACCCAGGTCATCAAAATTTATATTCATCAGTGGCATTAGATTTAGAAGAGAGTTACCCATTATGAAATTTTAAAGATTTCCAAATAAGTATTAAGAACTTTTACCATACATTTTTGACGTCACGTCGTCGTCGCTATTAGGTTCTCTTGTAACGTTGTATTGCATACCAAAACTCGTAAGCTTACAACTTGGACCACATCACATAGGAAGCGTTTTTGATAATTCGATACGCGTCTTTCCTTTGATATTCTCACCCCAACTAACTATATACCAATATACCAACCCGTATTGGAGTATTCGACTGTTACGGAATGTGAATATTTCCACATTCAAGTAACATTTTTATATTTGAATCTATTTCTGTTTCAAACGAATCGATGCATTATCGGATGGGTGTAAGTGATCGAATGTCACGTAAGTGTTTACTTTATTTGTATTCAGACTGATTTTATTTTGCTTAAAAATCGTGTAATGTCTGTAGGCTCGCAAGAAAGAATGATCATTAAATCCGAAAGCTAGCTCCAGTTGCTCTGGTCTAAGATAAAGATTTAAAGACGTCTTCAAGTTTATAGTTTATTATACTATACAGGGCTTCCTTGGAATAGGACGCACGATGGTAAAGTGACGTTTATGAGCCATGAAACGAACATCTACCGCGACTAGAAACACCCGATTGTTATGATCGGTTTATTAGGTCACCCTATTCTTAAACGCAGTAAAGGGAGTTCAAAATGGAACGTTATATCAGGACAGAAAGTACCTAATGGAGCTTTTTTTCACACACGTAAAGACGAAAATAAATAAATGGCTGAGTGTCGTAGAAGGTCATTCTGGGAAAATGTCAGAGAACGGATATCAATGTTCACAGCGTCTTACTGCGATGATCAATCATGAAAAGATAGACCAGATTTGCGTGGCTCTGTGGTGCAGTAGTCGAATTTAGCGTCAGTCAAAGTCAAATTACTTTTGACCTTATTCGCACCTTTTATTATAAGGTCGTTAAATCGAGCTTTTACATTCTAAATTCAGTAGATATGTCTAAGTACAAACTGTAAAAGACCGATTTACAGAGGGACTCTAGGACTGACTTAAAGGAAGAAAGATAGAAGCAACTTTTTGAAGAAGTGTATTTTGTTTAAAAAGAGTTGAGGTTACATCAGATGCTATCCTTTTTACACAACTTACTTTACAACTAACTTATTTTTGTTTGTGACAAGTCGAGTGTATCTGCCTAACGTATGTATGTCTAAAATTAGAGCACCTTAAACAGTTGATGTAGCCCATTGGTACGAGTCAGCACCGAACTTGTAAGAAGGAGCGACGATTGGAATGCAACTAGGTTATAAGGGCACACGGTTGTATGCACACTGATCTTCAGACAATGGCCATCTGATTTAACACCCGTTACAGCTCACCTGTTTTATGGCGTCAGCGCAGTAAAAAGATTACAAAACCTGCGCATTGAAGAGCACTGAGATAGCTTTCAAGATTCTATCAACGGGAGTAAACGTAAAATGATTAGTAAAAATATACATTTACGGTCAATGGGTCCTTGAAGGAGGCCCATGTCCAGCAGTGGACGTTTCCCAGCTGATGACGATGACACGTGTACAATTATACAGGTTTCTTTGTAAAGTTAAAATTATTATCTCTGTTAGTAACCTGTTGTATTTTAAAATGGTAAACTATTCTATTCATGGGGAAAAAGCTTCTATTCCCGTATTCAAAACTTGTAAAAATTGATTTTAAAATAAAGGTAGTAGAAATTTTTTTTTGGTTTGCGTATTCGATGGTCAGATATATAAAATATAATTTTATATAAATAGGCTAGATAGAAGCCTGTTTGGCTTCGCACAGAATCCTGAAGTCTCTGGGGTACTCTCTGACTCTAGTTTTACTACCTTTAAGAAGCGGAATATTCTTTGACACTTTGTGAATGAGATATATTTAGATTTGTCTTACTCCATGCGTGCCATTATCTATATGACGTCACTGCAAAATAATAATAAGAACACTGAGCGCTATTTTAAAATATTACATTGATGCTGATCTTGTTTACGTATTCACACTATAAATTAATTACATTCCTATCACCATGCTAATTTGGTTAAATGCGATTGTACGAGTATGTATCGGCCTAACGAACGTTTTTAGCATCAAATTAATCATTATTGGTTTGTGGTGTAATCATGAGAACTATTTGGGTTTCGGCCTCCAATTTTCCGGTCCAATTTTCATCTAGTTACATTGTGTTGTCCCGTACACAAAAGGATCGGGTCGGGCACTTCGCCGTCGATCTGCCTTAAGCCGTATCAGAGGTTCCAAATTATTTGGGAACTACAGCTCTTTAGGTATATGGATAGATATTTACTGTCGTCGAATACTTAGATTTTCTATGTGTGAAAAAATCCGGAATAAGTAAATCCGTATGCGAACTAAAGTCACCGACAGAGCTTGACGAGCTGAAGCTGAAGTGGTAAAAGGCATATTGAAAAACGTATTTTAACCGATGTGGAGTAAGTTCACAAGTTTCGGCTACGTTCCGGGCTGAACCCTCTTTTCGGTAAACTTTAACAGTGAAAATTTCTAGTTACGTGAATAGATGTGACTGTTTTAGATGTGATCAGACTACGTTTATTCAGCCAGCAGATCAGCCGCACTAGTGAACGAAAATTTGAAATGTAATTGGTAAGCGTGGTAAAAGACTTATAATTAGGGAAGTGATAAGTATGAATGATGATAGATAGAAGATCTAATGTATGGGTGATAGAGACGAGTGGAAGAAGAAAACAGATCTTAACAACCCACAAACAGGATAAGAGCAGGAAGACGATATATTAAACAATTAAGAAATAACACGTAAAACTTTTCTGTGTTCGCAACGAAGCTCAGCCGGCCAATAGTATTAATCATTGTTCACAGGCATTATTCATGTACAAACAAACATTTGTGTTTGAAATTAGAGCGCAGCGTGCGCAGGTCCAGTTATGTAATAATGATACCGTTTCTCTCAAAGAAAATATCAATTATGAGATGAAGTTTCAATTGAAGACAGCGGAGGGAACAGCCAGGCGATTAGATTCCGGATCAATTAAAAAGTTAAGAGTTGCGCAAACTCAGATTTAACTGAATCAAACTAAGTTGAAACTGTTAAACCTTGACCATTTACCTAATAGGCGAATTTTGCTCTTTAAGTGCCGAGATGAAACGAATGCCTTTAAATTTTTGTTTTGTTACAAGGGATAGTTATAAAATATTTGTAATTATTGTGATATTTGATAACAAACAGAAAACACATACAAAAAACAAAGTAAATAAAAAAAATTGCATATAAAATTTAATATATGCCTGTAAGAAAGGTAAACAAAGGTCAAATTAAACGTTACGTGAAACGGGTGCAGTATAATGCTTTAAGAAAATACATCCCTATAGCCAGAGTTTTACTATGACTGAATTGATTGTTTGTCATACTGAACATTATCCTTTTTGTGGCTGTTTGAATCTCATAAATTAATTTAAATTACATTAAACCTTGCTGAATTATACATGGTGAGGTAGATATGCTAAATGATTATACGCGTAGTAAGGCTTTCATCAGTTCATTCAGATACTTGAGCTGATATTATCTTAAACATAAAAGCCTTTTCGACACATTTCGCCACAAGAGGGGCGACATTTAGCCACCCACCCCTTTAAAGTAGATATTCATGTATCCCGTTGAAACACAAGACTGCTATTCGATACTCCAAACATATTCGCGAATGGGTAAACACGTATGTTCGAGAATAAAACTTTAGGTGTAGCTTTTCTAGATACTGAGATCATATTGAGTTATAGTGTTTTTCGGATCTGCCTGTAACCAGCAACGTAGCGATTGAGTCTGTCTCTTGTTCTTGTAAAATGTGGTCTTTTAAAATTAAGAGGCTATGTTGGTAAGACCACGTGGCCGCATTCATATTTGGATTGTTTTGTTGCTGTCCCTATCTGAGCCCTATCCTATCCGAGCGCGTACGGTGAGGCAGCATACACTACGCGAAGTTATCCACCCGTTATTTGGAGGTTTCGTAGTCCTGGGATCATTTGAAGGATACAGTATATTATGTAACCATTTTTTTAATACAGTATACTAATGAAATTTCAGATGTCGGTGGTTTTTCCAAATTGTTCTAAATGGATTCATACTATTGTAAATCAGGTTCAAAGTTGGGGCTTTTTACTACCGTAAAATACAATTCTTTGACGCCATGTAACTCTGGAAGTATATATTTAAACGAAAATCTGACTCACCACCGACACAGATATTTGTTTCTAGATTGTGTCTTGAAAATTTCATAGATTTTCATAGCTTAATACTCAAAATATGACTGGACTACGTTTGTATGGGCGCTTTGACACCAGCATACCCTCTTAAGCAATTAATTACGTCAAACTTGCAAAATAGCGCAGTTTGTTATGTTAATAAATAACTCCAAACACAAAGATACTAATTTTATCCACGTTGATACATTAATTCTCTGGAGCTCTTTAAAGAGAAAAGGTCGATGAAACTCGTCAAGAATCCTATAAAGGGAAAAGGGAATTGTTTAGATATACAATTATCTTCAAATGGAAGAAGAAAAACTTGTGCAAACGCTATCCGATGAACGTTCGGAATCAATTCCTTTTATGGAGAAAATTGCTTCGCCCATCGGTACATAATTTCGCTAAAATGAGTACACCAAATTCCGGTGATTATTACAACTTATAAAGAAGTAAAACCTACTTTGAGATCTGCCAAACACCCATTAATCATTATCCCATAATTAGAAGACTGAAACTGGACATCTGTGGCGCAGTGGCTGGATGTAGCAGATTTCATCCTCAACGGGGTGATCTGTCATCCTGTTAAGCTACCATGACGTCATGTATAATTATTTATTCATCTTAAATATAATATTAGAGGTACATTATGTGAGTCCATCAAGTCGTTTACATGTATACTAGTGGCTCTGTTAGTTGTAGACCTCGCGAGTCTGTCTTTGCATAGCTTGAAGCTTAATAAATGTTCTTCATTATTTTCTACCTCCTTTCAACCCGTCACAACCCCGACCCCTGAAGCTAGAAAAGGTAGCACAAAAGTTTCATGTCATTTCTGAAGATTTATCGAGATGGCTGAAATATGTTTTTATACTTTCAAACCATATCCGCCATTGTGAAAATTTTCAAAAAATATATATAAATCGACAGCTAAATTCGATATAAAAATAATCGTCATCGAGGCAATCTATGATAGAAGTTCGTCTTATATTAGAACTTGTTACATCTGAGCTTTTATAATATCCAGTAAGTGTATAATTTACAGTCTGAGATTGACTTAAATTCAAACGAGACCCCTCGAAAAGTTTATCATTAATTGAAATAGAATCGTGCCTGCCTTCATTAATAAGGAATTTCTAATCATAATTGGGATCTTACTGTCTTAATTCTATTGTAAATTCTCCGCCGCTTTGGGGCGATATATATCTGCTTCAAGCTCTCAACATAAATTTACCTAAAATAACCTCTGGGGATTGTTTACCGTAACGGGGGTACACTAAGATTATACTGAGGAGGGATAGTGAATTTAACATAGTAACCAAGTATAATTACGATTATGACTTTACACAATATCTGAACAAGATTGTGTGTCTCGATGGTTGGACATGAGCAAACCCTCATAGGTCGCCACGTCTGACTTCCCATGAGGTGTTCTTGGTGTCACGAGAATATTTATTATTAATAAAACATTGATTACCTTTAAATTTATTAGTTATAAAAATTGATTACAGAATAATTTGATTTTATTTAAATAATTTAATAAAAATATTGATTTGTGGAGTCAAAAATATGAATAACTCATTTTAAATTATTTTTCGAAGATTCTCTATTTGTTATAATAGTTTATTTTTTATTTTTTTTAGAGTAATAAATTTTTTTTATGATTTATTTTATTATGAATAATATTGTTTTATTTTTGGAGTGGGAAATTATTTCTTTAAATTCTTCATACTAGCGTAATGGTTTTGAAAGTGATGTTAGGTCGTTAGATATTATAGTAGGGGAGCCCAAGTGGGGATTTGTAAAAGTGAAACCACCGATGAAAGTGTAAATATGTCATTTTTCTTCTTCTTTTCATCTAAGCCTCGCAATCCAACAGGTCTTTTTGACGCTCGAGTAAATCCCGATTTAGCACCCTGGGCTCCCCTACTATTAAGCGTGCGCAACCAGTAAGACTCAAGCTAATGAGCTATCCATTAGCGAGTTTGTGATTTGATTTGTATTAACATAGTTTTTAAGTTTAAACTAACAAAAAAAATGGAACTTTGTATTCTCACGAAATATATATTTTTTTAATTTTGTTGTTGTAAGCCTATTAGCAGTTAATATTTCATACACAATAATAATTGTTTTTTGAATAAATAAATGAAAATGAAATAATGCTGCCTTTTATATCGGAACACAACAGTGCTATTAACACTGCTTTTGGGCGGCAGACATGTTAGAAATAATCACACGCGAAAGGGGCTCTACATATCGGGATAAAACGTTGTCTATATCCTTTTTCATGCTATAGAAGACGTGAACTTTCAACACGATTGGTTGTCTTGTTGGGGCAAGAAATAGTAAAAAACAAACTCACGTTATATAACAAGTAAATGCGTTCAAAAGGAACTGGAAACAGACTTTAATTGCCCTAAAAGTCTACTTTTATTAGGGTAAATTTTAGATTTATATCGTTTTCTCATGGACGCCATTGTCAGAACTTGACCAAATTGAAATAAAACCGCATAGAAAGCACCACCTTTCAAATAAAAAAAGAATCATCCAAATCGGTTCACCCAGTCAAAAGTTCTGAGGTAACAAACATATATATATATATAAAAACATACGCCCGTCGAATTGAGAACCTCCTCCTTTTTTGAAGTCGGTTAATGAGTGTGATTACAAAGTAATTACTTAGGATTTTCATGTACATAATTTAGTATAATCATAACTTATGGAACGGATCATTATTTTTGCGGTTACTTTCCCCGTTTCCTAAACAAAAATATAAAAATGCACTGCAAAACTAAATTAACAACACCAAAAACGTATAAAACCGAACAGATATTTCACAAAGTACGCCCACACCCCGAACGAATTGAAAGCAACCGTAAATAAAATTGTAATTTAGGAAAACGAAATAAAAAAGTACTTAGACGAAAAATTCATAGCCGTACTCATACCTGAAAGTTACCAGTTTTCCACGGTAATCCAAGCTATTTCAATTTGAATCAGTCGAAATATTAATGCTGATTAAGGAAAACTTTCTATTAAACGAACGTGTACATTCGCAAAATAAATACAATATTACCGGCAGGCATTTTTTTAAGATTTCGTGGTATTGGGGAACATTTAAAAAGAAAATATTGTATATGTATTTGATTGTATGAAAAATGAAAACTCGTAGACGATTATTGAAAGGGGTTCGAAGATTTTTGTTGAAGCTTGGCCTCAGTGACCGGCCGCCATTTTTTTTCAAGATGGCAGCACACAATGCTGCTGTATATCGATAGAGGACAATTATATGAACAGAACATGTCATGAAATATAATGGCCTAAAGCGGCACGTTTCTTTGAAAAATTATTTTGAAGTAAAGATGGAAGTAATAACTGCTACAAAAATAAACATCGCGTGTTTTCCCCGCATCTATACTTCTCATCAGAAATATCGAAACACCTTGCAAGTTTATGTTTTGTAGGGAATTATCAGAAAGAAACCTATGGAAATTTAATTTGAATTTGGAACGTTAACATTATAATTTGAAAACCTCATATTCAGCAATAAACCACATTTAACATATATTCATTCATTCATTCATTCATTCATTCATATACACATTTTTCTGATAATCCTTACAAAATATAAACTTGCAAGGTGTTTCGATTTGTCTGATGAGAAGTATATTTGTCTTTAAATACAGTCCCCAATTCCTATATCGGACTAAGGTTCGCCAGTCGGCGATACGTTTGTGAGCCGAAGCAGGGTGTACACTCGAGTACAAAAATATTTATCCACTTTTGAACTATGTCACATTATCATACGAGTATAATTGACATTTCCTTCAACACACTACACAATAACAAGCAAGTGTGAATGTGTCATAATACAAAAGTAGATACAAATTTTTGTGCTTGGACATATTGCGAACCGCAATCTAAGTAATAATAATAAAATAAATTAATATAAAAAAAATTCATAAAGAAGCTTTTATTTAAATGCTCTAAAAAGAAGAAAATAAACTTTAAAACTTTAAATTAAATCAAACCCATTAATTGATTACATTGAACAATTTATATGCTATAAAAGCTTGTCGAGTGATTTTACTTGTATTGATGTCGATATGGCGTACCATGCAGGAGGCCTGTGTATTGATGAACCAGAATACAATAATTATGTAAACTGATCTAGAGAAAAAGTATGTATTTTATAAAATAGGTAAATCTACACACATCTACACTAGTAAATCACGCGACAAGCTTTTATAGCATATAAATTGTTCAATGTAATCAATTGATGGGTTTGATTTAATTTAAAGTTTTAAAGTTTATTTTCTTCTTTTTAGAGCATTTAAATAAAAGCTTCTTTATGAATTTTTTTTAATATTAATTAATTTTTTTATTTTTTATTTATCGATGTGTAAATGTCTCTTAAGACTAAAAAGTCTAGTTAAGTTACTGAATCTATTTCAATTTTTAAAAGCATTGAAGTGGCTTTGGCCCTTTGGATTAGGCCCACCCAGGACGATGTAAAGTAGTTTTGATTGGAATTTGTACGGAACTTTCATAATGGAATCTCGAAGTCTATTTTATAATTTATTCGACTATTACTCGTTCACCTGCAAAGCCAGCTTAGTCGTGAGAGTTTTTCTTTTAAGTTCAGTGTACATACTACTATGAAGTATTTAGTTGTATTTTTGGCATTTATGCATGACATTCAGCATTTGCACAGAGGATATAATCACAGACTTTGCACAGACTAGGTACTGATATAATGCACCTACTATACCGCCCGTTCACGTTTATCACGACTTGATTATGTGGTTACTCTTTCATTCCCTTGGGCCAAAAAGAGACAAATAGCATTTTGAATCTAAAACACTCTTCAACTAAAAAGTCCAAAGTTAATGAATCTATTTAGATTATATAAAAAAGAAGTGACAGAAGCTACGCGTTCTCATTAGTAGAACAACCCGCGCCGTAACATGTAATGTGAGCTAAATCAAAACTTCTTCTGTTTCTGAAAACCTGGTACTTCAAATGAATTTTAGTAGTTTGTTAGGAATCAACCTGTGCTATATAGAAACGATATAGCACGCTCCCTTGCACTTATGTCAGCCTGTTATTCTGTTTTTGAGATGAGCCCAAATTCGAGGGGCCCGATGAAGAGTTTCTCTTTTTTACTCCTGACTCCAGCATCAGACCAGCTCGATAGTACCAAAAAAACGCATTGTCATCGGAACTGAACCAACGTACAAAATTTCAACTCCCTAGGATAAGAGGAAGTGCTTCTAATTCAGCTTGCAAGATTTGACCCGAACATACATACATACATACATACAAACATTGCAAGTTAAATAAAAGCTTTTAATAATTAATAAGTTGTAT